>CM033692.1:21415647-23815647 GCA_019514585.1 Dendrobium officinale
TAGCCAAAGAAATGCAGCCAGGTAAGTGAAGCCAATATTTTAGTATACATTTCTTCTTTAATGCATATCAAATAAATAATACTTAACTTTTTGTAGATGAATGGTGGAAAATGTTCGTATCAAGTGCACCAAATTTGCAGAAATTGGCTGTTAGAATTCTAAGTCAAAACATCTTCATCTTCTGTATGTGAAAGAAATTGGAGTGTATTTGAACAAATTCATACCAAGAGACCAAATCATCTAGAGCATCAAAGGCTTAATGATCTTGTATTTGTTCGGAACAACCTTAATTTGAGGTATAGGTATGATTGTATTTAAATATTTCTATATATAAGCATGAATAATTTTTTTATGATGTTTTATATTAATTTTATAGATTTCAAACAAAAAAAGAAACTACGATCCTTTGGATTATACAAGCATAGAGATGGTGAATTTTTTGGTGCTTGATGAAGAACCAATTTCAGAGCTTGTTATGGAGAATTTTAGAGAATGAAATATATGCTGAAGATATCACTCCTATTGCCGAAAAGGTTAATACTAGTTGTACTAAAGAACCTCAAAGTAAGTACATAGTTGGTTTAAGTTATATCATGTGAAAGTGATGTTTAATATATATATAATATTTTGTATTTCTAATATGCAGATGATGATGTCCTTGATGATGTTGAAAATGATAATGAAATAATTGGCAATGATGATATTGATGCTTTTGGAGGGGAGTGTTTTGATGAACAAAGATTTAGGGATATCACTTTTGATGCTTCAAATCTAGAAGATGACTTCTAGATTTATATACATATTTATGTTTAAACTTTGAAGTTTGACTTGATATGAAATTATGAACATTTTGTTTGATGCCAAAAGCTATGCATTTGTTTATGTTTTATTGATTAATTTGATGTGACACTTATATTATGTGTTATTTGTTTATATTTTATAAACTTAATTGATGTCATGTTTATGTTATTTGAATTAGGGGTTATGAAAATACAATTTAGAATGAATGTATAAGAAGAAAATTTAACATCTATTTTATTTTATTTAATAATAATATTATTTATTACGTCATCCGGTTCGACCTCGGTTCGACCGGTCACCGTGAACCTATCCTTCTTCCGGTTCATTGTCCGGTCCGGTTTTCACAACGTTGTTGTTAACATCGCAAAAACCCACATTTGCATCATCAAAGTTATCATGACAATCATTTTCCTTAGAAGCCTTCTCAACCAAAACAAGGGAGACAACCAGCTGATAATCATAAGCAGGAATTAAGGACAAATTATTATTAGCAAGATCTTTATTAATACCCTCACAATCCTCTTGATTAGAACAAGGAAAATTAATTAAAGGAGATGCACATTGATTATCAAAAATGGTAACCACCGAAAACAATAATTCTTTGTCAGCCATCTCATTGTTAACACCATCAATATTCTCCGAAAATAGAAATAACAGAAGGCAAACCAGGCAAACCCAGAGGGTTGACGGTAACCAATGTGATAGACTCATCAGACTATCCCGAATCACAAAAAAGATGCAGCAAAAGCCCAGTTTCCAAATTCACCACATTACCTTGTAATGTTAAGTCAACACTAACATTGGCAAGTACACCATTAGCAATCCTCTCACCCTCATTAACGGATACATTGTTAACTACGGGATTTTTATCAAGATTAGGATGTAAAATCCGACAGTCAGAACTTGAATGACCCAACGATTTGCAGTAAGAGCAATAAGAATGAAACTCTTCCATAATGACGGACTAAATGTAACCGAAATTTTCAAGTCCAACCCAAACTCTATTGGGATATTGTTTGGTGACATCAAGCTTAACTAGCACACGAGCAACAGAGGGCCTAGAACCGCAAGATGTGACATTATTAGTTTTAAGAGCCCGACCATCCCACTTCTTTGATCTCCGATTAAGGGTATCCCATATGAAGCTCAATCTTGAAAAACACAATTGCTTCAACCATTTAGTCTTAGATTCTTGGAAGAGAGTACCTTTTTTTACCACCACTTTATTCAATTCTCGGTTGCTGATTTAGTCAAGTACTTTCATCTTTTTTTTCTTTACAAATAGTATAGGGAGAAAAAATGAATAAACCCTTTGCTTAGCAAGTCATTGAATTTGCACTTCAACTCCTACAGCTCAATAGTTGCCATTTGATTAGGCAATTTGAAAATCAATTTCATTCCCAACATCACCTTTATTGTTAACACTCAGCAGTTATGACGAAGACTAGTCAAGTTAATCTGAAAAAAACATATGGTAATTGTTTAAGAATACATACGTCCTCGATATGAGCTAACTTTATATCTTTTACGTCACGAATGTGAATTAAGAATCTATCCACAATTTAAAACTAATTATCCAATCGTTGACAAGTCATTTTAGTAAAAAAATGAGTATGGTGCATCAGAATCAAATAGAATTGATGCAGAATTACTGCAAATATACATTGTACCAATAATTGACTTCTTATTGGGGATATAAGAAATGGGAGTTAAATAAATTCAATGAAAGAATTATCAATACATTAAAGGTAATACTACATATAAAGAGATCATTAAGTGCAAGGAAAATATCATAACTTAAGTATCTCAATCAACCTAACAAGGGTTTGGATGAGTCAATCACAAGAATACAATATACAAAATCCATTTATTCATGCCTTTAATAGTCACTTATTCACAAATGCATAATGCATCACAACAGGGGTCTCACCACCCCTTTTAAGTATCCAAGCACCCATATGGGTCAGTACCTTCCAAAGCAATATCCATGGAGGCGCACTTGTAGTCAATACTCTACAATGAAGATTGTTAGAATCAATACTCTAAAAGGAAGGTTGTTGCCTTCCCAAGCGATCTCTGCTAGGCACTTGCATACACAGATCCATCACATCCATGTAATAAGAGGGTTTAGCAAGTATAGATATAAAAAAAATGTCAAAATAACATTCTAAGTGTCACAAAAATACTAGCACGACTAATGCAACATTCAAGATATTAAAAAAAAAAACTTGTAACTAATACAATGCAACTCAAAATACATGAGAACTATTACAATTTAATGAATTAGGTATCCTTTACCTAAATGTGGCCACGAAGGACTAGTGAAGTTGCTCAAGTTCTCTCTCCAAAATACAGGAAAACTAGTAAAATTAAATTTCTAGCAACCTCGCTCATCACCAGGCGATGAAATAATAATCCATTCCTTGGGCTGAGGTCAGCTCATATACAATATATTTGGGAGGCTAATTCAAGAGCTACAATCTAAAACAATGGTGTAAATCTCTGATTATTCCTATTTATCCCACTTTCTATCGCTACAACAAAAGAATTGTTTTCTAGGGACAATTTGCAAGTAGGAAATTGGAAGTATCTGAAGATTCTTCTTCAAATAAAAGTTATTCAGCATCTAATACACAACTCAATTCTAGCCCTCTATGTCTAATCCTCTTGATTAAGAATAGGACAACTTTGGCAATTTACACTGATAACCCTCTTCCAAATACTGCAAGATAATTATTTCAACAACTCAAGTTCTTTTAACAAAATGTTCAGTATATCATATACAGCCCTCAATAACCCATCAAAATGACTTGACAACACACCAAAGTTGATGCATGCATATTTTAGTTTATTTTCGTTTTATTGTAATTTGAATATTATAGTTGTTTTTTATGATTTTTTATGCTATCCAATGATGGAGAACATCCAATGATCATGAGTAGGTAGTGCTTGGGCATGGCAAACCTTGGGTGTGCTAGCTTCTTGGGTTTTTTTGGTCTTTGGGCTGCTTGTTCCCTCTCGGGTTAGGCCTTGGCTGCTTTGGGTTTGAGCTAAAATTTTGGGAGCTACTGGGCTCTAGCTCCTTAATGCTTGAACTGATGTTTTAGCTCATTATTTAGAGGATTAATTGCACTTGAAAGCTCATTAAGTTGAGTTGGAACCTTGCCTTTTCCCCTTCTTTGAGTCCCCTCGGTTTCTCCCCTGGTGCTATTTCCTGTGGCTGATTCCTGCTCCTTCCCGTAGGCTATTCCGCTCCCCCCTGCTCTGTCCCGATTCCCTGGGAGCCTGCTCCTTTCCCGTGGCTGCTTTTACCCGGTTCTCTGTGCTATCTTTTCGGGTGCTGTTATGGGATTATTTCTGGTCTTTTTTTATTGGTTTAGATGGTGGTGAAATGATTGTTTGGCTGCCCCCTTCTATCTTATAAATTAGAGATGTTTTTGACATGAGGAGATCATTGATTATCTTAAAAAAAAAATCTCTAAAAACCTGAGGGTTTCTTCTCCTTTCTTGGAAAAGCTTGAGAGCTTGTTCCAATTATCTCTTCTCCTCACTATTTCATCTTTGCTTCTAATCTCTTCTTCTCTACGCAAGTTCCACTCCTCTAGTATCATTCTTCTTGAGCTATTGATTTAGTTGGTTTATTAATCTTTGAACACTAGCTAGGTAGATTTTTGAAAAAGTAGCCTTTGTTCGAGCACTTTTGATGCAGGCAAAACTAGAAAGAAAAGAGCCAATAGAGGAGAACACTAGGGCAACTAGAACAAACTCGATTCAATCTAGAAAACCGACATCCAAATAAAACATTTCAAAACAATCGAAAGTCGAACAAACAAAACAAAATATAAAAAATAAAAACACTATCCTCAGAACAACCGGCAAGCGGTTTCCTCACATGCTACGAAAAGCAGGTAATATTTTTATTTGGAACATATTCAAATTAATCCATATCCCAAACCATTCAAATTTCTTCCCATCTAGGATTGATCGAATAGATTAGGCTCCTTGGACTAGTCCATAAAATCGTTCTTATTGTCCCTTTGATTTTCAATTAATGGTCTAGATTTTCTACCTCCCAATCTTCATTATTTAAACTTCTAATTTCCATTTTTTCTTCACCAATGGAATATGCTCACTTGATCTTCTCTTGACAGCGCAATCAAGAAATAAACACCATTGAAATTTTCTTCAATGAATCACATCATCAAAATATCAATGTCCAACATCCCTTTCATTTATTCACAATCAAATACCCAAATCACAATCATGGATGATCTTCTCATTTTTTTTTTTATCTAATCAGCCTATTGATTTGATTCCCAAATCACATTGTATGCCTAAATTTAAAGGAATTAAAAGCAAAATAAAACTGAATTCACATGTCATATGATGTCTTCATCAAATTAGACCTTATGTAATTTCGAAGAACCAATAAGTCTCCATTTGGTTGGCGCTTTATTTTCCTGTCAATGAAAGGCTAGTGATGATAACAGTTATTCTAATAATTTATCTTTTAAGAAGACAGGAAAATAATTTATCTTCTATGAATTATTCTATCGACAATCATTCTAATATTTTCATTTATAAATTAAATTCTCCCCATTATTGATGGATTCTTCAATTATGAATACAATTTCATTCAATTGATTGAGACATTTCATCTTCTTCTAAGAATACATGGGCTAACTATTGTTCACAGGCTAGCACTATTCAAGCCTTTATTTGCTCAAACTTTTCATTAGGGTATTTACATCGTAGTGAATAATGCATTAATTTTAATGAGAATTTTTCCTCTGCTTTCAAGTCAATTGGCTAATACTTTTAATCATGGAAATAACCTTCATGATTTGAATTAATTTATCTACACTAATGATAACAGTTCACTATTCTTTGCAAAGTTGCATAAGCAATTAAATGTGTCAATAATAATTTTGCATAACCAAATTTAAAATACATGGCCTAGGCGAAAAAAATAAAATTCACTTATTTCATCAAAAGGATGTCAAAAATTTAGCTGCCAAACAAATATTTGTAACTTGGCAAGCTCAATCCATTTTTTAATTTGACATTGAATATATCAAAAGTTTATCAAATTCTTTACCTAATTTTTTAGCTAGAGAATATTTACAATGACGAGCAAGGGAAAATCACCCCCAAGATGAGGACCCAATGACTCAGCATAAATAAACAATCAAAGGCGGCTTCTCACCTAAAGGTCGCGAAAGAGGTGAAGCCTTTTCTTCAAAATAAAAAATAATTAGTCTAACTACATATCTTTATGGACCAAATGCCCATATTATAATGTCTCACACAAAATCAGATAGTTTAAAAAATCTAAATCAATACTTTTGACCAAATTACTAAATCCAGTATTGAATTAATTTGGGAATTAATGAAGAAAATTATTCTATTTCCTCAACTTAGTAAATTTTAGAAAGGTATATTGGGAATAAATCTGTCTCCAAAGAATCCATTTTTCATAGAAAATTTTTATGAAATGATTTCATTTTCATTACAGTGTGTTGAAATCCAACATAATTATAATTAACCAATAAATCTATAGTCTTCAACAAGGCTACAATTAATCAGACTCTTCCTCACAATGAATGTAAATTGAAACCATTTCAAACAAAATCAATGGAATATCATAATGCATAGACGAATTAACGAATGACAATTACCTTCAATTACTGGACATATGTTGAACCAATAACTAAAACTTTTTTATATATAATTAATCCTAAACATAATGTTTTTGGATGATGGTACTCGGGTTAAAAATATTAAAAAGATATGTACCAGATTTATATTAAATATGACGGGACAAAATAGGAGCTACCATTGAAATTCTTCTCCCATCCATTATAGAAGTTTAATCAAACTAGGTTGAATCTTCACCACATATATCAAAAGTTCATCACAAAAATCTTATTGATGAAATAAGTAAATTTTATTTTGGCCAAGCACAAATTCCTTAAATTTGGTCATGAAATCTAGAAATTATTAGTACAACAATAAATAACAAAAGACTTTTCACTAACTTTGCAATAAAATGGTGGATTGTTATTCTTGTTGAAATCAAATTACTTCAAACCAAGAAGGTTATTATAATGAACAAAAGTATCAGCCAATTGACTCCTAAGAAAGAAGAATTATCATTAAAATTAATGTATGATTCACTACAACATACAACAACAACAACAACATAAAAAACAAACTCCTAAGGTTGCATTTTCCATGCATGAAAACCAATGTAGAGGCAGTGACAAGACTCCATCTAATTCTTTAAATCCCCATCATTAGTAACGAGGAATGAGCAGACCCTTGTTGTTGAATTTGTCACACTAACAATGGTTGATGTCTTGGAAGCACAAGTTGTTTTTAGTCATATATGACTCACAATAGTGTTTTCCATTATGAAGATTTTGAATTCCATAACATCTATCTTTGCTACATAATTGGCTTAGACTTATGATCAATGCCTTCAAAAAATGTTTGGAATCAACTAGAGCGAAATTATAATGTTTTCCAAGAGAAGCTAGCAAGGCTCTTCTTTATCCATTTTTAGGGCCATAATACATTGCCATCTCCAAAAGAAGGTTAAACCCAAACTTTAGGTTTTACAAAGACACTTTAGAATGTTGACCTACATATCGATAGTTAAAGATCTTGTTTGGATGGTTTTCCAATCATATATATGAGACCTTTCCACAACAACTCTTCAAGCATAGCACTAAAATATCATCATGCATTTGTGGGCTCCGAAAATTCGGCTCCAGCCTCCGCCCGCTTGTTTTCTTTTCTTCAGGAGAGGGAGATTTAACGGAATTAGGTTCTGAGGTAAATTTTGGGAAGGCAAATGGGTTTGTAGATAAGATACTACCTAGAGATTTTGCCCTAATTTTGCGAGGTCTTTATGATCTGAGTTCTGGTTTCCTATAGGCGCAAGACCCTATAGTTAATTACCCCTCCTGATCACAAGAGAGAACTTTCGATTAAGGCTAGTTGTCAATCAGATACGTTGTATCAATAGATACGTAGTATCAAGCATATAGTAGTAGCATAGGCATAGGATGTTGGAAAATGGTTGGGAATTGAAGAGTTTGTAGGTTTGATATTTAAAATAGAAATTTTCACCATCTTGCACTTAAAGTGGATAATGGGGGAATGGATGATAGACCCGATAAAGATCCCATGGTTCCGTCGTCCTGGGCCATCATGGTCCCTGGTCTACTTAGTCAAAGGATGTAGTCGACCCAACCTGATAGAAGGATCCTTCAATGTTTAAATTTGCGTATTCGGGTATTGAGGCATATTTCATTCGTGAGGCGAGGCGTAAGCCTCAAGGCGTTTTGAGGCGTAAGCCTCAAAATCAAAAGATTGCATAAACATAAAATGATAAATTTTTTATATACTAATGAGTGAATAATATAAAACATAAAAAACATAAGATATGAAGTGAAATCAAAATATCTCAATAATAAGACAACATGAAATATAGTTCAACTCAAAATTCTATCTTTCCCAAATCCTAGTACTCTTTTCATTAACATATAATTCCAATTTCAAAAAATAAATGGCAATCCCATATCACTTAAAAACTCATAAATCATCAGCTCTGTCATCACTAAGGGGTACTTAATCATCATTATGGTGAACTACTCTCTCCCCTTTCTCCTCTCCTATAGAGTTCAATGTCGGGCTTTTACTTCAAGATTTATGTAAGTTTTAATATATATAGCGTGAGGCGTAAGCCTCATGCCAGTGAGGCGAGGCTCAACCAAGTTGAGGCGCAAGCCTCGTAATAAAAACTCGAGGCGTAAGCATCGAGGCATTTTTTACTGGAATTGCGCAATTTTAAATCATGGGATCCTTGTTGGCAACCATAGGTTGCTTCGTCCAAGGGGACCTTGTAGACCTGGGGTGAATGCTTGTCTAAGGGGACAAATTTAAATCCACCTTAGCTAACAGAGGACTTTGTGCCCTATCGATTATATCCTATTGATTCATATCTCAAGAATTTGATGTCACTAAGGAGCGTACTGGCTATGGTCATAACCGGTATTACGTGGTGCCATTTGACGGCAAAACCACTCGGTTCAGAGCACCCCGGGTCATAACCGTTTATCCTGCGGTGCCATTTAGCGGCAAAACCGCAGGTCAGATGACACGTAGCACGGCCTTATTGGTAGGAGATTGTTTGAGAATGGATCCTAGTGATATTTTTGACCAGGCATTTAGCTCTATGTGAGCTGAAGTTAACTTTAATTTGTCCACCTCGGCAAATTATTGCGGATGATTGATGGATTTTGCTTTAAGTGGTTTGATGGATAAAATCATTTTTAAATATTTTGAAATTTTTGATATTTTGGGTTTTTAGATTTTGTGGGCATTTGAATATTGGAATAAATGATGAAGCATATTGTGAGGCCTAGACTACACAGGATGAGATAGGGGAGAGACTAATTTGTTATGATGAAGATTCCAATAAAAAAACCCCTCACTGATGACCGTGTAAATTATTTTAGAGTTGTTAACAACTATTTTATATTTTTAGCTTTTAAAGAAATAATTGTGGATGAGTAAAGAAGTGAGAAATAAGGAATTCGAAGTTAAACTTGATGTTATATGATACTTTTATGCAATTATTATATTTTATGTTGTTTGTTTCTTGGCTTTCAATTCTATTTCACGAAATTTATCACTTGTGACTTTACATCATATGCAATTTTTTTTCATGTGCATGTCAATTTGTTACTTCATAGTTCAATAGAAAGTTAATATATCATTCTTTAACATATTATTTTGATATTATATAAAAAATCACTTTTAACATTTATTTTCACTTCACGCAATTATTGGATTTTGAGTCTTACGCCTCAAAATGCCTTGAGGCTTACACCACGCCTCACGAACGGAAAATGCATCAATACCCTATTGCGTAATTTTAAACTTTGGTAGCAAGGGAAAAAGAAATATTGCTGAGCCAACACCATGACTTACTCAAGCCACAACATTGCAAAGAAAGGCCTTATTCTAGGTGAAGGATGAGATCATCAAACAAGTTTGTTTTAGGCTATTTTGATTACGATTGGAGCAACAATGCTATGCATTAGCTTCTTGATTATCAAGTAAGTGGAATGTTAATGTAGCGCTTATTACATAAATATTCTACTTCGGGCATTTTTTTAATAAAGTTGTTGCTTAAATTGTTTATATAAATGCTTAGGTTAGCCACGCAAGGGAGGGAGGGCGGATGGGGTGGGAGGTTTTTTCTTTGTTTTGAAGTTGAGTTGAAGGTTTAGAAAGGACACAAAGAAGAAACAAAATTTCCATTATTTTTCAAGAACTGCATCTCCCTTTTGTATTGTTCTTGTTAATGAATAACTCTCTCCTTTTTAGTGTTTTCTCTACTCTTGTACCAGCATTTACATTAGTTGGCATCAAATTCAAAAGATCCTTCACATAGTTAATGTGTCACCCACCAAAGGTGCCTATTCAAAAGGTATGGTGTAGTGATGACATGGCTCAATTGCTGAAACATATTCATGATTTGCCTCAATAGCAAACTACTCTTCAGAATCACCACCATTCACCTAGGCCAAAACATTATAGAAGTTAATGATCTGGCAGGCATCTGATCGCATAACCTAATCCGCCTCCTCGTGGTAACTTATAATTCGAAATCTAGCTTCAGGGTCGATATTTTGGAATTTTAAAAGGTTACAAGGAGATAAATTTCTTGATTAGATCCACCTTATCGATGAAATTCTTAAATTTATGTGCCCAATAATCATCCTATATTTTCAATCACTGCTCAACTCTGGGGTCGTGCGCATGCTCGGGTGGTAGCACTTGAAAGCACTCATCTAAGCAAGTTGAATATCATTTCTTAGCTTAAATTCAAAATTCAAATGATATCGGCTCTCTTGCCCTACAATTACGAATGTGAATTGTATCAATGTTCCAAAAATTTGTGCCAAGAAATACATATTGTGATGAATATATAACTCTAATTTTCACAATCTTCTAACTTGCACAAATATTATGAAAATTCCAACACAAACTGGTTTTCCGATATTTTGGTGGCCTTCGAATACAAGTTTCAGGCAATCTTAATATGTTTAATCCATTAATAATAACAAAAAGCTCTATAATGTGTCATACAAGTTGAGCGGAAACTCACCCATCATTCTACATTCTTTTTCAAACCTATTGGAGTTGGTGCCAATCCTTCTACGCCTACTCTAGCATAATTGAACCAGCCTCATACGATGAGTGGCGGTCCTAGTCATGCCTCAATTTCACTTTATGTTTTAATGGTGAGTAACCAGTCCATCGATTAACTAGATGTTAGAAACCCAAGTTACGGTCTATACCTAGCTGATGATGACACTAACACATTCCACATTAATGGCTTGTTTGTTGATTTTGGAGAAGGAATGAGTAGAAGGAGATGTTAACCAACTGCATATGCTTCGATGCACTTTTCTTGGCCCACATAAATTTCCTGATTCAAGTTAGGGTACTTCATTATTTTATTCTAGCTACACAGTTGGTCGTAAAATTTGCAATTTTATCATTGATTTCCAAAAGCTGTGTAATTGGTTTTTTTTTCTAAGCTTGCCATCCAACAACTAGGACTTGCCACAAAACCTATGTTGCGCCGATACGGATACGGCGACACGGATACGACACGATACGGATACGGGACACGTCAATTCTTATAAATATAGGATACGGGTACGGCGCGGACACGGCATTATAATTTATAAATCATACATAAAAATTAAGAAAACAATCAAAGCATAATATTTGAAATTAGGAAAAAAAAAAAGAACAACAACATCATTTGTAGCCTTGTAGCTTATAATATCAAAATATAAGAAAGCATTAAATGTCTAGTACAACAACAAAAGCATAAACATAAATTATATAGCACATTAAGTTTCAACTATTCAATAGAAGGAATGATATGATTAGCTTCTTCATTGGTTTGTCTTTGAACTTTTATATCATCTTCAATAAATATCATAGCTTCTAATTCAGGCTCATCAAGTGAAAGATTAGTAATTTCTAATATTCTCATATCATCAAGAGACTCAAATCCATCTCTGAAATGAGAGAACCTTGCTCACAGCCTCAGAAGTAAATACGATGCGTTTTTTTTTATTTTTTGTTTTTCAACGGACACGCGTATCGGATACGCATCCTTTTGAAATTAAATTGTATTTTAATTGGATATGGCTTTGGTGTATCCGACACGTATCGGTGGCGTATCGGAGGCGTATCCGTGTATCGGTGTATCGGATATAGCCCGCCCTCATAAATAGGTGTATCGGTGCAACATAGCACAAAACTAATCCTAAACCTTATAAGCTACCATGGCTTAACAAAAGTTTAGGCCTAACTATGTTGCATTGAGCACTCATTTTTTTGTCCATTGGGAAAACTTATCGTGATGAAATTATGTGCAACATTGTACCCATGGATGGAAGTCACCTTATCCAGGGTGGGGGAATCGGGCCATGAAATAATTCACAATGATTGTCCAAAAACCTATGCATTTTTTAGGGCAATACCATTACTCAACTTCCAAATAGCACTCCTCCACATGGTTTTTCAACTTCTACTAGTAGCATTTTGTTACCTAGAAAATATTTTGAGAATGTTATGTTGGAATCCAAGATTGTACATGTCCTTATTGGCAAGCCAATCCAGTAGGCACATGCTATTCCACACATCATTCGACCATTATTGAATGAGTTCACGAATGTCTTTTCAAAGTTGTTGTCAGAAGAACTTCCACCCTCGTGAGATATCCAACATCACATTGATCTTTTACATACCACTATATTACCAAATTGATGACATTATCGCATAATTCCAAGGGAATTCAATGAGTTATAATGACAAGTAGAAGAATTGTTGACAAAAAGGCACATTTGCAAGAACTTTAGCCCTATGCGATTCCAGCTCTATTTGTTCCATAAAAAGAAGGGCATATGTGGCATATGTTTGATAACAGTTGTGCAATCAACAAGATTATAGCCCATTATCATTCCTATTACGTGTTTATCAACCTAGAAGTGCAATGATCTTCAGCAAACTCAAATTCTCATGGACAAATGTAGGACCGTCTTTATGACTTTAGAAGGCTTATATGAATAGCTTGTTAAGCTATTCAGTCTTTCAAATGCCCCAAGCACTTCATGCATGTGATGAATCAAGCTCTGTGGCCCTTTATTGACAAATTTGTTGTCTTCTCTTTTGACAACATACTCGTTTTCAATGACAATCAGAGTCTACACTATCCACATCTCTGCAAAGTTCTGTTATGTGCAAGGAAAAATTCTTTGTAGCTTTGACAAAATGTGTCTTCCTCATTAAGCAATCTCTTCTTCGGAAATATTATCTCTCTCTTCTAGGGATATATTATCTCCAAAGATGATTTGACAGTTGAAGATTTAAAGGTCTTGGCCATCTAGAATTGGCTACATCCATCCACAACCACGAAAAGTTCACAATTTTTCAAGGGCTGTCCACTTTTTATCAAAGAATTATTCTGCATTTTAACAACATCATGACACCATTTATGGATTATATTAAATATAATTTCTGTTGGATAACCAATACTAAATCTACATTTCAGGACATTATAAAGCACCTTACTTCCCTTGTTCTACGCTTTCTAGATTCCACTTAATTGTTTGAACTACGTTGTGATCATCTAAACTCGGTATTTGGGTTGTCCTCAGCCAAGCTACTCAATTGGGGGCTTATTTCAATTGCCAAACTTGATGGTGCTAAACTTTGATTTAGTACCTCTAACTTTGAATTTTATATCATTGTTGTTGAACATTGGTGCCATTATAACAACAACAACAACATCATCATCAAGCCTTTGTCCCACTACGTGAGGTCGGCTACATGAATCCTTTTTCGCCATTGTGTCATGTTAAAAAGTCAAATTCTCATTTAAATCTAATAAAGAAAGATCATTCCTAATATTTTCTAACCAAGTCTTTTTAGGTCAACCTCTACCTTTATTAACATAAGTCAAATCTAATACCTCAACTTTACTAACCGAGTCATCAGAAGGCCTCCGTTTAATGTGACCAAACCATCTAAGACGACTCTCTCTAATCTTATCCTCCACTGAAGCTAATCCAACCTTTTTATATGCTCATTTCATATCCTATCTCTAAGGGTAAAACCACTCATCCACCTAAGCATCCTCATCTCTGCAACACTTAATTTAGTATTATGCTTCTCTTTTAATGGCCAACATTCGGCACCATAGAGCATTGCAGTTCTCACCATCATCTTATAGAATTTTTCCTTAAATTTGATGGGGACTTTCTATCGCACAACAAGCCCAATGCATTCCTCCACTTCAACCATCCAACTTGAATTCTGCTGATAATATCCCCATCTATTTCACCATCACTCTAAACAATAGATCCAAGATATCTAAAACGTGTACTCTTATTAATGACTGGATCGCCCAAAGTCACAATCCCCTCACTAGATCTTATTGCTACGAAAATTACACTCCATATATTTAGTTTTAGAATATATTTAAAATGAGTTTATTCTATATACCAATCATGAGGCACCTAAGAAAATACAAATCAAGACAAGGTGTCCAACAGATGTGCCTCTTGGGCCTCTTCTTTTCTACAAAAAATTTCCTTTGTAATTAAACACAAAGCAAGCATAATAAATCAGGTCATTGACTCATTGAGTCATTACCACAATTTCCCATCTCATTTGCATATTTCCATTCCTAGTTTTGAGTCCTTTCAGGACTTACATGTAAATAAGCCATTTGTCAGTTAAATCTTGCTTACACTACAAGTGCATGAACCCTCGTCGTTTTTACTGCAACATGGGGCCATTTTGAGAGGTTTACAACTTGAGAGGATCAAATTATCTCTTTTTGCTTATTCTTATTTTTGGTCATCTATGCACAAAGAGATTCATAAGTTCATCAAACAGTGACGTGCCTGTCAAACTTCAAAAAGAGTATGCGACCATTGACAGATTATAGCAACTGCTTCCAATTCCAACATCGTCGTCGACTTATATATATATATATATATATATATATATATATATATATATATATATATATATATATATATATATATATATATATATATATATTATTTTTATTTTTTTTTTTTTTTTTTCAAAAATGGATTTCATTCCTAGAAAACAAACAATTGACACCATTCTCATTGCTCGATAATACTTTTGTGATATCTACCGTTTCCATAGTTTACTAGCCTCTTTAGATTCAGATCGTGAAACCTGTTTCTTAAATCACTTTTGGTGAATTCCATGTCAATTGGTTAACAATAATTTCAATTTCAACTTAGCACATCATTCACAAACCGATAGTCAAACCGAAATAGTAAACCTATCATGGAGGCAATTTATTACATATTCTAATCAGAGCAAATGTTAAGTCCTGAGATCTATTGCGTCATGCTAAATTTGATCATAACCATGCAATTAAGCGAAGTACAAGTTTCAATCCATTTTATGTGGTTTACAATTTTGCTCTCTGTGGGCCACTGGATTTTGATAGGAAATACTCGAGTTCGCAAGTAACCCTAATGGGAAATACTTGAGTTCGCAAGCAAACCTAACAATAATCGGTAAACCAGCGATAAAAACGGAAGAAAATATGGTGGAAAAACAAACAAACGATAGATAGTCTTATAGCAAGCAAAGCGAAACAAGAACGAAGCAAAGATACAATTGATCCTCAATTCGAGAGGAGGATCGTTCTCTCCCAATCTCTAGATGATGGATCTAGAGCCCAAAACCCTAAGAGAACTCCAATAAAATAACTCAAAGCATGCGTGCCCTAACCCTAGCCTCTCATGTTCTTTAAATACAATTCTTCCTAAATCCTAATAAAAAATTTCCTAACATAAAGCAATTTCAAAATTCTTTCCTAAAGCTTTTGCCGCCTCCCTCTCTTTCTCTGATTTCCACCCCATGGGGGGCCCACCTTGCTTGGGCGGCAATTTAAGGTATAAAACTGAACCGAAGGGGCCGGTTCAGTTGGTTCGGTTCTAGGGAGAATCACAACAGATTTCTTCTCCCTTCACATCCTGGTGGGCCACAAGGGACAACAATTGACCTCATCAATGAATTATAGAAAAATAGAAAAATCCCATTGATGAATCTCGTCAGCATCTAGAATGCAATGTCAGAAAATAGATATATACAGTATTTTCAAAAGATTTGATATCCCACTCATATATATACTAAGCTAGCTGCTCAAAAAATTGGTTCACTCAAAATGGTTGAGAAAATCAATCCAAATGCTTATCGTCTTCAACTACTTGCTAACATACATACCTTCAACTAATTGCTAACATCCATACCTCTAATGTCTTCAACATCAAAAATCTCATTTTGTTTGCTAGCAATAACACTCATACGGGTCCGATAGTTGATACAAGGTCGAATATTTTTGTGCCTAGGGAAAATGATGCAACGCTTATTAAATAAATATTTTACTCTATGGAGTATGCTTTTGTAAAATTGATGCCTTTGTCTATAAAAACAATTGTATTAGCCGAAGAGATGTTTTTTCTTAGTTTTGAAGCTCTGTTGAAGGTATGGGAAGTGGAGGAAAGAAGAAATAGAATTTCCTCTATTTCTATCAAGAAGAGCAAGTCTCTTCTTTCAATAATGTTCATGATAGTAAATAAAATTCTCCTTTTTGGTGTGATTTCTCTATTCTTGTTCTAGCATTTACATTAAATGCCTTGCCAATCATACCAAATTAGATTGCCATTCAATGATGACAGCAGTGATATAGGTGCTAACATTGACATAGGTGCTAGAGAGTCAGACAATCAACCATTCACCAAGTTGTAGCATAATGAGACAACTACAGCAACCATAAGTTATAACCGTGAGTTAAGGGTTCATTTATAGAGTTCAGCACTTCGATAGAAAAATAATAATGCTATGGTGTTTGGTTAAATGAATCATAAATACAAGAAATTAATAGGTACACATTCAGGTCAAAATGTTTATATAAACTAACTAATACTTTTAAATAATTTCCCCAACAGTGATAGATGAATATGAAGCAGCATGGGAAAATTAGTTAACATTTGGATGTAGGTAAAGGAAAAGAAAATAACAGTAGATTCAAGCTCTTCAATAAATGTACTTATGATGGCGGGATGGCAATTCAAACTACCATCGTACTGGTGCTAGAATTCCCTTTCTTATCTTTTTCACCTTTCTTCTTCTTCTTCCTTGATTTCTTTTCTTAGCTCAGTCAAGCTTTCCCTTGTTCACCCGTCAAAGATGGGTATGCACACAAAATCCTACAAATGAACAACAGCAACTAGCGAGTAACAAAAGCTACAGTAAAGTACTAAAGAGAGCCAGAAAGGGCTTCCCCTCAAAATTTGGTGTTTGTTCTTCATTCAGTTGGAAGGAGGGGGAAGACGATAAAAGGCATCAGAAAGATAGACAAGCAAAGTACCCTGTTTCCTTGGCACCCATAGTTCCACTCATCTTATTAGTTCTTTCCACTCTCCTTTATTTTGTCATTTCTTTTACCCTTCCTAGATAAGTAGATATATTTATCTTCCCTAACATTGATTCAATGTTTGCCACTTCACCTCCCATCTCATCACACCCCTCCACTTGATGAGAATGTTTGAATCAACGAAAAGGTTAGCTTAAGGAGGTACATCCACTGCATTCTAGAATTATATAAAATCTCAAGCACCAGGAAAGAGCTGAAATGATTATTATTTTTCATTATATGTATTTGTATTGATTCGGTGAGGAACACGATAAACCTATAGCATTATTTGTCAAGCAAGGGCACTCAGTCTTCTAGATTGTTAAATGTGTTTTAAAAGCTTTATAATTTTTTTCTTAAATTCATTAACTTATATCATAGCTCATTGCTAGCCTCTACCATTATTTACGACAGCTAGACCATAGTTGTAAGCTCTATCGCTTTCAATAAATTTTATAGTGAAAATTAGATTTTTTTTTTTTTTTTTTTATTTATTGAGAGGTTTGATTGAGAAGTATAGAGAGAATAAGGAGGATCTACATATGATTTTTGTTGATTTAGAAAAGGCATATGATAAAGTTCCCAAGAGAAATGCTATGGAGAGTTATACATAAGAAAGGGGTTAATAATGCTTATATTCAAGTCAATAAGGATATGTATGCAATAGCTATTACTTGTGTTCAAACACATGGTGGTTTGACCAAGTATTTTCCTGTTTCAGTTGGATTACATCAAGGATCGGCCTTAAGACCATATCTTTTTGCTTTAATCATGGATGTTCTCACTAGATAATTGCAAGAGGTTGTACCCTAATGTATATTTTTTGCTTATGATATTCTTCTTGTTGATAACACTAGAGAGGGAGTTGAAGGTAAACTTGAATTATGGAGGTCAATCTTAGAGTCTAAAGGCTTTCGTTTGAGTAGATCTAAAACTGAATATATTGAGTGTAATTTTAGTATAATAGATCTAGTGGGATTATGACTTTGGGCGATCAAGTTTGGAAAGCATTCAAAAGAAATGCTCCCTCATGTAATCTATGCATGGAATATAAGTTTCAATTTGCTTTGGATCAAAACAATCCAGTAAGTGTCCCATTGGGGTGGCTACAAGTTTTTGCCAAGGCAGTTTCAATCTACCACTACCACGCTCTAGCATATCTAGTTATCAAATAAAAATTTTCATCATAGAAATTTATGAAAAACAACAAAAAAGAAGTAGCCAAACTAATATGTGATAGCAGTTAGAAAAAAAACAAAGAGAAAGCTACGCCAAACAGACCCTAAGACTCCTAAAACTTGCAAGTTTTCCTTGCCAAGCTATAGGAAGATTATCTCATCGTCCCTTGCCAACAAAGTCCACCACTATTGCACCTACATTATCAAAAGTTAGCAATGTTGCTTTTTTCTAACACCAAGGTTTCTAAAGGAGAGTCTACAGTTGGGGCTTCCAATTCTAGGCAAATTGACCAAACTTTTTAATTGTCAACAACCTAAAGAATCTTCCCAAGAAAACCAATATAAATCTCTTTGGAGTTGCAGCCCAAAAGTAACCTTCTTATTGAGGTGATGAGCAGAAGTAGAGACTGTTGAAATACAGCCGTTCCTAGTACAAAGAATCCGACGGACACAAAGATCAATTCGTGGGATACTCTCATGGATCACGCCATAATGAGGGAACGAATTTAGGAAAGATTTTATTTTCTTATTTGTGTATTAAATCTGCAATTTATTATTTCCGCATTAGGATATCTTGTATAGATCTATAAATAGGGAAGATTATAATGAATAAGAACAAGATTTTCCCTCTCAAATTCTCCGATTTAACATGGTATCAGAGCCGATCAGGAGGCCTTCATTGCCGAACGATCCAACCTTCTGAAGCTGCAAGAGCCCGACGCAGAAGTGTCGCTCCTCTGTCGATCCCGACAGTTGCTACTGCAGGCGGACACCTCGACTTCATCAGGATTGTCGTCGAAGGAGCCTAGACGAACAGCCACGAAGGAAACGAAGGAGACGAAGGAGCAGTCATACCCATTTGAAACCGTCCGTGCGGAAGATACTTCCGAAGCCGATCGGAAGTCCGTCCCGATCGCTGAACAAGAGAAGGGAAACTCTTCCACTCGATCGACAGAACCGCACGAGCATCTTCCCACGCTCGGTGGAGGAACCCATTTCGATCTCTGGATCCAGCTCGGTGGAGGAGCCAGATCGTCGAAGGAGAGGAGTCGAGCAACCGACCCGACTGGAAGGGAAGATCGTCGAAGGAGCCTGGTCCGCCCGCTCCATCCTCTTTTTCGTAGTACCCTAAGCTACCCGGTCCGATTCCATTAAAGAATCGAACGGACAAGTTTAACCGTGAAAGAAGAAAAAAAAAATCTTATCGACCTTTATTGTCGAACAAGGGAAATTTATTCCGGGAAGCCTTCATTGCTAACCAAGGTAGATAGTCTTAATTACTATCATAATGTCAGAAATCAATTCCTCCGAAAATATTGAACAAACTGAGGAGACGATGGTGCACCAAGGGCGAGGTGACCTTCAAAGCATTCAACCTTCCTATCGTCTAAATGGGAAGAACTACCTGAAGTGGTCTCAATTTGTGAAAACCTACTTGAAGGGGAAAGGTAAAATACATCATCTCCTTGGAGGAGGACCAAAAGAAGGAGATCTCAAATTTGGGGCATGGGATGAAGCAGACTCCATGATTATGTCATGGATGTGGAATTCCATGACTCCAGAAATTAGTGACACATTTATGTTCCTTTCAACGGCAAAAGACATATGGGATGCTACCAGACAAACCTACTCCAAAGCTCGTGACACGGCCCAAATCTTTGAAGTTAAAGTCAAAGTTGGAAGCACGAAGCAGGGGAGTAAGACTGTGACAGAATATGCCACCATTCTACAAAATCTGAGGCAAGAACTTGATCACTATAGGTGCATTGAAACCAGATGTCCGGAGGATGCTGCGATCCTAAAGAACTTTATTGAAAAAGATAGAGTTCATGATTTTCTTGCAGGACTCAATGCAGAATTTGACCAAATTAGAGTTCAGATCCTCGGTAAGGAAGAGACATCATCACTCAATGAAACCATTTCTCTCATCCGCGCAGAAGAAAGTCGACGAGGAGTAATGTTAGAACCAAAGACAGTTGAAAGCTCAGCAATGGTGATGAACAAAGAATCGTCATGGAAGGAGAAGGGTAAAGATCCTTCAAAGTTCAAAGACAATGACTCACTTTAGTGCAGCTATTGCAAAAATTCAAGACACACAAAGGAAACATGCTGGAAAATACATGGTAAACCCCCCAGCAAGGAGTGGAATCAAAAGGGTGAACCAAGGAGCACATCACATGCCAACAACACTACAAGTAAGCCAGAAGCACGGTCCAGCCTTGGAGAATTCAATAAAGAAGATATTGACAAATTAAAACAACTCCTGGTATCTCTTGAAAAACCAAATGCTTCTTCTTCACTTGCACTCTCAAGTAAGACTCCAATTTCTTTCAGTTTAAGTGCTTCCAGAAATCATCTAAAGAAATTATGAATAATTGATTCAGGAGCCACAGATCACATGACCCACTCATCTACTCACCTCATAAACTATACTCCTTGCCCAAACAACAAGAAAATCATCACTGCAGATGGTTCTCTTACCACGGTAGCTGGTCAAGGAGACATCATATTATCTCCCTTACTCACCCTGAAAAACATCCTCCACGCACCACAATTATCCACAAATCTAATATCAATACAAAAACTTACCAATGACCATAATTGTCAAGCCTTATTTAACCCTACTTATTGCTTATTTCAGGACCAGAGATCGGGGAAGAAGATTGGACTTGCTAAGGAGAAAGCTGGATTGTACTACCTGAAAGAACCAAATCAATTTAATAATAATTGCTCTATGTTATCCCTAATAGATAGGAATTCCACTATTTAGCTTCATCATTATAGACTAGGATATCCGTCTTTTGATATCCTAAGACATATGTATCCACAATTGTTTCAAAAAATAGAAAATAAAAAAATTTTCATTGTGAAACCTATGAGTTGGCTAAACATAAAAGAACCTCATTCCCAAACAAAAGTGAGAGATGTGACACTCTTTTCTACCTTATTCATAGTGATATATGGGGACCCTCAAAAATCTCCAATATCTCTGGGGCACACTGGTTTGTGTCTTTCATTGATGATTGCACTAGAGTCCCTTGGATCTATCTCCTTAAAAATAAATATGATGTTAGCACCATTCTTCCCATCTTTCATTCCATGATCCAAAATCAATTTGGGGTAAAAATACGGAGATTCCGCTCCGATAATACCAAAGATTATTTCAACCAAACTCTTTTCTCATACTTCCAGAATGAAGGGATCATCCATGAGTCCTCATGTGTTCACACCCCACAACAAAAAATGGGATTGCAGAGAGGAAAAATGGTCACCTTCTAGCCACCACTCGAGCCTTCCTATTTCACTACAATACACCCAAATCCTATTGGGGGGAAGCTCTTTTAACTGCAGCCTATCTCATAAACCGATTACCTTCAACAGCTTTAGGCCTCAAAACTCCAATGGAGACCTTGTCCTCTTCTTACCCAGAGTTTTGAACCCATCATAATATTGCACCCAAAATCTTTGGATGCACTGCCTATGTTCATATCCACAGTCATGAGCGAGAAAAATTAGATCCAAGAGCACTCAAATGCATCTTTGTTGGTTATTCAGCTACCCAAAAAGGTTATAAGTGTTATCATCCTCCCACAAGAAAAACCTTTGTTTATATTGATGTTACCTTTGATGAGAAAAATTCTTATTTCTTAAAAACTCATCTTCAGGGGGAGACTGAACTTGAGGAATATGAGAAAATTGAACTAGCACCTCTTGACATTCCTCCACCACCTCAAAACAATCCACCTGAAACCCAAGAAAGGGAAACAAATGACAACATTATTAGATTTAGAAAGGTTTACTCCAGACGTACAAGCTCAAGCTGTACTCCAAAGCAGATCCAAAAATCTGAATCATCTCCTGGAAATAAGGTAAGTTCACCACCTCCCTTACACCCTATAAACAACTCTATATCTTTCAACAACTTTTCATCGTTACACAAAAATTTCCTTGTTTCATTAGAAGATATTCATATTCCTAAAGATGTTTCTGAGGCCTTATCTGATAAATATTGGAAAAATGCCATGAAAGATGAAATGCATGCCCTGGAGAAGAACGAAACATGGTCAATCTACCGATAGGGAAAAAACCGATCGGCTGCAAAAGGGTGTTTTCAGTAAAATACAAAGCTGATGGCACACTGGAGAGATATAAGGCAAGACTAGTGGCAAAAGGGTATGGCATTGACTATCAAGAAACGTTTGCACCTGTGGCCAAGATGAATACTGTCCGAATACTACTCTCACTAGCAGCCAAGTACAATTGGCACCTGGAACAACTGGATATGAAAAATGCATTCCTACATGGGGACTTAGAAGAAGAGATATTTATTAAAATACCACCAGGCTTTAAAGAAAAATCTGAAGGTAACAAGGTGTGCAAACTGAAAAAAGCTCTATATGGGCTCAAACAATCACCAAAGGCCTAGTTCGAAAAATTCTCTAAATTCATGCTCTTGAATGGGCATCAACAAAGTCAAGGGGATCATACATTATTCTTCAAACACTCAGACTCAGGGGGAGTCACAATATTATTAGTGTATGTTAATGATATTATTTTGACTGGAAGTAATGAAGAGGAGAAAGCCAGTTTAAGGAAAAATCTTGCTAAGGAATTTGACATCAAAAAACTTGGTAGACTAAAATAATTTCTCGGAATTGAAATAGCTCCAGCAAAGGAGTCTTTATTTCACAACAGAAATACATCAAATCAATCTTCTAAAAGAAACAGGTAAACTTGCCTGTAAACCAGCACCAACACCAGTAGAACATAATCTTAAACTGGGAGAAGCTAGATCCAGATGTAGATAAAGGGGCCTACCAGAGACTTGTAGGGAAGTTGATCTACCTCTCCCACACTAGACCAGACATAGCATTTGCTGTAAGCATGGTCAGCCAGTTTATGCAGAATCCAAAGCAGATTCATATGCAAACGGTAGACAGGATATTGCACTACCTTAAAGGAAGACCAGGAAAAGGAATTCTCTTTAAGAGAGATCGTGGAATGACCCTAGAAGTATACACGGATGCTGACTACGCAGAATCACCGGTTGATAGAAGATCTACCTCTGGGTATTGCACATTTCTTGGAGGTAACCTAGTTACATGGAGAAGCAAGAAACAGAATGTGGTGGCAAGATCTAGTGCAGAAGCAGAATATCGAGTTATGGCCTTGGGAATATGTGAGCTACTGTGGATCAAAATAATCCTAAAAGATCTGAAAGTTAAGTGGGATGAGCCCATGAAGCTACATTATGACAACAAATCAGCAATCAGCATAGCCCACAATCCAGTCCAGCATGACAGGACCAAGCACATAGAAGTGGACCGACATTTTATTAAAAAAAAACTACACAGTGGTCTAGTAAGTGTTGATCATGTATCATCAAAGGATCAACTTGCAGATTTCCTTACTAAAGGATTGGACAGTTCTGTCTTCCTCCGTATGATTGACAAGCTGGGAATGACAGATCCATATTTCCCAGCTTGAGGGGGAGTGTTGAAATCCAGCCGTTCCTAATACAAAAGATCCGACGGACACAAAGATCAATCCGTGGGATACTCTCATGGATCACGCCATAATGAGGGAACGAATTTAGGAAAGATTTTATTTTCTTATGTGTATTAAATCTGCAATTTATTATTTCCGCATTAGGATATCTTGTATAGATCTATAAATAGGGAAGATTGTAATGAATAAGAACAAGCTTTTCCCTCTCAAATTCTCCGATTTAACAGAGACTAAAGAGGATGTTTCTAATGGCATTTTGTGCCTGGGGTGAGTACTAATAATGTTGATGACCTGCTAGAGTTTTCTTTATAGGACATGCATTGTGTCGTAGCCACAACAAAGACTAATCAGAATTGATAAAAGATCATTATTTCACCACCTATTTCACAAAATGGAAGAAATCCTACAAATTGATCATTTATATTGAAATTGTATGAATGCAGTTTCTTAATTGATTATAGTATTACTGAGGATAAATCCTGTAAATAGATTACCAAAGGTGAATTTGTATGAACACAGCTGTTAAATCATGTTTAAATTGATTTCCAATTTTCTTAAACATTGCTGTGCTCTTCGAGAATCAACTCAGCCCAGCAATTAAAAATATAATTGTGTTGCAAAACCAACTATGCCCACTTCAAAATATTATGCTGTGCAGCAAATTCAAAAAGCAACAGGGCTCAAACCATATGTATTTCACATGCTTTGAGAAGCTTCAGGAATGTTTTATGATTTATGATTGCATTTCCCTAATAATTAGAAGCAGAAATTAAGGCATCTTTATTTGTTGTTCATTTCTATTCTGCTAAGGAAGGCGCAAGATCTTTGCGCAGGCATTCTTTTACAATAAATCTCTCCCACTAAGCAAATAAGGCATTTTTCCAAATGATAATAAAAGCACCTACATGCCACATCTCCACAAGAAGAGTAACAGGCAATAGAACGAAAAAGGACACCGTCTAGATTATCTTACCATCCCCTCAAAAAAGAAAGGCAACCGTCATCTTCATGGTGGTGATGATGGTGGTAATACATCTGAGAAGGAGGTTGAGGCGGGGGTGGTCCCGGCTGGCCATAGTCATCATTGAAGTAGCTCTGATAGCCCGGAGGCGGAGGAGGCGGAGGATAAAACCCAGAGGAAGGCGGAGCAGGACCAGGATAAGCGTACCCTGCTTGAGGTGGCGGTGGAGGGTACGGATGGCTATACCCTAAAACAAACCAAATAACCCAAATCATCATTTTTCTCCTTTAAAATACCAATTAAAATCAACACACAACAAAACCAATCGGCAAGGACGCCAAAGAACACAAAGGCATAGCATAACTTGGGGAAAAGTACTAAATCGAACAAATGCCAATAATGCTGGCATTACCGGGTGTGAAAACGAAATGAAATTCAGAAACTTCGTTCAATTGGACCAAAAATCAGTTATCAAAATCTCAAACCCTTCATTTCCTTTCCGTATACGAATCAAAACACCAAATTAGAAAAGTCGTAAGAAACCCTAGAAAAGAGAGCAGATGGCAGGAAAAAAATCAAAGAAAAGATGAATAACGAAAAGAAAGTTGGCAGGGCATCGAACTGCCTGGTGGAGGATAGGAAGTTGGGGCTTGCTGGTAGCTCATGTCTGCTTCGCCCTTCTCTCTCCTCTCTTCCACACTCGCAAACGCTCACTCGTCGTGTTTCGCACCCCCGATCGCCAAATATCCGACTATAACGAAGGGATGGTCATTTCCCAAAAAAAAAAAAATTTTTTAAATGAAAGAAAAAATTTCCCAAAAAAAAAAGGGATGGTGCAGAATGAGGAAGGAGTTGATTGCACCGACCACCTTTAAGGTTTGAACCCAAGGCTTACTATTGCAAAGGCCGACATTTTATTTTATTTTATTTTATTTATGAGAGCGACTTTAACCAACTAGCTTAAAAAAGAGCGACATCGTACCCATCCTTCGTCACGAAGAAAAGCTACCTCCAGATAGGCACAACGGCTCATCAGTCATCATCACATCTCTCCCCATTTACACAATTCAATTGAGATAAGGATGAAACTTATTTCTTTATTTTTTATGAAAAATCAAAAGATAAAAATAATTTTTGAATATTATATAATCACATTTTACTTCTTTGGGATAATGGCCTAAATATTTTTTTAAAAATGATTAATTTAATTCACATTAAATAGTCAAACAAATAAATTGTTATTTTTATATAATAGAAAATATTTTCATTCTTTAAAAAAAAATTAGTGGCTAATTCAGTCTTTTTTCTTTGAATTAGATTGTGCTCAGTCAAATGAATTTGACAGTATCTATTGATGCATATCAATTAAATTGGGTCAGGTTAAAAATTGTTCATCAGCAGAATTGAAAAAAAAAAATCAATTAAATAGCCAAATCATAGGGCATTTGATAAAAATGTATTTATTTGATTCATTTAAAAGTTTATTTTTAACTTATGCATTTTTTATTTGATATTAATCTTCTTCTACTTTTTAAATTGATTTTTTAAAATATAGATTCTTATAGAAGAATTTCATTATATTAGAACCATAAAAAAGAAGAGATTAATTAAATAAATTATCATAAATTTGATAATATTAAACTTCATTTTTCTATTATTTAAATATATAATATTTTTAAATTTTAGAATTATATAATTATTTTAAGCATATATTTTATTTTTCATAAATGTTTCTTTTTAATTTTATTATAAATTCAAATCATTATTATATTATTTAAATAAATATTAAATAACTTTAAGATCTGTTGTATAATCATAATTAAGGTTTCGTTTGAGACTGCTTTCGCACTACTTTCTAAAACAACTTTTTAGTATAAAATTTTCTAGTTTAAAATATTTGTGTACTAAAAAACAGGAAGAAAGCCGCCCTAAATATAGCCTAAATCACATTTAAAACTTAAATGACCCATTTAACATTAAATACTCTTTCTAATGTGATTTTTAAGATCTTGAGCTTGTCAAGTTTTCATGGGCTAAAACAAATCATGATTGGTGTTTGTACAAATATAATGAACTTTGCATTAATTATTATAATGCAAAAATCATCCATCCATCCAAAATTAAGTTTTCATGCACAAACATGATGTAGACAAATTGTGATCATAAAATATTTATAAAAACTTATAAGACTTTTGCCAACTAAATTAATGAACACAAATTTTTCCTTCTAATCCTATAGGGTGAAGGCAACTTCATATTCTACCTCTTTTTATTACTTATTATGGGCCTCTGAAAGGATGTTGCTCACGTGATTAGAATGCAAAGAGTATGATCACACTATCCCTAGGACAAAATGGTCTTAGGCATTTACATTCTACACAAGTAGACCAATGAAAGAGCAGATGGAATCATACATATGATTATTCATGGAGAATAGTGGATGTCACCTACACATCTTAACGAATAATAGAATATATGACTTGATAATCACAAACTTTCCCCCATTTGATGCATCAGCTTATATGGGGTTTAGTTAATGTGGGTGTCAGTTTTCCAAGGGCATAAGCCCCCGTGGTTCATAAGCATTAGCCTAAGAATACTCTCAATTGGGGATGTTATTTTATTCTCTTTTTGGCTTGGCACATAATAGGATTTATAAACTGTCATAATCTAAAGGAAGGTAGGCTCAATTGGGCTATTCAACATATAATGATCATATAACCACTCAACCAATCAGAAGAGGAGAAATCAGGGGAAACATCACACATAAAGCATACATGAGAGAACGATAAAAGTGATGCCATCAATGTGACATAGATATGTGGGATGTATAGTCTCCCAAGAATGAAGAACTTATCCAATAATAAGGCATGTAGTTATATATTCATATTGTCTTCCTTTGATCCTAAATTTATATAGGATGCACTACAGGAAAATCAATTATTTCCGACGGCTATCCGGCGGCCACTTTTCCGGCAGCTTTTCCAATTTTCCAGCGGCTTTTAAAAATTAAAAAAAAAATTAAACTATTTAAATTATTTAACAAATAACTATTGAAAGTTATATTAACTATTTAATTAATATTAATTATAATTATTAAAAGTTATATTCATTTTTATTTTATATTAAATATTATTTTTTATTTTAAATTTAATTAGATAGTTAACTTTTTATTTTAAATTAATAATTAAAAATTTATTTATTTACGGTAAAAATATATTTAAATATTTAATATTGATAAAACAAACACATTTTTACAACTAGCAATTCGGTTGGTATCTGAGTTTCTTCCCAACTGACCCCAGTTCGAATCTCAGGGCATGCAGGCGCGGGCAGGAGCGGCGGGCTGTGCGGGAGCGGGAGTCGCGGGGGCGCGGCGCCGGCAGCCGCGGGACGGGTCGCGCTTGGAGCAATGCTGGAGCATGAGTCGCGCGGGGGTGCGTTGCCAGCAGCGGGGTGGAAGTCGCGTTGAAGGTTTTTTTTTTTTTTAATTTGACGGTGGTTTGTAACCGCCGGTTAGCCGCCGGAATAATTTGCCGCCGGTAAAAACCGCCGGAATTTATTTTCCTACTCCGTTTTTACCGGCGGTAACTTAACCGCCATAAAACTACAAAACCGCAGGAAAATGTTCAATTTTCGTCGGAAAAAGCCGCCGAAAATGGGTGATTTTCCTGTAGTGATGTATCGTACTCTCAGTACTAATTCCCATGACCTAAAAAATACAAGACACCAAGGAAACTTATAACATAAATCCCATCAGGGATCTAAACATCCCTGACCTGGATTTATCTCCCTGCTCAAAGAGGTGTACCAACTAAACTCCATTTAGCATCTCAAATCCATGTAATCCAATCATATGTAAATACAAGAGTGGTGGGTGGCACAAAAGGGAAATGGGCCTTAAGCCCAACCATGGATGGTAATATGTTATGCAAAAATTAACTATATCTCTATGTGAAAAAAGAAAATCTATATGATTGACTAGGCCATGTATGCAGGATAGGGCTAATAGAACTAGTTAGCAGTCACTGCGAAGTGAGCTAGGTTTAAAATATTAATTATATTTTAAAGGGTGACCCAAGAGTGATAATATATTAGTTTTAAAAAATTGATTAATTTTAAATCCTATGTTCATTTTATCATGATTAGATATATTTTTGTTTTTATAAAAAATTTAACAACCTAAGAGCCAAACGTAGACTCCGTCTGAGCAACCCTAAAGCAAAATAAATTAAGAAACTTAGAAAAATCATGCAGTTGTAGTGTGTAATCATAGTAAACACATCAATCATTAATAAATAAATAATAATAAGAGGTCATAAATGCAATTGAGTTTTGTAATACATCCCCAAAAAAAAAAAGATAGTTGAACTCCACCATAACTACTATAGGCTTAGCTTAAGAAAGGTGGACGAAGACTACTGGAGCTCAATGAGAATCAAAGCTCGGGTTTTAGAAGGCTTGGGAAGAGAAATTATGCAAAGTCCTTATAAAGATGCCCTAATATCTCTATTTATAGCCCTAGGTTGATGATGGGCGGCCAAGATCTTTTCTAGGGTTAATTAATGGGTAATAAAGCTTCCTTGGTCGTGGTTTGGGCCAAGTGGAGATTATGAAGGATTTAAATGCAAAGAAAGGGAAATTTGACTTAAATAGGTCAAATTTGACCAAATAAAGCTTGGGTTAACCAAGGCATGTGTTGACCCAATTAGCCTGGTTAATCAAACCCAAATGGATGAGGGGTTGAGCAAGGGAGGCTTTAAAATTGATTTAAATCAAAATGGAGGTGATTTGGGCTAATTTGGTCAACCTAGGTTGACCTGGTCAACCAGGTTGACCCAAGACCTGTCTGTGCTCAATAGACCTCATTTAACCCACTGAACCTAATAGAAGCGGTCTTTTGGTTTGGCTTGATCAATTTGACCAAGTTAACCCCCCTTGGCCTAGGGTTTAGTGAAAATCATGGTCAACAAATAAACTGCCAGCAGGGGTGGTGAACAACTAGTGAACCATATGTGTTGATGTTGATCGAATGTGACAGGACAAGTAAGATAAGGAACATATGGAGGATCATCAAAAAAAGGAAGTAGGGAGATTATCTATCTACCTTACCATTTCTTAAGGGCATGATATAGGGGGAAACAAAGACAAAAGGGTCTCACATTCACCTGACCATATTAAAATAGCGAATATAGATAACTCGATATTCACCTGACCATATCGAAACAGTGAAATAAAGAGAAAAAGGGGAAAGTAAATCAATTACCAACGTGATCATATCAAAATAGCAGAATAGAATGTGGAAGGATCTCGTATTCACCTAATCATATCGAAACAATGAATGGGGGTGACTCAATATTCAATTAATCATTTTAAAATATTGAATAAAGAGCAAAAGAAGAAAGTAAACCAACTACTTGCCTGATCATATTGAAATAGCAGAATATAAGGTGGAAAGATCTTGCATTCACCTGACCATATCAAAACAGTGAATGAGGGTGACTCAATACTTTCGTGACCATATCAAAATAGCAAGTAAGAAAATCATAAAATCTGACGTTCTCCTGACCATATTGAAATAACAAGACAATCAGGAAAAGTTAATGACATTCATTTGACCATAACAAAATAGTGAATGTAGACCACTCGGTGTTCACCTGACCATATCAAAATAAAAAAATAAGGAGTGAAAGAAAGTTCAACAACCCCCTAACCCAAGGTATAAAATAGGGGGAATGAAGAGGTGGTGAAGTATTATGGACTCTGTCCGGCTCCCAACCAAGAAAGGTTCAACATTTGTCTGACCATATCAAAATAACAAATATTAATGGCTCAATACTCACCTGACCATATTGAAATAGTGAGTAAGGAGTCAAAATATTTAATGTCTTTCTAATCATATCAAAATACTAGAATAAAGGATAAAGGTCACCTCAATAACAACCTGACGCACACCTGTGTAGGGATGTGGTAGATGTGAATTTCAAGAAAACATTTATCTAAGAAATCTCGTGCTAATATTTTAGTTATCGTATTATAGAGGACAAGTCATCATAGCCACGAGTATCCAAATACCAATGGAATTTCTTAGGCAACACTAAAATCATGTGGAGCGAAAGTATCATATCGATGCCTCGATAGAAAATAGAAAGAGATATGCCATCAAAAGAGTGTGAGAGAGGCGAACTCATTCCAAGTGGATAACAACTAAATCAGTGAGGGGACACACTCACTATAAAGAATAAAACTATATCGAGAAGAAATAATCATTAAGGAATTATAGTGGTGCACCCAAGCTAATTGATTGGACCCTATAAAAAGTGAGTGCAACATCAACACATCCAAGGAACCTCTCTAGAAGCTAAGAGTTGGGTCCCAATGGGGAAGTATGTAGATAAAGGAATTAGGGAGCTCATCTTCTACTAGAAAATTAAAGCTCACAAAGAGGTGATGGTAACATCTAAAATATGATGTACCACATCACAAATGGGGAGACAAATTGAGGTAGGGAGGGGACACCCTCGCCACCAAGGATAATAACATCAAAAAAAAATCAATAATCATCAAAAGATTATAGTGATAACACCCACACCAACTGGTGGGACCCTATAGGAAGTGAAAACAAAACCAACACATTCATAGAACTACTATGGTAGCTAAGAGTAGGGTATGGATGGGAGATTAGATTGTTAAAAGAGAGAAGAAAGGGGGATGATCTTTCCTTAAGAAAATTCAAGCCCCTAAAGAAGTGACGTTAATATCTAGAATAAGATGTACCACATCACCAGCAAAGATAATAACGATCACAAAAAATCATAACAAAACAAGTGTAGGGTTATCCTTAAAGTAATCATCGGGACGCTTCAAAGGAGAGGAAAAGGGAGAGAAGTTTGGGGGTACATGAGCTCTTGGAGAGTAAAGATGGGTTCCACCTATGATAAGAGCAACTAGTTTTGTTCAACTAAGAGCTTCCCTCTTTATCATCATCATATTTTTTTAATATACATATTTTTTTTATCTGTTCACATTCATATATTGGACCCAACATCTCATTCCCTAAGGGATCTAAGCTAATGGCTTTGATATCCCAAATCACATTCAACTCATATGAATGAATTGGGGAGCATAATTATAGAAAAATTAAAGTATGAATGAAATCCATATTATGATAGGGGATCAACATTATCATTCTTGACTAACATAGGTATGTATGGATCCAATATCACATTTCACAAGGGATTTGAACTAGTGGTTTTGACATCCCAGATCACACTTGGGAGTGAAAAACAAAATTGGGGGGCTAAAACTTATAATAAATTCAAAGGCATATGAATTCTATAAGTCTATACCAAACTAGGCAAACCATAAAGCTTGAATATACATGAATCATATGGTTTACACTAGATAAACAAGAGAAATTCAAGAAAATAACACATATTAATTTTAATAACCTAGACCACACTTAAGGGTAACAAGTGAAAATAAGGAGAACCAATCCTCACAAGGGGAAGATGAATTGAAGGTTCTATATGCTAGCACTAATATAATTGGTGTGCACATACATAAGCATAAACATTCATTCGACGTATCAGTGTATTACCTTTTAAGGATAGTCTTATACTCTTCATAATGAACATTATATGATAGAGGACAAATCATCGTGGCTTTATAGACTGCCAAAAAGTAAGAGGAATCCCTTCAGGTGTTACATATATAGAGGGAAATTTATAATTGGTAGGGAAGCTCCCCCTACAATATGTGAAACTCCAGCATATTACTTTTTTAAGTAATGCCCGTTGATGACAAGTATAGGGTGAACACTATTTGCATCAACAAATAGGTAAACACCACCTTCATAGACTTGCTCTATAATGAAGGGGTCTTCCCAAATAGGCTCAAACTTATCACTTCGACAACAGCGTGAAATGATAGGCTTATGTAATATAAGAATTAACTCGCCAACCTAGAAAGTATGGACTCAAATAAGGTGATCATGTCACTGGGTCATATGAGCCTGATATTTCTTGAGGTTCTGATGAGCTTGAAGGCAAAGCTCTTCCAAACCATCGAGTTCTTCCAATCATAGTCGGGTATTATCCTCATGGGATGATTGTGGCTAACTGCCACATGCAACGAGGGAAGTTCGACCTCAAGTGGGAGGAAAGCATCAACCCCAATGGCCAAAGCATATGGAGTAGACTGAGTAGGAGTATAGTATATAGTCCTATAGGCCCATAATATCTCGGTTAACTTATCATGTCACTCTCGCTTATTTATCACAAGAATTTTTCTTATCAGTTACATGAGAGTTTTATTAAATGTCTCTGTCAAGCCATTGACTTTAGGATAATAAATTAAAGAGTATTGCCAATTGATGTTATGGCGGTGGAAAAATCTAGAGATCTTGGTGCTTCTAAATGATGAGTCATTACCATAAAGTATACAACGTGGAACACCAAAGTGATAAATAATATAATCACAAAAGAAGCGCATCACATCTTCTAATTTAACTTCCTTAAGCAGTATAACTTTCGCTCACTTAGAGAAGTAATTAGTGTGCTAAAATAAACATATGACCCTTAGAAGAAGGATGATCAATAGGACCCACTACATCTATGCCCCAACCTTTAAATGACCAAGATGACACAATGGGGTGCAGCGGATTAGGAGGTTGGTGAATCACTATGCCACGAATTTAGCACTGATGGCACTTTCTAGTATGCTCCATACAATCACGGATCATGGTCGATCAATAGTAACCAAGGCATTTGATTCTTCCTTTCATCTTTGGTCTGGACTGATGAGAACCATAAAGCCCTTCGTGTATCTTGCCTATGACCTTACAAGCCTCTTCATTATTAAGCCAACATAACTATATTTGATCAAAAGAGCATTGATACAAGATGTTATTTACATAAACAAATGATAAGAATCTCTTTTTAATCTTAGTAGTTAGAGATCGGTCATTAGGGAGCCGACCATATTTCAAATACTCAATAAAAGGGACTCTCCAATATGAATCCTCCTTAATAGTAAGGACTGTAAGGGTTTGATCAGGAGAGGATAAGTCTGTGGGATAGATGACTTGATGATAATGGACAATAATAGACATTAGGATTCCAATTGGGTCATCCAATTCCTTAGCTAGCTTGGCCAATACATCTTATTTATCATTTGTAGATCAAGGGATTTTATCCAAGGTCACTTCAAGAATCAAACACAAGAACTCCATTGCCTTGTTATGATAGGACAAGAGCCCAGGTTTAAGTACTTTGAAGACTCCAGTTATATGATTAATGATTAGTTGGGAGTCTCAATAGATCTTCACCTGCATAATTTTCAACTAAATGGCCAACTCAAGTCCCAAAATCAGAGCTTCTTGCTCAGTTTCATTATTAGTACGAAGTTCTTAAAGACTATATGAGTATTGAAGAGTGTTTCCTTCAGGGGATACAAAAATAAGACCCAAATATACCCTAACTATAGGATTTTCATTTGGATACAATGATTTAATGGAGGATGCACCGTCAAAGTAAAAATCTCAAGTAGGGGACTCCTATTCTTTCGCACTCATGATTAGTTCACTAGGTGAATCATTATTAAGTGGAGAATCTATAGGGATCAGATGACCAGCAAGAAAGTCAGCTAGAGCCTATCATTTGACAACCCGCTAAGGGATAAAAGTAATGTCAAATTATAGTAGGATCATAGACCAACGTGCTAAACGACCTGAGAGGGTCAGACGAGTCATCAAATATTACAAGGAGTTGACTCGAGAAATCAAGTTAACCTTGTGTGAAAGCTTGTAATGTCTAAGCTTTTGCACTACAAAGATCAAAGTCAAACATTACTTTTTCATTGTTGTATATTTAGCTCTATAGGTATCAACCGTCTGTTGAGGTAGTATAAGGTCATCAAATCCTGTATATACATCGATCTGGGACATTCTCAGGTTTCTAGGTCAACCTAAACTAGACCTGGAATTCGAAACAGGTCAAAAATTAGGACCCAAACTCGACCTATTTTGTGTTTAGGTTGACCCGAATTCAAAATTTTCATCTTGGGTTCAAGTCGGGTTTTTGGGTCGTGTCCAATATTGACACCTCTAAAGAGGGAGTGAATTGATAGTTTTAAAAAAAACTTACTTTAAACATAAAACTATATTTTATTTATTTTTATTTTTAATAACTTAAAATCCAACCAAATTATCACCCAATGCGAAAGCAAAATTATGAAACAAAGTTTTTAATTTTAATGAGTATGAATAGCTCAAATTAATATATAATTTTCTATCATATAATTTTTAGAAAATAAAAATATATAAAAGTAAATTATAAAAATAAAATAAAATTAAAAAAGAACACACTAAAATTTTATCGTTGCTCGATAAAATAATGACTTATTCACTTCCTGAAGTCCTCTCCGAGTATTGCACTAAAATATTAGTGTCTCCCCTTTAGCCCACACAACTAGGCGGAGAAGCCCTTACAATCTTTTCACCAATCTAGTGTGGCAAAGAACCTTTTCCTCTTTTTCACTCTTCTGGTGAAGGTAGAGAACCTCACACTCCTTTTTTAGCCTTCTAGTGAAAGCAGAGAACCTCAATAATCTTCGGGTTGATGATCTTCTTCCTAGAGCCACCCAAGAAACTAAGAAAGACACTCAGAGGAGACCCTTCACGCTCCTTCTTCCTCACACTTAAACCCTCCTTTCTCCTTCCCCAAACTCTCCAATATCTCTTATGCAAGCTCTTTCTCCAAAAACCCCAATAGCTAAAGACTTAAAACAAGTCTATTAAGAGAGCTTAAATACTTTAACAAAAAGCTCTAATAATTTAATTCTATAAACATTGATCGTATAGTATGATACCATGTCGTATAGATCGTATAGTACAATCCCATATCATACAGTATGATTAGTTCAAATAGCCCTATTAGTACTTTACGAAGAATAAGACATTATATAATTAGTTCAAGTATTTATGTTGATCATCTAGTATAATATAAAGCATCATCCAATATAATTAGTTTGATCAAATTGGATTATTATTTCATATTCTTGGTGGCAAATAAATATCATCTTAAACAAAGATCGGGTCGTATAGTATGATTGGTTCAATCATACAGTAAGATCTGATCTGATTGGAGTAATTAATCCAAATTTTATCCCCTAATTATAGGATTAATTTAGATAAGAATTGATTATATCGTATAGTATGATGACTATCATACAGTACAATTAGTATAAATTTTAAATTTTAAAATATTTCCTAAATTATGATTGGTGACCGAGATTTTGGTTTCAACTGATCATCCTGTATGATAATGATCGTACAGTATGATAAGTTCAAGTAGCTTTGATTATACCAATTAGTCGTTATAATGATTTTCTAAGTAGCTGATTGTACAATACGATTAGTTCAAAAAATTACACATCTAATTTCTCACTATCTCACTCTCCTGAGTGTGAGTGTGCACGGTCACCAAGTTTAACATCCTCCAAATATATGACTAGCTTTAACTCAAGAAATATATAAATAAATAAAAGTAGAAATACATATATACTCTCGAAGACACTTAATCTTATTCTATCCATTCTTGAGTTGATCATTTTGCACAATGTATAATGGACCTGAAATGTTAGTGCACAAGAATAAATATGCAATAATAACAATAACATAAGATAATATAATATGGAGTCCAATAATTTTTGTTATCATCAAAATCACAAGACTCGGGTTTATATTTACAATAGTATTATCATTCAATGAATCATGTAAGTATGATATAATATATTGTATCAATTTTAATGATAATATGAGCTATCAATCTATCAATCATTTTAATATAATATCAATCAATTTAATGTAATATCAATTAATTTAATGTACTATCAAGTAAATATAACCATGAGTATAATTATGAAAAGCAAGACATGAATGCAACTTTAATTTGGTATTTTTTTACATATGTTATCTATAATAGCTTTCAATATGTCAATCTTATTTTATCTTTTATTTATCTCTATTAATTATTTATTTTTATAGATGACTTTTAATAATCATTTAAGAGTCGTTATCCTTTATCCGTCGGTGAAATTTAATCAATCAGTTATAGGCTACAACTAGGATTACACCACAAATCTTTTATTTAAAAGAAAGTTTATCGGCCTACCCTTATATGCAATATATTATATTTTAAGACTCAACCCATATTCCTTATAGTGTTAACAATTAGTCTTCCTTACTTACATACAAATCTTATATTATTTCTATATAATGTAAGACAATATCATGTATGAAAGACAGAAATGTATAAATACAAGGAAATTTATTAAAATTATGTACTATGCATAACTTCAAAAAATTATATCTTTCAATTTAACCAATAAAAATTTAATATATTCATGTCAAAATGATCATATTATTATGATTTATCACTTACCAAAAGTTATGGGATAAGTTTTTTCAATATAAAATTATCCACATTTTTTTCATTAATAAAAATATAAATTTGATTAGAAAAATATCAAAAATTCCAAATTATTGAAATATAAAAGGTCAGAGGTTCCTTACAACTAGACGTGCAAATTCCGAACATGACCGACTACCAAAAATTGCTTCGCAACCTCCAACTTTAGGTTTCTTTTTCTCTTTCCTCACTTTCTAGCTCTCTTTATTCTCTCATTCCAGTATATGTTAGCTGATTTAATAAAGAGAAATTGTTAATGGCTTATTTAATTTAGAGATTACCGATGTAGTATATTTGGAAAATGAATACCTGACAGTTCCAAATTCATACTTGTATCGACAAGTGTTAATTTTTTAAGGATTTGTACCGGTACCCAAAAGTTCTAAAAATTTTATTTTAATTAAAACACAATATTATATATATTTTTATGAAGACGATTTTTAAATTTGGCTTATAGTGACTCCTAAGAAAAATTATTTGTTTGGGTAAAAAATATAGGCTATTACAATCTCCTCACTTTAGAAAATATTACCCCTAACATTTCCACAGACAAAATGGATCACTAAAATTCAACATTAGATATTTTGTTTAATTGATGTTTGTCTTTTCTTTGAATCAATTTTGAAAGGGAGTGATTGTAATTGAGTGAATAAAATCTCACACACACAAATAAGGAGATCTTGAAATTCTATACTGATCGTACAGGACGATATTTATCGTACTGGACGATCTGTCAGTTATCTCCTATAGAGCACTTGGAACGAATAGGAACTTGCTTTAAAAAATTTTCTAAGTCCTATTCGTCCAGGACGAAATTTATCATCGTCCCAGGCGATGGGTTCACTGCAACATTTTCGTCCAGACGAATTTTACCATCGTACGAGGCGACCAGTCCACTGGAACATTTTCGTACAGACGAAAATAAATATCGTACAGGACGATCAGTTCTCTGCAAAATTTTTCGTTCAGACGAAAAACAAATTATCGTCCGAGGCGATTAGTTCTCTGGAAAATTTTCGTCCAGACGAAATAAATAATCGTCCAGGACGATCGGTTCTATGGAAAATTTTCGTCCAGACGATCACATTTTCGTTCAAACGATAAACCGACTTAGAACAGTTTTCAGCAGTTTCTAGAACCGACCTTGTAATAACCGTTCGTACTGGACGAACCAAGTTCGTACAGGACGATCAGCTGTACGAAGTCAGTTCGTACACATATACAAATAGGGTCGTTTCAGATCGTTTAAGTAAAATCGTCCAGGACGATCCATGATCGTACAGGACGATCCACTGTACAGGACGATCCACTGCGTACAGAATTGAAAATTTGCAGTTTTTTGGGCGGTTTCACTTGTCTTTTATATAAATAGTCCAAATTAGACTGCCACCCAATCTTTTTGTCATTTGATCTTCGTGCCTCTTGAGAGAATAGCCAAGGAGAGAGTGGAAGAGAGCATTCAAAGGAGGATTCCTACCACTGGAGCGAGAAGGCTTCACTTGGATTGCTAAGGTAAGAGTCTCTACTTGTGAAATTGGATTTCTTCACTCTTTTTCTTTCTTCCTTCTAGATTCTTGTGAGAAGATCATTCAAGAAGATCCGGTTCTCTGCCGACACTTGGAGAGTGTGAAACAGCCGAAGGGTTCTCTGCCGACACTTGGTGAGTGTGAACAGGACGAAGGGTTCTCTGCCCACACTAGGAGAGTGTGAAAGGACGAAGGGTTCTCTGCCCACACTAGGAGAGTGTGAAAGGACGAAGGTTCTCTGCCTACACTTGGAGGGTGTGAAAAGACGACGGTTCTCTGCCAACACTGGGTTTTGTGTAAAAGGACGGACGGTTCTCTGCCGCACCGGGGGAGTGGTGAAAAGAGTGTGTTGTAAGGGCTTCTCCGCCTTGCTGTGGGTGCAAAAGGAGAGTCACTATTGGTATTAGTGCAATACTCAGAGGGCGCCTCTGAGGAGTGGATGTAGGTCTGGTTATAGACCGAACCACTATAAATCTGGTGTCATTTACTTTACAGCTTTTACGTTTCCGCACTTTAAATTTCAGTTTTAACAACTCTGTGGTTGAAAAACATTTTTCTACTAACCTTAAAAGAAAATTTTATTTCGGTTCAACTTTAACATTAAGAGGGTTTTTAAAATTTTTAAAACTACCAATTCACCCCCCTCTTGGTAGCCTTGGGACATTTACTTAGGCTTAACAACCTAATTACTGGACTCAACAAGTGGTATCAGAGCAGAGTTTCAAAATCATAAGTTTGAACTACTTTTTGATTAACGTAGATGGCTACATTTGGAAACCGAAACACACCTGAGGGTTACTCTATCACTAGACCTCCACTGTTTGACAATATTCCTTTTGATTTTTGGAAAACACGCATGTCTACTTTCTTACAGTCACTTGATTATCGCATGTGGATGCTAGTCCAGGAAGGTTACACAAAACCAACTAGATTAGTTGATGGAATTAGGGTAGATACACCCTTTGCAGATTGGACTATAGAAGAACGTGACTTAGCACAATTAAATGCGAAATGTTTAAATAGTTTCTTTTGTGCTTTAAAATCTGAAGACTACATGCGAGTTTCCACTTGTAAAAGCGGAAAAGACATATGGGATAGACTTTGTATTACTTATGAAGGGACAAATGAGGTTAAGCAATCAAGACTCAATATCTTGTTACATGACTACGAATTATTTCGCATGAAACCTAATGAATCTATATCTGACATGTACACAAGATTCACTCAAATTGTCACCTCTTTGCATGCACTTGGTAGGGAATTAACTAATGCTGAAATGGTTAATAAGATTCTTCGTTGTTTACCTACTGCATACGATGCTAAAATTACTGCAATTACAGAGTCAAAAGATCTGAACATTTATTCTATTGACAATCTTCTTGGTTCACTCATTGCTTACGAGCAAGGAGTAAGTCAAAGAAAGATTGATGCAGGTGAACCAAGAAAGGAAAAGAATCTTGCATTAAATGTGGAAGAGTCAGAAAGTGAACACTCACAACCTGAGGATGAAGACGATATAGCACTGATGACTAGACAATTCAGAAGCTTTTTAAAGAGGAAGCAGAAGAGACGCCAGCAATGGAATAGAGGTAAGTATAACAAAAATGGCAGGGTTTCTAATGAAGTGATTTGTTATGAATGCAGGAAACCAGGTCATATAAAAACTGATTGTCCAAAACTTAAAGCCACTCCTAGCAAGGAGAAGGTAGAGGAGAAACCAATGGTAAAGAAGGGCAAGAAGAAGTTTCAAAAGGCTTTTTGGGCGGACTCAGCTTCAGACTCATCTGAGACTGAAAACGAAGAAGAAGTCACCAACCTTTGCTTGATGGCAGATAAAGCTGAACAATCAGATCAAGAAGAGGTATGTGATTTAACCTATGATGAACTGTTTGAAGTTTCTGAACACATGCATGATGCATATAGGAAAACTAAAAAGATGCATTCTAGTTTAGTTTTAGAATTGGAAGAGCTTAATAAGGAACACGAAATCCTTAGGAAAGATCATGCTTTAATTGATAGCAACCACATGAAACTACTTGATGAATATGATGACTTGAATAAAAATTTTGAAAATTTAAAATCATCCTATGCTGAACTTGAAAAAGAATTTGAGAAATTTAAGGATGAATCTGAGCACAAGACATATAGAATTAATTATACAAATCGAATCTTGAAGGATATGAATTCATTTTACAAACTTACTATAAGAGCTCTCGAGGATAATAGGATCCCCCCCTAAACTTGAAGATTTTACAAATCCTAAATATTATCATAAATTCATGAAATCCCTTAGAAGACAATCATATGAAAGAAAACATAGGAATATTTTTCCTAATGTTAAATGTAACAATTGTGGATTTTTGGGACATATATCTCACACCTGCACTTTAAAGATGAAACCTAATTTGGTGTGGAGAACTAAGATGCATAAACCTAGACATATCACACATGCATCTGATTATAAATTTCATAAAGGTGAACCCAAACTAGTTTGGGTTCCCAGGTCTAACATTTGAGAATTTTGCAGGAATACTCTCACACAAGACCTCGTGAGAGTATATGGTACCTGGACAGCGGATGTTCTAAGCACATGACTGGAGATACTGCTCAATTCATAACGCTGGAAACCAGGAGTGGAGGCAAGGTTACACTTGGAGATAATACCACAAAGAAGGTGGTTGGATCAGGTATGATTGGAAATTTGAAAAAAACTTTTTCATAGATAATGTTTTATTAGTTGAAGGCTTAAAACATAATTTGCTTAGCATAAGTCAGCTATGTGATAAGGGCTATAATGTAAAATTTTTACCTACTAGCTGCATAATTAGCCTAAATGGGAAAATTGTTTTTAAATGGAAAAAGGGTGAACAATGTCTACATGCTAGATTTAAATTGTATTCAATCTCCTACTGCTTTTTGTTTGAAAATTGTTTCTGATGAATCATGGCTTTGGCATAGGAGACTTTGTCATTCTAGTATGAAAAATCTTAGAAAAATTACCCAAAAGAATTTGGTTAGAGGAATACCTAAACTAGACTTTACTAAGGACCACTTATGTGATGCATGTCAATTAGGAAAACAAGTGAAGTCCTCTTTTAAGTCCAATAAAGATCTTAGGACCAGTAAACCTTTAGAAATTCTTCACATGGATCTTTTTGGACCTGTAAGCACGGTTAGTCTAGGAGGAAAGGTATATGGATTTGTAATAGTAGATGATTTTTCAAGATTCACCTGGGTTAAATTTCTTTTTCATAAGAGTGAATCATTTGAGGAATTCAGAAATTTTTCAACTTGGATACAAAGAAAACTAGGATGTGAAATAATTTCTATACAAAGTGATCATGGAGGAGAATTTGAAAATGAAAGATTTGAAGATTTCTGTAAAGAAAAGGGGATTGATCACAATTTTTCTGCACCTAGAACTCCTCAACAAAATGGAGTAGTTGAAAGAAAGAACAGAACATTAATAGAAGCCGCCCGAGCAATGTTAGCAGAATACTCTCTTCCTAGATATTTTTGGGCTGAGGCAGTTAGCACTGCATGCTATGTTCTGAATAGGGTAAATGTGAGATCAAATTTGAATAAAACACCCTATGAATTGGTAAAAGGTAGAACACCAAATTTATCTCATTTACATGTATTTGGTTGCAAGGTGTTCATACATAATAATGGAAAATCTGCCTTAGGAAAATTTGATCCAAAATCAGATGAAGGAATTTTCGTTGGATATTCAAGTGTTGGAAAATCTTATAGAGTATTCAACAAAAGAACTTTAGTCATTGAAGAAACCACACATGTTGTTTTTGATGATGAAAATGAAAATATGGAAGAGCCAAAAGTTGTTGAAGAAGAAATTGAAGAAAACTCCCAAAAGATTGATAGATTAAATTTGGAAGAAAATGTGGAAGAAAATATAGAAAGAGAAGACCCTTTGCCTAGAGATTTGAGATTTTCTAAAAATCACCCAAAGGAATTAATTATAGGTGAACCAAGTGAGGGTGTTAGAACTAGGCGTGGATTAAACAAGGAAGTCAATCATTCAGCCTTTATTTCAACCATTGAACCCACTAACATTGATCAAGCACTTTCAGATGAATTTTGGATATTGGCCATGCAAGAAGAGTTAAATCAATTTGTAAGAAATAAAGTTTGGGAACTAACTACAAGGCCAAAAGATCAAAGTGTTGTAGGAACCAAGTGGGTGTTCAAAAATAAAATGAATGACTCAGGAGTAGTCATTAGAAATAAGGCTAGATTAGTAGCTAAGGGGTATAATCAAATTGAAGGAATTGATTTTGAGGAAACTTTTGCTCCTGTAGCTAGACTTGAAGCAATTAGGGTTTTACTAGCCTTTGCCTGTTTTAAAGGTTTTAAATTGTTTCAAATGGATGTTAAAAGTGCCTTTTTAAATGGAGTAATTGAAGAAGATGTTTTTGTAGAAACAACCTCCAGGTTTTGAAAATTCTAAATTTCCAAATCATGTTTTCAAATTAAAAAAGGCATTATATGGATTGAAACAGGCACCTAGAGCTTGGTATGAGAGGTTAAGCACCTTCCTACTTGAAAGATCTTTTGAAAAAGGAAGTGTGGATACAACTCTCTTTTTAAGAAAAATTGGAAAGGATATACTTATTGTTCAAAATTTATGTGGATGACATCATCTTTGGATCTTCAAATAAACATCTTTGTGATGATTTTTCTAAAACAATGAGTAATGAATTCGAAATGAGTCTAATGGGAGATTTAAATTACTTTCTAGGATTTAGCATTAAGCAACTTGAGGAAGGTACTTTTCTTAGTCAAAACAAATATATTAAAAGGACATCCTCAAAAAATATGAAATGGACAATGCTAAACCTGTTAGTACACCAATGAGTTCTTCAGTTCAGTTGGATAAAGACCTTAAGGGAAAATCTGTTGATCAAAAGAAATTTAGAGGGATAATTGGATCTTTACTTTACTTGACAGCTAGCCGACCAGATATTATGTTTAGTGTTTGCCTATGTGCTAGATTTCAATCAGATCCAAAAGAATCACATTTGACAGCAGTAAAAAGGATTTTAAGATATCTACTAGGAACTCAAAACTTAGGAATTTGGTATCCTAAGTTTAGCTCTTCATTTGAAATTATTGGTTACTCAGATTCTGACTTTGCAGGCTGTAGAGTGGATAGGAAAAGCACTTCTGGAACATGTCAATTCATTGGAAATTCATTAGTTTCATGGTCTAGTAGAAAACAAAATTCAGTGGCACTATCTACTGCAGAAGCAGAATACATTGCATTAGGAAGTTGTGTGGCACAAGTACTTTGGTTAAAACAACAGTTGATTGACTTAGGATTAACTATAGGCACTATTCCAATTTATTGTGACAATACTAGTGCTATTTGTATTTCAAAAAATCCTATTCAACATTCTAGAACCAAACACATTGATATAAGGCATCATTTCATAAGGGATCATGTATCCAAAGGAGAAATTGAACTCATACATGTTTCAACTGAAAATCAACTTGCAGACATTTTTACAAAACCTTTAGCCTTTGATACCTTCAGTACTTTAAGAACAAGGCTTGGTGTTATTGATTTAAATGCTTAACCAAAATGTCTTTGCAACATTGATACTTGTTGTGTTTTGTTTTTGTGATTTTGTGAATTTTGTGTGTTTTTGAATGAATTGTTTTTGGATTTATGATTTTGTCTTATGTTTTCTGTGTTTTTTGTTGTACTTGTGTTGTATTTTTATTGTGTTGTTGTGTTAGTTACTCATTTTTTTTATGTCTTGTTATGTTAATGTTTTTGTTAAGTGTATGTTTTGTCTTTTATTTTAAGTTGTGTTTAGCTTTTGTGAAATGTAATACTTAACTTGTTTCAGTATTGATTTGTTATTGAAATGTGGTTAATTTTTATGAATTTCATTAGTATTATTTAATCTTCATAGTGATTAAATTAGAATGTAATTTGAGATTATCTACATTAGAAAATCTAGTCTTTCTAAATTCAAAAGTTGTTTATAACTTGTTGTATTTAGAATTTTTAAATTCATGTCTATTAATTTAGACTACATAAAAGTTAAAATTATTATTGCAATTTAGATGTTTACTTATTTTGTATTTCCTTGTTCAAGTAATATTTATGTACTTAGAAATATTTGAAATTTTAGATTATTGATTTTGGAAAGAATTGGTCTAAATTACTCTTGAAAATTGTACAAAAAGTACAAAAAATCAAAAGAAATGCGCAATGGTTCGCAAATATGAAAAAGAGGCACAAAATCAGCTCAATATCAATAGATGCACAAAAATGTGCTAAAATTTTTGAAAAAGATGCGCAAAGCGCCACATGTGGTAATTCTCTTCTTTCCAAATTCTTTCAATCTCTTAATTCAAATTGATCTTATGTTCATTTATATTCTATTGAATTTTGAAATATAGAATTTTTTCTTCATCTCTCTTGTAATGATTTTCTATATTGAAATGTCTAAATTGAATCATGTCTTTGCTAAATTCTTCTTACTTACAATGTTATATCACTTTTTGAATCTCCTGAATTTCTATGATTAACCTAATGTTTTTAGTTGAAAATTGCATACCTTATATCAATCACCATTTAGATTAAATATTCAAATGAATTTTCATACAATTACTTACATTTCTTCTTCACTTTTTGTTGCTGTCAAAAAGGGGGAGAAATTATTAGTTTGTGTATGTTTTAGTAGTTTGTGTATGTTTGTGTTTTCTCTTTTTAGTTGTTCTGTTTGTTGCAAGTTTGTGTTAAAATTTTTTGAAAAAATAAAAAAATTTTGTTAGTTAAATATTGTTCCTTAAATGCCTCCTTATTTTAATGTACTCATAAATTCAGGGGGAGTATAGGAGATAAATGATGTGTTTTAACTTGAAACCATACTAATAATAATTGTTTTGCCATCATCAAAAAGGGGGAGATTGTTTGAATAGTTGCTATTTGAATGAGTTATATTTATGCAACTTATGTAGTTTTGATGATTCCAAACATTATTGTTCAAATGTATAGTTATCTCCTAACAATTTCAGAAGATTTGCACTTGCTCTTGTGTGTACTAACATTTCAGGAAAATCAGACTCCAGACTACGAAAACTTCAATTCAAATTCAACATTAGATATTTTGTTTAAATTGATGTTTGTCTTTTCTTTGAATCAATTTTGAAAGGGAGTGATTGTAATTGAGTGAATAAAATCTCACACACACAAATAAGGAGATCTTGAAATTCTATACTGATCGTACAGGACGATATTTATCGTACTGGACGATCTGTCAGTTATCTCCTATAGAGCACTTGGAACGAATAGGAACTTGCTTTAAAAAATTTTCTAAGTCCTATTCGTCCAGGACGAAATTTATCATCGTCCCAGGCGATGGGTTCACTGCAACATTTTCGTCCAGACGAATTTTACCATCGTACGAGGCGACCAGTCCACTGGAACATTTTCGTACAGACGAAAATAAATATCGTACAGGACGATCAGTTCTCTGCAAAATTTTTTCGTTCAGACGAAAACAAATTATCGTCCGAGGCGATTAGTTCTCTGGAAAATTTTCGTCCAGACGAAATAAATAATCGTCCAGGACGATCGGTTCTATGGAAAATTTTCGTCCAGACGATCACATTTTCGTTCAAACGATAAACCGACTTAGAACAGTTTTCAGCAGTTTCTAGAACCGACCTTGTAATAACCGTTCGTACTGGACGAACCAAGTTCGTACAGGACGATCAGCTGTACGAAGTCAGTTCGTACACATATACAAATAGGGTCTTCAGATCGTTTAAGTAAAATCGTCCAGGACGATCCATGATCGTACAGGACGATCCACTGCGTACAGAATTGAAAATTTGCAGTTTTTGGGCGGTTTCACTTGTCTTTTATATAAATAGTCCAAATTAGACTGCCACCCAATCTTTTTGTCATTTGATCTTCGTGCCTCTTGAGAGAATAGCTAAGGAGAGAGTGGAAGAGAGCATTCAAAGGAGGATTCCTACCACTGGAGCGAGAAGGCTTCACTTGGATTGCTAAGGTAAGAGTCTCTACTTGTGAAATTGGATTTCTTCACTCTTTTTCTTTCTTCCTTCTAGATTCTTGTGAGAAGATCATTCAAGAAGATCCGGTTCTCTGCCGACACTTGGAGAGTGTGAACAGCCGAAGGGTTCTCTCTGCCGACACTTGGTGAGTGTGAACAGACGAAGGGTTCTCTGCCCACACTAGGAGAGTGTGAAAGGACGAAGGGTTCTCTGCCCACACTAGGAGAGTGTGAAAGGACGAAGGTTCTCTGCCTACACTTGGAGGGTGTGAAAGGACGACGGTTCTCTGCCAACACTGGGTTTTGTGTAAAAGGACGGACGGTTCTCTGCCGCACCGGGGAGTGGTGAAAAAAGAGTGTGTTGTAAGGGCTTCTCCGCCTTGCTGTGGGTGCAAAAGGAGAGTCACTATTGGTATTAGTGCAATACTCAGAGGGCGCCTCTGAGGAGTGGATGTAGGTCTGGTTATAGACCGAACCACTATAAATCTGGTGTCATTTACTTTACAGCTTTTACGTTTCCGCACTTTAAATTTCAGTTTTAACAACTCTGTGGTTGAAAAACATTTTTCTACTAACCTTAAAAGAAAATTTTATTTCGGTTCAACTTTAACATTAAGAGGGTTTAAAATTTTTAAAACTACCAATTCACCCCCCTCTTGGTAGCCTTGGGACATTTACTTAGGCTTAACAACCTAATTACTGGACTCAACAGCTATTACACTACGATCCTTTGACCTCAGTCGCTTAATTATGTTCATTCGACCTCAATCGTCAAACTACGACCTTTCGGCCTCAATCTCCTAATTATGAACCTTCTGAACACCTTTGCCCAATTACGATCTTCAACCTTAGTCGCATATGGGGTGTGTTTCTCTATGTTTGCATGTGGAAGAATTTTTATGTTGTACTAGTGGCAAAATTTATACTAGTAAAATTGCTTACCACTACACATTCAAATGCTAAATGCTCCCAACTAATGCAAGTGCACATACAAATCAAATAATAAAGTATCATGAGAAGAGTGTCAAACCCACGAGAAAATAAGTGAATCACAATTTACTCTAGTATTTCCTACTCAAACTACTAAATTTATCCTGCACGAAGAAAGTAAGTGATAATTATTAGAACTATTGAGAAATGTAGGAAATAGTTTAGATAACAAAAAATAAGATGTTTTGGACTAATGATATAGTGAATGAATTTATGTTCTCCTAAGCAAACTCGTCTACAATAGCTGTGAATCAGCGCTTATTCACCTTTAGGTCTCTATCGAGCTTATGAAGGTGTAAAGAAAGGTTTATAGCCTCTCTACAGTTATTATATCTCCATATCTAGATATGAAATCATTTCATTTTAATACACCTATTTGTTTCAACATTCTTCCATCGAAGCAATGCATCACACTATATTTTAACTTTATACATAGTCATTGCACAAATTAAATTAAGTACGGAATATATTGAAAATATTAATTCACATTCATATTCATGATTTACATTAGCATATACATAGATTTTCACATTATCAGTCCAAATTTAGAGTTTAGTCAGCCATAAAAATAAAATTAAGCAAAAGATTTTTCATTAGTTGCTCAAGAAAAGAGCAAAAATAGAAAAGATGAAGAAAGTAACAACTGGAATGAAGAATCACAAACATATCTTGCAGATTGACTCTTCTCGGAGTGATTCTACCCTCAAACCTTCACTCTCCACACTCCTTTTCACTCATAAGTATAATTTTACTATCCTCAGCTCCCATGATTGATCATGCCTTCACTCACTTTATCCCAATTCCTTGCTAAGAACTATAATAATTTCTCTATTTGATTCAAATCTATCTATGGCAATACTGGACTTCTACTTGCAATTACAAATTTCTAATTAAATAGTAAATAAATAAATAAATAAGTTCTAGAGAGAAATTTTATTTTGAGAATCTTATTAATAGCACAAAATAACTAGAATAGTCATATTCATGAAAAATGACCATTTTATCTTATATTTATATTTTTTTAATAAAAGGAGATCACAAAAAATAAAAATAAAAAAATAAAAAGATATTTACATATGTTGATGCTATGATCAGAGCCTTAATAGGCATATGTGGATATATTGATCAAAAAATATTTAGTACACATGAAAAAGCTCCTAAAGTGGCTTGGAATAGTCTCTAAAGGTGATGTTGGAAACCATTAGAAGAGCATACCAACTTACTAATGAAATTATTGGCTACATAGGTATGGGTCTATAACTCCTCCTAACTAGGCAAGGGACCTCTTAGGATAGGGTGAGTGATTCAAACTAATATACCTTGGTATTTAGTGAGTGCAACCTAGTCGTTAGTGAGTACACTCTAGTCTTTAGTGGGTGCACCTTGATCTTTAGCAAGTGTTCCCTAGTTTTTGGCGAGTACACCTTGGTCTTTAACAAGCGCTCCCTGATTTGTAGCGAGTACATGTTGGACTTTGGTGGAGTAAGAACTAGGAAGGAGAGAGAGAGAGAGAGAGAGAGAGAGAGAGAGAGAGAGAGAGAACACATAGAGGTAGGGCTGCAAATGAACCAAACCGAGCCAAGTATGTGAGTGTTCATGTTTGAGTTCATTTATTAGCAGCTTATTCAAGTTTGCTTCATGTTTGATTCGAGCTTTATTGTTAGTGTTCATGTTTGGTTCGTTTAAATTAATGGGTATTCATGTTTGGTTCATGTTCGATTCGTTTAGTGATTATCGAGCTTTAAACAAATGAGCATTAACGAGCTATGTTCGTGAACATATTTAGCGAATTTTGTTGAACTATCAAACAAGCACATTCATGCACTTATCTAATAAGTATTCTTGAGCTAACAAATGAGCAAGTTCATAAATATATATAACTAGTGTTTTCGATCTACCAAATAAGCTCGTTCATGAACAAACGATCTATGATTCATCTTATATTTGTTCATGAACAATTTGTTCATGAATCAAGCTTTTATCAAGCTTCTTATTGAACTTAGTGTAGAGCATGTTCACGAGTTTCAAATGATGTTGTTCACGAACATAAATGAGCCGAACACATTAGTGTTCAAGCTTGTTTATTTAAGGATTGAGTATTTAAAATATTGTACAAGTTTGTTTGTTTAGTTAATTAAACGATCACAAACGAGCTTTAATCGAACAGAGCAACGAGTAGCTCATCGAACGCTTGGTTCGCTTGTAGCCCTACATAGAGCAACAAAAACATAAAAATATAAACATTTCAATAAATTTCTTCTAGATCCACTAAAGAAATGAACTAGGTTCTTTTGTTATAACTATTAGGGGATAAACTAAGAAGAAGAGGAAGAATGCCTCTCATAGTTTCCCTCTTTCCAAATAAGAAAAAGTATCCAAGGGTTAAACCCTCTCTCTATCTTTAATTTATAGGTTGCTTAAGATGTCATCATTAAATATAACCTCATGCCTAAAATGCCAGCCATTGAGAAAGATGGATGTATTTACGAACAATCCACTTATGGCATTATGAGTTAGTGGTTTCCTTACACATCATTGGGGGAGGTGTATTTCTTTTGCGAGGTTGTTTTGATCCTCTGAAGCTAATTGCATGGAATAGAATTACAACGAGTGAATTTTAATTAAGTTGTTAGGCCTTGACCCAAGGCTCAATGGATAATCTGGACCCACAAGTCCATACGTAGCATTCAATTACCTCACCGAGATGGCCTAATGGCTATTGACTAATTTGATGAAAATTGACAAGGAGTTTTTTGGCAAGATTATTTGTTTCTCGACGAGCCAAGCCAAATATATAGGTGTTATATGAAAGACATGTATATAATTGCTTTAAATAGTGGTATAAGTCTAAGAGATATCTTGAATGGTGATGGAAAAAAATCAATATGAATGAATTTTTCATGTGGAGAGAAAAGTAGTGTGGATATCCAAATATGTGGAGGTAGTAAGACTAAATAACTCCAACCTATAACCAACATTTTATATGACATAATATGAAATCTTTACTCGCGGCCTAATTTTAATACAATCATATGCAAGCATAGAAAATTTGCACTATAAATGATAATAACTCAAATATATAGAGAGCATGTTCAACATAATCAATATAGACCCAAAATTTAATGATATGATGATTACTTAAAAAATGAAGCTCAAATCAAGTAGAAATCATTTGTTGATAGTAGGGCTGTCAATATTTGACACGACACGAAAATCCGACCCGGACCCGACTCGAAAATTTCGGGTTCGGGTCAACCCGAACCCGAACCGGGTCGGGTTCGGGTTCGAGTTTTCGACCCGTTTGAAAAATCGGGTCGGGTTCGGGTTGACCCGGAAACCCGGAAATGACCCGAAATGACCCGCTGCCCGCCCTGACCGGGGCTGACCGAAGCTGCCCGCGCGGAGTCCGAGTCTGCCCCGCGTCGCTTCGCGAGTCGCATCGCGTCAGGCGTCAGCCGCTGTCGCGCGGAGTCCGAGTCCGCTGTCGCGTCGCGTCGCGCGCGTCCGAGTCTGCTGCCGGCGGCCGTCGTGCCGCTGCCGCAGCCCGTGCCCGAGCCCGCGCGGAACTGGCTGGCTTTCTTACTACTTCTTTTAAAAAAATTATATAAAAATTAAAATTTTGTTATAAAAAATTACTTCAAGAAACAATAAGAAAACTATTCCAAACGAAGCCTTTGTCTATGCCAACTTTGTTGATATTTTTTAAAACAAATTTTAATATAAGTTTTTAATTCCAAAATTTTTTTGTGCTGCTTTAAAAAGTAGTCCAAGCTGCTCAAACAGTCCTATTGTTATTCTTCCTGGTGTGGTTACCCCTTCAAAACATAGATTCATCTTCAAGAACTACTGGACTAAATTCAATGCTTATTGGTATCTGCTTTTGGAGAATTTCTCTCTGCCCACCTCTGGGAATCCCCTTGCTAACTTCTGCAGCATGTTAAAAAGGTTAAAAGGTGGGATTAGAGCTGAAAAGTGGTCTAATGCTAGCAATATTAATGATCATTTAGAGAAGCTTCATCTGGTTCAAAAGGCCACGATTGAGAAAGTTCATGAAGACCCGTTCAACACTCTGTTGAATGCCTCTCTCAAAGAGATAAATTCATCCATCTCTGACTTCTCCTCCTTGATGGCCTCCTGGGCTATTCAACGTGCAAAAATCAACTGGCTTAAAAACGGGGAAGACAATTTGAAGTTTCTTTATCAAAAAATCAGAAACAGGAAGAGAAAGGCCCTTGCTGCTGTGAACTTATTACATTCACAGTTTCCTGCTTCTAACTCTGTTTCTAGCATTATTCAGCATTTTCAAGATCTTTACAACCCTCCTGCTTCTTTACTAACGGACTTCAGTAATTTCCCTACAGGCTCTATTATTCCAGAACATTTTCTTACTTCCCTTTCCCAGCAGGTTTCTTCTGCTGAGATCAAGGCTGCGATTTTTTCTGGATCTTCCACTTCCACACCGGGTCCAGATGGTTTTAACTACTACTTCTATAAAACTGGATGGCATATCTTAGAGCCTATCATCTGCAAAGCTATCAGATCTTTTTTTGAGAAGGGTTACATCCCTTCTGGTGTTAAGGCAACGGCCCTCGCTCTTATTCCCAAACATAATCATGCTTCCACTATTTCTGATTTCAGACCCATTGCTTTATGTAATGTCACTTACAAAATCATTGCTAAGGTTATTTCCAACAGGCTTGTGCCGATTATGCCTTTCATTGTCAAGCACAATCAAGCTGGTTTTGTTAAATCCAGAGTCTCCACGGATAACATTCTTCTTGCTAAAGAAATCCTGCACTCCTCTACCTCTAGGGGTAATAACAATTTCTTCTGCGCCAAGCTTGACATCCGCAAAGCTTTTGATACTGTATCTAGAGATTTCTTACTCCATAGACTTCTCATTAAAGGCTTCCCTAACTGTGTCTCTCATTGGATTAGGGCCTGCATTACTGATGTGAACTTCTCTATCATTGTGAATGGCTCCCTTGAGGGTTATTTCCCCTCAACTGCTGGGCTAAGGCAAGGTTGCCCCTTAAGTCCCTACCTTTTCTGCATTGTGATGGATGCCTTCTCTTCTCTCTTGGATGAGAGCGGCTTCTCTGGTATTTGCTTTGAAGGTTTCAAGCTATCCCACCTTCTGTACGCAGACGACGTTTTAATTTTTGGGGAAGCTACTACGGATAACTGCAACATTCTCTCTAATGTTCTGAATTCTTTCGGTAATGCCTCTGGTTTACACATTAACCTTGAGAAAAGCTCTGTGATGTTTCCTAAAAATCTTAGGAACAAATTGGATATCTGCCAAGTTTTAGGTATCCACTGTATTAGCCACAAAATTACTTATTTGGGTATTCCCCTCTCTTTTTATACCCTAAAGGTGGCTGATTTTATACCCTTAACGGATAGTCTGACCAAAAAGCTTTCTGGCTGGAGTGCTCACCTTCTTTCTTTTGCGGGGCGTCTGCAATTTCTGAAATTTACTATTCAAAACTCTATTGCTTATTGGATCCGGGGTTCGATCTTACCTAAAACTGTTTTGAGGTTTTTTAAGAGAATCTCCTCTAAATTCCTGCTTTTTGGAGATATGGATAGCAAAAACAAGATGCATATGATTTCGTGGGATAAGATCTGCCGGCCCAAGTTGTATGGTGGTTTGGGCATCCCCTCTTTGGCTGCCTTACGATATGCTTTTAATTGTTCTGTAATATCTAGAATGTACAACTGTGATTCCCCTTTGTCTACTTGGCTTCTGCAAAGGTATATCTCCCCTTGGCGTCCACCTCCTGTTTATTCCTCTAAGTTTTGGAAACTTATCTGTTGTACTGCTAGCGAGGCAAAACACTTCTTCAGCTTTAATATTTCGGCTACTGCTCCTGTCTCTTTGTATTGGGATCATTGGTGTTCTAATGATGCGTTAGCTGGTATTGGGAATGGTCACCAATTCTTCTCTGGCACTTCTACTCATTCCAGGCTGAAGGACTTTATTTTTGATAACACCTGGAACTTACCTCTCTCGCTGCCTGATTCTGTTAAGCAGCAAATTTCTGCTTTGCCCATTCACGAAACTGCTACTTGTTTAGTTTGGGAAAATTCAGGTGCTGGCATTTTTAGAGATTTTGTTAATGGTTTCTACTCTAATATGGATATTTGTTCTTGGGCTAATCTCATATGGCATAAAGGTGCTGCTTTACGTTTCTCTGTATATGTCTGGATGGCTATCATGGGGGCTCTGAAAACTGCTGATGCTCTGTCTAAACGCAACATCTTGGTGCATCCTCTTTGTAGCCTGTGCAATTTGCAACTGGAATCCTCTATGCATTTGTTCTTTGAATGACCTTTTTCACACTCCACTCTCATTCATAATATTCCGATTGCAAAAAGTTTGCTGATCAGGCCCACCATTCTCCACTTGTTCGAATGGATTGATAGTTGTTATGCCTCCAGATTATCTGAGAAGAATTTCTTTCTTCTAATGGCTAGCTGCACCATTTACTTTGTTTGGAAAGAGAGGAATGACAGGAGATTTGGTTCCTCATTTAAATGCTCTAAAACTATTGCTTTAAATGTTAGAAGTTCGGTTTATGAGAAAATTACCAATTGGAAAGATGCTGGGAAGCTTAAAGACCTGCTGTAACGGGCTGTCATTCCGTCCCGACGTTCTTGCCTTCGTTTTTGCCTGCCTGAGGGATTTTTGGGCTTGGACGATGATGTTTCCCTATTCAGGCACTCCTTGGACGGCCTTCGGGCAACCAGGAGGATTTCGCTGCTCATTTTTCGATTCTCTTCTTCACTGAGTCCAAGTTTTCCATTTTACACCATTTCTGAGTTTGGTTACTGATTGTAATTTTTTTGGGGGTATAGCTGGTATACTAATTTTTGCTATTTTGTGTAATTGTTGGACCTGCCTTTGTTTTTGGCTTTGAGGTCCTTCCTTTTTTCTTCATGTAATCTCCATTTTTCTTTCAATATACGGGCTCTGCCCAAAAATTTCCCAAAAAAAAAAAAAAAAAAAACGATATTATAAACTTTTTTTTTTTAGGAAAAAAAATTACAGGAATGCCACGCCGAACAAATTCATGAGGACACGTCACGAGAATTCCCGACACGTCGCGAGAATTCACGACACGTCGCGCCAAATGCACCGTCGCAAGAGCTTCCAATTTCCATCTTCGCTGAGGGCTAAGGCATCATGATCAAAATGACCAAAATAACCCGAAGCAACCTTTTGCCGTTTCGCAGTCTAAGGTAGACCATGGTAATTTTCTATTTCAACCTCCCCTTCTCACCTTCTTTATATATATAGCAACACCGGTTGCCAACACCATCAAAGTATTCCTTAACATAGGCATTTCATCAAACATTTTGTCGGCATCCTTTTAAACATCGATGGAGGGTAAAGGAAATAGCGCGAGCGCGGCACCGGCGGAAGCGGCGAAGTGGGGAACACACCAGATGGGCGCTCCGGCACCTCCGCCATCTCATCCGGAAAATCAGCAAGCCGCCGCCTACTGGGGCCCCCACCGCGGCGACGAGGAACGACCACCATACGTATTACTCGAATCAAACTCGCATAACCGCCCTGCAAGCGGATCAAGCCCCATGGAAACAATCCTCGAAGCCTTCAACTCATGGACGCGCAAAGCCGAGACTTTGGCCAGCAACGTATGGCAGAATTTGAAGACGGCGCCGTCGATGATGGACGCCGCCTGGGGAAAGGTGAGCCTGACGGCGAAAGCGTTGACGGAGGGAGGCTTCGAGACTATCTACCGCCAAACTTTTCCGGTGGAACCTACCGATCGCGTCAAAAAGACCTTCGCCTGCTACCTCTCCACCACCACTGGTCCCGTTGCCGGCACGCTCTATTTAACCACGGCAAACGTGGCGTTCTGTAGCGATCGGCCGCTTTCTTTCAGGGCGCCGTCGGGGCAAGAGGCGTGGAGCTTCTATAAGGTCTTTATTCCGTTAAGTAAGGTTGCTACTGTGGATCCGGTGACGGTGAGGGAGAATCCGCCTGAGAAGTATATCAAGATTGTGACGGTGGATGGGCATGAGTTCTGGTTTATGGGTTTCGTTAGCTATGATAAGGCATCAACTCATCTGCTGAACGCAGTTCACGATGTGGCGGCGGGGAGGCAAGCGGCGGAGGCTCCTGTTTCCGGTTATGGCGGTGAAGCTTTAGCTAAAGAGGTGTGAAAATTGTCGCCTTTACGGGGAGAAGAATTTGGAGTAGGTGTGATTGAAGAAAGGAGTAGGTGCTGAATGTGTATCTAACAGATCGTAATCGGATGCGTACTAAACCTATGATTTGTTGGGTGATGTTCTGCAGTTTGTATATTTCTCGTGTGATTGAGATTGTTCGATAATAATATAGTGTGCTTGTTTTCAATAAAAAATTTTAAATAAGAATTTTATTTTGAAATGAAGCCTATCCAAAAATTTTTAAAAATCTTATTTTAAAGCAATAAAAAAGTTTGAATTTAATTTTTTTAAAATATATTTTTTCCGATTTCTTTGAATACATTTAATTAATTTAAGATATTTTTTTATATTATTTGCTATATGTTAATCTAAATAAATATTAAATATGAAAAATAATTACTTAGATAAATTAAAAAACAAAAAGGGAATTTAAATATGTATACAACTTTATTTCATGCTTTTTGTATATCTAATACTTAAAATTTTAATATTACATGTATCACCTATAAAGCAAATATGGGTATATAGAATAAAATATTAAAGTTTATGGGATGATACACAGCTTATCTTGGCCTATTGGTTGAGAGATTAGGCTACTAACTAAGATGTTTTGGATTTGAGTCTTTATGTATGTGATGTGTATGTGATTGTTTTAATTGACCTAAATGTTCCAAAAAAAGTTTATGAAATGGTATGGGCAGTAAGAATGAAAAATATGAGTAATATCTTTGATGTTAAAATTTAATATGAATGGTAGGAATGTAATATTTGATATTAAAATTTAATATGAATGGTAGGAATGTAATATTTGATATTAAAATTTAATATGAATGGTAGGAATATAATATTAAAATTTTGAGTGTTAGATATATGAATAACATTAAATAAAGTGGTATTTATGTAAATCCCTCATGGCAAAAAAAATTGTTCATATATTATTATTCCTTTTTTTCATATATTATTATTCCTAATAGCTAAATGAATTGCAACTAAGGATGTTAATTATGATTTTATTTGGGATAGTTTTTTATCTTTATTTTTTTGCAGTTTTAAAGAATTTTTTAACTATTTTTTTTAGTAGTAAGAAATGTGTTCCAATAATTCTATGGGCTAAAGATTTGGGCTTTGTTTAAACTTAGAGAAGCCCAATGATATGTTGGGACTTTAATTTCTTCTGTGAAGTCGCTAAAGAAAGAACCCAAATCTTTCCCTGCATTGTATGATATAGGACTAGTTCTCCATGCTATAATCAACTAAGATTTGTTTTTTAATATAGTACTATTTTGAAAGAAGGTTGTCTTCCTGGCAGCCAATATGTTACTCAAAGGATATATGTGAAGGGAAAGGGGGTGTTCCTTTTGCATTCATTTTGGTGATTATTGGTTGAAGTCTAATTTCAATTGGCTTGGCTTAACACCTATCCATGCATGTAGTAATGATAGAAAAGCTAGCAATCAGTTAGACATTGAGGGATTTAACAAGACTAAGAGGAAGTTAAGGAGGAAATGAAAATAAAAGTTTTGAAAATCTTAAATCGACTATTTCATATTTATAATCAGCTCATCTCATAGAACAAATTAATATCATAGTCCATCTTCACATCTAATATAATGTTTTTGAATTTACATTAGGATTAAATTTGACGAGCTTCACCTTAACAGTATGTTCAATGAGCGAGTTAAGGTTGAGTTTTCGATCTTCTATTGAGAGTGCACATTTGTTTTGACTTGTGGCTCTTGGTCTTAAACATATTTAAATTTGCTAACTTCAGAGCATGCATGTCCACCCTCAATTTCCTGTAAGTGCATCGAAACACACAAAAACTCGCTTACCAATGTCTTCCCAAAAGCTCTTGATTACACTGACTACAAACATTGTCCATTCTCCCGTATCTCTCACCAATTATTGCATATCTGGCTTTAGTTGTTCACCCTCATCATTTGATCATACTTGCCTACTCACTTATCAATATCGCAAATGTCACAATCTGACCTGATATGATCTAAAACTGCATAAGTCATACCGTGTTCGATTGTGGCAAGATTAAAATCTAAAGATCTAGATGCAAAAAGCTTGTTACAACTCGACCCGATATGACCCAAAACTGCATAGGTCATACTGTGTACGATTATGGTAGACTCAAATCCGGAGATCTTGTTGGAGAAGCATTGAAACAAAACTTTCAATTTAAACATATCATAGAGCCACTACTGAATTCAAATATAAAGTAGAAGACTACTGATTCTCAAGATTAATTTTCTATATATCATACAAAAATATATATACAATATGAGGTATCTACAACAGCGTTAAGAAATAGATAATATAACCAAATAAATACCAAGCCTATAAAATAAAACTAATCAAACCAAAAGACATACCTATAAGCACATATCAGAGCCTGTTATACAAACTACTTAGCTCGCTTCTCCTGACTTGAAAATAGAAGCAAAAAACATGAATGAACTAATACGGTTCAATAGGCTATCACTACTGTTGACCTTGACTTTCATACGAGTGCCCCCGAGGATCTTTGATTGATTAATCAAAAGTCATCGAGCACAATTTGAGCTTGAGATGATTCAAATTGAGTCGAATTAGGCTTAACAAGGTTTGATCAAACTCGATCAATGCCTACGAGCCCCGTTGAGAGCGATTCGAGTCAAATTAGCTTCAATTCTGATTTGATTTCTTGTTAGGTTAATTTGGATGAGTCGAGTCGAATCTAAGTTAACCCAAATCTGAGACAAATCAACTCAGGTTAATTTAAACAAAGCATCAATTGACTTTTGGCTTAACTTGAATCGCTACCTAAATCTTGTAGTTGCATCTACGGCTATGATCAAGCGAGATTCGCAGTTTAGCCGAAATCCTGCTATTCAGCAGACTTCTGCGATTAAGGCACCAGCAACGAACTGAGCTGTTTAAGAAAATTTTAGAAGCTAGAGCATGATGGCGAGAATGGGTGGGCTTCCCTTTTCTGTAATGACACACATTTGCTCCAAAATAAAGGCTCAAGGCCGGAGGAGTTCTAGTGATTCGATCTGTGGCATCTGAACTCTCTTCCTCTCTCCATCTCTCTTTCGTTCGGACATCCAATCCGATGACGCCACATCACCCAAATACACTGGGTCTCTGTGTATTTTGGTGATGTGGCGACATCGGATCAGTGTCCGGACAAATCCAGACACCTGACACAATAATTTGCCCTTCGTCTGAGACCAAAGGCCGGAGGCCTCCTCCCTTGCTCGCTCTCGGCTTCGCACGCTGGTGTCGAATACAATGCCAGCCTCCCTTGTGCGACCGAAGCCTTTCTCCCCTCTAACTCCACCTCTGAGACCGAGCTAGACAGTAACTCGAGTTCCTACTTTGGTGGTCAACTTCCCTCCTCCTTCGAGTAGGTATACTCCTTGTTTTCCCTTCTTCCTTCTTTTTCTATTTCTTCTTCCTTCTTCTTCTCTTTCTTCTTCTTCTTCTTCTTCTTCTTCTATCTCCTTCTTTATCTTTCTCCTTACCTCCATTGCCTTCTTCCCCTTCCTTCTTAATGATGTGGAAAATCATTGCAATGATGTTTACCTATCCTAAATGTTGATTTGTATATCTCCATAATGTGTTGGTTAATATGGTTTTAAAAAAAATGAATGGTTGGCATGTGAGTCTTGCTTTTGATTCATATTGCATAGCTTAAAGTCTTAGGTGTGAACTTTGAAGGACTATGAGAATGCCATGTCATTCTTTATCAAACATGCATGTCAAGTGCTTGTATTAATGTTTGTTAAGGGGTAATCTAAGCTATGATCAAGTAAAATCACCAAGCAAGCATATCTATGTTTCACCTTATTGGTTCAAAAAAAAAAAATTCTTATGTGTTTTGGTTAGCAAAAGAGGTGTTGAATGAAACTTTATTTATTTATATACACTCGTGCAAGTCATAGGTTGGGTTTGATTTAATCTTTTGCTTAGGAGCTTTGCAATGGACATTGTCATTCCTTTCTTTTAGAATTAATGATATATGTGTTTTCTTTCTTCTCTTATTGGAAAAGTGAAAATGTTATGTTGAATGTCTTTCTCCCCACTTGTTATGTCGACATGTTGGAAAGTGACTTATGTGTGAAAGCTTCATATTTGGCAAGGTTTGACACGAAGGAATGTCTATATTCAAGAGCATGTTCCAACATTATGTGTGCATTCAAAAAAAAAAAAAAAAAAAAAAAAAAAAAAAAAAAAGAGAGAGAATGAAATCCTTGTGTTTTGCTGGAAAGACTATATAGCTAGCATTGTTGCAAATCAAATTTTGTTACGAGATATGAGATGAGTTGTGTCGTTCATTATCAAAGAGGAAAATTCTAATTCGTAAGCCATGTTTGAACCAAAACTTTTGTTATATATGTCTATGTTCTATTCATATGAATTCTCTAAAATATTTTATGAAAAGTATTTGGTGGGATATTCACACACACTTGTGATTCGTTTTCCGGCTAAGCATGTATAGATAAAAGTCAAAGTTTTTTGGTTTGCATTTGGAAAACACTTAGCCTCTTTGTTAAAAAGTTATTTGTGGTGGATAACAAAACCCTTTTTGCAATTCTTTTCTTGACTCTTGATTTCCTTTAGTTGTTTGAGTTTTATGTGGTAAGTCATAGTAGTAGCTGTGTCGGAAAATATTCTCGTTTTTTATGCTTCATATAGAGATTGGTATGGATTTAGTGCAATGATTTTTTTTTAAGAACTGTGGAGAGGGCTTTAAGAGTTGGCCTATGTTTTAAAAAAACATATATATATATATATATATATATATATATATATATATATATATATATATATATATATATATATATATATATAGACATGCATGATTTATGTTGGAAAGGTTCCAAAAGTGTTTTCATTGTTAGAAATCATTTTTTTTAATATATATTGGAGAAATTTCAAGAGTGGTTTCATGTTGAAAAATGCTTTGTGAGAGAAGGTTGGATGAGTCGTTTTATGTTGAAAAGTCTTATGAGGGGTTTCATATTGGGATGCTCTGTGATTCACCTTGTGTTAAAAAAAAAACTTGATGACTTGCTTTGTGTCAGAGAGTTTAATAAGTGGTTTTATAATTGAAAAGTTTTTACGAGATGTTTTATATCCAAGAAGTTGGGGTCTTTTGTGGAATTATAGGTGATAATTTGTTATGAGTTTGGAGCTTTATTTAAAATTTTTCAAAGCATCTATCTACATCCCATTTATTACTTGGTGTTAAGAGATTTGGAGAAATTTTTTTTGGATTGTTTGGTGTTATATTTTATAAAAGGTGTTGTAGAGTGGTTTCATGTTGGAAAGTGCTTCGAGATGAAAAAAACTTTATGATTCGCTTGATGCGTGAGTCTTATGATTTGCTTTATGTTGAAAATTTTTATGAGTTATCTTTGGGATGAAAAATATTATAAGTTGTTTTGGGAAATCCTTATGAGCTGTTATTGAAAAACTTTTATGATTCACTTTACGTTGGAAAATCAAGTGATTTGCTTTATGTGGGAAAATCTCATAGGTTGTCTCATGGTTGGAGAATTTGAAATTGTTTGCAAAATATATTGTTTGCATTTATGACTTATTAGGATGAAAGTGAATGTGAGATGATTTCTGATGCTTTATGTGGCGTTGGGAAAAATGGGTTTTGTGAGTAGTTGTTGGAAGGTGGAATTTTGGTAAACATATGATAACTATCTTTCTCCCTTTTGCTCTCTTATTCTCCCTACCCCTCTCTTTTCTCTTTCACTATTTCTTTCACTACTTGTGCCCCGAAATGAAATATAGTAAAATGCTTATAAAGTGGAAAGATTTAGAAGGCAAAGGACTCAACCGGTATTTAAGCCCGAAAAAAGGTACATTAGTATTTTAATTGTGTTTTATTTTCATTATTTTTATATTAATTATTATCGTGCTCTAATATAACCCTTCTTTTCTTTTCATGTGTTTTGCAAGGCACCTTTTGGGAAAACAAAGGAGAAGGGATCCATTGGAGTTGCTGTGACGAAGGAGCCTACATAAACAAATCAGTCGTCCTCATTCATTTTTATGGGGGTGCTACGGGCGGAACCACCGGGTCATAGCCCCCAGTTTTGTAAGTTCCCTAAAACTTAGAAAATCATTAGGAAGCCCTTCTGTGTGTATGTTCCCCTACCCTTTAGGACCTTGTAGAAACTTCAATTATTAGATTTTTTTTCTTATTTTATTTATAGATCCATAAAACCATTCATACATGTGCGAATGTTCAAAGGGATAGAAATAAAATTCTTTTTTGTCTCATAATTCTAATGACACTTAAGGACAAAAATTAAGGACCGAGTCATAGATAGCATAGACTTAGGATGTATGCTCCCCATAAGATAGAGACATTAAACATAAAAAATTTAGTGAAACATTATCCTAGGTTTAATGTGTCATAACTTACTAATAATCAACCAATAAATCAACCATAATCTAACTCAAAATACATTTAAACACTTAATTCTAATTAAACCATAATTAACACACATAATCATTTAATGCAAAACTTGAATATAAATTTAAATAAGTCTAACCAACCCATTACTCAACCTCTAACCAACCTAAAACTTAAAAGGTGCAGATTAAATTAGGAGAATAAACCTAAACTAAAACTTGCTAAAATAAAAGACCTTTAAAACCCAAACTTTAATCAATAATTAATTACACATATGATCTAAAACACACCTAATATTGAATACTAATAAATCAAATCCTAAATAATCGAGTAAGTAATATAAGAAACTTATAAAGGGGTTTAACCATAACTCTAAAATTCCAAAACTCACTTAAAACTTAATCTATCTTTTAAGATCAACATCTCAAATTGGTAATAAATTACTTAACTCATCTTTATTTTAATTTACATCCAACTAAATTAATTTAATTAAATTGATTATCACTAGGTAACCTAGACCTACGAGTATTAAGTTAGCCCCAAGGAGGTTGAAATAAATCTCACGGGTTCGGTGAGAAATAAAGGTGGTAATCAACTAAACACTAGAATAAAATTTTTAAAATAAATCTTAAAATATTAATACTTAAACTTAAACCCAAAATCCCCCCTTATTTTAACAATTCAAAACACACAGCCTACTACACACACCTAGATTTGTTTGTTAGGACACGACTTCTAGCTCTAGGTTAGGCTGGTGATTTTCTTTTTGTCTCTATGATGTGATGCATTGCATGTGAACTATTTGTTATTTGTTTTGTTACTTATGTTAACTTTTTGTGATGATTTATATGATGTTATTATCTATTTCTGCATTATTGTGAGTGATGAACAACCTATAAGTTAGGAACGATTTTGATACTTATGATATTTTCTGCAAGTGGCCATGCTCACACAGCGCTAAATGGAGGCTAAAAATTAAGGAAAAATATAACAGCTACATGTGCTTCAGCTGCTTAGCCCCTAAATAAATAAGAGCACTACTAAGTATGACTAGTTTGAATAATCTTATTTTATATATAATTGCTTGAAATGTTTGATTATAACTATTTAGGATAACCCTGCAAGAGAATCCATATTTTTCTTTTTATAATTATAATGTAATTCATTCAATATAAAGAGTTATAAAAGTCTATAAAATGGGGCATTTTAATAAAGTATTAAGAATCAAAAGGAAAAATAAAGTCCCTCTATGAGGAGTTTATTTTCCATTTGGATGTCCTATTGAGAATGCACTACTAGAAGATTGAAGGAAGATGATCCACACAATAAACAGAAGATGAAGAGAAAAGATTAAAAGTGCCTCATTTTAAGACTTACATCATTCCATAGGATTATAATCCAAGTTATTGTCGGTGGGGCTTGGCCACCATTACTTTTCTGCACTCTTGGATGTATATTATATGACACTTACCATGGACTTTGGATACTCTTTTCTATAATTTTGATGTGATGATTATTTATTTTGTTTACATAATAGAACTGGCCTATTTTCATATGTTTCTTTCTTGTATGTGCATGTGCATGAACTGCATTATGCTCTTTAGGGATAAAATTTTTCTACTTGTAATTAAAATTAAAATTTTAAGAACTAAATAACATAGAAACATAATGATCTATGGAATAGTCGGAATCGTCTAGGGTCGCAGGCATATCAATGCATCATCTCTTCCTTGTTTAGATACTTCCCCGCCTGTAGGTAGAGTCTGGATAATGTGACCTATGAGGATGAAGTGTCAGACTTGGGGAAGCCTAGTCTTTCTAAAAAAATTATTTTTATAAGCATTCTTTTTAAAATTTCATGCATTCTTAATTAAGAGATTTTGACTAACACGCATTGCATTAAAAATTAACTAAAATTAAAACTTAATTATATTAGTTCTAGATGCATAATACCACTTATAAGTACGAGGCAACTTAGGAACCTCTGTAGATGTCAGCCTCAAATTTCAAAAACTTATCCACCCACCCATCTTTCATATGGATCGGACATCATAAATTTTATACGACTAGTTGGTTTTAGCTGACTTCCTTTTAGTCAAGGTATAAGTCTAGATTATATTAGTTAGGTCATGAATATTAGTGTCGTGTGCACCATACTAAATCTCTTATAGATTTAGAGTATAAGGCTGGCAGCACTGGTGTACTATTGTCGCCTCATTGGTGGGTAAGCTCTCTATTCTTCAGAGGCTATAAACCTCACCCATCAGCATCACATGGATGATGCCACCTCTATCTTTCTCTCACACATGATTGAGGGGCAATGTCTTTTTTTCTTCAGTTTTTTCTTCTTCAGACCGGCCGATTGATGATATTGAGCCACATATGTTGATTAAACTAAATTGAACCTATCTTCCCCTTTGATTAGGAAAGCCTAGAAATTCTCCTTTGCACTAAATTCATTTGAGAGAATAATATAACATCCTTAATTGAGAAATTTTTTAGGCCAAGGTCTAAGATGTAACTAGTTACGGGGGCTTGCGCCCGTGGGAAACCGATCTCCACATCAAATAAACCTTATTCGAGCTGATGTATCGAGTGGGAGAAATCTCATAACTTTGATTATGTTATATATTATTATCCATCGAGATGTGTAGGTGAAAGCTATTATCCTCCATGATTAGTCATACATATAATATCATCTGCTCTTTCATTGGCTTGGTTGTGTAAAATGTAAAGGCCTACAACTGTTTTGTCCTACGGGATAGTGCAATCACATCCTTTGCATTCTGTTCTCCACGAGCATATTCCTTTCGGAGATCTACAACTGCCTAAAATAAAAATTAATAACTGAAACCAAAAGAACTGAAAATATTGTGTTGTAATAATAAAAGGAAATATTACACAAAATGTTGAAATTGAAATATATATTGATACCGAATGCATTTGATTAACCAATGAAGTGAACTAGAATTGAAATATAAACAAATGAATTACAGTAACTTTCAGAATATCCTTTAGGCTCCTGCATCCTAACACATCTCATATCTGAATCCTACCTCGATAGCTTATCGGCTCCGGCATAACAAAACTGCATCTTTGCTTACACTGGTATAAGAGAATCTCATCTCGGTTGCCCACTAGCGCCGGCATAAAAAATTTTCACCTCGGTCACCAATTGGCGCCGGCATAACAGAATCATACCTCAGTCGCCCACTAGCGCCGGCATAAAAAATTTTCACTCGGTCGCCAATTGGCGCCAGCATAACAGAATCCTGCCTTAGTCGCCCACTAACACCAACATAACATAATCTCACCACGATCGCTTACTAACACCAGCATAACATCACATCAAGTCATGTCACAATAAATCACATTTCTTTTATATTTTTAATTCATTCCATAAATTAAAGTATACTTGTACTAAATTAAAAAATTGTCAAAATGCCTCAACGGTAGGCAATAGAAATAATACTGAGCAAAAAATTAACTGTTTCAAAACATAATAATCAGATAGCATGTATAACAACATTTTGAACATATAATTAAGTTAAAGCACTAATTTTAGATGTCAAATAAATTTATGAATTAATAATAATAATTATTTTTTAAAAATCACTCATCGACAAATTTTTATAAAAAATTCTAAACGTTCATAATCTTAACAATCATAACATAAAAAAGTTATGCAGTGAATGTTTGATCAAAATAATGTTATTCTCATTTTTTTATAACAAAAATATAAATATGATTTGAAAATTTTTAAAAATATCAAATTATTAAAAATTTACATAGGCATAATGAAACCTACCTCGAGAAGAGCAAAATTTCTAGTTGGGCCAACAAAAAAAATGGCTCTACAATGATGAGCAAAATCAAGCTTTTTTTTTCTCTCTGCTCTCTTTCTTTTCTTTTGTCTCTTTTCCTCCAAACCCTTCTATATCAAATGAAATGGGCTAATGACTTTTATAAAATCATATTTTTATAATAAAATAATAAAATGGTACAATTATAATTATGTCATTTATTTATTTTTTAGCAAAAATCTATATAAATGTTTTTACATCTTCAAATCCAAATATCAAAAAATTATGAAAAATACATTCTTAAATTAACCAAAAAGATCTAGAATAATTGAGTGAAATAAGTTTGAAAAATGAACACCTAACAATCCCAGAAAGCCAACTTTTAACAACATATACCGTTTTATTAAGCAATTGTACTAGTGCCAAAAAATTAAGGAACAATTACTGAAACTTAAACATAATTATATTTATACTATATCGAAGACAGTTTATGATTTGGACTTATAATGACTCTTAAAATAATTTTTTACTATTATAAATAAAAATATGTTTTTAAATTTTTGAGTTATAACATCAAACCCTACAATCTTCACCCTAAAGAATATCCAAATTAATCTAATTGGCCAACTTAATAAAAAAGCCATAAAGAAAAAAAAAATCAAATTCAATCAATTAGTACTTCAATCAAGTTGATTCATTGTAGTGATATGTATCAACACTATAACGCTTAAAAAAAGCCTTTACAAATTTTTGATAATATTGAATTTAATGATGAGAGTGTTCCACCAAACTTAATTGGAACAAGTTATTTATCATTGACTTCACATTCATCTCTCATCTTTGAGATGCATTTTGATAGCTTTATATTAATATAATTGATTACTTCTAGTTCTTCCTTCAATATTATCTCAATATTTTCAAGAGTTTGCATCTTTTATTTTATTAGATCATCTTTATTTATTTTTAAGCTAATTATTAGTGTTTAAATGTTAAATGTTATTTATGAAAACCTTATCATTTTTTAAACTTATTTAAGGATGTTTCTCCATTTCAATAAAGCTTATTCATGCGACCCCAAACATTAAAATTTTTTTAAAATATTTTTAATCTAATAGTCTTGCCGCCCACCACCCCTCCCCTCATTTTACAAAGATTAGAGGAGATAATAAGAGAGAGAGAGAGAGGAGAGAGAGAGAGGAGATAGAAAGTCTTATGGGGCTTTTTCATCTGTTGGTTATGTTACTGATTTTGTTCTAATTGTTGTAAGTGATTGAACTCTTACACCTATTTTCAATGAGTTTGATTTCTATTTTTTTTCTCTCTCAAATAGATAAAATATATTTCTTCTAGTTTACTAAATTTTTATCATGTAACTTTTCATATATGATAGACATAACTTTTATGAGCATTTTAAGTGTAATATTATTAAATTTACAAGATAAATTAATAGTTATGATTTTATAAAGTAAATAAAAAGTATATAGATTTCTAGTGAATCTTATTTATTAAATTTACAAGATAAATTAATAGTTATGAAGTTGAAGAAGCCTTGTTGCATTTGGCTATCTTTAAGATATAATCTTATTTATTTACTTGGCAGTACTCCTTTGAGGATGGAAGTCCATTGATTAAGAAGTTCAACATAGAGTTTAATGCTAACATCAGTGTTGTAACTCAAGCGCAGGAGTTTATATTTTTTATGATGACAAATATTATGGCTCACATCCTTATGTCTACTTATATTTGTAATATATTTATTTATTTGTAACTAATATTTCAGGAATGCAGTGCACCATCCAACAAAGATTCAAGGCTGAAGATTGGGTAGAATAGGTTATGCTATAAGGATTTTTGTAATATTCATTGATGTATTTTTTGATTTCTTGAGTCAAGTACTATAATGATGTATGCTAGCTTGGTGATTATGTACATAAACACTCAGGGGGAGTGAGATTAAGTCAAAACCAGAAAATCTATTTTTGAACTAATCGTACTGTATGATTTTTATTGTATTGTATGATTAGCTTATCTAACTAATTGTACTAGATGATTTATATCATTCATAACGATCAGTTATGCTCATTAAAATAAGCCGCCAATCCTAATATAGGCAAGATTTTGAATTTCATAATTTTTTTTTAATCATCCAAGATGATATATATACATCATATTGGGCAATATATAAAAATCATGCCTAAATTAATCCCATGATTAGTCTGTCAAATTTGCTTAATTTGGATATTCTGATTGTACTGTACGATTAATAGAGATGAATTTTTGTCATCCCATGTTTCATCCTGGATGAATTGTATTTCGATTGAACTAATCATCCTGGACAATCTCAATATCATATTGAATAATTTGTACAAATTTGAATTGATTGTACTGGACTATCTAGAGATTATCTTGTACTATCAGATTAAGTTTTGCACATTGTACTAGACGATCCTATGATCGTACTGGATGATCTTTATCAGTAGAATTAAATTTTTAGGATTTTTGAAGCCCTCTATTAAAGCTTTGTCAAGGCACTTGTTAAGTGTCTTTGGCAACCATTATGTCTTTGTTCTTCCCGAGAAAATTTGAAGATAAAACTTAAAAGGGATAAAAAAAATGGAGTTTGAGAGGGAGAAGATCCTTGGAGGGGGTTTCAAGGGAGTATGGAGGGGGTTTCACATGATTACTTCGGCAAGCTTGCACCTTAGTATCATCGGATTCAAGGCTCGTCTTGAGGGAAGTTTTGAGAAGAAGAATATCTCTTTGGTGTCAAAGGACCCGACTACTTCGCCACACTAGGGAAGGTGGAAGTGATTTTATAAGGGATTCTCTATCAAGGTGTGGGGGCTAAAGTAGAGTCACTAAAGGTTTAGTGCAATACTCAGAGGGTGCCTATGGGAAATGAACTTAGGCCAGGTTGGATCGAACCACTATAAATCTAGTAATTATTTCCTTCTATTATTTTCATATTTATTTTCTTGTGATTAACTACATGGGTGAAATTATGGATTCATTTTTTTATTGTGAATTTAACTCATTTCTGCATCATTTATAAAAGGATTTTTCTTCATCTTAAAATAATTTTTAAAATACCAATTCACCTCCCCTCATGATTAGCCTCGGACTAGTTCTTTAGGATTTAACACCCCTCATGAACTTATAATTATGATTCAAAGTTGATATCAATATCATGCATAAGTCTTATGGGAGATAGAGCACATTTATATTATTGGAGACAACAATGGACAAAGTCAGTAGATGTTAGTGTTTTTAAGGCTCATTTTTCATAAGAGGACCATAGTCTCGAAAAAGTGGTCAGAGGATAGTTAGGAGAAGGTTGTCGAAGCATCATAGTCAAGCTATAATGGTTGGGAGACTATTATCTAGTAACTATAGTTGGAGAATGATAGTTAGACAATAATAGTTGTAGGATCGTAGTTGGACAATGGTGGTCGAAAAATTGATCGGGCGATTGTGGTTGGAGGACTCTAGTCAATTGATCAAGATCGAATGATGATAATTGTGATTGGGTGGTAGTCTAATGATGACAATTAGGTTGTGTTTGGATGAAAGTGATTATGTGGTGGTTTGATAGTGGCAACTAGGTAGTGGACCAATATTGATGAATGTGAGTGGTTTGACTATGGTATTTAAGCAGTAGAATAATGGTAGTGGTTGGGTGATGGTCCAACATTACAATCAGGTAGTTGTCCAACAATGATAATCGGGTGGTGGTCTACGCATGGTGGTCAAGCAATGGCTTAGCATCTGCGATCAGGCGACGATTTGATGCCACCGATTAAGTAATGGTTCAGTAGTGGTGGTTGAACGATTATTTGGCTATGGTAGTAGTGGTGAAGCTTTAGGATTCTTCAAGTCTTTGAACTCTCTTAAATCTCAAGCCAAAGTCTCTCGCTCTAGGATCCCCCTCTCATATTGAGAGTAAGGGCATATGTATAAATTTTTGAGAGTGACAACCCAATAAGTAAAGTTAAAATCCAAAACACTTTATGAGACGAAGCACATTGATTCCCTTACTCTTAGATCAATCCTTCTCAATTTAAATGCTTTAATGATATTAGAATCAGACAATTTTGGCACTTTAAATTTTTCTTGTTGAGATGCTTGATTTGACTATGAGCATGAGAGATGTGGAGATCTTATGTTAATCCAATTAATATCCTGAAGTTTTTAATTGTGTTTCAACTACTTTATATGATCTTATTTGGACTTGGATAAAATTACTTTTGGTGGCGTTTAGTTTGCCTCATTGAGATTTTCAATTCAACAATAAGTTTGCTAAAATCAAAGTTCGTATGACCATGCATTTAATTCTGAAAGTTTCCAATTCAAGTATGCATTGAGATTCATGCTCGATTAAATCAATCTTTTATGACATATCAAAAATAAAATTTAATATATATATATATATATATATATATATATATATATATATATATATATATATATATATATATAACTTAACTAAGGCAAACTTGACTACCATTAATGTGACAAATACAAGAAGATTGAAACCTTACTTCAATTCCACCAAGTATTATAGCAGCTAGAGCTCTCTGATAACTTATGAAATGTTTTATCAAGCATAACAAGTTTGCGATCAAGGGCATGGCCTGCATTATCATTAAAGCTTAGATAATTATTGATTTATTTTTAAATTTACAACATCAGAAGAAGAAAAGCTGGAAGTGAAAACCAAATAAGATGACTTTTGGTGGAAATGATAATACTTGCAGTCGTGTATGAATTTCATCACTGTATATTTAGTTTTCATTTGTACATCAATTGTTTGTGATTTAAGCTTCGTTTGAGGCGATTTTTTTATTACTTCTTAAAATAAAATTTTAGTACAAAAATTTTAATTTTTATACTAAACCTCCGTTTTAAAAGCAATGAAAAAGTCATCCCTAACGAAGCCTTAAATTAGTAAATCTTAATAGAAGTTCAAATTGTCTAATTGCATGTCTAATCCCGACTATTGATGTTCATTATCACCACCACTAAACATCAATCATCAACCAACAATGATGCCCATAACGTATACTAATTATTAGCATATGATGCCCATCTTGTCAATCACTCGGTGTCTTCTTGTTTAAGGTGGACAATTCATTCTTAGGATTTTGACATTAATAATTGTTACTCATTTGATGATAAGAAAAGATTGATATCAAACACCATCTTACTTGGTCTCTTTTCTTCTTATATAAAAAATAATAAAGTTGAGCACTAATGTCAATCTATGCCTAATGCTTATCTTCCTAGTCATATGACACTAAAGGAAAATGTCTTTGTTACCGCGGACTAAATCCGCCGGTAACAATAAAAATCCATCGTAAATATGAGCTTTCCGATGAAAATGATCCGACGGTAATTCGGGCGACGGAAAGTTGAAACCGGTGAAATTTTTTCGCTGGAAAATTTACTGGCGGTCTTTCTGACAAAAAATGTCCGATGGTAATTCGGGCATCGAAAAGTTTAAACCGGTGAAAATTTTCCGCCAAAACAATTACCGGCGGTCTTTCCGGCGCAATTCTGGCGGAAATATACTAAGAAATTAGCGCCTTTTTGGTGTCATATTACAACTTACTTTCCTCCAGCCTTTATGGCAGAAATTGTATGCCGGCATTATCAGTGGATAATCCGCTGCTTAAAGCCAAACTGGTATCAACGGACTTTACCGTCGAAATATTCGTCTGAACTTCCGGCACAAATATACGTAAGAAATATTATTTTATTTTCATCTTATCGTATTACCGGCAGTGTTTACGACGGATAATCCACCGAAAACCTGTAGTAGAAAAAAAAACAACCTTCTTTCTTTAAGAAACCATTTCCATAAAACAACCTGCATAGAAAGAAACACAATACTATATACATTCATATATCCACCTCTAATCAAGAACATCACAGAATTATTTAACATAAACATATACACAATATCAAAAATGAGGAGAATATCATCAACAAATATCTAATAATAAAAAAGTCAAGATGTCCAAACAATAAATAAATATGTCCAAAAACACATAATTATAGATGCCCACATCATTAAATAAAGAACATGTTCTCTGATTCAGTCTCCTCATATGCTAATGTTATACTCCTTCCACTCATCTACTCTCTCATATTTTGCATTTACTCTAACATTTGATTTTGTTGCATCTGCATCTTTCACTGCATCTTCATCTGCTACTGCATCTGCACTACCAGTCAGCTTGTGCTTTCCATATGAACTCTCATCTTTTTTTTTTAATGAATAACATCTAATATGGACCACTCATTGACATACGATGGCATTCTTCATGGATGCACAATCTCCAATCCCCTTCTATAAGAAAATTATCAAACTAAATAATTGATGTAGAATGATCTTTAATGTTCCTCTTCACGCTTCACTCGATGCTAGTTGACATCTATCTCCCATTTGTATGGTTGACATGTCTCCCCATCTATAAGAAGAATGTGTGTTAGCTTGTCAATATTACCTAAACTTTGATGTTCCTCATTAAACATTACTTGATGCCTATTAGATACTAACACCTAATGTTTACCAGTCATTAATGTTTAATATAATTTTTTTTTTTATTTTTTTGTCACCCCTCCAATAAGGAGGACCACCAAGTCAGTTGCTTAATGTTGCCTATCCTTCAATATTCCTTATTGACTATCATCCATTGTCTACTAACATTCCATGGTTGATGTTTGATTCTCTTCTTTTAGGTCAATCGATCTCCTCTTATATAATGAGCTTAACCGACTTGATCCCCCTATGTTGCTCAAGTTTTAAGATTCTTCATTGATTATTGCTCAAAATTTGTTAACATCTAATATTTGTGATCCATTGATGTTCAATAATCATCTTTTCATTGGCCTATCTTCACTCTTAGAAGGATAATGATTGAATCATTTTCTTGAAATTATCCTATCTTCAATATTTCTCATTAATCATTTCTTGATGCCTATTAAAAACTAAAGCTACGAAAGACTAACACCTAAAATCCTCTAGGCATCAATGTTTGATGCAAATCTTTAAATTAACTGACTTTCTCTATTATAAAGAGAATGATTGAGCGAACAACCCGAATTCCCCAACCTCTAAAATTACTTATCAAATATGTTATGATACTATCTTAATTGTATGTCTATTTTCCTAGTATGATAATCTCATAAGAAAAGCCAAGTCAATTACCACCCATCATTATCCAACCTTCAACATTCCTAGTGAAGTATTATTGGATGCCTGCTAATGAATAATTTTTTATGCCCATCCTACAAATCGCTAGGTCTCTCCTACTATTAAGAGAAGGATCAAGCTAATTATCCATCATCACCTGATCATAACTTAGACCCCTAAGGACTCCTACTACCATCACATAAGATATTTCAATAATTCATAGCTATGATATTATTTCAGTGTATTCTTGAGTTATGGAGAACAACATATTATATCTTTATTGACTTAAACTAATGCAACTTTTAAATGGGATAGATAATGTGATTTTTTTCTCTTGAATTTTTTATAAAAAGAATATTAAGAATCTTAGAAATAGTTATCAACTTATTTTTGTATATCATTTCCATTTAATGCTATAAAAGCAAACATATCCTCTTGACATGTCATCAAAAATTGCCTTGATCGGGCACGAATATCAATGCAAATATGAATTGGAAACTTTTGAAATTAAATTCAGGATTATCCAAACTCCAATTTCAACAAAATCTTATAGTCAAATTGAGCATCTCATAGAGATGAACCCAATGACACCAAATTCAATTCAATCCGAGCCCAAATGGGTCCAAATCAAAAGACCAAAGCATATTTAAAAGTTTCAAAGCATTAATTGGACGCCCAAATGACATCCAAACATGATGTTCTTATAGTCAAATTGAGCGGCTCGACGAGACGAATCTAACGAGCCTTAGATTACGCAATTCTAACATCATTAAGATTGTTAAATGCTTAACAAATACTTCATGTGTGAGTCATCTGATAAAGCACTCCAAATTTACCCTTAATTTTCTCTATTTTTACTGAGGATGTCTCTCCCAAAAAAATTATAAATAGGCCCCCATTCTTCACATCAAAGGGGAAGAAAAAAGGAGGAAAAAGAGAAAGTTTTTGAGGCCTGAAGAATCCTGGAACTCCACCCTAGCACCACCGCCGTCAAATTCGTGCCACCAAGCCACCGCTGTTAAACCTTTGGTTGACCATTGCCATCAAATCTCCATATCAAAACTACTAACAACCCTTCCTCTACCACTTTCGTCCTTAAAATATGTTTCCTTCGACCACCATTAATTGTCTGTCGACTATGATCTCTCTAACCACCATCGCCAGCTTGCTTCGATCCTTTCGACCTCCATCATATGCCAACTAAGGTCCCTTTTGCCACCGTCGTCAACTACAATCCTTCCGACCAGTGTCACTCGCTAACTATCATTCATTTGAGTATTTGACCTCTTTCACCCAAATGCAGCTCTACCAACCATATGAACATGCCAAATCTCTCTTCAAAATAAATGTCATCATTCTCAAATTATGGAATGTGCTCTATACAATGTATAATTGCTACATTAAGTCAACAACCACCTCCAAGGAAGGGTATCATTTGTAATCAACCATTAACACTAGTGAAATCATTTCAACTGAGCAAGACCAAGTGATTTTTTTCTCTTTTATCGCCAAAAAATTATAGCGTCTCTTATGCATGATGTATCATACTCTTTTATTTGTTTTTGTGCTCGATCTTCGTACGAAGCTAGGACATTAAACTTTATTTTTCTCTACCGCCACAAATATTTCAAGATGCAACACCTCTATTATCGTGAGTATTTCTATTTGGTACATTAATAAAGCTCTATTAAAGAACTCAAAAAAATTCAAATAAGTTGTTATTTTACAATATAACATTTCTTACCTAATAAAATAAATAATTTACCAAGGGAGAAGGATGTGACATAAGCCCTCTCTAAATCTTAAGATGGTCTTATATATCATATATTGTTACTTGCATAAACATAATTTTTATAGAAATATTTAATTTATGCTCTAAAATTTTAAGATTTAGAATATAGATATCTATTAAAAATTATTGATTATATTTTTAAGATAATTAATTTATGCACCCAATAAAAATATTTTTAGTTTTATAAGTGGTAATTACAACTATTCTCACAAAAGTAAAGTCATGTCATGTAATTAAAAAAAAATCTAAGGAAATTAAAAAAAATTCATTACACTTTATATTTTTTTACCAAATAATTTTTAACATATTAGTTAATATAACAATTTTTTTGGAAATTATACAATAGTTGACATTGCCAATTTGGATTATTCTGACCTAATCTAAAGATATTATTTCAAGTATACTGATTGAATCATATCTATCCAAATGGGAAGATGATAGAGAAAATTTTGGAGTTTGCTCGAAAGAGAAGCACATATGTCGTCCGTATATATGTCTTTTGTAAAAGAATTTAGCAGATTTTGAAGTACTCTCAAAGCCGTGCAAGCCATTGCATCACAAAAGAAAAGCATCTCAGGCTGTCTCCTTCAGAAAGTTTAGCGAGCAGCTCAGAAACACCAGATGGCAAGAGAAGAAACGAATAAGAATCTTAGGCTCAGAGCTCGAATGCCTCTCCTCACAAGACGACGAAAGAAAATGCAGAGAATTTGCTATTAACGTAAATTGGAAAATAAAATCACTAAAATTTCTTAAGAAGAATCAATATAGACGGCATTACAGAGAATCAACCATAAAATGAAAAGCTTTTTGTTTTTCTGTTTCTTGAACTTTTTCTCTGTCATAGCATCATCGAGTAACCAAAAAAAGGGAAAAGGAAGAAAAAAGATTTGAGCTTGACGATGAAAAAGCTAGCTTGTCCGTCCTCGCTCAAACCGCCGCCGCCGGCACCGCCGCCGCCGCGACTTAGTCAAAGTGGAGGAGACAGCCGCCGCACTTAGGACACTCCTCGACACGTTTCGGAACCATGAAGTACATGAAGCAAGACTTGCAGCCCGCGACGACGAGGATTAGACCCCCCGCGCCACGGTTACCGTCGCCGGCATAGGAGTCATCCGAGGATGAATTGTGAGAGTTTCTGCTGCTAACACCGAAAAAATCCTCATAGTCAGTTCCATCGCCGGCAAGCGAGCTGCAGTCTTCAACGTCACCGTCATTGTCTTCTTCCTCTTCGCTGCCTCCGACATCATCGGAGTTGTCGTCTTCTGATGAGATATAGCTCGCCTGATGGCCGGAGGCTGCAATCCGAGGAACCTCAGTTCTCCTCTCGCCGCTCTTCCCGTTCACATAGAACAGCTTCCCAGTCTGAGAGGAAAAAAAAAACAGAGCAATCATTATAAGATAAGCTTAAGAGCAGAAAATGATGGCCGAGTGATTAATCTGTTAATCAATTACACAACTTGACCATAAAAGAATAATCTTTCAATGTCGAAAGAGGAAATAGGAAGAGAAAGATTAACACTTAAATGATCATGAAGAAAGAAAAAAAGAAACTAACAGAGATCGAAATAGAAGAAGATCACACCGGTTTAAGAGAAGAGCAAAGCTTTTAAAGAGGAGAGATTAAAGAATACTAAAAGCACTTGGAGAGAGAAAGGGTTTCGTGGTCCATACCGCAGTAATTAATTAGCGGGCAATGATTGTATGGGAAGCAAATGAGCGAGTAAAGAAGAAGAAATAGATATGGTGTATTGGTGCGAGTAAGTAACGAACCTTCATGTCAAGGCATTGCTTCCAGTGATTGGGAAACGCTGTACCGGAGTTGAGCTCCACCGTTACCTCTTCGCTCTCCGCCGGCGGCGGCGGCGATGCTGCTCCTCTTCTGCTGTTAAGGGAGCAGTTCCTCAGCGAAGCGGCTATTGATTCGATGTTCGGCGCCGCCATCCCTTTTCGCCGGCGCCACCGGAGAACAGGAAAGAGACGGGATGGAGAAGATCAGAACTGGAGAAACTGGGGATTTGAAAGGAGGAATTTTATTCTTCTTATAGCATGGAGTTTGGAAAAGTTCCCGTTTCAAAACGCGCTTTTCAGATTACTTTTTTCCCTCCACCTCCACGGAGAGAGTTATAGCATTCCTTAAGAAAATTATGAGGAATATTTGAAAAAATAAATGCGAAACTTTAGCTTTTATGATAATATGGCTCTTACAAAAGTTAACATATCTCAATCTCTAATAAAGATTTATTTTTATATGTTAATGCACACATCCAAATGTTAAAAATTACGATCTCTAATAAACATTTGAGACGAATATTTATATATGCACAGTTTTAATGAGACATTAAGAAAAATATCTCAAAGAAACCCTAAGCTCTATTATATTTTTTAATAAAAATAATTCAAAGGTGATTATTAAAAAAATACATAATTTTAAAGCTAATTATAACTCTAACAAATATATATTTTTTAAATAATCAAAAAATAATTTTCTTAAGACCATCACTTATTAATAAGTTTAATTATAAAAAATAAATTTTAGTATAAAAATTTTAAAAATAATAATTAAATATAAATATGACAATATTTTAAAAAATGTAATTAAAAAAATAAAACATAACAATTGGTATTATCATCCCTTACTAATATAAAAAATTAAATATATACCTTATGATTTCGTGTTTTCAAGTCAATGTAAAAAATAAATGAATTTTCAAAAAATTAATAAATGCCAAAAATTGGCAGAAACATCAAACATATGTGATATATTTTTATTATCTTTGCAAATTTTTAGCCACGTTTTAACCATTTGATACATACCAATGTCACGTCAGACGCATGTTTCTTTCTGCTTCGCACGTATTAGATTTTTTTTTTCTCAATAATAAATACCAAACTACAAATCTTAATAAAATCAACAAAAATCAAAGGTGACGATAGAAGAAATCTCCCAGCACGTCATACTTTATATTTGAATTTTCGGGTGTCAAGAGAAATTATTACGTGTAGAGTTTGGATAAGAAGAATTGTTCGAATTATAAGTGTATACATTATGTATATACAGTATGTACAAAAAATTGATATATGTTATGTACAATTTATACACAGTGTACACTCAAATGTCCGAACATTTCCTCCCGTCTGGACTCCAAATAGAATAATTTCACCAAGTAATGACACGACACGAAAACCCCATTCAAATTTGATAAATAAATAGATTTGTGTTATAATTATTAATCCGTTTAAAGAATCAAGTTATGTCGAAGTCAACCGACTAACCTAGTAACGATCCAAATTCTACCAGCATCCTGCACCACGTCACTCTCGCAGCTCATCTGCCTCTAACCAGCATCTTGCAACTCTCAATCTCACATTGCAGCCTGCGCTCGTGCTCGCAACCTCGTAGGCTTGTACACCCGCTTGCACTGGCGCTAGAGTCACCCTCGCACTCGTGATATTTGCCCCCTCGCTTGCTTGCGGTCAGGTCTTCACCCGCTAGCTCAATCCCACACTACGCGGTCCCCCCCTTCTTGCCCACAGTCCCAAAATCCCGCCCGCACCGTCGCCCACCCTCGACGCTCACTTGCTGCTTGCACCTACATGTTAGCGGGTTTATCAACCTGGTAACCAGACGGGTCAAGTCCTTGTCTGAATTTATGACCCATTTGTCTAATCAAATTGGGTTCGAATTGAAAAAGTTGAAGGTGAGTCGGTTTCGAGTTGAATCCCCAAAAATATATTTTAGCACCCCTAATTATATTGTAATATTATTATAAAACAACATAATTTTTACATAGTTACCCAACATAAAAGACAAAATTCTAACGCCAAATAAAAAAAAAAAATCCAACAAATTTATGAAGAAAGCTGCACTAATATTTTTCGTGTGGGATAGAAAGTAGTGATATTCGGAGATGGTCCCCTTGTGGTAGATAATTTCTGTAGCGATATTTTTTATTGAATCGTGATGAAGATGTTGATGGTGAACTTGAAGAGTGTAGCACAGGAGCATGAACATGACTTCCACATTTTTAATAGGGGAGATGCTTTTGGGGTCAATGGGACAAGCCAAAGGAAGAGTATAAGGTTTGCATAGATCAAATGCTTTTGTGATTATGTATATATGTATTTTTTATTTTACAATTTTTTGGATTTGTATTAGATAAATATCTATATTATCTATATAATAAGTTCAATTGGTAGAGAAAGAGTACTTGATTTCTTAGTGCTAGCTATATGAGATATAATAACAAATGACTGTTACCGTCACTTGCTTTTGTTGACCATTGCTGCCTCTTCCTCTAACAACCATTGCAACCCCTTCCAAAAATCAATAAAATTTAAGGTTTGAGTTAAATAATTCTTTATATTTTTTGTTGAATTATATATAAGAAAGCTTAAACGCAGGCCATGAATATGTTTTTTTTTTTTTTTAATTAAGAAAGTATTTGAAACTTGTTGTGTCCTGGAATATTCACGACGGCAGAGAAATATAAATTTTAATGTCTTAGTTTTGTACGAAGATCTAGCACACAATCAGATAAAAAGAGAGGGTGTGGTATACATAGGAGACACCAAGATTTTTACGTGAAAATTCCTAAAAAGGGGAAAAACTACGGCGCCTAACCCAGTTTGAATGAATCCACTAGTGTTTGCAGTTGATTATAAATGAGGCCCTTCATTGGGGGGAATGCCTTAGCTTTATGTAACAAATATTTATCATATAGAGTGTGTTACATGGTGGAAATAGGAAGAATCACTATTGACGTGTTCGATTGGTCGAAAGGGTCATAGTCAATGGGTGACGAAGGTCGGAAGGACTGTAGTCATTGGGAGATGTAAGTCAAAAGGATTGTAATCGGCGGGCAACGGAGGTCATAAAGACCATTATCTGGTGACGGAGGTTAGAAGGACGACGTCGGGTAGAAGTCCGACGGAAGTTAGGTGACGGGTGGAAGTCCGACATCAGGCAGGAATCCAACGACGGACAAAAATCCAACATTGGGTAAGAATCCGGCAACAGGCAGAAGTCCGATGTCGGGTAGGAGTCCGATAATGGGCGGAAGTACGGAGTTGGGTAGAAGTCTGTTGATGGACAGAAGTCCGGCATTGGGTAGAAATATATTGATGGATAGAAGTCCGGCGTCAGATGACATTCAGGCAAAACTCTAGCGTCGGTAGGCTGCCGGGTGGAAGTCCGATGATGGTCGAGGAAGAGTCTAGTGCAAGATTATGTTCATTTTCTTTTTTATCTTCTTGTTTCCTTGCTTAATTTAGGCATCAGTTGGTGATCGGGCAGAAGTCTGGCATAAGTCGATCGGTTGCCGGGTGAAAGTCCGGCGGTGGTCGAGGAGGAGTATTTTCCCACCCACACACACACACATGAGAAATGAAGGGTCTATTTATAATTTTCTGAGAGTAGGGTGACCAATAAATAGGAGGAAGATTAGGGGTATATTGGGAGTGATTTGAATGGACGGCTGATGTTGAATCCCTTGACCGTGGACCATTTATTGGGCATTTGAAGGCCCTAATGATATCATAATTTGACGATCTTGGGCTCGTTGGATTCGTCTCATAGAACCGCGCTCGATTCGACTAAATTAATTTGTTATGTTATATGTGCATAACATCCATATTCAATAGAATGATAGCCATTGGATTCATATTTATCTATGGGCAGTATCATAATTTCATTAGCATGACTTGCAAGGCTTCAAAGAATGTGGAACAAACATAATATTGAATGAGAAGAAGAAGAAGAAAAAAAAGAGTTTAAATTAGAGAAATAATCTCTGAGACAATATTTGTTTTAAAGATCCTCCAAAATCATTATATGAAAATTTTCATTTGACCATTTATTTATAATGTTTTGGGGCTATAGAAAGGATACACTTTGAACTTTAAAAAAATAAATAAATATTATATGATTAGATTTTATTTATATACATACATACAGACAATCACCACAGCTTGGTCAGAGAAGAAAATTGCTAGCTAGGCAACCAGGATTTTAGGTTTATGAATGAATTCACCTATCCTCTAGGTGAGGTCTATGACATTCACTTGAAGTCCCTCATATTGATTAAATGGTGACAAGTAGTTCCTATCCTTGAACGAGTGACCCTTAAGATAAGTTAAGTTGATATGGTCGAACTTTAGGCTTAATAATTTCTAGGGAGTCCTTGATGATCTTGGCAAACCTACTATAATTTTGGGTGAATGTGTCATTATCTTTGATGGGTCCTTCGTTTTAGCCTTTTTAGTCTTAGAGACTCGCCTTGTATTAGGTTAAACCTAGTTAAATCTGGTTCCAAAGTTATTTGGATTCAAAATTGCCACATATTACTACCAACATTTTTCTTAATGTTAAAGAGAAAATATTGATGATATGTGAAGGTCTAAAAATTTTGAAATTCCTAAAATATTTCTCTATTTATAAATATTAATTGGTGTGGGCTTCAAGACTTATGATTGTTTTATTCATATAGAAGAAATTATGCTAATTGCACCAAGGTCTTGTGCATCGTTCAAGAAAGTTATGAACATTATTGTGCATATATTACAGTTCTTAAAATCATTTTTTGCTAGGTTATCATTCTATGCTATGTAGTTAAATCTTGTACATTAAATAAAATCCTACCAAATATAAAAAATCAAGTAGGAAAATCTTTGGTTTATTTTATTGCCAATTAAAGTAAATATATTATTATATAAATTCATTTTATTTTTATTTAATGCGTCATACATTAAAATTATAAGAGAGAGAAAGTGAGCATAGGTTACGACGTGATGCTAGTGATTCTCAAAAATAGTTTGGATTCATGTTGGGTAGGTTTACTGTGTAAGCTATATATTTGTTGAAGGGTTTAATGGAGAAGTATAAAGAGAGTAAGAATGATATGCATATGGTTTTATTAATTTAGAGAATGCATATGATAAAGTTATAAGAGAAGTGGAAACTTTCTTCTGTTGATTTCCTACAATAAGATAATATAGGAAAAATAGAGAATATAGAATAGAGAAGAAGAAAGGATTTCACAACTTTTGGACGAAAGCTTTTGGAGGAAGAGTTCCTTCGTATTTTCATTGCCCTACCTTTCATACTTGATACATACTATATGATAAAAGCAGAAAAGTATAAATCGTGAGGTCAATTCAATTTGAACTCAACGATTTAGATTAAATTTGTACAGCTAATGGCAGACAAAGTCTGAGGCTGAGGCTGTGGAGTTGAGGAGCTGGGTGGCTATAACAATATAAGTACAACTGTGTATCTATTCATCTTATCATCCCCCAAGAGATGAGATTTTGTCCAAGATAAGAATAATAGCCGGTGGTGGACTTATGATCAATTGGATCTCCTACCCAATCTGAATTTGATGATGCACATAATTGTAATGTAGTTAGCTAAATGAGTATACCAAATGCAAGTACCTTGTAAGTATTGTAGTAGATTCCTTAGAAGAGCAAAATTTGCATTTAGGGGATGATGCATAAACTGACATAATTTGTTTACTGTATATGAAAGATCCAACCTTGTAACTGTTAGATATTTAAGATATCCAACTAGATGTTTGTAAAGTTCTGGATTGGAAAAGGGGTTGCACCATCCAACAAAGAAGTATATTTAAGAGCCATTAGAGTAGTTAACAGTTTGCAATGCTCCATTCCATCTCTAACAAGTATTGTAGAGGCATAATTGTCTTGAGTAAGAAACAAACATGTAGACGTTTCCTGAACTTGTATGCCTAGGAAATGATGAATATTTCCTAAATTCTTTAAGTGGAAATGTGCATGAAAATCATTTAATAACTTATGAATGAGCTATTGGACATTTCCTGTTAACAAAATGCCATCAACATAGATCAAAATATATAATTGTTTATGACCATGATGATAAACAAGAAAGGAAGGATCAACAATGCTCGATTTAAATCCAAAATTGATCAATTGTGTGGACAATTTTGCAAACCATTGCCTAGGCGATTGTTTTAATCCATAGATTTACTTCTTGAGATGACAAACATAATCTGGATATAAAGGATCAACAAAGCCAATGGGTTGAGTCATAAAAATTGTTTCATGAAGGTCACCGTGTAAGAATGCATTGGATACATCTAGTTGTAAAACATTCCACTTTTGAGTGATCGCTACGGTAAGTAGAATACGAATAGTTGGGAACTTTGCTACAGGACTAAAAGTTTATAAGTAATCCAATCCATATTCCTGTTTAAATCCTTGCGCAATTAGTCTTACTTTGTGACAGGCTATAGATCCGTTTGCATTGTACTTGGTTTTGTAAATCCTCTAGCAGGCAAATACATTTTGAGTAGGTGACGGAGGTACTAGAATCCAGCTTCATTGGGATTGTAAAGCATCAAATTTTGATGACATGGTTTGACGCCAAATTTTGTGTTTGGATGCTTGCGAATAGCACGATGTATTAGCAGGTTGAATAGAATGTGACATGCTAAGAATATGTTTTGGTTTGAGGTGGCCTGTTTTTGATCGAGTGATCATTTAGTGAGTTGGAGCGGGTGCTGGAGGAGAATGAATAGATACGTGTGAGTTTTGTGGTTATTCTAGGTGTGGTGAAATAATAATAGGTGATGGAATTGATGAAGAAGCCAATGTTTGAGTATCAGTGATTGGTGTAGTGACAAAATTTATCGGTGAAAGAGCACGATTTTTTGGATGTGGAAAATTGGATAGGTGGTTTTTTTGTGTAGAGGAACTAATGCTAAGGGAGGAGAGTAATATGAAACAGGTACATAAGGAGATGTTTGAGTGGAGGATTGAAACAGAAAAATATTTTCAAAAAATTGAACATGACTCGAGATAATAATTTTATTTATTTGGAGATTGTAGCATTTGTAACCTTTAGTGTTTGAAGCATACCCAAGGAAGATACATGGTGAGGATTTTGGATCAAATTTATGCTTTGGAAGTGTGGGTAACCAAGGATAACATAAACAACCAAAAGTTTTTAAACTTGCGTAATCTGGTTGTTTGTTGTAAAGGAGTTAGAAAGATGAGATTTTTAGTTTGGATGAGATGGGTAGTCTTTTTAGAAGGTAGATGACTGTAAGAAAGGTGTCCGTCCAAAAGGTTAAAGGAATATTTGCATCGAACATGAGACTACAAATTGTCTCAATAATATGTCGATTCTTCATTTCAGCAATCCCATTTAACCTGGAGTATAGGGACAAGTGAATTGATGAATAATGTCGGAGTTATGTAAGGTAGTTTGGAAGCAGATGTTGACAAACTCTCCACCATTGCCAGATCTCAGGATTTTAATTTTTTTGTTGAACTGTTTTTCAATAGAAGCTTTAAATAATAAAAATTTAGAATGAGCTTCTTATTTAAGTTTCATAGGAAAAACTCAACAATAATGTGAATAGTCATCCATAAATAATATATAATATTTGAGGCCTTGATTTGACAAAATTGGGAATGGACCACATACATCGATATGTATTAAGTCTAAAGGTTGCTGCTACAATTTGAAGAATGAGAAAACGATAGCTTGTGCCTCTTTGAAAGAGCACAAACTTTATAATGAAATTTTGAAAAAGAAGATTTAAAAATAGTAGATAAATCCGCTTACAAAATGGTTGATGGATGATCCAAGCAGCGATGCAAACGCGTAGTGAGTAGAGCAATAGATGATGGGTAAACAGGTTGTGGTTTTTGGAGTCTATAAAGGCCTTGATGGGAGGGACCTTGGAAAAGTGTTTAATTGCTCGTCGAATCCTTTATAGCGAAACCAGATTTATTAAAAATGATAGAATAAGGATTGTCCTTAATTAATTTGTATATAGAAATCAGATTATGAGAAAGAGAGGTGACATGAAATAAAGGTTTGAGACAAAGCTTACGTTGGGATGTGGGAAGTAGACTTTGGCCCGAGTGAGTGATATGTAGCATGTCACCATTACCTATTTGAACCTACTGATTTCCTGTATATGGCTGAGGTTGATGTAGTAAATTAATATCCGATGTGAGATGAGAGGTTGCTCTGGAATCCAGTATACAACCTGGATTTTATGTAGCAAAATTTATAACAAATGCTGAGGAGGCTTGTGGTTGATATTGAATATTTGACCTATGCCAACAATTAAAAGCTGAATGTCCTAGTTTGCGGCAAATTTGACACTCAATATAACCGTGTGTGGTACGTCCAGTGTGAAAGTGCTCAGATGGCACTAGAAAGTGCTCTGATACCACTTGAAAGTTAGTTAGGGATGTTAAGCCCTTATGAACTGGCCCAAGGCTAACAAAGAGAGAGGTGAATTGGATAACTTTAAAACCAAAGATAAAACTCAAACCAAAATCACCACAGAAATCAAGTGCGGAAGAAAATAATGCGGAAGCAATAATAAGAAAGAACACACCGGTATTTATAGTGGTTCGGTCAAACGTTGACCTACGTCCACTCCTTGGAGGCACCCTCCAAGTATTGCACTAAAATAAGTGTCTCTCCTTCAGCCCCCATAGCTAGGCGGAGAAGCCCTTACAAAATCACTTCCACCTTCCCCGGTGCGGCGGAGTCGCCGGGTCCTTTGACACCTAGAGATCTTCTTCTTTGGTGAACTTCCCTCGAGACAAGCCTTGAATCTGATGGTATTCAGGTGCGAGCTTGCCGGAGCAACCGTGTGGAACCTCCTCCACACTCCCTTGAGCCCCCCTTCACAAGATCCTCTCCCTCTCTCAAACTCCACCCTTTCCTCACTCCCTTTCAAGCTCTCTCTTCAAGTTTCCCCCAAAAGAGCGAAGCTACAATGGCTGCCAAAGACACTTACAAAGTGTCATGTTATAGCTTAAATAGAAGATCTCAAAACGAGCTCATTAATGCAAGTTGCCGACATTATCATCCAGGACGATAGGCATATCGTCCTGTACGATCAGTTCAAATTCAGCTCATCAATCCGAGATGATTTGGGATGATCAGAAGAAAATTGGTTACATCGTCCTGGTCGATCTCACGATCGTCCCGGATGATTAGTTTAAAACTGATTTCAATCGTCCTGATCATCGCCCTGAATAGATTCTGGTCGATGTAAATCGTCCAGGAAATCGTCCTAGCTGATCCTATGATCGTCCCGGACGATGTGATCGTATCAATCAGCTATTACTGCTTTCCAAAGATACCCGATCAATTTAGGCATAATTGAGTTAGATCGTCCTGGCCGATTTCCTAAAATAATGAATACCTAATCTGATCATGGCGGCTTATTCTTTCTGAATTGAGCTTATCGTCCTGGCCGATACAAGTATCGTCCAGGCAGATCAGCTTATGACGGCTGTCTTAATGAGGATGCCCTAATTAGGATTTCTTTTTTTTTTGGACAGATCAGCTTATGACGGCTTAATGATGATGTTACCAAAAATAGAAATCTTTAGGGAGCAACAGAAAATCTTCCAAGTTACAAAACATCATGAGCCAAACTAAATACAATAGACTCAAGAAAGGAAAAAAGTACAAACTGACTCAGACCTAGTCTACCCAATCTTAAGCTGGTTCCAAATTGCAATCTGATCGTGTGGACCTGAAATGTCAGTACAAAAGGCAATCGTAAAGAAATAAGAATGTTTGATATCATGAAAATCATTAACCATAGATCCACAACATATTGTCCTGATTTTGAGTTGGTATGGAAGTAGATGACGTCTGATTGCAACGTCCACGTCCTCGACTTGAGAAGGATCAAAAGCGTCCACGACCGTGAGCCGCTGCAAGGGCAAGTTGAGGATCTGCATATAGAAGGAGTTGATTCTCTCGTACAGTTTCAGTTGTTATATTAAGCTCCTCACTGCATAGTAATGCATAAAAGTCATCCAAGTTAATCGACTGTAGTTGTGTGCAGATAGCAGTTTTAAAGGATTGATATGCAATAGGTAATGCGTTTAAGGTGTAGAGTATGCATCTTCTAGGTCTAAGGGCGTGCCAGAGGAGGCAATAGCATCACATTTGCTTTTGATATCAAATAAATACTACATCATAGTCCTGTCTTTCATCGAAATGTGATGTAATTCATTCTTTAATTGAAGCAAGCATGATCAATTAGTGGGCTGGAGTCTCCGCTCAATTATTTTCCAGGTTTCTGCATAGGTATCCAAATTCAGTATATAAGGTAAAAGGTTTTGTGAGATCACCGAATAAAGAGCCGCAGCTAGATTTTGATCAATGAGGATCCATGTATGGTAATGCGGATAGGAACAATTTCCCTTGATTCAGTGATAGTGTGTTTTGTACGTTTCAGCATCATTCCATCTAAATATTCGTCAAAGCCATTAGCGTTGAACAATTTGAGCACTTGAGATTTCCAAAGAGGACAATTATCAACATTTAGTTGAATATTCATCACTGATTTTACATTAAGCATGAGAAACTTCAATTGAGGTGGGATGATTGCCTTACTCATCTTGATTGTCATTTGAGAAAAAACCAGAGAAGGGTTTGTGGAAGAATCTGTTGAACTCATCTTTACTAACTCTGTGAAGAAGAAATGTTTAGCTAGAGAACGCAACCTACCCTGATACCATAAAAACTTTCTTCAGTTGATTTCCTGTAATAAGACAATATAGGAAAAACATATAATAGATAACAAAGAAGAAGAAAGGATTTCACAGCTTTTGGAAGAATGCTTCTGGAGGAAAAGTTCCTTCGTATTTTCCTTGCCCAACCTTTCATACTTGATACATATTATATGATAAAAGCAAAGAAGCATAAACAATGAGATCAATTTAGTTTGAGCTCAACGATTTAGATTAAATTGGTACAACTAATGGCAGATAAAGTCTGAGGATGGGGTTGTGGAGTTGAGGAGCTGGGCGGCTATAGCAGTATAAGTATAGCTGCTTATCTATTCGACTTATCAAGAAGCGCTCTGGAGAGTTCTAAAAAAAGAGTTAATAATGTTTATGTTCAAGTCATTAAAGATATGTATACAGGAGCTTTGTTCATACACAAATTGGTTTGAACAAGTTATTTTCTATTTTAGTTATATTACATTGAGGATCAACTTTAAGCCCATATCTTTCTTTCTTTTGTCATTGGCGTTCTTACTAAACATTTGCAAGAGAATGTACCTTGGTGTATGTTTTTTAGCTAATGATACTCTCTTGGAGATAAAGTTGATGAAAAACTTAAATCATGAATGTTAACATTAGAGTAAATATTTTCACTTGAGTTGATTAAAACTCAATACATGTAGTGTAATTTTAATAGTAATAGATCTAGTTGTGAGCTTGTGACATTGTATTATCACGTCATTAAAAAGAATGCAAGTTTTAGATATCTCGGGTCAATTGTTCAAAGGAATTGTCAAATATATGGGGATATTATTAGTAGAATTCAAGTTGAATGGTTGAAGTGGAGGGATGCATCGAGCCTATTGTATAATAGAAAAGTAGTCTTTAAACTTATGGAAAAAAAATTACAAGATGTTAGTGAGATCTGAAATGCTTTATGGAGAAAAATGTTGGCCATTAAAAAGGAAATATAAAATTAAGTGAAGTGCTACAAAGATGAGGATGCTCAGGTGGATAAGTGACTTTACACTTAGAAACATAGTATGATATATATGAGTATATCTGTTAAAAAAATTGGACTACCATCATTGCCAAATAAAATTAGAGAGTGTTGCCTTAAATATTTTGGTTATATAAATTGTTGGCCTTCAGTTGACCCTGTTAGCATAGTGTAAACGTTAAATCCGACCTATGCTAGAAAAGGTAGAGGTAGACTTAAAAAAAAATGGTTATAAACTACTAAAAATGACCAATTTTACTAGATTTAAATGAGAATTTGACTTTGAACATGACACAAGAGAGGAAAATGATACGTGTAGCTGACCCCACAGGGTGGGATAAAGGCTTGTTATTATTATTATTGTTGTTGTTGTGTTATCACTATATATTTTTATACATTATATTTAATGGTTATTCGTGTTTTATATTTTCAATAATAGGTTTGTCATGTGTTCGTTTCATACTTGTATTGGTGCATCAAAAACTATATGAGCTACATTTGATAACACAATTAAAATTACATAACAACAAGACTTAACTATATTTATTGTAAAATGAATATTTCTAACTAACTTCTAGCAATCTAATTGCATGAATAGCTCCTAATGACAAAACCTTTGAGAATAATACTTATTTGATAAAGCCTCAGTCGAATTAACTTTGATCTGGCGAGTAACTTCAGATGTTTTGGGCGACTACATGTCTGTTAGTATACAAATGCTAGATTCACTAAAAAAATTGACAACTAGTTAATTTGCTTGCTGGTTTTGTTTGAGGTGTTATAGCTAAACTGGAAAAATTGACCTATTTAATTATTTTTTTTTAATTGGTCAAGGTTCTGGCTTAACCAAGATCAAAATCAATTAGCTTCGAGTTGAATCAGACCAGTAGAGTTTGAGAACTTAGGGTTTCTTTGGATCCAGTTTTATTCCATTTTGCGCTGCCATCCCAATAAAACTTTCGCCTGTGCTCTCTCCGGAGTTTTCCACGGAGTTTAGATCTGAGAGTGGACGAAACCCTAGCCATGACGAGATCGAAATTGGCGTTCCTGCTCCCTCTTTTCGTGTCGGCGATACTTGTTTCTTCGGTTATAGCGAGTTCGGATGTGCCCTTTATGGTGGTGAACAAGAAGGTGAGCCAATCCCGTCTCAAGTCCGGCGCGGAGCAGTTAATTGTTTCAATCGATATCTTCAACCAAGGATCTGTGTAGGTTTGCCGCGAAGCCTATGTTCCTAGTGTTTAACTTGCTCTTAAATTTGTTCGTTGACGGGCTGTCCTGCTTTGCTCTTTTTCTTTATTTGTGGACTTTACAGCTCGCCTAATTTACAATAGATTGAGTTTGATCGTTTATGTTGACTAGTTTTTTTTTTTTTTTTGCAATTGATTAAGGATTATTTGATTAGTTGAATCTCTTATTAGGCTATACATGTTGGCTCTTCATGATATCCTTGGGTGCCAACTTTTCTTGATACTTGTAAGTCTACATGTGTCAGGCTTTATGAAAGATGGAATTTATGGAGATGCCTTTTTGATTTCCTAATCGCTTTGAACTTGTTGCCCATACCAAGCTCTGTTCAGTTAATGTACTATTTCTTATGGTGTTTCAGCTGACATTTTTTTTGCTCGAAGGGGCTATTATGAATCAATAACAAGTTGGAAGTTCCAGCAAGGTCCATGTTATTGTTCTATTTTGGTGTGTGTGTGTGTGGTGGGGGGGGGGGGGGGGGGGGGGGGGGGGTTTTTAACATTTAGAAACTGGATGTACTAGCATAAAAGAAAAGAAGTGCTTGGTCCATATGGTATCTGAAGATTTGGTGGAGTCCTATATACAAGATGATGTTTGTTAATTAAATTAACTTTATGTTGGGTTTATTTGCTAATCTTTATATATAGTAGGGATAGCTTAAGGTGCTTTAGTACCAATTTAATTTATGTGTGCAAATATTGCTCTTGATAATGCACCATGGTAGTCTTATTGGCCATGATTAAGACTACTGAGAAATGTTTAAAGTGTTAGGAAAAATTTGTGTGCTATGATTTGTGCTGATATACTGTTAGATTAAATGCTTTGAAGTAAGAGTTAAGTACGTCAACCTCCTTCTTAAGTCGTGCATTGATAGTTGTCTTATGCACTTTATGCACCTTTTGTTATCAAATGCTTGCAAATGATTTGAATTAGAATTTCTCTTTATCGTCGTCATCATAAAAAAAATAAGAGAATTCTTTGATGCCTATCATATGTTAATTTAAGTTAGCCTATGCTAAACTTGTAGATTTACTCAGAATTGTTGTTTAGTTCAATGTCAAGATTTTACCAAGAAAAAAATTAAATTCATAAAACGCATGTGACATGCTTGGAGTGATAATTATTATGCATAAAAATTTTCTCGACTTATTAGATGTACATGACTCTAATGTTATCTTCACCATTTTTGAAGAAAGCAAAGAATATTTGCAATTGATTGGTGTTCTTTTAGTGCATTATAAATACATATCTAGAATAGAAGAGGACCACCAGTTAGGACTTGTTGAGATTGAGTGCTTAGGGTTTGGAGATGTAAGATAGGAAGTGCCTCATTTGGGAATTTAAAACATTGCTATAATGTGTGCTATTGACTTGTAAATACATAAGAAGTGCCTCTTTTGGGAATGTAAGATAATGTGTGCTATTGACTTTTATCTCAGTGTAGAATTAAAACATGCATGACAAGCAAATGTTATGAGGGGAAAAAATATTTAATAGAAGAATAAGAGCATTACGAGGGGAATAGTTTGAGGAAATGCATATCTCAATAAGGAATTAAAACATACATGAAAAGAAAAATATTACGAGGGGAATGAATATTTAATGGAAGAAGAAGAGTATTACGGGGAGAATAGTTTTAGGAAATGCACACAACATAGGAAGAAACTTCAAGGAACAGCTAAGGCTGAAATTAGAGCAGAGAAATAGGAAAAAATGGTAAGGTGCAGGAAAGTAGAGAAGGTGCAGGAGTAAAAGAAGAATATTAATTATTAAGAGCGTATGAATCATGAAGTACTTGAGATTTAGTTAAGGGATGCACTCATTGATAGGGCGAAGAAGATGCTATTTCTAGAGAATGTTTTACTCAACAAATTAAGCTCTGTTAGGTGATGCCTAGGGTTTCACTATCACAATATTGCAAAGCAGAAAGCAAAATTTGAATTAGTTGTGGCCAATTTTTTTTCCTAATGGCTTTACAGATTTGTCTTGTTATTGAATCAGTAACTAATAGTGGATATAGCAGAGCTGCATAAGTGACCAGTTTTGTCTTCCACCAAAAAATTCATGCTTGCTCTTCCACTTTTAGATTCTTATTACGTGCTTCAATCTGCCCCTTCTAGATTTATTGAGAAAAGAGAAGGGAAGAGGAAGCCATGTTTGCAACTCATTTGAAATACTGATTATATTATTGATAAAATTACTGTGCAAAAGTTCTTCAGCAGGCTATTAGGGCCCCTTCATTTGTTTTGATTGCTACTTTTGAAAAATTCAAATATAATGGTTTATGTTTATACAGTCTCATTAAAAGCCATACATATGGAAGGCATGGGATGGAGGGTTGAGTAGTTGAACTATGGTTATGATGTGACAGACAAAGCAAAACATGCCACATTCAAGGAGATCAATAAATGACATGATCATGTAGATCAAGGAAGAGGTCCATAGAAAATAGGAGAGGGTAAGTAGCTTTGGTGTACATGTTGATTCTAGAATATTATTGAGCCCCTTTGATATAGATTCTATGCACTATTGATAATTTATTGTTGATCACTTTGATAGTTTAACAAGTCATCTCTTTCCTGTGACTTTTTCAGCTTTATCTGTAGCCAATTCCTTTTTTCTTGGCGCTTCTATGATTATTTTATTTGTTGATCTTCTTCATGCAGCTTTCCAAGATCAACAATTGATTCTTTTTTTTTTTTCCTTACAATTTTGCGGTTCTATCTTAGATTGACTTATTTGCTTTATTATTTGGGTTTGCGGTTGGTTCCTCTGTTTCATCTTCATGTGATTGTTACACACATTTTTTACTTTGGTAGCTTAGTAGCAGGAACAATTATTGGTTGTCTGCGTTTTAGCTGCTATTGAGGCAAGGGATTTTCAATTAGTTTTGTAATTATAAATAGAGTTTCGGGACGTATACAAAACTCATTTTATTAGTTTGTGAATAAAATTTCTAGTTGGATGTGCGATTTCTTTTCCTCTCATTATTGAGATTTTGTTCAAGTGAGAGATTTGATGAATTTAGGGAGAGATATCTTGTTGTATAAGCTAGAGGCTCACTTTTTGGTAAAATCTTTCTTAATTTTATTCTTTTTCTCACTTCGCTCGTATTTAGTTTTTGTTATTGATTTGAAAATGAGATTGCGTTTAGTCAAATTTGATATAATATTAATTTTCTTCTAAGTGTTCATTTTAAAATACATGCATAGCTTTCTCAATTCTTAATTTTTAGTAGGAGGTTATTATTCTTTTGATTAAAGTGATTTCCATCTTGTTTTAATTTGTCATTGAATGTAGTGAATAATTATTTAATGTTGTGTTGATTTGGTATGCTTACTTCATGGTCTTCTGTATCTTATATTAAAATTTTATTATAAACCTTAGAACTTAAGAAGCTTGACATAATATTTGATTTTAGAACTTAATGTGCTATCATAATGTTTTTTAAATGAGGGACATAAAATCAAGGTTGACTGACATAAGAAGAAAATATGTGATTCAAACAAAATCAATTTGGCTAGGGATCCATGCAAGTTTAACAATTATAATGGATTTTAGAGTTGTATTTCTATATTTGATGGGAGGTATAATTCGGAGGTGTTTTTAGCTTGGTGAGATAAAAGATTTTTTAAACATGCATAGGATGCTTGATTCCTAAAGAATTGAACTTTCTAAAATAAATTGATGGGACTTTCTCAAATATTTTTCTGAAGTTTCGCTGCTATAATATCTATTTTGGATATTTGCTATTCATTGATTATAGGGATGAATTTAAGAATTTTGATTAAGATAGATATAGTGTGTTTAAATATTTTCTACAAGTTGACGGTCTTATAGCCAACCATCATTTATCTAGAGATTATAATATTATCAATATTTGTTTCAAAGTCTTATGCAAAAAATTAAGTATAAATTAAGCTGCAATATGTTAGACCGGGTCCAGCCGGTCCGCACGGGACCGACTCAGGTGGAACAGAGGCAGACTCTTCTGCCTCTCTTGTACGCCGATCAAACCGCAAGAGCCACTGAGCACTTTAGGAAGGTTTTTTGAGGGATTAGAAGGGACATTTGAATGTAGGGACTGTTTAGATATTTCCTTTTGGATTGTATGCATTAAATATTTTATTTTCCTAGGGTTAGGGCATCTTGAATTTGGTTGAAATTTGAGATCTTTTAGGTTTTTGGGCTTTAGTGGTGTCTAGAGATTTGGGAGAGATAGATCCTCCTGTCAAGTAGAGGATTAATTGTATCTTGCTATTTTCTTCCGTTAGTTTGTGTTTTGCGATAAAATTCTTGTTTTTCTCTGATTTTCCATTGGATTTGTGGAGATTTCTCGCTGTTTTTGTCAAGATCATTAGGTTTTACTTGAGATCTTCAAGTGTTTCCTAACAAATTAGTATCAGAGCAATTTCCTAGGCTGAAATAGAAGTCTTCCTTGTTTAATTTTGCTGTGTTCCGTATCCGATCCTGTTGTTTTTTTTGAGTGATTGGAGGTCTAAATTCGCATCAAACTTGCAACACTTGCTATTGGAGTCTAAATCCAAGTTCCCATGTCAGTAAGAAAGATAGAAGTGTTGGAAGGGGAGATTAGACAATTGAAAATTAAAATTTTAGATCTCCACACTCAACTTTTAGATGTCAAAAGTTAAATTCCAGCCATCCATGAGAAGATGGATGTGAATTTTTCCAGCCTGGGGGAGATGTTGAAGAAGTTGCTCGAGGGTCAATCCAAAATGGCATCATCAGAGGCGAGAGAAGCCTCCGCCAACCTAGGAAGCAGGGAAAACTATAATCCAATATGGCAAAGGGAAGATCAGGAGGTGGAGTCTCAAAAAGGAAAAGAGAGGATGCCTCCCCTGGAGCCTGTTCCTGTGGGGGAGCCGGGTAGGGGGTATGGGGAGAAGCGTGAGGAGGTGGAGTATGAACAAAGCGATGCTAAATTGGAGAGGAGAGGGGCAAAATTTGAAAGGGAAAAGGGTAATTATGATCGAAAAGGGCTCGAATTGAAAGGAGAGGGATTTATTATGATCCAAGGGGTGCTGAATTTAAAAGGAGACTGTGGGAATTTGATGAAAGTTTTGGGTATGAGCGTAGAAGGGATAATTGGGACACTTGGGGGAACCATCCCCTTGGGGAATGAGAAATTATGGAGGGAACAGAGGGAATAGAGGCAATTCGAGGGTGAGGAAACTGAAGATGATAATCTTTGAGGGGGAGGATGTGAACGGGTGGATCTACAAAGTAGAAGGATATTTCGCCGTCAATGGGTTGAAGGAGGAGATACTGAAGACAATAGGCCTATTTATTAAGTTTGTGTGTTGTATCATAATGCAATGCTTATTATTCATATGCATGATTTGTATGAAAATACTTTTAAAAAATTTTGTTAACTTTATTAATCATAAGTTTATTGAATATTTGAATAAGATGCATATGAAGTTTGTTAACTACAATACATCCAAATGCTGTGAGGCTTCCTATGTGAACTTAATAAATTCACTATTAGAACTAATGGGATTATATAAAATCATATCATGAATTTGGACGTATGCCGATAAAAGTTGAAATTTTTTTTAAAATTTAGGTTCGAATTCAATTATTAATATATTTGTTGGGACTTTATATCATGAACCATGAACTAATACTTTAGATTCTTCTTTATTTTCCACATCCTCTGGGTTTCACATTCAACTCATAATTTATATAATTTCTAGTCATTCATGCCTTAAATTATTATTGGTGATGAAATCTGATCCAATGTTGGTTGATGCATAAGGTACCTAAAGTGAGAAGATTGATCTATATGTGATGATTTAACGATATCTATACTGGAATTTTAATAGCAATTCCCCCAAATATATTAGAACCATCAATTCTTTAAAGATGAATTTTCCAAGCCTTGCATAATTGATGCATATCCTAATGCTATTCATTGTCGCTGATCAACTATTGTTCACTATGCTAGCTTCATGGGTCATTTTCTTCTTGTAATCTTTTACTAACGCTTTCTCAGCTTTATATTCAACTGATTCCTTTATTTCTCAACTTTTTCGCGATTCCTCTATTCTACCATCATTTGCTATATAAACTAGAAAGCTCTTAAAAGCTTTTAAAATATTCTAGAAACTTTTTAAAAGATTAGTTGGTAACCCCAATGAAATGGTATAGTTGGGTGATTGAAAAGTCAGCCTTTTCCTACCTTAGAGTATGATTTCATAGGAGTGAATCTTCCTTGAAGGGGCCCCTGTGATTTGGTGATCAAATCACAAAGGTGATTTTTTTTTTTTCAAAACTTTAATGAAGTCTATTAGGAGAACCTGCTTGTATAAGTTGGGCATTAGATTGTGGAGGGGTTAGGAAATTATGTTCATTGAAGTTTTAACTGCTGAATTTCTTAATGGAGATTAGTACTGGTGATGTTTAGGTAACCTGGCTTGTAGTGATCAAAGTGGGTGTTGCCAGGGCTCCATAGGTACGATAAATTGTCGATTGGATATCATTCAAGAGAAATGAAGGACTTAGAATTTGGATGGTTGCATTAAAACATGATTAGGTTGAGTTTGAAACTTGGAGTAGTGTGCTTTGGCGTTCTTAATATGGTACTAGGATAATTCCAATTTGAACTTATCTAATTTATTATTACAGATAGATTTGACCTTTTGATAGAGTTTCTAGTGGAGTATGTTAGATTTAATATTTCTAATCTCTGCAAGTCATTAATAAGAGTATACTTTTTCAATATCTTCTGTATATTATTTAGAGTGATGGTGAAATAGACAGGGATATTATTATTAGAATTCAAGTTAGATGGTTGAAGTGGAGGAATGCATTGGGCTTGTTGTGTGATAAAAAAGTTCCTCTCAAACTTAAGGGAAAATTCTATAAGATTGTGGTTGGACCTGCAATGCTTTATGGTGCAGAATATTGACCATTAAAAGATAAGCATGATATTAAGTTAAGTGTTGCAGAGATGAGGATGCTCAGGTGGATGAGTGGCTTTACTCTTAGAGGTAGGATACGAAAGAGATATACATGAAAAGGATGGAGTAGCTCCAGTGGAAGATAAGATTAGAGAGAGTCTCCTTAGATGATTTGGTCACATAAAACCCGGTTAAGAAAGTAGATGTATTATATTTGACTTATGTTAAGAAAGATGGATGTAGACCTTAAAAGGCTTGGTTAGAAAATGTTAGAAATGACATTTCCTTATTATATTTAAATTAGAATTTAACTCTTAATAGGACACAATGGAGAAAAAAGATTCATGTAGTCGACCCCACATAGTGTGATTAAGGATTGATCAATATGCTATAATTGCCTATTTAAAGCCTCTAATTTATGCAATGAAAATAATGAAATCCGTCATAGACATCCTTCCTCTTCCCTTTCATTCTTCCTCCCGGCTATATTCGACCTTATTCTCGAGTATTCTAACTAAAAGAAAAAACAAGGAGTTTTGCAGGTACTGTAGCATGACAACAGTTATATGATAGGAAACACTTGGTTTGCAAGTGACCCTAATCCAAAACAGTAAAAATACAGCAGCAGTTTGCTGTCCACAGCAGGAAAACACAGCGAATCTGCTGTTTACAGCAGTTTACAGCAGAATTTCAGAGGAAATTGGAAAGAAAACTCAAAGCAAGATTTGTATTCCACTAGTAGAAGAAGAAAACAACAAAGATACAATTGATCCTCTATTCGAGAGGAGGATCGATCTCTCCCAAATCTCTAGACGCCGCTAGAGCCCAAAGAAACCTAAATCTAAGAGATCTCAAATTTCAGCCAAATTCAAGATGCCCAAACCCTAGGAAAAACAACTATTTAATGCATACAAATCAAAAGGAAATCCCTAAACAGCCCCTACATTCAAATTTCCCTCTCAAAACGCTAAAAAACGCTTCCTAAAATGCTCTAATGGGCTGGTCGGGCTGCTCGATCTCCGCAGGAGGCGGAGATCTCCGCCTGTTTCGCGATTTTGGCCCGTGAACCGGTCCCGCTTGGACCGGCTGGACCGGTTCAGTGGACCGGTCTAACATTATATTGCCTGGCTCTGTAGTTCAGCTGCTTATGCTAAGTGATACTGCTATTTGTCTGCGCTATCCCTTGGTGCTGCAGGAATGCGCAAGATACTGCTGCTGTTGGCTTTTGTAATATTCACAAGAATCCTGTTTTCTTGTGCAGCTGCTGTTTCTCTCAAACCAAAAAGATTGCTGCTTGCAGCAATTCGGAGAAAACAAGTTTTGTTGCTGATATTGGCAGAACGAAAGCAGGAAACAACAACTGATTGCTGTCTAGGGCAGAAACACGCTTGGAAAATAGTCCAAGTTGCTGTTTTTAGCAATCCTGGAAATAATCCATTGGTTGCCTTGCTTTCAAGTGAAAAAAGCCTAAAAAATAGAGCAAAAATCATTTACAGCATAATATAGAGCTCGAGGTACCTGGTTTAATTGATAGATAAATAAATAAGGAATTTCAAAAAAAATTCCTAACCATTTAAACCTCAATAATAATGAGAAGTTAACTATATGGACATCCCCCCATTGGACCACACTAGAGAAACACGATGACCAACACAATGAGATTCAACGAATAAAACAGATATCAATTAATGTTCAAGAATAACTGAATAAGTTACAACCACATGCTTGCCAATTGGCTGAGTTTGAAGATGCTGCGAAAATGCTGCAACAATCAATAATTGCCGCTATTTGCTGCATCTTTCTGTTGTTACCTTGACTTGGAAACATGGATTTATGCAGATTAATCTTTAATCCCTAAGGTATCAACATTCCATTTTTTAATCAGGAGAATATGCATTGCAGAATTCTTAAATGAATATTGATTAATGTTCTAAATATCAATTGATGTTCAGAGTTATGTTTTGTGAGCCCATAAAAGCTGGTACATTTTTCAAAAAAAAAAAAAAAACATGCTATTATTCCAATGGAAAGAAAAACACCTTATGGTTAGCATAAATAAAAATCTCTGAAAGAATGTATGCCAACGTTTCTATGCTGGATCCTGCAGTGGTGTGTCCCAAAAGCTGCTGGTGTTTATTGCATTCTTGACATTTTTCTTATATAACATAATTCCATTCTTCAGACTACTAAGCCAAAGTTTTATGTAATATATGATTGCACTCCGGTCCTGTTTGGGACTGTTTTTAACTATTCTTAAAATTAGTTGTAAATTGGTCAGAGAAAAACATAGTTTTTGAAGGCTGAAATGAGTATTATAGGCTTTTTCCTTCAAGAAAAAAGTTGGACTTTTTACTTATTGCTACTACACTAACATATCTGGTTGTGAAAAAGCACATTTGCATTATAGATATTTTTGAGATTATAAAATGTAGTGAAAAAGTTGCCCCAAAAATACCATTATGTGAAAAACAATAAAAAATCTTCTAAGATAATCTCTAAATTAAATGTATCCATTGATAGGTACTTCAAAGAATTTGAAATTTTTTTATTGGTTCTGAAATGGTTATTACATATATGTAAAGATAAATCCAAGACTTATCTGAAGTAGGGAATGGTTTTCATTTTCAAAAAAAAAAAAAAAAAAAGTAGGGAATGGTTTCATTTTAATCCTGCCTCGCTTCATTTAAAGCTTCAAGATGTGCATCTTCTTGGGTAACCTGACTTCTTCTTATTTGACAACTTTATAGGACTGCCTATGATGTGAGCCTTGCTGATGATAGCTGGCCTCAAGATAAATTTGAGGTTGTATCTGGTAGCACTTCAAAGACCTGGGAACGGCTTGATGCGTGAGTTCTTTATATTGACACCCATGCACATTTCTCTACCCTCTCCATTTTACTTTTTTATCAATGGAAAAAAATATAATTTTCCCATCTTGTCTGTTTCGTTATTAGAGGCGCGACTGCTTCACATTCATTTGTTTTGGAGTCCAAGGTGAAGGGCGCTTTCCAAGGTTCTCCTGCTGTTATCAAATTTCGTGTTCCAACAAAAGCTGCATTACAGGTCTATTTCAAATCTTGTTGGAACTTTGCAGTACATCTCATGAATGGCATCCCACGAATATTGAAAATCTCCTCATAACTTTTTAATGGCGTTACTATTTTGAAATAAATTAGTCATGAGGCAGAATTTATATGATCCAAAGCAAAGCCCTCTAGGGTCTTGGTTGGGTACCAATTGGGTACCCATGCTGTACACGGACGGACTTCGCTCACCCACGCTCACCTATGGTAATTTTCGGGATGCCGTACCCACCTATACCCACCCATTTTCCATCCTTTATGAACACAATCTGCCACGAATTGATGGCCTTGAGGCTTGTTGCCCTTTACTCTTATTGCAAACTTTCAAGCCGCATATCAGAATTTATCGTAGACGCAGTGTGATTAAGTGCTGCACACTATGTAGTGAGGGTTGCAATAATAATGTAAGATATATGGTGATTAGCAATGTAAATCGATTTATCCCTCGATGTTGAGTATCCACCCATACCCACTCACAAGGCCATGGGCATACCCATACCCACCCATACCCATTATGGGTGGGTGTGGGTACCCAATGCAGGGCTCTGATCCAAAGAGGCAAATGTAGCAATTATATAATTTGATTATCTGCCCATGAAAAAATGAAGATGTGGGATGGTGGACGAACTGTGAATCAGAAGCTAATAAATCGATATAGCATTTGATGACATTCATCACATTCTGAAACTGTTAAAAATATAGATAATGTGGATCCTCATCACCATACATGGGGATCTGTTAAATCTTTAGAGCATTTGGTGGGCGATCTGTTAAATCTTTATATCCTGACTATTTCGCACCGTTTTATGAATTCTCTTTATTTTCACTCCTGTTGAGTGACATGTGTGACGTTTTAAAATGTATTCTCTGTTAATCATTTTTGAAGATTTCCAGTCTTAGAAGTATATTACCTTAGATCTCTCTTTCTCCTTCCTAACCTTCTAATGCCGATTTTATCCACCGTTTTATTAGGTTTATTTTCTCTGTTTCTTCGAATATTTTCGTACCCACCTAAGTTCATATTTAAAAGCTTTATCTTCCATGTTGCAGAAAATGTATAAAAATTGTGCAAATTTCTTTAGATACGCTACTATTAGCCCGTGGGTTTATATTTCTTTTTAGCTTTTTAATTTTTAGTAACTGTCTTGACCTGAGTTGCCTGGAGATCCTGGGGAGTTAGATGCACTATCCCACAACCATGGATAGGTTCCCTAGTATGAGGATTTTGCTACTATCTTCTTTTTTTTCAAATTGACCTTACTTTTATACTCATGCTACAGGAGGCTTACTCTACTCCCATTCAACCTCTTGACATTCTTGCTGACAAGCCTCAAGAAAAGAAGTTCGAATGGGTAAGCCTTTTCTTTACCCTTATTTAGGCTTCATTTGGGACTGCTTTACTGTTTCTTAAAACGGTTTTTTAGTACAAAAATTTTAAAAAGCTGTTTTAAACAGTAAGAAAGCTGTCCCAAACAAAACCTAAATCTGTCAATTTTCCTTTCTTACATTTAGTTTTAAATCACTGAGATTTCTGGATTTTTGATGTTCCCATCGCTCTTGCTGCCGTTTTCATTGGTCAATTCCTTTCAGGCAAAGGTAAAGAATCTCACTGAAACTAATGCCTATATATACAAACAGTAACTCGTCCATCATTCTTCTAACTATGGTTTGAAATATGCAGAGGTTATTGACAAAATACGGCTCGCAGGTCGTGGTACTGCTCTTTGTGGGTCTATTTGTGTATGTTCTCGTGAGCCCATCAAAATCGAATGCGGCAAAGGGAAGCAAGAAAAAGCGTTAACAGGTTTCAATCTGCTTCTGTTATCGTCATCATATTTGTTTTGCCTGAGAAAATTTGGTGGTGGATTCCCACTCCTTAAACTGAACAGTTTTAGTGCTTGATTAGCAGGCCCAGTTAACTTTTTTGTATGCTTCTGTTAATGCATATTTAGTTTCTTAATCTTGTATGAGGCGCAGTATGTTCAGCTCTCAATAAAACAGAGAAAATATTGATTACCACAAATTGGAAGACTGATGAAATCGTTTACAATATTTGTTTCTTTTTTTTGGCCCAGTAGCAGTATTTACTCCCAAGTAGGGGTGTCAATATTTGACACAATTTTAAAACCCGACCTAAATCCGACACGGAAATTTTGGGTTCGGATTAAGGTTTTCGACCCGTTTCAATAATTAGATCGGGTTTGGTTTGAAATGGAAACCGATGAATGACCCCAGATTGACCCGCTGATTACTGCCCGCGTGATCGAGCTTGCCCGCATGACCGCAACTGACCGTCACTAACCGCAGATGCCCAAGGCCAATCACTCGTCGCGTCCGTCTGCTTGCCTGTTGCGCCGCTGACCCGCTTGTCCCCCGCGTGGCATCCTCACTGCCACGTAGCGTCGCATCCCTGCCGGTCCCTACTGGGTCGCGTTGCGCCGGTCTTTTACCCGCTATGCTGCTGCCTGCCTGCCTGCTCGCCATCGCGCCCCAAGATTTGTAGCTATAATGCTGCCGACTTGCTGTTGTTGCGCCGCTGCTGCCAACCCGCTGTTGCCGTGTCCACGGGTCAGGCCGGGTTGACCCCCGAAAAATTAACCTATTTGCAAAAATGGGTCGGGTTCGAGTTGACCCGAATAGTGTTGGGTCAATTCCGGGTTCGACCCGAACCTGACACGTGACCCGAAATTGACACCCCTACTTCCTAGTTTTTGATAATCAAATTCTTCGTTTGTTCTTTTCATGTTATTGTCCAGTCATGTTTTATTATTAGCTTTAATTGCAACTGTATTGGTTTTTCAGTATATTAAATATATCTAATATAATTTTATAGTAAAATAACATTTAATTAATATATTTTATCATAATAAATAAAAACATTTAAAAAATAATTTTGTTCCCTAATTGATAGGTAAACATTGAATTATTAAGACTATATTATATAATAATTTTTATCTAATTATTATTTATATATAGTATCAAATACTATTTTAAAAATAATTGTAATATATATATATATATATATATATATATATATATATATATATATATATATATATATATATATATATATATATATATATATATATATATATAAGAATTTTTATATGAAAACGAACTTCTACAAATATGTAGAATTAATGATCTGGCAAATTTTGTAAGCAAATGAGTTCTCATGCCAGAATATGCCCCCTTGTATAATTTGATTAATTTGGTATAATACTTCTATAAGGGTTTTTTAATCACCATTTATAGGATTATTATCAATTAGATTAATAGCTATTTTAGAACATACTCTCATTTATATGCAATAAATAGACATTAAGATGAGTAGTTTATCAATGTACAAATCTTATAATTTTATGGTTGAAAAGTTACATTAATAATACTTCAAAAAAAAAAAAAATTATATACTATGAATATTTGATGAAATGTAATTTTTAATAATAAGCTAATCTCCACTCTAAGAAAATAAGAAAATAAAAGAATCATAGATCTTAATCAAGGTTAGGAGAGAAAAATTAAAGCCTTAGGCTTTGTTTGGATAATTTTATTACTATTTTTTAAAATAATTTTTTAGTATAAAGTTTATTTGAACTAGAAATTTTTGTATTAAAAAGTTGCTTTAGAAAACAGTAAGAAAATCATTCAAAATAAAACTTTAGTCATATTAGAAAATCTTATTATTACCGTTGCACATCTGATGCTTTGTGGCCGTTATAATCACTAGTAAATTGATGGCGATTATAACCGCCGGGATAGTTAAAAAATTATGCTACGATAGCCATTTTTTTTTTCGATCAATTTTATAGAATTTTTTTAAAGACACCTTTAAACTCCCTAAATTAATTTACAAGTATTAAAACTTCTCTCTAAAATTATAATTTTTTTGTTCTTCTAGACTAAGGAATATTTCAAACTTAAAAATACTTAAAAAAATAAAAATAAAAAGTGCCCATCTGCTCATCATCACATTAATACAATCATTATAATCTCCATGCATTGTAAGCTTCTCGCCAACTTATTAAACAAATACAATACTGCTCAAAAGAAGATAATAATCTCATAGAAAAAAAAAAAAAAACAATTGACAGATTGATTCTTTCTGTAAAGAAATCAATAATGTTTCATGGAATCATCTAATTATTAGCTTATTCAATAAAATTTTGTTTGTTAATAGCTGCAGAAGGAACAAACTTTGATTCCATCCAGTTTGGTAATCCTTGTGTGAATATTTAATCATGCATTTTAATAAAGAGTTAGCAGGCTAAGTATATTAGGATCCCTAAATTATAATTTAGTTGGTTAATTAAAAAGGTTAAGAGGGATTTTTGAAGAAGAATAAAGATTTGTTTCATGAGCTTTAGGAGATGATGTAGAAAAGGAAACAGTCTGGTACAAGCATGCGGCACAAGTAGCAATAAGATATAGCTGAAACTGAAGCTCCATTGATTTATAATTCATCTTAGAAATCTACAAAAAGATATAAGACTAAATGCCATTGGGGGACTTCACAAATTATCCTCATCATCCTCCTGAGTAGGGTGTCAAAATCAGGTTGCGGGTTGGGTTCAGGTCAAATTCGGAATTGACCCGATGCTATTTGGCACTGCCTGAACCCGAAACATTTTTGCAAACATGTCATAAAATTCAACCCTGACCCGACCCGTCAGGTTTCCGGGTTGACCTCACGACACGAGATATGGACGAAGATGTGCACGAAGCCACGAATGGGAGGAAGGCTAGTCAGTCGTTTGTCGTCTTGTTGAAGTCGGAGAAGAGGAAGGAGGAAGCAACGTCCTACGTCATTGAGGACTGCAGCTAGCGGCTTAGCGAACTGAGTGCCGGTAGCCTAGGGTTAGGACCACGAACCAATTGCCGATTTGCCGGCGATAGGACAACGGGAGAGGCGGATGGCGAGGCCGTCAAGCCGGGTTGACTTGGGTACAGCGGGAGAGGCGGATGTCTTCTTAGTAAATCATATGCCTAACCTTCTATTTTGGTAATATGTGGTTATCAATACATTGATTTTATCTTATATTATTGATCCATAATGCATTAGAGTGATGTATTTGCATAAGAGGATGATTAGAATATTGTTTATTTGCATCCACCAAATATCATAAAATAATAAATGAATGTATTTGCATTGAAAAATATTATTTCAAACTCACTCATAAATGATGTAGTAGCAAATCAATTGCCCCATCAAATAAAACCCATTGTTGAAATAATTATCACTATTGCTACCTTAAGCTTATTAAAAATTTGGTAAAATTTTATTAAAACTAAGATGTTTTTCAGGTTGAACCCTTATCTTTCTCTAGTTTCTTGTTCAACCCGAACCCGAACCCGATCAGATTTTTAAAACGGGTTGATTTATTGAACCCAAACGTGACCCGTTTGTCAAATGAGTTAATCATAACCCAAAATTTTCAGGTCATGTCAAACATTGGAACTTTTATTTGGTCCGGTCACAGGACGTAGCTCTACGTTCGGCCGCCAGTAGAATCGCGCCACGCTTTCTCACTATTTACCGCGCGCCACGACAACCCGACCTTGAACGGACCCAGGATGGCTTGGTATTTCTCGATTTTGCTAGGTATTGCTCGGTATTGGTCGATTTTGCTCGGCAATAACCAATACCGAGCAAATACCGAGTTGTACCTAGTTTTTCTAGAAAAACTCGGTACAACTCGGTATTGCTCGGTATTGGTCTTCACAGAGCGGTATTTCTTGTTATTGCCAAGCAATATCTAGCAATACCGAGTTGTACGCGAACATAGCATTCCCGGGTTCCGGTCCGGGTCATGTCATCGGGCCGCGCGGTAAAGAGTAAGAGCACGTGGCACATGTTATTGGTGGCCGAACGTAGCTCTACGTCCGATCAGAGGACATAATAATTGTTCCAAATATTGACACCCCACTCTCGACGTACTGATGCAATCCAACACCTTCCTTTTTATATAGGAACTTCTTTTGAAGCAAATATGGTCATTGAGCCTTTTCAAATTCATATATATATATATATATATGTCTTTTTGTAGAGCATGTATGCTCGCCGAGAATGTTGATTCAAAATCACTCTTCCAATATAAAATTGGTATGTAAACTAAACTTATTGGCTTTCGAAGTTCATATTATGTAAAAGTAAAAGAATGAATGAAAAATTATTTGAATATCACATAAAATATAGATATTACATATAGAGGTAAAAGTTCACTTATATTTACTAATTTACCGTGGCAGCGGGGCAGCATAGGCGGGTAGTCGGGTCGTGTGAGAGGCGGGCACCGCTCGATCAATCGAGTTGGGGACAGCGCGGGCAGGTAGCGCTCGGGCAACCGAGTCATGGGTAGCGTGCAAGGCTGGCGGCCGGCTGCTGTGGGGTTTTTTACTTTTTATTTTTTATTATTTCGGTGGCCATTTTCTATCAGAGCCATTTTCTATCAGACGCCCGCCAGAAAATTTTTCCTACGATTTTTTTTTTTGTGTTGGGAAAATTTTCTTGCTTTTACCTACGAAATTTTTTCATCAGAATCGTTCAAATCCGTTGGAAAATGAGTAATTTTCACCGAAAAAATTCGTCGATATTATATGATTTTTGTGTAGTGATAAAGAATAATTGGTCAAAAGAACTAACCAGTTGAAGATTTATCTCTCAACAACTTGGTGAAATGGATGACTTTCATTGAACCGATTTGACGTGAAGATGAAGGATCATCCAGTGCAAGGAATTTAATATAAAATTGCTTTTTCCTAAAAGCCAGAGACCTTATCGTGTCGCCAAATTAGAGCACCTAAAAATTGTTTAGTCGCTTGTGTTAATCGAGATTAATTATTATTAATCTGCAGTTGGTGTAGCGCGCGGTCATTGCGTATCAGTAGTTGAACTCCTTAGCTAAGTCAGTTTCATACTTTTATTTAAATTCAATATCTTATATGATTAGACTTTTTGAATGTTGACTGAAGACTTTGAAAATAAAAAAAAAATGTGATCATCACATCTCAACTTTGAAGGTTGTGTATGAATTTCCTAACACTAATATTTTTCTAATACTATTAATAAGTCTTTAAATTGATCAAAATGTGATCGTCACGAATATTGCTGCACAATTCTGCCAGTATTCCGTCAGTAAATCCGTCATAAATATCTTCGGGGGAATGGTGAAACAAAGTTTCCGATGCTCGTTTTACGATCGATTATATTTTTGCCGAAAATGAACCGGCGGATCTTCGTCGGTAATATGAGTTTTTCCTGTAATGCAACTACCATATTATCTCATGATCTATAAAATGAGTATAAACTTTGTTGAAGGCCTTGATTTTATATGATACTCAATATCATTGTGTGGTTGGCTTGAGAAAAATCTACAATGGCCTTAGCTTGATTCAACTTCCATCAAATGGTCTAATTTTGCAAAGACACAGTTAAGACATGCAACAAATTTTGGCTCGTCAAGGCTCTAGCTAGGAGGTTGGTTGATAATGAAGAAATGGGTTTCTGCGAGTTTGGGAAGAAGAGCATAATAGAGGATAAATAATCAAGGAAAACATATATTATTCTTTATTAAAAATTGTGTACATTGGTATTTGCCACTTACACCGTTCTCTCGAATTTATTATGCACATTTTTACAATAAATGGAAAGGCTAGATGTCCATATATTGTAACTATCTCAATCCATGAAACCATTGGACTACTGAGACTTAGCCTTCTTTATAACAAATTTTAACAAGTTAAATCTTCCCTTTATAACTTCTCCTAGTAACATCCAATGCTAGTTTTCCACAGTGAAGTCATTTAGCTTGATTGGACTATGTCAAACTTGTTGTGATCATTCTCTACTTTTAGCTCAATAGTCAAATGTTTAGAAGTTGATCGTATCAATTCCCTCAGTTGTTGAAAAATTGACCATGTCTTCATAGTCAACGGTAGGGTATGCCATGAGTAGCCCATATTCATTGATCCATGTGAAATCGTTAAGGAAGGCTGCATCATTTGACTAGGTAATATAATTTTGGGAAACTATTGTGCAAGATTATTCTGGAAGAGATGATAACTATAGGTTGAACCGTAGGATGATTGAGCCATGTATTAGTTGGTTAGCTAGAAAAATGGAGCACTATATTCTTAGTATAGGGCTTAAGAATAAAAAATATTAAATATTGAATGGATTTGAAATTCTGGTGGCAGTTGTAATTTGTAAGTAATAAGGTTGATCCATTACATGATAGAAAAATGTCTGAAGTAATGACTGTCATGTATAATAATATTTTTGAATGATTATAGCTTAACTAAGCGAGGTAGCCATTTTCAAGTTGTAAATCACACCACTCGTGCTTGTCTACGAATTGTTAGCCGTGTTCTCTTAAGGTGTTCATAGATGGAAACTAAGACTTGGTCATGCAACAATAGCCATGTATCATTAACATTAGCTGAGGATTAATGGAAAACATACCATTGAACTGGAGGGAGAAGATGACTATATATTTCATGAAATGGAGATATGCCAACTGAAGAATGAAAAAAGGTGTTGTACAAATATTTCACCCATGGTAGGAATTTGGTCCAGCTAGCAACGATACAAATATTGTTCAATACCTTGATTAGTCATGTTCATTTGTTCATTAGTTTGACGATGATAATAGTGCTATAGAGTGTCGCGCTCAGTTTCACGAATAGAGCATATGAAAGCTCAATTTTGATTGGAGATAGAGTCAACAATCATCTTGCATGATAAAAGTGATAGTAGCAAATATTTTTGGGTGGAAATGAATGTGGTGGACATGAGGCCTTGAAGGTGGTAGAGTGGTAGAATCAACAAAGAAGTTTGTATAGGATTGTAGTAGGGTAGAAACTAGTTATCTATGATAGGTTCATGTGGTGGGCTATAATCATCAGAGGAAAATGTGATGACAAAACAATTGGAAGCAATAAAATCATAATTGTTTGGGTTGGTAAGTTGGCTAAAATATATATGTTCTAGTTAAAGTGGACAATTTTCATGTAGCATAATAATGGAGCCATGATACAAAAAAGGCCATAGTTAAAGACGACAAACTGGTGATGATGTTAACCAATAGTCGAAGACATTGAATACCTAAAATAATGTCATACCATTGGATCACTAAGGTGTAGAAGTATAATTTAAAAGTATTTCCCTACAGTGGCATGGGAGGTTGGTAAATTTCTTATCGTAGGACAATTTGTCATCAATACCAAATAATAGTTGAAATGGTGCCACCAATTTAATAAGTTGGAGAAATTCAACTAGATGTTCTTTGATAAAATTGTGAGTAGAGTTGCTATGTATCACTTCTTGAATAGTGGAATACACAATAATGCTGTTGAAATGAAATGTATGTGTTATAATTTGACATATAATGCATAGAAATTAATTTTTAGAGTTTCTATTTGAGCGTTATTACCATGGTCTAATGTAAGTGTCAGGTATGCCTTAGGAATACATAATAAATCATCATGATGTGATGGAAGGTCAATATCGATTCTAGGGAAAATATCTTGCTCATACGAATGTGATTCCGAGAAAATTTTTTATCATAATTGAAGCACATGCCCTTCTCCCATTTCTTTATAATTTTTACCTGGTTAATTTATGTACAAGTATTGACATCCTCCTAGGTGACTATTTTGATAGAGTTAGAAGTAATTATAGCAAGCTACAAAGAAGTGGAGGTTGTTTTGGGATTTGTCTAGTGGAAGAGATTCGACCATCATTGAATTTATCTTTTATGAGCTTAGCCAACTTAATAACTTGATTGAGGGAGGTGATTCAATGTATCCATGCTTCTTTGTATATGGGAGGTTGGAACCTAGACACAAAATTGTTTTGTAAGATGTTTTCATCAATGCTTGTGAGATGATTAAATTGTTTCTCAAACTTTTATTTGTATCCAATATAATTTTGAAAGGTGGTAAGAAACTCAACCTTAGAGGAAAATTATTTGATATTCAATAACCATAGATACTACTCTTTGGTTCAACCATTTAGATTTAACATAAGTGTGAGCATATCTTCATTGGAAGACATATGAAAGCCATAGTATATTCAATCTTCTAGATCCTAATTTATGGGTTTCTACTAACAAAGCAATGTATTATTATGATCAAGGGTTTAAATGCCAAAGTACCATGAGGTCTTTCATGGGACAATAAATTTTGATCGACTCAAGTGGCATAAGTGGAGGAGATGAGGATTGCATGGTCTGGTTTTAATTTACCTCAAGAAGGTTGATATAACAATGCATGCACTAGAACGGGTCCTCAATTTTAGTGAGTTTCTCTTTTATAATTCGTAATTGATCTTTAAGATGGGTTGAAGAGTTGGTATCGCTCTCCATTGCCACGAAGAAGACTATTAGTGAGTGCATCAAATGTTAAGACGTGAGGTGAATTTTAGCTTGTTGGGGCCCTAGAAACTTGGATGTTGCTAGGAAAATAGGTTCCTGTGGGTTTGGAAAGAAGAGAAAAATATAGTAGAAATAACCAAGAAAAAGTTGAATGGTTTTACATTAAGAATTTTGTGTAGAATGGCATGAATTACTTATTCCCTTCTCCCAAAGTTGTTTGACATATAATTATAGTAATCAAAAGGACAAATGTACAAATCGCTAGACTACTAACGCTTACCCTCGTCTATAACAACTTTTAACAAAATATATCTACTCTTAACTATTTAATTGAGTAGCACCCGTTGCTAGTTTTCCATGATAAAGTCCTTTGCTTGGCTGGCGTCTTACACTGATTCTCTACTCGTGGCTTAATCTACGAAGGCTTTGATCTTGGTCATATCAGACACCCTGAGGAACAAACTAGCATATCTACACGTCTTCTTAGTAAATCATATGCCTAACCTTCTATTATGGCAATATGTGATTATCAATACATTGATTTTATCTTATATTATTGATCCATGATGCATTAGAGTGATGCATGATTAGAATATTGTTTATTTGCATCCACCAAATATCATAAAATAATAAATGGATGCATTTGCATTGAAAAATTATATTTCAAACTCACTCACAAATGAAGTAGCAGCAAATCAATTGCCCCATCAAATAAGCCCATTGTTGAAATAATTATCACTATTGCTACCTTAAGCTTATTAAAAATTGTGGTAAATTTTTATTAAAACTAAGATATTAGACTATTATGAGGCCTTTCTTTGGTGAGTTCAGATATATTGTTAAGAACAAATCTTCTTTGTCTAAGTTTTTCTATTACGAATAAAGCTTAATACTAAAATATTCTATTAACATCACATTAAAGTGCATCAAAATTCCATATACACTTAAAAATAGGAAGATTTAGATAAATTCTACAAAATTCTTTATAGTTACAATCTACAACCTAAACCTTTATATTAACTTATATACCACTTAATTGTCTAAAGCCCATCAAAGTATAAGCATAAAAGAAATTTATTTACTTTAAATAAGTTTATATTAGTGGTGGATATCAAAGATTATGTACTAAGATTAGGTCCTAGTTTTTCCTAGCTTGGCCGAGAGCTATAGGTGGGAATTTGGAGTGGTTATGAGGCTTGGTTTGGATGGTGGTGGATCTTATAGGATGCTTAGGATACAGGAGAATGTGTGAGGAAGAAGTAAGTTTTTAAAGAAGAAAAAATAATAAAACTATGATTAAGAAATGTAACCACATTTTATTACTAAAGAAAATGTCAATGCTTGAAGCCAAAAAAAAAAAAAAAAAGATTAGTTCTCTAACAAAAGACATCGTTCAATAGTAATATTTCATTACATTTTGGCTACTACTTGTAAGCAATAATAGAAAAATTATTATGTGCAAACACCAGATGCCGTCCCGAGAGCAATTAGAACGCATCACGTCACTTTTTTGCTAGGTACCGGTATTGGGTATTGCTATGTACTGAGTGACATGACGCGTTCTGGTTGGCATCTGAACCATCTGATATCCGCACATAATAATTTCTCGCAACAACATGGCCTCATTTCAAACGTGATGGAAAAGTTTTTAACGAGAAGTTTGGATTTGAATACAACTCATTTTCCATGCAAAATAAAGCCAATAAATGGCTCCAAGGTAGAAAAAACACGTGCAAATAAATAAATAAATATTGCATCTATATTAATTATAGCATAGTAATGGAACATTTTATTTTTGGACTTTACTAGCTTGGCTCATCACTCTTACTCTTACAATCGGTCAAATCAACTTATTAGTAAACCAATTGATGTGCTACATCAATATTAACATAAATTTTATGTTGTAAAGGTCGGCTATAAATAACGAAGAGGTTACGGTGTTAAGACGGGTGTACAAGGGAATGGGTTAGTAAATATTTGTTAAAAATTGAGTCCTTTTGGTTGCTTATTCCTCCTATTTCAAGCTTTCCTATTGCTATATCTATCCTCTTGTGTGCCATAGTAAGCATGCAAGGTTGCATACCATCACAATACATTGCTGAAGTCAGGAATTGAAATTAGGGGAGAGACTAGATTTTAATTTAATTCGCAACTAAAGGTAATCATATGAGATATTATTATAGCCAATAATTTAACAATTCCATATTTTTCATGGAATCATCACAAATTATGTCTAAAAACATTCCCTCTAAATTCAACACAACTGAGTGTATTCTAATAATAATAAGAGGACTAAAATCCATCACAAATATATAGTATTCTAATTATAATAATAGGCCAACAATCCACAGGGCGGCAAACGAATCAATCTCATATGAGCCGAAGGCTACTTAAAATCAAGCTCATTTACCAAAAGCTTATTTGAGCTCAACTCAAGCTCGATTCAAGCTTTTGTGATAGTGTTGATGCTTGGTTCATTAAATTTGTATATGTTTGAGCTTGGATCGAGTTTTGCTCGTTTTGTGATTATCGGGTTTTGAGTGAGTAACTCGTTTGAAAACATCAACAACTCTTATCGAGCCAAGCTTACTAATCTTTAAAAAATAAAATTTTAATGTAGCACATTAAAAAATCAAACTTATGATCCCATCCAACAAGATTTGCTCGCCAGAACCCAATGTTCAACCATCCACCTACCCCTACCCGAAATTTTATTTGGTTCGTTAACCTGACGTAGCTCTACATTCGGTGAGGAGTAAACAGCCGTCGCGTGTTCTCACTATTTACCGCGCGGCCCGACAACCCGACCCGGAACGGACCCGGGAGTTTGCGTATTGCTCGGTATTGCTAGGTATTGATCGATTTTGCTCGACAAAAATGAAAAATACCATTTTGTGAAGACCAATACCGAGCAATATCGAGTTCTTTTAGGTATTACTTTGTATTGCTCGGTATTGGTCTTCACTGAGCGGCATTTCTCATTATATATTGCAAAGCAATACCTAGCAATACCGAGCAAATTCCGAGCAATACGCAAACATAGTAATCCCGGATTCCGGTGCGAGACGAGTCGTCGGGTCGCGCGGTAAAGAGTAAGAGCACGTTGCGACATATTTTTGGCTACCGGACGTAGAGCTACATCAGGTCACCCGACGACTCGTCAACGTTGCGACATATTTTTGGCTACCGGACGTAGAGCACGTTGCAACATTTTTGCCTTCGATCAATGATCCACTGCTCGATCCGCATAAAAAAAACTTTTGATAAATGTTGCATTTTATTAAAATTATCATTTGAAATATTACATTTAAAAAAATGCACAAAAAATCAATTGCAATTGATAAAACTAAATAAAAATACAATTATTTAATGTAAAATAAAATTATTATTTTTTAGAAAAAGATTGATGAAAAATTGTATTTTAATTAGCAATCTTAATATCAAACCACATCCAACTAAATAATTAATTTAAAAGTTTATCAATTTTCAAAAAAATAAATTTTAAATTCAATAAAGTTTCAATCAAGCTTCTAAATAAACTTTTTCATAATTTTTAAAGAATATTATTCTGATTTAATAATAACTTACTATGTTAAATATCCTAAGTTATAAGACACAAATAACCAAAATCATATTTTCATAATAACCATTATTTTTATGTTACATCATGATATAATACCCAACAAAAAAGTATATTAGCTCAACTACACAAATTATGATCTACATTATTATTAAAGGGAATCAATGAACCTTTCATTAAGTGGAACTAATAATCAAATCAATAGGAGAACAAAGAATCTAAATATTTTTGTAATGATAGACAATTTCTTGTCAATATATTGGAATTAGAATTTTGAGTAACAAAAAGTAAATTACTTCCATTTAATTTAGGAAGAAGAATATATTTTAAATAGCTCGAAATTCACATTATAATTTATAAGAATCAAATTTGAATGTTCTTAAAAAAAAAAAAAAAAACTAATTCAAAAGCACTCATAACTTTTTATTTTTTATGTTTGCTATAATATTTGAATTTATCTTCAAAAAATTGCAAAGAGCGTGAGAATAAGGCCTCCTTTGGAATAGTTTTTTTGCTGTTTTCTAGTTTAAAAATTTTCAGTCCAAGGATTTTTTGTATTAAAAAATTACTTTAAAAATAGTAAGATAATTATCTCAAATGAAGTCTAAGACTATCCACAATCGAACGACATATATACGATTGTCATCTGCCAAACGATCCAACCAAACGAGTTTTTGCCCGTTATTCTCCGGGAGTGAACAATGATTGGCGTCACACTGTTCACACATGCTATTTTTTCTGTGTTCGGGTACCTTTGGCAGCGAGAAAAAGAAGCGGGCGAAATGAAGTTCGATTGAAGACGAATTATAGTAATTTGGGGTTTTACTGTATTTTGGAGTGGAAAGTGATTTTTTTCGGTTGGAGATGCTCTAAGAGATGAAATTACGTAAAATTAGGGAGACAACGAATTGAAAAGTCACCATGACGAATAAAATATGAAGAAACGAATGATATAAAAGAAGAAATTTTTGAAATGATCGCCACACCCAAGTGGGTCAAAATTTTGATTATTTACAACAATTTATGGTTATGTACGACACAATACTTAATGTAATGGATATTAATCTGCATGTTTTCCTTCAAAACGTGATTCTAAATGTTGCTAAGCCTTATGATCTCTAAGGGTTAGCATTATGTGGTTGTTTCATCAAGGATATAAGTGCAGGAGTATATGATCAAATAAGTAATAAAGTGATCAACATATATATCATCTCACATGTGATGATCACTAGGGCTGTCAAAATCGAGTCACGGTCAGGTTCGGGTCGAATCTGAAACTGATCCGACACTGTTCGACCCAACCCGTTTTCGGACCCAATCATGACCCGCTTCGGATATGTTTTACTAATTTTTTTATTTAATTCGATTTATTTAAACATAAATCAAATTAAGATAAGATTTACTTCAATCAATTTAAAATAAATCAAGCATAATTCAGTTTGGGCAATGCAACATGGTTTATTATTTTTTTGAAATAACATTTATTTATTTCATAACAATCTTTTAAAACCCTCCTAAATTAATTAAAAACGGGTCAAACCTGATTGATTTCGGATTTCCTGGTCAACCCAAACCAGGCCCGATTTTACAAACGGGTCGAAATTCCTATCCCGAACTTGACCCTGTTCGGGTTCGGGTTGACTTGAACTCGAAATTTTCGGATCGGATTTTCAGGTCGTGTCAAATATTAACACCCCTAATGATCACCAAGTTTTGAAATTGATGTGATTGTAACTTTATTTGAATGATCTTGAATGTTGAAAAAAAAAAAGCTAAATACCAAAAATACAAATATTTCTAAATAAAAAAAATATGACCACCATTGTTATTGGACTAGTGCCGCTATATTGTTATCGTCAGATCACAGCGGACCAACTACCTATTACCATCATTGGATTGTTGTCCCCAAACTGTCGCCGCCCAATCACGGTTGTTAGGTTGTAGTTGCGTGACCAACTTTATCGACCATTATCACCTAGCCACAATCGTTCGAATGCTTTTTATCATATACTGATTATGCGATATTTTTCTACTAGCTCCCAATACTCTTGTAATCTCTACGTCACCAAATTAAAGGACAAAGAACTTTTGTAATTAAAGCTCATATAGTAGAATTATTTCAAGTGGGTGAGGCCCAAGATTTTTTTCTCTTAAAAAATTTGGTATTTAATGTGCTCTTTTAATTTATTTATTTATATACTAGTTTCTTATACACAATTAGGTTGCTCTCTAAAAAAAAAAAAAAAAAAAAAAAAAAAATTAGGTTGTTCTCTCTCTCTTTGCTCGGGAATTTTCTAGCACATAATAATTATGTTGAAAAAAATAGAGAGAATATTATGTGCGAAAATCTGATGCAGAACTTCGTGTAGAGACCAGCCAAAGTACATCACGTCAGCGGTACTAAGCAGCACCGAACCATGGTACCGAATGAAGAGGTGACATTACACATTCTAATTAGTCTCATGACGATATTTAGTGTCTGCACAAAGTAAGTTTTTCAAAAATAGAGTCTAAAGAAAGCCTTGAGGCTAGAGGATATTTAAAATGTAACATATGTCATGCATCAATTATCCAACCATTTCAAAAAAATATTTTGAATTTTCTAGTAGCAAAATATTTTCTATTAGAATTATCTAGACTTAGTCTTAGGCACTTTTTTATTTCTTGTTAAAATAGTTTTTTAGCACAAAATTAAAAATTTTTAACTAAAAAATTGTTTAAATAATTTAGAAAAAAACAGTTCTTGGCCGCTCAATCAATCAAAGTTTTTTTAAAAAAAAATTAATCAAAAGTAGTGATTAATCAGATTATCCCCTGCACCTGAACGGTAAAAATTATTTGCTAATCATTTTATCATTAAAAATATATTTATGATCAGTCATCAATGGGTGAACTACCTAGCTGCTTCTTTCATGAAATTTTATGAAAATTTAGCTGTAACTAGAAACAGTTCGGAAGCATGAGAATGTAAAAATCTTGAACACCTTAAATTAACCCAAAACAAGAAATGTAATTCTATTATTTCCAAGAGGTTGCCTTTCTGTACCAGCTACTGCTACTCATTAATCCTTCATCTTCCTCCTTCGCCTTCGTCCCCTCCACTCTTATCGCCATGAAACCGCCGGAAAACCATCAAAGTCAACACCTTGAAGAGTGCCGCCACCTCCTCTCTTCCCTCTCAGAATCAATCCCTGCTGTACGCTCTTTCCTAGGCCGATGGGCCGCCGTCTCCGCCACGCTCGGTCGCCTTCGCCCCACCGTCGACGAAATCGCCGGTTTCCCAGCCAACGAACTCTCTGACGACCTCCTCTGCTTCCTCTCCCAAACGCTCGCCCTCACCCTTTCTATCTCCAACCAGTGCCGCAACCCCGACCCACCCGCCGGCCGACTCCAAACTCAGAGCGAGCTCGCAGCCGCCGCAGCTTCTCTCGACCAGCTCGCCGCAGACGCCGACTTTCTTCTCCGCTCCGGCGCCCTTCTCGATCCCTTATCACCTCCTTCCTCCTCCTCCCGCCGTGAAACCTTGCGCGCCGAAGCCCAATCTGTTATCATTCGTTTACAGATCGGAACCGTGGCGTCACGGATCTCGGCGCTCGATTCGCTGATGTCAATTCTCAATGGAGACGACAAGAACGTGATTATTGCCGCAGCACAGGGCTTGGTTCCAGCGCTCGTTCGGCTCCTCGATTTCGCCTCACTTTCCCATCCTGAAGTCAGGGAGAAAGCCGTGGCGGTGATTGCTAGGGTTTCCTCATTGGAGAGCTGCCGCCATCTGCTCGCCTCCGAGGCCGCGTTTCTCGTTAGCCACCTCTCTCGCGTTCTTATCGAGCCCGACGGTGTAGGATCCACGAAAGAGAAGGCCTGCTTCGCTCTCCAAGCTTTAACCATCCAGAAAGACATTGCTATGACCGTCGGCACAAACGGTACAATCTCTATTCTTCTCGAAACCTGCCGCTCCGGAACTCCTCCAGCCCAGGCCGCCGCTGCCGGCGTCCTGAAGAACCTTGCCGCCGTTCTGGAGCTGCGGGAGAAGCTGATCGAGGAAAACGCCGTCCCCGTTTTTGTCAGAGTTCTTCAATCAGGAACAATTCAAGCTCGGGAAAATTCCATCTTTTGCTTATCCAATTTGACCACAGGGGAAGATAACCAGACTATAAAGCTCGCTATTTTACAACAGGGCGTTCTGGATTGTATCAGAGATTACTGGGACAGCCCCGCCCACGACAACCGAGACCTCCGGCCTGCCATTAGCCTGCTTCGCAACCTATCATCTTCAAGTGTTTTTTCAGAAATCATTCTCTCTTCCGGATTCCTCCCACGGATAATCCGAGCACTGGATAGCTCATCCGCCGGAACCAGAATAGAAGCAATCAGAGCTGTTTCTGATCTAACCCTCTTCTGCACGAACAAAGAAGGAGTAGAGTACGCTATGCCGAAGATTGTTAGGATGTTGGAAGCTAAGGGGGCAGAGGAAAAGGAGGCGGCGGTGAAAGCCTTGGCCTCAATGATGACATTTTCAGTTTGCAGGAGATTGATGAGGAAGAATGAGAAGGGAATTCTCAATCTCATCCTGCTCCTCAACTCCTCTGTGGAGAAGAAGCACATAGTCACAGTCTTGCTCGCCGTGGCACAGAGCAGGCGTTGCAGGAAGCTAATGGTGACCTCTGGTGCTCGTGGCTTGTTGCCATGGCTTGAGAGTATGGAGGTGGAAGGCGCCAAGAAGCTCTCGGAGCTCTTGGCCAAAGGTAAACTTTTGGGTGTATTTCCAAGAAACTGATCAAGTCTAGTTTAAGCATATTTGTCTGTGATTATGTGTGATTAGATCATCTTTTTGTTCATTTTTCTGTACTTTGTACATGTTTTAATGTTACAGGTTTCCTCTTTCTTCATGCAAATGCGAAATAATGTAGAGAGCTGTTGAGGAAGAGCTTGATTCTAAGATGTAATTTAACTGTTCAATAACTAATAAGAAGAGAATTGTTGTGTTAAAACTTGCCGATGATTTTGTTTGGCGCGTTGCTGATTTTGATGGGTTTGTCATTTTGTTCTACGAGATCTGTATATTTATTTGTTGATGTTCCAAATTTTGGCTAAGGAGTTCAGTACTTCGATGTCCATAAATGGCAACTGTTTCTAGTTGTCTATTTTTAGGCTCAGGAAGATGACTCTGCAAATCATGCTGTGTGAAGACCGGATGGATAAATACTCAGCAAAAGAGTATCAAATATGCATTCATAATTACATTTTTGTTGTAATTTTGCTGATTATTTGCAAAAGTGCAGCAAAATGACAGCAAATATTCAAGTGCTTTAGGGAAGCTATTCTTTTTGGTGCGCTTTTACAAATAATCAGCAAAATGACAACAAAAGTGTAATTATGAATACATATTTGCTACCATTTTGCTTAGTATTTACAAAAGCCCAGTAAATCTTAACGGTTTTCTCTATCTGGTATCCGCAAGAAATATTATCTCCTCTGGTAATTATGATTTTGGTGTACTATATGAAATAAGTACAATATAATTTTACATTAAGTATGAGGTGCTATGTAAATTAGTGTTTCATTAAGCAATCAATTATGATATTTATATTATTTTCCATAAAATAAAATTATTTTGAGGTAAAAAGTAGAAGCAGAGCAAAACTAAGGGGCATTTTGAGATTATTTTTAAAATTTTGTTTTTTAATTTATTTTATTTATATTTTTGACATTAGATAATTTATTTGATATATTTAAAATATATTATTTTTTTATTATCTAATAAGTAGATTTATGAGATGGTCTCAATGATGTCGGTGCAACAGAGACATCGAGCAAGGTGATGATAGCATCTGTGGTCGCTAGTTGTGGTGCTAATGAATAGTGACGAGCAATTACGATAATTAAAAGAGGGGATTTACATACATATTTGACACGACACGAAAATCCGACCCGGAAAATCCGGGTTGAACCCGACCCGATTTTAAAACGGGTCAGGTTCGGGTTTCAGAAATCGACCCGTGACCCGAAATTGGCACCCCTACATACATACCACTTTATTTCATATTATTTATATATAAAACACCTAAAACTTTAATATTACATGCCTACTATCCATAAAACAAATATGAATGCGTGGAATGAAATATTAAAGTTCATAGGATGGTATGAGTGGTAAGGATGAAATATATAAGTGATATATTTGATATTAAAATTTTATATGAGTGATAGAAATATAATATTAAAATTTTGAGTGTTGGATATATAAATAACAACAAATCAAGTGGAATGTATGTAAATCCTCATTGGGGGTTTAAAAGTACTAAAAAAAACCTCTAAATTATTTTGAGTATTTTTTAAATTTTTTTAATATTTTGTTAATAATTAAAAAAGCACTAAACAAATAAATTAATAAATTAAAAAAAAAACAAGAACAAAAACAAAAACTAAGCCTTAATTATCACTGATATGTTCCCTACTATAAGAATTGTAATTCAATTTGACATTGGTAAGGGATCCTGCTTATATTTAAGTGAAGTTGAAAACAAAAACAAACAAACAAAACAAATCATACACACGCAGTGCTGTACCAATTGAATGACCTGTTCGGAGCTCAGCACATGCTTTATGTTTATTTTAAGTTTTTTTTTTTTTTTACTTTCCCAATGTGCCAATCTTATGATATATGATTTATCCGGTTATGGGCCAAGTTTTCCACTACTAAGAAACCTATTTAGGGTTTGCTCCTTCTTGGCGGCGCTTGTTTCTTCTCTGAGACTCTCCGGCCTCCTGGCCATGATGGCCCTCTCCCCTCAGGATTTTCCTCCTCTCAAGGACTCTTCCTTGTTAGGAGTTCCTCCTCCTTCCCTTCCCACCTCATACGCAACCAATCTTGTTGCGCCTTCGTTGCCCCGTGTCGAAAGGCCGATGTCCTATGTCCAGCCAGCAAAAAAGCTTTCTTTTGTTAGTCAGGATCTTAATGAAGGCAAGTCTATATGGAATCTCTCTCTTTTGGGATACTCTCTCGGTCCGCGCCCTTATTACGAACGCCTGCTTTCGTCGATGGAGAAAGCTTGAAAGCTTAAAGGGGTCTCTCTCTCTCTCTCTTCTTTCTTTAGCTGATGATTTTTTTCCTTTGAAGTTTACTGCACTTGAAGACTATGATATGGTATGGTCCAGTGACCCTTGGTTTCTTCTTGGCAGGCCCTTCATCCTGCAGCGCTGGAACCCAAAATTTCAACCTAAGAGGGATGAAGCTGCCTCTATTCCTTTGTGGATTAAAATCCTTAACTTGCCCCTTGCCCTCTGAACTCCTTCAGGTATTTCAAAAATTGCTAGTTTTATTGGGACACCTCTGTATGTGGATACGCTTACTGCTAAAAGGACATGGCTTACCTTTGCTCGGGTATGCGTTCAAGTAGACAAAAATTCGATTTTAGCGGAAGAAATTCCTATGGAAATTGATGGAGAAGACATTAACCTCAAGGTCGTGTATGACTGGTTGCTTGTTAGGTGTGAAGGATGTGGATCCCTCATACATCCTTTTTCTCTATGCCCCAATAATCCAGCTCCCAAGCCTACCCTTCCACCCAAACCTGTTTTCCGTGGCCGGAGTAAAAGCAGGAAACCTGGCGCTAGGAATACCACACCTCATTCTCATGTTGCGGCCAATATTCTGCAATCCACTGCGTTTGCTTCCTCCAAACCGCCTGAAGCTTTGCCTAATGCTTCGGACATTGCCATTGCTCCTCCCTCAGACCTACAGGAAATTCAGCTTCCTGCTGTTACCTCTCCTCCCCGTCAGCAGCCTACTTCTAATCTCATTACCCAGTCCGAAAACTTGCAGGTTAAGAACTCTTTCCTTCCTAATCTTAACCTTCCTCAGGTTGATTCCTCTTCAACCTCTGTTCCTATGCCTACTAAATCACTGATGCCCCCTCAAGTTTTGCTTGTGAATAGCTTTGATTCACTGCCTGTGGATAACTTGGTTATACCTGAAGAGGATTCCTTGGAGGAGGAACTATCTTCATCCTTTAAAACTGAAGATTTCGTTCCTCCAAACACCTCCAAGCTCAAAGCTTCCTCTTCTTCTAAAAACTCTTCTACTAATACCTCTTCCCCATTGAAAAAAGGAAAAGCCAAATCGGCCAAGAAGGCCAAACCTCACAAATAACAATGCCCCCTCCTACTATGGTAGCGTGGAATGTTAGAGGGTTTAACAACCCAGTCAAAGTTAAGTTGTGTAAAGATCTTATTGCTGCCTATGATCTTAAGTTTCTGGGGATTTTGGAAGCAAAAATCAACAATCCTATTGCCGCTGACCCGTGGTTTGCCTGTTCTCATGCTTTGTTTGATCATGAAGCTAGTTGCGACAATTTTTCCCTCTCTGCTCCTGGTAGGATTTGGGTTAAATGGGACCCGGCCTTCCTGTCCTTTTCTCCCACCTTCGTCTCTTCTCAAGTTATTCATGGATTGGTTAATGTTGGTTCTTCTCCACCTTTTACCTCTCTGTGGTGTATGCAGCTAATAGCTTGGAGGATAGTAAAGCTCTTTGGGGGGATCTCCTTGATCTCTCGGCCAATATTAATTCTCCATGGGTTCTCATGGGGGATTTTAATTGTTACAGATTAGATTGTGAAAAAGTTGGTGGAAATCCTATGACCTCTGAGAGGGTGGGGGAAATCAACAATTTTGTGTTTGATTCGGGTACTCAGGATCTTGCTTCGGTTGGCTTGCACTTTACTTGGTATAATCAAATGGTGGATTACCCTATTCATATTAAGCTTGACAGAATGTTGGTGAACCTGATTTTTCTGGATGTTTTTTCGGTCTCTTACTATAAAGTGGACTCTCACTCTAGATCTGACCATGCTCCTATCATCCTTCATACTTCACATTACAAGAAAATGGCGTCGAGGTTTATGTTTAAAGAGTTTTGGACCAAATTTGATGATTTTTGGATTGAAACTCAATTGGCTTTTGAGAGACCAATTTCTGCTAGTCCCATTGCTACTTTTTATGATGGGTTGAGATACCTTAAAAAGGCATTCATAACAAGGATTGCTGCTCTTCGAACTTCATTGCTAAGAATATTCTTGAATTGAAATCCAAACAAGCCAAATGCCTTGCTGATATTCAAGTGGATCCTTTGAATCCCCTTTTGAATTCCTCTTTGAAGAACATCAATGACCAACTTGCTTCTCTCCAATCGGCTTGGTTTTCTTGGGTATCTCAAAGGGCCAAAGCTTATTGGCTATCCAATAGGGAAGATGATCTTGAATTTCTTTATGCTAAGATCAGATCGAGGAAGAACAAGAATGTGATTAAGGAACTGGATTCTCCTAATGTTGTGCTCTTATCTCATGCTAGTATGGTTAATGCTCTCGTGCCCATTTTAAGACACTTTACAATGCTCCTCCCCCACCCCTTGCTTGCACTTCTGAGTTGCCTGTTGGTAATACCATTCCTCCTCAGCTCTTGCCGGCTCTTATTTTTCCTATCTCTAATGATGAAATTAAAAAGGTGGTGTTTTCCAGGATTACTACTTCTGCCCCTGGACCCGACAGGTTAAATTTTGGGTTTTATCAAAAAACTTGGCACCTCACGGGTTTCTTTCTTTGCAAAGCTGTTAAACACTTCTTCACTACTGGTCACATGCCTAGAGGGGCTAAGGCTATTGGTATTTCACTTATTCCCAAGGGTACTCACTTCAACTCTATCTCAGATTTTCGTCCTATTTCTTTATGTATTGTCTTCTATAAAATTGTGGCAAAGATTATTGCTATTAGGTTGAAACCTATCCTTCTTTACATCAATCATGAGAGCCAATCTAGTTTTATCGCTAAGAGGTGCTCCACCGACAACATTATTCTTGCATCTGAGATCTTGAGGGAATTCAAAGGGAAGAAGAATTTTTTTTTTGTGTCAAACTTGACATCAAGAAAGCATTCGATTATGTATCTCACTCCTTTTTGGTTCATAGGCTTAAGTAAAAAGGTTTTTCGTATACTTTTATCATGTGGATCAAGGGGTGTATTACTGATGTGCATTTCTCCATCTGTTTGAACGGGGTTCTTGAAGGATATTTTAATTCATCCTCTGGTTTGAGGCAAAGGTGCCCTTTATCTCCCCTTCTGTTCTGCATCATTATGGATGCTCTTTCTTGTAGTCTTGATACTAAAGATCACCCTACTTTCAAAGGTTTACAGATTCATAATTTCAACACCAATAACCTTATGTATGTGGATGACTTGTTGGTTTTTGGTTTAGCTGTTGTTGATAATGCTGAATCTCTAAATGATGTTCTTCACAACTTTGCTGATGCCTCGGGTTTACACATCAATCCTAATAAAAGCTCTATTCTTTTTCCTAAGGATTTCGGTAGAGGGAAGAAGATTTCGGGTTGCCTTGGCATTTCTAATGTGGATATCTTTCTCACTTATTTGGGGCTACCAATATCTACTTGCAGGCTCAATTTTTCTCACTTCCAACCCCTCCTGAGTAGAGTCTCTATTCTTCTTGCGGGTTGGAAAGTAAAATTTCTCTCTTTTGCAGGTAGGGTGCAATACTTAAAATTCACTATTGCCAGCACCATTGCTTGTTGGATCCGGGGGCAATTATACCGAAGGCCTGTAGCAAATTGATTACAAAACTTTGTTCTAAATTCCTTTTTTTCGGTAACACTGTGGAGAAAAGAATGCATCTTATTGCTTGGAATACTGTCACTCTTCTAAAAATTAAAGGGGGTCTTGGATTGCCTTTTTGATGCGCTTTATCATAACATGGTGTGGGTCTTCGAAAGGATTCCGCTCGTGTGGTTCGAATGCAAAGGGTACGATCACACTATCCCGTAGGACAAAATGGTCGTAGGCCTTTACACTCGGCACAAGCAGGCCGATGGAAGAGCAGATGGAGTTATAGATACGATTAGCCATGGAGGATAGCGGCTTTCACCTACCAACCTCGATGGATAATAATATCTATAACCAAAAAGTTCACAAGATTTCCCCTATTCGATACGTCAGCATCGAGTAGGGTTTATTTGATTGTGGGGATCGGTTTCCTACGGGCGCAAGCCCCCGTAGTTAATTACATCTTAGACCTCGATCTAAGAAAACTCTCGATTAAGGATGTTGGATTATTCACTTCTTGATTTGGTGCACAGATAAAGTTCCTAAGTTCTATTCCAAATGGTCTCTTCTATTTACCCTTAATGATGATTAGACATTTTTAAATGGATAAAGATATGATTAAAATTTTGAGTTTAGAAGATCAAATACCAAGGTACTATCCTAAGAGAAAAGACAGACTCAAAACACAAATGAAATGAGACACACTGAGGGGTGTACAACCTGGGCTTATGCTTGCCTGGAGTGAGCTGCCAGCTAACATCCTAAACACAAACAATCGCCCTATATGTATACAAGATAGGAAGGCTCTATCCTAGAAAGTCAAGGATTTGTAGTTTAAGAGATTTCAATCAGTGACTCTACAATATACAAAAGAAAGTACCTAGCGCCATGTATGCTGCATGAAATGGCTACAAAATATTTCTAAGTCCATTGATGTAATGCATGTATGTAAGTGAAATATAGTGTGAAGTAAAATGTGTAAAAACAAGTGCATGCATGACATCCAGAGTATAGAAAAAATAAATAAACACACCCTAAGGGTACCCTCCAGGCAAGGTACCCGCACAGAAAATCATCATAGTCATGCCCACTTCGTGTGGGAAAACAGCGATGCCCAATGGCATAAGTAGGTGGCCTACTCTACAGGCCTAAATGACCCTAATGGTCTCTAAGGCTCACAGAAAAAAATAAAAAAAAGGGAGGGTATCGTACCCAAAACCAGAAGGCCAAAATCCTAGCAGAAAAAAAAAACCACGATGCCCACTTCGTGTGGGAAAACAACGATGCCAACCGGCATAATAGGTGGCCTACTCTACAGGCCTAAATGACCCTAATGGTCTCTAGGGCTCACAGAAGGGGGCAAGCTTTGACCTATAGGGCCAAAGCTTCGTCAGTGAACTAACCTAAGGCTAGCTACCTAAACATACTAGAATACCTATTAACAAGCAGTGTGTGATGTGAAGCAGTTCCGATATATAATTAAAGATTTGCTTTACAAGTTGCAGAAATTATACCTGACTGCATGTGGCGCTGCCACTTAAAAGCTTATTAGCAGACGGTCGCGTTCAGTTCCCAATCATTAAGCTCCAATGTACCTCGCAAGAAAAGACAACATATAAATGCATATATGAGCGTAGATGCCATTCAGAAAAGAAATGCAGGTAAATAACAAAAATATAACTAACAGAAAATTAAATATAACTAAAAAGAAATTTAATAATTGCATTTATAGAACATGTATATGTAACAAGCATTGAATAACAAGAGAAAATATAAATCTGACCTAGAGCTAAAAGTAGTGTCTTAACTAAACCAGCCTAGGTATATGTAACAGTGTATAGTTTTGGATATGTCCTATGTAGGGAAGTTTAATTATAGTTTCTTTCATTTGATTTGTTGAAGGGCAGAAGGAAGATTTTGGTTTAAGTCTAAATATTAGTAGTTTGGGATTGATTTTAGAGATTTTTTATTTTAGGATTTGATTGAATTATTTAGTTGGTTATAGATTAGAAAGAAAGATGAATTAGGTAATTTATTATCAATTAAAGGGTTAGATTAATTAAGTTTGCTATCAACTGGTTCGTGGCGTTGTGCCACCAGGCTCGAGGAACCAGGCCTCCTTAGGACACTTAGCCCCGCAGCCCGGAGTAGTCCATCCTAAAAACCAAGTTGATATAGTTATATTAAGAGGTTTGTTGATTGATTTTTAGCAGATTAGTTTAGGGTTTGATTGAGTTTCAGGTGAGTTAGAAGGTTTTGGGTTTTAAAAGACTTTTAGCTTAATGAGTTTTAGTTTGAATTCACCCTCCTAATTTAATCTACATCTTTTAAATTTTAGATTTGTTATGAGTGGATTATTATAGTTGTTGGACTTAATTTAAGTTTTGTATTTTAGAGATTATGAAATATTAATTATGGTTCGAGTACAAATTAAGTGTTTTAGTGTATTTGTTAAGCATTAAATTAAGATTAACTTTCATTGGTTGATTATTAGTAAGTTAAGGAATACTAGATCTAGGAAAATGTGTCACTAAATTTAAGTTTTGATGTCTCTACCCTATAAGGAGCATGCACCCTAAGTCTATGTTATCTAAGACCCGGTCCTTAATTTTTGTCCTTAGGTGTCACTAAAGTTGTAGGGATAAAGAGAGTTTTGTTTATTAATCCTTAGGACTCTCGTACACGTGTCACTAAGTTTAGAGATTTATGCATGAAAACACAATAGTAAGCAACAAAGCAGTAGGAAGGCAAGAACTAAAGAGAAAGAATGACTAAACACGATAGAAAGAAAAGAATAAAAATCAGAAATAAAAGGAATGTAGGCATTGTTGTTTTAGACACACTTCTTTGAAGCCAAGTGTGTCTTTAAAATAGCCTCCTCCCCGATTCGATATAATACGAATGGGAAGAAAGGCATTTACAATGCCATTTACTGTTCCCACAATCCAAGCTCAGCACTTGATACGTACCCGACTCGACTATACAAACTATTCCATACCAAACTCAAAGCAACAAGGGAAACTCAAGTTCCCAAAACTAGAACTAAAACAATATATCTTTCTATCCCCCACGACATTCTTCCAACTCCATATCTACCACATTCTTCCAAATCTATATCAAAAAGCAAATATTAATGGAAAAGACACAATTCAGACTAAAATATATCACTTCATCCAAAAAGAAAGCCCTAAAGAATCTACCAATACAAATCCACTCTTCAAAAATTATTGAACCCAAATCTAACTTATGAAATTTTCTTTGTTCGAAAAAGCTACATAACACTTTATATAAATCATCTACTAAAAATCACATAAAACTCCGCATGAATCATTTACCAAAATCTTCTGACACAAAAGACACTCAAGTGCTCCTTTACTATATTTGGAGTGGGGTAAAATCATAAGAAATCTCCAACAAAGAGACTTTGCAAAACTCCTCGTAACAAAACCATTCACAAAACACATAATAAAACTTCTCGAGGTAAGACAATTCATAAAGTCTTTCGTAAAACTTTCAATAGTTAAAGGAACTCATGGAACTTTCCAACCTAATACAAGCCATAAATTTTCTTTTAATATATAGAGAATCATAAAGACTTTCCGACATAGAACTTCTTGTAAAACTTTCAATCCCAAAGATAGCTCGTGAAGTTTTAAGACACAAAGCCAATTCACTTTCAGCCTCCCACCAAGTTATAGTGATGAAATCAAATACAATGCAAGAGTGAAAACCAATATTTCTTCATGCTAAGTCATAAAATAACCAGTTTAAATAAAAGATTAACATTCAACATTCCTATCAAAGGTGCAATCATAAGAAGGGTGATTTAATGCCAACTTGCTCTCCAAAATTCCAAGTATACTCAATGTAATTGTCAATATGCCCTTCACATAGAGCCTAAGCAAGTCCAAGAAAGTATAACGGAAATTCATCATATCATTCCAATTCAATTTGAACTAAATGCAAATGAAAAGAGAAGGATTTTGATGTCGATTCACCTCTCCCAACAAATAAGCAATGTAAATGATCTAAGTTCTGATACAAATTCGTTTTTTCAAAGTTAATGAGACGATTCAACCAACATAGAGAAAAGTCATGCTTAGTGCTATGCAAGACTCATATTAGAAGATCATGACAATTCTCCAACACCTCTAGACTTGTGCATGCTCACCAAAAGGTGTATGAATAGACACAACGTTCTCCAACATTCATGTATTCCTCCAGATAACTTATAAAGCTTTCAACATGAAGCAAGCAACTTTGCATATAATCATATATTCTCCAGATTGCAGCATGAAACATGGGAAATACTTTCGATAATACTCATAGATTTTGCATTTAATCATCAAGTACTAAACCGCAACTTGCCAAGGATCCAAAACCAACATCATGGTATTGGAGATAAGGAAACAGTAAAACCAACATCATGGTATTGGAGATAAGGAAACAGTCACTCTCCACTTCGCAATTCAAAACTTAAATCACATATCTTTCTTTTACCAAAAAGAAAATAGTTCAAAAAGGTGAAAAATCATTCCAACAACTCGACACAACATTGAGTTAGTTTCCGAACAAAACCCTTATTGGAAATCCAAGACACCATGAAAGCTTCCCAACATAAACTAATAGCCTTACATTCGAGATACAAACCCTTAAAAAATCAATCATAAAGCATGTGCGGATTTTGTTTGTAAACTCATGGGCCTCATAAAGTTTTGACACAACTACAACTTCCAAATCAAAGTGATCCTTTAGAACCAGAACTTATAAAAGCATTGTAAATGAAGTAGGCATTCCATACCACTATGTTCACTGATTCATCAAGAGGGCTTGGTATTATAAGACGACAATTTTTCTGTTAGTATTCCAACAAAAAGATGGTAACATAGGAGAGACAAAACACAGTGTCTTGGAACAAGCACATCAAACATTTTTTATAGTAAAATTAATCAAGGCACCACCACATATGTGAAAACTACTTAATCATTGAATCCAACCGACGAATATCCAAGCACTACAACCTTCCTTCGATGGTATTTCATCAAACCCTTGAGGTGTGATGCTTGCAAGATCACACAAAACAAACTATCATAAGGAAAAAAGTTATACACCTATTAGATCACCATCTTATCAATAATCTACATAAAGAAACCCTTCAAGATTCATGTAGTAACTTCTTCCACAACACGTATATACACATGAGGCGAAGTAAAATTCAAACAACTTAATTCTCAGATTTTTTTGTAAGAAGAAGAAGTATAAGGAGAAGAAGAAGGGGAAGAAGAGGAGCAGCTCACATTGCAAGTAGAGGAGGGGCGGCGACTTGGGGGTCGGACTTGGAGAAACGACACGGGAGCAGACCCGTCCAGGAGGGAGATCTGGACACGCTCGGGCGACGTCGGATTCCGCTCGGGTGTGCGAAACTGCGAACGAAGGAGGCGTCGGGTCTGGCTTCCGCAAGAGCGTCGGGTTCTGGCGAGGGTATCGACTAGGGAGGGCCGACTTCGGCCTCCTTGTTTTTGCGAGCACAGAGAGAGACGGAGCCAGAGAGGGGGAGCCACGACCAAGGTTTCGAACGAGAGTTCGTCGGCTTCGCTCGGTTCATCCATGAGGGAGACCGGAGTAGGGATGTCGTTCTATGCCTTGGCTTCTCTGGGTTTTGCCAAGACTGGGGAGAGGCGGCCCGATAGAGATCTCGGCCTTAGTTAGGGCGTTTGAGAAAGAGAGGGAAAATCGGAGCCGTCCGATCGAATTCTTGATCGGACCGTGGAATCCTAATTGTCTTGGAGAATCAATCAAACCTTGACTAGGATTTAGTTACACCCGATGGACTAAAATCCGGTTCAAAATCGAGTCAAGTCTGGTTCGACCCGGGTCAACTCGACCTCGCCTCGACTCGACCAAAATTAATTCAACAAAATAGGATAAAATAAATCGAAATCAAATTAATATCAATTCGAATCGAATCAGGCTCGATGAGGCTCGATCAACATAATTAAACCCAGTCGATGGCGAATCAAGACAAAAACGAGGTCAACAAACTCCACCCCAACAGGTGCGGTGAACAATGGGTGAACCGTACGTGTTGGCGTTGACCTCCTTATTTCTAGGAGGTACAACCACGTACAAGATTCACCAAGAAGATGCAATCCTACGATCAACCAAAGGGACTCGCTAGGAAAATACAATCCTACGATCAAATAGAAAGACTCGCTAGGAAAATGCAGCTAGAGAGATTTGCTAGGAAGAATCCTACAACTGGCTAAAGAGAATCAAGAAGCATGCAATCATACAACAAGCATGCAACAAGTGTCCCACCATGTTATGAACATACAATCACACAATGCTCATGCAATTATATATCAATCACATAATCATGCAACCAAGCAGTCGTATCATCAAATCACAATATTAGATAATCAAACAAATATCACATAACCATAATACATTCAACTAATCATATAGCAATAAGCCAATAATCAAGTCGCACCATTTCATGCAATCGCATAATAACCACATAGTCATACAATAAATATATAATAATCATCATATCAAACCACATAATAATAAGCAAATGATTGTGTAATGGTCACCAGCAATCATATAACAACGCAATGACTATGCACTTCCACAATAATCAAGCAATCTTTATTATGATCACACAATAATGCAACTATCTAATTATGCAATAGTGATGCGATCATCTAACGACAAACAATCAAGTCATAAACACATAACTGTATGATATTCATATAATCACTCAATAATCATGTAGTCACATAATGATTATCGAACCACATGATAAGCAAACAATAGCAATCATAGAATCATACAAAGATTCACACGATCATGCAATAATCACTCGATGATATGCTCACATAATCAAGCAATAGTCATCAAATCATATAATGGTCATACAGTCACACAACAATCATCCATTCATATAATGCTCACCCAATCATGCAAACATGGTGGGACAAAAGAAAGAAAGAAACTCAATGTTCGCCTAACCAAATCGAAACAGCGAACGAATAAGACTCAATTCTCACTTGACTAAAACAGAATAGTGAGGAAGAGCTAAAGAAGGAAACTCAACTATCTGCATATTCATACTGAAACAGCAAAATAAGAGGAAGGGATTCTATGCTCATATGAGCGAAGCTAAAACAAAATCATAAGGAGTCAAGGAAGATTCAACAATCACCTAGAACACATGTCTAAGATGATGCGAAAAGAAGGAGATTCAACAATCACTTGAAAATTATAGCAAATAGCAAAGAGTAATAATCATAAGGAGGTAATGAAGAATAATCAAAGATAAGGAAATCATCTATCTGCCTGACCACATCGCAACAGCAGAATAGGGGGGAAAAGGGGTCTCACATCCACCTGACCATATCGAAACAGTGAATGAAGAAAACTCAAGACTCACTTGACCATATTCGAAACAGTGAGTAAAGAGTAAGGAAAGGAAAGAGCCAACTGTCTGCTTGACCGGATCGAAACAGCAGAACAGAAGGAGAAAGAAAGAGGGGGTTCCACATCCGTCTGACCATATTCGCAACAGCAAATGGAGAAAACTCAGTGCTCACCTAACCAGATCGAAACAGTGAATAAAAGTAGAGTGAGGAAACAACTGTCTGCCTGACCAGATCGAAACAGCAGAACAGAAGGAGAAAGAGAAACGTCCCACATTCACCTGACCAGATCGAAACAGTGAATGGAGAAAACTCATTGCTCACCTGACCAGATCGAAACAGTGGACAAGAGTAGAGTAAGGAAACGACTGTCTGCCTGACCAGATCGAAACAGCAGAACAGAAGGAAAAAGAGAAACATCTCACATTCACCTGACCAGATCGAAACAGTGAATGGGGGAAAACTCAGTGCTCACCTGACCAGATCGAAACAGTGAACAAGAGTAAAGAAAAGTAGACGACTGTCTGCCTGACCAGATCGAAACAGCAGAACAGAAGGAAAAAGTGATCCAACATCCACCTGACCATATTCGCAACGGCAGATGAGGATGACCCAATGTTTACCTGACCAGATCGAAACGGTAAAACAAAGGGTCGAAGAAAAGTCTAATGTCCACCTGACCAAAATCGCAACGGTGGGACAAAAGAGGAAAGTGTACTGAGGAATGCCTCCCAGGGACTCTGTCGGGCTCTCTCAACCAGAAAAGGGAGTTCACATTCGCCTGACCAGATCGCAACAGCGAATGAGAATGGCTCAAAATCCACCTGACCATATTCGCAACAGCGAATAATGAGCCCTCCCGAAAGTCTAATGTCCACCTGACCAAAATCGCAACGGTGGGACAAAAGAGGAAAGTACACTCAACAATCACCCGACGCATATGCCGAGGTGATAAGAAGAGGACAAGGTAGTGAGGAATGCCTCCCAGGGACTCTGTCGGGCTCTCTCAACCAGAAAAGGGAGTTCACATTCGCCTGACCAGATCGCAACAGCGAATGAGAATGGCTCAAAATCCACCTGACCATATTCGCAACAGCGAATAATGAGCCCTCCCGAAAGTCTAATGTCCACCTGACCAAAATCGCAACGGTGGAACAAAAGAAGAAAGAGTAGTGAGGAATGCCTCCCAAGGACTCTGTTGGGCTCTCTCAACAAGAAAGGGGAGTTCACATTCGCCTGACCAGATCGAAACAGCGAATGAGAATGGCTCAAAATCCACCTGACCATATTCGCAACAGCGAATAATGAGCCCTCCCGAAAGTCTAATGTCCACCTGACCAAAATCGCAACGGTGGGACAAGAGACAAAGTCCAACATTCACCTGACCAGATCGAAACAGTGAATGAGGACAACCCAATGTTCGCTTGACCAGATCGAAACAGCGAGACAAAGGGAGAAAGAGAAAGAGGGTTCAACATTCGCCTGACCATATTCGCAACGGCGAATGAGAACAGCTCAATATCCACCTGACCATATTCGCAACAGCGAATAAAGAGCTTCCCAAAGAGTCTAATGTCTGCCTGACCAGATCGCAACGGCAAGACAAAAGAAGAAAAAGAATCCAACATCCACCTGACCATATTCGAAACGGTGAATGAGGATTACTCAATGTTCGCCTGACCATATTCGAAACGGCGGAACAAAGAGCGAAAAAGAAGTGAAGCGGCAAAAGGGGATCTCTTGAACAAAGAAATCCACCAGAAACATTAAATGAGAAACCTCTCCTACGGGTCTGTCCGTGGAGAAAGAACGACATAGAATGAAGATGAATACTCTTATGCAAATCAAGGTAAAGTTATCAAGATATCAATATGAGGAGGAACATGACAGAACAATCACATAAAAAGATCTAAGGGGATAAACCCAACGAAGCAATGGAATCAAAACTTGAGTGGAAGAGTGACTTCCAAAACAAATGAAGCACCAACAACTTGAATGGGATAGTGGCTCCCAAGAAAGTGAACAAAATAAACTACTTGAATGGGAGAGTGGCTCCCAAACAAGCAAGCACAAAAACAATCTAAATGGGAGAGTGGCTCCCAAGAAAGTGAACAAAACAAACTACTTGAATGGGAGAGTGGCTCCCAAACAAGTGATGGCAGCATAAAGATATCAAAAGAGAAATGCACGCCAAACGATTATTTCTAAGCAAGACAATAATAGCTCAAAACAACCAAGATTCCAAAGAAAAATGAGAGTGCAATCAAAGGAATATCATATCAGTCCTCAAGAGTGGTTTATAATCAAATGTTGGGATCTAAAAATTTTAATGTATGAATTTTTAAAAGAAGAAGATAAGTGTTTAAACATATTCGATAATGGAGCCACTAAAAAAAAATGCTAAACACTCACCAATTAATTTGAGAAAAGTTTGATTCACATAATTTTTCAAAGAGGAAAAATGTTATCAAAGAATAAGAGTATTATTTTTCAAAATGAAGGATTTACCTCTTAGTTATTTTGGCCCAATCAAAATAACAAATGGAACCAAATTTAAAAACTTAGTAAAGAGTTGGTTGACTCCATCTAAACTCAAAAAGTTTAGGGATTTGAAAACTTGCTAACCCAAGTTAAGCTCCCTACAAGCTAAACAGGGCTCTCTCCCTTATATAAGTATTTTTTTTTTTGAATTAAAATCTAATTCAAAAGGATAGAAATTAGAAGAAGAAATTGAATCTTCTCAATCTTCTTGCATAACAAATATTTTCATATCTAATAGAGTATCAATGCAGAATTATGAATTCAGAAATCATAATTTTCAAATCCAAGAATCAAACAAATAAAGGGATATAGGTTTTCTGAGACTTAAAGATTTACAAGAAAGGAAAGCCATTTACTTATTCATCTTGGGTCCACTTTGTGCCCATTTAAAAAAACTTTGGCGAACATTGCGCCTCTCTTTTTTTGGCGCACTTTGCGCATCTTTTCATTTTGATACACTTTGTGCATCTTTCATTTTTTTGGGGTCACTTTGTGCCCTTTTCAACAATTTTGGCGAACATTGCGCCTTTCTCTTTTTTTTCTTGTAATTGGCTTCCTTTCTAAATCTCTAAAATAAGATTTTCTCAGTTGTGAAATTATCTTCCAAACATAGGAGAAGAAAACTCACTCTCTTATGTAAGGAAGAAGAATTCACAAAACAAACCCAATCCTATGATAAGAATGAACATCTTGATTGAGAAAAATATGAAATAAATTCATAAATATGCAGAGGATATATATAAGATACCAAATTGCAAGCTAAGAGATAAAATTTTTATTTCTAAATTTAATTTCATTTTGATATAGATTTGAGTTCAAAAATGAAATCATCCCACACAAGGGATGGGAGGGAGAGACATGCTCTTTTTATGGATCATCATGAATTTTCTTCTTTAAATGTTTAGATGAGTCAACCAACACTTACTTCATTTTTTAAATAAAATAGAGGTAAATTTTTATTAAGAGAAAAATAAGTCACTTACTCTCTAAAAAAAATTTTCTTCAAAGGTTTGTATTATATTTTAAACTTTCAAAATTTTCTCAAATTAAATTTTCTTTTGAAAAATTTATATATATCAAATTTAAGGACCCTTCCATTAAAAATAGCATTTAAGTTTCTATTTGGACTGATATGAATCAAGACCTAGTCTAAAAGAGCTCAAACAAGAGAGATGATCAGGACTAAAGTTTATGTCAAATATATGAATCATGTAATCAAAGATAGAATATATATATTCATTTGAAATGATATGGCTCAAGATTAAGCTGAAAATAATTCCAATTAGGAATTGATAGACATTGAAATTTTTTATTTGAATAATATTGGCTTGAAATAGACTGATCTGGATTTGAATTTGAGAATTAAAAACACAGATCTAATAAACTCAAAATTTTAATTAAATCTTTATACATTAAAATGATCTAACCTTCATTAAGGATTAAGAGAAGATAGTGGAGTAGAAAAGATGAACTCAAACTAGGCACCAAACTAGGATTACCTACAGAAGTGAATAATACAACATCCAAAGATGGAGAGAGAAACCTGTCCCACCATGGTCGCCAGAAATTTGTGGGTCTTCGAAAGGATTCCGCTCGTGTGGTTCGAATGCAAAGGGTACGATCACACTATCCCGTAGGACAAAATGGTCGTAGGCCTTTACACTCGGCACAAGCAGGCCGATGGAAGAGCAGATGGAGTTATAGATACGATTAGCCATGGAGGATAGCGGCTTTCACCTACCAACCTCGATGGATAATAATATCTATAACCCAAAAGTTCACGAGATTTCCCCTATTCGATACGTCAGCATCGAGTAGGGTTTATTTGATTGTGGGGATCGGTTTCCTACGGGCGCAAGCCCCCGTAGTTAATTACATCTTAGACCTCGATCTAAGAAAACTCTCGATTAAGGATGTTGGATTATTCACTTCTTGATTTGGTGCACAGATAAAGTTCCTAAGTTCTATTCCAAATGGTCTCTTCTATTTACCCTTAATGATGATTAGACATTTTTAAATGGATAAAGATATGATTAAAATTTTTGAGTTTAGAAGATCAAATACCAAGGTACTATCCTAAGAGAAAAGACAGACTCAAAACACACCAATGAAATGAGACACACTGAGGGGTGTACAACCTGGGCTTATGCTTGCCTGGAGTGAGCTGCCAGCTAACATCCTAAACACAATCAATCGCCCTATATGTATACAAGATAGGAAGGCTCTATCCTAGAAAGTCAAGGATTTTGTAGTTTTTAAGAGATTTCAATCAGTGACTCTACAATATGCAAAAGAAAGTACCTAGCGCCATGTATGATGCATGAAATGGATACAAAATATCCCTAAGTCCATTGATGTAATGCATGTATGTAAGTGAAATATAATGTGAAGTAAAATGTGTAAAAACAAGTGCATGCATGACATCCAGAGTACAGAAAAAATAAATAAATACACCCTAAGGGTACCCTCCAGGCAAGGTACCCGCACAGAAAATCATCATAGTCATGCCCACTTCGTGTGCGAAAACAGCGATGCCCAATGGCATAAGTAGGTGGCCTACTCTACAGGCCTAAATGACCCTAATGGTCTCTAAGGCTCACAGAAAAAAAAAAAAAAAAAAAAAAAAAAGGAGGGTATCGTACCCAAAACCAGAAGGCCAAAATCCTAGCAGAAAAAAAAAAACCACGATGCCCACTTCGTGTGGGAAAACAACGATGCCAACCGGCATAATAGGTGGCCTACTCTACAGGCCTAAATGACCCTAATGGTCTCTAGGGCTCACAGAAGGGGGCAAGCTTTGACCTATAGGGCCAAAGCTTCGTCAGTGAACTAACCTAAGGTTGCTACCTAAACATACTAGAATACCTATTAACAAGCAGTGTGTGATGTGAAGCAGTTCCGATATATAATTAAAGATTTGCTTTACAAGTTGCAGAAATTATACCTGACTGCATGTGGCGCTGCCACTTAAAAGCTTATAAGCAGACGGTCGCGTTCAGTTCCCGATCATTAAGCTCCAATGTACCTCGCAAGAAAATACAATAGAGAAATATATATATAAGCGTAGATGCCATTCAGAAAAGAAATGCAGGTAAATAACAAAAATATAACTAACAGAAAATTAAATATAACTAACAAGAAATTTAATAATTGCATTTATAGAACATGTATATGTAACAAGCATTGAATAACAAGAGAAAATATAAATCTGACCTAGAGCTAAAAGTAGTGTCTTAACTAAACCAGCCTAGGTATATGTAACAGTGTATAGTTTTGGATATGTCCTATGTAGGGAAGTTTAATTATAGTTTCTTTCATTTGATTTGTTGAAGGGCAGAAGGAAGATTTTGGTTTAAGTCTAAATATTAGTAGTTTAGGATTGATTTTAGAGATTTTTTATTTTAGGATTTGATTGAATTATTTAGTTGGTTATAGATTAGAAAGAAAGATGAATTAGGTAATTTATTATCAATTAAAGGGTTAGATTAATTAAGTTTGCTATCAACTGGTTCGTGGCGTTGTGCCACCAGGCTCGAGGAACCAGGCCTCCTTAGGACACTTAGCCCCGCAGCCCGGAGTAGTCCATCCTAAAAATCAAGTTGATATAGTTATATTAAGAGGTTTGTTGATTGATTTTTAGCAGATTAGTTTAGGGTTTGATTGAGTTTCAGGTGAGTTAGAAGGTTTTGGGTTTTAAAAGACTTTTAGCTTAATGAGTTTTAGTTTGAATTCACCCTCCTAATTTAATCTACATCTTTTAAATTTTAGATTTGTTATGAGTGGATTATTATAGTTGTTGGACTTAATTTAAGTTTTGTATTTTAGAGATTATGAAATATTAATTATGGTTCGAGTACAAATTAAGTGTTTTAGTGTATTTGTTAAGCATTAAATTAAGATTAACTTTCATTGGTTGATTATTAGTAAGTTAAGGAATACTAGATCTAGGAAAATGTGTCATTAAATTTAAGTTTTGATGTCTCTACCCTATAAGGAGCATGCACCCTAAGTCTATGTTATCTAAGACCCGGTCCTTAATTTTTGTCCTTAGGTGTCACTAAAGTTGTAGGGATAAAGAGAGTTTTGTTTATTAATCCTTAGGACTCTCGTACACGTGTCACTAAGTTTAGAGATTTAAGCATGAAAACACAATAGTAAGCAACAAAGCAGTAGGAAGGCAAGAACTAAAGAGAAAGAACGACTAAACACGATAGAAAGAAAAGAATAAAAATCAGAAATAAAAGGAATGTAGGCATTGTTGTTTTAGACACACTTCTTTGAAGCCAAGTGTGTCTTTAAAATAGCCTCCTCCCCGATTCGATATAATACGAATGGGAAGAAAGGCATTTACAATGCCATTTACTGTTCCCACAATCCAAGCTCAGCACTTGATACGTACCCGACTCGACTATACAAACTATTCCATACCAAACTCAAAGCAACAAGGGAAACTCAAGTTCCCAAAACTAGAACTAAAACAATATATCTTTCTATCCCCCACGACATTCTTCCAACTCCATATCTACCACATTCTTCCAAATCTATATCAAAAAGCAAATATTAATGGAAAAGACACAATTCAGACTAAAAGATATCACTTCATCCAAAAAGAAAGCCCTAAAGAATCTACCAATACAAATCCACTCTTCAAAAATTATTGAACCCAAATCTAACTTATGAAATTTTCTTTGTTCGAAAAGCTACATAACACTTTATATAAATCATCTACTAAAAATCACATAAAACTCCGCATGAATCATTTACCAAAATCTTCTGACACAAAAGACACTCAAGTGCTCCTTTACTATATTTGGAGTGGGGTAAAATCATAAGAAATCTCCAACAAAGAGACTTCGCAAAACTCCTCGTAACAAAACCATTCACAAAACACATAATAAAACTTCTCGAGGTAAGACAATTCATAAAGTCTTTCGTAAAACTTTCAATAGTTAAAGGAACTCATGGAACTTTCCAACCTAATACAAGCCATAAATTTTCTTTTAATATATAGAGAATCATAAAGACTTTCCGACATAGAACTTCTTGTAAAACTTTCAATCCCAAAGATAGCTCGTGAAGTTTTAAGACACAAAGCCAATTCACTTTCAGCCTCCCACCAAGTTATAGTGATGAAATCAAATACAATGCAAGAGTGAAAACCAATATTTCTTCATGCTAAGTCATAAAATAACCAGTTTAAATAAAAATTTAACATTCAACATTCCTATCAAAGGTGCAATCATAAGAAGGGTGATTTAATGCCAACTTGCTCTCCAAAATTCCAAGTATACTCAATGTAATTGTCAATATGCCCTTCACATAGAGCCTAAGCAAGTCCAAGAAAGTATAACGGAAATTCATCATATCATTCCAATTCAATTTGAACTAAATGCAAATGAAAAGAGAAGGATTTTGATGTCGATTCACCTCTCCCAACAAATAAGCAATGTAAATGATCTAAGTTCTGATACAAATTCGTTTTTTCAAAAGTTAATGAGACAATTCAACCAACATAGAGAAAAGTCATGCTTAGTGCTATGCAAGACTCATATTAGAAGATCATGACAATTCTCCAACACCTCTAGACTTGTGCATGCTCACCAAAAGGTGTATGAATAGACACAACGTTCTCCAACATTCATGTATTCCTCCAGATAACTTATAAAGCTTTCAACATGAAGCAAGCAACTTTGCATATAATCATATATTCTCCAGATTGCAGCATGAAACATGGGAAATACTTTCGATAATACTCATAGATTTTGCATTTAATCATCAAGTACTAAACCGCAACTTGCCAAGGATCCAAAACCAACATCATGGTATTGGAGATAAGGAAACAGTAAAACCAACATCATGGTATTGGAGATAAGGAAACAGTCACTCTCCACTTCGCAATTCAAAACTTAAATCACATATCTTTCTTTTACCAAAAAGAAAATAGTTCAAAAAGGTGAAAAATCATTCCAACAACTCGACACAACATTGAGTTAGTTTCTGAACAAAACCCTTATTGGAAATCCAAGACACCATGAAAGCTTCCCAACATAAACTAATAGCCTTACATTCGAGATACAAACCCTTAAAAATCAATCATAAAGCATGTGCGGATTTTGTTTGTAAACTCATGGGCCTCATAAAGTTTTGACACAACTACAACTTCCAAATCAAAGTGATCCTTTAGAACCAGAACTTATAAAAGCATTGTAAATGAAGTAGGCATTCCATACCACTATGTTCACTGATTCATCAAGAGGGCTTGGTATTATAAGACGACAATTTTCTGTTAGTATTCCAACAAAAAGATGGTAACATAGGAGAGACAAAACTCAGTGTCTTGGAACAAGCACATCAAACATTTTTTATAGTAAAATTAATCAAGGCACCACCACATATGTGAAAACTACTTAATCATTGAATCCAACCGACGAATATCCAAGCACTACAACCTTCCTTCGATGGTATTTCATCAAACCCTTGAGGTGTGATGCTTGCAAGATCACACAAAACAAACTATCATAAGGAAAAAAGTTATACACCTATTAGATCACCATCTTATCAATAATCTACATAAAGAAACCCTTCAAGATTCATGTAGTAACTTCTTCCACAACACGTATATACACATGAGGCGAAGTAAAATTCAAACAACTTAATTCTCAGATTTTTTTGTAAGAAGAAGAAGTATAAGGAGAAGAAGAAGGGGAAGAAGAGGAGCAGCTCACATTGCAAGTAGAGGAGGGGCGGCGACTTGGGGGTCGGACTTGGAGGAACGACACGGGAGCAGACCTGTCCAGGAGGGAGATCTGGACACGCTCGGGCGACGTCGGATTCCGCTCGGGTGTGCGAAACTGCAAACGAAGGAGGCGTCGGGTCTGGCTTCCGCAAGAGCGTCGGGTTCTGGCGAGGGTATCGACTAGGGAGGGCCGACTTCGGCCTCCTTGTTTTTGCGAACACAGAGAGAGACGGAGCCAGAGAGGGGGAGCCACGACCAAGGTTTCGAACGAGAGTTCGTCGGCTTCGCTCGGTTCGTCCATGAGGGAGACCGGAGTAGGGAAGCCGTTCTATGCCTTGGCTTCTCTGGGTTTTGCCAAGACTGGGGAGAGGCGGCCCGATAGAGATCTCGGCCTTAGTTAGGGCGTTTGAGAAAGAGAGGGAAAATCGGAGCCGTCCGATCGAATTCTTGATCGGACCGTGGAATCCCAATTGGCTTGGAGAATCAATCAAACCTTGACTAGGATTTAGTTACACCCGATGGACTAAAATTCGGTTCAAAATCGAGTCAAGTCTGGTTCGACCCGGGTCAACTCGACCTCGCCTCGACTCGACCAAAATTAATTCAACAAAATAGGATAAAATAAATCGAAATCAAATTAATATCAATTCGAATCGAATCAGGCTCGATGAGGCTCGATCAACATAATCAAACCCAGTCGATGGCGAATCAAGACAAAAACGAGGTCAACACATGGCATGCTCTTTTATCCTTAGGATGTATAATCATGACTCCTTGATTGGACATTGGTATAGAGGGAAGTTTGAATCCTTTTGGAAGCCTCCACCGTTGGCTACTTCTAAATTTTGGAAGTTATTTTGTACCACGACCACCTCTATTTCTGATGTTGTGAACCTCTTTGTCAACTGGAATAGCAACCTATCATTTCTATGGGATCCTTGGTGCAACAAATCTACTATTGCTAACTCCTACTCTCACAGTTTATCTCATTTAAAGGTGAAAGATTTAATTGTGCAAAATAATTGGACTTTACCTATTGAGTTGCCTGGTGCGATCTAATCTGATATTTTAAGTACTAATATTAACAGTGAGCATCCTACTATTTGCTGGGAGAGCTCTCTGAACCCTGCTTACAAGAATTTTTTAACTTTTTTTTACTCCCCTGTGGTTGATGAGCTAGCCTTGGGCTAAGTTTATTTGGCATAAAGGCTATGCGATGAGGTAAGCCTGTTATGCTTGGATGGCTATTATGGGGAAGCTTAAATTGGCTGATAATTTAATTTTGAGGCGTATTTCTGTTGATCCGAATTGTTGCTTTTATTTGGATAACCTGGAGAATCATTCTCATGCTTTCTTTGAGTGTGATTTTGCTTTTTCAATTATTGTGGCTTTACTCCCTGCGCTGGGGGTTTTTTATTTAAGGCCAAACATTAAACAAGTTTTTGATTTTCTTAGTAATGTGCGCAATTACACAAGGTTTGATCGCAACTTCTCTTATCTTACTGTGGCAATTTTGATATATTATCTGTGGAGAGAAAGGAACAATCGTAAATTTTTGGGAATTAGGAGGAGTTCTAATGAGCTTAAACTTGTTATCATTCATGCTATCAAGGCCAAATCTATGCATTGGAAACAATATGAGATTCTAGAGCTTCATTTTGGGGAAATTTTGGACTGATTGGTCGACTCCGGCTTTCTGGAGTTCTTCCTTTTTATGGGATTCAGCTGATTCACCTGGTGCCTTCTTCTGGTTAACGCTAATTTTTTCTATGGCATGTATGTTATTGCTGATTCATTTTGGTTTTTGGCTTCTTCGAGCATATGGATGGCTGTGCGATTTTTCTCGCCCAGTTTTTATTCAGATGGAGCATTTCGTTGCGGACAATGATGTGCAAGGTATACACCTCCAAGGCTTCCTTGGAGGGTCTTATGGCAACCAGGATTGCGTTTTGGGACACTGTGATGGCTCGTTTTTCTGGCAGCAACCGGTGTCTTTTCTTGGCTGTGGCTATTATGATGTTTGGGCATGATGCCCTGAGGTTGTAGATCTATTTTCCTGAGTCCATTAGCTTTAAGCTATCTGCTTTTTGCTTTTATTTTGTTCTCTTGATTCCTTTTGTAATTTTGGGGGTATAGGTTTTCTTCTATACTTGTATTTTTGGTTGATTGTAACTCTTGGTGATTAATATACGGGCTCTGCCCCAAATTTTTCCCAAAAAAAAAAAAAGAAACCTATTTAGTTAACAATGATTTAGGGGTATCAAAAGAGGTTTATGGATTTGATGTAGGTTGACCCAAATCTAATCCTAATTGAATCCAATCAAGTCAAATCTAACTCCCTAACAATCTGAATGACCCGAAGCACACCAGTTAAATTTATTTGGTTTATTATTTTTTAAATAATATACCAAGTATAGAGTTTATGTTATTTGATTAAAAATAACTAGAGCATACCCACGAGCAAGAGATTTTAAGGAAGAAAAATATTAAATGAGAAATTTTGAGATCAAAAGTGGATTTGTGTGACAATCCTAACCTGACTCATTTAATAAATAGGTTAAAATTCAAGACTTCTGTTTGTCTCTTTTATAAAACGGGTAAACGGAATTCATATTTTTTTTGGATTGAGGTGGCAAGTCAGGTTATTTATGTTGGCGGAAGATGGGGAGAAGTAAACAACACAATGACGATTGACGAAAGAAGCAAGAAAGTAAAAGCAGTGGAAAATAAAGGACACGAGGATTTAACGTGGAAAAACTCAAAATAGGGAAAAAAAAACCACAGAGCCACACCAGACCAAGAAATCCACTATGAAAATTGGGAGAAATAAGTACATATCTCTCTTCTCTATCACTCTCTCGACTCTCATTGCTTCTTTTCTCACATGCACTGTTTTCAGACTTGTCCTAACTGAACATACAAGAGAAAGCAAAGTAAATAAACTCCAAGGAATACAACCCTTCAGAAAATGAGAAAGAAAATCATCATATCTATCTCACAGCACTGTGGCGTCAGTTTGGGGTGCTGAGGCGGCCCACTCTTTGTTTAACCATGTGCAGTGCTCAAACACATAGCACTGCGGTGCTCAATCTATGTCATGGCACACTACGGCATTATACTTGATTGTTGTGGTGCTCTGCTCTATGTTGTTCAGTGTTTGGGGGCTTGGGAACACAGTGTCTAGGTGCTCGGCTACACAGCACCATGTGTTAGGGTACACAACGTTGGGGCATTGTATGAAAAAAAAATTCGGTCAAGGGGTAAACCGCCCCCAGAGTACACGACAAACTTTGAGGTCCGAGACAATAGAACAACCTGATTGACCAACACAATCAGATTCCACACATAACAATTTATTGACAACCCTATACTTAATGAGATTTACATACATATCAAATAATTCTTATATATTTATATACTTAATATTTATTTATATAACATTTTAACTATCAAAATATATGAATAAAAATATATATTTTATTTTAAAAAACTTAACATTAATATATTGATGTGGCTTAACATTTTTAACTTATATAGATAAATAGATAAACATGGTTTTTTGATGTAAGATATGCAAATATTAAAAAAATGTTATTTATATGTAAATCCCCCAAGCTTAAAATACTTGTAAAATCATATATTTTTATTTTATTTAAAGAAAAGGTAATGGAGGTATTTCTTTGTAGAAATTGTATTATCAATGTTGCAAAATAAATATAATCCGATCAATCATATTTATGTAAAAAAAAAAAAAAAAACTATTTAACTTTACATTTATTTACAGCAAATCTAATTTTTTTGCTACCACTCATCAATAGTTGCATTATTGTGCACACTTGAGAAATCAAAAAGGTTAATGGACTATTTTGTTGAATAAAATCATTGTTGAATAAAATCACGAGGACAATTACTAGCAGATCAGCTTACAGTATCTCCGAGTCTTTGTTTTTTTTTTTTCAAGGCAAACTATAAAACACATCCTATAGGCAAGCTTCGAAATTAATATCTCATCCATAATGTGTATATATATATATATATATATATATATATATATATATAATATTTTTAAAATATTAAAAGATTATTTTAATGAATGTAAATTAAATATAGATGATTATTTTTTTATTTAATTTTAAACAAAATAGATGCAATGTAAAACTTGAATATTACTGTGGGTAGCTATAGCGTAGAATTGGTTGTGGTGGTCATTAGTTGGTATTGGTTGGCAGTGGCAGCAGGTGATGATAGCCGACAACAACAGGTGGCAGCAGATGATGGTGGCTAGCTACGACGATAATGGCGATCGACGGTGGTGATGACCGAGAGTTACTCAAGTGGCTTTTCAATCAATTCGAAAAAGAAAATTCCATCAATTTTATGGTTTTTTTTTTCATAGTGGTCCCTACCGTTTTAAGACATGTATGTGCCTACAAAAGAATTATTCTATGCGGACAACAGATGTCGTTTGGAGGCAAATCATGATGAGTCATGTCACTTTTTTGCTGTGTACCGGTGCTTTGTATCGCTTTGTACTAGGTGATGTGGCGAGTTTTGATTTGCCTCTGAACAATCTGATGTCCGCACAGAATAATTTCTCGTACTTACAGGTATGACAGTAGAGGCTGAGGTTTGAAGGGAAATGGTCGAGACTTGAAGGTTGACTTCCAGTTGTTAGTTTATTCTAAAAATTATGTCAAAATAAATTAAAAAAATGATAATTAACGAAGCTTATCTTAAGCACTTAAGATAAGAATAATATTACACTGAAGATTTTGCATGTAAATTAGTTAACAGTTGGAGTAGAAGAAATCAAAATCCACTATAATTGATGAGAAAAAAAAATAACATAGTAAATTTTAATTTTAATTCATCATCAATTAAGTTGAAATACAAATAATAGTTCTTCATTTATTAAAATAGGACTATAAAGATAAAATGGAGACTCCAAATCTAAGCTAATTATTGAGAAGCTAATATTGATAAAATCCCTAAAAGGGAGGTCTAAAGAAGTAGAGAATATATAAATAGGAATGATATTGCAAAAACCAAAAGATTGTTGCTACTTTTGTCACTGTAATAATCTTTCAATCCTTTAAAGTACTCCACTAAGTGTAAGCATCATATTACTAAGATTTTATTTCAGATAATTTTTTTACTATTTTAAACAATATTTTAATACAAATTTTTTTTGAGCTATAAATTGTGCTTAAAAAGTTGTTTTAGAAAGCAGCAAGAAAGTTATCCCAAACGGTACTTAAAGAAGTCCAACTCAACAAAAAAAGCACACAAAAGCACAAGCAAATAGAGAAACTTAAATATTCATTTTGTTATTTATTCATCATTAACAAACAAGTGCCACTACAAGATATTCTCTATTTATAATGAGAGAACTTTCCATCAAACTAAGGCTTCATTTGGGACGATATTTTAATTACTTCTTAAAGCATATTTTTGGTACAAAAAATAAAATTTTTGTACCCTAAATAGTAAGAAAGCCGTCCCAAACGAAGACTAAGTAGCATTGAATTCCCCCATAAGTTGTGGAAATAATGTAGTCATTAATAATCAAAATTGAAATATGAGGACATGTGTAGAAGATTAGCCATCAATGACAATAATATAGGAATAGATGCAAAGGTGGTTACTAGTATCTTAGAAAATAAAGAATCTGAAGATGAGACATGAGAGAGAGAGAGGGGATATGCATCACTAATCAACTCCCGATAATGAGTCGACTCAACTACATTAAGTACTAGTGAAATATCATTTTACAAATTAGATCTAACTCATAAGCATTATCACTTATGATGATCTTGCAAATCCAAACTTTTATGTTAATTAGTTTCTTGAGAGTTCATTTAGGATATTTGTATAATCTAGTTCTAATCAAAATTTTATCGCACATCATTACATCAAACTTAACAAGCTCCCATGTAAATTAGCATTATTTTTATTTTTTCATAAGTTATTGCCAATTTTTAAAAGTAAACACACAGACAGACACAGAGCTACTATGAATCGTCAATTGCAGCGGAACAAAACATCTATTGTTCCCAATAGTAACTCTTTCTTTTCTTTAAAACAATCATCTACAAATACGGTACATGGCTAACAGAAGAAATACAGAAGAAAAGCCATGACCGTACAAAAATCAAAAGTACAAAAGTACCTATCACAGATAGGACTCTGAACTATAGTCCTGGACTTCCTTCCCTTTCCCAGAACCTGAAAACCGCCAGAAAGCAAGGGTGAGCTCAACAGCTCAGCAAGACAACAAACCTCCAATCAAAATCCTAAGAATCTCACACGAACAGAAAACATCAGAGCAAATCCGATCAGAACATTCGTACAGAAATCAGAACATACAGATCGAATCAAATCAGATACCAAATCAGAACGGACAGGATTATCATATCAGAATCAAAAATAAAACAGAAATCATTATATCACATCATAGTTGATAGCACTTACAGAAATCAGAAAATCAGATCAATCACATCAAGAGTACAGAAATCAAATAACAATTAGTTCAGAACAAATATTCCTTCCAGATAGCAGAACTTCCCCTTATATCTCCCTTGTGCATATAGCACCCCTCTTCCCCTTATAGCTCCCTTTTTGTGCATACAGCACCAGAACTTCCGCTTATGCCTCCCATTTGTGCTCACGACACTAGAACAGATGTGCTTATACCAGAATACATATATAGTGCTTATAGTACCTAAACGGATATACAAAATTTCAGAACTTTACAGAACTTCACAGAACTTCCCCTTATAGCTCCCTTAATAGCATATACATAATCAAATCATTTCAGAGCAAATCTGGACAAATCAGAAATTAGACAAAAATCGGGCAGCACAACGACAGTATATGGAATTTACATAATTTTTCCTGAAAATCACAATTCACCAAATTTACACAGAATATAGATAATAACATTTCAGAACATTTATTCTACTGCACAGAAAATTTTCAATTACACCAAAAAATCCAGTCGACTAAAAATACAGTCGAAGCAAAAATACCCGGACAAAAATCTTTAAAATATAGTCAAAACATGCGCACCCGGCACGACAACAATATACAAAAAGTTACGCGGTAAAAACTGAACCAATCAAAAGATACGGACGAAAATCGCTAACGGAAACAAAATCCGGACAGAAAATACCGCCAAACACGACGGTTCTGAAAATTGAGAAAGGCGGAATGTGCCTTACTTTGCGTACAGCAAATTCCTGAACAGTCTCTTCGGACGAAAACGGCTCCGAGTCGCCCGAAAATCCACTTTTCCAAAAATGCCCTCGACTTTCTCTCTCCTCAGAAAACAGATATTTTATATTTTTGATTTTCTCTCTCTTCAAAACGACTGATTTCTGCTTTATAATACTCAGATCGGCCCGGCCGATCGCCAGATCGTCCCAGGACGATCAGGCCAAATTGGATCGTCCTGGACGGTTCCCAGAACTAGTTTCAGGCCGATATTTTCTACAGTGCCAATCGGCCTGGTCGAAGTCCTCGATCGGCCTGGACGATGCCTACAGGAAAACACCTGGAACAAATCTGGGCAAATTCTGGAGCAATTTCTCAACTGATCGTCCCAGGACGATCCCAGATCGTCCTGATCGTCCTGGACGATCCTGGAGCAGATTTTGATATTACAATCTCTCCAACTTCAGAAAAATGTCGTCCTCGACATTGTCCAATCCAAACTCAGTTAGAACAAGTACGGGTACGACTGTCTCATGTCAGACTCCTTCTCCCAAGTCGCTTCCCGTGCAGTCTGGTGCTTCCACTGGACTTTAACCATCGGAATCTCTTTATTTCTTAACTTTCGGACGTCGTAAGCTAAAATTAACTCTGGCTCTTCCTTGTACGCCAGATTCTCCTGAATCTCAACTTCATCAGCAGATACCTTCTTTCCAGAGTCTGATACCCACTTCCTCAGAGTGGATACGTGAAACATATTATGCACGTCAGGCATCGAATCAGAAAGCAACAGTCTGTAAGCAGATTTTCCAAAATTTCAAATGGGCCAACATACCTCGGACTTAGCTTGCTCATCTGGCCAAATCTGTTCACACCCTTCATGGGGCTGACTTTGACATACACAAAGTCACCAACTTGAAACTCAACAACTCTGTGCTTCTGATTGTAATACTTCTGTTGACGGTCCTGAGCCGCTTTCAATCTTTCCTTAATCAAACTGATCTTTTGAGCAGTTTCATCAGCAAAAGTGGCACCCAAAGCCTGTCTATCTCCGACCTCCGTCAGAGTCAAAGGAGTACGACACTTCCTGCCATACAAAGCCTCGTACGGTGCCATACCGATACTGGACTGGAAAATGTTGTTGTAAGCAAACTCAATCAAAGGGATATGATCTTCCCAGCTTCCGCCAAAATCCAAAACACAAAGCCTCAACAGGTCTTCCAGTACCTGAATAGTCCTCTCAGACTGTCCGTCGGTCTGAGGATGAAAGGCTGTACTGAAATGCAGTTTCGTACCCAAGCCTTGCTGAATGTCTTTCCAAAGTTTGGAAGTAAATCGTCCATCTCGATCAGAAACAATCACTCGAGGCACACTGTGCAATCTGACTATCTCCTTCACATATATCTGTGCCAAACGATCCACCGGATCGGTCTGTCTGATCGGAAGAAAATGGGCGGACTTCGTCAGTCGATCCACAACCACCCAAATGGTGTCGTGCCCTTGCCTAGATCGAGGAAAATCCATCATCATCTCCTCCCACTTCCACTCAGGGATAGGCAACGACTGTAACATTCCACCTGGTCGCTGATGCTCTGCCTTCACCAACTGACAGGCCTCGCATCTTGACACAAACTCCACCACATCCTTCTTCATCCCAGGCCACCAGAACAAAAGCTTCATGTCAGCATACATCTTACCACTGCCTGGATGAACAGTATAGCCTGAATGATGAGATTCGTACAGAATCTCCTGCCTCAAATCTCCAAACACAGGTACCCTCAACCTGTTCTTACAGAAAATAGCACCATAATCAGAAATTCGAAGTTCAGGAGTCTTACCGGATCTAATCTGAACAATCAACTTCGAATAGTCAGAATCTGACTTCTGGGCTTCCTGAATCATTGTCTCCAAAGTAAACTGAATACTCATCTGAGCCAAATCTAAACTTCTGGAGGAAATCACCTCCAACTGCAAATGCTTCATGTCTCGAATCAGAAAGTCATCACAAGTAAGCTGCAAACCTGATAGGCCAGAAGACTTTCTGCTCAGAGCATCCGCTACCACATTAGCCTTACCAGGCTGATACTGAATGGTCAAATCATAGTCCTTGATCAACTCAAGCCATCTTCTCTGTCTCAGATTCAGATCCTTTTGAGTAAAAATATACTTCAGGCTCTTATGATCAGTAAAGATCTCACATCTGACGCCATACATATAATAACGCCAAATCTTCAAAGCAAACACAACTGCAGCTAATTCCAGATCATGAGTCGGGTAATTCTTCTCATGTGGTTTCAACTGTCTAGAAGCATAAGCAATTACCCTTCCATTTTGCATCAGCACACAACCCAAACCTTTCAGTGAAGCATCACTGAACACCTGAAATCCTTCCGTACCTGACGGAAGTGCTAACACTGGAGCTGAAGTCAGACAATCCTTCAATCTCTGAAAACTAGCTTCACACTCCGGTGTCTAAACAAAAGCTACTGACTTCTGCGTTAGTCTCGTCAGAGGAGTCGAAATCTGTGAAAATCCCTCACAAATTTCCTATAATACCCGGCCATGCCTAAGAAACTACGTACCTCAAATATCGTAGTCGGCCTTGGCCAATCAGCAATTGCCTGAATCTTCTGGGGATCCACAGAAATACCTTCTCCACTAACCACATGCCCCAGAAATGAAATGCTCTTCAGCCAGAATTCACACTTGGAGAACTTGGCATACAACTGATGTTGCCTCAGAGTCTCCAATACAATCCTCAAATGTCTGGCATGATCATCTTCAGAAGCAGAATATACCAGAATATCGTCGATGAAGACGATCACAAACTGATCCAAATACTCCCTGAATACTCGGTTCATCAGATCCATGAAAATAGCAGGCGCATTGGTTACCCCAAAAGGCATAACCAAAAACTCGTAGTGCCCATACCGAGTACTGAAAGCGGTCTTCACCACATCAGCTTCCTTCACCTTCACCTGATAGTATCCGGATCTCAAATCAATCTTCGAAAACACAGAAGATCCGAAAAGCTGATCAAACAAGTCATCAATCCGAGGTAAAGGATACTTGTTCTTGATAGTGACTTTGTTCAAATCTCTGTAATCAACACACATACGGAGTGTCCCGTCCTTCTTCTTCACAAACAGAACAGGTGCTCCCCAGGGCGAAACACTAGGACGGACAAAACCTCTGTCAACTAACTCCTGAAGTTGAACTTTTAGCTCAGAAAGTTCTTTCGGTGCCATCCTGTACGGAGCTTTTGATATAGGAGCGGTACCCAGAAAAACATCGATAGAGAACTCCACATCTCTATCCGGAGGTAAACCAACCAACTCCTCAGGAAAAACATCAGCAAACTCCCGTACCACAGGGATCTCAGAAACAGAACCAACCTCCAGGTTCAGATCCCGCACCGAAGCCAAAAACACTGGACATCCCTTCTTCCACATCCTGCTTACTTCCAAAACAGAAATCAGACTGGAGAGAACACCTCGTAAGCCCTGAAATACAAATCTCTCTCCAGCCATAAGCAAGCTCACTTGCTTCTTCAGACAGTCTATCTGGGCCTCATACTGACTCAGCCAATCCATACCCAGAATCACATCGTACGATGAAATCGGCAACAGAATCAGACTTGATTTTCACTTCTTGCCAGCAATGTCGATCTCACACAAACAAAACTTCCGAGCAATCAAAGGAGTCCCAGCCGGTAAAATCACAGACAAAGAAACCGGTAAAATCATCGAATCCGAATGTAAAGTCTCAAAACATCGCTCAGATAGAAAAGAGTGACTCGCTCCAGAGTCAAACAAAACACGATATGGCTGATCAGAAATGTAAACCGTACCTGTCACAACATCCGGAGCATCGCGAGCCTCCTGCTGACTCAGGCTGTAAACTCGTGGCTGAACTGGAGCAGGAGCAACAGAACTACTATGCTCCCTCTGAACAGTAGGTGGTCTCCGTGGTCTAGAACTAGAACTACCACCTCTCCCAGAAAAGCCCTCAGGGCAAGGAGGAACAGTCCTCGGTCTTCCTGCTGAACTGACAGGTCTAACAAAGCCCTCTGATCGGAACTCAGAACGCCGATCAAATCCAGTCTATGAACACTCTGCAATCCGATGTCCTGGCTGACCACACCTGTAGCACTGACCAGTCATCCTGTAGCACTGGCCAAAATGTCGGCGTCCACAACTCTGGCACACAGGTGCCCCACTGACAGATCCAGAACTCATCGTACTGGTAGCAGTACCAAATAACCCTCCGCTCCTCCTGGAGTCACTAGATCCAAAACCAGCTACAAATCTCCTCTTTCTAGAGGAACCACTGCCAGAAGTCTCGCCTCCAAATCTCTTCCTACTCGCAGTCCACCGCTGCTGAGTAGCTGTCATATCATTCTCTATCAAACGAGCTCTCTCCACAAGCTCAGAAAAATCAGTGATCCGGAACGGTATCAGGGGCTGTCTCAGAGTGTCTCGTAGTCCCCTCAAAAATCTGTAGCACCTCTCAGCAGAAGTGCTAACCAGCTGCAGAGCGTACCTGGCTAATGCAGTAAACTCAGCCTCGTACTGCATCACCATCTTGCTCCCCTGAACAAGCCTCAGAAAACTCTCCTGTATCTGCTGTCGTACAGAAGGGGGAACAAACCAATCTCGGAACACTTTAGTGAACTCTTCCCAGGTAATCAAAGAGTTCAGTCTGCCCTGAAATCTGGCTGCCTGCTGGCCTTCCCACCAGTGCTCAGCCTCTCCATCCAACAGAAAAATTGCCAACGGTACCTTCCTATCCGCAGGACACTGCATCCCATCAAAAGTCTTTTCCAGCCTCCTCAGCCACTCCTCAGCAGCTCTACGCTCAACAGTGCCCTCAAACCTTGGAGGCTTCAACCTCAAAAACAACTGCAGATGTCTGTCAAGATCATCAGATCGGACGGTAGAAGCTCTGCTCTGAGTCTCGCTCATCATCTGAGCAACAAGTGTAGCAAACTGAGACAATGTATCTGCACCGGCCATTGGGGCTGTACTCCCCACTGGTGCTGCCTGACTGGCACTCTGCCCGTCTATCATGTCTGGGTCGGGCTGATCCATACAGAAAATCCAAAAAAATCCGGAAAACTATCACAAAAATAACACAATAAAAAGCTGAACAAACCAAAACAACCCCCGGACAGACTCACTACAGATCACTTCATATAGCTCTATCTTACAATCCAACCAAATTCCAAAACCAATGCTCTGATACCACTCAAGTTGTCACGACCCGACCCAATCCGGGACAGATCCCGCTCGCACCGGGCCACGACCAAACCTTATATCCAGGATCTGGCTTTGGAATTTGCTTACTGAACTGAATCTTCCAAATATTTCAACTCAAAAGTAAACACACAGACAGACACAGAGCTACTATGAATCGTCAATTGCAGCGGAACAAAACATCTATTTCTTTTTTTCCTCAAAACAATCATCTACAAATACGGTACATGGCTAACAGAAGAAATACAGAAGAAAAGCCATGACCGTACAAAAATCAAGTACAAAAGTACCTATCACAGATCAGACTCTGAACTCTAGTCCTGGACTTCCTTCCCTTTCCCAGAACCTGAAAACCACCAAAAAGCAATGGTGAGCTCAACAGCTCAGCAAGACAACAAACCTCCAATCAAAATCCTCAGAATCTCACATAAACAGAAAACATCAGAGCAAATCCGATCAGAACATTCGTACAGAAATCAGAACATACAGATCGAATCAAATCAGATACCAAATCAGAACGGACAGGATTATCATATCAGAATCAGAAATAAAACAGAAATCATTATATCACATCATAGCTGATAGCACTTACAGAAATCAGAAAATCAGATCAATCACATCAAGAGTATAGAAATCAAATAACAATTAGTTCAGAACAAATCTTCCTTCCAGATAGCAGAACTTCCCCTTATATCTCCCTTGTGCATATAGCACCCCTCTTCCCCTTATAGCTCCCTTTTTGTGCATACAGCACCAGAACTTCCGCTTATGCTTCCCATTTGTGCTCACGGCACTAGAACAGATGTGCTTATACCAGAATACATATATAGTGCTTATAGCACCTAAACGGATATACAGAATTTCAGAACTTTACAGAACTTCACAGAACTTCCCCTTATAGCTCCCTTAATAGCATATACATAATCAAATCATTTCAGAGCAAATCTGAACAAATCAGAAATCAGACAAAAATCGAGAGCACAACGGCAGTATACAGAATTTACACAATTTTTCATGAAAATCACAATTCACCAAATTTACACAGAATATAGATAATAACATTTCAGAACATTTATTCTACTGCACATATAATTTTCAATTACACCGAAAAATCCAGTCGACTAAAAACACAGTTGAAGCAAAAATACCCGGACAAAAATCTTTAAAATATAGTCAAAACGTGCGCACCCGGCACGGCAACAATATACAAAAAGTTACGCGGTAAAAACTAAACCAATCAAAAGATACGGACGAAAATCGCTAACGAAAACAAAATCCGGACAGAAAATACCGCCAAACACGACGGTTCTGAAAATTGAGAAAGGCGGAATGTGCCTTACTTTGCGTACAACAAATTTCTGAACAGTCTCTTCGGACGAAAACGGCTCCGCGTCGCCCGAAAATCCACTTTTCCAAAAATTCCCTCGACTTTCTCTCTCCTCAGAAAATATATATTTTCTATTTTTGATTTTCTCTCTCTTCAAAACGACTGATTTCTGCTTTATAATACTCAGATCGGCCCTGCCGATCGCCAGATCATCCCATGACGATCAGGCCAAATTGGATCGTCTTGGACGGTTCCCAGAACTAGTTTCAGGCCGATATTTTCTACAGTGCCAATCTGTCTGGCCGAAGTCCTCGATCGGCCTGGACGATGCCTACAGGAAAACACCTGGAACAAATCTGGGCATACTTTGTTGTCTTATTCTCAATATCAGTCTTATGTTAGAGGGCTAACGATTGAAGAAATTATACTTAATTAGCATGACATGATCTTAATTTCTTTTAATATAATGAATATTTGAAAATTTTATGGTTTGCATAGGGCATGACCTCTTAAGATACGAGATAATGTCATCAGTGGAGTAAATCTTGCCCTCGATATAGAATTCATAATCATAGATGAAATATCTTTGGTTGGATTCATTTAGCTTTGTGCTAAAGTAGGCTACCATATGTCCTTCTCAAGAGCTCTATTTGAAAACACTCAATATGTCATATGATACTTCAATAAATTTGTTGTAGTTGGAAAACTTTAATATATTTAGACTATTTAAATGTTCCTTAATTTTTTCAAAGGCTCGACAAACAAAAAAAGGTACATAAAAACTCTTTCTTTTCAAGCAAAGAGTGCTTGTGGCCATAATAGTCTTGAACCGTTGGATATACTCTTGTAAAATATGTCCAACCATGATAAATATGGATATTATGGATAGAGGTTGGCCCAGGACAATCTCTGATGGTTCAAATCTGCTTAGGATAAACTGAGACACCTATGTTGGAAACCACAAAGCCTAATAAGATCATTATAGAAGTCATGATTGTGCACTTCTTTATATAGATATATAGTTATTACTGGTTGAGGAACTCAAAAACTTGACTTAAATGATCAAATTTAATCACCATGGGTCATATTGAAAATCAAGTTGTTGTTAAAATAGATGACTGATTCAATTATAATGGAAGGCTAAAGAACAAGAATTTGCCCAAAATATTTGTTAAACTAAAATGCATTAATAGATACTTGTAGAGGCCATCCTTTGGTTGAAAGTGATATTTGACAAATCATGTTCACATAATCTAATTTGGTGATCGGTTCAAAGAGCAATCTTTGAAAATATCACAAGTCTAACCATCATATAAGCATGTCATCCAAGTATGGGATGAGGAATATATACTTGATGGTGATTTTATTGATGGCTCGACTATAAATGTACTTGTATCATGTTCAATTTAGCTTCAGGATAAGAAGAGATAGAAAAGTACAATGGGACAAACTTATAAAAAAACTCTTATATAGTACATCATTTGCTTGACACTTGAGCTTGGTGTGTTCAATTGAGTTTGAGTTTGTACAATAATGGGGTAGATTAGACAAGCTTGCTCTATGCAGTAAATCATAAGCATGTTAGACGCTTCTTAGAGGAAGGTGTTCATTAAGGAGATACCAAAGTTAGATAAGTTTTGATTAACCTCATATATGAGGGTAGGAGACCAATAAAAAATAGTCCTAGAAGATTCTTATATAATAAAAGCATAGATGACACTACCATTGCTACTGCCCTCAAACTCTCATTGATTAATAATATAAATGTCCATTTTTGCAAAAAGCAAATGACTCATTTGGTTTTACAATTAAAGTCTCCTTCTACTTTGGTTTAAAATAATTTTCCTACCTTCAAAATTTTATGCATAAATGTTTGATTTCCTAAAGTGAGTACATTCAATTCATATAACCATATTCTACTACAAGTACATGAGAACCTTCTACGGAGAGAACATCATATCGAATATAATCATAAAAAGCAACTAATTGCAAAGGAATAAGGTTATGGATAAGATTTGACAATGAGGTTCATCTTAGATAATGCATTAATCGATATAGTGTTCATGCAGTTGTCATTACCAATAATAATATTGCATGAATTATATCCACTTTAAAATTAGGATTGGAAAATATTAGTATGCTTTCAATTAGTGTTAGTCTGAGGGTTGGCTGACACAAAACATATTACTCTTATTTGAGTTATACATTGCTTCTCAGCATCATTGGTTTCATCGTCTATATCATACTTGATATTATCATCTTCTTAGTTTTCATGCTAGTCAGGATGACAAAATTAAGTCAAGACTTCTATGAAAATAGTTACTTGCATAGTGTCTAGATTGCCACAAGTGAAGTAGGTGAAATTTGAAGATTGGATGAGCTTGGAAGATGAACTACTAAGAACAATAGTAAATTTGTATTAGGGAATGGGCTTGAGTTACTGCTCCAATTGAAAGGGTCATTGTAATGCCTCCTTAATAATATAAACCTCTTGAGTCAACATCTTTTGACAAATATTATAGCATGTTCTAGCTAGAAATATAGCGATATTAGCTTAATGATCTTTAATAATGTCATGCTAGATAATTAGCCCATTGAATTGAGTCGCATAATCAACAACTATCATAGAGCTCTACCTAAGCATGACCAACTCATTTAGAAGCTAATTATAGAGTATTAAAGGAATATGTTTTTGCTTTATAACATCTTTTGTCCTATCCTAAGATCCAACAAGTGGCTCACGAGATCTATAAAGTTGTCACTCCAATTTGGCCTAGTAAGGCTTGGTGTAATCGATGAGTTTCATATCAAAAAATCTAACTTAACAATTCCCAAATAGCCATCAATCAAAGTATTGGTTAACATATATGAGAAAATAAGAAAATACTTTTAGGTCCATACAACCATCAAAAGTAGAAGGATTAACCTTAACCTTCATGGTGATGTCACAATCCAAACCACAATCGTTATTCCTCCAAACAACATCGAACTAGATAAAACCTTAGAGAGGTTCATTATAGTGATGAGGTATCAATCCCATGGAAGTGGTTAATGGAGATAGCCGTCAAGCCTTACCGAAATGTATGTTAGCATCGTGGGGTGGTTGCAATGGAATATCTTCCATCTCAAGGTATTTAGGAAATCCATATAATGGAAAAGCTTGAATTCTTAGTAACCTTAGTCAAGTTGGATGGTGGTGGTTGAAAGTGGAGTGATGATTAATAATCTATTATGGTATTATCCTTATAAGAGAAATCAAGCAATTGAGAAGACGAGCATCAGACAACGAGTGAAGAGGAATGAATATCAAAAGCCAGTTGAGGGTGGATAGTTGGTTGAAATTCTTATTGGAGGAAGATAAAAAAATCAGCAGGATAATCATCAGATGTCGATTGTTGATGGACATTGAAGATCTACTTTCATAAGCATCGGATGATGGTTGATTGAAAATATTGGAAATAGAGTAACAATCAGTGGTTAGTACAATTATTATCCTTATAAGATGGGAGGCAGATTTGAAGAGAAGATGGATGTCACATGTTAGTTATTAATATATGTTATAAGCAATAATCAAAGAGGAATGTTAGATCAACTATATTAGATGTTGTTGAATAATAAGTGTCAAACATCATTCATTAATAGGCATCAAATGATGATCCATGAGGCATGTTGAAGGTTAATTGACATCAGGCATCAACGTTGGTTGACAAATGGCATCAGGTGGTGGAGGCGATGAGTGGGTCAATAATTGATGTCTTATAATAATTGGCACAACTTTTGAGTTGTTTAATTCTAGGGATTCTCTCCAGCCAAAGTCTCTTCTCCTATGTTTGCAGAAACATGACTTAAAAGTACTCTTTTTTACCCAAAAAATTAGGATACTTCATAAGACGGTTAAAAATTATTTCCCATGATCAATCTATATTTTAATTTGGACATCATAATGTCTTAGTAATCTCAAAACTAAGTGACCTTATGCTCATTAGATTTGTCTCATTTAATTGATAAATTCAATTAATAATAAGTGCATAAATTTGGATGTTATTTTACCCTTTAAATGACCTCAAGAAGTTTTAAATTATACTTTAAAGTGTCTTATTTAGCCCTATTTAGGCTCGAATGAAGATGTTTTTTATATTGTTAATTTCATCTCGTTGACCACACTGTCTTGCCTATAAATTTATTGAAAATAAAATTTAAGTGATCATATGATCCTACAATTTGAATGAATTGAGATATAAAAACTACATCATAATTCATGTTTGATTAAACAAATTTCCTTGTGATGTATCAATTGCCTACTAATTTTGGATGCCAAAATCTTCTAATCCAAACATTTTAGGTCTTCAAAATTTTGAGATACAAAGTTATAATTTTAAGATAAAATCAAAGAGCAACAACTCCTTGAACATCTAACATAGATCTCTCCTCAACATCAAGAACTAAATTATTTCCTCTTAATTATTAATTTCATCCTTCAATAAATTCAACACATTGTTTGCGATAAAAATTACTGAACTTTTGGGTCAAAATTCTTCAAAATAGCTCAAAATCATCTCTACATACTATGTGAGATCCAAAAGTGTCAGAACAGAAAAAAATCTCAAGCAAAACACTTCAAAAAGCCTATTCAGGCAGGAAATGAGCCCAAATAGCTAGTTTGCAAGTGACAGCATGCAAGTGAACTTCCACCCACAATGCTCGTACTTGATTTCATTATTTTGGTTTTTTATTTAAATTTTTAGTTTAAAAATCTTTATAATGAATAAACAATATACATGGATTAAACTTTATCAAATTTACCAAAAAGTTTCAACAAAATAAATAAATTAATTTCACTCTCTACCTCTCTAAACATTATAAATGCCAACTCCTTGAGAGTCCCAAAAAAATCACAATTTTCTTCCTCAAGCTCCATAAAAAGACGCGAAAAACTATCTTACAAAAAGAGAAACTATTCTATACGGTCATCGAACGGTCCAAAGGCGAGTCAGAAGGCGTTACGTCACCCGATACCGAATGGTACAAAAAAATTGATGTGACACATTCTCTTTCGTCTTTGAACGTCGTTCGGTGACCACACAGAATAATTTTTCCTATAAAAAACAACTATGAGCATCACTAAAGATTTTAGCTCAAAGTTTCCTAAAAGATTGAATAGATTTTTAGCTAAAATCAAGTCAAACAAATTGAGCTATGAACCAAAATTTTGGCACAGTGCTCTTTGAGCTAATTTTGATCTAACAACTACTGCATTAGATCAAGCCAACTTAAGATAATCTCACAATATAAATACTTACTATAACTATATATATATATATATAATTCCAAACATGCTAGAAATCTAGTTGATTCAAGCTTGAATCATATTGATTCAGACCAAGCCAACTAGAGAGTAAGTTTTTGTTTGAGACAGCTTTCTTAATACTTTCTAAAATAACTTTTTAATAAAAAAATTTTAATTTAAAAAATTTTAATATAAAAACTGTTTTAAAAAAATAATAAAAAGTCACTTCAAACAAAACCGAAATATATTTGATCCACAAGCCAACATCGAGCTAATTTATATTATTATATATGTTCAAGTAATATTAGATCATCTTAAAATCAGATCATTTTCTCTCCTCATGAGAGATGCATGAAATTCATAATCCCTACTATGAAGATTGTTTTTCTCCCAAAAAAGGAGTGATTGTCTTCATTTCGACGAAATAAAGAACAAACAAAGTTTGATCATCATCATCAATCATCACACAATATTCTACAATTTGTTAACCATGAAATGAACTCATTCAATCATAATTAAATATACACACCTTCTTGTATAAGAAGCAAAAATAATATATACTCAAATAAAATTTGCTAAAGAGGCCTTTTGTTATTATGTAGTAGTTGTTCCTTCCAAGACTTCGGGTTTGTTTGGGACAGTTTGTTAATGCTTTATAAAGTAACATTTTAATACAATTTTTTTAAAAAAAATTATAAATTTTTGTACTAAAAAGCTGCTTTAAAAAATAGTAAAAAAATTCTCCCAAACGAAACTTTTATCCACCAAAATATGGTAGGATTTTTACAAGGAGTTTGCCATCCATCTCCTCCTCTTTTTACACATTGTATTAGACATGTTTGAATGCCCCATCAGTGCCTTATGTTCTTGTTAGACTAGCACACCTTGTATTTTGATTCTTTAAAAGTCCAAAACTCTTTGAAACACCAAATTTCTCAATCTTATGCTTTATTGCCTTCAAACTATTCTAAAGCTATTATCGAAGCTTTGCTAAAAACAAAAAGATTGTTCTACTATCAGCTATAAGATATGTGGTTTGGCAGTAATCTAATCCAAGAGAGAGAAAAAATGAGCACATACACTATCAAGAACCCACAAAGTTATATAAATAAATAAAGTTTTGTTTGGGACAATTTTTTTGCTGTTTTCTAATACAAATTTTCTAGTTAAAAAATTGTTAGTATTAAAAAATCGTTTTAGAAAGCAGGAAAAAAACTATTCCAAATGAAACCTAAGTCAATAGAAAATACTCCACCTCAAACCAAATAAACCTGATCCACCAACAAATAATAGCCCTAAATTCTCCAAGAAAACACAAATGCCTTTGATTTCTCATAAAATACTAGAAAAAACGAGACTTATACCATACCAGAAGATCTTCAACAAATGCAGCTCCACAATGGCAAATATTCAAAGCCCTATATGGCCAATAGTGATCGTTTAGTCACCAAGAAGTGATACCCATGCATTAATAATCATGTTACTGACAAAACAAAGGCAATTTAACATAGCAAAATGATAGCCTGATACATCAAACTTCTGCTAATATGAGGATTAAAGGATGGTTGTATGCATTATGAAGAGTGTATTTAGGTGACTTAAACTCACAAGATTAGGTCACTGTTCAAGGAGAAATTATTTTGTGCGGACACCGAATGCAATTTACCGTCAAGAGACCAACCAGAATGCGTCATGTCAATAGCACTGAGTGTGGTACCAAGCGGTACCGAACATGAGGTGATGTAGTGCATTCTGATTGATCTCTGGATGGCGTTCGGCATCCGCACAAAATAACTTTCCCTGTTCAAGGCTCTCCCAATAACTGTTTGATTTTGAGAAATTATATCAAACTGTTCGATTACAAGAAAAAGAAAAAGTAAGATTTTAACCTTCTACCGAAAAGCATTCAGTTATTTTAGTTCGCTAATAAATATGAACTCCAGAATAAACTATATTGTTCATAAATAAGATGATGTTGGCATGAAGAAAGGATCCAAATATAAAACTAAAGAATGGAATTATAATTATACAAGAAAAACTACAAAAATGATTCAAAGTATCTTACTGTTACAGCTTTAAAGTTCTTTAGTAGTACACATGGCCTCAAAAAAGAAATATATTTCTACCTGTAAATAAAAATTGATGGTCCCAATTCAGCAATTCCTTTTTAGAAGCTCGCGCTATTTCATTGAGGTACACACAGTGAAAACTACATGTTCGAGCAATTAAAATGGTCTGGCTGCTTCTTCTAACATCTTCTTAAACCTAGTAAGCCTTTCTATTTCTTTCAAAGCCTGAAGTATAACATAAACTGAGTGACTAAATAAAATAAAAAATATTGTTATTTATCGCAAGCAAAGTTTTCTTGGTTTCTCAATATCATTCTCCTGGACTAATTATCTACAATTACCTGCACTGCCATGTCGTCTGGACTAACTGAGTTCAAGTCCTCATAGCCAAGCTCTGAGGCAACCTCTACAAGAATGCAAGCATTATTAGTTAGAAGTTCTGAATAATAATTCAGTGAAACGAAAAATTCAATGAGACTAATCAATATTTACTTAGGAGTGACACCGTAGCATCAGCTGTTGCATATCCACCTTTCAATTCATTGTAACGTGTAGCAAGATTGTCCATCTGTATTATGGGCCAGAAAGAAATCAGTTAATTTCTAAGGAAAATGTTTATTAACTTTGAAAATTTTCCATTCACTTATATTTTCCTTTGCTAGAAAAGATTGTTTACAATGAAAGCACTCTTGGGAACTTTGGCAAGCCAAAGAATCAATAGTTCTTAGAATGGCCTATCTTATGCTAGCAATAGTTTATCAAGATTGCTCTGTTTCACCAGGTTTGAATTCCCTTTGAAATCGATAATCAAAGAAAATTACAAAAAGATTGGCACTGATTTGCTTTTTGGTGAAGGTGAAATGATCTTAATTTATACAACTCCAGACATATTCCATGCAATCACTGGATTCTTAGAGTTTACAATTTCTTCAGGTTTTTCAGTTGACTTCAAGACAACTTTAATCAACACATTTTCTAGTTATCTGGGAATTGATTATGTTAGGCAGGTTCTCACTGAACCGGCCCAGCTGGCCGGACCGGCTCTAGTATACAGGAGACGGACAAACCGCACAATTTTGGAAATCTGAAGATTTGGATGTTTGAGAATTACAAAAAGACAGACAAACCCAACTAGGAAGCCAATTAAGGAGAGAGAGAGAGAGGGGCGACAGCTAGGGTTTGAGGGAATTTTTGAATTAGTAGTTTGAATTAAGGAATTAAATAGTAAGAGTTATTTAGGTTTAGGGTTATGCATGTTTTGTGGCTGTTTTGGAGAGTTCTTGTCTTGAAATCTTGGGAAGACTCCTTAGATTTCATCTAGGGATTGGGAGAGAAGATCCTCCTCTCGAATTGAGGATCAATTATATCGTGTGTTGATTTCTTTGTTTATTTGAGTTCCTTCAATCCAAGGCGTTGTTTTTGCTGAAATTTTCCATCTGATTCTCATTCGTTGCTGTTTTTAGCCTCTATTGTTAGGGATTACTCAGATTTCCCAAGGTATTTCCTAACAGATTATTGCTCAAATCAATAATATTTCATACCAGTTTTTACTAGAGATGCAACCATGATGGGCCACCAAGATAAACATTAGAAAATATTCTGTGTAGTGTTAAAGCACATCAAATCTCTAAAAGAAACACGTTTAAAGTTATTGCATATTTAGACACGAATAGTAAAACAAAAAAAAAAGAACCAATAACAGTAATCTAAAGAGCAGAGTGAGTTGGTTTACTTCCAAGAAATGATCATCATCTGGTGGAATTTCCAAGTCAGGAGAGGAGCCTTCAGCCCTCAATACTTCATCTGCCAACATATCTAGGGGAACATCAATCCACAGTGATATGCCATGCCTCAAAAAAGCCCTTTAAAGTAAAAGGTTAAAAGAGAAGCTGTGAGCTGTTAAAAGCTGGAGTTCGAAAAGCAACAATTAGATATGCGGATTTATTATTAGAAAAATGAAAGTTAAGCTTCTTCTTACAGATTTGTTGAACTTTGCATAGCACCATCCCCTGCACAGACTACCAGACGACCCATAGCAGATAGCTGCCTTAGAACTTCAGTCTGACAAGCCACAATACATTATGTAAGAATTGTCCACTTAAGCAAATTATCACAATGGATGACCAAAGTAACTTCTTAAATACTTCAGATTCTTGAAATTTTTCATCATCTCTCTGTTGAAAGGATTTAGCAGCAGAGGCGCCAGCAGTTGCTTGTTCAACTACACTATCACTACACAACAGAAAAAAAAAAAAAATATATATATATATATATATATATATATATATATATATATATATATATATATATATATAAAGTATAACAAAATATTGTGTAAGGACCCAAAAGACGTACAGGGATTCTTTAATAACATTGGAAAGATATGAACCTTTCAAAGTAGTAGTATTTCAATACATTAGCTAAAACCTTCCCCAAGTTGGTTTTCATCGTGCAGTTCATCCCTGCACATCCATCATTTATAAATATATAATATAGCGCTTCATCTCAAACTTGAAGTATCTACAACAAAATTAAGTACGAAGTGACGCAACCATGGCGACAGAGTAAAGTCGATGAAAAGTTGGAAAATGGAGTATGAGATAGTATGGTCAATGAAGCACTGGTAAAGGGAGTATGAAAGGTCTAGGAAGAGTTCAGACTGAAAATGGAAATCAGCAAACCTCTACCATAGAGAAGGATAATAAAAAACAGAAATTCAACCAGAAACAAAATGGATAAAGTAATTGCTATGGCTGTAATGATGACGAGGAAGATGATGATAAAGCAATTTATCAGTTTCACAAATGAATTTACTCCATCGCAATCTGCAAATAGGCTCATATAAATGAAGACTTCTGAATGTAGATCTTACCAACAAGAAATATGGACGTGCCTTTCAGTTCATTGGAAATCTCAGCAGCTTTCTTCTGCATTCATGTTCAATTAGAAGAAATATTTCAGGTTTCTTGAGGTGCTGTTGTTTATTTTCATAATAATATTAGAAGCTAGGCCGCAATAAATGACTCACTTTTACAACGAAAGATGCTTCAAGCTCCACCGTTGACATTCTTGAGCCTACCGAACAATTTGAACAAAAAGAAATGCTCACTTGTTCATTTAACAAAAAATGGAAACTGTTCCGAACCATAATATTTCTAGACTAGGAATCATTTTTGAAGTTATAAATATTGAATGTTTGAATAATTAATCATTCCTTTAATTAAGATTTTGTGATTTTTTTTTTTAAAGATTTTGTGAATATATATAAGTATACAAGGCTGTAAAAGAGAGGTTTCCCAACTACAAATATAAGCATGAAATTCAAGCAGAAAATTATATAAACATAGGAGACTAAAGTAGGAAACTAATTAATTACAATATTATGCATTTATTTCTCAAACGATACATGGGCCATGTGAAGGGATTTGAATTTATTCCTAAAGAAAATTATAACTAATAGCCACATATTTCAAGCATAATTAAGTGAAGAACAAGCTTTGCACAAAAAAGAGTACCATCCTCATTGTTACAATATATCATTAGGGACCTAAGGAAGGTGGATGCCAAGTTCAGTGAGCAGGGAACACACCAAATGAAGCTTAACAGTTGTGGTGGCAATACATTGCTATTCAACTTGGGTGGAGAAGTGGGTCACAATACTTTGTTTCACAGTAGATGTTTTGTTGTAGTACAATGATCAGTAGTGGGGCGATGGTTTATTAAGCATAAAAACTATGTTTGAGTGGGTAATAGCTAAAGTGGATTGCCCTAAAAAAATCTATAATTAGTCAAATTAATGAGCGTAGATCCACAGAAAAAGTGAGCATTCGTGACATAGTAAGTAGTATCATCGGAGGATTGGTGTCTATCATCTTAGTGCAAATAAGAAGATCAATCATATATCAACGTTGAGATAAAAGAAGTCAATGTGGATGCCAAATAATTTCAACACCAAGATTATAATACAAAGGGCCCAAGTTCCTTTTTGCAAAATCGTTGGACAAGAAAAATGATAAAGCATTGCACGATTATGTTAGAGTTATCTAAAATAGTAATTTCATCAATATAAATTATAATAAAAATAAATGTATCATCATAGTTGAAGATAAAGAGAGATTTATCTAACAGAAAGTTGAGAAGCCAGTAACAACTAGAAGTTATCATAGTTCATGGTGCTAGGCACATGTGCTTGCTTGAGGCTATAGATAGATTTGCAAAGCTTGCACAGATATGTAGGGTGGTCAATGACAATGAAAACCAGTGGTTGAAAACTATTCATATGGTGGTAGGATTGACATTTGAATTGAAGTTGTCATGAAAGTTAACTCCCATCCATTGGCAAACCCATTAGCCACCAAGCGAGCTTCATATATTGCAATAGTGCCTTTAGAGTTATGTTTGATCCAAGAAAATCCACATGCACTCAATCAAGTTTTAACTGGAGGTTCGGGAACAAGTTCAATGTTCCATCCAAAAAAAAAAAGCATTATATTCATCCAACATGGCCTAATGGTAGTTATTATCTTTAAGTGCTTGGGTTATGGTGGCAGGTTCAAGGTAAGGTGATTGATTTAGTTTGGTTGTGAGAGTGAGTTTTTAGATTGATTATTTATTATTATTATTATTATTATTATTATTATTATTATTATTATTATTATTATTATTATTATTATTATTATTATTATTATTATTATTTTGATTTGCTTGTTCATTGGATGTGTTGCTAGGGTAAAAGGTGGTCAAGTGGTGGTTGTCATGGAAGAGGGTCTCGATTTTGTAGTGGAGGGAGGTGGGGGTTTTGGATGTTTTGTTTAGAGTGGATGTTGTACACGATGATGCTATAGAGAGAGATGTTGTGGATGGTGTGTGAAGAAAGCCTCTATGGAAGGATAGGGGTATAGTAGGTAAATACCATAAGGAGATTGTTTCTTCAAGTGTGTCATAAGAGGGAGAAAGAGATGCAATGGGAAAGATAGAACTATAGATGATGAAAGACACATATTTGGATGTAGTGGTGTTGAGGCAGAGATAGGTACTTTAAGTGAAGAAGTAGCTGAGGTAGACATGAGGTTTGATGTGACATTCAAGTTTATTAGTGGTGTGTGTAGGTGAAGCCGCGGATAGTAAAGGTAAAAAAGACGAAGTGCGTAATAGTTGGAGGCAAGCCAAAGAGTTGTTCATATGGAAAGGAGAGATAAAGTGTGGGGGTCGGCGGATAGTTTATGATGTAGGCTAACGTGGAAAAATCATGCATCCAATAGGAAGGTGGAATGGCGCATGGGATGGGAAAGAGAGATTAGTTTGAACAAAATGCACATAACGTCTTTCACTCATCCTTAGATACATGTGGTGGACTACTGAGATGAAAGATGCCATCACAAGATAAAAATACATCATGAGCTCGATAGTCGTCACTATTATTAGAGCATAGGGTAATGATTTTATGATTATTAAACTTTACTAGTAAGGCTTTGAAACTTATAAAGGCATAAAAAATATGAGACTATGCTTAAGTGAATAATAATAGATGTATTTTGTATAGTGATCAACAAAATGACATCAATTTTGAAATCATCATATGACTGTATGGGAATGCCCACATTTGAAAAGTGTATTTCAAAAGGCTGTGAAGATATAGTACCATAGGTAAAAAGTAGAATCTCAAAACTTTAAAGCATTGACATGCATTGCAAAGGAGAGTTTATATTGTGGAAATGATAAATCTAAATTGAAAAGAGAAATAATATATTTGAGTCTTTAAACTAACAGATAACTTAATCTATGATGCCACACGACATGTTCTTGAAACCCGTAAAAGAAATAAGTGTAGTTGATTGATTTTTCATTCATAAGAAACATTTTTAGTTTTCTCATCAAAAGGATTGCCCTTATGTGTAGATTATCCACATGGTAAGTGTTAAGGTCAAAACTCGATAGATATTTGATTACAAAGAAAAAACTAATATATGAAAATTAAATTATTTTTCATGCTAGGTACATGATGGATATTGTTTGAGGAAAAGCCATAAAATGCAGGTGGTAAAAAGGTGGAACAAATGTGGATTATAGGTAAACAATGTCGTTTTCATAAAGACATTAGAGCTATAATACAGAGTGTGAGTAGAGAGATTGCTCAAGTTAAAGATAATGCAATGAAAAGGCATTTTAGTCATGTGGAGTGACCAATGTGTAGTTGGTAATATAGTAGTTGTGTAGTTGCCACAAGGCAGGTGTTGACCTCGATTTTGCCTAGACCCGAGCCTGAAGGGTTGACTTGGTCAAATTGACCAAGTCAGACCCAAAGACCCTCTCCAATAGGCTCATGGGGTCGAGTCGAGTCTGTTGAGCCCGAGTTTGGACCCTGGGTCAACCCGGTTGACCAAGTCAACCAAGGTTGACCACTTAGCCTATTTAGAGCCCAAATCAAGTTTGGATGCACTTGAACCTTGGCTTGACTCAAATTGTTGTTCCCTACGACTTATTTGACTGGTTTGACCAAGTCAAATTTTGACTTGGTCAAACCTAGTCATAAATAGGTCAAAATGACCCATTTATACCCAATTAAGAGCCTATTTAATGCCTTTAACTCTTCCAAACGTTTTAGAAATTCAAAACCACGGCCAAATCATATTAATTTCCCTCCTAATCAAGCCTTGATACAATCCTAGCCGTTCCACTTAGGTTTAGGGAGTTTAAATATCAAATCCTTAGTCTATTTTTGGATCTTTTTGCTCTTGCTCGACTTAGAGACCTCCCCAGGCTCTGAGATTTCGGGAGAGCAATCTAACATCTTTCCCTCACCTTCTCCAACCAAATCCCGACCTCCTCGAGTCGCCGGCGGCGAAATCCCGGCGAGACCAAGACCCCACGTCCCTTCCAGGCTGATTTCCGTTCGATCGAGGGAGAATCGGAGCTCGACGTTAACTGAAGAAATACTCCTGACGTTTCAACGAATCCAACGAGCCCAAGAACGCAAAAATCGGACGGTTAGATCTCTCGAAATCCCTTAGAATAGGTCACAATGCTTAGGATAAAATAGCTTTTCAAAAAGCTGATTATTTTCCAAACAGATTTTCCCCCAAGATTTCTGTACATATGTAGATTCTACGTTTAAAATTTTGTTGAATTTCGTCGTGTATTTTGAGAGAACGAAGCAAAAAACGTTTTAGGGTTTTGGTTTATCTCTTTTGAACTGTGTGAAATCTTGGCCATTGATCTCTGGATTGACGGCCCAGATCCTGTCCTTCTGCAGTCGGTCCAGCCAAGAGATCCCGCTTTGATGGATGGATTCCCGTCCGGCTCGATCTTAGCCATCCGTTTGGATGGCGGAAGATCGGACGGTGATTACGCGTGCTGACTCATTTAAGTAGCCGCGTGGGTCCCGCCAATGATTGAGCCGCCATCTCAATCATTGCCAATCATTGGCCGAGAACCATGGATCCAATAGGAGCATGCCAAGTGTCGCGACGCGAAATTTTCGGAATTTCTATTTATTTTAAATGTTTTTAAACCTATTTTCACTCAAAAAGTCATAGAAAATCCATTTCTCGTCCGTTTTTCGCGCACAATATATCGAATTGTTCGGAATTAAATTACCTTTAATTCAAAATTAAAATTACTTTAAAATATTATGTATATTTTATGTTATTTGAAAAACAGTAAAAAGTATTATTTAAGAAATACTATTTTAATTATTTTTATTATTATTATATTATAAATTATTATTATTATTATTTTTTATTATAATATTAATAATTATATTATGATTAAACTATTTCTTACTGTTTTGTACCTATTTATTATTATTATTATTATATTTATTTAAATATAAAAATGTATTTTCAATAATTAAATATTATTTTAATTACTTTAATTAGTTAAATTATCTAAAATATTACTAATATTATCCATTTTCAAATCACCTTTAGTTTCAGAAATATTAAAGTATTATTTTATACTATTATTTTAATAATTATTGTTTTTTTTTTAAATATTACTTATTTTAAATGATTTTAAACCTATTTATTGTAGTTAATCTTACAAAAATCATAACTTTCTTATTTTTGATCCGCTGTCGACGCACAACCCCTTGTTTCGATCGTATTTAGATTCTGCATTTTCTGGAATTGGTTTTATTTGAAAGTTTTGGGTCTGTGTGCAATTATTTTCAAAACAGTCAGCTGCACTATTTTAAAATTATTTATTTATTGCCCTTGAACTTTGAAATTACATAACTTTGTCGTTTTAAGTCCGCTGTCGACGCACAGCACCTTGTTTTATATGTACTCTGAATTCTGCATATTTTGAAACTATTTTCAGATAAAAAGCATGTCTGAGTTTGCTGTTATTACAAAAACAGTAAATCTACACTATTTTAAAATACTATTTTATTATATTTAAAACTTCGGAAATTCGTATCTTCGCCATTTCAAATCGGATTTTTGCGTATAACCCCTCGTTCTTTTCAGAAAAGCGAGCTTTATGTTTTGAAGCCATTTCCAGCCCTTGATTTTGGCTGTTTTGACCAATCACTATTTGGATTCGATTATTCGGGTATCTTTGATATTAAATATTAATTATGATAATTATTTTCAGGATACAAATTATTTTTACCGTTTTGAGACTGGTGAGAGTGTTCAGTGGGTCTCCCTATATATATGTATTATGAATTGACCTACTTTTTAATTACTTTATTTTCTAAAAAGGTATACTTATATTTATAAGTATTTTGAAACTATTTTAAAACTACTTATACATAAATCCTAATTTTGGGAGACTTGCTACTTCGTGAAATTTTAGACATAGATCCTATGTGTGAAGAGCAATCATGGGGGAGCGGGTTAGTGAATGGTTGAGTCCCAATCATTCACTAATCCTTTCTTTAGGTGTCTGTCTTTTTTTTTTTCGTAGAATGCATGTATAGGACTGCACCACGAGCACTTAGCCTAGGCTCTCCTAGATCTAAGGACATGGTGTGTTTATTTCATTTTTGTACTCCCATGCATTTATTACCTAAGGGGTTAGACTAAACATCACTTTAAACTCCTACAACGTAGTGACACCCTAAGGACAAAAATTAAGGACTCGTCTAGCGAACTTAGAAGTCTTCTAGGAGCTAGGATAGATCCCAGAACGATATGAAAACTACAACACTTAAACTTAGTGACATCTAAAACATCACTGAATTTTCTAGGATTTTTAGGAGCTTTTAGAGCCCTTAGCTAACTAACCCTAATTAACCCGCTAATTAAGGCCCCGAGACCTTCCGGAAATTACAATAAATATATATTAGGTCAGAAAATACCCATAATACCTTGAACTGACCAGAATCTGATCCTTGACTTTAGATAAATAAGGCTCCCTAGTTTGACTTCAGGATGACCCCTAATTTGACCATAGGTGGAATTTACCGTTTTGCCCCTAATAATTCATTAAAAATTAATAAAAATCTCAAATCTTCTCCAAATACTTGGGAACACTTTTTCTGGTCATCCCTGACCTTTGGGAGTGATTCCAATCAGTTTGGAGCTGATTTGGAGCAAAACAATAAAAAAGACTATTTAGTAGGAAATCTAGAAAATTCCAATAAATACCCCGACCTTTAGAAATCCATAACTAATTGTAGAAAACTCCAAATTAGGTAAACTCACTTGCATTAGACTCCAATTAGAGCCTAGTATTTATTAAAAATTTTAGGTTTCCAGAAATTATCCTAGGTTAGAAAGTCAACTTTTTGGTCAACCGTAGTTCATTTAGGGCCCGAAACTTAGAAAATTCATAACTTGGCCTAGAAAACTCCGATTTCAGCCTATTACCTGTCTAACTACTCGTATTAAGGTCTAGTATTTTCCTAAAGTGTTAGGAATCCCAGATTTAGCCTTTTTCCCATAGTGACTTTTTGGCCCCTTAGCTTAATATCTAGGAGGACCTGGAACTTTCCAAAATTGGCTAATGCAATTTGAACTTCAAATATGAATATCCCAACTCCTTAAAATTGATCAACAAACTGAAATAATTAAAATGGACCCTAATTCACTAATATTTGAACTTTAACAAAATTCCCTTTTCAGACCCCCAACAAACCTGAACTCTAGCTAACTTTAACTAACTATCCTACTTAGGATCTATCCAAACCACACTAGCCTTACACACACATAGAATTGCTTGCTCAGCTCCCCCTAAAATGAAATGAGGGCTAAAATTATTAAATTATTATAACTGCTACAGATGGAGCTGCTTAGCCCTCAAAATTAAGAGCATGGCTTGGCACAGGGTCAATGGTGTTAGCACTTTTATTTTCATATAAACTGCTTGGGATGATTATTAGGATAACCTTGCAGGGACTTTAGAATTTTTCTGCTTTTCAATTAATGTAAAATTCTGTAATAATTGTTAAGAGTTGTGAAAATGACCCTTGGGTGTGGATATTCTTATCCCACTTGAATCCCAAAAGAAGAAGGCATCCTCATAGGGGAGAGTCTTCTTCCGTTTGGGAAATCGAGTGGGATGGCTTTAGATATCCAAAGAGAAAAGACAATCATCCCCAAAAGGGAAAATTGTCTCTTCGTTTGGATATTCAAGCCACGACGGATCCAAGAAGTCCAAGGAGGAGATTTCCAAGGAGTCCAAGGAGGGAGATCCAAGGAGTCCAAGGAGAAGTGATCCAAAGAAGATTGAAGACCTGAAGGCCAATATCCCACTCAAGGTCATTTGCGTCTGTCATAGGCTTAGAAATCCGGGTTGTTGGTAGTGGTGCCCGGCCACTTTACTTTTCTGCATACCCTGGGTTGTAATTAAAGGACAGTTGGCCTATGGACATTTACTTGATTAGTTTGATTTATATTGATGTGTTTACCTGATTGCGCAGTAGAAATTGCCTGCTTTTCTTAGGTTTCTTTTCTTGCATGCCGATTTTATTTTCGATTGGATTTTCGTTAGGCTCTCTAAGGATTATAAAATTTTTTTATTCGTAACTAATTTCTAAAATTTTAAGATTTAAATAACATAGAAACCTAACGAATCTAAGGAACTGCCGAAATCGTCCGGGGTCGTATGCATATTACTGCATTCTTCTCTCCTTCTTATAAGACATCTCCCTGCCTGCGGGTTGAGTCCGGATAATCTGGCCTATGAGGATGAAGTGCCGGACCTAGGGAGACCCAGTCTTTTCAAAAAATTATTTTTATAAGCCTGATTTTTAAAATTCTATAGCATTCATGAGCTGACATTTCAACTAGCATGCATTGCATTAGTAACCAACTAATTAAAATTTAATTGCATTAGCTAGGAGCATCTAACCCACATAAGTCCAGGACCACTTAGGAAATTCTCTAGATGTCGGTCCTATTTCCAAAGAACTGTACCACCCACCCATCTTTCATAACTGGCTTGACAGCATGGTTTTAAATCGATTAGGTGGTTAGCTGGCTCACCCAATCCAGGCCGGGATAAGTCCAGGTTTTGCATCGCATTAGCTAGGACACTGGTCTTAGTGTGTGTCGAACACTAAGTCCAATCTAGATTTAGGGTTCGAGGCTACTACACTCGGTCTCGTAGTATGCCTTAAATAGTAGGTAGGTCCTTTTCTTTCGGGGACCCTAAATCCTACTTATCCGCGTCACAGGATGACGCCACCTCCATCTTTCTCTCACGCATGTGATTGATTGCTTGTCTTTCTTTCTTCAGTTTCTCTCTAGTACCCTAGAGCCTCCGAATGCTGGTATGAGCCATGCATGTTGATTGAGCCTCTTTGAGACCTTTCTTTCCTTTGAGTAGGATTTCCTAGTCTATACCCTCGTGCTAATCCCAATTTGGAAAAGATAATGTATGATCCTTAATCGAGAGTCTTCTCGGGCTCCGGCCCGGGATGTAATTAACTACGGGGGCTTGCGCCCGTGGGAAACTTGGCCCCGCAATCTACTTTACCCCACTCGATCTCTCGTATCGGGTGGGAGAAACCCGTGACTAGGTCGTGTATATTGCTACCCATCGGGGTGTGCTGGCGACAGCATCTATCCCCAATGGTTAGCCGTATGCGCGATCCAATCTGCCCTCCCATCGACCCGTTCGTGTCGAGCGTAGAGGCATACGATCGTTTTGTCCTACGGGATAGTGCGGCCGTACCCTCTGCATTCGAACCCCCGCGAGCGGTGCTCCTTCGGAGGTCCACAGCAGGTTGGTGAGACGAGTGAGGCACTGATGAGCAGAAATTAGTGGTGGGTTAGGAAGAAAATAGTTGAAAATTTAGGAGTAGTAATAACAATTGGAGCAAAATCAAATGAAGACAAAGAATAAACATATCAAATCTCGTAATCACAAGACATAAATTTATATGTTTCAGTGAAATTCACCTATATCCATGCTGCATAGAAATCAAATATTTCACTAAACTTAAAAGAGAAGTATACAAATATTTCTTTTGTACATAAAAAGATCAGGATAGAGATACCACATTCTTTATGCTAATAATTAAGATGAAACACAACCACCTGCTGTGAAAATGAGGGTCAAATGTGGAGAAGAAAACTTTACTGTTCCTATCATTTCCATCTTTCATTCTCGATTGTGAGCTTACTACAAGAGTTTTCCCTTACTCTTGTTAAAAGCTTAGGCCCCTTTTTCCTCTCTCTTCCTCTCCTTTTTATTTTCTTGTGGTTATCAAATACCTAAATACAATGAGACCCCTCCTTATATAGAGCGTAGAAATGGTTGGTAGAAAGCTTTAATTTATTAGGTAGTTTGTGGTAGGTATCGTAATATGGAGGTTAGGCAATGAATGGTAGGTCAAAAAAAATATGCATGAGATAGGTACGAAAACTGTATGAGTTAGGAAAAGAAAAATTATCTTCATATCTTAACAATCTCCCACTTGGAGATAAAATTTTCTAATGAAGTTATATAGTATTGGTGTCTAAACACCTCTTTGTACGACACCTTCATATCTTCATTCAAAGAGTTTTACTAAGGACTTGCAAAGCCTCAACTTTTCAATAGATAACACTTTCATGAGCATATCGACGAGATTTTTCTACTTTTAGACTTTGACAAATCGTAAAACATAATGTTTAATCAAGCAACATATGATGTGATACTTTGAGTTAAATGTGTTTTGTTTACAAGTGAAAAGCAAAGCAACATTCTTTACAAACTAAATGACACATTGATTATTGCATAATAGATAAATATTGTCTTTGAAGATAGTTACTTATTCAGCTCTACCTGTTGATATTGCAACTATCTTCTACAATTGTGGCATGCAATTGAAGTCAATGCCACCTAGGGTAGATATTCCCAATAGAACGTCTTTGTATATCTAGATCTCCTCCTATATCTACATCAACAAATCATTGTAGTTTCAAGTTAACCCTTTTAAACTTTAATGAGTGAATTATTATACTTTTCAGGTAGTGTATAATGCAATTTACAACCTCCCATTGTCCCTTTCTTGGATTTGACATATAGCGACTATCAATTCCCACTACATGTGCAAGTTTGATCTTGTGCAGACCATTACATACATTAAAGAGCTAACTTTTGATGCGTAAGGGATTTTATCCATATAGTTTTTATCTTCACCTGGATATGGTAATTTTTCCTTTGAGAGCTTGAAGTAACTTGCAAGTGGCATACTACCATTTTTGTTTTCATCATATTGAACATATCCAACACTTCTTTTTTTTTTTTAATATATATATATATATATATATATATATATCCAACACTTCTTAAATGTATTCAGATTGTGATAAATTCAAAGTGCTTGTAGCTTTGTCTATATATATTCACATTTTAAAAATCTTCTTGGCTTCCCCAAAATTTTCATGTCAAACAATGACAACTGTCTTTTAAGATAATTGATTTTTTTTATGTTGGCCCCTATAATCAACATATAATCAACACATATAGCAAGATAATATAATCTTTTCAAAGCCTTCTAAGTAACAACAATGATCAATATTGCATCTATGAAAATCAATATTGTGCATAATTCATTAAACTTCTGATACGATTAATTTGGAGCTTGCTTCAAATTATATAGCTTTATTGCGTTTGTAGACAGGATGTTCATGCCCTTGTGTAACAACGCTTTCAAGTTAAGCCATATAGGTGCATTCTTTTGGATCTCCATAGAGAAGAGCAATCTTAACATCTATCTGCTCCGCCTACCAATTTTCTGCAGCTATAACAATCAGTACTAACCGTGTAGCTATTAGTTTAACCATAAGAGAAAAAATTCAAGGAAGTCAATAGCTTTCTTCTGTTTAAGGCCTTTTACTACTAAGCATGCATTGTACCTTTTGTTGCCATTATACTCCTTAATTTTATAGATTCATATATTTTATAAGGATTAATTTTCTTCGATTAACTTAGTTAAAGTCCATATATTATTTTTGTAGAGAGAATATCTCTTCTTTCATTGCTAGCTCCCGCTTAGATGAATTTTTAAACTGTATGTCCTCTTCATAGCATTCAGGTGCAATTTCATTAGCAAGCAACAAACAATATAGATAAGAAGAACAACGATTAACTGGAATTCTTCGTGATCTATTGACTTCTATCATAGAGTATTGAGCTGATGTTGATCTTGCTTATCGTTTTGGTGTCTTCCATTTTTTTATCAAAATAAACTAGCTCTTTTAATTTAAACTGCTTTGTAGTAGAAATCAATTTTTTAATCATATTTAGCCTAAATTTGTACATTTCAATTTCTTTGAAAATAACATTCTGCTTATTATTTTCTTATTTTCATCATCCTAAAATTTGCAGCCAAAGTCATATATCATAACTAATAAATTAACACTCCTTAGATTTTATGACAAATTTGACTCTTCCATTATTATCCATGTGTGCATAAGAAAGACAACCAAAAATTCCCAAAAATTCAAAACTATAGACGGGCTTTAATTAATGAAGCATGTTGCTGTATTTACTACGTTAGCCCAAAATGTATTTAGTAGTCTATGATGCATCGACACTTGTCCTCAAAGAGGCGTGCAGTGTCTGATACTATATCTGACATGACACGTGTCCGACACTCCTCCAACACGTGTCGGACACACCGAAAATGTGTCCAATTAAAAAAATATTAAATACAAATTGGACACGTGTATCCGACACGCGTATCTTAAATATTTTATAAATTTTTTAAAATATAATTTCATGTATTTAAAATTTTTACTCATTTAAAATATAAAAATTAAATTTCTTATTTCTTATCCACAACATCAAATTAATCACCCTCTAAACATCGACGATAAACACCATCTTAATATTAATGTCCAATATTTATTGCATAATATCAATTCCCAACTCTTGACAGCATTGTCATCTCCTCTTTCGATGACTGATAAACTGCATAGATGCCCGACTCTCGATATCCTAATATTAATCATTTTAAGCAGAAATTATAGTTAAATGACTTATTATTTCTAAATTATTTTTAAAATTATACTTATTTAATTTTATAAACTATTTTAAAATATAAAAAACTATAATACCGTGTCCAACCCGTATTCGTATCATATATTTTCAATAATTGACGTGTCCTGTGTCCGTGTCGTGTCATGTCCGTGTTTGTGCATCATAGTTAGTAGTCCTACATATAATCTCATGCTTCTAGCCCTTTCATTTAAAGTCCTGTTCATTCTTTCAAAAACTCCAATCTATTCAAGAGTTTTAGTTCCTTATTCTCACTATATGAATACCATTACCGTTACAATAGTTTTTTAAATCTATGCCATCATACTCTCCACTAATGTCAGATCATAGAAATTTAAGTTCTACACCAGTCTCATTTTTTAAGTATTTTCATCTTACAAAGATATTCAATACATTAGATGTATTTTTGATAAAATAACCCATACCTTTATGGTGTATTTGTCTATGGATGTGACATAATATATTGAGCCGCCTAGAAATAAAATGGGGGGCTATCCCAAATTCTAGTTTCATGGCTTTAAGTTCTCTTTCAGTTTTTCATAACCTGACCTGATGTGAAACATGTATGAGTTACTTGAGAAATTATAACGATTAATTGATCAAAACGTGTCAATATAGAATTATTGCTAGCAATAAAGATAGATTTTAGAATTCAAAATTTTTAACTTACTTAGACAAAGAAGTGCTATTGAGATTAGCCAAACAATTTAATAAAAAAAAATCCAAAACAATAGTAAATGTTACATGCTCATAACAAAACCCAACACTTAATAATGAGAAGTTCATCTTGAGCACCTTCTCACTCTTCCACTCTTAGGCTTTAGCGGAGAAAGATGAAACCTATAAGGAAGGAGATTACCACTAGGAAGATGGTGCCGAAGACCTTCGTTGGTGGAGAAGTAGCGGGCGGTGGAGGAGGCGGCGGGTGACCAATAATGAGCCAAGGCATCTTGGGTTTTTGAAGATCAATCGTCCCCACTAAACAATAGAGGATGTGATTGACGTAGTTTTCCACCTATTCATCGTACTCCCAATCGGACTCGTAGAAAGGGGAGCGGAGAATGTCGATTTCCCCGAGGGCATTGTAAGCGAGGCCATGATCGACCTCAGGATCGGCCATGCACCAATGACAATGAGGTTGGGAGAGGAGGACACCTTCTTCTCTTGGCTTCAAGTTTCATGAGCAAACTAGGGTTTCCCAAGAGAGGGGATGCATGGGAAAGGGGGCGGCCAAAGTGGGGAGAAGGGGGAGGGGCGGTTTGGGTGAGGGCTTGGATTAGGTTAGAAAAGGTGAGAGGAAATTTAATCAAAATATGAAATTAATTTCAGGTTTTTAAGTAGATTTGACGGGATTTAATTTGATTTTTGAATTCAAATTAAAGTGGGATTGGGAGCTTTAATGGGAATTAATGGGGAAGCCACCAATGGGGGGCCGGCGACATTGAGAGGAGGGAGGGGGTTGTGGGAGAGAGTTTTATGAGTTTCCAAAACAATACATGAGAATTAAGAAAGATATCATGAAATCCAATTTAATTTGAATTTCAAATAGACTTCAATTTATGCACTTTCCTAATTAAGATTTGCAAATAAGGAAAGTTTTTAAAATTTAAATTTCAAATTTCAAATTGAGGTAATTACTTTTCTTTTCTCTTGGAGCTAATTTAGAAAGGAAGATATGATGATTGAAATCATCATAATGGAAGGGTTTAATGTGTGGGCCGGCGGTGGGGTTTGAAGAATGGGTTTCGGCCAGCAGTTAGGAGATATTGGCTGGCGGTGGGGATGTGTATTGGGTGGCGGGTGTGCTTGAAGTGGTGGAACTAGGGGAGGAATTGGGTGGAGGCAGCCGGTGGTGGAGGGGCAAGAAGGAGCCGGCAGGTGGAGTGGGGGAAGGAAGAAGAGAAGAACACAAATAAAATAGAAATAAACTAACCACGAGCCGTGGACCCCTCCAATGACTGGTGGGTATTGCGCTAGCCCTTACATCGAGCTCTCTCTCTTCTCTCTAGCGCACACACAAGATGAAGAAGACAAACATAAAATTTTCATTCAAATATTCATCATTAGAAAATAATACAAAGACTAGGCCTTCATATAGGCCTCCAAAGCACAAAATATAAAAGACACAAATGCCCTCAAGCTACAACATGACACAAATCCCTCGGGTACAAATGAAAAACTGAAAATTAAATAAAAGAAATGCACTAAAACATCATAAATAAAGACTATGAATCTTAGCCGTCGATCTACGATCCCGCCAATGTCGAAATGTACGGTGGATGTCCTCATCATGACCCTTATTTATTTTCCTAAAATGCAATCATCACAGAAGCTATAATCAACTGATTTCAAATTTGAAAATTTACCTTCAGAAAGAAGGATCTTTAGGTTCTTCTCACTCGTGTGGCTAAATCTTTAACGCCAAATATTAGTCTCTACAGTCAAACAAGTTGTAGCTCCCACTTTTTCAATATTTGTGGTAGTGTAGAGTGTACGAGTCTTATTTCCTAAAGTAATAACCACGGCTACTTTGGTCATTCTCTGGGCGTTAGCATTAAATGTGGTATTACATCCATGTATTGCAAACTATCCCATAAAGATCAAATTTCTACCCATGCAAGGAATGTATCTAACCTTACTTAGCTTCTATGTGACTCCATTTATAATTTAGAGTATAGCATCATCAATTTCCACAATATCTAATGGTTGATCATTAGTAAAAATGAATTGATATAATTGCCTATATAGTAATTTGTTATTATTTTTTATGAGAAGAAGGATAGAATGATGCACTAAAGTTTAGTCTCTCTGATTCCATTAGACTATCAACATTAAGAATCAATGTCTTCTATAGCAATATTCATGATTTTTCTCTTTCTTTTGTGACCGTCTTTCATCATATGTCTTAGATTTTCACAGTTCTAACATTCAGTTGAATGTCCTCGGGATTTGCTTATGTTATGATGTGTATTGGCTCTTTTTATACGAGGAAGAACTTTGGCTGAAGATTCAAGAGAGCTATAAAAGCTTAAAGAATCATGAAGCTCCACTCGAGCACCACCTCCATCTAACATTCGCCGCCTAACAATTGACATGGACCTTCATCGCCCCAAAGCCGTCGTTGGAGCACCGCCCAACCGTTATCATCGAACCATTTTCGAGCATCGTCGAACTTCCTCCATCCGACCTTCATTGCCTGACTGTTGTTACTGGACCACCGTCAAACTCTCGTCGTCAAACCATCGTCGCACGATTACTTCCATCAGACTTTGGTTGTCCAACCGCCTTTGGACTACCGCTTGATCAAACCTTCTTCGCCTAAAAATTATTGTTGGACCATTGCCCAATTGCCTCCATCATACCTTCACCGCAAGATTGCCGTCATCAAACCTTTGCCGCACGACTATCACCATCTAATCTTTGTTGCCCAACCGTCGTTGTCAAACCTTCGCTGCCCATCGACATCGTTGAACCACCACTTGACCACCATCAAATAATCATTGTCTTCATCATACGATCACAATTGTTGGACGACTGTTTGGCTACCGTCGCCAGACCTTCGCCGCAAAACCATCGTTCAGACCTTCACCGCCCAACCATTGCCATTAGATCTCTGGCACCCAATCACTGCCTTCAAATTGTTGTCGCCTGACCACCATAGGACTAACGCAGTTGGACCATCACTGCTTGCCTACAACTATTGGACCTTTGCCATCTAACCGACATCGTCAGACAACTACCCAAGCACAACCGTCAAACCATCTCAACCACAATTGTCTGAAAGCCTTTCACCCTATAAAAATTCTGTCATATTTTCTACGAATTCTTCATACTCTTGTAATTTTACCATCTCCAAGTTAAAAATGGGTAAACATTTGTTACCAACACTCACATAGTGAAATAATTTAGCTAGGTCAGGCCACATGGTTTTTCACCTTTTCGATGAATCACCCATGTTATTTTCATTTATTTATTTGTATGATGGATATTCATACAAATCTAGGACTTAAAACTCTCTTATTCTATTGTTGTGACAGTTCTAGCCCACGATAGTAATGAAGCCAATGAATGCAAGTAATTATCAAAACTATAATATTTTTTTGGAAAAATATGCAATAATTCATTATAAAAAATTTTTAGAAATGAAAAGAAGACTAAAACCACTTGATCAAAATCCAAAAATTCTTCACCTTGTAACAATCAATGCACATCCAGTATCATTGCTTAGGTCCATAGCCCTCCAAGGTCTTTAGCAAATACCTTGTTTTAGGAGGTTCAATCTTCTATCAATGTTAGAAAGATGCCATAAACAAAAGAATCGACATCCGATTGACTCATTTATTGGCCTACTTCAATATTTATCAATTTTTTAATCATAAGGATACCTTTTCTCATAGATATTTAGAGCACAAATACCTTATCAATCCCATGGTTCATTTGGAAAATATATATATACCATTTTGTCAAGCTTGCTTCTTTCTTAAGTAAATTGACTTAAGAAGCAGAATTTTTATCTGTTATGGAAATTCCATTTCTTTCCTATAAATGTAAATACCTATGGCCTCCTTATAGAATAACCTTATGACCCTTTCACAACAAGTCATAGGTTTACACATAAGCCGGAAACAATGAACTAGCCATTTATTTATCTATTGGTTGCCTAATATTCAGTAGTGTACATGGGAACCTCAACTAACATGGGCATTTATTAAAAAAGGATACTTGCCGGTTGTTATGATCAAAAGAGCTAGTACCTTGTGAAAAGGATATATAAGATGTGGAGATCATAGCTTAAAAAATATAATAAGGTGGATGCTACTGATGAGGATCCACAATTCTATAGATTAATGATTTAATAAAGTGAGTATATTAGGGATTATTAACAGCAAAGGGTTATTTGCACACCCCCACACATACACAAGCATAAAAAAAGTATTACTACACAAACCTAACAAAGCTCTACCCATAAGTACATGAACATAATGTGCTTAAAACATGAACAAAATCTGCATCTCACATTGCATATATGTCAATTTCTATGCAAGGAGAAGCATTTTTTTAACAAGATAAATGTATTTTGGGAATCCTATTTATTGATTCCAGAAATTTCATAGGCAACGAATATAGTTACATTTTGCAAGCTGAAAGATAGTTATTAGGTCTATCTACTATCATAGGTCCAAAAAAACCACAAACAGCTTAGGCATTTCATCAAACATCTTGAGTGCTAGATTCAAGCTGTCAGAAAATGAGCTTAAAAACCTGGCTAGCGTTTTAAACGTGATTCTCCGCTTACAGTCTTAGAAAGCACACCGGCTAATTAATTGGTTAAAAAAGATCTTCCTAACTTGTATTTGACCCATTATACGAGCCTGCCTTATCCATTACGCGCGGGGATTTGGATCATGACAATGTCTAATAAGGAAATTAATCATGCACTAATTCCAGCCACAACAAAGTTATTTGATCGATCGAGAGGAGAGAGACCGCACCGCAGATGCCATGAGAACGAGAGCTCTTGGTGATTCTAGAACGTCCGAGGCACCTCCAGGACTTGGGGTTTCGGGGCCTACTTGGCAATGATGAAGACGGAATCGAACTTAGTAAAGAGAAAGAAGGAGAATCGAAAACGTGAGAACTGACATGAACTGCTGCTCTTATCGCCATGCTTTTCCTTCGCAATGTCATCTCCCATAGCAAATTAAAAACAGGATCGATGATTTACGGAGCAGTGTAACAGTAATTTTTTTATTAGGGCTGGTACATTGCTCAGCTTAACAGTAATTAGACTCACAATCAAGAGATTATTACTCGTGGAGTCTGGACCTAGAGAATCGTTCGATTTTGTGACTGTGAAAAATAAAAATGTAGTGGTGAAAAATAATTATACTTTAAATGTGCTTTTATTGTTCTCAATCACACAACCGAATAATTTTTTGAGTCTGAACTCCACACGTAATTAGAGGTACAGTTGCTGACTCAAAAGTCGAGAGGATTTCCAAGTGAAAAGACATTGAGCAATGCTAAGCGAATAAAGTAGGTGACATTTTCTTCCCCTCACTAATAATTAACATGATTGCACGTGCACAACGATTTAAATTATTGTAGTAATAATGTAACTAATCCCTCAAAAAATGGGTTTAATCAACTCTAATTTTGAGATAACATACAAATTGATAACTTTTAAAATTACATTCATTGATATTCGAACTCCGATTTTAATAAACTTATTGTTGAATTGAATGTATTGATGAAACAAACTCATTGACACACTGAATGAGCTCAAATCAAGCAATTGAAGTATACTTGGAAGCTTCATAATATTAATTGAAAGACCAAATGATCTCTAAATCATGTGATCTCTAAATCATGTGTGCTTATATCAAATCAAGGGATTTATATAGATTGTTTGATGAAGTGTTTTGAATTATAGTTAAAATTCCCGAAAATGCGTCTAAAAAATGCTATAAATATTATCTAATTGTATACATGAGGGGGATTTAAGAGCTTAAAGAGATTCATAACTCTATTGCATTTTCGACGATCGTCATCAAATACTACTATCATTAATCTCTATCACTATATTCAGACTTTTGTAATTGAACTATTGTTGCTTAAAAACTAATATGTACCTATATTATTGGGTTTTAGCATACATATGGATGCATAATTTTTATAATCCCTACAACAAGAATCAGATAATTATTCACAATTATGTATAATTTCATCTTCTTTAAATATGAGGAATGAATGATTCTTGTATCATCAGTTATTTAGTTGATTTATTCAACAAGGTCATGCTAATTATTACCCTTCATGTGTTTTCATATAAAATTTCTAGTTTCTTACAACTTTTATCCTAGTGTGTTGAAACTTTGTACAAAACTAAGGTAATATATGCACACACTACCATTATAAATTTTCTGATATGTAACACATTGGTGTCATTTATGGGAAATCCTTCTTAACATTCTAGAACTATTTCCTCAATGGTTGGTGATAAATCCCTCAATTAGATGTGTCAATATTTGACACGACCCAAAACCCGACTCAAACTCGACCGACCAAAAAATTTTGGGTTCAGATTAACCTATTTGGGAAACGTGTCAGATTTGAGTATCAAATCCTGACCTGGTTACAAATTCAGGTAGGGTTGGGTTAACCCGAAACCCAAAATCAACTAAAAACTGACCTGAGTCCATGTCCAAAACTGCACTGCAACCCTACCTTGCCCTCGCCTGCCTCACTCCCATGCTTGCGCTCATAAATTAGCACTTGCAATACCACACTCTCTGGCCTTGCCCGCGCTCCCAGCCTTGCACCTTTGCTCATCTGCCTCATTCTTGTTATTCACACTCGCAAAACCCTTGTGCCCACACTCATGCTTGCACCCTGCTCGCATCTTTAGGTTAGAAGATTGGGTTAACTTGAAAATCTGATGGATCAAGTCTGGGTCTGTTGCCTAGTCTAGTCAGGTTCAAGTTAAAGCAACAAGAGGAGAGTTAGTTTTGGGTTATACCCGAATTCGACCTGAAAATCTATTTTGACACCCCCTACCCTAAATCAAGGATATCATAATATAGGTAGTGAATATCCCTCAGCCTCCAATTTAGAGGATTATATGTGTTGGATTGAAGAACCTCAAGTTCAAGTCACATAACTTCTTAAAGAAGGCTGAATAATGAAGAGCACTATCACAAATATAAAATTTTGAATTTCTATTTGAACTAGAGTGCTTTGGCACTATGCTTGCGAGAGCTACGACACTAGGCTTAATTACACAGCTGCGCCAGAGTTTGTCGCTGTAGTATTTGAGTTTTTGTTTTACAATATTTTTGAATTCAGCATGTGATACTATGGCATTAGGTTGGAGCATTGCAACTCTAGGCCACTAACACAGTTTCTGTTTTTTTATCAATCCTAAGCATAAAAGCTCTAGCACCGCCACTTCCTCTACCACTTTGCTGGCTTGCTGTGGAAGAAGAGAGAAAAATGAAGAGGGAGAGGAGAGAGGGAAGAGAGATAAGGCCAATTATTGGTCATTTTCGTCAGTCTATTTTGTTATAAAAAGTATTTTGATCATTGTAAGTAACTTGAATCTCACTTTAGTTTTAACAAATATAATCTCTCATAAATCTATACAAAATATATTTTCTCATGATTTATTACACTTTTACCATGCTATTTTTGTAAATAATATATACAAACTTTATGGACATTTTAACTGTAATATTATTGAATTTCACCAGTAAAAATAAAAGTTATGGTTTTCTAAAGCTATCGATTATCATATAAATTTTTCTGTATTTATAGATTTCAGCATTTTATATTGGATTTCATGCATAAAAAGGAGATTGATACAACTGATATGAAATAAATATAGTACATTTGCATGTAAGTAAAGAATGTTGTCTATTAAAATTATAATTAATTTGGGTTATCTCTTAAAATATAATATCCTACATAGGAGGGTGGGCCAACAAACTTTTTTTAAAAATGGTTTAAGGTGATATCCTGTTTATAGCATGTAATTAATGCCTCATTATACTAATAGGAGTAAAGACTCTTAATGATTTATTAAAAGTAACCTAAAATGATAAAGATGTTATAATGATAAGGATAATGGTAAATAGTTAAATACATATGAAGGAATGAAAATACCTTATTAAAAATGGATGCCATGCCTTGTTGAACCATATACTAAATCATATATTGATGCAATTCATACATTAATAATATTTATAACATTGAGCATGGATAACATTGATAGCACTTGTAGATAAATAGAGAAATGTGTGTGCATTACATGTATTAATTTCATAAGAATACATAATTGATAAGATGTTTAAGGCTGATGACCTTGATGATTCGATACCTGCATGTTTGCGCTATAGTATTGATTTCTTAGTTGCTGATTTATTGATTTATGATGTATATATATTATCACACATGTTATTGATCATATTGAATTATACAAGTGATGATTGAGGATTGATGATATTGAACACTACTAATTCTATTGATTGAGATGAGCATGCATATTGACTTTTTAGATCTTATATGGATAGCTTTAGTAAGTTTTGGATTTCTACTGGGCTTTGTAAGCTCATTATGTCACTTTACTGATTTTGGGTCAAGGTCATAACTATATGGAGTGGGTGAAACTCCATAAATAAATAAAGAAATAAATAAAACTAAACACTTTAACAATAAAGCACATTTTAGTATACTAATTGGAATTTTATTAAATAAATTTTGTATTTAAGTGTGCTCGTTATCGAGAAATCCTAAGATAGGTCACCTCATGGGAAGTTACACCAACATTAAAAAAAATGAGGCCCTTAAGTAAAAGTAGATGCTAGTCGAAAGATGAGAACTAAGTGTCATGCAAGATAAAGTGCTACACCATGGGTGCCACCTCTTGAACCTTGCATGAGACAAACACTATAGGAAATTCATCTATTAATAGCACCTTTTTCCAACAGAAATTCATCTGTTTTTGGAGGATTTGGAATTTCCCATTGGCTTCCTGACGACAAATTTTTTGCTGGTAAAACCCGCATAGGAAAAAATTTTCCGACGACAAATATTCCAGTAATTTTTTGGTGGGATAAAGCCGCCATAAATTTTTAAAAAAACATTAATTAAAAATTGAAGCTGCCTACTCGCTGCCTGTTGCCCGCTACCCGCCCGTGATACTTACCCAACTGCCCTCTCTGGATGCTACCCGCCCGCGCTACCATGCCCGGCTACCCTCCTGCTGCCTACCCCAGATTCGAACTAAGTTTAAAATTAATTCTAAAGTCCCAATCATTTTCTAGAAGGGAAAATGCGCTAAAATAATAATTATTATTTATTTAAACTATAATTATATAAAAATTATAATTAAAAATTAATTAAAATAAAATTTTAAAGTTAAGAATTAATTAAATAAGTTATTAAATTAATAATTAATTATACTAAGTGATTAAATTAATAATCAATTAAAATAAATAAATAAATAATTAAAATAAATAATAATTTTATTAATTAATTAAATTACAAATATATGATTTTTTAAAATTATTAAAAACCGTTGGAAAAGCTGCCGAAAGCAAAACTATCAGAAATTCTTTCAAACAATTCCGTCGTCGAAATACTGCCAGAAAATAATCTGCTAGAAAACTGCCAGTCATGGATGATTTTTCTATAGTGAAAGTGCTAGAAGGCGGGAGTCACCACTTAAACTTGTTGGGATCATCACTATAATCTTATCTGCCTAGTGGATGATTTTGTGATAAAAATACTGATGAGGATGTTAGTTAGTTAACTAGGGGAGATTGTGACACCCCTTAAATTAAAAGAAGATAAAATTTTAAACATCGAGGCACTTTTTAATATATTGGTTGAAATTTCATTAAAGAAACACCATGGTTAAGCATGCTCATCCAAGAGAAATCATGGGATAGGTGACCTCTTTAGAAGTTACACCAAAAGGACAAAACTATGAGACATGTAGGCCAAAGAGGATAATATATTGATAGTTAAGAGTTTGAGAAGTTATAGAGTGAGACTGATTGAGATCCGTAGGTTATTCATTTGATTTTATTTTGCATTTTCTTTAATGTTTTTGTAGTCAAGAGGTATTCATATATTAGTTGTTGCTAGTAATCTTATGACTATTGAAAAAAATGTGATTTTAGTGAATGATTATAATAAAATATTTTTCTGGTGTATGATATTTGATTGCTTTTGTTGGATATTAAGTTATACGGATGATTTATAGAAGCTCTAGTAAATGATTAAAAAGATAAATAAATAATTCTTATAATTTAAATCTTAGGGTGTGATAATAACTTCCAAGAATCTTCATCCCCAATTGATGCAATTCTCCAACATTCTATTATGATGGGGTTTAAGTGTCCTGCTATTGATCCATATATTAAGACTTCTTACCATTAATCATTGCAGGACCATTATGTTCATTTAGTATACTTATAATATCATTTTTTGCTAGATCTTCCCCACAATTCTTAAGTACATGCTTGCGTATGATTCTACTCTTTTTTTTTTTTGGAAGAATAGTCATTCTTTTGTTGATTTAACTAGACTTTTCATTAACAAATTCTTTGACAATTGAAGGATTAATAAAGAATCATCCCATATTTTCAATATTTTTTAAAATGAATGAGTGACTATAAAAGAATACTTTCTAAGATTCTCTTATGAAAATGCCAAATCCAAAGAGTGAATATATGTTCCTATGAGATGTTTTTCTTGGAGGTCTTCATCTTGAACCTTTTACTCATTGATGAGGGAAATAGTTTGGTCCTCTATATCCATTGAGTAAAAACACAAATAACTATTGATGTGACCATCAACATTCATCGAAATCAACTTGAATGATACTCAAATAAATAGAAGAATCCACAACAAAAATTTTATTGACACTTGATGAAAAAAAATAGTAGTCAAGATATCAAAGACACCATTGTAACTAAGTTCAACTTGGGTCACTTAATTACACTCCACTAAATACATCCAGAGCTAACATCTTAATGGATATATAGAATTATGAACACCTTAAGTATCCAAAACCTTTAAAGTTTCCAAATGGCATAAATTACTCTCAAAATTATCATTTTCATCATGTAAAATGACATTAATTAAAAAAAAAATTAATTGAAGGAAAATTTTGAATGTTTGATTTGTTAATTAATGATATATGGGTTATTATTTATAAGAATAACTTATAAATCATCAACATGAAAATAGAGAAGATCAAAATTGTCATGACAAGAAAATTATTAGAGTTATTGAATATGAGTGTTATCCCTTATACATAAGAAGATTACATCACTAAAATAACTCAAAAAAGTTGAACTCTGTAGAATTTCTAAAAGAGGTTATATGTTGACATCTATTAGAGATGAATATATCTTTCAAGTAATTATTATTATTATTATTAAAATCCTCTTTTTTATAACTAATATTGCATTTAATCAAAACCTTTGAAGGCATGCCCATGATATAGCTTCAATAAAAAATTAGTAGTAGATATGATCCTCATTGAAAAGACCCCATGAGGGCATGTGATAGACAATATCTTCTATTATAACCCTAGGAAGGCATGCTTATGAAATAGATTCGATAAGAAGTTAGTTATGGATATGTCCCACCAGAAAGACCTTATATGAGCAAGTGGTTGATAAGGTTTCCATTCATCTAAAATTCTTAAAATGTTTGAGCCTATGAAAATGTAAGATCGTCAATAAAGCTTAGGTGATATAAAAATAAAAAGTATATGTATACTAAAGATCTCAAAAGGCATAAACCTCATAAGGTATATACACATATAAAACTTATAAAGTATAGAATCCAAAAAATATTCAAAGATATGTCTCAAAAGACAAAAAACACCAAAAATATCAGAAGGTATATGTTTATTCAATTTTTCAAAAATCTAAGAAGGTATAAGCCTTAATTAGTAAATAATTATTTTTTCAATCCTCTAAAAACCTCAGGAGGCTAAGACCTTAAAAGTATAAGTTTCATCTACTTATAAAAACTCTTAAATGGTGTAGCCCTCAGGAGCTCTTACAAAATTGAGATCATTATCCTTTGATTGGGGGGGGGGGGGGGGGGGGAAATATTTTGAATATTTAAAATATATCTCAAAGATATATATAAGGCTTAGTTTCTTTTATGGGGTAATCTATCACAAATTTAAATTACTCTAATACAAAGATGGACAAATAATTACTTTCAATATATTGATTGTAAATATCAATCAAGTTTATACATTAAAAAAATACAATTAAAATCACATACAAAATTATCATATTTATAAATCAAAACTTCGACTATAGATGTGTACTAATGGAATCAAAAGACTTAAGAATAAAAGAAAAAGACCAATTGGTTAATATATATAAAAAATGAAGTAAATAAAAGAAGTAAAGAAAACAAAATTGAAGCCAAGCACAAGAAAAAAAAAGTACCTAACACTCTAGTTCCATTTAACTAGCCTAAAGAGGTTATACCCTAATAAGAATTATATGGATTATGATACATTAAGAGACATATACTATGACTAAAATTTAAATAAATTGAAGTTCCTTTACATGGAGAAAAAGGATTCATGTAGCCGACCCCACGTAGTGGGATAAAAGGCTTGATGTTGTTGTTGTTGTTGTTGAAGTTCCTTTACATATGAGATTGTTGAGACCTAATTAAGCTAGTCAAAACTCACTTTCGCAATTAGGAGTTTTTATGTTTAAAGGAGGACTAATGAAGAGATAATATTGATTTGTATTTGATTATATTAATTTAGTTTTTAACAAATTGTAGAGTTTTCAATTAATTTGTTATAGGTTTTTGAAATTTGATTTGAAGGATTGCAATTTAACAAAATTAGACAATGAACTAATCGAGTTCATATGAATTACTTATAGACCACTAAAAATTTATGTTAAAGGGATTTTGTTATTTTAAAGTTTATAATATCTTATGCTATGAAAATTGTATTAAAATTGAGGCTACTATGTCATTTTGTGCAAGAAATCTTCATGAGGAGAAAAATTAGATAGCGCCGCGCCTTGGAACGCCACAATGCTTAAGGCAACATTTGAATGCAAAATTGAGGCCTAAGTGTCACAATGCCAATGCACCCAACCACATGGTGCTATGGAGAATTGAGAAAGATAGAGACTAAAGCATCACAATACCAAACCGCCTTAACATCGCAACACAATCATAACGTTGATGTGTAAAATCGCAAGAGCATCATGATAGAGAAGTTAATGTAATTACAGGTGAAGTGAAATGTTGATTTATGTCTAACACTGCAATGTTGTACCTTAAAAGCATCACAACATTAATTCGTCTTAGGAGCATTGTAGCACTAGTACCTCAAGCGTCATGATATTGAGGGCAGTTATGGGATACTAGTATAAAAAGAGGGCCAAATTTTTTGAGTGTGGTGGTTATTATTTTGCTATATATTTTTTGTTTTCCTTCATTAAGTAAGAGAGTGGAAGATAGGGAGTGTGCAAGGAGAGCAAAATCACCTTTTAGTGAAGTAGAACTTGTATTTTTTGTGAGGAGATTCCTAGCTCTATCTTACTCACTTTATTTTCTTGAACTGTTTGTTTTGATTATCAATTATTTTTAGGTTTGTCATTTCCATTATAATGAATATTAGTGGCTAGATCTTTTTTTTCTAAACCTATGGTATCATATGGTGAAGTATGTGTGCGTAGATTTTAAAAAAAAATTGTGTGACGAAGATTAGGTCTTAGCATCAAATAGAATAACATAATTATTTTATGTTACTTATAATTTAACTTACTTATGGATTGATTCACAAAGTTAACAACTATGTGTGATTTATAACCTCAAGAGAGGCATAGTGGAACAAAGAAAGTAATATGACCAAAATTTTGAAACATAGAAATATTTATTTCAAGAATTTTGATATTAATTTCTAATGATATATTATCATGCAGTGAATAAGTTATTAGGATATGTTAATCATTCATTCAATTCCAACGAACTTGATAAAGGCTATGAATCACTTATGATCTAATCCACAACTAAATTGATTAGGCCAATCTACATTACACATTCAATAGATCAATCATAAATTCCGAAGTTTATTATTAATTATAATTTTTTAAGTGAGATAGTTTGTTTTCTTTAGAATTTTCAAAATCAAGTTGGTGGCAAGATAAACAATGTGGTTAAAAGAATCTATAATTATTTCACCAAAATTAAATAATTAATCTCTATTGGAATGATAATCTCTCATTAACTATATTATTTGAACGACATGTGCACCTGCATAGCACTGTAAGGAAAAAGCTGGATCACCTACATGCACAAAATTTTATGCATGAGTGCTACAGAGTTATGCTTACAAACGCGGTAGCGCTTGTTTCTTTGTAACGGAGTTCTGATTTTGAGAGCGTAATAATACTGGGGAGTGGCGTTACAATGTTGTCCTCTCTATCCTATAGTAACTTGATGTAGCACATCAATGTTGAGGTCTCAAACGCTACGGTGTTGGCACAATCAAAATATTTTTTTATATAAAATATCTCAATACATTTTATTAAAATCCTCACCACCCCCATCCCTCATTTCACATGCTTGGTAAAGTAAGGAAAAGAATATATAAGAGAAGGGGGAGGAGAGAGAAAGTTGATTTTAAGTCATTTTTGTCCATCCCTCTAATTGCAAAAATCATTTTGATTGTGGTAAATAATCTTTATCCTATATTTGTTTTCAATTATTTTATTTTTATGATTTTATCAAACCCAAATCTATTTGAAAAGCATTATATCTCAATTCAGCAAGTTTTCACCATATAAATTTTGATATATAATAAATATCATTATTCTGAGCATTTTGGTATGAACATATTGAAATTTTATCGAGTAGTTGTGCTTATGTTATTATGGATGAAATAAATAGGCTAAGGCATGTTTACAATGTATAGGAGCTAATATATTCAAATGTAGGCATGAAATATAACATGTATAAGAGTATTGTTTATTTTGGCATATTACATATATTTTGATAAGAACACTAGATTATTTTATTCATTATGATAACTGATTGAATAAAATGATAATTGCTATTATATAATGAATATGGTTTATGGTCCTATGGATATATGTTACCCTATATAATAAGATGGGTTGATAGGCTTTCCTTTAAATAAAGTTTGTAGTATGATCTTAAAATATATAAAACAAAGATATAAAGAGATTGATTAATATGTATAATATGACGGTGATCAGAAATTGATGACTTATTACATGAAAGCCATCTGACTTGTGATAAAGAATATCATCACTAATTTTTTTTATAGGATTGATATGATTGAGACTAATTCTTGTAGGATTGGCCTATGGGACCTAATAGACGAAAAAGATTACAAGAGATAGATGCCATGCCTTGCTTATAATATGATATACATACATGAATGAATTGCATATTTATTGATAGAATGGAGTATAACGTGAAAATTGCATAATTGATATGACATGACATGAGCAGATACAAGATATGACTGATAATACATGCATATAATAAGACTATACTAGAACATATAATACACATGATACATTGCATCTAGAAATGATATAAATTATGATACATATAGATTATTACTATACAACTTACATTGACAATAGGCATACCGGTATAAATGGAATGGGATAGAGTTAGAACAAAAGAACATATTATACTTGATATGAGCATAGAAATGATAGATCATACTGATTATTTCTATAACAATTTTTTAGTATAAAAATTTCTTGAAGTAACAAAATAATAATAACCAAAAGCTGTCCCAACAATGGCCAAATCTCCCATTCTATAATTTTTTTTTTTTCAAATTTTGCTATACCTGTGCATTTAAAACTAATTTTTAATATTTTCAGCTTAGGCTCGAATGGCCCAAAAAATTGCTTTAATAACGCCATTCAAGGCGATCCAAAATTCCAAAGTAATGGGCAAGATTCTCAGATACGCTTGTTCTTAAGTGAAGTAGCCTTATGACTGTAGAAAATTTATTTTGATGTTTGGTTTGAAATTCATATAATAAAAGTATTCTTAAAATAAAAAATTAAAAAAAAAAATCTAAATGCTTTCCTACTAAAAGCTCAAGCACACTATCACTCAATGATCCATACCAAACAAAATTTTCTTACCTTTCTGAACGAGGATGAATAACATTAAAGCAAAAACAACATTGTCAGCAAATAATAAATCTTCTACAATTTTGTTTTCATCATCAAATGCTCCTAAATCCATTTTCCTTACAACAAAACGCTTCAATAACAAGTAGCTTTCTACCCTTCCAAGTACAAAATTGGCCTTCCTGGATTAAAGCTCTATAACTACCAGCCAAAAGGCTGTATATCATCATAATTTCTTTCGAGCAAAGCGCTGCAAAGATTTCGGCAATTCAACTTCATCAAATTTCTGTTTCTTCAATGGACGTTCTTCTACCTGATGAAGCTCCCTAAATGATCTCTTTGCGTTTAGAACAACCTCCTCCTTCTTTTTAGCCTTTTTGCTTGGCTTGCTCCTTCCCTTGGTCTTATTCTTGAAGGTAACGCTCTTTGCTTTCTGGACAGTCTCATCCAGTTCAGCCTCTACCTCCTTTCTACTTGACCTCTCCTTCTTTCTTGGTGGTCTTACTGTTCCAATCTTGCTTGGGTCTAACATGATTGTCTCAGGCTGAAGTTTGTCAAGGAGAGAATGTACTTCTTTCTCTCTCCTTTGTTTTTTCGTTTCGTAAGGGTTCGCCACCCAAGAATCGAAGTTCGGTTCGCCAGAACCAGGAACTAGAATACTCGATATGCCCATGGAATGCCCGATCCCAAGCACATCTTCGTAAGGCCGAAAGCAGACCTTCCCAATCTGATAGCCCTTCACCATTGAATGATTCATGTATCTTCCATAATCATGGCTTCCAACCGGATCTCTCCATATCTGTACCTGAGATCCATTTGACAAAGCCAGCAAGCCCTTCTGACTGAAGTCCATGGACTGGGCATAACTAGAATAGCTTCTAAGAACCTGAAACTTTCTTATATCCCATAGCTTGATCTTGCGGTCTATACCAGCGGTAGCCATTAGATGGCCATTGCAATGGAAGGCAAGGGCTGTTATTGGACCATGGTGGCACAGCATTGTAACAAGTGGTTTTGGGCTTGTGGGCTTCCACATAGTGACTTTGCCGCCGGCATGACCCAAACTTATAATTGCATTGTAAGGGTTAGTCTCCATCACATCGGTGCGACCAAGACCGGTGCGGTAATTGCCAACAATCTCACCTGTGCTCACATCTTGGTAGTGAAGTTGCCCAAATTTGTTTATTGATACCAATAGGAACTGCTTGTCCAAAAACTGAAGCTTTAAAGGCGCTCCATGTTCCTGAGACAGCAGAAATTTTTTTAATCATAAAGCACAATAATTCAAGAATGACAAACAATTAGACCCACAAAAAGTAATTGCTACATAAGCTAAGTGATGGAAAAAATTATGATGTTAAAAGCAAATTAAGAACCAAGACACAAGGTTAGAATTAAATCAACTCAAAAATAAATTCAAAATGATCGATTAATTATATATAATAGATATAATAAGTGATATCAAGTAAAAGAATAAAAACTATAAATATAAAAATGATAAATCTATAACAAATGAAACTTAGAAACTAATGTTAACTCAAAAATGATTATAAAGTTAATATATATATATATATATATATATATATATATATATATATATATATATATATATATATATATATATATATATATATATATATATATATATATATATATATATATATATATATATATATATATATATATATATATATATATATATTATATATATATATATATAATCTAAAGAGAAATTTCTCACTAAGCATTTGAGATTTTAGTGAGTTTATGTTTATTTCTATATTTCCATGCCCAAATTCATAAATTTTTTTCCTCCAGCGAAAAAGTAGAATTTGCTCATCAAATCTATTAATTCTACAGGTTTATTTTGCTGAAGGTGAGGAGATGAGTCTAACCAATTGGTATAACTCTCTTGAAGAGCAGGAGGAAGAACTGTGATAGTTGCTCCTTTATATTCTCACCATTTGAAAAACCAATAAAAAACCAATAAGGGACTGGGTTTTCTAATATATCTGGATAAATAATAAACATCTAGGAATGAATTTTAGAGGCATTCAAAAGATAGAAAGCCTTATGCATAGCCTAAACATACGTTCAATATTGTTTTAGTGGGCCTCCATTAGGTCCCTCAATAGTATATGTATGGTATAGATATAGTGCATTATAGATATAGTTATAGTATAATTATAGTATAGTATTAGTATTGTATAATACAATTATAAACATAGTATAATATAATATAGTATAGTATTGTGTAATATAGTATAGGTATGGTATAATAAAGTATAGTATAATATAGTATAGTATTGTGTAATATAGTATAGGTATGGTATAATAAAGTATAGTATAGTATAGTAGTATAATAATATAGTATAATATAATTTAGTATAACATAGTAGTAGTATAGTATAGTATAGTATAGTATTGTATAGTATAATATGGTATAATATAGTAGTAATATAGTATAGTATATTAGTAGTATAGTATAGTACAATATAATAAAATATTAGTAAGAAATTGTAGTAGTATAACACATTGTATAATAGTACTATAGTATATGATATACCCTAAACCCCTATATATACTATAGTACTACTATACTATATTATAATATACTATACTATACTATTTTATACAATACTATAGTATACTACTACTATATTATACTATAGTACTATTATAGTACACTATACTATACTATACTATATTATAATATAAATATACTACTACTATACTATACTACACTATAATACTGCTGTATTATACTATACTGTTACTATATTATACTATAATATATACTATATTAAATTATATTACACTATGTTATACTATACATAGTTGTTGTATAGTATAATTTAATAATATAATACTACCATATTAGACTATACTATAACTATGTTATACTATAATATACTATATTAAACTATATTTACACTATGCTATACTATATATAGTTGTTGTATAGTATAATTTAGTATAGTTGTAGTATAGTATATTATAATATAGCACAAACAAATTATTGTATATTATAGTACAGTATAGTGTAGTTGTAGTGTACTATAGTACAATTTAGATAAGTATAGTTATAGTATAATATAATATAGTTGTATTATAGTATGGTTATAGTATAGTTGTAGTATAATATAGTATAATATAGTTATAGTATGGTTTAGTTTTAGTATAGTATTTTTTTAATATAGAATAATGTATAGTATAGTAGTTATAGTACAATATGGTTATAGTATAATATAGTAAATAATATAGTACATTAGTATATTATATACTATACTATACTATATTATATTATATCATACTACACATATATTATATATCAAATATTATACATATACTATACTATACTATACTATAATCATACCTATACGATACCTATACTATCTATAATTATACTCTAGATATATTATATTATACTATCATTCACTATACTAAACTATACAAATACTATATTATACAATGCTATATAAATACATTCTCTATACACCATGCATATAATCCTACATCTCTTTCCATGTATCATTTGATCCATAAAGCCTTCCTTTATTGTCTATCTCAAATATGTGGCGCACAAACAATTTCTAGATCAATCTTTAGGTTTTATGATATCTTTTATTTAAGGCTTGAAATTTTCTCCTTCCGCTTGAAGAATAAGTTCACTACGAAAACTCATTATATTATTATTATCTAGTTGCATTTGCAATTATCTAAATTTATATGGAATATGGAACCTGAAACATTGGGATAAACTAATAATAATTATGATCTTATAAAAATAAATTATACACACACATCTAATCCTACTTTTTCAAGATTTATCATTTTCAAGAAAATATAGTCCTGAATAATGAAGCATAAAGAAATTGCGGTATGCATAGAAATACTAATTACAGCAAACCAACGTCAAGTTTTCGTTGAGAGGAAATACAAACCTTAAGGCAGTGAATTTCTGTGCCATGCCTATTATAAATGTACGGATATCTGCCACAATTCACCATAAATCAGTCAACACAACAATAAAAAGTCACGAGATGGAAATTAAATGGTCAACAGATAAAAAATACATTATGAAACAGAGAATACATTAAATGCTCCAGGAGTTTCCTTCACAAATTAATTTTCTCAATGCTATCATACGAACTAGATTAGTGTAGTATAGTAATAACAAGCATAACATCTCTGAATCTTCTTTGAATATTTCTAAACTATAAAGCCAGGAAAGAAAGTCAAGGGTTTCTGAATTCTAGAATTGCAGTTATTACTATCATCAAGAAAAAATATATATATTAAGCACGCTAAAACAGAAATATATAGCTAGTAACAACAAATTAACATGGAAGTTTAATAGAATATATATTCTGAAATACCTTCAATTATTTAAAACAAACATAAATTTAACAGAAACATGTAAGAATTTTATTGAGAATGTCAGTAAAACAACAATTGCTTCCAGAACTAATGCATTACTAATCAATAATCATAGTAGCATCAGCCAAAACATTTTATCGGTTTTATTAAGAGATGGGGATTGTTTTTGTCAGGTATAAGAAGAATTCATCAAGGTACCCATCCTACTATTATAGTGCCATGTCAACAACAAAAGACATGCAATCACATCCCTGTAAGGTACATGTGTGGAAAACCTTTTGAATAAATATGAACATGATTAAGCAAATCTATTATATCCAAGCACTCCTAGTATATCTTTTTCTACTTTCGTCTCACTACTCTAGCAAGAAAAGATATGTGCCTTCATATTTTTCAATCTATTTTTTTATGTTGACAAGATTATAGTAACTAGTTGATGTAGGGTGTTTTAGGATTTAGTAATGTGAACTTAGGATGAGTTGGGCAAAGGAATACACAAAAGAATACAATTTGCAGTTTTTTAAAACTTTTTAATTTAGACAAAGATTGGTGATTTTTAATGCAAAATAAGAAAAAGCACCACATTCATTCTAAATAATAACTTAAAAGTTGTCAGAATCTAAAATTTCCTACGAAATCTGAGAACAAAAAAAAAAAATCCATGAAAATAAAAAATAGCTAGTAACGAACTTAACAATATCAATGACGCACACAAATAAATCCTTACACATTTTATAAGAAAGAACAAGGATAGAAATCATCAATTGAAAGTATAGTTTTCATGACAACAAGGAGAATTATCCTCCCGAAGTTATCATTAAGACATGTAGAAAGCTTAAAGAATCTACATCCAACAATATGCATAAGAATTAAGAGCAAACTTGAAAATTTTCATTCAATTGTTCAATCGGGGGGGGGGGGGGGGGGGGGGGGGGGTGGGGGGATCCAATGAAGCTTATATACATCATTAGCCCTATTTATAGCCCAAGAAAATCCAAAACAAGTAAATTATATGAATCTCCTCAGATCTAACATAATATTACAAGTTTCAATCACAAAAACTTGAATTCCAGCAAGAGCATTAAATTTCTTACCATAGTTTCAACAAAATAATGAGTTTCCAATCAAAAAAAAAATACTCTACTAATATTGGATTTTCAACTAAAATACAAAAAGAAAATCAATCAGTGAACGAAGCTACAATACCGAATAAGCATATAAGGCAAATCGAGAATTGCTTTAGTTCCGATTATGGGAATAGAAGAAATCCTAGCAGTCGAAAATTGCTACAGTGACTTGCATCCAAGTTAAAATAGTTTATGGAAACAATAAACCGTGAAATTCCAAATTAGTTGATGGACAACTCAGAAGATCAATTGTGTGCTAAAATAGGAAATCAGATACCAACAGTTGAATTGAAATAACTTGTAGTAGTAAGTCGAAGTTAATGTGGAAATCATTCTTTCAGATAAAACCTGATACAATAATTTGGGTGCAAGCAACTTTTTTTGGTGAACAAATCCATGAATAATTTTATATCACACACTGATAAATTAATACTCTAATTTCTTTGACAATAAGCATAAAAATTGAGAGCAGCAACAACAACAACAACAACAACAACAACAACAACATCAAGCCTTTATCCCACTACATGGGGTTGGCTACATGAATCCTTTTTCTCCATTGTGTCCTATTAAAAGTCAAATTCTCGTTTAAGTCTAATAAAGAAAGGTCATCTCCTAATATTTTCTAACCAAGTCTTTTTAGGTCTACCCCTACCTTTCTTAACATAAGTCAAATCTAATACCTCTACTCTCCTAACCGGGTCATCGAAAGGCCGCCGTTTTATGTGACCAAACCATCTAAGACGACTCTCTCTAATCTTATCTTCTACTGGAGCTACTTCAACCTTTTCACGTATATGCTCATTTCGTATCCTATCTGTAAGGGTAAAGCCACTCATCCACCTGAGCATCCTCATCTCTGCCACACTCATCGATTAAAAAGGCGTTCGAGGCTTCGAGGCGCCTTCGAATCGAGGCACGGAGGTCGGGCGAACGAGGCTTAAGCCTCGCTCGGGCGAGGCTTACGCCTTTTTCCACGGAGGCGTACGCCTCACCGCGTGAGGCGTCGAGTCGCATCGAGGCAGCGCCTCGAAAGTGAGAAAGTTACCTTCACAGTCAGCGAGCTCCCGTTGTTTCTTCCGATCAAAATGTTGTAGCTTACGATTCGGCAGGAAAGGGAAAGTCGTCGAAGGAGCAAAGTCGAACAGCCACGAAGGAGCTAAAGAAGCGATGCGTGCAATCTCTACACTTCCTGTGAAGCAACGAAGCCGAACAGCAAGGACGAAAAGAGAAGATGAAAGGCAAACCGTAGACACAACTAAGTTATTATTGATTAACTTAGTTAATATAATTTAAAATATTAATAATTAAACAAATTAATTAAATAATTAATAATATAATTAGTGCATGAATTAATTATCTATTTTAACTTAACTGAATAATTAGTATTATAATTATTAATTAAATTTTAATATAATTAGCCTAATTAATATAAATTACATATAAATTATGCGATATGCTCGGTACTGAGTTGTACATGCTCGGTACTGAGCGGTACATGCTCGGTACTGAGCGGTACATGCTCGGTACTGAGCGGTACATGCTCGGTACGCTCGGTATTGAGCATATACAACAAACAGAATTTCAAAATTACTCTTATAATATAATTTTGTTCCCCGTCAGGGGGCAGCGCCCCCTTGGACCCCTGGCAGACTGGTATATTTTTGTATTCATGTTATTTTATTATTGGTGGTCCAAATAATTGTTATTTTTTATCATTATTTAAAATTTTAAATTAATTTATTTTAATCGTTTTGAGGCTTACGCCTCGATCCGCCTCGAGGCTTACGCCTCGCCTCGCTTAGAAAAAACGCCTCGATTCCCGATTTCGCCTTTTAAAACCTTGGCCACACTTAACTTAGTATTATGCTTCTCTTTTAATGGCCAACATTAGACACCATAAAGCATTGCAGGCCTAACTACCATCTTATAGAATTTTCCCTTAAGTTTGAGGGGTACATTTCTATCACATAACAAGCCCGATGCATTCCTCCACTTCAACTATCCAACTTGAATTCTGCTGATAATATCCCCATCTATTTCACCATCACTCTGAACAATTGATCCAAGATATCTAAAACGTGTACTCTTATTAATGACTTGATCGCCCAAAGTCACAATCCCCTCACTAGGTCTATTACTACTAAAATTACACTCCATATATTCCGTTTTAGATCTACTCAAGCGAAAACCTTTAGACTGTAAGGTTGACCTCCATAATTCAAGTTTACCTTCAACTCCCTCTCTAGTCTTATTAACAAGAAGAATATCATGAGCAAAAAAGCATACACCAAGGTACATCCTCTGGCAAATGTCTAGTGAGAACATTCAAGCCTAAAGCAAAAAGATATGGGCTTAAGGCTGATCCTTGATGTAACCCAACCGAAATGGGGAAATACTTGGTCAATCCACCTTGTGTTTGAACACAAGTAATAGCTCCTGCATACATATCTTTAATGATTTGAATATAAGCATTATTGACTCCTTTCTTTTCAAGAACTCTCCATAGCACTTCTCTTGGAACTTTATCATATGCTTTTTCTAAATCAATAAATATCATATGTAGATCCTCCTTATTTTCTCTATATTTCTCCATCAAACCTCTTAATAAATGTATGGCTTCCAAAGTCGACCTACCCGGCATGAATCCAAATTGATTTTGAGAAACATTAGTATCACGCCGCAACCTATGCTCCATAACTCACTCCCATAGTTTTAAAGTGTGACACATTAACTTAATACCTCTATAATTCGCACAATTTTGTGCATCACCTTTATTCTTAAAAATAGGAATTAACATACTCATTCTCCACTCATCTGACATCTTTTTAGTCTTCAAAATAGTATTAAAAAGTTTAGTAAGCCATGAAATTCCTTCATCTCCTAAGCATTTCCACACCTCTATTGGAATATCATCAGGTCCAACAGCTTTTCCACCCTTCATTTTCTTTAAAGCCTCTCTAACTTCAGTTTTACTAATACGCCGATAAAAACAAAAATCTTTATTTTCATTTAGGGTGCTAAGGTCACTATAGTCAATCTTATTTTCACAATCTTCATTAAAAAGTTTAGCAAAATATCTCATCCATCTTTGTTGAATATCATCTTCTAAGAGAAGTATTTTTTGACCTTCATCTTTAAAACACTTCACTTGAACTAAATCCTTACTACTCCTATCTCTTTGTTTGCCTAACTTATGCATAAAAATTGAGAGCAAACTTGAAAATTTTCATTCAATTGTTCAATCATCCAATGAAGCTTATATACATCATTAGCCCTATTTATAGCCCAAGAAAATCCAAAATAAGTAAATTATATGAATCTCCTTAGATCTAACATAATATTACAAGTTTCAATCCCAAAAACTTGAATTCCAGCAAGAGCATTAAACTTCAACAAAATAATGAGTTTCCAATTTAAAACAAAAATTTATTTCTAGTAATATTGGATTTTCTAAGAAAATCTAAAAAGAATATCAATCAGTGAAAGAAGCTACAATACCGAATAAGCATACAAGGCAAATCGAGAACTGCTTTAGTTCCGATTACGGGAATAGAAGAAATTCTAGCAGCCGAACATTGCTACAGTGACTTGCATCCAAGTTAAAATAATTTATGGAAACAATAAACCGTGAAGTTCCAAATTAGTTGATGGACAACTCAGAAGATCATTGTGTGCTAAAATAGGAAATCGGATACCAAGAGTTGAATTGAAATAACTTGTAGTAGTAAGTCAAAGTTAATGAGGTAATCATTCTGTCAGATAAAACCTGATACAATAATTTGAGTGCAAGCAACTTTTTTCGGTGAAAAAATCCAAGAATACTTTTATATCACACACTGATAAATTAATACTCTAATTTCTTTGACAGCTCATGACAGGAATATAAAAAAAATTGAAACTACTAAAGCACAGATAATGCTACTTATCAAACAAAACAAACATAATTTGAGCAATAATAGTTTGGGCGGCAGGGTCGTGTAAACAAAACAACTCTCTTACTATCAATTCATGCTCCCATTTGTAGGTATGACTTTTCTTTTATGTTTTTCCAATGTTCTAAATAGTAGACATGCTCACTTAATAGATCAATGAACAAGGTTATTGCCCTATAACAATTAAAAATCATAATGATAATATATTTGGCAACTGCAAAATTGCAAATCATAACCATTTCACATTTATAGTTTGTAATGGAGTAGGAAAGAAGAAAATAAGCTGGAAGGTAACCCCATTGCATATCAGTATGACAATAGCAGTAATTTGTAATAGAATAAAAAGAGAGTTTACCTCTTCTGGGCGACTGCGAAAAATTGTTCATTATGCAGGAAAACCACATCACGCACTGTTTCCCTAACCTGTTGGACAAAAATGATTAGTCATTGTTAACCATTGAAACAAATAAAATGATTTGAACATTAAAGATGGCATCAATTTATTGAGAATTGATAGATTATGTTTTTAATACCAATTCCATGACAAGATAGATGACCAAGAAGAATATAGATGAGGCTATTACGCCGGGCCTAGCTGGACCGGTCCAGACCAGACCGGTCCAATTCTACGTGAGGAAGCGGGGAGCTCCAGGCAGAGCTGGCAGGGAGGGCGGAAGCTATGTGGAGCCCACCTTGGGTTAAATGCAATGTTTGGAGGGAAAAGTATTTGAGGGAAGGGCTGTTTAGGGAATTTGCTTGAGTCCTTTCTTTTTAAGTAGAAGTTTTGGAGGGATTTAGACTATCTTGAATTTGAATGAAATTGGAGATCTAGGGTTTGTTCTTCTTGGGCTCTAGGGTTTGCTAGAGATTTGGAGAGTTGTTTCTTCCTCTCGAATCGAAGGAACGTATATCTTTTATGTTTTCTTGAATCCTTTAACGAAAGATCTTGTTTTGCTTGAGATTTCTTCCACTGATTTGCTGTACGTTGCTGTTTTCTACTGAAAAACTGCTGTTTTCTGCTACAAAACAGCAGTTTCCTCTTCGTTTTGTGCTGATTTTGGTTAGGTTTGCTTGCAAACTCAAGTATTACCTTAGGGTTACTTGCGAACTTAAGTATTTCCTATCAAATTGGTATCAGAGCATTGTCTTGGGACTTTTGGAGGCTGAAATCTGAAAATTAAATTTCAGCAATTTTTCTTTCCTCAAGAAGTTCTTCTTGTAAAACCTTGGAGGGAAGATGGCCGGAAAGAAGGTTGATGCACTGGAGGGAGAAATAGGCCAACTGAAGGCTGATTTGGAGGAAAGAACCATTGATTTTCACAACCAATTCGCTTCCATTCATGAAAAGATGGATGTGAGGTTCACTGCTTTGGAGGATATGATGAAGAAGATGCTTGAAGACAAACAAAATCCGGCGACATCGGAGACAAGGGAGGCCACAGGCGGCCATTCAAGAGGAGGAATTCCGAACACATTAAGGGGGAGGGAGAACTCGAAAGTGGAGATCCTCGAGAGAGATGATGGAATACCTCCTCTAGAACCGCTTTCTAGGGAGGAGATGAGTATGGGCTATGAAAGGAGGGGTGCAAAATTTTTTGGGAGAAGGGACGATGCTTACCGCCGTGGTGCCGATTTGGAAAGAAGAAGAGGGGAATGTGATGAAGGGGTCGGGTATAATCGTCGGAGGGAAGATCGTGACTACTGGGGAGCACCTCCTCCTAGAGGAATGAGAGGTTATGGAGGAGTTAGGGGACATGGTGGTGACCCGAGAGTGAGAAAATTGAAGATGCCCATCTTTGAGGGCGAAGATGCACATGGCTGGATCTACAAGGTGAAGAGATACTTTACAGTCAATGGGTTGACTGAGGAGGAGAAGTTGACCGCTGCAGGCTTGTGCTTAGAAGGGAAGGCTCTGGCATGGTATCAATGGCGGGACATGAGGCGACGCATTTGCACCTGGAGGGAGTTCAAGGACTGTTTACTAGAACGCTTCCGAACCAGCAGGGGAGGAGACTTCTGTGAGCAGTTTTTTGCCTTGACACAGGAAGGGACAGTGGCAGAGTATCGTGACCGGTTCGAGTATCTGGCCAGCAGACTAGATCGGCTCTCAGAGACAATGTTAGAAGGAAACTTTATGAAGGGGCTGAAAGCGGAGATCCGGGCAGCAGTTCGGGTGATGAGACCACGAGACCTTGGAGAGGTCATGGAGCTAGCTCAGCTGGTGGAGGACCAGAAGCATCTGGAGAAGGGGATTAGGGGAAGCAATTCTGGGGGATCTTACAGGATGACCACTACTTTCTTAGCTCAAAAGGCACCGGCACCAGGGGGGTTGAGGGAAATACCCAAAGAGAGAACTGGAGGGGGAAATGGGGGAAATTTCAAAAGGCTAACCGAGAAGGAGATACAGGAGAAGAGGGCAAAGGGGTTGTGTTTTAGATGTGATGAGAAATACATGCCAGGGCATAGGTGTAAGGACCGAACTCTCAGGTTCTCACCGTCTGTGATGACGAGGAAGCTGAGGAAGGAGGTGGAAGTGGGTTAGAGATGGAGGATGAGGAGAAACTACATTTGAATGTAGCAGAAGTATCCCTAAATTCTGTGGTGGGATTCACTCCAAATAACACTATGAATGTGAGGGGAGAGATGGCTGATAGAAACGTGATAGTGTTGATCGATAGTGGGGCAACCCACAATTTCATCTCCACTCAGATGGTTGACTTGCTGGGGGTGAAACTGGAGGATACAGGCGGTTATGGAGTGATGTTGGGCACAGGAAAGGTAGAAATGGGAAGGGGAGTTTGTAGAGTAGTAGTGCTGATGATTCAGGGGATCCAGGTGAGGGAAGAATTTCTTCCCTTAGAGTTGGGGAGCACTGATGTCATCCTGGGGATGAAATGGCTGCAGACCTTAGGGGAGACCAAAGTAAATTGGGGTGCTTTGAGGATGGAGCAAATGGTGGAAGGAAAGAAGATGGTGATCCAAGGCGACGCAGGGCTATCCAGGACTAGCGTGTCTCTCAAATCCATGATCAAAATCATACAGGAGGTGGGAGGTGGATATTTGGTGGAACTGCAGCACTTGGAGAGGGTCAGTGTAGTGTAGGGGATGAGGGAAGCCTTCCTCTGGCAGTACAACCGCTCATACAACAGTTCAGTGATGTGTTCCAACCGCCTCAAGGCTTACCACCACTCAGGGAGAAAGAGCATGCAATCATTCTGAAGGAGGGGGTGCCACCAGTTAGTGTGCGGCCCTACCTCTACCCCCAAATTCAGAAGGATGAGATCGAGAAGCTGATTAAGGAGATGTTGGACGCGGGGATCATCAGACCAAGTGTGAGTCCTTTCTCTAGTCCTGTACTACTGGTCAAAAAGAAGGATGGTAGCTGGAGATTCTGCGTGGATTACATGGCATTGAATAAGGAAACTATGCCGGATAAGTTTCCCATTCCGGTGATCGATGAGCTACTGGATGAGCTGTATGGAGCAGTAGTGTTCTCTAAGATGGATTTGAAGTCAGGCTACCTCCAAATCAGGATGAAAGGGGAGGATATTCCGAAGACGGCATTCAGGACACACGAGGGGCACTATGAGTTCTTGGTGATGCCATTTGGGCTCACCAATGCTCCAGCCACTTCCCAATCCTTGATGAACAGGGTGTTTCGGCCGAATCTGCGGAGGTTTGTACTAGTTTTCTTCGATGACATACTGGTGTACAGTCGATCCGAGGAGGAGCACCAAGAGCATTTGAAGGTGGTCTTTGGAGTGCTATGGGAGCACAAGTTTAAAGCAAATCTGAAGAAATGTAGCTTCGCCCAGAAGAGTGTGGAGTATCTGGGACACTTGATATCTAAGGAAGGGGTGACAGCTGATTCAGCCAAGATCGAAGCCATGCAGCGGTGGCCTCTACCTAGGAACTTGAGAGAGCTGAGGGGATTCTTGGGACTGATGGGCTACTACCGGAGGTTTGTTAAAGGGTACAGCTGCCCTTGACAGAGCAGTTAAAGAAGGATAGTTTCTTGTGGGGAGAAGCGGCTACTCAGGCTTTTGAGAAGCTTAAGAAGGCAATGACCACGGTACCAGTTTTGGCCCTACCAGACTTCAGTCAGACGTTTGTGGTGGAGACAGACGCATCCGGGTATGGGCTGGGGGCGGTGCTGATGCAGCAGCATAGACCCATTGCCTACTTCAGTCAGGTGTTGGCAGCAAGAGCAAGACTGAAGTCTGTATATGAACGGGAATTGATGGCCATAGTATTGGCAATTCAGAAGTGGAGGCCTTACCTGCTAGGACAGCATTTTGTCATCAGGACGGATCAGAGGAGCCTAAAATACCTGTTGGAACAACGAATGGTGACAGAGGAACATCAGAGGTGGCTGTCTAAACTATTGGGATACGATTTTAAGATCCAGTACCGACCAGGGGTGGAGAATAAGGCGGCTGACGCCTTATCCAGGTGTGAAGGAGAGCTCCAGGCGGTAACCATGTCGGTACCCCTAATAGTGGATTGGGGGGAAATCCAGAGAGAGAGTGAGCATGATGAAGAATTGAAGAAGATCCGATTGGATCTATTGAAGGATAAGAGCAGCCACCCAGGCTACACCCTTGAGGGGGAGAGATTGTTGCACCAAGGAAGGTTTGTGATACCACAAAATTCCATCCATATTCCCCAACTATTACAGGAGTTTCATGGGAGCGCCATTGGAGGTCATTCCGGAGTAGAAAAGACATACCGGAGGCTGGCCGCAGAATTATACTGGAAAGGATGCATAAGCAAGTGCAGGAGACAGTGGCGAGGTGCGAAGTGTGTCAGAGAAACAAGTATATGGCGATGGCTCCAGAGGGGTTACTACAGCCCTTGTCGCTTCCAAATAGAGTATGGGAAGAAGTGTCCATGGATGGCCTACCACGATCGGAGGGATTCACTGTTATTATGGTGGTGGTCGATAGACTGAGCAAGTACGCACATTTCACACCACTTCGACACCCCTACACTGCAGTGACAGTGGCGGCTTCTTTCATCAGGGAAGTGGTCAGATTATATGGAATTCCAGAGTCGATAGTATCTGATCGTGACAAGGTGTTCCTCAGCCAGTTTTGGAGGGAGCTATTCAGGTTACAGGGGACTATTCTCAAAAGGAGCACAACCTACCATCCGCAAACAGACGGGCAAACAGAGGTTGTAAATCGGAGCTTGGAAACTTACTTAAGGTGTTTTGCTTCTGAAACACCAAGGATATGGGCCAAATGGTTGGCCTGGGCAGAGTATTGGTACAATACCTCGTACCACTCAGCTTCCCGGATGACCCCTTTTAGAGTGTTATATGGAAGAAATCCGCCACATTTGGTGCATTATGGAAGGGGAAGCACACCCGTATCTTCAGTAGAGCAGCATTTGGAAGAAAGGGATAGGATGCTAGAGGAGTTGAAGAAACATCTGATGAAGGCACAACAGATCATGAAGAAACAGGCGGATGCACACAGAAGGGATATCCAATTTGAAGTAGGTGAGAAGGTGTTTCTAAAACTACGGCCCTACAGACAGAGAACCTTGGCCAACAGAAGAAATGAGAAGTTATCCCCAAGGTATTTTGGCCCCTATGAGATATTAGATAAAATTGGGGCAGTGGCATACCGTTTGAAATTATCCCCTTCGGCCACTATACATCCAGTATTTCATGTATCACAGCTCAGAAAAGCCATTGGGGAGTATGCAAGCAGTGCTGAACTGCCAACAACATTAACTGAGGAGATGGAAGTGATCATAGAACCTCTGGAGCTGAAAGGTGTTAGACTGGACCAGGAAGGAAACAAAGAGGTGTTGATCGTATGGAAAGGGCTTCCTGAATTCGATGCCACATGGGAACCACACGAGAGGATGATACAACAGTTTCCCGAATTTCAACTTGAGGACAAGGTGATTCTTTGGGAGGGCGGTAATGTTAAGCCGGGCCTGGTTGGACCGGTCCAGACCAGACCGGTCCGGTTCTATGTGAGGAAGCGGGGAGCTCCAGGCGGAGCTGGCAGGGAGGGCGGAAGCCATGTGAAGCCCACCTTGGGTTAAATGCAATGTTTGGAGGGAAAATTATTGAAATTATTTGAGGGAAGGGTTGTTTAGGGAATTTGCTTGAGTCCTTTCTTTTTAAGTAGAAGTTTGATAGGAAATACTTGAGTTCGCAAGTAACCCTAAGGTAATACTTGAGTTCGCAAGCAATCCTAAGCCAATCGGAAGAGCAAACAGCAGAAAAACAGCAGAATTTCTGCTGTGGACAGCAGAAAACTGCACTCAAACTGAGAAAACAGTGGGAAAAAACTGGAATAAAACCAAGCCAATACTTGTATTCCACTAGAAGAAGAATCAAAACAGCAAAGATACAATAGTTCTTCAATTCGAGAGGAAGAACAACTCTCCACAAGTCTCTAGCAAACCCTAGAGCCCAAGCACACAATGAGATCTCCAACTTTTCATTCAAATTCAAGATGATGACCTAATTCCCCCCTTTCCCCCTCTTTAACTCTCATCCCCATACAAAATCCCTAAACAGCCCTTCTATTCAAATTCCCCCCTTTTCATTCAAATTTTCCCTCCAACCCTTGAATTAACTCCATGTGCGGCCCGCCTAGAGTAAGTAAGGACCGGAGGGGCCCGCCTAACAAAGTTTTGGAGGGATTTAGACTATCTTGAATTTGAATGAAATTGGAGATCTAGGGTTTGTTCTTCTTGGGCTCTAGGGTTTGCTAGAGATTTGGAGAGTTGTTTCTTCCTCTCGAATCAAAGGAACGTGTATCTTTTATTATTTTTTTGAATCCTTTAATGAAAGATCTTGTTTTGCTTGAGATTTCTTCCACTGATTTGCTGTATGTTGCTGTTTTCTACTGAAAAAACTGCTGTTTTCTGTTACAAAACAGCAGTTTCCTCTTCGTTTTGTGCTGATTTTGGTTAGGTTTGCTTTCGAACTCAAGCATTACCTTAGGGTTACTTGCGAACTCAAGTATTTCCTATCAGAGGCATATCCTCTTGTATGGCATTTTCAAGAGAAAATCATCCATATGCTACCTAGCTCTTCAAGTTCTTATAATGAGCTGTTCGCTGGCCATAGCCTAGTTTAATGTAACATGTGATTAACACAGTTAACGATGAAGAAATGTGATTCAGATTTCAGCATGAATAAATAAGGGCCAATGAAAGCTTAGATTCACAAAATTTTATCAATGGGCTATAGAGCCTTCTAAAGAAAAGATACATATCATACACCATAGCTTCACTTTGATAATAAAATAACATCAACATCAAGCCTTTGTCTCACTTCACTTTGATAATAATAATAAAAATATAGTTAAAGGCTACAACGCATTACCAGGGCATAATCATCCGGACATCAATGATAAAAATATCATAAAAGATTGCATGAAAAATAATCATACCTGAAATGAGATGCCATAAAAGAAGTGTGAAAAATAATCATACCTGAAATTCTTTTATGAGATCCATAGTAATCATATCTATCATAGCCAAATGGCCCTTTCGTCCTCCAACAAGCATATATCGGCCACTCAATGTATAATCCAACCTGTAGGGACCTAAATCTGCAAGTTTATTTCAAAAGAAATGAGAACTAAAACACAGAAAAAAATATATATAAAGAAAGAAATTTAGGAACGATGACCAATCCACTGCAGTTTTTTTTTTTTTTCAGAATTTGGATCGTCAACCATGATCTTAGTTGCTTGACAAATCATTTCCATTGAAGCAAGAAAAGCCATAGGGAAACGTAGCCAATCAATGATATTGCTAACAAAATAATACATGCAATGAAGGGGTCTGATAAGAAATACTTGATTTCAAGTATTTCCTATTCACTTTCTAGCAATTATCCAAGAAAAAACTGCTGCTCACAGCAGAAAAACAGCAAAAACAGGAAAAAATCTGGGAAATACAGCGAGAAAACTTGAGAAAAATCTTGTATTTTTACTAATAGATGCAAGGAAAATAGCAAAGATACAAGGATCCTCTATTCGAGAGGAGGATCGCACTCTCCCAAATCTCTAGAATACGATCTAGAGCCCAAATTAACAAGAAGAACAAGAGAAACTTCAAAATAAAATCACATAACCCTAAACCTCCCCTTTACTCCATACTTAATGCATACAATTCAAAATAGATACAAAAGGACCTAATTACCCTCACTTCCCCTCATTTTGGCTCCAAGAAGCAACTTGAATTTCAAGTGGACCCCGCCTCTAGCCTCATGCGGCTTCCGCCTCATGTCCGCCCGCCCTCCTCCTTCGGTAAACCTGAACCGGCCCATTGGATTGGGCCGGCTGGACCGGTACAGGGAGGACCGGTCTAACATTACCGCCCTCCCAAAGAACCACCTTGTCCTCAAGGTGGAAGTCAGGAAACTGTTGCTTCATCCGCTCGCATGGCTCCCACGTGGCCTCGTAGTCAGGGAGATTCTTCCATTTGATCAGGACTTCTGTGGTTCCATCTGCTTTTTGGCGAACCTCCATGAGCTCCAAAGGTTCCAATATCATTTCCATCTCCCCGTTAATGTTCCTGGTAACTCAGAACTGGTAGCATAATTTCCAATGACTCTCCTTAGCTGGGATACATGAAAAACTGGATGGATCGTCGCTGTTGGTGGTAACTTTAGACGATATGCCACAGCTCTAATTTTCTCCAGTACTTCATAATGACCGAAGGACCTTGGAGCAAGCTTCTCATTCCTCCGATTGGTGATCGTTTTCTGTCGATATGGGCGGAGTTTCAAAAATACCTTCACGCCCACCTCAAACTGAATATCCTTCTGATGCCCATCAGCCTGTTTCTTCATGATCTGTTGAGCCTTCAACAGATGTCTTTTTAACTCTTCCAGTGTCTTATCCCTCTCCTCCAAATACTCCTCTACTGAAGACACGGGTGTGCTGCTACTCCCAAAATGCACCAAGTGGGGTGGATCCCTTCCGTACAACACCTTAAATGGAGTCATCTGAGAGGCTGAATGAAAAGAGGTGTTATACCAGTACTCGGCCCATGATAGCCATTTAGCCCATAGCTTGGGTGTTTCTGATGCGAAGCATCTCAGATAAGTTTCCAAGCTCCTGTTGACTACTTCTGTTTGGCCATCCGTCTGTGGGTGGTACGCCATACTTCTCTTTAGCACTGTCCCCTGCAGCCTGAATAATTCCTTCCAGAAATGGCTGAGAAACACTTTATCTCTGTCTGAGACTATCGCTTCTGGTACTCCGTGTAGTCTGACTATCTCCCTGATGAAGGCTAACGCTACTGTCACCGCGGTATATGGATGGCGTAGAGGAATAAAATGAGCATATTTGCTCAATCTATCCACTACCACCAAAATCACTATGAATCCCTCAGAGCGGGGTAGCCCATCAATGAAGTCCATAGATATCTCCTCCCAGACTCGTCCTGGTAAAGCCAAAGGCTGCAGTAACCCTCCTGGTGACATAGCTAGATACTTATTTCTTTGGCATATCTCACACCTGAATACCATCTCTTCCACATCTTTGTGCATACCTTTCCAGTACAGCTCTGCCGCTAGTCTCCTATAGGTCTTTAGCACTCCTGAATGACCTCCCATTGCAGTTCCGTGGAACTCCTGAAGCAATTGTGGGATGTGTACTGACGTTTTGGGCAGCACAAACCTCCCCTGATACAACAATCTCTCCCCCTCCAATGAGTACCCTGGATGGCTGCCCTTTTCCTTCACTAACTCGGCTCTGATCTTGCTTAATTCCTCATCTTTAGCACTCTCCTCCTTTATGGCTTCCCAATCTAGCATCATTGGGATTGACACAGCTACTGCCTGCAGTTCACCCATGCACCTGGACAATGCATCTGCTGCCTTATTTTCTACCCCGGGCCTGTACTGAATTTCAAAATCATACCCGAGCAGTTTTGATAGCCACCTCTGATGCTCCTCTGTCACCATGCGCTGCTCCAGCAAATATTTCAGGCTCCGTTGGTCGGTCCGGACGATGAAATGCCTTCCAAGTAAGCAAGGACGCCACTTTTGGATGACCAAAACAATTGCCATCAATTCCCTCTCATAGACAGATTTCAAACGGGCCCTGGCAGTCAACACCTGGCTGAAATAAGCAATGGGCTTGTGGCTCTGCATCAGCACTGCTCCTAGCCCGTATCCTGATGCATCTGTCTCCACTATAAAGGCCTGAGTAAAATCCGGTAAAGCTAAGACCGGCACTGTGGTCATAGCTTTCTTCAACTGCTCAAATGTTGTCGTAGCTGCCTCCCCCCATAAGAAGCCATCTTTCTTCAGCTGCTCTGTGAGTGGCCAAACTATAGTGCTATATCCCTTCACGAATCTTCTGTAGTACCCTGTAAGCCCTAGGAATCCCCTCAGCTCCTTTAGATTTTTAGGCAATGGCCACTTAAGCATGGCTTCAATCTTGGACTGATCTGCTGCTACCCCTTCCTTGGATACTACATGACCCAGGTACTCCACACTGAAGCAGCACTTCTTCAAGTTAGCTCTCAGCTGGTGCTCCTGGAGAACCTTTAACACCTTCCTCAAGTGTCCCCAGTGCTCTTCCTCTGTTCTGCTATACACTAAGATGTCATCGAAGAATACCAAAACAAATCGCCTCAGATACTGTTTGAAAATCATATTCATGAGTGCCTGGAAAGTGGCTGGAGCATTGGTGAGGCCAAAGGTCATCACCAGGAACTCATAGTGGCCCTCATGAGTTCTAAAAGCGGTCTTGGGCACATCTTCCTTCTTCATTCGAATCTGATGGTATCCAGATTTCAGATCGATCTTGCTGAAAATCACCGTTCCACTCAATTCATCCAACAATTCGTCAATCACTGGTATGGGAAACTTATCAGGTACCGTTTCCTTGTTGAGTGCACGGTAGTCTACACAAAACCGCCAATTGCCATCCTTCTTCTTTACCAATAGAACAGGACTAGAGAACGGGCTGGTGCTGGGTCTAATGATCCCTGCCTCCAACATTTCTCTGATCAACTTTTCTATTTCATCCTTCTGAAACTGAGGGAAACGGTAAGGTCGTACGCTTACCGGTGACACTCCCTCTCTTAATGTGATGGCGTGCTCCTGCTCCCTGGGTGGTGGCAACCCTAGAGGGGGTTGAAAAACCTCCTCGAACTCCTGGATCAAAGGCTGCACAGAGAGGGGTATGTCTCCCCCTTCCTCCCCATTCATTCCCTCTAAGCTATGTAACTCCACCAAATAGCCTTCCCCTTCCTCCTGAATTGTCTTGATTAGGGATTTCAGAGAAACCCCTGCCTTGGTCAGCCCTGCATCCCCTTGAATCACCATTTTCCTTCCACCCTTCTTCAACTCCATCTGCAGTGTGCCCCAATTGATTTTGGTTTCCCCCAAGGTCTGCAACCACTTCATCCCCAGGATGACATCCGTACTCCCCAGTTCCAGGGGAAGGAAGTCTTCCTTCACCTGTATGCCTTGGATTTTCAGCACCACTCTGCAAATTCCTCTTCCCATTTCTACCTTCCCAGTGCCCATCATCACCCCATAGCCCACAGTATCCACTAACTTCATTCCCAGCATCTCCACAATTTGGGTGGAAATGAAATTGTGGGTTGCCCCACTATCAATCAACACCACGACTCCACGGTCAGCTATCTCTCCCTTCACCTTCATGGTGTGACTCGAAGTGAATCCCACTACAGAGTTGAGAGAGACTTCTGCCACATCCAGATGCATCTTTTCCTCCTCCACCTCTGAATCGCTTCCCCCACCCTCTTCGTCTTCCTCGTCTTCACAAACGAGGAGAACTTGAAGAGTTCGATCCCTGCACTTGTGCCCTGGCATGTATTTTTCATCACATCGGAAACACAACCCTTTCGTTCTCTTCTCTTGCATTTCCTTGTCAGTGAGCCTCTTGAACTGTCCCCCATTTCCTCCTCCTGTTGCCTTTTCCTTTGGAATTTCTTTCATCCCTCCTGGGGAAGCTCCCTTGGTGGCTAGGTGGGTAGTTGTCCACCTGTAAGTGCCTCCTGAGCTACTACTACTCCTTGCTTCTCCAGGTTCTTTTGGTTTTCGACCAACTGTGCAAGCTTCATGGCCTCCCCTAGGTCCCTGGGCATCAGGACCTTCACCGTTGCTCGCACCTCAGCCTTTAACCCCTTCATAAAATTTCCCTCCAGCACCGTCTCAGACAAGCACTCCACCTTGCTGGCCAAATGCTCAAACCTCTCTCGATAGTCTGCTACAGACCCCTCCTGTACTAGGGCAAAGAACTGCTCGTAGAAGTCTCCTCCTCGTAGGTCTTCCCCTACTCCCTTCCACGATCTCCACCTCCTCCTCCTCCCGATGGATTTCAGAGTTCGTGTTCTTCGCTGCTGGCCCTTTTGCATCAGACGCCGCCGATTGGGTTTGAAACTCCAACATCTTCTTCATCATATCCCGTAGATCGGCCACTTGCCCCTCCATGGAAGACATTCGTTCCTCCACGGTCTCCTTGATTTGATTTATTTCTCCTTCAATTCTCTCCTCCAGAGCATCCACCTTCTTAGCTGCCATCTCCTACGGCTTGCAAATTATGAGAAGATCTCAGGATTTGAAAAAAATTTTTAGCAAATTTCTCCTTCGCCGGTGCAATTTCAGCCGCTGAAATCAGACAAAAACAGCCCACGATTTGTCCCAAGACTTGCTCTGATACCAATTTGATAGGAAATACTTGATTTCAAGTATTTCCTATTCACTTTCTAGCAATTATCCAAGCAAAAACTGCTGCTCACAGCAGAAAAACAGCAAAAACAGGGAAAAATCTGGGAAATACAGCGAGAAAACTTGAGAAAAATCTTGTATTTTTACTAATAGATGCAAGGAAAATAGCAAAGATACAAGGATCCTCTATTCGAGAGGAGGATCGCACTCTCCCAAATCTCTAGAATACGATCTAGAGCCCAAATCAACAAGAAGAACAAGAGAAACTTCAAAATAAAATCACATAACCCTAAACCTCCCCTTTACTCCCTACTTAATGCATACAATTCAAAATAGATACAAAAGGACCTAATTTCCCTCACTTCCCCTCATTTTGGCTCCAAGAAGCAACTTGAATTTCAAGTGGACCCCGCCTCTAGCCTCATGCGGCTTCCGCCTCATGTCCGCCCGCCCTCCTCCTTCGGTAAACCTGAACCGGCCCATTGGATTGGGCCGGCTGGACCGGTCCAGGGAGGACCGGTCTAACAGGGTCCTTCGGTATCAATTTTAATTTTGTCAATTTACTATTGTAATTATATATATTTTTATCCGAAATTCTATTGGAGTTCACAGGAAACAAAGACATTTACTACAACATTTGTTTGTTGTTCCCAATTATTCAAAACAGAAAACAAAGCACAAAACAGGTTTAGGGTGCTCTAACAATTTCAACAACATATCATAATGAGGGACTAATGAAAAGCAGAGAATAAACATAAATAACAGAAATAAGGAAAAAATATTGAAGAAATGTAAATAAAAAATAAAAATATGGAAAGTTTATGGAAACCCTAAGAGATAAGCAAAAGTAGGTTTCATTTTCTACCTTTCAAGACCATATCGAATGGTTTCCTTGAACTAATAATATCCACTTCTTGAAGGATAGTTTCTTGCTTGATCCTCCATGTCTTTTCTAGACCTTCAGCCTCCAAATAGCCGTGCTCAGTAGGTAAAAGCCACTATAAAATGTTTAAGATAGTTATTATAAATATAAACTGTTATGAACACTTTCTAGGAATAAAAAAGATAGTGCTTTTACATAATAAAATACTAAGGAAATGTGAAAACTGAATTACAGAACCCATTTAAATTTCTTGACATATAATGTTCCATTAGACGTAATGGGACTCAATTCATCATCAAAGCTCCCGCAGCAATCTCAGCCTCAAATGTAGTTTGATTCTTCACAAGTATGGCACCTAAAATTCATTCATATTGGAATCGGGAAAATTTTTCATACAGCTCGCTAAGAAGTTATTCAAGTTCAAAAAAGTGTTTAGTTACAAGTTACAACCTAGGTTCGAGAAATCTAAAAAAAAATTATTTTTTACTTTTCACTTAGGCGCTGTTTCTTTTTATATAGTTAAGTAAAATGCAAATATGTTTTACTTTACTATTTTATTTGGACTCATTCGCTTCTATGAAATTAATAGAAAATGTAATTACCTAGGGAGCTGAAAATAAATGCAAATCCCCTGATAGCTCACTTTGAAAGCCTACAGCAAATTGTAGAGAAAAAATCTCCTCACACATGATGCAAGAATATTCTCTTCCCTCTAGATGTTTCTGATTTCACAACACCTCCAACACATCTTCCCTTTCTCTCCATCAAATCTATTCCTAGTGCTACCATCATCTGCTTGTATTTTCACCAAGAGTGTCAATGAACCCTCAACGATTTTCCTTCCTCACTGAAAGACGGCTTATAAGGTATTTTCATCCTTTTTCTTCTTGGTTCTAGTTCTCACATTTTTTTATACTCTTAAAGCTCTACATCAACACCTGAAATGGGTCCGATTCATGAAATATCACCATTCCTTTTCTCTATGGTCTTATTTCTCTTAACTTTTGCTTGAGAAAAAGCTCTGTTACTTAATATTGAAAGAGCTGATTTCTCTGTTTTATATTTTTTAATCATTTTGTTTGCTATTCGCTTGGCTTCCTTTTCTCTGAAAAAAAGAAATCCCTCTTTTAAGGCACACCACTTGTTTTGAAGGAATTGAAAGAGGTAAATACTACACCTAAGATGCCAATGAGCATGCTTGTATTAACTTAAAGTTTGAACTTATTTTTTTCCATTAAAGAATGATTTAAATAGCTTAATAAAGTGAGTGCTTAAAATTATGAATCTTTTTCCAGATCCTTTTTACTTGATAACTTGAGAAATGTCAGCATTGAAAATAATGATTTTTTTATTCACGTTAATAGAATACACGATTTCAACACATTCAAAATTCATTTATGGACTTTTCTCTGAACCCTGTTTGATTCTATGTAAGTAAGACAAATGTAAAAATGTTTTTCTCAAATATTTTAAATTCTTTCCTATGCCACTTTCTCATGGTGATGATGGTCGCTGACCAAAACAAATAAAAGACGAAGAGCAACTGGAGAAGCAATGCAAATATAAGGAGTACACTTCCCAGAGTTGGTTCACCGGTGCTCGGATTTTCTAACGCAAGGCCTCATTTTGGTATTTGCTGATGTTATGGAGTTTTTGGAAATGTATTGGAAATAACAACCTTTTACTATTAGTGTAATGAAATTGAGGGGAAATTTGTGAAACCGTTTCCTTATTTGGATGCTGCTGTATCCACGCTTAGATGTTCAAGCAATCCACTGTAATAAGTATAGTTTCATGCTTTATATATGTTAAGAAAACTTATGTTTTGGTGAGATTCAACGGTTTTACAAACTCTATTAATGGATATACTGAAAGAAGCAGGGAAATTTTACTGCTCCGAGTGGCACTATACTTTTTGAAGAAAAGAACTAGTGGTGACCAAAAACATCTCAATCTTGCAACCAAATGCACCAAAATTGTAATTGCTAGTCAGGAATCCTCTTTCATTACACCACTAACTAATTTACATATTCCTTCAACATATCATAGCTTTCAGCCATCCATAGTGCTTCAAACATGTTAGACATTGATTCTGACAATTTATTAGAAAGTAATCCTAACTATTTCACATCAAGGTTTAGGATCTGGTCCATCAATAAGTTGAATCTACAGCCAACACATACTATCAAAATTGCATCAGTTAACTAAATTATTGTTGACCTTAATTTGCAAATAGTGTTTCTATATTCCTCAAAATATAACAGTGCTTCCAGAACTAATAAGAACAAACTTCAACAACAACAACATCAAATTTTTATCCCACTATGTGGGGTCGGCTATATAAATGTTTTTTCTCCATTTAGAGTTAAATTCTCATTTAAATCTAATGAAAAAAAGGTCATTTCAAAAATTTTTTTAATCAAGTATTTTACGTCTACCTCTACCTTTCTTACATAAATCAAATCTAATACATCTACTTTTCAAACCGGGTCATCGGAAGGCTGCCATTTTATGTGACCAAATCATCTAAGGCGACTCTCTCTAATCTTATCTTCCATTGGAGCTGCTCCAACATTTTCATGTATATGCTCATTTCGTATCTTGACTCTAAGTAAAGCCACTCATTCAGTTGAGCTTCTCATCTATTCAACACTTAACTGAATACTATGCCTTCTCTTTTAATGACCAACATTCTGCACCACAAATCATTGCTGGTTTACCCACCATCTTATAGAATTTTCCCTTATCTTTGAGGGGGACTTTTCTATCACACAACAAGTCCGATGCATTCCTCCACTCCAAACATCCAACTTGAATTCTACTAATAATATTCCCATCTACTAAACCATCACTTTGAATAAGAGACCAAAGATAAAAATGTGTACTCTTCTTATTAATGACTTGATCATCCAAAGTCACAATCCCGGCACTAGATCTATTATTACTAAAATTACACTCCATTCAACAAAAATATTGCATGAAATGTTGTGCTATAATCATCACTGAAAATAGAAAGACGCTTCTATCAATTGAAAGGATCTACTTAACCTGCAATAACTACCACATAAATATCATAATTATAATCATAGTAAATAGGAGAAACAAGGAAACCTTTTCAGCCATAGCAGCAGCTTTTGCAGATTGACCATATAACTTTTCTTTAACACTGAGTTGTCCTTTCAACCTTTTATCCCGTAATACCTAAATAAAATGAAAAAGATTGTCAGACATCAAGAAAAAAGGCCATTCAAATCTAGTAAATATGCTTGCAACGTTAATATCTGTTGTTCAGACAAATCCCAAAAAAGAAACGTATACCTCCAGGTTAGCGCCATCTCCTCGTAGGTACTTTTTTGCTTTTGGATCTAATTCCTCTAAATTTTCCTGTAAATTTAATTAGCAGACAAACTAATTAGGATATCAAAAAATGAATGAAGTTTGTTCGATTCCAACTTTCAGTAGACAAATTTTGATTCCAAAGATAACAATAATACAAATTCAATTTCTAATAGACGTAACAAAAACCTGAAATCTTTGACTTAGTTTGACTAACCAAAAAAGAAAATAATAAATAGAAATGAAATATCAAAAAAGGTATTTTCAATAAACACACCTTAAACATCGGAAAGCACAAAACAAAATAAAAGCATTATATAAATAAATTTTATCAATGCAATGAAATAAAATTGGCTTGCAATGGAAGAAATATGGCATACCTGCTTTATTCCAATATTAATGTTTTCAGTCTCCATATTTTCTCGCCTAACAACCATCTGCCAAAATAATAAGTCATTAGTTCAGCTTAGCTAATGTAAAAACAATTTTGAGGGTTAGAGGCTTCCTAATATAACTAATATAATGTATACTATTATTTCATGCAAATGAAATAAATGATTCATAGTCACAAGTTATCAATTAATTTATGAACTTAATTTCTTCAAATATAAGCAAACAATGCTAGAACGAGCTGTATTCTATAATATTCTATGCCTTTCTCCCCTCTGGTTCATCTTCTACACTGATTTAGTTTAGTTTTGGAGTTCTATATTTGCTTAAATCAACAGCGATTAGAAGATTGGTGAAGACTTTAATTTTAAAATCATGGTTCAACAACATGATTGTTAAAGTCACGACCCATTACACATAGGGAGTCAGGACTTGAGTACTGACTGGATGTAATTCTTTCAAATTAGGATAAATTTGTGACTACAAACTTTTAGAAGATTATATTTGATTATGCTAGAATTAAACCTACATACTATTTTGTGATTTCTTTACTTGCATTTTTCAACACTATAATTTTAGTTATTTGTTTTCCTGCATGAATGAATTTTCTCAAAAACCATACAACAAAATTTTCTTGTTAATGGTATGAGTTCTAATCAAAGTAAATTTTTATAGTTATGATTTTATGCATATGGCTTCTATTAAACATTCCTTAAATTATAGCTTGAGTGGATTTTACAATATATAGTTTTCATCTAAAGGTGAAAATTAATTTCCTATATCGATAGTTTATGAATTGCAAATTTAAGTTTTAGTTCTTGAATTTTGCATTATATCTAGTAGCAACTCTAGAGGCCAACTTGCAATATGTGTGATTGCAAAGTTGGTAGTCTATCAGTTTAGAGAAAGTGAAAATCCTTGGGCCTTTACAATGAGTCAAAATCTTTCCCAAATTTTCATGATGTAGAATATCTTTCTTATTTAACACTGTCATTGCCGGGTCACAAGGCCTGGATGAGAAAAGTGGAGGGTTACATTAGGTAGTCGACAACCAACGTATAATATTTTTGAATAATCAAGAACGAATATCTTCCTTATTTCCGTAGCTAAAAATATAGAAAAATGGTTAATCCTTGTATATTATGTCGAGAGAATTTTTTCATATGATTACTATATTATTAGTAGTTTTCATAGGTAGAAATTACAACGAGTAATCTAGAATTATGTATAAATAGAGGTGCAAAGCTCTCAATGAAATACACACAAATCATATCATTTTGTCACAATTCATGGTATCAGAGCTATAAGAACAAAATAATACTAACATTACCTCCTACCTCTGGCCTGTAATCCCAAGATCTGTCTTCTAACTACTTCTGCCTCTCTTTTTCCGTACCCTTGCACCACTTGATGTCCCCCAAATCAATAAGACCTCAACCTTGTTCTTTCGAAAATAAAATAGAGGAAAATATTTTTTCTTTAAGAAAATCTCTTTTACAGCAAGAGCTAATGACCAATCAAATGATTCTAATGAAGCTTTAGCATGTGAGTACCAAACCTTCAATCTTCAATCAAATTAAATGAAATAAACTACTTTATTTTGACTCAAATTGTAAAAATCTTTCAAGGAAAAGTTGGGCCACCATATTAGACGAATTCTAAGTGAAAATGAAATTCATTTTGCCACATGGGAAGTAAAAGATTCCTCAATTATGTCCTAATTAAGGAATACAATGGTACCATAACTAAACAAAACCTACATGCTCCTCATCAAAGCCAAAGATATATAAGATGCAGTGAAGTAAACATATTCCAAGGGGCATGATACGCCTTAGTCTATAAAATTAAGACAAAAATTCACATCAACAAATAAATTAACCATTCAATTGTTGAGTATTATAAAAAAATGAAAAATATGTGGCTCAAACTCGATTAATACCAACGTATAAAAATGAGTTGCAATGAAGATGTTGAACAGTTACAAACTTCTGAAGAAGAAAGAATTTTTGAATTTTTAGTTGGACTAAATACCCACTATGATCAAACATGCATTCAAATGGCTGAAATATACTCCATTTCCAACCTAAATGAATTCTTCTCCCCCATTAAAAATGAAGAAGGAAAAACGTGTGGGTAATGTTAGAAACACATCCCATTAGTGAAAATGCTACCTTATTCATTGCCCCTACATCAAAACCAAATAGTTGGCCGACATCCTGACCAAAGTGCTATCAAACTGTACATATCAAAATATCATGTCCAAGTAAGGCATGAAGAGTATCACTCTATATCTTGAGGAGTTCTAGTGGTTCTAGAAGCCAACTTGGAAATTTGGGAGATTGCAAAGCTGGTAATCTATGTGGACGAGTTAGCAATCTGTGGGTTGTTTCAAGGTTTAGAAACCTCTCTCATATTACATGAAAAATAGATATGTGTAAGTCGTAGAATATCCTCGTTATTTCCATAGTTATGTATATAGAAACATGATTAATCCTTACACATTCCATCCTATAACTTTGATTATGATAGGAAACACTTGTAGATCTTAAGTATTTCCTATCAATTTTCGGAAAACAGCGAGAATTCTCGACCAAAATCCACACAAAAATAGGAAAACAATATATGATTTGTATTATATGCTGAAAAGGAAACGGAAAATAGCAAGATACAATTGATCCTCTATTCAAGAGGATCGATCTCTCCCAAATCCCTAGACGCCGCTAGAGCCCAAAAGAAAACCTAAATCTAAGAGATCTCAAATTTCAACAAATGCAAGATGCCATAACCCTAGGAAAACAAAGTATTTCATGCATAGAAATCTAAAGGAAAACCCTAAACAATCCCTACATTCAAATTTCCCTCCCAAATCCCTAAAAAATCCTTCCTAAAAAGCTCCGTTGGATAAGGCGGCTCACGCAGCATGCGCAAGAAGCGGAAAAGTTCCGCCTCTGTTGCGTTGGACCGGTCCCGTGTGGACCGGCTGGACCAGTCCAATGGACCGGTCTAACAATCCTCTATTTGAGAGGATGATCGATCTCTCCCAAATCTCTAAACGCCGCTAGAGCCTTAAAGAAAACCTAAATCTAAGAGATCTCAAATTTTAGCCAAATTCAAGATCCCCTAACCCTAGAAAAACAAATTATTTAATGCATGTAAATCAAAAGGAAAACCCTAAACAGTCCATACATTCAAATTTCCTTCCCAAATCCTTCAAAAATCCTTCCTAAAATGCTTTGTTGGCTGTGGCGGCTCACGCGGCATGTGCAAGAGGCGGAGAAGTTCCGCCTCTATCGCGCTGGGCCGGTTTTTGTGCGCGCGTTAAATTCCGGCGATGGGTAAATTGCGGATTTAAGAATTTACAGCTTAAATCCCCTATTTACTAAATCCCTCCGTTCGGCGGATTTATGGGATTTGGCCTAAGAAGCGCGCGAAAGGGAAAAAAGTTACCTTCACAGCTAGCGAGGGAAAGTCGTCGAAGGAGCGAAGTCGAACAGCAACAAAGGAGTCGAAGAAACCACGCGTGCAATATTTCTTCCATTAGATTTTTTAGGGGCTGTTTGGTATGCGGATTTAAGGCCGGATTTGGGCGAAATCCAGCCAAACGGCCTAAAATGCAAATCCGAATCTCACGGCAAACGAAATCCTCCGTGGACGGAAAATTCCGCCGATTCGCTCTAAATCCCGGATTTCCGAAATCCTTTGGTTCGGCGGATTTAGGGGATTTGGCCGAAGAAGCGCGCGAAAGGGAGAAAGTTACCTTCACAGCAAGCGAGCTCCCGTTGTTGAATCCGATCAAAATGTCGTAACTTCCGATCCGATAGGAAGGAAAAGTCGAAGAAGGAGCGAAGTCGAACAGCCACGAAGGACGAAGGAGCCGAAGAAGCGACGCGTGAAATCTTTACTCCTGCGAAGCAACGAAGCCGAAGAGAAGATGAAAGGCAAACCCGATACGCCTCTGAAGTTATTACCAAGACTGTGAAAACCGGACCGGACAACGAAGCGGAGGAGAGAGATTCAAGGTTTGACCGGTTCGACCGGTTGAATCGGGGTCGAACCGGATGATGTAATAAATAATAAAATTATTAAAAATTAATAAAATAAAAATCATATAATATAAGTATATGACTAATATGAGTATTTAATAATATTTATAAAATTTTAAAATATATAATAAAATTTTATACATATAAATATCATTTAAGAATAATATAAAATTATAAATATAAATATCATTTAAAAATAATATATATTTATATTTTTTATAATTAAATATATTTTATAAAAATAATATTTAAATAATATATAAATTTATAATATTAATATTTAATAATATATATTATAGCAAATTTATAATATATATTATCCAAATAGCCCAACTAAGCAAAATTTTCAAGCCCAACTAAGCAAAAATTTGAAGCCCAAATAAGCCCAAATTCACATTCTAAGCTATTCATGCAACTTTTTTAGTCCCACATCATAGGGAGAGTTTGAGGATGCTTCCTTGAACCCTTTATAAAGTGAGAAGTGCTCTTTTTGCCAAACAAATTTTGTGAGATATTTAAGATAACTTGCATGTATTAGATGATATTAATCATCACAATTAATAAAAATATTTTAAAAAGTTTTAAAAATTTTATTTAACTAAAATATATTTTTAAAATTTTAATAAAAACAAAAATAATTTTTTTTATGAACCGACCGGTTCTTTCCAAACCGGGCCGGTTCAACGGTTCACCGGTTGAACCGCCGGTTCAATCCGGTTTGATCCGGTTCGATGCAGAGCCGGTTCTTGAGCTTGGTCGGACCGGCCACCAGACCGGTTCACGGTTGAACCGGTTGAACCGGCCGGTACGGTCCGGTTTTCAAAACATTGGTTATTACTGCTTAACTTAATTAATATAAGTTAAAATAATAATAATAGAGTACATTAATAGTATAATTAGTTCATAAAATATTTATCTAATTTAAATTAATTTAAAAAGTAATGATATATTAATAATTAAATATAATATCATTAGCTTAATTAATATAACTTAAAAAATATATTACTAAATATATAATAGGGTAATTAATAGTGTAATAAAAATTAATAAGTAATTTGAACTTAATAATCTTGATAATCATACAATTTAAATCTTTAACTGTTTTAAATCCTGTAATCTGTTGTAAAACATCTTCTCTCGATTTAACAGGATTTAAAATACTTAATTATTTCAAAATAATTAATAGGATTAAAATATGATATTAAATAAAAAAAATTATTATAAAATATTATAAATAATAATTAAATAATTAATTAGTATTAATAAAATTTAGTTATATTTTATTTAAACTTTTTTGTCGTGCTTTAATTATCTTAATAAAGTATGTCAATTTTTTAACCGCCTTAAATCCTAAAATGAATAGCCAAACAGTCACAAAGGATTTAACTGGATTTATCATGAATGTTACCAAACAGTTTTCAGGATTTAACCCCTCAGGATTTCGTAAATCCGGGATTTGGAGGATTTATGAAATCCACTTAAATGAAATCCTAAATTCTACCAAACAGCCCCTTAGGGATTTGGGAGGGAAATTTGAATGAGAGGGTTAGGCTCGGGTTGAATCCGAACTGACTTGGAACTATTCGGGTCAACCCGACCCAACACGAGAAGGAGAAACTGGTCCACCGGAAGAAGAGGCGCAAATGGTAGGCCGAAGCAGGCGTGTGAGGGCATGCTAAAGGATTCTCTACCGGAGGAATTGAAAGAAGAAGAACGGCAGGCCGACAGACGGTCACGACAGGCTGGCGGAGGGCAGTGCTGTTTTTTCGACAATTCGCTCGACAAAAAAAACAAAAAACTCGATGATGCCCTGGCAGCAGGCCGACAGAGGGCAGCATCGGGACGACAGATGTGACAACAATGTGGCATTGCAACTAACGGACGCGACGAAGCCCTAACACAGTGACACTCTAACAAGACGCGATGGACAGACGAGTCCCTAACCGCGACATGATGCGACGAGATGGACAGGTTAAAAATGGGTTGATTTCAAATTCTCAGGTCAAACCGAACAAAAAAATTTAGAGTCGTATTCGGATCAAATTTTGACATCTCTAATTACAGAATAGATTGGATATTCGTGAATCGATTTTCTTTGACAATAACTTATTATCTTCTAAATGATTTTTTTTTTAATTATTAGGTTTAAAATTTATTTGAAGGCTTCATTTAAAATGCAGCAGTCTTTTAATTGTGCAGGTAGGGTTAGTAGAGGCCAGCGGGCCTAAGCAATAAGGCCAGGATTTTACAAGAGACGTAGAAGAAGAGATGGTAGGCTTTGGAGCGTTATGGGGTACTCGCGTATTACAGATAGTGAAGAGGAACGACTCGCCGGGGTTGCTATGGAAGAAGATAAAGCTCACGACCACGCGCAAGAACAACGCAAAGAAGCGGCTTCGCCGCGTCTGGCAGGTGCATATTTGAACCTTTTTTCTTTCTTTACAGTTCGAGGATTTAAACGGCTAGGGTTTCTGAGCTTAATGGAGGTATCTTGAATTTCTATCGAAAAAAAAAAAAAAACATTCGAAGGGAAGGGAATTGTATGTTTGACCTTTTATTCCATTTTAATGTTTCCTTTTTCATGTTTAATAAGTTGTCGATTGTTTAGCAAGGCTAGTTTTATGCTCAGGAAAGTGTTTACCTGCAAGGAAGAAAAGATTCTGTAAATGAAAGCCTTTGGTCTCATTTTTCCTATATGATTTGTGGGGATTTGGCGAGTTATAGGTGTTGGCTATTGACTGACATGTCTATCAGGACATGTGCCCACTATAATAAGCGTTATATGATTATCTGTTCTCTTCTAATTGGAATGCCTGGTTTAGTATTTACTAGTGCGAATGCGTAATTAACATGTTTCGTTCATTTCTGGCTATAAAAATGCTATGTATTTTTTCTTATTATTTAATGACCTTTGTCCATTATCTGAATAGGAGAACGAAGGTTTTTGGTTCAAGAAGTGATGCAATGGTTCATTTTTCTTTTCTATTTGATAATGGTACCAATGAATTGGTTGTCCCTTGGTTTATGAAGTTATAAATCTCTAGAAAGCTATATTTACCCCTTGATGTAGAGATTTGGCAATGGGTACAACAAGTTTTATTCAGTTTGAAACATGTATAGGAAATCCTAAAAATCAATAGAGATAAATGGCTTAAGAGATTTTAGGATGGAATGGAATTCAGTTGCAAAGGCCATTTAGTTATATTCCTTTTTGGCTAAAGTTGATGATTTAAGAAGTAGCAAGTGATGAAAATACGATAATACCATAAAAATGTATTTAATGCAGTAAATGTGAGTAACATCACAATTTTAGTTTCGAATGCATGCTTAACTAGCAAAACAAGACTTAGTTTTCTAGGCAAGGTCTTAGTGGCTTGTTCACTTCCTGGTGATTTTCATTACTAAGCATTCTTAGGAGGGTACCTTGCCTTAACAGGACATGTAATCAAAGAGGAATCTTGTTTTTCTTGGAGAAATGGGTTATATTAGTTCAAATATGAAAGGTGATTTAGTCTTTTATGATGTTAATTGACTTGGAGTGACATGGAAAGAGGATTAGGAGTCGAGGGAATAAAGTTGTGTTAGGATATTGCCTTAATAATATTTTCAAGATAAGCACAAAATTCTAAACACACAATTTTAGAAAAACACAAATTATCATTTGTTTTTAGATAAAAATAAGCTAAAAATTTGTTGCAATTTTTATTATCATGGATCATCTCCAAATAAATATTTAGAAGAAAGAAATGAGAAGCTCAGGTGTGCTTAGGAGCTGTTAGCTATTGATGAGAAATATAAAAAAGGGGCGAGAAGAAGAGAAAGAAAACTTATTTTGTGCCTCATTCAAGTAGCATTAAAGTTAAAATCTTATTTGGTCTATATATTTTATGTGTATTATCTCTTTGTGCGGTTCTTATGTTTTTACAAGGTATCAGAATGTTTTTTTTTTTTATTTGTTTGACTTGAGAGCTTTTTGGTGTATCTTTGTAGTTAGGTGGGTGTACTTCAGTTTGAGGAAGAATATTTTCTTGTGCCCTATTTATTTGTACTACTATAATAACTTCCTGTTAGTGGATCAATTTCTCTCTTATTTCCCATGGATATAGGTCAGGTGTCTAAATGAGTTGAGTGAAGCTTCAGTTGACTTAAGCTTGAGCTTAAATTTGACAAATAAACAAGGTTTAGGTGGCACTTCTATTCACCATAATGTTAATAAGCGCTTGACATAGCTATTAGAGATTGAAATCATCATGTATGAGGGCTTCTGAATTTTGAAGAAGTCACCTACAATTAATGTTCTCAACATCTACGCAAACAGTTACAAGGAAAACAATCCCATAATTCAATAATTACCACATGTATAAGTGAATTGATACTAATCAACAATTAAGAGGCTAGGATGGGCTGCTCTATTGTCTCTTGGACACCATCTATTATGGTGTTTTTACCTTTAGGGTGTACTAATTAGCAATTAAGAACATACTCTGTTTTGTAGAAAGTTTCGTCTTGATGGTCTTTTTTTTTAACAATTCTAGCATCAAGTGGCTATTTTGGTAGGTTTTAATGATTTGGTTCAATAACTTTAGTACCTGCTTCCTTGTTGAACATGTTACAATATCCTAGGTACTCTACCCATTACTTTGAAATTTTGTGAAAGATTGATTGATTAAGCAAAGGGAGAGGTAAGGACGAAGGCATTTTTTGGAAAAATTCTTTTATTGATTTCATTGTAAGAAATTTAACTTATTTATAGGTTGTTTAAAATTATGCAATAAGAGGCGTTCATCTGTGCAATGTTGCTTAAAAATGACTCAAGATAGGATAATGATATGTACTTCTTGGATTGGCGGAGGTGTGCCTTGTCTCTTTGGCTTGATGAGCATGCCTTAAGCATTTTTTTTCTAAATCAATTTCTACTTAAAAATCCCTAATTTCTTAAGAGTCCATTCTCTCGCACGACTAAGTGTTGAACACAAGAATGGAAACTCTTTCACTCCTTCAATTCAAACAACTCTTTTTAGCTGCCGCCAGCAAACTCCGAGTGCCTTATGCTGCTTCCATTCTTTCCTTTCTCCTATTACCAATCTTCTTTCCTCTCCAAGTATTCTTTCTTTTCTTTAAAAAAAAATTTCTTGAAAATTTTGAAATCCTAATGTTTTTTAATTTATGTCTTATTTTGGTTATTTAAGTAGGTTTTTTATTTACTTGAATATAATTATTGTTCACTACTTCATATCATATGTGTCAATCTAGTGTTTCGTAGAGGATGGTTAGAGTCAACAAAAAAATCATGTTGATTCATTTGAAGGGTGCGATGTGGAAACATAACATTCAAGTTGATGTGGGAGGCAGTGACAAGATATTTGTTCACTTGAAATATAATTATTGTGATAAGATGGGGAAGGGTGGTGTAAATAGGATGAATAAGCTCCTATCTAGATTTCATAAGAATGTGGCACAATGTGTTGAAGTGTCTGGTATGGTGAAGGACAAAGTCAAACCGTATATGAATAAGTCAGCAATATCAAATCTTCTAGCAAAACAACAATTCAATGCTAGAGTTGATTTTGGCCAGTTCAATGATAGCGTAATGGCCGAGACTCATCTTTCTTATTGCAACACCTGTCCTATAGGGATGTAAGGGGTCCCATGGAGTGACATGATGAACTTGGTGAAAGATATATAGGGAGTTTAGGCCTTCTGCATTATAGAAACTATCCTCGGAGACAACTAGGGAGGTCTTAACACCTGTATTCATGGACATAGGAAGATTTTTTTTACTGTGAATGCTATCCTTTTAGCATTATAACCTCCCCTGCACTACTAGATGATTCATTTTGTTGTAGCTTATGGGTTTGGGTTGAAACCTCATCTATGATTTGAGGACATGAGTTTTGAAGAAGCTGACAAGCACTAAAAAAGCATCGGGTAATCAAGAGAAATTGGAGCTAGATAGAGGTAACTATCATATTATGATGAATGCTCAAATATAAATAATAGAGCCTTGATAAATGTACTGATCAATAACTTTATAATACAATATTGTTGAAGTCTATTGAAACAACTGATTAGGTAAAAGATGCTAAATTTCTTTTTGGAATACTTTATAGTGTTGTTGATGAAATTGGAGAGCACTTAATGTCAGTGCTTATAAGGCAGCATATACAATACTTACGGAGAAGAAGAAACAATTATATTCGACACAATGTGTAGCATATTGTATATACCTATTCCTTGAAAATTTTAGGGAGCTGTCACAACATAAGAATACATTAATTGAAGGAAAAAAGATAATTAAATTTATATATATATATAATTACTCTTATGTTTTGACACTTATTAGAAAGTTTTCAAAGAAAGAAATATTAAAGTCTGTAGCAATAAGATTTGCTACTATTTATTTAACTTTGCAAAACAGGTCGGAAGCGAGTCTGCCTGTAGGGGCTATGCTCACTTCAATAGAGTAGTTGAGTTGTACTTGGACAAAAAAAACCTAAGGGAAAAGAAGTTAGGAAGATTATTTTGAATGTCAAATTTTGACAGAATGTACACTATGCTATTACAACAATTTTGCTGTTAGTATAGATTTTGAGGATGGTATATGCTGAGAAAAAAGATGCAATGGATTTCATATTGCAGTGGATGAAAAGAATGAGCTGATTGCCATAACTTATGATAAGAAGTGGGATTTATAAAAAAATTTGAGATATTATTGATGAAAAGTGAGAGTTATAGCTTTATTATCATTTACAAGTAGTAAACACTTAATGTAGAAAATAATTCAATAAATCTTGAGATAAAATTGAGATTATACCATTGCATGTATAGACTTATAGTTCATTCATATGAAATAGTAAATGATAACATGCAGTTGATACCTTTTAAAAATAAGAAGGACTTCTTTGGATTGCAGTAGGCAAAAACACAATTTTCAAAGTGATCTACATGTATTTTTTTTTTGTTTGAGAAAAAATTATCTATCAAAATGATTTATTCTATTTATTATACTCATTTTCTTATATCTCAATTGAGTAGTGAATATAATTTGGTGATGACGCTCCAAAATTTCAATGTTTTGCTATTAAAATTTCAGGATTGATGTGCTTTTTATCCGAATGTGAACCCAACTAAAGCATATATATTCAAGTGCACATGAAGACTAGAAATCTTCGGACAATTCATAAGATGAAATCCTTGGTGTACATCATGTACAATAAGAGACTAAAGGACAAAAGCTTAAAGAAAAATTATTGAAATATGGTGAGGATCATTTACTTTGTGAGGATATGACATCATGTGATGAGTGTTTTGTGGATTATAAACTAGAGGTAACACCATTTGAATTATGAGAAGATTTTAAAATTGATTTTTATGGTGAAAAAAGTAAAACATTTGCATTGACCACAAGCTATTTACATAAATAATTTTAAAAAATTGAATTTAAAAATTTTAAGCTTCTTTAATTTGAAGTATTACTCTCATTTTTTATATTAATTACAAATATTTATGGAAGAGGAATATGGCTGAAATTGATAAAGAATAAATAGATTGGGAGGCGTTGAACTCCACAATTGATAAGGCAAGGGAGAAAGCAATTCATTAAGATGATGACTTAAACAAAGACCCCCTCCATGATAATAGATGACTTTTGAGTTGTTGTTATTGTCAAGACCCGGCCCGAATACTCGAATTAATGGGGCGGGAATAAAAAGGATGGTCAGTTGTAACATTCCATTCAAATAAAAAAAAAAAACTGCAACATTGCTATACAATTGAAGAGCCACTATTGCAATTTTTCTATCAATCTACTCATCAAATCTTTTATATACTTAATATTACCTGTTTGCATTTGTGCGCCGTCTTATGTAGACGTATTCCTCTTCTCTTTCAGTCATTTCTATTTTTCTGTAAACTGACCTGAAATATGAATTTAATGGGTTGCGTTTACAATGTAAACTCAGTTACAATGTAAACTCAGCGGACAACCTTTCTATATGTACATCAATTAACCATGTGCAAAATAAAATACATATTCATTTTTTCATTTCATATACAATATTTAAAACTTATATGAACAGTCATAAAACATTTAGCATATACATCTCATTCTCCATTTCATTCTTTTATTCCTTTATATATTTCATATACAATGCATTTCATAATAGCATTTATTCCTTTTCCAATTCAATTTGTACAGGAGCACCGTCTAAATGTACCAAAGGTACAACTATTTCCATTTCATTTTTCATATTTATTTAACATACATGAGTATGTTGCATCCCCAGCTAGCACCATATGGGGGTGAACTCATGTAATTTGCTTGCATATCCCTTTTCTTTTTTTTCATTTATACTTATATGTTTATATTATTTCTTTCCTCTTTCTTTATTTGTATTCTTATATGCATATTAGTATCATGCATGTATAAATATTTACTAACTTCACTTTTTTTATTTTTTACTTTTTAACTTCACTTTCTATTTCCTTTATGTATTTTAACACACACACATATATATATATATATATCTTTCACATATTCTAATAGTTTCATTCATAATATTTTAATCATTTTCAGTTATAACAATGTTTATATCAATCTATACATTTGAACTTACAACATTGCCTCACTCATGATAGTCTCCTAAAATAAATAATACCATTATATAAAATACTACTTTCAGATTCGAAATGAAAATACATTATTGAAATTTTCACAACTATAATTACTCACTTTATTTTCCTCTTCCAATATTCGTCTTATATTGAGAACCTTTAACTGTTCACAGTAACATAATAATTTAATTGACATTAAATTTCTTTTTGAATATCTCTACAAACATTTAATTTCTTTCACATAAAATTACCTCACAAAATTTTTCTTTCCTTGCAAATCTTCCTTCCTCCATCGTCAAATCAAAGTCTATATCACTTGAATTCTTCCAACATAAAATAATTTCCTCAATTAGAATTTGAGGATATAAATTCATATATAAATCAAAACTCAATTAATAGTTCACTTACTCTTTATTCCACTTTTAGAAGAAATTTTTTTTGAGTTATTTCCCATTTCTCTCAAAAGCTCCTTACCGTTTTCAATCTCTTCCTTTGCCTTCAATTAAATAACCTTCATTGTTAAATGAAGAAATAGATAAGGATTTATACAGAAATAGAGAAAAATCGACAAACCTTAGTTCCTTTTCCTCCTCTCAGCCGTCCCTCATGACAAAACCCTCTCGTTTGTGTTTTCCTCTACGAACGAATGAAATGAATATTTCTCACGTGAGTAGTTATTTCTTTCCCACACACGCGATCGTTCGCTCAAAACAGCGAACCGAGCCCGGCCTAGCTTGCGGTTCGCCTGGACCGTGATCCCCCTTCCGCGATGCCTCTGTGTTAAACATAGGCCAATTCAGCTAAACCGGCTGAACCGATCTTTACAGTTATACTATTATTATTTTCTTTAAAAATTAAATGTGAATGAGTAAAAAATCAGGAAAGAAGGAACTTAGAGTTGAACTTGATATTATATGATGTTTTTATATCATTTTTATATTTAAATGTTGTTTTGATCTTGTAATATTTGCATTTCAATTCTACTTTGTTCAATTTATCACTTAACATTTTATGTCTTGTGCAATTTTGTATTTTCTATGCTAATTTGTTATTTGATAGTTCAATAGAATGTTAAACTGTCATCCTTTAATATATTATCGGGTTCTGTAAAAAAAAAATCACTTCTAACATTTATTTTCATTTTACTCAATTTTTAATTTTTATTGTGTACTACTCAAAATGTCTTGAAGTTTATGACTTGCCTCACGAATGAAAACACCTTAATTCCTAATTGCACAATTTTAAATCTTGATACATCATGTATGAGTTCTGATCCAATCCTAAATAAAAATCCATATAAAGAGGAAATCCTATTCACTGTAATGAACTAGATAACTTCAAACTACATGAATATAAATACAAACTTATCAAAGAAGTTAAAAAAAATCAATTTCATCTTTTTTGTGCTGTAATTTAAAAATTGATCTAATGCTCTAGTTTTCAGAGCCTTGATATCCATCGTATGATGTTTGATTGATATTTTGATCGTGTTTGCTAATTCTTAGTGGTATCCTCTTTGATTTCAATGGACTGATTTGAGAATTACTATTATTGAAAATTTTTATAAGGAAATCAATTTATAAGAATTTTTAAAAACATGTTCTCCTGATCTTTTCACGTTTTGATGCCCAAATCATGGAGAAAGATTCTTCTTATAGATTTTTTGAAGTAGATGATCAATTTGACTACCCCTTTCATAATCTAATTTCTTGATCGCCAATCACCCCATTAGGAGGATTTCACTACTGTGAAATCATAATGCCAGGCAGGGGAAGATTGAATTTCTAGAAATCATAACTTTTGTTGGGGAAAGGTCTGCTTTCCTATCTCTTTGTTGACCTCCGGATCAAATCCAAAAGAAATAAAAAATCAGAAAAAAATATACAATGTACTGTGCGTAAATCCCGCTAACCTGCAAACGGCGTCGAATCCATCGCTTCTCCGCTATTCCTGCAGGAATCCCGCTGAATCGTACTCTTTTTACATCGTTAAATTGGTGACGAAGAGACCTCCATTCACGTCGGCTCTCTCGCTCATTTCTCCCGCAACTCTCCCGCTGAAACCGCTACTACGAAGCTTTTCCGACCTCCTCCCTTCCACATCCGAGCACTCAACTGAAGCCCTAATCCTCCAATAAGCTTCGGTCAACCTCCTCTTGTCACCCCATTCGACCTACCTTACCAAACCGAAGGCCTCCACCGATCCAGCCAGCCCCGTCGCTCCCTATCCTATCTCCTGATCCATAGAGAAACAAAGAGAGAGAGAGAGAGAGAGAGAGAGAGAGAGAGAGAGAGAGAGAGAGAGAGAGAGAGAGAGAGAGGAGGATTCCACCTACCCGTTCTAAGCCTTAGCCCGTCTGACCCTTCACCTCGCACCTTCGACAACTTTCCCTTCCTATTTGATCGGAAACAAGGGGAGCTCGCCGGATGTGAAGGTAACTCGCTCCCCTTCACGCGATGCTTCAGCCAAATCCCGTAAATCTCTAAACTAGAGAGGGGGAGGGGGATTTTATTTAAAATTATTACTATTATTATTTAATTATAATAATTTTAAATTAATTAAAAATAATATTAGTTTTAATTAATTTAATTTAATTATAATTAATTAACCTAATATTAATTAATTATATGTTAATTACTTTAAGTATAATTAAATAATAATAATAATCATAATCATTTATAATTAATTTAGTTTAATTATGAATGATTATTTTATTTTATTAATTAATTAATAATTATTAGGAATTAAATATAATTAGTCAAATTAATTACATATTAAATATTTCAAATTGTAATTAAATAATAATATTTATAGTTAGTTATAATTAAATTTAATTATAATTAATCCTTTTTTTTAATTAATTTAAAAAAAATGAAACCCTTCTCTTACCTCAATCCACGTGCCAACAACCCCGCGAATGTATGTATTCTTTAAAACTTAGATTCTCACCTTCAGAGTTCGCGGCGCACCGAAAAACTGCCTATACACGCCTTTATTACGCGTGGTGGGATGGGACCCCAGTGCGGCGCCTACGGCAAGGCGGGGTCATTTATAAGTTCCTTCGAGCAGGGGGAAAGCAAACTGCATTTTTAAAACAGATACCGTCATAGACCCCATACACGCCTTTATTGTGCGTGATGGGAATAAAGATCACGGTCGCGGTGTCCTCGTCCGAGAACACCTATCATAAACGCCTTTATTGCGCATGGTGGGAACACCCAGTTTATCGTAGTTTTCCCTAAACGGGGGAGATGCCGGGAGGTTGTCAAAATTTCGGGTGAATGCGAGACTTGACTTGGACCTGATTTGAACTCAAAAGAATAAGAACTTGGACTCAAATGAACATGAACTAGTGGACTTGAGCATGAATTACAAGGACCTGTATTTGAACATAACTCAAATGATTAATCAAGATTTGAGCCAAATAAAATAAGTTCGAACTTGAACTGGATTTGAACAAAAGTAAACATAATTTGAACTCAAACGAATACTTGAGTTGGACTACAGGGGACATAGAGCTTCAACGTGCCACTTGAACTTAACAAGATTATTTATGGACTTAGAACTTGAACTACAATAAGGCTTGAATTTGAATCTCATTTGATTTAAGAGAGCCATAATTTGAACCTTTTGAACTCAAACTTGGAGCAAAGCTTGAACTAGAAAAACTCAAACTTGAGTTTGGACTTGATTTTAATGATGACCCAAAGAATTTCAAATTAACCATAAAGGATCTAACTTGTATAGATTACAAGTGGTAAGCTCCAAATTAAATGCAAAGGAACATATATAAAACTCGTGGTGGAATACTTTCAGACATAGGCAACATACAAACAAACTTGTTGGGTTTCTTTGTAAACACTAAAAATTAATGTGTGATGAGCATCAATGAACAAAACACCATACAGGTGGTAGATAAGCTCTGGATGCATACGAATGGTGGATAATGAACATAAGATTACCTTATGATTTTTAATCCATCAAACTGCAAGTGATAACAAGTGCCTCTTATGCTCTACAAAGGAGTTCTCTATGAACACATTTGACATGCTTGTAGAAGATGTACGACAAATGTGGTGGCATTCCAATCAAGGTGTTAATAAAAAAATGGAGTTTTCAAATAAATATTGAAGAGCCTTTATACCAATCAAAATGCAAGCTATAAACTACTTCCAAGGGCAATGAGAAGCTTATGATATTCAACATAATTCTCACACAAGCGACATATTTGTGAAGTAAATGAGCATAAAGGAATACAATAGCGAAGGAGATGTTCACAAGCAAAGCAAGGGAGATGTACAAGAAGAAGATTCTTTGTTATCAATGCAGACTAATGTGTAAATGAACACACAACAGTTTACTTTCGAATGAGAAGAATAGATATACTGCAAGACCCTTGATTTATGTATAACCAACATGAAATCTGCAGTGTTCATATCAATCGACCAATGAACTTGTATGTTGAAGATTAGAAGCCCTAATGAAGAGAACTATTAGAGCTATTTACAAGAGGGATACAAGAGAACTAAAATAGAGCTATTAGAGCTGTCAATGGCGCAAAATAGCGGATAAATTGAAATTTATTTCAGTTCACATAGAGCTATTGTCTAGTCAAAAATATCACTAGGATCCATTCTAAAACAATCTCCTGTCAATAAAGACGTGGTACATGTTCTATGACCGGCAGTTTTGCTGCCAAATGGCACCGCAGGATAAATGGTTATGACCCAGGGCCCTCTGAACCGAATGGTTTTGCCGCCAAATGGCACCACGAAACACCGGTTATGGCTAAAGCCAATACGTTCCTTAGTGGCACCAAATCCTTGAGATATGAATCAATAGGATATGATCGATAGGGCACAAAGTCCTCTGTTAGCTAAGGTGGATTCAAATTTATCTCCTTAGACAAACACTCACCTCAGGTCTACAAGGTCCCCTTGGACGAAGCAACCCATGGCTGCCGACAAGGACCTTCTGTCAGGTTGGGTCGTCTACCTCCTCTGACTAAGTAGACCAGAGAGTCCGGGATGACGGAACCATGGGATCTTGATCGGGTTCATCATCCATTCCCCCACCATTCGCTTTAAGTGTAAGGTGGTGAAATTTCTATTTTAAATATCAAAATTTCTAAATATCAAACTTTCAAACATCATGCCCATGCTGCTACTATATGTCAGATAACATGTATCTATTTGATACTCTACATATCTGATTGACGACTAGCCTTAATCGAAAGTTCTCTCTCGTTATCGGGAGGGGTAATTAACTATAGGGGCTTACACATATAGGAAACCATAACTCAGATCATAAAGTCCTCACAAAATGAGGGCGAAATCTCTGGGTAGTGTCTTATCTACAAACTCATCTGCCTTCCAAAATTTACCACCCCAGAACTTATTCCGTTAAAACTCCATCCGAAAAGATAAAGCAACAATCGGGCGGTGGCCGGGGCCGAATTTTCGGAGCCCACATTCTTATCTCTTAGAAAGTTTTTATTAGAGTTTGAAACTTCTTTCAAGAGATTCTTGGTTCATGGAGGTTGGGTATCATTTCATCTTTAGGAGCATCCTAAATTATGGCTTCCTTTTAAGTTATTATTCAATCCTGCAAATGCAGAACTTCTTACATTGAGTGTATTAGTTTGTTTGTCGTTTTTTGTGATGTCTTCTCTTTGAGCTTGTTAAAATTGATGTGGCATTGGCTTGTTTTTCTTTCCAATCTGAATTGGCAAGAGGATGACTCTTCAGGTTTCTTGTTTAGCAATGAAGGCTTATCCACTTATGACAACTCTTACTCTATTGGTCTTTTGAAACATACCTTTTTTTTCTTCCTTAAAAATATCTTTGAGTAGCTATAGATACACGTACGTGGTCTTGATCACTCTTTGCTAGGCTTTGCTTTGGTGGAGTTAATTTTGATGATTGAGTTTTGGTACATTATTAAATTCGACAACAGTGTGTTGGAGATGGGCTATTTGTCTGGCTCCTTAGTCAACTTCCACATTTGCATGTTACCTGATTTGCGTAAGGTAGAAAAAATATGGCTTCTTCTTTAATAGTGTGGTTAATAGTGTGGACCAACATCAATAGGAATTTCTGTCGCATTGCTAATTCTACCTATTTGCACTGTTATTTGTTACTAAATCTGACATCAACATGCATTAGTCCTTTTCAACAAAAAAAAGCCTTTCCTTTTTGATCTAACACTTAGAATGTCACATAAATAATACCACATTCTTAAGATTAAGGTTTGAATTGTCAATAATGACTTGGAAGATATTTGTTGAACCACCTTTTATATCTTCTCTCAATTTATTCATTTGCAATTGCAAACTTCAGGAGACATTAGTGATCAATCTTAATTTCTGTCATTCCTTCAATCCAACTTAAAGGATATGAATTGGGATGAGTTATGGCATCCAACCTTAATTTATGCGCCTAATTGATAAAAAATGAGATTTTTTTTTATTGCCATTGTTGATGATGGTATTAATCACCTCTTGCTTGACCTCATCCTTAGGATGAATAAATCCTCTTACATGCCCACATTATGTGACGACCCTGGCTATATCCTTCTCTGTTTCCATTAGAGATAGAGAATGGGGCCTCCTTGCCCATTGGACTCAACAAAATGTAGTCCATTACAGCAATATATTTTTTTTTTCCTCCATTGTCTTGCTTTTTTAGGAAGGTGTTCAAGTTGTAGCTTCCAACTTTTTTCATTGATGTGACCAATTATTTTTCTGTGATCATAGAACATCCTGGAAATATTTGTATTTTTTCTTCTTTCTTTTGAAGAAATAAGATCCTCTTTAGATGGTTCGTGGGTCTTCTCTGTTTAGCTTTGTTTCTTGCGCTCTATGACTGTTTCCATCTTATTGGTTTGATTGAGATTGGTGATTGGGGAAGGCAAAATTCATGTGCAATTTGAAAATAAAGTTCTGATATCTACTTCATTAAAGTTTATACATCCCAAAGATTTATTTCCAACTTGATCATCTAATATAGAAACTCTACGTATTTCCTTACAAATTGTCCTTTTTGTTGCCTCAAAATGGGCACTTCTTTCATTGATCTTTCACATACCCCATTGGGTAAAAGTCTCACCATATTAACTCCTTGAACATACTCCAAGTCACTTTTAAATCAACATCCTTTCATGCTAGGGCATGATGGCTTAACTTCAGTCACTCGAATGCTACTTTATCATGGGTGTTATATTCATACAAGGTCAAGTCTAACTAGTTGATCGATGCATCCAGCTTTTCAACATTAATTGCTTTATTCCTATCACCCCCATAGTAAACCCTAAAGAAAAATCTGTGCATTTTTCTCAAATCTGCCAAATATACAGCGACACAAAAATATTGAAGAAACTATACTTATTGAATATCTTTTTGAAGATGAACTAGATGATGACTTATAATTACTATTTGATTCTTTGAAATATGCCGAGTTTGAATCTACGCCTATATTAACATATATTCCTGAATGTACATCTAAACAAAATGCAAAGCCTAAGGGGCTGTTTGGATGCAAGATTAGAGCAAGTTTTAAGCTTGATTGAGGGTAAAGCCTATCAAAAGTAAAAAAATGGAACATTTAAATCCTACGGTTTACTAAATCACATTTTGTTGAAAATTTCAAATTTATCATATTTGTAGTTCGGCGAATTTAACTTTTTACCACGCAAAAATGAAGAGAACAAGATTGTGTCCACTACAGGAAAAACGTCATTTTCCGGCGGTCATTTTCGTCGGAAAATGGCCAAAATCCGTCAGAAAATTGCATTTCCGGCGGATTTCCGGCGGAAATATTTCCGCCGGTTTGGTTCGCGTCGTAAAAAGTCTTCCGGCGTTAAAAAATTCGACGGAAACATTTCCGGCGGATTTCCGACGAAATTTTCGCCGGAAAAAAATTTCCGTCGAAATGTTAATGCGCCGGAATGCCAACAAAACAAAAAAAAATTTATATCGTGCTCCGCCTGTTCCGCGGACGACCACAGGTCCTCAGGACCCTGAGCCCGCCGCCCGCGTGAACCGCGGAGCCGGCCTGCCGTGAAAGCCGCCGAACCGGCCTGCCCGCGAATGCCTGACCCGTCTGACCGGACTGCCCGCGTGAACCGCGAACACTGCCCGCCTTCGGCGGGATTCGAACCCCGCCCACCCCCTCTCTCACGCGCTTCTTCCTTCTGCCAACTAGTCTGAAATGGAAAACTGTTATTTCTGTTACTTTTATATTATTTAACCTATATCCTATTAATTATAAAATCATTAATTTAATTTAACAAAAAATTTAAGTTATATATTCAATAATTTAAGTTATAATAAATTTAAATAATAATTTAAGTTATATATTCAAAAAATTTAAGTTATATATTCAATAATTTGTTATATATTCAATAATTTAACAAAAAATTTAAATAATAAATTTTTTTATTATAATTTAAGTTAATTATTAAATTCAATAATTTAAGTTATATTTTAAAATAAAAATATTTAATTAAACTATGTATGTATAAATATTAATAATTTTACTCCACTTTGATGAGGAGTAAAATATGTCATGAATCAAACTATTTTAAATTTATATATAAAATTGAAAACTTAATTTAATTATTTAAAAACAAATAAATTAAAATATTTCAATTAACTATTAAATAAGTTATTAATTTTATAATAAATTAATTATTAATTTAGTAACTTTTTATATTATTATTTTTATATCTTTTTATATTATTTTAAAACACTTTATAATAAAATTATTGAAGTTATTAGTAAATTATTTATTATATTAAAATTGATTATAATAATTTATCAAATTATTTATTTCTAAAAAATTTTTAATCCGCCGGAAACTCTGCCGGAAATTCCGCCGGAAACTCTGCCGGAAAAAATCCGCCGGAAAATCCGTCGGAAATTCTGTCAAAAAATAAGTCGGAAAAATTTGCCCTTTATCCGTCGGAAATTCGTCGGAAAACCCGCCGGAAACAATTCCGCCGGAACTCCGCCGGAAAATTCCGCCGGTATTGGGCAGTTTTCCTGTAGTGGTCCCTTCTGTCGAGTGGCGAGTTTCCCTAACAGTTATCATATCCTGTCGTGCTCCATAACCCATAGCCTTATATTCCCATCCCGCCCAGTCGCTACTTATTCATGTATAGCTGCGTAAATCCTATTCTCACATCGCCTCATCCTCCACATAGTCAATCTTACTCAGCAGCCCCCCTGTTTGCGCGTGGTTTGGTACTCTAGGAGTCGTAGCTATTTCAATTGTGGAGGCTGAGTGGATTTTGTATTTCTTTCATGAATTATTCATTGTTATCAATTGAGATGAAGAGGCCGGGCTGAGCTTCTTATTGTTAAATATATTGCTATAAGGTGCTGAAAAGAGAGAGATCTGAGAAATTGAGGGAAGCTCAAGTGGGTAAGGATTTTTTCCTTGGTCTACAATTTTTGAACAAGTCATGTTATTTTCCTTTTTTAGCAACTTTTGTTATCCTTGTTAATGGCATTGGTTAGAGTAACAATTCATATGAAGGTATTCTATTCACTAAAATGAGTAAATTATGAAGGTGGAAACAATTAATTTCTCAAAAATTGAGTTAGTAGATCAAATCATCTGGTAGGATTTTAGATATTGTGTGTTGCTTTTGCTCCGTACTTTGAATGAAATTTAAGATGAAGATTTCTAATGGAATTAGAAGCAATTAATTTTAGCTATTTTATAAAGCTCAATAAGTTTTGATTGATATTTTGTTTTAATTGTATTTCATTTGACTAAAAAAAAAAATTCAATTTGTTTCTATTTTTCATCTTATTGGATATGATTTTCTTGCTGTTGTGCAGGTTTATTTTGATTTCAAGAGTAGATGTATTTATTCCAATTGCTGTTATTTCCAAGGTTGTGAAAACCGGACCGGACAACGAACCGGAAGAGGGAGAGGTTCACGGTTCGACCGGTTCGACCGGTCGAACCGGGGTCGAACCGGATGACGTAATAAATAATTATATTATTAAAATTTAATAAAATAAAAATCATATAATATAATTATATGAGCATTTAATAATATTTATAAATTTTTTATACATATAAATATCATTTAATAATAATATATTTTATAAGAATAACACTTAATATAATATATATAAATTTATAATATAAAAAATTTATGATCATAAATATAATTTAAATAATTGAATATATGACCATTTAATAATATTTATAAATTTAAAAATATATATAATAATATAATACAAAATTATAAATATAAATATCATTTAAAAATAATATATTTATAATTTAATATATTTATAAGAATAATATTTAATATAATATATAAATTTATATAATATTAATATTTTTTTAAACATAATTATTATAATATATATTATAGCAAATTCATAATACATATCATTCAAATTTGTAGCCCAACTAAACAAAAAATTTAAAAGCCCAACTAAGAAAAAATTTGAAGCCCAACTAGCCCAAATAAGCCCAAATTCACATTTTAAAGTATTCATGCAAGTATGCAACTTTTTTAGTCCCACATCATAGGGGGAGGTTGAACATCCTTCCTTGAACTCTTTATAAAGTGAGAAGTACACTCTTTTTGCAAAATAAATTATGTGAGATATGTAAGATATCTTGCATGTATTATGATGAAATTAATCATTATATTTAATAAAAATATTTTAAAAAGTTTAAAAATTTTTAATAAACTAAAATATATATTTAAAATTTTAATTAAAACAAAAAAAAATATTTTTTACAAACCGGCCGGTTCTTTCCAACCCGGACCGGTTCAACGGTTCACCGGTTGAACCGCCGGTTCAATCCGGTTTGATCCGGTTCTATGCAGAGCCGGTTTTGAAGCTGGATCGGACCGGCCACCGGACCGGTTCACGGTTGAACCGGTTGAACCGGCCGGTCCGGTCCGGTTTTCAAAACAGTGGTTATTTCATTATAATTTTTTATGCATAAATGTTTTATGAATTAATCTCCTTCAATGTTGAATTATGTTGCTCTACAGTTTCACAAGATTTAGCATCTATTATGCCAGATATTTTTCAGTATTTACACACTTCGAATTTACTAAATCCAGATTTGTCAGGATTTACTAAATCCTACTTGTAGCTAAAAAACTCCTAAATTTGAAGTTGAGTTTGAATCTATATCTCTATTAAAAAGTATGCTTAAAACTTAAAGTAAACTGGCAATTGCATTTGAACCTTAATTAGATCTTAATTAAGGATCTTTAACTCCCAATAAAAATTCAGTCTATTTGCCACTTTGAAACCTGATAGGAAACACTTGAAGATATCATGTAAATTCTATCAATTTCAGAATAACAACGAGAAAACTCTTCCAAACTTCAATGAAAATAAAAAAAAAAACAATAGTTTTTATTGCAATAATCAAAGATATGACAGGAAAATATCAAGATACAGTCGATTCTCAGTTTGAGAGGAGGATCTATCTCTCCCAAATCTCTAGACGCCACTAGAGCAAAAAAAAAAAACCTAAGAGATCTCAAACTTCAATCAAATTCAAGATGCCCTAATCCTAGTAAAACATATTACTTAATATTATGAGAATTTTTATAATAATGGATAGAGAATGCACCATTGTATTGGATAATTACAAAAGTAAAATGATAAACTTGTTGCATGGATGGTTCTTGCTCAAAATGATTTGTGAAAAGTAGGTTTAACATTAGGTAGCCATGCAACATTTAAATAGAAAAAATAAAAAATGGGAATAATTGGGATAATTCTAATGATGGCGAAACAACAGCAAACCAAAAAACCTCATAAAAATATAATTTTAGGTTGCTTCTTTTGTCTTTTAAAAATTTATATAAATATTTATCATCCAAGCATACTTAAAAACATATATTCATATTATGAGCTAAAGGAAGAAAATTAGCAAACTCTGCCACCTACTTAAGGGGGGTGGAGCATGGCATAAGTGGTAATGTTCATGTTTTCATCAAGCACATTTTGCTGTCTGCTCTTTCGATGGTATTTTGAGGTTTTTACTGCTTTTTATCATTCATTTTTTTCCCATGCATTTTGTTTTCTATTTGAAAAATCGGAATTGTGCAATCAATTTTCTGGTAATAAGTATATAACATTTTTATCTAATCGGAGTTGTACAGTTTACTGGAATGTATGCCCCTTTTGCCCTTTTCAGTCCCTCCTTTATTCACATGACATTGAGTTTCTTCATGTGTTTTAATATTCAAAAATATTAGAAGAGCATGTAAAAAATTTTAAACTACAACTTTAAGGTTTTGTTTGGGACGACTTTTTTATTGCTTCTTAAAGTAACTCTCTAGTAAAAAATTTTAATTTTCTATACTAGAAAGCTGCTTTAAAGAAGCAATAAAAAAGCCGTCCCAAATGAAGCCTAAAAGTGTGTTTGCTTTGTAATATATTATTAGTGTTCAAATTTAGAAAATATTAAAATTGAGAATTATGAGTTTAGAAATATTTTACCAAAACAGGAGGGTCATCTGACTAAACCATAACTACATTGTGGGACTCGGTTTAAAGCAGCAGCAGGATCCTTAGACTAAACATTAAGTTCATTGTGTGACTTAGGTTTCATTTGGGATAATAGCTTTTCAACTCTTTTGTGTTGGAAAAAATTGTCAATAAAAATAATGTTTGTTTGAATAACAATTTTTATAAAATTTTATCTTTAAAATGTTGTTTTTTGAAAATCATATTTAAAATTATGATTGAAAAAAGAGCTTTTAAAAGTATAAGCTATCCCAAACAAAGTCTTAGCTCAGCTTATGACATATCAAATCCTTAAACATCAGAGTAAACATGAAGGGGTTTCATATTGTCTAGGCGGGCTATTGAATAACAATGCTTTGCGTTGCTAGCTATCAATTAAATTTTTGCTACCTTACATGATAATACAAAGCCAATTTGTTATTAAAAATTTTGAATCTATTATTTAAAAATAAAATTGTACATTGGAACTTTTAATAATGCATGAGATCTAATAGTAGTTTTCATTTCGAGTAAAATGATCATTAGAGAGAGATGTTCTAAAAAAAATTGAAAACCTCTGCATTTCCCTCAGGCTCTATTTGGACTAATGGAGAGTGAAGGAAATGAAATGAAATCCCGACAAATATGGACTAATTATGAATCTGCAATCACTGATTTATTTTTCAACTTTGTTTACTTTGCTTTCAGTCAAGTTCTTAGCATTCAAGCACAATAAAAAATTCAAGGATAACAATAATTTTAGTTTGACTTAGCATCCAAACACAATAAAAAAGTTAAGGATTGCAGTGGTGTTAGGGGAAAACGGACATGAAGTAATTATAGAGAAGAGAGAGCATTTTATAAAGTACACCCTCTTTGTTTAGATAGATTGATCTTTAGAAATAGAAGGAAGAAATATATTAAGGGTGTCAAAATGGGTTAACAAGTCGAGTTTGGGTCTGACCTAAATTTAAATCCTTTTTAATAAACAGTTCAAAATTATATAACTGAACCAAATGGCAACCCAAATGATCCATACTTGACCCAATAACCTAGTTTGATTAAAAAAATTATAAATTGTTAACTATATTTAGATAATTTGATAAAAAAAATAAGGAGATTATACCATCAAGCAAAAGAATACAACAACAACAACATCAAGCCTTTGTCCCACTATGTGGGGTCGGCTACATGAATCCTTTTTTTCCATTGTGTCCTGTTAAAAGTCAAATTCTCGTTTAAATCTAATAAAGAAAGATCATTTCTAATATTTTTTAACCAAGTATTTTTTAGGTCTACCTCTAACTTTCTTAACATAAGTCAAATCTAATATATCTACTTTCCTAACCGGGTCATCGAAAGGCCGCCGTTTTATGTGACCAAACCATCTAAGGCGACTCTCTATAATCTTATCTTCCACTGGCGCTACTCCAACCTTTTCATATAAATGCTCATTTCGTATAGTATCTCTAAGGGTAAAGTCACTCATCTACCTGAGCATCATCATCTCTGCAACACTTAACTTAGTATTATGCTTCTTTTTTAATGACCAACATTTGGCACCATAAAGCATTACAGGTCTCACCACCATCTTATAGAATTTTTCGTAAAGTTTGAGGACTTTTATATCACACAACAAGCCCGATGCATTCCTCCACTTCAACCATCTAACTTAAATTCTGCTGATAATATCCCCACATATTTCACCATCACTCTGAATAATAGATCCAAGATATCTAAAACATGTACTCTTATTAATGACTTGATCGCCCAAAGTCACAATACCCTCACTAGGTTTATTACTACTAAAATTACACTCCATTTATTCAGTTTTAGATCTACTCAAGCAAACACCTTTAGACTCTAAGGTTGACCTCCATAATTCAAGTTTACCTTCAACTCCCACTCTAGTCTTATCAAGAATAAGAATATCATCAGCAAAAAGCATACACCAAGGTACATCCTCTTGCAAATGTCTAGTGAGAATATCCATGACCAAAGAAAAAAGATATGGGCTTAAAGATGATCCTTGATGTAATCCAACCGAAATAAGAAAATACTTGGTCAAACCACCTTGTGTTTGAACATAAGTAATTATATCTTTAATGATTTGAATATAAGCATTATTAACTCCTTTCTTTTCAAGAACTCTCCATAGCACTTCTCTTGGAACTTTATCATTTGTTTTTTCTAAATTAATAAATATCGTATGTAGATCATTCTTATTCTCTCTATATTTCTCCATCAAACCTCTCAATAAATGTATGGCTTCCATAGTAGACCTACCCAACATGAATCCAAATCGATTTTGAGAAACATTAGTATCACGCCGTAACCTACGCTCCATAACTCGCTCCCATAATTTTAAAGTATGACCCATTAACTTAATTCCTCTATAATTCGTACAATCTTGTGTATCACCTTTATTCTTAAAAATAGGAATTAATAGACTCATTCTCCACTCGTCTGACATCTTTTTTGTCTTCAAAACAGTATTAAAAAGTTTAGTAAGCCAAAAAATTCCTTCATGTCCTAAGCATTTCCACACCTCTATTGGAACTTTATCATATTCCATCATCTCTAAGATAATCTAAGAAAAAAACTAAACGGTTTTGGATCAAAATTAAGTTTGCGAGTCAGCCCGAACGCAACTCGTTTAAAAAATGGGTCATAATTCCAGACTTAAACTCTACCTATTTATTAAGCCGGCCAACTTGAATATGGATTTTTGGGTTGGGTTGGCGGGCTGAGTTTTTTTTACCTCCCTAAAATATATTGAAGAGCGGTGATATAAAAGAGGAGGGATAAGGATTACTCTTTTCCCATGCATTATTTGGATGATATAACTTTTAGAATTGAGATATTTAAAACTGAGAAGTAGCTTGAAAGTTGTGTGGTAAAAGGATATCATGGGGGCTTAACTGCAAGTTTTTTTATAAAATTACATTTGGCCGGCGATATTATATGGATTTGAATGTTAAAGTCTTTAAAAGTCATTGATATCCTAGTTGAGTGTGATAAAAATAATATGTTAAAATGAATGTGACAAAATTAAGAAGTATAAATTAAGGAATGATTATATTAGTGTAAATGCTGGAGTGCATCTATTGAAGGAAATGTGATGGAGACTAGAGTGATTTGGATGTGTGCAACCAAGGGTATAAAATATGCCCATGCCCCATTAGATGAGTTGATAAATTTAGTATAAAAAATGAATAAAAAGTGAAGATTCATAACATTGACTCCAAATAATTGAGTAAGACCGATGATAATGATGATGATTCAGAATGCGAGCAGGGCTTCATAAGTTGCTAACATGTATTATCCTTTTTTAAGCTGAAAATTTTCTCCATTTTGCCATCTTAATCTTTAAACTATATTTTATCTTTTTTATTATAAGAAATTGTTATGGTTTAAATTGCAAACAAATTACCCTGGCTTGTTTCAGAATGAGGCTGTCTTGCGGGCTTGTGCTGAAGAACCAGCTCCCAATACTTCGTCCGGTACTTCCAGTCTGAAGAGCAGTGGACAGTAATGGCCTACAAAGATGCGAATCAAGAAGTATTTTGTTCTTAAATAATTGACATTTTACTTATTATGATCGATCGGATGCCAAATTATTTTTGTAGATTTTAACTTAAAGGTTTAGTTTATGATGTCTTCATTCTGTAAGCCTATTCATTGGAAAAATTATTCAGTTCGGAAGCAGAATTTGTCTGGATACCTAAGCACGCAGCTCGGTACCACGGTGCCGCCGCTTGGTGTCGCTGACGTGACTCATTCTGATTGGTATCCGTCATGTTCGGTGTCATCACAGAATAATCTCTCCTATTCATGTAATATGTGGATGAAGTTATGACAACTTGACCTGCATTTTCTTTTAAGGTTTTTCCGTTCCCAATGTTTGCTGATCATCGTTGTGATCTATTGTTGCGTGGAGTATCATCTTAAAGTGATTTTATGAAGATTTAAATGATAACTGTTATAAAATTATAAATTTGTTAGTTATATTAATGAAATTGATTGCTGTTGTTAGCAATAAATATATCATTAATGGTTTTTTTGAGTGTATGAAGAATGAAAAAGTTGTGATAAATGTGTGACAAAATTTAGTAAGTATTGTATGAGAAATATTTATATTGAAAGGATTATGGGAGGTTTGATCTATTAAAGGTAAATATAAAGGCATATTTGGGTGATTTACATGCCCACAATTGTGATTAGAATAAAATTACTAAGATATATAAAAATATCATAATAATTTGGATAAAATTTTTGAAAAAGAAAATTCACATAAAGCAGATTCAACGGTTTATACAAAACTAACAACTAACAGAGAAGAATATTATTGTGATATATCTAATGATGATGATGTTGAGAGTTCACCATCAACAAATCTTAGATTTAGATTTATACTTTGGCTTCATTTGGGACGGCTTTTTTTATGCTTTTTAAAGCAGTTTTTTAGAATAAAAATTTTAAATTTTGTATTACAAACTTGCTTTAAGACGTAGAAAGAAATTTGTCCCAAATGGAGCTTAGACTTCTTTTAGGACTCCTTTCTTACTGCTTCTTAAAATGATTTTTTAATATAAAATTTTAAATTTTACTATTAAAAAGTTGCTTCAAGAAGCAGGAAGAAAGCCGTCTCAAAAGAACTTTAGACTTCGTTTGGGACGGCTTTTTAATTGCTTCTTAAAATAGAATTTCAGTATAAAAATTAAAAATTTTGTACTAAAATTCCGTTTTAAGAAGCAATAAAAAAATTGTCCTAAACAAAACCTTAGACTTCATTTATCATGACTTTCATATTGTTTCTTAAAATGATATTTTAATATTTAATTAAAAATTTGCTTTAAGAAACAATAATTCAAAGCAAGTAATCTTTGCAGCTTCTAAAACATTTGTAGGACAGAGATGTCTAAAGTGCAAACTGCCATGAACAAGCTTGTCTAACTTTTGAGTCAGAACTTGGTATGGGCTGCACTAATCCTTCTCTTAACAGTAGCAATCAGATAAAAGTAACAATCAATTGCCTCAATTAATTGCGAATGGGAAAGTTATCAGTGAGAAGAAGACTTGGCAGAGCTGCAGGAACAGGACAAAACTAAACAGGAGGGGAGACTTGTGCTGCTGATCATTTCTAGAAGAAGTAGGAAAGGAGGCTTTGTAAGTGTCGTGAAGGAGCTTCCCAAGCTTTATTAATTCGATGGACTGATTCCAAAACCACACTTACAAGAAACTCCCGGTCGGCTGCTCTTTTGAATAGCAGAAGGTTATGGCTCGCACGTAAGTTCTATTTATTCCCCCTTTGTCTTCTCACTTTATTCATTTTGATTTTATTCACCTACTTTGCTTAACTTTTTGTGGCCCTACGCGAAATTATTAGGTGCGGACACTAGACCTAGAGATGCATCCGGATTACTGGATACACTACGTACGCTCTGCATATTTGTAGATACACAACAAATACGCAGCAAATCCTCACAACTAAATATTTGCTGCTTATTTACTGCAATACGCAGTATATACATAGTAAATATGCAGATGGTGGGCAGAGATTAAGCATAGGGTATGCAGTATCCAGACGCATCTCTAGATCTAGTGTCCGCGCCTAATAATTTCCCCTACTGTACGCTTATATTTGGCTTGGTTTGACTGTGAACACATTTAACTCGCCGAGCCTTAGAACTGGCCAGTTTTTTAGTCTAACTGGCTTAGAATGGACTTGTTGCCAAGATTGATAAGTTCTGCTCAGACCTCACAACTCAAGATATTAAATCCACCTAAAGCATTTTAGAAGTTTTGTGCTTGTATTCGCCGCCAGAATATATTTTAGCACCTTTTATGGCCATTCAATGCTGTTGAATTTGCCTCGTATTTATAAATAGGAAGTCATTGATCTAGTTTGGATATGATAGATCATCTGATCTCATTATGTACACTTATTGGTAAATCCATCAGAGTTTTTTTTAGAGCTTCTCTCTTTAGAATCTTGGTTTCCTGATCTGATACCCCATTTATCTTGGTTTTCTGATCGATTAAGAAAAGCTCATATACACAAGTCTTAAATTCAAGATCTTTTTATTGCTAGCCTAAGCACACAATTAATAGACTAACGTGAGCTGTACCCCATTTATTTCCAACAATAACATGAAGCCTTTATTCCACTACATGGGATCGGTTATATGAATCTTTTTTCTCCATTATGTCATGTTAGGGAATGTATCAAAAAAAGGTGCAACATCAGGACTTTTTAGGAGGTCACATATCATAGTACTACTCTCATCCAAACACGCTTAACTGTAAACTTTTGATAAGATTCAATGTAGTGGTCATGATATGGTCGCACCCTTCCATTTATTTACAATAATAATAATAAAAAAAAGATTTTCCCAACTTTTACTATGACCTACAAATTTTGATGATTCCGCAGGTATTTAGATCAATTAAGACAAATTCATACAAACTTCACGTACACAAGACTTGAATTTAAGACCAATTTGTTGCTAGCCAAAGCTTCTAACCAACAGACAAAAACATGGGCGGATCCACCCTAGTCTTAGGGCAAAATTTTTTTTTTTAATATTTATAAGAGATTTTTTGGAATATTTTGAGTATTTTAGGCATTTTGCCCCCCTCAAAAATATTTTTTGTTCTAATCTTATCAATCCTAGGCATTTTTGTCCATCCCCACCAAAAAAATTTTTTTTTGTCCACCCTGAAAAAAGAAGCTGGATCCGCCCCTGAACTACAGTGAGCTGCATTACCCTATTGAATTGTTGAAGGCATGGAAGTGTTTGTTTTTAAAAAATTCCAGCTAAGCTGCAAATCGTAGTAGTACAATCTATATTAGTTAAGATTCTATAAACAGGAGCTTGTTATTTTGAAATTTGCAGTACTACCCTTGCAAATTTCAATTGTTTGACCACTGCTAATGGATACATAACAACATTTTATTGCAGTAATTGTAAATTCTCTCCTGAAAATTTACCTTTTTACCTTATTGAAAAATTACTTTGAAATTGTTACTTCCTACAGGGGGTTTATGAAGATGCTCAGAAATCAAATATCAGTAGAATAATGGGTGTTTCAGTTTGAAGTGCAAAAACAAAAATGTCTTCATGTTGGGTAAAGATTTGCATCTTTTTTTACTTCAGGGGTGAATTTGTAATATTTTTCAAATTAAAAATTCTAATTTTGAAATCCTAATCCTAAGGACAAATTTAATTATATTTTTGTTTCTTTTTTTTTTTAATTAAAACAAAAAACAAAAAGCATAAACATCCAAATATATATGAAAAAATCCAATAAAAAAAGTGATTGATTTACATATATACCACTTTATTTGATGTTATTTACACATCTAACACTTAAAACTTTAACATTACATTCCTATCACTCATATAAATATATCACTAACATATTTCATTCTTACCATCCATACCACCCTATAAACTCTAATATTTCATTCCACACACTCATATTTATTCTATATTTGATAGGCATGTAATATTAAAGTTTTAGGTGATAGATATGTAAATAATATGAAATAGAGTGGTATGTATGTAAATCCAAAAAAAAAAAAAAGCCAATACACTTAGGCTTCGTCTGGAATGGCTTTTTTCTTGCTTCTTGAAGCAGTTTTTAGTATAAAAATTAAATTTTTTGTACTAAAAAGCTGCTTCTAGAAGCAGTAAAAAAGCCGTCCCAAACGATGCCTTAGTTTTCTGAATTTTAAAAATTGGTCCACCCACCTCATTTATGATTTTTTATGGCTCTTCCCTCTCTTTGTACTCAATCTAATTAAATTACCAATTAATTTGCCATGTGCCTCCACCTTCCAAGTATTTGGATCCTAGCAATTAATCTCTGTTTGCCCCCACACAGTAATGAATTGCTTGCATTATTTAGAAATAAAGAAAAACCCATTTATGTCCTTTATACTATGTATGGTGGAACTACATATAAGTCCTATTCTCTATGTTAATTAATAATATTTTTATTTTATTATTAATTTTTTTTTTTATATACTTCATTTTCTCCTACTCTTGAAGTGGAATGTATATATTTATAGCCTATAATGTTTAATTAGTTGTTAGCCTACTTTGCCTTTAATGAACTTTGATTTGCTTATTATGACATAATTTTTCAATAATTTTTTTTAGATGACCTCAACAAATTTAGTACAAGCTAAGACACTTCTAATTAGTGTGAGGAGTCATTTGATTGAGCTTATACATTTTTTTTATATATAATTTAACAAAATTCTATCTGTGAAAAAATATCATTTTGATGTAAATCATTATTGTATCTTCAAAATATGTTTTCTTTTAATATGGTGGTGATGGTAGGCACCGGGCAAAATAGCAGCGATGGCTATAGGTGATTGCCGATAAGCAACTGGAGGTATTTTCCATTGACTTATAGTGGTGGCCGACAAGTACAGTGGCTGTGGTGATAGTTGTCTTTCATAAAACTCTGAAAATAAAATTTTAAAACTATAGAAAATACCTCAAATAAACATATTCATAAAAGAAATCTCAAATAAGCCAAAATGTTGTGAGAGCTTTTCAAATAATCACTATCATCAACCACCACCGCCGCCATTTCAACCAATGATCACGATAGTCACCATCATCTGCCACCGCCGCCACTACGACTAATGATCACGATAGCCACCATCATCTACTACTGTGTTGCTACATATATTACGCTAATCTCTACAATCTCAACATATTAAAAACATTGAAAGTCAAAGCTCAAATTGCTTGTGTTGCAATACTAGCAATGAAGCCTGACATAACCAAATAGTTTAACTTGTAGAATTATTTCAAGCAATTAATCAGGCTGTCACAGGCCCGACATAGGCCATCAATGTTCTTATTTTAATGATGACTAAAATGACATTATGCGTTGGAGTGCTCGTTAGTTTTCTCCGATGGATGTCATGACTAACTTGTCGTTTGCAGTATAATGGTCGTCTTCGCAAGATGAGATATATTAAAATTAGTATATGATTAACTACTAAAGCATAATTAAGATAATTAAAAATTGGTTGCGTATCATTTATAAATTAAGAGAGCCAAAGTCTGACTTATTTAATGGATTAATTAAAGTAGTTAAATGTATTATTAGAGTGCAGAGCATCTGCATCTGGAGGGAGGGAGGATAGCGATGTGCATCAAGTTGGGGATGGGGGACATTATTAGGTAAACTTAGCTTGTTTCTTAATTTATTATAAGGTAGTTTCTATTTTTTTAATATATATATTTTTTATTTTTATGTGTGAGATCATTTGTGATATTCATGAAGAATTATATATATTAAAATATAGAGTTGAGGCTTGAATTATGAATTATGCTCATCTAATAATTTTGGGGGATTATTGGGAAGAAAAATTTTTTTAAGGTTAAATTGGTGTGATGGGATAAAAATTGGGGGATTCTTGATTGTTGAGTGTTAGAATATTTGTGATAGTATGGAGAGATTAACATTTTAGTTTTTTTTTTTTTTTAACGAGAGAATGATAGAGGATTGTAGTTGGGCGATAGTGATTGAATGATGTAGTAGGTTGAAGAAGGTCAGAGGATTGTAGTATGGTGATGGTTATAGGCGGATCGTAGATGGGCGATAGAGGTCGGAGGTTTGTAGATGGGCGAAAGTGTTTAGAGGGTGGTTTCTGTTGCATAACAGTGGATGGACTGTAATTTGGTGAAAGTGATTGAAAGATCATAGTTGGGTAACCATGATTGGAGGAATATTGTTGGACAATGGAGGTTGGAGAACCATAGTCAATTGATGAGATTTGGAGGACCGTAATTCGAAAGAGATGGTCAAAATACCATAGTTCAATGATGGTGGCCAGAGGATCATAGTTAGGTAGTGGAAGTTGAAGGACTATAATCTAGGGGTGTCAAAATGGGTCAACAAGTCAATTCGAGTTCGGCTTGATATTGTCTTGATCTGAATAAAGTCAACCCGAACCCGTCCCATTTAAAAAATATGTCAAAAAATTGAACTCAAACCCAACCTGCTAACAACTTAATTGAACATGGCCCATTAATTCGTTTTAATTAAAAAAATATTATTATTAGCTCATTAATCATAAATTTTAGGTTGATTTATCAAAAATAAGAATATTATACCAATAAAAAAAGAAAATTAAGAGAACTAATATTAAATGGTTTAATTTCGGGTCAAAATTTGGTTGTCAAGTGAATAGGAACCTAACTTGTATAATAAACGAGTTAGAATGCACAAGCAGAACCCAGCTCGTTTATTAAACGGGTCAACCCGAACCTGAATTTTTTTGTTCAGGTTTGGGTCGGGTCATTTATTGACACCCCTATCGTAGTCGAGCAACTGTAGTTAGAAAATATTAGTCAAAGAATTATAGTTGGGCAATGATGGTGCTCGGATGGAGCCTCTATGCTCACTTGAATCTCAAGCCCCGCAACCCTTCATGTAGAGAGTGGGGGCCTATTTCAGATTTTTAATAGTGATATTTCCCATATGGAGAAAATTCGAAACATTCAATCGATTGACTCGTATTAACAAAGTCTTCTAGTTCTGCCCCTAATTTTCTTGACATAGGTTGGACCTAATACATCTACAATCCTAATAGGGTCATCTGAAGGCCAACACATTAAGTGACTAGACCATCTAAGACGATTCTATCTAATCTAATCTGTCACTTGAGCTATTCCAACCTTTTCACATGTATACTCATTTCACATTCTGTCTCTAAGTTTAAAGCCAGTAAGCTACTCATCCACCTAAGCATTCTAATATCTAGAACACTTAACTTAATTTGATGAGGTTATTCCATATGAAGAGAAAATTTTGTGAATCAACCTTGGAGGTTCATACAAGTGGTGATGGTGTAGGCGGCAGTGTAATTATTAAACTATTATAATTTTGCAAAGAAGAACATTGACCAATATCACCCTAAATCATTGAAATAGGGTGCAAGTTGAGTGTTATTTGTGTTGTTGTAAGAAGAACAAAATATTTGATATGGGCACTGAATCTAAATTTAACTGTGAAGAGGTGAGCTGAGATTTGAGTTCTTTGATGAAGATCTAGAAGAGATAAATGCAAGGTGATGAGGCATTTTAGACGGAGATGAACAACTAAGGATAGAATTCATGACTTATTAGGAGTCAAGAAGGGTCATCAGAAGACATTGGCCAGGGTAAATCTAGATGATGATGGTAGATTTAGTAATGACGCTAGAGGAGTTAGTGAGGAGATCTAACAAAATCAAGATAGGATTTTAAAGGAGCAAAGAGATGTGATGGATTTTCGGCTAGAGGTCTTGATGGTTGGTATTGACAACTAATGGTGTCTTAACAGTTTAGGGTTTAGGTCAAGAATAAATATGTCGAAAGTTGTCGTTGTCTGTACAAAATGAGATGAGAATTATATGCTGTGATGTCCTAGAATTTAATTTGGAAGAATTATTCTTTTTATCCTTAATTAATAACAACATCAAAACTATCTAATTTCTTTTATTAATAATAAATATCAGCTGAAGCAACTATTGGCCAAAACATCAATTTTTATATATGTATTCATTTTCCAAAAAAAATCATATACGCTACTCAGTATCTATATAATCATACTACCACTATTCTATTATGAGTATAAAAGAATAATTTTAAAAAATAGAATATGAGAAATTTTGATATGATCAATCTATACACTTGATTCTCTACCATGACATGAAAATTTTTAGTTATATATAATGAACTAAAAAGCTCAACAGATCACCAAAACTTATAATTGAATTCAGTATAAGATAAATGAGCAATATGAACATCAACAGTCAAATCATACCAGTAGCATTTACATGATCATATGAAAATACAATAAACAAATCAATAAATTAATTCAGCTATCAAATCACTATAGCAATCATTTTATTAATACTAAAATCAGTATAGAAATCATATAAGACATCAAATCAAAAAATAAACAAAGGCTGTTGAAATCATGACAATATAGTAAAATCACATAAAAATAATTGTATATGTGTATCACATGCTAAAAAAATATCATATCAATGTCCAATGTAAATGCTCAATATATAATGTGATCAGTATATTAATAACAATAGAATAGTTGTAACATCAACATAATTGGTGGAATTAACAATAAAGCATATAATGATAGTGATCCAATAGCATGCATTCTAATAATCATATTAAACAAGTAAAACTCCTGGCCATAATGGTGTTTTTCTAGTATCAGCAACCCATTGACTTAGTAAACACAATCGTTACTCATTGCCCATCGGTAAGTAATCATCTTCTTATAACCCCTAATCAGTGTACTTAACCATAATATTTAAAAGAAAGCTTATTGGTCAACTATTATGTACATGTCAATCAATTTCCATCCAACGCTAGCTAGTGAAATAACCGGTCTTTACTTGTTTTCTCTCACACAAATATTATTATAACAATACTATAACGATAATAGTGGCCATCTATTACTTAATCATATATCCACATTCATTTTTAATACATTGTAGTAAATAAAACATAATTTAGCTTAATTCAGAAAATATCAAAATTTCTTGATGGCGGGCAACATAAAATACTATTGAGCAAAAATTTTTATTTTTTAGAAATTAACTAAATTATTAGGGATTGTATATAACAACATTATGAATCTTTTATTGAACTAAAACACTATTTTTTGATGTCAAAGTAAAACTTTGAATAGATAAAACTCGTCGAATTTTCAAAATCACCAAGCAAAAATTTTAAATAAATTCTCAAAATATTTATGATCTCAGTCTCTATAATATATAAAAAGTCACGCAAAGAAATTTTTACTAATATAAAATTATCCTTATTTTTCAGTAATGAAAATACAAATTTAATCTAAAAAATATCAAAAACACAAAATTATTGAAATAAAAAGTAGGGTAAAGTTACCTCGAGACAAGCAAATCTTCTGATAGGTCCGACTGACAAAAATCACTCTAAAGCCTCTAAATCTATACTTTTTTTTTCTCTGTCCTTACATTTTTCCTCTTAATTCCCTAATTCGTTATCTGTTAGCCCAATAGGAAAGGAAAAAGGGGATTAAGAAAATTTTTTTCATGCTTTATGATATTTATAATAAATAATAATATATTATTAATATAATTATATAATTTATTTCATTTTCAATATAAATTTATATAATTTTTTTTGGAATTTCAAAAATTATTGAAAAATATTCATAAAATAGAACATTTTATTTAAAAAATTCTTGAAAAATCAGTTTACAAAATGGACACCTAACGATTCTGAAATCACCAATTATACAGACATATGTCAATTTCTTAAAGATTTTCACTAGTGCCCAAAAATTATGAAAAAAACATATAGTTAACCTTAATATCAATGCTATGATAAATATATAGTTTGTGATTTTAAGTTATAATAACTCCATAAAAGAATTATTCGCCTAGGTCTAAATACGAGCTATTACATGTGCAATGGAGAGGTGTTGAAGTCAAATGTGAACGCATCAGATGAATGAGAACATACTTTTTTTTTTTTTTTTTTTTTTTTTTGGGGGGGGGGGGGGGGGTTTCTCTTGATAACTCTATAAAGAGAGATTGAAAATGGGGAAAGTGGAGAATAACAAGTGAAAGAATCAGTTCATTTTTTTCATTCACAGTCTAATACTCCAAAAAGAAAGATTTATAGCATCATAAAGATTCTTATGAACACAATATCAACCTACTAAGAGCTTAACATTCACTATTTATCATAAACTACTACGACCAACTATATTTACTTGCTTAGTTTAACTATATATTAATTATAATTATTGACTCTATAAGTTATGTTCAAAATTTTAACTAATGCAAATGGAGGTGATAAATATTGATAATATATCGAGCAAGCTTGATGTTGACGATAATGACCAAAATACATTAGTTAATCATGCATGAGCCCCTACATTTTGTAGATTAATAAGCAAAACATCGAGAAATATTTTGAAGATTATTATTGAATCGTCCAAGCATGTGAAAACTAATGCAAATGGAGCAAGTTTTATTTTGATAAAATAAATAAAAAAAATGAAAAAAAAGCCTCTTATAATCATAAATGCATAGGTCAATAAATTGAACATGATAATAAGGGTTATGTAGGCAAGTTGATACCACATACATCCCCAAATTTACTTACTTCTAAAACCAACATCGCGCCACTTTGGGCACTTTCTACATTCATATGCCTACACAACTCACCTTGACTTGTTGGTTGAGAGCTTATGCTTCCAACTAAGAGGTCTTGGGTTCGAGTCTTTGTGTATGCGTTGTGTGTGTGAGTTTGCCTTAAATGACCCAAAAAAAAAAACATTCATATGCCTCAATAGGGAAAATTTTAAAAAGCCAATTAGTCCCTCACTAGGCAAAATTCTTAGCTCAACCATTAGTTGAAAGGCTTTTGCAGTGCTAAAATGGCAAGCTAAAGTGGCAACAAATGCCATGAATTCTAACTTGTCAGTTATGAGCTTCTACAATAAGGGGAAAATATATATATGCTTCGCACTGACAAAGCACATGTCAAGGCTATCAAAACAATGAGAGAGATTATTTCCCCTCCATAATAATAGGGGATCTATCAAAGCCGAGAGAATAAGAATTATTTGCTTGGAGTTAGTTGGTGGGCATTAAAAATGACAAATTTGTTTATTTTTCGCAGATTTACTGCCACACAATCGGCTTTTATTTTTCCATACTCATATCTAGGTGTGTCAATTTCGGGTCACGGGTCAGGTTCGGGTCGAATCCGGAACTAACCCGGGTTCAATCGGGTCGACCCTAATCCGACCCGGGTAGGAAAACGGGTTGAAAATATGGAACTGGACCCGACCCGTCGGGTTGTCGGGTTGACCCGACACGACACGGGACGCGAGCTTGGGCGCGTAGGCTAGCGAACGCGGGGCGTGCGGCAGACTCGCGCGCACCGCAGACTCAGGCGCGCGGCGGGTGCGCTGATGCGGGTGAGCACACGGCTGACGCGGCGCGCGCGCGACGAGCGCAAGGGCAGGCGCGCGCGCGTGCGTGCAGGGCGGTCGCGTGCGGGCAGGGCAGGCGCGTGCGGGGCCGCGGGCAGTGCGGTGCGACTCGCGAGCGGGTAGCGGCATGTGTGCAGCACGGGCAGTGTCGAGCAGGGCGCGGGCAATGTTGGCGGCCACGCGGGCAGCCGTGGGCAGGAGCGGTTAGCCGGGGCAGCCTCGGGCAACTTATTCTAAGCGGGTTTCCGAGTTGACCCGCCAACTCGTCGCGTCAACCCGAATCCGACCCGTTTTTCAATCGGGTCAAATCCGGGAACCCGAACCTGACCCGTTTTGAAATTGGGTCGAGTCCAACCCGAATTTTTCGTGTCAGGTCCAGGTTTAGTTTTCGTGTCGTGTCAAATATTGACACCCCTACCCATATCTAATAATTGCCCCCCTTTTATTTCAAAAAAAAAAAACATAAGATTTTGTGATATTTTACATTAAGGGCCCTCACTTTTCTAGCCATTTGTACAAATTTCTATCCCTTCCATCTTTCCAAGAATGTCTCAAGATTAAGGCTTCATTTGAAGTGGCTTTCTTATTGTTTCTTAAAGTAATTTTTTAATTAAAAAATTTTATATTAAAAAACAACTTGAAGAAGTAGTTAGAAAGTCGTCCCGAACGAAGCATAAGGCTTGATTTGGGGCGACTTTCTTAATGCTTTTAAACAAATTTTTTTTTTATACAAAATTTTCCTCAAGATAAAAATTTTTATACTGAAAAACTGTTTCAAAAAACAATAAAAAAATCATCCCAAATAAAACTTAGGCTGATGAGTAGCATAAAATGGTCAGAATTCACATGCAATGCTATCATATGCTCGTCCAAACAAAATTGCCCTTTATAGATAAAAATTATTTGACTGATAAATCATAAATCACATTTATTTTAATATTTATTTACTATTTATTTATATATTGCTTCCATGGGTGAACAACTAAGGTGGGTCTCCATCCACAGCATGCCCTGTTAGTTCTAGTCAGAGCCAGCATTCAAACTTGACCGTAATATAGTGACGGCCAATTTTGATCGTATGCGATCGCCACCCTTTTCTATGCGTATGCCCTGCCAAAATACGAGATAGAGTATCCAGCAGAAATGAGCTTACTCGTCTTTTATATGATTCATTAACGGATCCATGATAATACGTACAAATATAAAGTATATTTAAATTTATTTTATAGTTAGATGACATCAACCGTACGTATTTAAAAAAGATTTTTTTTTTTCAAAAATTTAGGGACTCATAGTCTTCTAATTTACAAAATTGACATGTAAGTTTTTATATTTATTCACATATCACTTAATTTTTTAACTTCCATTAAAAATACTATTTTTTAAAAAATTGACATATAAGTTTTTATATTTATTCCTGGTAGAAGTTTGACGTAAGTTGGTGGCCGGGCAGAAATCTGGCATCAGTTGAAGGTCGGGTATAAATCCGACATCAATCGATGGCCAAGTAGAAATCTGGGGTCAGTCGGTGGCTGGGTGGAAGTCCGGCAGTAGTCAAGGAGTTGTTTGGTTTCAAGAGAACTCAAGTTTCTCTTCTTGCTTCTCTTCCTTCTCTTCTTGCTTGGGTCCCCCTTCATGAGAAATAAGGGGTCTATTTATAATTTTTTGAGAGTGACATGACCAATAAATAGAATGAACATCAATGACCAATAAATAGAAGGAAGATCAATGATAAATTGGGAGTGGCTTGAATGGACGACCAATGTTAAATCCCTTGATCGTGGATTATTTATGGGCAATTAAAAATTTGGCAATTTTGGCTCATTGGATTTGACTCTTCGAGCCGCTCAATTTGAATATAAGCATGTCACCTTTGGAAATCATTTGGTAATTCAAATTATGATTTGAACCTTCCAAATGTGTTTCGGGTCTTTGATTTGGACTCATTTTGGCTTGGATTGGGTCAAATTTAGTGTCATTGGGTTCATATTTCTAAGACGTTTAGTTTGACTATAAGTTTGCATAAATCAGAGTATAGATGGTTCCATATTTAATTTTTGAAGTTTTCAACTTAATTTTGCTTTGAGATTTGTGCTCGATCAAGATAATTTTTGATGATATATGAGTTGCCCCCTATTTTCGGACGTCGAAGTTCCATAAGTTCAAAAATATATATCATAACATTTAAATTGACCGAATCATAAAAAATGCCAAAAATTGTGTTTTAAAACATTTAACCAAAAATTGATGATATAAGTTCTATTGAGCTTCGAAAGTGCCAAAATAGAGTCTGAAACGTAAAAAATTGATCTTGGGGATAAAAAAAGCATCGGAGTTGGACTGTTCGGGCAAAAAATTGGGCCTGAACATAAGTAGACGGCTAAACCAGCCGGCCACTAGCAGCTGCCGGTAGAGGCAGTATGTGTTGTTGTGCTTTTGAATAAGTGTGCCCCATCGGGGCACGCGATTTGGTAGAATAATTGGCTAACTGTCGGCTACAATTAGTTAATTTTTTTTTCGGTGGGGACTATTTGTTTTTTAAGAGAGTTACCCCTCTTTTAATTTTTTTAATTAATTCCAAAATTGTCATTCGTGGGCCCAAAATTTTTTGATAAACATCTACAAGAATTTTTGAAAATTTTTAAATATTTTTGCGTCAAAATCCCCCCCCCCCCCCCCCTTTTTTATCCTATAAATACCCTCCTTAGGGCATGGGGAATATTGCACATGTTCTCTTTCTCCTGTCTCCCTCTAACTTTCTTACAATTGAGGACTTTTACTATTTTTAGTAGGTGACTTCCCTTACTCAAATTCAGTGCCCCTCTCTTATGTAGAAGTTAAAATTTTTAGGCTTCCCCTCCTTTTCTTTCATACTTTCCTTCTTACTTCAAAGGCTTTCCATTATTTTCGGTAGGTATCATCTTCTACCCAAATTCAATGCCCCTCTTTAGTGTAGAAGGAAAAGTTTTCTTTTTCATTCTCTTTTTCTCTGCCTTTTTTCTTACATTAGATGCATTCAACTATCTAAGAAAGGAGGTATCCCCTATCAAACTTCAGTGTCCATCTTTATGTAGAAGAAGCATTCTCCTCCTTTCTTTTTCATCTCATGTGTTTTTCTTGTTATATTAGATACATTTCATTATCTGAGATACTTTACATCTCCTACCAAGCTTCAATGCTCCTCTTTTGTGTAGAAGAAATTATGATGAGAGATTATTTTCTTAATAGACAACCATTGATAGAAGAAGATCAATTACTATTTATATGCGAGGGTGATTTGAGAAGATCTGGAGGTAATAGTACTTGGGAGGAGAACCAATGATTATCAATAGACGGGAAAATTTTTGATGATGCTTGAGATAAAGTCTGGAGATGATCAACGATTGAGTGAAAATTTGATGGCGATCATTTTTCAGGTGGACAACTAAAGAGGATAGTTGGAGGGTGTGCTACTAATAGCAGTCGAGCATGAAGTCGATGATGACTAATATGAAGTAAAGGACCAATGATGGACATCAGGCAAAGAGATGACAATGATAGTCAAGTTACATTCTGCTAAGGCAATATACATCCATATTGATGTTTGCGGACATCATATATCCCTGATTGAAGGGGTCGTAGTAGTGTGTTATGTTAGTAGTCTGGCGATACACTAACAATATCAATTGAGTGGAGGTCTGATGATGATCAAGTTATAATTTTTCTTTGAAGAAGAAGTTGCAGGAGATGATTCAATGTCCAGTAATGAAAAAGTCAATAGAATATATCAATGATATTTAACAATTTTTATATTGCTTATTGCTTGATGACATTAACTTGTGTAGATGATTTTTATGTAATTTTAGTTTCAGCTTCTTGCCAAAATGAATATATACTTGAACCTAATATGCAATATATGTAACTCTAATGATATTAAATATAAAGTTGAGATTATTGTATGAGTTTGAAGCTTGCTTTTTATTTGAAATGATCTCATCCCATAAAGGAAACTAAGGCGTTTATGTATTTTTGAGATATGCTTTGATATATTGCCTCATGTATATTTTGAGACTTTTTAGCGTGCTAAGTTCTTCATATGAGTGATGACTTTATCAACCGCTTGCTTTTATAGAATATTTTTATAAAGAATGCTATCCACTCAAAGCAATGCTCGATGATGTTGATATTTATGAAAAAGGTTAAGAGAATCTATCAATGATGAATAACCTATCCAAGGTAGCTAAAACGTTAAATTTCATATTTATTTACCGCCGCGAATACTCCAAGACGCAACACATCTAAACTGACAGACTAGATCAAACATCTTCATATATAGTACAACCCACAAATTACGAATATTTAAACCAATAAATGAAATAGCCAATCATGGTCGATCCATCTTCGACAATGATCAAACAATCATGATTAGCCCAAGAAACAATCTATTAAAAAAGGTCTCCATAATGTATTCAACCCACAAATTAGAAATATTACTTTTTTTTTTCATACAAACACTTGAGCTTATTCGAAACTTATTTGAATGCTTAGTCGGTCATTCTTTGAAGATAGTTTGACATGTTTGATGAAGGGTTGCTAATAGGTTCAAGTAAGTGTTCAAATAAGATTTGAATAAATTCAAATCATGCTTTAATACATTAAAGGTTATTTGAATATTGCTAATATATAAGTTAAAGACGCTACAAAGACTCTTCGAATATATTGATCTAAAAAAAAAATTGAATAATAGTCAAATAGCTATTCGATGAAGGTTCAAAGATCTTTAAGATTAATTTATTGCTATTTAATTATCATTCTAATGACAAATGCACTTGAAAGATGGCTCTAACATGACAACTAACACTTAAAATTGAAATCTAAAGGTTAAGAGGTTTAATCTTTAGAGTGTGAATCACATTTTCAATCTTAAAAAGACAAATTGAATAACATTACTAATCATTGAAGACAAATAGACTTCATTTGAGATAATTTTCTTACTAGTTTTTAAAGTAATTAATATATTTTTTTTTTGAAAGCAACAGAAAGTAGTTGCCAAAATCTGTCCCAAACGAAGCCTTAATAGAGATAGATCAACACCATAAATTTTTCCCACACACCAAAAGAAGCAGATTCTACATTTGTCTAAAACAAAGTTGTTCAAAAGAAAAAGATTAGAGAAGCTTTTAAGTTGTGTAACCGTTTAACAAAGACACTGACTCTATTTATTAAAAATATAAATATTTTATTTTACAATGAAATTTCAAATTTTCTTTGGAAATAAAATAATGAGCATAAATTTTTAATTTTGAAAATTATACTGCATATAAAGCCAAATTTTCTTAAAAGAAATTGTATTGAAATAAGTTTCCACTCTTCTGTGAAATTATTCCCCTCATTTGTTTCGTTGTGAAATAGTTAAAGGAAAATTGTTTGTTCTTATTTGATCAATGAGAAATTGACATTTTGTTCTTTATGAGAAGAGGACATGCAAGTCCTGATAATCCAATAAAATTTCTTCTCATTTTTCACCAATATTGTGCATAGAATTACCAATGAAAAAAAAAAAAAAAAAAAAAATAAACCATCAAGTAAAGCTAATTAACTGAAAATACCTCAGAATCAAACACTTTTTTCAACCAAACACAGCCAAATTGATAGAAAGGATAGCAACCCCATAAAAAAGAAGAAGAAATGAACTGCTAATTTCAGTAAAAGCTCTCATTTAAAAGCTGTTGAAGAACAAATTACAGAGGAGGCTAAAAAGTCAGCCTGTGCTTCCTGGTTTCCTAGAACTGATACAAAGAAATTAACATAAACTATTTCTTTAAGTCCTTAAACCTTCTCCTCGACTGGATGAGGAGACTTCCCCATTGCTTTCAGTAACACAGCTCAATCCTGACGAAGAATGAGAAGTTGAAGAAAAGCTGCGGCTACGATCCCTTTCATCCTCACTCATAAAATTGATGAATTGAATTACTCTCTCTGGCTTCTGATGATGAAGACCTGCTTCTGCTTCTTCCTCAGCTGCTCTTCTCTTCATAAAAATGCGGCAGAGAACCCAATCACTTCTAGACTGAACTGTGCTCTGCTTTCACAAAGTTTTTTACCATGGAAATGTTAGGAGATAAAAATTTGCAACAGGAGCTCTTGATGAGCTAAAAGTAAGTGTTTATAAAATAAAATAATATATCTTTCTTTTTATATTCTGATTGTTCATCTTAGAATTCTATCAAAGGACATTAGGAGCTCCAGAACTTAGGCTTCATTAGAGATGGTCTTACAGTTTCTTAAAACAGCTTTCTATAAAGCTGCTTCAAGAAAGCCATCCCAAATGAAACCTTAATTTTTTCAATTGCCATTGAACTTAAAAGCTTAATTTAATGGGCCACAATTAATTATAGGGAGATTTACATACATACCACTTAATACTATTCTATTTACATATTTAACACCTAAAACTTTAATATTACATAAATACCACCCATAGTTCATTTTCAGATCAAATATGAGTGGTAGAAATGAATTATATGAGTGGTATGAAAGAAATATAAGTGGTATATTTGATATTAGAATAATATAGGGTGGTATGCATGTAATATTAAAGTTTTAGGTGTTAGATATGTAAATAGGATGTTATAAAGTGGCATGTATGTAAATTTCCCTTAATTATATTGTTTGGTTCTGTTTTTTACCTATTTGTGATAAGAAAAATAGAAAGCAAAAAAATGGAATGATTAGGTGAAAAATGAAGATAATTTTTTTTTTCTTTATAACTCGCTTCAAAAAAGCAAAATTGCTTTTGAATACCACAATAAAAAGGAGGATTTACATATATACCATATAGAATTCTTCTATATTTCTTCTATATATATATATATATATATATATATATCATCATACTATTTAAACCACATTAAAAATATCATTAATATAAATTCATCAAAAATGAAATAATTTTTTATGCATATCTGATCTGTTCATGATATTTTCATATTAAAATGTTATATAAATAAATATAAATATATAAGTATTTAGTAAATAATACATAAAAAGGGCAAATTGGGTAAGGAAGAGAGAGAGAGAGAGAGAGAGAGCTCACATGGACCAGATTGCTCCTCTTTCCAAAGCTGCAAACACCGGCATCGGCGCCGGCGCCGGCGAGGCAGTACTCATGCATAAACCAGTCGGTTTTCCCTCCGGCCGGCGCTTTTCCATGATAGAAAACCAGAACCTTCTTCATACCAACCACCTGATTACTCTTCGAAGCGACAATAGGCTTCTCCTTCCCTGTTATCTTCCAGTACCCCGAACCCATCGCCCGATTTACCCGGCGGCCATTCGGATACTTCGCCGCTCTTAAATAGAAGAAATACCTCTCCTGCTCTCCAACACCTGCAATTAGCAAAATCCAAAATCGGTAAGTGTCCATTCTATTGAAAAGATTTGAGAGTTTTGTTTGAGAAATGAGTAGCACTGACCTGGAAGATCCCAAGGGTCGTATTTTCCGAGATCGATTTCGGGGATTATGGCGGCCGGTAATGGGAAAGAGAAGACCTTCCTCTTCAAATACTGGAGAACGAGCTCTTCATCGGTTGGATGGAATCGGAATCCGGGCGGAAGCCGTAAAGCTCCGAGCTTTGCTGTGTTAGGGTTTGCCATTTGCTTCCAAAAGGGCAAAGCTCTTCTCTTTCCTTTCAAATCTCCTGTTTTTCCTCCAATTAAGGAAGAGAGAGAGAGAGAGAGTGCGGTGTGGTTCTGTACTTTGTAGGGGTGGGGGAAAAGCAAGGAGCTTTATAGTAAGGTTGCGGGAGAAATGCGACCACCGCTGTGCCGTGAACCAGACTCAACCCTTAAGTCTTCTTTGACGCATTTTAAACGATAGAGGAGGACGATTGTGACATATAAATATTTTATTATTATAACTGTAGTTATATTGCGAAAAAATACAAACAATGAAACAAATACTTCGCTGCCAAACTCAAAGCTTTAAAGGTGTTTTTTTTTTTTAATAATTAATAATTCCTAATAGCCAATAGGGATATGTGAGGGCATCTCCAACCGAACTCGAAACGCTTGAATGGCGCTCCTGGTCAGCTCCAGTCGAACAGCAAAATTTCCGCTATTTGGCTGCTGGTGAACAGTGGGACGCCAATATTGGTGTTTCGCTGTTCATCTCCGTCATTTTTACTTCTCTACGGATCTCGCCGCGCGAAAGAAGAGGCGACCGTTACCTGCAAAAAGGGTGAAATGGAGTTCGATTGGAGATGAATCATGGCATTTTGTAGTTTCACGACATTTTGGAGTGAAAAATGAGATTTTCGGTTGGAGATGCTCTGAAGAGAGAAAGGGAGATAATTGATACTTTCAGTGTATTTCATTAAATTTATAAAAAGAATTAACAAAATTTAAAAAATCTATATTAAATTAAATGTAATAAATAGATAATTAATATTTTATTTATTTAAAAAAGTTAATGTATTTTAAGATCCACTATTATTAAAAATTTGATAATAATATTATAATCTATATTTTTTTATAACTATTCTTGGCAGTTATACAGTTATTATATTTAATTTGATTATCAATGATTAATTTCAATGTATTTGCAAATTTTTTAAGAGAGAATATTTTTAAAAATAAGTTATGATTCATGAAATGAAAATATCTAAAGGTTAAAATATTAATTTTGCATGCTAAAATATTCACTGCATTAGAGAAATAAAAGGTGTGGAAAACCCTTAGAAGGGAAAAAATTTTGGGTTCCGGGCTAGTTAAAAAGATTATACAAGTGTTTTTAGTTGATTAAGACCGATGCATTTCCACGGGGAAGGTCTTTGCTCATCGTAGTAAATATACATTTTATAGAGCACGATACATGATGGGAGTCGAAAGAATCATGTGATATGAGGGTTCTCAAAAAAATGTTGACACATTCGTTTAATTGGTAGGACCGTAGTGGAGCAAGGAGGTTGGAGAGGCTATAGTCAGACAACTGAGATAGAGGGAATCATTATTGAGTGATAGAGGTCATAGGAACTGCAATAGGTGGGCGATGGTGGTCGGAGGTACCGTAGTCGGCAGACAGTGAAAATCGAATGAACCATGCTCGACAGGTCGGGCAACAAAGGTTGAAAAGGACTATAGTCGGTGAGCGATAGTGGTCAGAGCCACAATAGTCGGAGAGCGATGTTGGTCGGAGGGACAATAGTCTGGTCGAAGGGACCATAGTAGGTGGACAACGGTGGTTGGAGGACTGAGAGACCTAGTCGGCAAACAAATGTGCTTTGAGGGACCTAGTCGGCGGGCGGCGGTGTTCGAAGGGATTATAGTCGGTGGGTGATAGTGGTTAGAGAGAATGTAGTCTGCAGGTGATGGTGGTCAGACGAAGGCCCGACAATGGTTGGGCATAGGTCTAGCAGCGGTGGCTTGGTGGTGAGGGTTTGTAAAACATTGATTGAACAATTAATCTTTTATATTCAATAATGTATTTTGAATAAAGATAAGATAAGGTAGACATAAGATGTTATAAAACTTTATAAAATAGTTGAATTATATGTTCAAATAAGATTCATTTAACATTCAGATAAAGTTCGAACTTCAAATTTATTAAATAATATGGTACAAGAGAATATAATTACAACAACTATAGCACAATGAATTATAAGTCAAACACAATAAATGATAAATTTTTAATAAGAAACTAATATTAAATTGAATTAATTATAAAATTTGACAATAACATATTGAGTAAAATGAGAAATAAACTTTGTCTACATTGATTGAATCATCTTTGATTCATGATCAAACTTTCATCGACTATTATTTGATGCTTATTCCAAAAAAACAAACAAGGTTCGAAATAAGCTGCGAAGAATATTCGATCAAGTTCAAAATAAATTTTGAGCTTTCTATGTTTATGTTCATAGTGCAAACTTACAATATCACCAACATTCAACGATAATTGCGAGCAAGTCAAAGACAGAGCTTTTTTTTTTTTTTTAAGTTTTTGAAATATATTTCAAGCATTATTGATGGTCGTTAAGTAATATATATTATGGCTTTATGAATAATTAACAGAGACTTCAATAGAGAAATCCACTAATTTTTTTTTTTATCACAAAGTCTTATTGTTTTATCTATTTATATTTCTCCTTCATCTCTTATCTCTATCTTTTAATGAATAACAGTATAACAACTATTCTACCTCTCTTTTCTGTTCCTCTCTCTGTTTCTCTTTTATTATTCAATGGCTCACGTGATGCACGTTGAGCGTTAAGAGGGGAAGGATTGAAGAAAAATAGAGAAATTTTAAAAGAAATATATTTATTCATATTTAATGATAACATTATTATGTTTGATGGAGTAAATAAAGCTTCTTTCTATCTAAGGAAAGTTATGATGGACCGACAGTTCTTATCAAAGAGGTATGCAGTATCTGATATGTATTGAATATTTGGATATTGCACGTCTCCGACACGTGACTAAGAAAAAATTTAAAACTTAAACGTGTCTAATATGTGTGTATTAAATATTTTATGATTTTTTTAAATATAAATAATTGTATTTCATTTTTTTATTTGAAAATAAAAATAAAATTTTAATTTTCACTCCACAACCTCAAATCAATTGACATAACTCAATACTTCATTTCCTAATATATATTTTTATTTTCATGTCTCTCTAACGAATCACGGCTAAGATTTCAAAACAATGCCCGAGGCCATCTCAAAATCTAAGTATTTGCCTACAATATCTACAGCCACAATCACACTCCGCGCAACCTCGACATTCCATCTTTGTGCAATGTCATCTCAACATGGACAACCAACACATTCTCAACATTGACGCCTAATGCCCATTGCAAAACCTTGATGTCTGACTCTCTGCAGCATTATTATCTCCCATCTCGATGCCTAACACATAAAAACGGGGCTCAACTCTCGATATCTTATTATTAATCATTTTAAGTATAAATCATTTACTTATTCAATTTTTATATAATATTTTTAAGATATAAAAATTATAATATTGTGTTTAACTCATATCAATGTCTTATATTTTTAATAATTGACGTGTCCCATATTTGTGCCAAGTCGTGTCTGTGTCGCCATGTTCATATCCGTGCATCATAACACGAAAGCCTATTGCAGGTGCATTTGCACCTGTGTTTTACAAGTTGGGTCATTGTAAATGGCTTGAACTGAGGGATGAAGGAGAAAAGAGATGAAAGAAGATAATAAGCTGTTATTACGTCTCCATTTATTCTTTTTTAATGGATCATTTTATTGATTCAGTCATAAAACAAAGAGATGAATAGATATGTCAATGGTCATGTAGAATTCTAGGAATTATATTGAATGCAAAGTCAATGGTTTCTTAGGAGGCAAAACAAGTTTCACTGTTCGACTGGTTCAACCGAGGTCGAAATAGATGATGTAATAAATAATAATAATACTAAAATAATATTTTTAATACAAATTTAAATTACATATAACTATATAATTGAATACGAATTATTACTAATTTATGTTAAATATTTTAATATAATTTATACATATAAATCATAACTAGTTTATACTTATAATTTTAAATCTGAATATTTTCTAAATGAAATAATATTGGTATAATTATCATGTAAAAATATAAATTTGTTACTAAAAAAAATAATAGTTTCTATAAATTTTAAATTAAAAAAAAATAAATTTTATTCACAAATAATATAAATTTAATTCACATATAAATTTATAAATTTAATATAAATTACTATTAATTTATGTTATATACTTATATATAATTTATATCTATATATAATGTATCAAATTTATTTGAACATTGAATACAAAATTTTTCCAAAAAAATTCATCTTCAAAGTAATCCACCAAACAGTTACATGACATAACTAGCTGTTTAGTCTCACATCAAAAATTCATCTTCAAAAATTCATCATAGGAGGTGGGCAACGGTGGTTGGAGGACTGAGAGACCTAGTCGGCAAACAAATGTGCTTTGAGGGACCTAGTCGGCGGGCGGCGGTGTTCGAAGGGATTATAGTCGGTGGGTGATAGTGGTTAGAGAGAATGTAGTCTGCAGGTGATGGTGGTCAGACGAAGGCCCGACAATGGTTGGGCATAGGTCTAGCAGCGATGGCTTGGTGGTGAGGGTTTGTAAAACATTGATTGAACAATTAATCTTTTATATTCAATAATGTATTTTGAATAAAGATAAGATAAGGTTGAATTATATGTTCAAATATAAAATAATATGTTCAAATAAGATTCATTTAACATTTAGATAAAGTTCGAACTTCAAATTTATTAAATAATATGGTACAAGAGAATGCAATTACAACAACTATAACACAATGAATTATAAGTTAAACACAATAAATGATAAATTTTTAATAAGAAACTAATATTAAATTGAATTAATTATAAAATTTGACAATAACATATTGAGTAAAATGAGAAATAAACTTTGTCTACATTGATTGAATCATCTTTGATTCATGATCGAACTTTCATCGACTATTATTCGATGCTTATTCCAAAAAACATACAAGGTTCGAAATAAGCTGCGAAGAATATTCGATCAAGTTCAAAATAAATTTTGAGCTTTCTATGTTTATGTTCATAGTGCAAACTTACAATATCACCAACATTCAACGATAATTGCGAGCAAGTCAAAGACAGAGCTTTTTTTTTTTTTTTAAGTTTTTGAAATATATTTCAAGCATTATTGATGGTCGTTAAGTAATATATATTATGGCTTTATGAATAATTAACAGAGACTTCAATAGAGAAATCCACTAATTTTTTTTTTTATCACAAAGTCTTATTGTTTTATCTATTTATATTTCTCCTTCATCTCTTATCTCTATCTTTTAATGAATAACAGTATAACAACTATTCTACCTCTCTTTTCTGTTCCTCTCTCTGTTTCTCTTTTATTATTCAATGGCTCACGTGATGCACGTTGAGCGTTAAGAGGGGAAGGATTGAAGAAAAATAGAGAAATTTTAAAAGAAATATATTTATTCATATTTAATGATAACATTATTATGTTTGATGGAGTAAATAAAGCTTCTTTCTATCTAAGGAAAGTTATGATGGACCGACAGTTCTTATCAAAGAGGTATGCAGTATCTGATATGTATTGGATATTTGGATATTGCACGTCTCCGACACGTGACTAAGAAAAAATTTAATACTTAAACGTGTCTCATATGTGTGTATTAAATATTTTATGATTTTTTTAAATATAAATAATTGTATTCCATTTTTTTATTTAAAAATAAAATTTAAATTTAAAATTTTAATTTTTACTCCACAACCTCAAATCAATTGACCGAACTCAGTACCTCATTCCCTAATATTTTTATTTTCATGTCTCTCTAACGAATCACGGCTAAGATTTCAAAACAATACCCGATGCCTTCTCAATATCCACTTCCGATGTCGTCAGAACATCCATGTGTTAAAACCATCTCAAAATCTAAGTATGTGCCAACAATATCTACAGCCACAATCACACCCCGCACAACCTCGACATTCCATCTTTGTGCAATGTCATCTCAACATGGACAACCAACACATTCTCAACATTGACGCCCAATGCCCATTGCAAAACATTGATGTCTGACTCTCAAGAGCATTATCATCTCCCCTCTGGACGCCTAACAAACTCATATCAATGTCTTATATTTTCAATATTTGACGTATCCCATATTTATGTCAAGTCGTGTCTGTGTCGTCATGTTCATATACGTGCATCATAACACGAAAGCCTATTGCAGGTGCATTTGCACCTGTGTTTTACAAGTTGGGTCATTGTAAATGGCTTGAACTGAGGGATGAAGGAGAAAAGAGATGAAAGAAGATGATAAGCTGTTATTACGTCTCCATTTATTCATTTTTAATGGATCATTTTATTGATTCAGTCATAATACAAAGAGATGAATAGATATGTCAATGGTCATGTAGAATTCTAGGAATTATATTGAATCAATGGTTTCTTAGGAGGCAAAACAAGTTTCAATATGACTTCTTGAAAATTGATCAAATGCATGAATTATAACACCCACTCATAATGAACTTATTCACAATTTTGCTTTTCAGATTATTGTCACACATTTGCATGAATACTAGTTTTTTGCTATATCTTAAAATTTTTTGTTATAAAAGCTACTTTTGAGTGTTAGATGATGTGTTAAAATAATGTAATCATGGTTGTCAAAATCGGACCAGACAATGAACCAGAAGATTGAGAGATTCACTGTTCGACTGGTTCAACCGAGGTCGAAATAGATGATGTAATAAATAATAATAATACTAAAATAATATTTTTAAAATAATATTTTTAATACAAATTTAAATTACATATAACTATATAATTGAATATGAATTATTACTAATTTATGTTAAATATTTTAATATAATTTATACATATAAATCATAACTAGTTTATACTTATAATTTTAAATCTAAATATTTTCTAAATGAAATAATATTGGTATAATTATCATGTAAAAATATAAATTTGTTACTAAAAAAAATAATAGTTTCTATAAATTTTAAATTAAAAAAAAATTAAATTTTATTCACAAATTATATAAATTTATAAATTTAATATAAATTACTATTAATTTATGTTATATACTTATATATAATTTATATCTATATATAATATATAATGTATCAAATCTATTTGAACATTGAATACAAAATTTTTCCAAAAAAATCATCTTCAAAGAAATCCATCAAAGAGTCACATGGCACAACTAGTTGTTTAGTCTCACATCATTTCCAAGATTTTTTTTGATGTTGTTTTTATAATTTTTTTCTTTTTATGAATAAAGAGCTCTCATTGGGAGGTGGAATCATATGCTATAATTAATTAATGCTTATTATATAATTTTCAGAGTTTTTTAACTAATATTTTATATTTAAAATAATTTAATATTTAATAAAAAGTTTTAATTAAATTATTTAAATAAATTATGTATTGAATCGGTCGATTCTTAAAAATCAGGACCAGTTCACCAGTTGAATCGATGGTTCACACCTTCGCACTAGTTTGATTTTGGGTCAGTTTTTCATGAGGATGCCTAGTTCACGATTGAACTGGCCGGTCTGATTCGATTTTCAAAATCATAACTGTACCTATAAAAAAATTATTTTGCATCATTTTTGAAAAGAAAATATTTTTTAGACCCTCAGGTATAAAACTGTAGAAACTTTGAATGAATCATAAGTAATGAAAGCACTCTTCGTATCATTAGAATTAACTTCCAGCTAAATCACCATTTAGTACAAAAGCAATCCAGCTTCAGTTTTGGATTTGCTTGCTCCTCAGCTGATTGTAGAATGATTATGGTTTTATTTAGGATAATTTTCTTACTGCTTCGTGAAGCTGTTTTTTAGAAAAAAAAATTTGCACTAAAAAAATTATAAAACAGATAGAAAATTATCCCAAATGAAGCATAATCTCAATGCTCCTTTATTTTCTGCAGAGTCTTGAGAGACAATGTGATTGTCAGAAAAATTAGGGTTTTATTACAGTATACTTGCAGCCTATTTGCTTCACTACTCCTATGGCAAACCCTCAGCTAGGGGTGTCAATTTCGGGTCACGGGTCGGGTTCGGGTCGAACCCGAACTGACCCGGGTGGAAAACGGGTCAACCCTAACCCGACCCGGGTAGAGAAACGGGTCGAAAATCCGAACCCGGAGCCGACCCGGCGGGTTGCCGGGTTGACCCGACACGACCAGGAACCGCGACGGCGGCAGCAGGCGTCGGCGGCAGCGCGCGGCAGCTCGCGGCAGCGCGAGTGGCACGCGGCGGGGCAGCGGGGCAGCTCGCGGCACGCGGCACGCGGCACGCGGCACGCGGCGGGGGCAGCGGGGCCGCGGCGCGTCACGCGTGGCAGCGCGCAGCGGGCGGGCAGCGGGGGCAACGGGGCGGGCAGCGGCGCGTGGCAGTGGGGCAGCGGGCAGAGGGCGGGATTTCGAAATTTTTTGAATTAAACGGGTTGGCGGGTTGACCCGGCAACCCGCCGGGTCAACCCGAACCCGACCCATTTTTTGAAACGGGTCGATTTCTGGAACCTGAACCCGACCCGTTTTGAAATCGGGTCGGGTCCAACCCGGCGGGTCCGGGTCGGGTCCGAATCGGGTTTTCGTGTCGTGTCAAAAATTGACACCCCTACCCTCAGCAACTGCATTCAGTTTCAGGAATTTCATGCCTTGTATCAATATTTGCCTTGATAATTGTTTTTGGAAAGAATAGTCTTAGCTAGAAAGGGCAAAAGAAGCTCATACAATTATATATTAAATCAAAGTAGCAAGGTTGATCATAATATTCTAACTCATATTGGGAATTTGCCTATGAAATCCAGTATCTATAGAACTTAAACCAAGCACCACAGAGCAAATATTTATTCAAGTTTTTTGTTACAACATCATATCAACTGAAAGTAAGAGAACACGACGACGACAAAAAAATAAAAATAAAAATAAAAGTCGGGGTTCCATACTAGCACACTGTAACTATCATGAGAATCTAAAGTATAGTTAATGATTCTCTAGAAAATTCACTTGTTCAGTATTAATCCAGATATAATATTTTAGGTGAAAACTTGTAGAATTAAATTCAAGAGCATTCAAACTCTGATTTCAACATTATTATGGTAGAGCTGAACTTCCCAATGATTCAAACCCACTAACACCATAAGTGATCAAATCTGACCCAAAATGAGCATTTAATGAGCGCTTGAAACACGATTAAAAACTTCAAGGCATTAACTAGAGAATCAAACGCTCTCTGAATCTTATGTGCATATTGTTGTGAGCTATAATATTCGCGGCGATAGAGTTAAAATCCTATACCTTAGAGTTTTCACAGATATCTAGCCCACACACAGAGAACGCTATTTTTTACGTTGAAAACCTTGAAAAGGGTAAAAACCACAGGGCTTGGCTTAGTCTGAAATGATTCCACAAATGTTTGGGTAGATTATAATGGGCTGATTCGTTCATGAGGGTGATCAGATTACAAATATCAACCATATGGTTGAAATCTAGCGACAAACGAGGATGCAAGTCCAACGTCACTTGGTAAACTGGCGGAAGTTTAGCGTTACTTGAAAATTTAGGTGTCAGTTGGTAGCTTGGTGATGACCCGACAACAGTTCGGGCCTCAGGTGGTCGTCCGACAGAAGTCCGAGCCTCAGATGGTGGTCTGGTAGAAGTCCGGGCCTCAGGTCATGGTCCGGCAGAACTTCGGGCCTCAAGTGGTAGTTTGGTAGAAGTCCGGGCCTCAGGTGGTGGTCCGACAAAGGTTCGGGCCTTAGATGGTCGTCCGACAGAAGTCCGGGCCTCGGGTGGTCTTCCGGCAGAAGTCCAGGCCTCAGGTGGTGGTTCAGCAGAAGTTCAGGCCTCTGGTGGTGGTCCGGCAGAACTCCAGGTCTCATATGGTGGACTGGTGGAACTCCAAACTTCAAGTGGTGGTCCAGCGGAACTATATGCGGTGGTCGAGGAGAGCAAGGGGCAAGAGCAATCTCCGATCTATCTATTGCTCTTTTACTTGGGGTCCCTTTTCAAGAGGAATGAGTGGTCTATTTATAGATTTCTCAGAGTGGCATAGCCCGTGAATAGGAGGAAGATTAAGGATAAATGGGGAGTGGTTTGGATGGACGGCCGATGTTGAAATCCCTTGATTTTGTACTATTAGTTGGACATTTTAAGGTTTTAAAGATGTCAAAATTCAGTGATCTTGGGCTTGTTGGATTCGTCTCGTCGAGCCGCTCGATTCGACTATAAGCATGTCATGTTTTGAAACTGTTTGGTAATCCAAATTGTGGTTCAAACCTTCCAACAGTGCTTCAGGCCCTTGGTTTGAACTCATTTGGGCTCGGATTGAGTCGAATTTTATGTCGTTGGGTTTGCATTTTCGAGACATTCAATTCGACTGTAAGTTAACTGCAATCAGAGTCTAGATGTTCCCAATTTTAATTTTGAAAGTTTCCAACCTGATTTTGCCTCGAGAGTTGTGGTCAATCATGATAATTTTTTGATGATGTATCACATATAATAAAATTTAACGTACTGATGACATGAATTTAGAAGATGTCTTTTACAATTTCTATCACCACAAATTTTCTAGCACATCACAGTACTTATGTATTTAATGAAATGTCACTTTTCGACGCGAACCCTAACCCCGCCGCTCTGGCGATTTAGGGTTTCCGTCTTCCTCTTCCTCTGCTTTCGTTCCTGAGTGATTTTCCTGCTCGTTTGAGGTGTGATTTCGCATAAAGTTGCGGTGGTTGCTTCTTTGCTCTAAGCCCTGTGGGGGCTTGGTGTCTCATGGCTGCTTCGAAACCCCAAAATCCTTGGGGATCGATGTCTGAAGATAAGCCGATCTCTAACAAAGGTTTCTTTAATCTAGATATGGAGGAGTCTTCTCCTTCTAAAACGCGTTCGTTCAAGGATGTTCTCGCTGGATCAGGTGATTCCGTTCCTACTTTATCTCAAACAACTTTCAATGGTGTACCTGCTGTTCTTTTATCTGATGAAGATGTGCTGAAGTTAGCTTCACCTTTCCAATATACTTTGGTTGGTAAATTTGGTCTTAACAGACCTAATCTCGATTCCATTCGTAGTTTTTTCACTAACTTAAAATTATCGGGATTTTTTTCTATCGGTCTGTTGGATTCGAGGCATGTTGCTATACAACTCTCGAATGATCTTGATTATAGTAGGATATTTGCTCGGAGATCTTATTTTATTTTCAACTGTCAAATGCGTATTTTAAAATGGACCCCTTTCTTTGATATCAAGGAAGAATCTCCCATTGTTCCTATATGGATTTCGTTCCCTAACCTTCGGCTTCATTTTTTCAATCAAAAAGTTTTGCATGCATTGGGTTCTATTTTTGGTAGGCCTCTCCAAACGGATCAGGCTACTGCATCACGCACTAGACCTTCTGTTGCCAGAATTTTAGTCGAAGTTGACATTACCAAAAAACATGCTAAGGAGATCTGGGTTGGATCGAAAGCTTTCGGTATATGCAGAAAGTTGAATTCGAAAAAGTTCCGGATTTCTGTGCGCACTGTAAAATTCATGGACATGCTCATACGGATTGTTTTAAACTTCACCCTGAACTAAAAAAATCAAATTTGCAGGTGGATGGTAAGCTTGGATCCTCCGATCAATTTTACGTGCCTACAGGGAAGCTAATACAAACAGATCGGTTGGAATCGCTTCCTTCACCTGATAACAACGAAGCTGAAGTTGTTGTCTCACAAGAAAATTTGCAAAACCCTATTGTTAATACTTCTCTGGTTAAGGAGAAGAGTGGTATTGTTGAAAAAGTTAATGAGGATGCAGAGCCGAAAATTTTTATTTATGTTGATTCCATTCTTAAAGAGATTGGAAGTAGTGATAATGAGCATGCTTTAATGACTAACAAGGAAATTGTAGAAAAAAACTCTGCTCCAATTACTATCATAGAAGAAGATATGGCTGGAGATGGTAGTGATGAACTCTATGAAGAAGGGGAATTTCTTCATCCTTGCAACGAAGAGCAAAATAATGAGCAGACGGTTCATAATATCCAAAACTCTGTGAGTAATAAATTGCCTCTTTCCTCTGATTTTACTATTGATAATTCTTCAAAAAAAAAAGGCTGAGGAGACTTCTTATTCTAATGCTAATACTTCTAATTTTCAAAATATTGATGATGGTGGATTCACGAAAGTAACCAAAAAGAAAGGTAAGAATGTCAAAAATTCTCAACCTTCTACCCCACGGTCTACCCGTGCCCAAAATTCTTCCAAACACCCTTATGATTAAAGCTCTCATTTGGAATGTTAGGGGAATTGGGGGAAAAGACTCCATTGCTAGAGTTAAGAATCTTTCTAGAGTGCATGGTATTTCTTTTTTAGTTTTAATTGAGCCTCTTATTGCCAATAGTAAAATTGGTACTACTGCTTCTAAATTAGGTTTTCCTAATTTTGTTTATAATTGCTCTAACAAAATTTGGATCATGTGGAACAATATTAATCAGTGTCAATATTTTATCGGATCATCCTCAAATTATCAACTGTGAAATTGAATTATTTAATTATAAGTGCTTTGGCTCTTTTGTTTATGCTGCTACTTCTAGAGGTAATCGTTTTCCTCTTTGGGAGGAAATGCGTCAATTTGCCAATATTGCTAATGGACCGTGGTGCATTGGTGGAGACTTTAATATTATCTCTAATGCTTCTGAAAGAAGAGGAGGTAATCTACCTAACTCTAGTGCTATGGAAGACTTTAATTCTGTTATTTCTGATTGCTCTCTTACTGATATTGGCTTTAGTGGTAACCCTTTTACTTGGAACCGTGCTACTATTTGGCAACGTCTTGATAGAATTCTTTTTAACAATGATTGGCTGTCTATTTTTCCCATCACTACTGTTGAGCATCTTAGTAGAACGTTGTCTGATCACTGTCCTTTACTGCTTAGCATCAATGCTAATAGTAAAATTGGAAATACTTCTTTCAGATTTCAAAATATGTGGGCTCAGTCATCAGGATTTCAAAAATGTTGTTAGATTAAACTGGAATGCGCCTTTATTTCCTAATAATGACATCAAGGGCATGCTTAGACTTTGGTCTAAACTTTGTAGATTAAAACATGTTTTAAACTGGTGGAATAAAAATGTTTTTAAAAACATTTTTACTAACATTAAGGAAGCTGAATTGAAAGTGCAAGAGCTCGAAAATAGTTATATGAGCAATCCTTCCAATGAAAATTTGATTCATCTTAATAGTGCTAAAGAATATCTGGTTAGTCTTCAGGATCAAGAGGAAATTTTCTGGAAACAAAAAGCGAATGTTAAATTTACTGTTGAAGGGGATAGGAACACTAAATTTTTCCATGCTATGGCTAACCGTAATAGAAATAGGAATTATATTCACAAAATTATGATTAATGATGGCACTTTCATTGATAATGAGGAACTTATATGTAATTCTGGAGTGGACCATTTTAAGAACATTTTTCAGAGTAATTTTAATACTAATCCTCATATCATTCCTAAAATTGTTGATGATAGGGATAATGAGTTGCTTTGCTTAATCCCTTATGAGGAGGAAATTTTAAATGTTGTTAACGATTTGAATGGGGACTCCATTGCGGGGCCTGATGGTTACACCACTAAATTTTTTCAAAATTGCTGGGAGATGCTCAAACATGATATTATTGAAGCTGCTATTGATTTTTTTTTCAAGGGCACTCCTTACCCAAACTATTTTACTTCTACTAACATTGTGCTCATTCCTAAATCTATGGGGGCTAATAAGTGGAATGATTTTAGACCTATAAGTCTTTGCTCTTTTTTTAATAAACTCATTTCTAAGGTTCTTTCTAAAAGATTGGAGATTATTCTTCCTAGAATTATTTCGAGTAATCAAACTGGTTTTGTTAAAGGTAGAAGCATCTTTGATAATGTTTTATTAACCCAAGAGATGGCTCATGAAATTAATACTAAGGTGAAAGGTGGCAATATCATTTTAAAATTGGATATTTCTAAGGCTTATGATAATCTAAACTGGAATTTCCTTTTTTAATATCATGTCTTTATTTGGCTTCTCTGATTCTTTTATAAAGCTTATTAAGAACAGTATTAATAATTGTTATTTTTCTGTCTTGATTAATGGTAGGAGTCATGGCTACTTCAAGTCTACCAAAGGTTTAAGACAAGGGGATAATATCTCCCCGGCTCTTTTCATTATTGCTATGGAATATTTATCTAGGGGTATTGAAGATCTTTTTATCCGTAATCCTAAACTTTATTTTAGAACTGTTAGAGGCCTGCCTGTTTCTCACCTTAGTTTTGCTGATGATTTCATTTTGTTCTCTAATGGTTCTATCAATAATATCTCTACTTTAAGTAATTTTTTATTAAATTTTCATTCGGTTTCTGGTCTAGCTATTAACAAGGAAAAAAGTTCTTTTATTGCCAGTAAAACTATTAATAGGAATAGAGTTCTTGCTATTCAAAGACGTTGTGGTTTTCAATCTAAAAACTTTCCCATTAAGTATTTGGGCACTCCTATTTATAAAGGTAAAAAAAGAAATCATTTGTTTGAAGATATTTTCACTTCTATTCAAAAAAAAATTGCAAAATTGGTCTTCTAACTTTTTATCTCATGGGGGTAGGTTAACTCTTATTAAGTCTGTTCTTAACTCTTTACCCATTTACTTATTCCATTCTCTCAACCCTTCTGCGACTATTTGCCTTCGTATTGAAAGAATGATAAATAAATTCTTTTGGACTTCTAAGTATAATAGTAATGCTATACATTGGGCTTCTTGGAATAGTATGTGCGGCACTTACAATGAAGGTGGCTTGGGTTGTAAAAATGTTACTGATATGGCTAGAGCCTTCTCTCATAAACTTTGGTTTTCCTTTCGTTCTAATGAAAGTTTATGGGCTCGTTTTATGAATACTAAATATTGCAAAGATTTTCATCCTCTGCTTAATGTTTTTAAACCTACTGATTCTCCTACTTGGAAAAGGCTTTGCAAAATAAGGTGGCATGCGGAACAGTACATTCAATGGGGAATTGGTGAAGGTAATGTTTTCTTTTGGCAAGATAATTGGATGGGTCCCTGTTCTATTGATAATTACTTTAACACTTGTTCTGTTGAGAATGTCAAAGTTGCTGAATTCTTAATTAATGGATCTTGGAACGTTTTTTAAACTGTTACAGATCCTTCCTTCTTTTTTTTGTTGACTTAATTAGAATGATCCCTTTAGATTTGAATTGCAAGGATAAAATTTTGTTCTCTTTGTCTTCTTCGGGTTTGTTCCAAATGAGTAAGGCTTGGGAAGCTTTTAGGATTAAGTATGATAAGTCTATTATTTTTTCTTCATTATGGCATAATAGTATACCTATTTCTTATTCTATTTTAGCTTGGAGATGTATTAAGGGATTTATTCCTGTGGACACTGTTATTCAAAGAAAAGGCTTTTTCTTACCTTCTAAATGTCAATGTTGTGAGAATATTGAAAGTATAAACCACATTTTTCTTAATGGTCATATTGCTAGGAAGATTTGGGATTACTATTCTGATTTGGCTAATATTAATCAGGGGACTATCTATAATGATCTTACCCCTATGTTAAATCTTTGGATGAACAATTCTAAAGGCCATATTCTTAACCTAATCCCAATTCTTATTTTATGGTTCATTTGGAAATCTAGAAATGAATCCAAGCATTCTGGTATTAAAATGGATGCTTCTGTTATCATTTCTAATATTAACCATAAAATTAATCACTTATCCTCTTGTAATTTAATCTCTAATAATAAACATTACAGAAATGCTAAACAGTTGGCAGATTTTTTCGGTATTAACATGAATATCAATGCTGCCAAATGTATGAGCAGGCTGGTTATTTGGAGAAAACCGATTGTTCCTTATGTCAAATTGAATACTGATGGTTCTGTTAGGAATAATTTAGCTGGCACCGGGGGCATCATTCGGGATCATGCTGGTAAAGTTTTATCTGTTTTTGCTTCCCCCTTGCAATTTTGCTCTGTTTTGACTGCTGAACTCTCCAGTCTTCAATTGGGGATTGATAAGTGTATTACTTTGGGGTTTCATAATGTTTGGATTGAGGTGGATGCTGATCTTGTGGTTCAAATCATTAACAATAAAGTTCAGGGTAATCCTCAAAACTTCTATCTTATTAGGAAAATTAGAAATTCTCTTGCATCTATTGACTATTATATTTCTCATATTTATCGTGAAGCTAATGCTTGTGCTGACTGGTTGGCTAACTTTGGTTGTCAGCTTGAAAGTTATCAAGATCTGAATATTTATAGTTTAAATCCTGTTTTGAAAGGCATGATATTGTTGGATAAAACTTCCCTCCCTTACATTTGAAATGGTTGTGTCTCATGACTGTGGGTTTCTTCTTTTTTAGCATTGTGGGAGCTGGTTTGATCTTTTTTTGACCCGCTTCATAATTCCATTTTATATATCTCCTTGGTGGTCATTTCTGGTGGTAGCTACCGTTGCAGGTTATCTGATATTTACTTAAACTTTATTGTTTCTTTCCATTTTTTGTCTCAGTGGTTAACTAATATTAATATTGAGTTTGATTTTCTTCTCCCTATTCGTCGCTGTCATGTTTTTTGGGTTCTTATTTTGGTGGTTGAAATTGTCATTTACAAGTTGATGGTATTCTGGAAAATATGGTTAATGCGGAGATCATTGTGAATTTTGTTCTCGGTTTTATGTCCCAGAATTTTAGTTATCTGCATTGCTTCTTTCATAATATCATTAATATTTTGAAGATCTGTCTGGAAACTGAGAGACCTGGGCGCTTATTTAGTTTCTCTGAATTATTCTGGCATCTAGGAATACCAGGCTCAGTATTTGGAGAGAGAGCTTTTTTCTTTCCATTCTATGCAAGTTGTTTTATCCTAAGTCTGATGCTGATGCGTCTCAAAAATCTGGAATCTATTATCATTGTTTTGATTAAGAGTGATCCTAATGTTTGTTTTTGGAGTGTTACTTGCAGGATAATTGATAGTTGCTGTATTTTTAGCTCTAAAGGTGGCCAGGTTCTTCTTTTGCCTATCATTTTCGTCAATTTCTATTTTCTTTTAATTTTTTGCAGGAAGTTCGTGCCAAAAGCTACTCATTGGATCTTCCTTTTTTGGGTGCTGTTGTCTCACAGCCCGATTGTTTTTTGCTTTCAATTTTGTAATCATTGGATAAGGACCGACCGGCTTTCTAGGTTTTTTCTTTCTTTTTTGGATTGTAGCTCTTATGAGCAGTAGTAAGCTGGTTGGTCCCTTTTAAGGACTTTGTAACCGATTTTTGAAGTAACACGTAGGCCCCTCCGCGGGTTTTAACCAAAAAAAAAAAAAAAAATGTTAGCCTTCATTTAGGACGATTTTTTTACTGTTTCTTAAAACAAATTTTTAGTACAATAAATTTAATTTTTTAACTAAAAACCTACTTTAAGTAGCAGTAAGCAAGCCGTCCCAAATGAAGCCTTAATAAATATGAGGATCAACGGCATGAACAAATTTTATATTTTGAATAAAATGAAATATGATGTGCATGCATATTATGATAGATTTATGAGTATTTCAGGTAAATTAACCTCCTTTGCTTTGATATTATATTGATACCGTTATTTATTTCATTAAATATTTTTAGTGAGAGATTAGAATTAATTAAGCTACAATTTCTCAGCAATTATAAGCGAAGGTTTATTTATCTACACCACATAATAATCCAAAATAGTATTCTATGTTGAGGTTTTATAGTATGAACACGATTACTTTTTAATTAATTAATTAATTAATTAATTGATTGGAGTTAATTAAATAACAAAGCAATAGCGTGTCCTGTAACGCAATTCTTGGAAGTTATATAGTTTTCATCTTCTATTTTCTTTTTTTAATAATATTTTATTCAAATTTTTTCTTGAAGAACTAATACTTCTATGTAAGCTTGCTAGCTGGGTCTCTTGGCCTTTCTGTCTTTATAGTGCACCATTTTCAGAAGCATCCAATTAGAAGAGATTGGCTTAGCTTCCCCACTTGCTGCCAAGAGTTGGACTTTTCTGAGAGCTTCTGTGGTTGGAAGAAATCCTCCTCAAATCATATAATTGGAAGGAAAATGTCTGACTCTTCCTTCTTATAAAAAAATAATCATCAATATTCGCAAGGGATTCGAGAAATGAAGTGAAAGCATACCATGACAGTGATATCTCTCAATTAGGGCTGTCAAAAAAGATTTATTATTGTAGGTGTTTGATCGGATTCGATTTTCATTTTTTTAAAAAAGAAAAACAACAATTTCATTCCACTGTTGAAAAAGAATTTACAAATAAAGGACAAAAGAAACCGAAGCACGAAATAACAGCAGCTAATTTGTCATTATAAACGACAGATTGTACTGCAATATGAAAAAAGAGAAGTGATCCAAAATTTGAGAAATTAAAAAAGGTCATGAAGTCAGTCGGACTTAGATCGCTACCTAGTTTTCAAGCATGGACAATCCATTGAAGGAAGAGAAACATTAACAAGAAGTTCCAAGTACCCATCAAAGACCAATCATATGAATAAACTACCAGGGTTGCCAAAACAAGCCTAAGTCATCCAGGGGGAGTGCAAGAAACCTGCCTTATCATTGTTCGCATAACAAAAGACAACAATCCAAAATCCCATGAGTAAGTTCCAGCCACCGGATCCTCCAATTCATCCCCAAGACTCGCAAGCAAACCATTTATTACCTTTTTCTTTTCTCCTATCCCGTTTTCCACCTCTACGACAAAATGCTTTTTCAAGGATCCGACTAACATTCAAACTATACATTTCATCCACCGGATCATCCAATTCATCCCCAAGACTCGCAAGGCGACGAAGCAGCCTTATCCAGGCCATCCGAGATATCCAAAGAGTGATCCTTCAAATTCCACGACAACTGAGCTTTCAAGTCTTCGTTTGAAATAAAGGAGATTACTACATCTATGAAGGATACATGTACATTTGGTTTTGTAGTATTAGGTGATAACACCTTATCTGAGCAAGAGTGAGGGGACTCAGCATTAGCATTATAAGAAGATCCATTCAACACTGTCGAATTAACAAGACAAAATTCCTTCTCACCAAGAGTAGTTGAAGTAGGAGGTTGCTAACCAGTAGGAACTAAATCCATGTTTTAATGTCCATAGGACCCAAATTGAAGGGCTCAGAAGAATGATCCACCTGAATAGAGGGCAAAGACATACATTTATTTTCCAATAAACCCACAACCACAACATCCACATTATCATCCAAAGTTAAGTCAACACAAGCAGCCTTGGACATTATCATGCACTTCATTAGAAGGCTTATCACCCAAATCAACAGCAGGATTAACTAATTAAGTGTAAGCCAACTTACAACCAGCAATGATATGATTATCCCTAGACAACGAAGGCTCCTTAATTAATTGAGGTGAGCACATTCTTGTATACCATGACCTAAAAAATTGCAGTGCTCACAAAAAGATGAAAACTCTTCTATCACAACACTTTGAACGTAACCAAAATTTTTTGGGCCTATCTAAACAATATAAGGATATCATTTTGTGATATCAAGCTCCACCAACACTCACGCAATTGACGGATGGAAGCCCACCGCAGTGGCACTATCAGTGCAAAGGGGACGACCAAATATGGAGCCCAGGCCATGTAGAATACGAGGAGAAAAACAATGGGGGCGAAGGTTCGGGAAAGAGATCCACACCAGAACAATGGGGGATTATTCCACAATGTCAACAAAGGGAAACTACTTATTCAGTTTCATAAAATAGTTCCTAACAAATTAAGGTCTGTGAGCAAAACACTCTGCAATAATCCATGTCACAATACAATTTTATCAGAACATGATAAGAATCCAGCAAGATAACTGAGAACTAACCAGCCAATTTTAATTTAAAGAAAAACTTCCTAATCATATCTAAAGATGGCATAGTATTAGGAAAATAGCCACCAAGAGAGAAAGTAAATGGGGCAACAAGAGCTAACATTCCCAACTCAGAGATCCAAAGAGAAGGCATCCCCTAAAACTGGAGGTTTTAAGATCAACAAAAGAATCCAGCGATGCATCCCTGGAAAAGGAATCAAGGAAAGACCGAGAGTTGGCTTTGCCGTTCAAAAAGCCAAGGCCAAACAATTTATCATGATTAACTGCCATTCACTGGAGGCAAGGTGGAACGAACTAGAAACGAGAAGAACAATGCTTAAGGAGAATAAAAAGCACCAAGAAACATGAGGAAATAAAACATTGAGGGTAAGAAGGAAATTGCCCTGAGTAGAGAGACGAAAGTCGAGCGTAGAAGCTAAGGGGGGGGGCAGGGGGGGGGGGGGGGGGGGGGAGGGGGGGGGGGGGGGGGGCGGGGGGGGGGGGGGGGGGGGGGGGGGGGGGGGGGGGGGGGGGGGGGGGGGGGGGGGGGGGGGGCAGTCGGGGGTGAAATGCCTAGTCAAGGGGAGGGGAAGTATCGTGGTATTTGTTCATCATTTATTATGGTAAGTGTTTTTCTTTTTTATTATTGTAGGTGTTTAATCGTATTGAAATGAAGCGGTTAAAAATTATTTCATATATATATTTAACACTTAAATTTCACTATTTACTTGCTTAATTCTCAAAATTTTAAATAATATAACAAAAGACATCATCTTCACCCTATATGTTTGTTGCGGGCTAGAATATACGCGGCAGTAGAGTTAGAAAATTTTCGTCTGAGTGTTGCAGGAATATCTAGCACACACAAACAAAAGATAAAAGAACACCAGGATTTTTATGCGAAGAATCCTGAAAAGGGAAAAACCACGGGGCCACGCCGAGTAGAAAAGTTCAACTTGTGTCGTTTGAGATACAAGAGGCTGATTCGTCCCACAGGTTAGGACGATCAGATTACAATGGGTTTCTTCTGAATTGAAACTCAGTTACAAAGTTGTGCAAAGTTTCGGCGTCCCCTGAATATCCGGCAGAATTCCGGCGTTATTCAGGCGGTGGAAGGAACTCCGACGGTGGTCGAGGAGAAGCTGATTCTCCTTCTACTTCTCTTCTTCTTCTCTTCTCTTCCTCTTCCTCTTGCTTCTTCTTGCTTGGGGTCCCCTCTTATGAAGAATGAGGGGTCTATTTATAGTTTTCTTGGAGTGGCATAGCTCGTAAATAGGTGTGAGATCAAGGACAAAAAGGGAGTGGCTGAATGGACGGCTGATATTGAATCCTTCGATCTTGCACCGTTTGTTGGACATTTGAAGGCCTTAGTGAGGTCGGAATTCTGCGATCTTGGGCTTGTTGCATTCGTCTCGTCGAGCCGTTAGATTCGACTATAAGATCGTTAAAATCAGAGAATGTTTGGTAACTCAAGTTGTGGTTCGAATCTTCCAACAGCGCTTTGGGCGCTTGATTTGGGCTCATTTGGGCTCGGATTGAGTTGAATTTGGTGTCGTTGGGTTCATATTTTCGAGACGCTCAATTTGACTATAAGCTCGCTGAAATCGAAGTTCAGGTGATCCTGAATTTTATTTTTGAAGTTTCCGGGTTGATTTTGCCTCGAGATTCGTGCCCGATCAAGATGATTTTTTGAGAGGATATATCAATGTTATAATCTGAATATCCCATTATTAGACTGTGCTGCTAAACCCATCGCCCTTCCTAGCGAGATCCTATCACCCATTGTTGGTGCACTTGCCACCTGTCCCAAGCAACCCTTCCCAAATGAGACATTGTTGTGATCCTTCTCTTCGAGATCTTGACATGACTTCATCAGCCTTTACTACGTCCTCCGACCGAATGAGAGAAACATTCGGTTCGCAGGCAAAAATCCCGCGGTACCGAGGTGTACCGAGTTTTTTCAAAAAACTCGGTACACCTCGGTACCGCGGGGATTTTTGCCTGCGACCGAATGTTTCTCTCATTCGGTCGACCGAACCAAATAAAACTTCCCCATTTGGATCCCATTAGACAACGTACTAACAAAGTCGTTTATGTATTACATATAAAAATATGATAATTTTGAGTGCTGTGTATTAATTATTATTTTTATTTTATTAGTGTCATTAATTTACTTTCATGATGTGTACGAAACTACAATGAATTTTAAACGACTAATTATGCATGCTTTAGGATGTATGTGGACATGTAGAATAACTACGTACTTTCAAATAATCTTGATGTTTTTCGCTGCTCATTTTCAATGTGCATTTGCTGAATTTGAACTAAGGCAAGAATTTTCAGCGTTTTAGCTGTTTGATTCGAAGTATTTCAAATTTCAAAAGTATTTTAAATGTATTATAAAATAAATAAAGTGCATTGAAGAAACTCACATTGGTGGCAAAATAAACTTTTAATATCTTTTTTTTATTGTAAATAAAATAAAATATGAATAGCATATAAAAAGGTAGAGGTGACAATTTCGGGTCACGAATTGGATTTGGGTCGAATTTGGAACTGACCCGGCACTATTCGGGTTAATCCAAGCCTAACCCTCTTTGGGTTCGTGTCAACCAGACCCGACCCGCGGACAAGGCAATGCCGGCGGCAATGGGCCGACGGTAGTGGCAATGTCGTCACTCAGGATAGCGGGGACGGTAGGACAGGGCAGCGGCGGGCAGACCCACGCGGACGCGACGCGGGACAACGCGGATGCGATGAAGATTGGCCTCGCCGTCTCGGGACATGGGATTTGCATCGGGATGCAACGCGGGCTGCTTCGGTCAGGCATTCAGCGCGGGTAGCACGGGTCATTCCCGGGTTTTCGGTTCAACTCGAACCAGACCTGATTTTTATGAATCGGGCGGATCGAGTTTCGGGTTGTGTCAAATATTGACACCCATATAAAAAGAGAAAGTTGACCTCATAATGCTCTAAATTAGAAAAAAAAAATATGTGCTATTTTTTTTTTTACATAGGAAAATATGTTTGTAAATTTTGTTGGAATTAAAATACATATGTTCTAAATAACATACTACTTCTTTAAGTCCACCGAATTAAAATTTCATTCCAACAACATTAGATCAGATTGAGAACATATATGAAAAAAAAAAATCGATCCATAATCGGTATTATGTGAATCATAACCGAGCTTGAATTATTCATATTTAAAAGATTTTTCAAACAAAGTTTAAACATGATTTCAATAATTCTCGAATAAGACATTGAAAAAAAAAATCTATTGATAAGATCAACGAAGATTGTTTTGATCGAGCATGAATCTCGAGGCATATTTAATTTGGAAACTTTTAAAATTAAATTTCAGATCATCTGAATTCTAATTTGAGCAAACTTATAGTCAAACTGAACATCTCAGAGAGACGAACCTAATGACACCAAAATCGGTCTAACTCAAGCCCGAATGAGTCAAAATTTGGGGCCTAGACCACATTTGAATAACAAAATGAATCCACAAATGATATGCTTATATTCAAATCGAGCGACTCGGCGAGACGAATCCAACAAGCACAAGATCGCTGAATTCGGACATCGTTAAGGCACTTAAACAGTTGAAAAACACTCTATGATCAGGAGAATCAATATGAGCCATCAGATAGAGCGCTCCGAACCAGCCCCAGATCTTCTCTATATTTACGGGACGTGCCACTCATGAAAATCTATAAATAGATTACCACTCTCTACATAAGGAGGAGGGGCTAGAGATTGGAGAGAGCTCTGAAGCCTCAAAAGCTCCAGCACCATCGCCCGGCCGCCGACTGCCATTGGACTTCAGCCCGACGGCCATCGGACCACTGCCCGGCCGCCGACAGCCACTAGGCTTCCACCTGGCCACCGACTGCCACCGGACTTCAGGCCGACCACTGTCAGACCACCGTTGGACTTCAGCTCGACTACTGTCAGACCACAGTCGATTGTCGACCGCCGCCAGACTTCAGGCTGACCATTGTTAGGCCATCGCCCGGCCGTTGAACTCAACTCTATTGTCATTATATTGGACCACCGTCCGGCCACCGACTACCATCGGACTTCCACCCAGCCGCCGACCACCGTCGGACTTCAGCCCGACCATCCTCGGACCACAGACTGGTCGTAGACCGCCGTTAGACTTCCACCCGGCCGCATACCGCCGTCAGACTTCCACCCGGCTGCAGACCTCTGCCTGAGTGAAGCCCGACCTCCGTCAAACCACCGCTCGGCCGCCAATTGCCATCGAATTTACACACGACCATCAAACACGGTCGGACTTCAGCGTGACCACAGTCAGTCACCGCCCTACCGCCGCTAGACATTAGCTTGACTGTAAAGGCCATTTTGCTCCCAGGTTCGTCCGGACGAAGTCGGATCGTCTGGGACGATCGGTACAGGTTGTGCAGGAAAACATGTTTGGCTGCATGGTTCGTCTGGACGAAAGTCGGATCGTCTGGACAAAAATTTTACAGAGCCAAGTCGTCCAGGGACGGTAATTAATCTCGTCTGGACGAAATTCGTCCAGAGCCAAATCGTCCTGGGACGAAGTTGTGATCGTCCGGGACGATCAGTCTGGATATATATAGAAATGAGATATTTTGAAGAGAGAGAAAAACGAAGAAAAAAGAAGGAAAAGTAATTTTTGGGCGACTCCCATCCGTTTTCGTCCGTTGCAGTAGTTCAAGAAATTGGTGTACGCAAGTTAAGGCACATTCCGCCTTTTTCAATTTTTAGAACGGTGAAGTTTGAATGATTTTTTTGTCTGGATTTCATTTTCGTTAGCGAATTTCGTCCGTATTTTCTGATTGGTTCAATTTTTACCGCGTAACTTTTGGTATGTTTCTGAGGTGCCGAGTGTGCACGTTTTAATTATTTTCTGGAGAATTTTGACCAGATAGTTTTGATTCGGCGGTGTTTTATTTTGACTAAAATTTTTTATGAAATATGAAATTGTCTGGGCAGTAGAATAAAAGTCTTGCAATGTTGTTGTGAATATTCTATGCTAATTTGGTAATTTTGTGAATTTAGGAATTTTTGTGTAAATTCCGTATACTGCCGTTATGCCGCTGGATTTTTATACGATTTCTAAAATTGTCCGAATTTGTTCTGAAATGACATGATATGATTGTGTGTTATGAAAAGGGAGTTATAAGGGGTCAGGATCCTGTGAGATCCTGTCTGTGTCAGGAAAATCTGAAATGAGCTCTGAAATCTGAAAACAAGTTCTATTTCGGATCCGATGATAAGTTCTGTTCTGGTGCCATGAGCACAAAGAGAGGCATAAGGGGCCAGAATCCGAGAGATTCTGTCAGTGTCTGGGAAGGGAGGTATAAGGGGCCAGAATCTGTTGAGATTCTATCAGAGTCAGGGAATCTGTTCTAACTTTTGATATGTTCTGAATTGATATGATTTCTGATTTCCGTACGATTTCGATATGATTTATGATTCTGATACGATTCTGTTCTATTCTGATTTGATCTGATCTGTATGATTCTGTTCTGATTTGATCTGATCTGTATGATTCTGTTCTGATTCAATTTCTGGAATTATGATTTCTGTGATTTTTGTTCTGTTCTGATTCGATATACGATTCTGTTGATCTGATCTCTGTACGGATTTTTGTCTGATGTGTTTATGTGGATTCTGAGGATTTTGATTGGAGGTTTGATGTCTCGCTGAGCTGTTGTAGCTCATCCTTATTTTCTGCGTGATTTTCAGGTTCTAGAAAAGGGAAGGAAGTCTTGGAGTAGGAGTTCAGAGTCTGATCTGTTATAGGTATTTGGTACTTTTGATTTTTGTACAGTCATGGCTTTTATATTCTGTTTTTTTTTTTCTGCCTGAAAGCCATGAGCTGTATTTGTATATAATTTTTTTGGATGAAGAAAAAGATAGATGATCTGTTCCGCTACATTTTGATGTTTATAGTAGCTCTGTGTGTCTGTTTCTGTGTGTAAATATTTGAAAGAAAGTTCTGAAACAAATTCCAAAGCCAGATCCTGGAATCAGTTCAATCAGTTTGAGTTTGGGCACGACCCGATGCGAGCGGGATCCGTCCCGGTCGGGTTGGGTCATGACAAACTTTAGTGGTATCAGAGCAATGGTTTTAGAATTTGGATTGTAGGATTGTAAGACAGAGCTATAGGAAGTGATCTGAGTCTGTTTGGGTAGTTTTGGTTTGTCCGGATTTTTATTGTGCTGTTTTTGTGATTAGTTTTTTTTGGATTTTCTGGATTTTCTGTATGGATCTGCCAGACCCCGATATGACAGACGGTCAGAGTGCTAGTCAGGCAGCACCAGTGAGTAGAATAACCCCCTAGGTTTGTTCTGATACACTTTCCCAGTTTGCTACATTGGTTTCTCAGATGATGAGCGAGACTCACAGTAGAGCCTCTACTGTTCAATCTGAGGATATTGATAGACATCTTCAGATGTTTCTGAGATTGAAACCACTAAGGTTTGAGGGCGCTGTTGAGCCCAGAGCAGCTGAGGAGTGGCTGAGGAGGTTAGAGAAGACTTTTGACGGCATGCAGTGTCCGTCAGACAGGAAAGTACCTTTGGCAGTTTTTCTGTTAGATGGGGAAGCAGAGCACTGGCGGGTAGGCTAGCAGGAAGCAAAGTTTCAGGGCAGATTGAACTCTCTGATTTCTTGGGAAGAATTTTCTGAGGTATTCCGATCTTGGTTTGTTCCCCCTTCTACACGACAGCAGATGCAGGAGAGTTTTCTGAGGCTGGTTCAAGGGAGTAGAACGGTGATGCAGTACGAGGCAGAGTTTACTGCCTTAGCCCGATATACTCCGCAGCTGGTGAGTACTTCTACTGAGAAGTGTTATCAATTTCTGAGGGGACTACGAGACAGTCTGAGGCAACCCCTGGTACCATTTTATATTTCTGATTTTTTTGAGCTTGTGGAGAGAGCTCGTCTGATAGAGAACAATCTGATGTCTACTCAGCAGCGGTGGACTACGAGTAGGAAGAGATTTGGGGGTGATTCGAGTAGTGGTTCCTCTGGCAAGAGGAGATTTATTTCTGGAGACTTCAGGAGGAGTGGACAGTCGGGATCCACTACAGTTTCTGGTAGTGGAAGTACGACCAGTTCTGGATCTGTCAGTGGGGCACCTGTGTGTCAAAGTTGTGGACGACGACATTTTGGCCAGTGCTACAGAATGATTGGTTAGTGCTTCAGATGTGGTCAGCCAGGACATCAGATTGCAGAGTGTCCACAGGCTGGATTTGATCAACGATCTGAGTTCCGATCCGAGAGCTTTGTTAGACCTATCGGTTCAGCAGGAAGACCGAGGATTGTTCCTCCACGCCCTATGACTGAGGGATTTTCTGGTAGAGGTGGTGGTTCGAGTTCTGTGCCACGGAGACCACCTACTGTTAGTCAGAGGGAGCCTAGTAGTTCTGTAGCTTCAGCTCTAGCTCCAGTTCAGCCACGAGTGTACAGTCTGAGTCAGCAGGAGGCTCGAGATGCTCCGGATGTGGTGACAGGTACGATTTATATTTCTGATCAGCCCTGTTGTGTTTTGTTTGATTCTGGAGCCAGTCACTCGTTTCTTTTCGAGCGTTGTTTTGATGCTTTGCATCTGGATTCGATTTTGCTACCGATTTCTCTTTCTGTGATTTTGCCGGCTAGAAGTAATTTGATTATCTGAAAGTTTTGTTTTTGTGAGATTGATATTGCTGGCAAGAAGTGGAAATCGAGTTTGATTTTGTTGCCAATTTCTTCGTACAATGTGATTTTGGGCATGGATTGGCTGAGTCTGTATGAGGCTTAGATTGACTGTTTGAAGAAGCAAGTGAGCTTGCTTATGTCAGGATAGAGATGTGGAGTTCTCTATTGATATTTTTTTGGGTACAGCTCCGATATCAAAAGCTCCGTACAGAATGGCACCGAAAGAACTTTCTGAATTGAAAGTTCAGCTTCAGGAGTTGGTGGATAGAGGATTCGTTCATCCTAATGTTTCTCCTTGTGGAGCACCTATTTTGTTTGTGAAGAAGAAGGATGGAACACTCCGTATGTGTGTTGACTACAAATATTTGAATAAAGTCACAATCAAGAATAAGTATCCCTTACCACGGATTGATGACTTATTTGACCAGCTTTCTGGTTCTTCTGTGTTTTCGAAGATTAATTTGAGATCTGGATATTATCAGGTGAAGGTGAAGGAAGCTGATGTGTTAAAGATAGCTTTCAGTACTCGGTACGGACACTACGAGTTCTTGGTTATGCCTTTTGGGGTAACCAATGCACCTGCTATTTTTATGGATCTGATGAATCGAGTGTTCAGGGAATATCTAGATCAGTTTGTGATCGTCTTCATCGACGATATTTTGGTGTATTTTGCTTCTGAGGATGATCATGCCAGATATTTGAGCTTTGTGTTGGAGACTCTGAGACGGCATCAGTTGTATGTTAAGTTCTCCAAGTGTGAATTCTGGCTGAAGAGCATTTCATTTCTGGGGCATGTGGTTAGCGGTGAAGGTATTTCTGTTGATCCCTAGAAGATTCAAGCTGTTGCGGATTGGCCAAGGCCTACTACGGTACTTGAGGTACGTAGTTTCTTAGGCATGGCTGGATATTACAGGAAGTTTGTGAAAGGATTTTCTCAGATTGCTACGCCTCTGACGAGACTAACTCAAAAGTCATTAGCTTTTGTTTGGACACTGGAGTGTGAGGCTAATTTTCAGAGATTGAAGGATTGTCTGACTTCAGCTCCAGTGTTAGCACTACCGTCAGGTACGGAAGGATTTCAAGTGTTCAGTGATGCTTCACTGAAAGGTTTGGGATGTGTGCTGCATCAGCATGGTCAGGTAATTGCTTATGCCTCGAGACAGTTAAAACCACATGAGAAGAATTACCCGACACATGATTTGGAATTAGCTACAGTTGTTTTTGCTTTGAAGATTTGGCGTCACTATTTGTATGGCGTCAGATGTGAGATCTTCACGGATCACAAGAGTTTGAAGTACATTTTCACTCAGAAAGATCTGAATTTGAGGCAAAGAAGGTGGCTTGAGTTGATCAAGGACTACGATCTGACGATTCAGTATCAGCCTCGTAAGGCTAATGTGGTAGCAGATGCTCTGAGTAGGAAATCTTTTGGATTATCAGGTATTCAGCTCACTTCTGATGATTTTCTGATTCGTGATATGGAACGTTTGCAGTTGAAGGTGATTTCCTCCAGTAGTTTGGATTCTGGAGTTTTGACTCAGTTGAGCATTCAGTCTTCTTTGGAAAACAGGATTCAGGAAGCTCAGAAGTTAGATTCTGATTATTCGACGTTAATTGCTCAGATTGAATCTGGTAAGAAGCCTGAACTCTGAGTTTCTGATTCTGGTACTATTTTCTGCAAGAACAGGTTGTGGATTCATGTGTTTGGAGATCTGAGGAAAGAGATTCTATAAGAATCTCATCATTCAAGCTACACTGTTCATCTGGGAAGTGGCAATATGTACGGAGATATGAAGAGTTTTGTTCTGGTGGCCGGGAATGAAAAAGGATGTAGCAGATTTTTTTGCTAGATGAGAGGCCTGTCAGTTGGTGAAGGTAGAGCATCAGCGACCAGGAGGACTTTTGCAGTCATTGCCCATCCCTGAGTGGAAGTGGGAGAAGGTAACGATGGATTTTGCTATGGGTTTTTCTCGATCAAGGCAAGGGTACGATGCCATTTGGGTGATTGTGGATCGATTGACGAAGTCTGCTCATTTTCTTTCGATCAGGCAGACCGATCCGGTAGATCGATTGGCACAGGTATATGTGAAAGAGATTGTCAGATTACACGGTGTGCCTAAGGTGATTGTTTCTGATCGAGATGGACGGTTTACTTCCAGACTTTGGAAGGGTATTCAGCAAGATTTGGGAACGAAGTTACATTTCAGTACAGCTTTTCATCCGCAGACTGACGGACAGTCTGAAAGGACTATTCAGGTACTGGAAGATCTGCTGAGGCTATGTGTTTTAGATTTTGGAGGAAGCTGGGAAGATCATATTCCTCTTATAGAGTTTGCTTATAATAACAGTTTTCAGTCTAGTATTGGTATGGCACCTTATGAAGCTTTGTATGGCCGGAAGTGTAGAACTCCTTTGACTCTGACTGAGGTAGGAGATAGACAAGAAATGGGTGCTACATTTGTGGATGAAAATGTTAAGAAAATCAACTTGATTAAAGAAAGATTGAAAGATGCACAAGATCGACAACAGAAGTATTACAATTAGAAGCACAGGTTTGTGGAATTTCAAGTTGGTGACTTTGTGTATGTCAAAGTCAGTCCGATGAAAGGAGTCAGCAAATTTGGAAGGGTGAGCAAGCATAATCCAAGGTATATTGGACCGTTTGAAATTCTTGAAAGGATTGGTAAGTCTGCTTACAGAATATTACTATCTGATCAGATGTCCGATGTGCACAATGTTTTTCACGTATGCTCTTTGAGAAAGTGGATATCTGATTCTGACAAGAAGATGTCTGTTGGTGAGGTTGAGATTCAGTAGAATCTGCAGTATAAAGAAGAACCTGAGTTGATTTTGGCTTACGATGTTCGTAAGTTAAGAAAGAAACAGATTCCGATGGTTAAGGTGCAGTGAAAGCACCGAACTGCACGAGAAGCGACTTGGGAGAAGGAGTCGGACATGAGGCAAGCATATCCGTATCTTTTTTGACTGAGTTTTGATTTGGCAATGTCGAGGACGACATTTTTCTGAAGTTGGGGAGATTGTAAAGGCCATTTTGCTCCCAGGTTCGTCCGGACGAAGTCGGATCGTCCGGGACGATCGGTACAGGTTGTGCAGAAAAACATGTTTGGCTGCATGGTTCATCTGGACGAAAGTCGGGTCGTCTGGACGAAAATTTTACAGAGCCAAATCGTCCCGGGATGAAGTTGCAATCGTCCGGGACGATCAGTTTGGATATATATAGAAATGAGATATTTTGAAGAGAGAGAAAAGCCCAGGAGAGAGAAAAACAAAGGAAAAAGAAGGAAAAGTGATTTTTGGGCAACTCCCGTCCGTTTTCGTCCGTTGTAGTAGTTCAAGAAATTGGTGTACGCAAGGTAAGGCACATTCCGCCTTTCTCAATTTCAGAACGGTGAAGTTTAAACGATTTTTCTGTCCGAATTTCGTTTTCGTTAGCGAATTTCGTCCGTATTTTCCGATTGGTTCAGTTTTTACCGCGTAACTTTTGGTATGTTTCTGAGGTGCCGAGTGCGCACGTTTTAATTATTTTCTGGAGAATTTTGACCGAATAGTTTTGATTCGGCGGTGTTTTATTATGACTGTAATTTTTGATGAAGTCTGAAATTGTCTGGGAAGTAGAATAAAAGTCTTGCAATGTTGTTGTGAATATTCTATGCTAATTTGGTAATTTTGTGAATTTAGGAATTTTTGTGTAAATTCCGTATACTGCCGTTATGCCGCTGGATTTTTGTACGATTTCTGAAATTGTCCGGATTTGTTCTGAAATGACATGATATGATTGTGTGTTATGAAAAGTGAGTTATAAGGGGTCAGGATTCTGTGAGATCCTATCTGTGTCAGGGAAATCTGAAATGAGCTCTGAAATCTGAAAACAAGTTCTATTCCGGATCCGATGATAAGTTCTGTTCTGGTGCTATAAGCACATCTGTTCTGGTGCCATGAGCACAAAGGGAGGCATAAGGGACCAAAATCCGAGAGATTCTGTCAGTGTCTGGGAAGGGAGGTATAAGGGGCCAGAATCCGTTGAGATTCTGTCAGAGTCAGGGAATCTGTTCTAACTTTTGATATGTTCTGAATTGATATGATTTCTGATTTCCGTACGATTTCGATAAGATTTATGATTCTAATACGATTCTGTTCTGTTCTGATTTGATCTGATATGTATGATTCTATTCTGATTCAATTTCTGGAATTATGATTTATGTGATTTTTGTTTTGTTCTGATTCGATATACGATTTTGTTGATCTAATCTCAGTACGAATTTTTATCTGATGTGTTTGATGTGGATTCTGAGGATTTTGATTGGAGTTTTGATGTCTTGCTGAGCTGTTGTAGCTCATCCTTATTTTCTGCATGGTTTTCAGGTTCTGGGAAAGGGAAGGAAGTCTTGGAGTAGGAGTTCAGAGTCTGATCTGTTATAGGTATTTAGTACTTTTGATTTTTTGTACAGTCATAGCTTTTCTATTCTGTTTTTCTTTCTACCTGAAAGCCATGAGCTGTATTTGTATATAATTTTTTTGGAGGAAGAAAAAGATAGATGATTTGTTCCGCTGCATTTTGATGTTTATAGTAGCTCTGTGTGTCTGTTTCTATGTGTAAATATTTGGAAGAAAGTTCTGAAATAAATTCCAAAGCCAGATCCTGAAATCAGTTCAATCAGTTTGAGTTTGGGCACGACCCGATGCGAACGGGATCCGTCCCTGTTGGGTTGGGTCGTGACATTGACTACCTTTAGAGCACCGCCGTGATGCCGACCATTACCGAACTTTCGCTTGGCCGTCGGCCACCGCCGCACTTTTGCCCGACCGTCGTCCGACAAACGTCCTGCCGCTAACTGCTGCTGGACTTTCACCCGGCCATCAACCACCACCGTACTTCAGCCTGACCTTCGTCAGACCACGGCCCAACAGTAGACGATCTCTAAAATTCAGACCGATAACTGTCGGACCACCTTCAGGATGCCTACCCCCGCCGGACTTCATCATCAGACCACCGCCCGACAGCTAGAGTTCCCCCGAACTGCTGACCGTCTCCGGACTTCAGCCCAATCTTCGTCGGACTACTGCCCGGCCACCAACCGCTATCGAAATTCAGTCCGATCAATATCGTACAACCGCCCGCCACCACTATTGTCGGACGACCGCTTAGTCGCCAACTACCATCGAATCATCGTCGGGATGCCGACAGCTGCAAGACTTCCACCCGTCCTCTGACCGTCGATCGCCTAACACCAGACTTTTGTCGAAAAACCACCTAATGTTGGACTTTCATTAGGACTACCGCCTGATGCCAGAATTCTGCCTAACCACTGCCCGATGATGGAGTTTCGCTGGAACAACGCCCAATGCTGGACTTCAGCCAAACCAGCATCGGACAACTAACTGAGGTCCAAACTTTTGCTGGACTACTAACAGAGGTCAGAATTCCACTATACCATCAAATAATGCAGAACCTCCACCGAACCACCACCTTATGACTATGATCTTTCTAATTCCTATCTCCTACTAACTTTGGTGCTTGTGACCTTCATCGCCTACTACGATCCTTTCGACCTCCATCACAATATAATTGTCTTTTTAACCACTACCTCCTGCCAACTTTGGTCATCCCGACCTTCATTGCCTACTGCGGTCCTTCCTACTTGAATCATAAGATAACAGTATATTATGATCCTATCTCCTACCGACTACGATCCTTCTAACCTATGTCGCTTACTACAGTCCTTCCGACCTCCATTACCAAATAATGATCTTTCTGACCCCTATATCCTACCAACTACGGTCCTTCCGACCTCCATCGCCAGAGAATAGTCTTTCTGACCCCTGTTTCGTACTGACTATGTTCCTTTCGATCTCCTTTGCCTACTACAGTCCTTTCGACCTCTATCGCCTACTACGGTCTCTCTGACCTCTATTGCCTATTACAGTCCTTCCAACCTCCATCGACAGATAATGATCTTTTTGACCCCAGTCTCTTTCCGACTACGGTCTTTCTAACCTCCGTCGCCCGTCGACTATTATTCTGCAGACAAAATGAAGATTTCAGTACTAATTCTTCCAATTCCCACCATGTAATATTATGTACATTTACTACATCAACCTAAGGCCCTACCCCAGGAAAGGGCCTCAGTTGTAATCGACAGTAAGTAATAGTGGATTCATTTAAACTGGGTTAGGCCCCTTGATTTTTCCCTCTTTAAAGGGGTTTCCATGTAAAAACTCTGGTGTCTCAAATGAACGCTACACCCTCTCTTTTCTTTGCTTGTGTGTTGGATCTTCGTACAAAGCTAAGACATTAAATTTTATGTTTCTCTATAGCCATAAATATTCCAGAATGCAACAACTATAAAATAGTTGAATTACAAATTTGAATAAGATTCATTTAATGTTTAAAGAAGGTTTGAGCTTATTAAATAACAGAGTATAAAATAGCAAAAAAGTAATAGTAAGGCAAACACAATAGAGGATATAACTTTAATAATGTTGCATCTTGGAATATTCTTGGCGATAGTGAAATATAAAGTTTAACGTATTAGCTTTGTACGAAGATCCAATATGCATACAAAAAAGAAAGAGAGGGTGTAGCATTCATAAGTAACACCAAGATTTTTTTTTTTTTTTTAATGAAAAATCCTGAAAAGAGGAAAAATCATGGGGCCTGGCCCAGTTTGAATGAATCCACTATTATTTGCAGTTGATTAGAGATGAGGCCCTTCCTTGGGGCAGGCCTTGGCTTAATGTAATAAATATACATCATATAATGGGCATTACAAGATGTGACTTGAATGAATCAGTATCGATATGTTTGTTTGGTAGACAGAACTATAGTTGATGGGCGACGAAGGTCGAAAATATCATTATTTGGAGACGAGGTCAAAAGGACGATCGTTGGCGAGCGACGGAGGTTTGAATAACCGTTATCTGGTGAAGGAGTTTAGAAGTATCGTAGTCTGTTGGCGCTGGAGGTCGAAAGAACCATAGTCGATGGACGACAGTGGTCAAAAAGACTGTTGTCTAGGGAAGGAGGTAGGAAGGACCATTGACGGACAAAAGTTCAGCGTCTAGTAGAAATACGACAAAAGGCGGAAGTTCACCATCAGGTAGAAGTCCGATGAAAGTACGATGATGATCAAAATTCCTATGAAGGGGGAAGTTCGGAGTCAAGTAGAAGTTCGATGAAAGTCCGGTGACATGCAGAAGTATGATGACGAGCAAAAGAATGACGACGGGCAAAAGTTTAGTGTCGGGTAGAAGTCCCGACAAAAGTCTGGCAATGGGTAGAAGTCCAACGACGAGCAAAAGTTTGGCTTCAAGTAGAAGTTTGATGAAAGTCCTATGACAGGTAGAAGTCCAGCGACAGGCTGAAGTTCGGCGTCGGGTAGATGTCCAACGAAAGTCTGGTAGAAGTTCGGTGTAGTGTAGAAATACTGCGACGAGCAGAAGTTCGGTGTTGGGAAGAAATCTGGCGACGAGCTTAAGTCCGACATCATTCGGTGGCTGTGAGGTGGTCGAGGAGAAGCATAATGGCAAGAGAACTCTTCCTTCTCTTCATTCTCTTCTTGCTTGGGCCTCCTTCCTTTCCCTCTCATGAGAAATGAAGAGTATATTTATAGTTTTCTAAGAGTGGCATGACCAGTAAATAGGAGGAAGATCAATGATAAATTTGGAGTGGTTTGAATTAATGACCGATGTGGATTTCCTCGATCATGGACCATTTATTTGGTATTCGAATGTCTTAATGATATTAGAATTTGGCAATCTTAGGCTCGTTAGATTTGTCACATTGAGCCACTCGATTCGACTATGAGCATGTCGTGTGTGGAAATAGTTTGGTAATCCAAATTATGGTTTGAATCTTCCAAATGTGGTGTGGGTCTTTGAATTGGACTCATTTGGGCTCGGATTGAGTCGAATTTGGTGTCATTGGGTTTGTATTTCTAAGACGTTCAGTTTGACTGTAAGTTTGCTAAAATCAAAGCTCATATGGCCTATGATTTAGTTTTTGAATTTTCCTATTTGATTTTGCCTTGAGATTCGTGTTGATAAAGATAATTTTTTATGATATATCAAATAATAAGCCTTATATTAAATTATAATTGTTATAAAATTTTGTACAATAATATATAGAGCATAATCATAATAGCTATAACATTGTAGATTAAATTTTTGATACAATTGAATTCAATAATAACTATAACATAGTTATATCTCTATAAAGTGCTCAAATTTGACTATATCTATGCCACTATAATGAGTCAAAATCTAAATTTTTGACCTTAATCAAACCATCTTTGCCACATGATTGAAGCTTCTTCAACCATTTGTTGATCATGGTTCCAAAATATAAACTTTGAATAATATTGGATCATGTGTTGAAATATTTCAATAACTGTAAGAATAAGTTTTGAGCAATGTTCAATACTAGTAATCAATCATATATTTAATATCTTTTAGGATTGTAAACATATAACATCCTTGAAGATGGAAAGTTGGAAACTTTGCCAAATGTTTAAAATCTATATCTTCCAATGACAATTTTAGACTAGTCAAAGACGAAGACGGAAATAATGCATTGGAACTTCGACTCATAAAAATCACTCACAAATGAGAATCGTAGAATAAGAAGTGCTGACAAACCTATACTTTGTCATTACATCACCTAAAGTGCAAGGTATCTTGCTTGATGGAATTTGGTATGAAGATTTCGTTTGGGACGATTTTTTACAGCTTCTTGATTAAATTAGTCTTTAGTATAATAATTAAATTTTTTACTAAAAAATTGCTTAAAAAAGTGATAAAAAAATCGTCCCAAATGAAGACGAAGCTTGGGTGAGAACACACTTTTATAATTCTTTTGGTCATTAATATACGGGCTATGCCTCAAAATTTAAAAAAAAAAGGAAGTTATTAATAAATAAACATATTGTCTTCCAATCCACTGCTTTGTTTGGCTTATACTATTATGGGTCGTAGATTTGTCTTCTTTTCAAGGGTGCCATCAGAGCTATAGATGTATCCCTTTTTCAAGACGCAATCAGAGCTGTATATGCGACAACACAGTAATAGTTAAGAGTCTCCTCATTGGTCTACATGGATCAATCGACATGCACTAGATAGAGGACTACGGATGAGATTTTAGCTAATTAGGAGTATCTAGCATCAATCAATTGAGTTTTTGGGTCTATAAAAAGTGTACACTATTATTGAAAACCTTTAGAAGGATCCAAAGGTCTAGATGGTTAAGCTAATTTAGGGTTACGATGAAAATACTTCAGCTGATTTTCGACAGAATTACGACGAAAAATATGATTGAAATAATCGACTAAATATTTCTTGCAAAATTGGCTAGCTAATTTCGCACAATACTCCAACCTGATAACATACTATATGCTGGAAGTCATCAATCATCCACAATAATTCTGCTTTCATTAGAAAGTTATGCTTAGTTGAAAAATCATGTCATCACACGTTCTCCCATATAAATTTCAGGTCATCAATCAATGGTTGTAAGAACAATTTATTTTTTTACTTTTAGATTATATGTGACATGTATGGGTATGATCAAATAAATAAGATGTAGTTAGCTAACACATCTTTGATGGAAGATTATAGGGTGTAACTATAACTAGCAAACATGAGTAAGGTGAGACTACCTAACTATAAGTGAATGGTAATACTATCCCAAATTAGTTGTTAAGCTGCAAAAAAGTAATTCACAGAAGTTTTACGTACGTATCCCTATTTCATGCCTTTTCTACATTCTCTAAATTACAATCCTGTTGCATATAAAATCAGCTCTTCGTACATCCTTGCATTTTCTTCACCCATTATTTTGGAACTTGTTGAAGGACCACATTGAAAGTTTAAATGTTGCTCGTACTCTCCATGTGAAGTCTAAAACCAATAATATGTCATGAATCCTATATGATAGAAATCAACTATATATAATCTCATTGGGAGTATGCGTGTTTTTTGTGTTTTGAGCAAGGACATTTGAATCTTTCGTCTGATAAAAATAAAGGTAATTAGCAGACAACGTGCATAAAAATTTGGACTCCCTTGACAAATTCATCTATTAATGCATTTCATTCCGGTATCAATTGATTTTACATCCACGACTTTTGGCTTTAGATATTCATGTGAGATCTTATCTAACCAATTAATGTAAGCGTATAAATCGGGTGGGTATATATATGCTTAAATTAAACATAAATAAACGTGTCTATTTAGAACTAATCTTATCAAATGCAATCAAGTTTTCAAATTTAATACAAAAATCCTTAGAAAAGCCAATATGTTTACTTGACCCTTTTTCAATTAACTAATCATTTAGACTAATTTGACCAATCTAATTATAAAAGCTAATTTGGGATGAAAAAAAAATTATTACGATTGATTATCTCCCAAGCCAATGATTGAAGAATCACTATCACAAAGATATAGAAACTAGATTACATCTCATTAAACTCAAACCTAAAAGCTTATTAAAAAAGTAATAACCTTGATAAAAAAACTTCAAAACAATTTAAACAAAATCTAATATATAAAAATTTTAATTGATTGGAAATCATAAAAGGTATGAAGATTTACCTTTATATTGTTGAAGAAATCAATTAAAATGATTGAGAAATGAGGTTGGATGAGTCCCGATGACAGCGAGACCAAGGAGAGAGAGATATCATCTTTTCATGGCAAATGGGAGAGGGGAATGAGTTGGATGAAAATTGGGATCTAATCAATAAAGATTTTCGACCAAAAATTCTGATGAAAATGTCACACCCCAAGATCTAAATTGGAATACTTGTATATTTTTAATTTCTTAATTACAATTAGAGCTATTAATTTCAATTGAAAGCAAAATAACCAACAAAAAAATTCTATTTATCTTCAACATTTTATATATAACATTGATTTAAATCAAATATACAATAACTAGAAGTTCAGCCTAGCATAATAATCTATTTATATACTTTCGATTATAAAAAAAATCAATAAAACTAAAATAACAGTAACCTATGAAAATTTGAAGATGACAAGCCTCACACTTGAGCATGAACCTCTTCCCTGACCTGAAATTAATTAACTATATCAGGAGCTTACAAAGTCTTAATTGCAGGTCACTTAAACCTACAATTGAACTCAAAGCATGAAAATAAAATAGTATGCATGTAATCATTCTGTTCTTAATACTATTCATTCATATGATCATGAATTAATATAGAAGTGGTAAAACATATATTGCAAATTGAAAATTCTATTAATCAATCTTCATATAAATAATATGGTATGTATGCTACATCCGTAAAGTGGTGTAAATTAAAATCATTCATTCATAAAGCAAAGCTAGTTTAGTACTAGTCAAATCAATTAGTAAAACCAATGCATATGTACAAAACATCTAAAATCTAAAGCATATAGACTTGTGAAGTCTAAGCCTTAATCATACAAAAATATTATCATATGTCATATAAGGCTTGTACACTTTATATCCTGAATCATTCAATAATAAAAACTTGTACTCTTATAGAAACTTGTATTCATAATCATATCAATATCATATTCATATGCCAAAAAGTATAACATAATCAATCATAGTAAACAAGTAAAAAGTTTTGACTTGGGTAGTATTTTTAAAGAAAAGAGTACATGTATCATGTTCATTAGTCATTATCCTAATATTAATTTAATAGTCAGGTGGATTAGTAATAAGAGCGTTACTCTTTCTCCATGGGCATGTAAACTTCTTATAACCTCCTCTTGAATCTTAATCTTGATCTTGAGAATCATAAAGGATATCACCACAAACATTTTATGTAAGGAAAGACCGTCGACTCACACATGTTTAGGAAAATCTTCTCTAGCCAGTCATATTTTAATAATCAACCATTACTTGTTGCACACATTATCAAGGTAAATAAATAACAAAAAGTTAGCATTTATACATTCGTGATGCTTATTTTACCAAAAAGATCATTTCAAAATGCCAAAAATCACTTTTTTACTCAAATCAAATAAAATGAAATAAAAAACATTCTAACCTATAAAAATACAAAATTATCCAGTTAAAATGACTTGAATGATCAATATTACAATATACCAAAGATTATGCAATAAAAGTTCACTAAAAAAGAAGAAAATGTAATAAATTTTGATTAATATAGATGAATAAATCTCATAATCAAAATATTTGAGAACAGAGAAAGGATAAAAGTCGGCTACAATGATCATGATAATTTTTTTTACTGGAACGTCAAACAAAAAAATTTGGGAAGCCTTTTCTTTCTTTTCTCTCCTTTTTATCCCCTTCTCCTCTCCTTCTTTTTCCATTCCTTTCTTGGCAATCCAAATGTGTGTGTGTCTGTGTGTGTGAGAGAGAGAGAGAGAGAGAGAGAGAGAGAGAGAGAGAGAGAGAGAGAGAGAGAGAGAGAGAGAGAGAGAGAGAGAGAGAGATGAATGTAGACCTCCGAAAGGGATTCTCTATGTGGGGAAATATAGTGCAAATGGTATACGATTGCACCCATCTCTTTACTCCCCGCATACTTCACGCTTTAGGTTATATGTTCGGTAAACCCCTGAAGGTGGATTCGGCTACTTATGTAGGATCTAGACCCTCGCGAGTTTTAGTCAAGCTGGATGTTACTAAAATCTATTCGACACAAAATCTGGCTAGGTCCTGAGGAGTCTGGGTATATCCAAAAAAGTGCAATTGGAAAGTTTTTTTTGATTTTTGTGAGTCTTGCAAGTGTCTTGGCCATCTTAAGGGTCATTGTGCCTCTTCTTCTTTGCCTATTTTTAATTATAATCTTCCTCCCATTGAGAATGTTAAGCCTCTTGTTGATGGTGTTGTTGAGGTTCAAGCGGTTGAGAATCAAAACATGGCTGAGAATGAGTTGATTAGGAATCTTGTGAGTGTGGTGCCTCCTCTGGCTTCGGTCTCTTTGCAGGTAAATGAGGTTCTGTTACCTGTTGAGCTGGTTGTTCTGTCTCCTGATGTGGTCGCCCCTGCTGTTCATGATGAGGTTTTGGTTAAGTCACCCCATATTCCGATTTTGTTGCCTTTGGCGGGTGATAATGTGTCGAATGTTGAGGTGATTCTCCTTCCTAATAATGAGGAGGGTGTTGTTGCGACTGTGGCTGAAGGTTCGATATCTCCTTTACCTGGTGTCGAGGCTATGTGTGTTCCTGTTAATTGTGACTGTGGTGAATTATGAGGAATGTGTGTGAGTGGATAATATGCAAGATAATTTGGCGTTCTATGATACTTTAGTTGATGTCCCTATCAATTTGGTCGATATGCATTCTATGGCCAATCGTTTGGAGGACAATTCTGGATTTGATATTAGGAACCATATGGATTGGCTGCATGGCTTGTCTGAATTTGAATCTGAGTCCGATTTTTCGAATTGTGGTTTGCCCTCTCTGGATATTTGCGGTGGTTCGGACCCTGGAAACGATTTTACTCTAGTTCGTGATAGGCCGATTATCTCGGCGGCTCCTCGTGGGAGATTTCGTGGAAGGGGACGGAGGAGAAGATAATTTTCTGGATGGTGCAATTTTTCTTTTTGTTTTGTGGTTTGTTTTTCTGGTCATTTGATCGATTCAGTGGTGCGCTGGTTGATGGGGCAATGATGTGGCTGGGGCTCGCATCCCTTTAGTCTTGCTGGTGGCAACCATTGGTGCAGTTCATAGAGTTGGCTAGTTTCTGGGCGGTGCTTTCACCTTTTGGATGGTCCGTGCGAGGCTTATGGGATGCTGGAAGGCTCGACCATTTACTGAGCCCTCTTTTGATTGTATTTTGTCTTCTTTGTTCTGTTTTTTGGTCTTTTGCTGTGTAACCGCTTTGTTTTTCTCCTTATATATTATTTTTGTTAAAAAAAAAGATTAAGATTCAAGAGGAAGTTGTAAGATGTTCACTTTCTTTTTCTTCAATTTCTTCTTATCACCTTAGTCCCTCCGAGTGTTAGTGTGAGCCAGGTGTGTTGACTAAGCCCAATTGAACCTTTTTTTCTCTTTGAGTAGGACTTCCTAGTCTTCTTCCTATGTATTGATCCCATAGGAGAGGATAATATAGAATTCATAATCGAGAGGCTTCTCAGGCTTATGAGATGTAATTAACTAATGAGGGATTGCACCCATTGGAAACTAAATTCCACCATCAAATAAATCCCACTCGAGCTTATATATCGGGTGAGGGAAACCTGTTGTTTCATTCAGGTCGTGCATATTATTACCCATCGGAGTGCGTTGGTGATGAGATATGTTATCCTCAATAGTTTATTGTATGAACAATCCAATCTGTCTTTCTGTTGGCCTGCTTGTGAAGAGTGTGAAGGCCTGCGATTGTCTCGTCGTTCGGGATGGTGCAGTCGTTTTTCCCCACTGATGTTGTCTATTTTATATTAACTTAGGATTGAGCATGCAACACTGTGGCGTCGGGTTAGTGCGTCGCAGTGCAAAGCATTGAAAAATATTTTTTAATATAATTTTCCTCCACTCAATTGTTCTTCCCTCTCTCTCGTTTGACTTGTCAGGAAAGGAATGGAATAAGAAGGAGAGAAAAAAGAAAGAAAAGGCTTATGAGATTTTTTGTCTGAGTAATAAAAAAATGTTCAAATTATTGTAGCGGACTTCTAACATGTTTTTGTTGTCAAATATTTTGATTCTAGACTCTATTCTTCTGTATGAATCGATATTTATTATATTTTCTCCTACTTTAGTAAACTTGTACTGCATAACTTTCAGTATACTTTAGTATTGATCATTCTGATCAATTTGACTGAATGATTTGTATTTTTATAGCTTAGAATGCTATTTATTTCATTTTATACAATTTGAGTAAAAATATGGATTTTGGCATTTTGGTATGATCATTTTTGCAAAATAAGCAATGTGAATGATTACAGGCATGTGAATGTATAAATGCTAATTTTTGTTATTTATTTAATTTTATAATGTGAGTAACGAGTAAATGCTTATTATTAAAATATAACTAGCTAGAGAAGATTTCCCTGTACATGAGGGTGAGCCGATGGCTTTCCTTAATTAATTAAGAGATTTGTCTTAATATCCTTTAATATCCTTAATATCACAGTTAAGAATTCATCGGAAGCCTGTAAGCAATATTCCTGCCCTCTTTAAATAGGATCCCATTGAAACCGGCCATCTTTATATAGTAGTTGGATTTCTTTAGATTCCTGGAATAAGTACATACATGAAAGTTTTCTTTGTCACTTATACTATTTTATACATTCATGTTACTTGTTCCTAAAGTATTTGTAGATTTATATGTTGTTAATATTTACTCAATTTATATTTGTGTAGTAATTTATTGATATTTATAATTTGATCACAATTTTTTTTTAGCATTATATTTTTTTAAATCTATATATATTCTACACTTTAGCAGCGGTTATAACCACTGCAAATCTGGACTGTTGCGGTTATAACTGCTGCTAAAGCTAGCACTTAATCTACCCCGTTGGTCCTTAAACCGCTGCGGAATGTCGTTGCAGCGCATAGTAATTACAGCGTATTGGTAGCGGTTTTCGAACCGCTGCAAAGAAAATAGTGGCAGTTAAAACCACTGCGATAGCTCAAAATTTGTGCTGCGATTATCTTATTTTTTGGTAGTAAAGGTTCAGCCATTTCCAATGCTTAAAAATAGTGAAAGGGAGAAAGTATTATGTCAAGAGACATGACGTAGAACGTCATCCGGAGACCAACCATAATGTGTCATGTCAGCAGTACCGAACCACGGTAACAAGTGGTACCGAGCAATTCTGAGCCGCGGTATCTAGCAAGGGGTGACATGGCACATTCTGGTTGGTCTCCGAACGGGCTCAGCGTCCTGACATAATAATTAATCGTGAAAAAGACACTAAGGCTTGCTTTTTTGCACAACAATTTAACTTCTGATATTTCTAAGTTAATACATTTGATTTTCATTAAATAAATATTCATAATTATCTTCATTGTCGTCTCAGAAAACAAGAAGAAACGTCTCGAAAAATATCAATTACCATCTTTCCGTTTGTTCTTGAATATGTCGTACATTCTGCACTATATTTTAAGGAAGATATCACAAGCTAAAGTAGACTCAGCTGAGGAGATCAATAAGGTGAAAGTTTATCAAAGCCTAAGCAACTGATCAGGCAATAAAATTAGCTATTCTCATGCAATTGAGTAAAGAATTGGGCATTAAATTTTAGTATGCGGGACGTATCTTCTTCGCAAGGAATAAGGATATATATTTATATATCTGCATGCAAGAGACGTATTACTGAAGTTTGCAAGTTTACTAATTTAATTTGGATATAGTTAACAAAGTTCATTGTAGAGAGTTGTCGGCCCTTCCGACGTGGTACAAAAAGCAAGAAAAAATGGCCGAAGTCAAATTACAAGCTTTGTAATAAGTGATTTCTTGGAAGGTTCCACAACGCAAGCCGCAAGAAAGCAGAAATCATGCATGCCGAAAGCTGTTTTAGGTAAGCCGATAATATGAAGAAGGCCGTTTTGAAGGGGAAATAATTACTTTAAGGGGTACTCATACAAAAATTACTATGAATATATATATAAATATTTTATCTAATATTATTTTAATAATAATAATAATAATAATAATAATAATAATAATAATAATAATAGTAATATATTTTTATGTTGTACAAGACAGTTCTATAAAAATTCAAGAAAAATCTACTGGCTTGTTTTTTATTTACAAAAATAAAGATGAATTGCTTGAATGTATTCTTCTACTCATGGTATATTTTTCTATGAGGTGCTTGTGATACAAATTTTTTTTATTTGCTTTCAAGTTTGGATTTATTTGATACCCGCAAAATCCAGAAAGAGTTTGCACACAATTAGTAAAAGGCGTAAAGGGCATTGGAATTAAAAGAGTTTTTAGGCTAAAGAATTGAGAAGGGAAAGATTATATGGTATAGTCTAATAAATAATAAAAAAAAAAAAGTTAAGTATCATGTTATAGGAAGGGCATCTTTAATCAAAGTTGGGGAAGAAGTCTACATGATGTATGAGACATAGATATGCATGTTTTGACAATGATGATAGTGAATATAATGATGTTGCATTCTTTATAGAAAGAGAAAGAAAGATTAAACTAATGAATGAAAATTGATGCGAGTTAATTACTGACATTGAACAATGTGGGCAATGAATTGTTGCTTTGTAAGGATGAAGTGCATTAGAGAAAATATCTATTGGTGGAGGTTGTTAGATGTCAAGAAATGATGGTCATCAAAGAATGATAAAAAACATATAACATGCATCATCTGTCAATTAACAAAGTGTTAGAAAATATTAGACGACATGCTTTGGGCACCCAACAGTGAAATTCAAATCACAATGCGTTAGGTGGTGGGCATCATGTATATATATTAGGAGATAAGAGAGGTGAGATGATGATATATGCTAAACATTAGTTAATGACATGGATTTTTAATAGAGTATGTTGTATGATAAGTGCCATCTACAATGAAATTGAATGAAGATATAATTGAAACGTCATGTTTCATTGATGGAGGATGTTGGATGGAAAGCATGGAATAACATGCAAGTGTGATGGGTATCAAATGATGGTAGGCACCGTATTGTGGTTGTCAGATATGAGGTGATATTAGATATTTTCAATTGAATGTTTAAAAATAATGAATGCTGGTATTAGATGATCAAGTTGCTATAAACATTATTTGATGGCGGATAACTATAGTAAAATGACGAAATGCATAGTAAATTAGTCATTGGTGAATGTCAAACATTACTTATTAGTGGACATTGATGGTTATAGGACAACAATGTTAGTGGTTAGTACTTGCTATGTGTTAGACATCAATCATAGCTAGGCAAAAATTAGATGTTGCTCATTGTGGGATTAATTTAGATGATAATATGTGGATATCAGACATTGAAAGCTAGTGGACAATAGCATTTATGGCTAACATGTGTGGGGTGTTAGATGATGGTAGATGCTAGAGATCAGTCATAGATTTTATTTTGAAAACTAGTAATTGGTGATTATCAGTGACTGGTAAATGTTATACATTAGTAGTTGGTGGATGCCAATGGTTGGATGTTAGACAATGGTGAATTCCCTTGAAGCGAAAATATATAGTGAATCAACATAAGATAGACAACTAAAATTAGCGAAGTATGAAAGATTAGGAGGGGAGTACAAGATAGAAGTAATATAGACTTTTAGAATTATCGGAACTTCATAATTCTACATAATTTTGGAATTCAAAGATTTTTTAATATTGAAAAAAAATTTAAAGCAATATTAATCATTTATAGATTCTAAGGGAGAAAATTTTATCTATATCCAAAAAAAAAATCAAAATATTACTTAGTCTTATTAACAATATCAATGTTGGATCATCTTAAGAAATTCTAAGAAGTTCTTTCTAATAAAATTATGGATGGAAAAATTTAAAACGATAAGGTATCTTTGTAAAGATTTGTTCTTCTCTTTCATAGAAAACTAATGTAATAAATGACTAATTAATTATAATTTTATAGAAGAAGCAATAAATTTGAGAAGGCTTAGGGATCCAATAATTAGACAAAATAGGTATCCTTTTGATAGTGAAGCAATAATGAATTGGCTCATGAATTGGAAGCATAAAGTGATCATAAAGTTTTTGGATTTTTTTGATATTTTTGATGTTTGCATCTTTTTGACAAATTTCTCATAATTCAAAGTACATTATGTGATTGAACTCTTTCCACATAGTTTTGGATTTTAATAAAACTAAATAACGACAATCTAATTAATAATTTTTTAGCATATCATAATACAATTTTGTATTCATTTTAAATTAAAGATAAATGGAGTAAAATTGCGTGAGAATGTATTTTTTTTAATCTTATGCTTATTTAATATAAGTTTATTGAATTATTAATTTGATTTCAAAAAAATAATTTCTATGACATAAATTAAAATTTTCTTTTATTTTAAGATTAAAAATAAGTAAATGTCATAATGTCCTTATGCAAAATATCTTTTTGGGTTTTCAGGCTTCTTTTGGGATAACTTTTTTATTGTTTTCTAAAACATATTTTTAATATAATAATTTTTTACTATAAAATGGCTTTAAAAGACATTTAGGTTTCGTAATTCGGACAGCTCTTTCTTGTTTTTTAAAGCAACTTTTTAGTACAAATATTAAAATTTGTATACTAAAAAACTGCTTTCAGAAACAATAAGAAAATCGTCCCAAACGAAACCTAACAAAGTCACCCAAATCCAAATCTAAATCTATTAAAATTATGCTTAGAATATATTATACGATACTAATCTCAATACAAATTGGACAATTTTAAATCCCTTTATTTCACACTATCCTGATATATTTTTTCCCCAGAAGTAAGGCCTTTTCTTTGCCGCATAAACAGAATAAAATCACTAGCTCTCATACAAATTTTTTCTTTCATCATCCTTCTATCACAAAATTTGTCCATTTATATGCTCCATTTTATAATTAGGCCTAAGATGGTGAGATGAACCATATTTTCTATGACATACCGAAGGCATTTATATCTAAAGCAAAGTACTCTATAGAATGAGCAGTTGGATGGAGGCCTTAGACTTTGCAATTGTCGCTGATGCGATGTATTATATTAAAGTTAATGGATTTGATCACTGTCTCATCCAAATCCTAATCTTTGACCAATATTTTAATATGAATTATATGTAAAAAAATTTAGGAGCATTTACATACATAGCTTCTTAGCATTAATTTTATATAGGTAATATCTAACTTTGCTATTTAATTTGTATCTTCTAATATTTCATCAATGAAGTGAACTCCGCTAGACACTTAGGCCTCATTTGATTGGACGTTTTTTTATGTTTATTCCATTTTCAAACGGTAATTTTATTTCTTCTTTATTGTTTGGTTCCTCAAACCATATTCTCAATAACACCATTTTCTTCATTTTTTTGTTGTTTTGAGAAAGTTTTTTATGCTTCTCCGTTAGAAAACTCCCTTCTCTAAACCAACGTTTCTAAAACTAAAAGTACTAGATAATCAAACGAAGCCTTAAGAATCTTGTTGTGTTGGCCGTTGATGCCTTCTCTCATTGAGCTCATACATAACCTCTTTTTTTTTTTCATCACATACCTTATTGTTGAACCCATCGATGTGTTTGCTTGCAAGCTCCTATGCTATTTCCCTGACTTTTTTTTTTTGGTTGTGAAGGGTTTCAAAAAATTTTGTTGGAGAGGAACAACAGAAGACTGAGTGAATAGATAAGAGGGATCAAGATGAGAGAGGGAGCACTAGGACGAGACTACCCGCAACAGGAAAGAGAAACGGGGCAGGCAATGAAAAGTTTGATGTATGGGTGTCAATACGGGTCAACGAGTAAGGTTCGGATCAAATCCGACTTGAATCGAGCATAAATGACCTGAACACAAACCCAACACGGGTGACATGACCCGCCAACCTATTAGAATTCTTTTTTTCAAAAAATGAATTTTTACTGTATTTTAAGAAAATTATTGAAAATAAGAAACAACAAATAATCAAAATGCAATAAATCAGTAAACAATTAAAATTTAAATTTTATTTATTCATAAATTCTTACAACTTACAATTTACAAAAACATGTTACAAGTTATAAATAGTCAAATATAACTTAACTAAACAAGTATAAAGCTTAATTGTTGCCTTTCAATCTTTCAGTCAATGTGTCCATGCTTAATCATCAATTGTTCACCAATAAAGAACCTGTAATGCTTCAAATAAATAAATAAATAAATAAATAAATAAAAATAAAAAAATGAAAAGCAATAATTCATTGATTACTACTTGCAAGCAAAAAAAAGGCTAAAGTCTTAGGTTCAGGGTCAACCCCATGTTCCTATGTTTCAGATCTCAAGTTCACAACAAAACCCTAATCAACATTTCAACCTCACCTCAGACTTTCAGTCTTTATAAATTTATAAGAAAATCCTAATCGGCTAATCCTCCATCTACAAATTTTAGAAATCACGGAATCACCAAATTGGTAACACCGGAAACGCTACTCAAACACAGAGAATTGAAACTAAAAAATTATTATAAAAAGAAAGAACAAATCTTACATAAAAAAAAAACTAAATATAACTCAGAAACACCGACAGTCCAAAACAGCAAAATGTCAAGAGTTATTGAAGATATTACCGACCATTGCAACCGAGAAAGCCATAAAGGAGCAGGATTCGAGGAGAAATTCAGAAGTCGGGGGAATCACGAGAGTCGAGAAGTCGAGAGGTCGAGAGGAGAAGATAACAAGAAAACTCCACTGATCTATTGCTCTTGAAGACCCATAGAGAGTGAAGAGTGGAAACCCTAAAACGAAATAAGATGGAAGAGGCAAAGACTTGAAAACCTGGACTCGACGTCTTTATTCAAACTATCGAAGTAAAAACGATTAAACAGAGAGGTCGCGGGTTAGTTGGGTCGCCAGTGGGTTGACGGGTTGACCTGAATCCGACCCGAAGTATAAATGGGTCCAAAAATTAGACCCAAACCAAACTCGTTTATTTCATGGGTTGACCCTAACATGAATATTTCGTGTTGGGTTTTCTGGTCGGGTCAGAAATTGACAAGCCTAGCTTGACGGGATCAATGATACGATGAAGAGATAGTAACGAGAGGCGTTATTTTTCATTTTATTTTAATATTTTATGAAACATTCCAAACTCTTAATTATCGAGATATTTTCCGCTTTGGCCCAAGGGCCTCACGGTTTTGTCCTGTTTGTGTAACTTCCCAATAGATCACTCATCCCATAATTGCTCTAGAATGAGCAAGCTTAGTGTTGCAGAGTTTCTTTATGAAGTTCCAACCATTACATCAAAAGGTTTTTCGATGTTTAAGAATTTAACTTCTTTTATTGAAGGAATTTCACATTTATGTGCTATATTAATAATAAAATTTAGATATCAAATATATAAATCCTTATATTTTAAATGCATATATCTAAACCATCCTAAATTTAAATGACTAAAATTAATTAAGGTCTATTACTTTAGCCCATATCAATTAAGTCCTCTCTTTGGAGAAATATATCCTTTATATGACGCAACAGTACTGATAAAAAATGAATCATACATACATATATTATATAACATTACAACAACATATTCGTCAATCCTTAACAGAAGTATCCCAACGCTTAGAAAGCACGGCACTTCATCAAGAAATAGAAAAAAATTGCAGGACTTGCTGGTTGATGTTCTAGCCAGGAAGTTAGTTCTGCTATTCAAATATTAGAAAAATCCTACAGTCAATCCTCACAAATGAAAATATTATTTTATATAAAATATCCTTAGAGAGGAAAAAGATTAGTGGTTAATTAATAATAATTATATTTTTGTTTAATGTCATCATTGTGTAGGGGGCATGCTAATCCATCATTATAATCAATTTATGATTTAATTGCATTATATAATCTTCAACTGTATTGGAATTAAAGATTATAAATGTCATTAGTTTTATATTATGAGAGTACTAAAAGCTCAATGAACACATTTATATGAGATTCCAATTAATCATAAAACTTTTTAATTAAGTCGTGAAGAGCAATACAACAAATTATTATAATGAGGTTGACATTGTTCTTATGGAAGTAAGCTCTTCATGTTCTTATTTTGCTGATTTTATTTACATATAAACCGAATTTTAAGGAAATAAAGCTGGATTAAGTTTATGGTTATCGAAATTATAATCTCAAGTTTTTGGAATGACTTGGAGCTTCCTCTTGATGTGTTCTTTCGCTTCGTTTGGGATGACTTTCTTACTGCTTCTTGAAAGCAACTTTTGCCTACGAATTGCTTTAATAAGCAGTAAGAAAGCTGTCCCAAATAAAATCTTGTTTGATATCTGATTTACATATCACTGGTAATAACATATCAATGCATTCTATCAATTTGTGTGAGTTAACCTCAATTATGGGGTATGCATTTTTTGAGCATCCATGAGCGTAACGTGAAGTGCATAACATTCTATTTTATAGTATAGACTCTTCATAAGTAACTAGCTATGCAAACTTTGCAAGGCTTAATTATAGTTATAGTCAAAACATTGCAACTTTTCTTTACTCTTTAGTCTTTAGCTTATTTTATGACATGTGTTATGGCTTAACAACACCCGTTAACTTGGAAAAGGCTTGGGGTATATAAATGAATTGTACACCTACCATTAATATTCATCACTATAAGAATGTTAGTAGTTCATGGCGGATTTGCAGCAGACTTTACGATGACAACGGATTTTTGAAGGAAATTTTTGGCGATTTTTTGTGGCGGAATTTCCGCTGCAAATTTGCTGTGGAAATTGCCACCACAAGCTAAGTTGTACTATAAACAATAGAAAAAAGTTTTTTTGTTGTTTTGTCTCTGCGGCCGTGTGGAGAAGGGCGATGGTTAGTAGGGTTTGAATCTTGAGCAGGCCGGTTAGGAGTGAGATGGCATGGGCAAATCAATCTGGTATGGGTAGCTGGCAGTGCGATAAGGCTCAGGTAGCAGGCAATCCAGTCTTTGTGGAATTTTTTTTTTAACTAAACTTTTGCCCCAATTCCATCTTAAATCTGCTGAAAATATTTGTGGTTTATTTTTCCGCCGCAAATATTTTTACGACGCCACTTTTTGCGTCGGATTATATTCCGCCGCAAATCCACCGCAATTCTTATTTTGCGATGGATGTTTTCTAATTTTTGTTCGTCGAAAAAATACTACTTCCCTCTAGTGCATGTCCTTAATTATTAACCTTAGGTTGTCCTCATATCAGATGAAGACAAAAGCCCAAATGACAGTGATAGCAATTGTGATTGAGAAGCCCAATATGAGCAAAACAATTCCATCGTGAGCATAACAATTGTGCCCCATATGTTGTTGATGAGCTCCACATACAAGATCAATATAAGGTTAAATATAGATTCTTGATTTACCTTTATTAGTACCTTATTTCTTGAGTTTGACACTCATGGGTTGTAGATGTGAGATTGCTTTATTTAGAATCACATTAAAATGATAGGTATCTTCTTAAAGATAGTAACCGATAAGCTTTCCATCAATCCTAAGATATTTCCCATTAAACATCCTACTAATATTATAAGGTTAGAGATCAAGCAATAGATGATCACTAAGAAGAAGTCAACTTCGACGAAGTCGCTTGCCGAAGTTGACTCATCTAGGACGAGAAATATCCCACATTTTTTGCCAATATTATTCCAATTCAAAAAAAGAACAAATGGATTCATGTATGCATGGAATTTCATGAATTAAATTCCATGCACTAGGATGAACATGTCACTAGGAAGACTTCTCCTTTTACCATTCTCAATCTTATATAGAGTTGAAATTATTTTATCTTTGTTGGGTCTTGGAATATTTGCGATGGTAAAGAAATAAAAAATTTGGCGCTTTAGCTTTGTACGAAGATCTAACACACAAATAGATGAAAGATAAATCCATAGCTTTATAAGAGACCAAAATTTTTATATGAAAAATCCTAAAAAGGGGGAAAACCATGGGGCCTAGTCCAATTTAAATGAATTAACTAATGTTTGTTGTTGATTACAAATTAGGCCCTTCCTTATGGGGAAGGCCTTTGCTCGATATAGCGAATATACATAATATATAGTGCATTACATGTGGGAGTTAGAAGAATCAATGTTGATATGTTCGCTTGGTCGGCATGATCATAGTCAGGCAATGAAGGTTGAAAAGGCCATAGTTGGCGGGCGACGGAGGTTGTCGATTAGAAATATCGTTGTCGGGTGACAACTGTCAGAAAGACTGCAGTCAGTGACGGTGGTCAGGAAGAAATCTAGCGATAATCGATGGCCGGACTTTTTTCCGACTACAGTTGCTAACCGAGTGAAAGTCGGCAAAAGCCCGACGACAGTTGGGGCAGGGCGCAAATCCGACAGGCAAAAGTCTTGCGTTAGTTGGTAGCCGGGCGTAAGTCTGACAATAATCTATGGCTAGACAGAAGTCCAGCAATAGTTGATGGTCGGACGAAAGTCCGACGACAGTTGGTGGTCGGGGAGGAGCTTGGTCGAAAGAGAGATCTCAGATTTATCTTCATTTCATCTCTTCTTTCCTTCCTCATCTTCCTAGCTTGCGTACACCCCCTCGCCCCATCCCCCTAATGAAGAATGAGGGGTCTATTTATTATTTTTTGGGAGTCGCATGGCCAGTAAATTCGGAGAAGATTAAGGACATGTTGGGTGTATTTCCAATGGAAGACCGATATTAACTCCTTTGATTGTGGATCATTTATCGAGTATTTGTGCGCCAGAATAATCTCAAAATTTGGCAATCTTGTGCTCGTTATATTCGTCCCATCGAGCCGCTCGATTCGACTATAAGCATGCCACATTTGAAAATCATATGATTGTCCACTTTATAGTTTGAACCTTTCAAATGTGCTTCAAGTCCTTGATTTAGACTCATTTGGGTTCGGATTGGATCGAATTCGACGTCGTTGAGTTCGTCTTTTCAATACCTTCAGTTTGATTATTAGTTTCATGAAATCAGAGTTCAGATGGTCCCAAGTTTACTTTTTGGAACTTTGCAAGTCAACTTTGCCTCGAGATTTGTGCTCCTTCAAGATAATTTTTTGATGATATATATATCAATCCTATCGCATGTTTTTCTTCTTATTGTATTTATATTAGATGAGGATATCCCCTACTCCATAATGGAGGATTCATGAAGATGCCAATTGCTTGAATCAACGCATGTGTTGTATTTAGATGAATTTCAATGCTTCCATGCTACCTTTAAGAATTTCGTGCTGTCATTTTCCTTAAAAACTAATGGAAGATTTCTATTAAAGTCCTCCATTTTCCATATATTTTTTTGTGAAAAAATCGCAACTTTTTTCATATAAAATAATACGCATAATGTAGAGGGGAAACCATAGGCAGCTTAATTCTATACTAACAAATCTTACTTGTCAAGCTTCCACTTACGTATATACTCGCCTGTTGGATATTAAGAAAGAGAGTTTTAGAGAGTTTTAGGCTTCATAGAGTTTTAGGTTTCGTTTGGGACGGTATTATTCCTACTTATTAAAGCAGCTTTTTAGCATAAAATTTTTAACTAAAAGATACTTTAAGAAGCAGAAAGAAAACCGTCACAAAAGAAACCTTAAATAATCAGATTATGCTTCATTTGATTATCTCTTTCTTCACAAGACTTCTTGAAGATAATACAAGTTAAATCACAATTTTCTTCTAAAATAAATTTATCTAGTTGAATTTCTAGTAGGAATGCTAGATCTAAGATTGTTTTTGTTTCGAACATTTTTTACTACTTTCTAAAATAAATTTTTAGTATCAATTTTAAAATTTTTTACTTAAAAACAGTAACAAAATTGTACCAATAAAACCTTTATCAAGTTGACTCCACAATTGTTGTAGTTCAACGTTGAGAAATAAGGCTGTGATTAGCTTACTAAATCATTAAAAAAAAAAAAAAAAAAAAAAAAAAAAGCTTGTGGGGCTTATTACTGTAAACTCTACATTTCTTTTATGCATGGCATGAATTTGATTGAGGGTTTGGCAATCTAAAGAAACAATGCAGAATTTGCATATAAGTTACTGAATTTATGATGAAATTAATATAATGTAAATATTTTATGTGCTGCACTACTTTTAAAGCATATTCAATGATTATTTTAACTTATTTTGATATTATTTGTATTTAAAAATATTGATCTTTTTTTTTTTTTCAAAAAAGATATTTTTCAAGTAGAAACATCCCATTAAATTAAGCCAATATTAGACTTGCCCTCCAAAATTGATTAGGAACTTAATGATCTATCTTGAAATATTTTAAGGAGATGCATCATCCTTGATAAAACTTGATGGGATAATATCCTCAACTAGGGGTGTCAATATTTGACACGACACGAAAATCCGACTCGGATCCGACCCGAAAAATTCAGGTTGGCAGATTCGACCAATTTGAAAAAACGGGTCGGGTTCGGGTTGACACGGCGGGTTGCCGGGTCAACCCGAAAACCCATTTATTTTAAAAAAAATTGGATTTCCCTCCCGCTGCCTGCTGCCCCCGCCCGCTGCCCGCGGGCCCGCGCTGCCCGCTGCCCCACGCGCCGCGCGCTACTGCCCTCTGTCCCGCGCGCCCGTTGCCGCGCCAGTGCCGTCGCCCGCGCTGCTGCCGTGCCGTTCTAGCGCTGTGCCGCGCTCGCTGCAGCGCGAGTCGGGTCGGGTCAACCCAGCAACCCTCCGGGTCGGGTCCAGGTTCGAATTACCGACCCGTTTAACTACCTGGGTCGTGTCCGGGTTTAAATTTTTGACCCGTTTGAACCCGGGTCAGTTTCGGGTTCGACCCGAACCCGACCCGTGACCCGAAATTGACACCCCTATCCTCAACTATTATGTGTGAAGGTGTTTGATATAAGATAACTTAGAATATTAACTAAGTTTTTAAATATAATAGAATAGTTGGCTAAGAATATGTAGATAAATGATATTACAATAAACATATCAAGTAGTTTAGTTGTTAGTGGTTTTAAAAATTATCATCAAAATTATAAAACTGAATTTTATTTACAATAATGTTTCGTTTGGGACGGTCTTCTTACTATTTTGTAAAGCAATAAAAAAAAAAAAAGTAAGAAAACCGTCCGAAACGAACCGGAATTTTTGTTTCAAAGCTCAACAATTCAATTTAAAAAACATTAGTCATCGTCACATATATGCATAGTTACAATTTGACAAATATGAAAAACAAACACACTATGAATAAATATAATTTAATCTCATTATTCTTCCTAAGTTAGCTCAATCAGATGGTTGCATCTTCAAGATAATAATTTTGAGTGGCATATTTTATGATTTATCATCAATCATTAAAGAAAATAATATTCAATAAATAAAGAAATCTAAAACTTAATTTGGGACGATTTTCTTACTGCTTCTTCAAGTTAAAAAATTTAAATTTTTTATGCTAAAAAATTATTAAAAGAAGTAATAAGAAAGCTGCTTTGAATGAAGCCTAAAGCTTCGTTTGGGACGGCTTTGATAATATTTTTTGAATAAGATTTTTAGTATAAAAATTTCTAATTAAAAATAATTTTATATTAAAATATTATTTTAAAAAACAGTAAAAAAAATGATCTCAAAAGGAAGCCTAAATCTGCCTTCATTGTCTTGGCTGGTGGAGCAGGTTGTATTTAAATAAATAAACAAATGAGTTGGCGGTGAGAAACTGATCTTAAAGACCAGCGTGGCTGTCACCGTATGAATGCATGTTTTTAAACTTTGCTTATTTCATTTTTTCCCCCTTATTTTGACAATTGCTAGAGAACCTTTGAGCTACCATCGTTGCTGGAGGAATGGGCAATGCCCATCAAATCAAGAGAAAAAAATGTTAGTAACACTTTGCAGAACTATTATAATCATTATTATTTTTGTTTTTTTAACCGGGACATCTAGGCCATAAGGTAAACTCACATGCATCAAATTCGCAGGACTCAAATTCAAAATTTTTTAGGCTTCACTTGGGACGGCTTTCTTACTACTTCTTAAAATAGCTTTCTAGTATAAAAATTTTAATTTTTACACCGAAAATTATTTTAAGAAGCAAGAAAAAAACTGTCCCAAACGGAGCCTTAGTTGATAGTCAAAACTTCCAACCAACAATCAAAGAGAATTGCATTATTAGCCTTCTTCTTTCCTAACTATTTGGGGCAGTATTATCCCTTTTAGATCATTAAGACTTCGTTTATAGTACAACTGTTTCTTAAAGAAGCTTTTTAGTACAAAAGTGTATTAGAAAGTTGATTTAAGAAGCAGTAAAAAAGCCCTCCCAAACGAAGCGTCTTTTTTACTGCTTCTTAAAGCAGCTTTCTAGTAAAAAATTAATTTTTTATACTAAAAAAACTGTTTTTAAGAAACAATGAGAAAGCCGTCCCGAACGGAGCCTTAGTCTCATTTATCATCAAATACTTTAATGGTATGTTCATCTGAATTTGCTCAACACAGTCTTTCAAGTATAGTAAGCTATTAAACAAAAAGGGAGGGTTATTTTTTCAACGGGAATCCATTGCTGGCCTGCTTAGTGCTGTTTTGGATTATTCGGAGACAGCATGTGCATCAGTAGGTGAACGGCAACACCAGGACGGTATTAATTTAATGACGGCAGGCAAGTTAATTACCATCCCCTTAAGAAAGTATTACTGCTTTTATTAAGCTGCGTAATTGGCATTGTCAGGAAAAAGATTGGTTGAGATTAATTATTCTAATTGATATTTAATCATAATAATTTTGGTTAGAGTTCAATATAATCTAAACAATAATTGAGTGTTTATGCATTATATTTATATTAAAAAATATATATATATTTTTAAATTAAATTTATTATGTATGATACCATCATCAATTTTTGTCTCTTTAGTTTTTTAACCTACCTTGTCGGAAGAACTTCGTAGTTGAATTTGATTCTTATGGAGAGGGATTGCGTCTTACCAAAAAATATTACTAGCTTGGTTAGATAAGCATGGTGAGTTCCTTCCATGATAATTGTTATATTTTAATAATGTCTTGATGTATCTTAGGCTTCATTTGGGATAACTTTCTTACTGTTTTCTAAAGCAGTTTTTTAGCATATTATACTAAAAGTTGCTTTTCAAACCATTAAGAAAGCTATCACAAATGAAGTCTTAGGCTTCGTTTGGGGCGGCTTTCTTGTTGCTTCTTAAAGCAGCTTTCTAGTTCAATAATCAAAATTTTTGTACTAAAAAGCTGCTTTAAGAAACAACAAGAAAGCCGTCCCAAACAAAGCCTTAGTCTCTTTGTAGATGAAAGGATTTTTTTTTCCTTTTTATGATTTTGTAATGGATTGTATGGGTTATTAGTTAAATAATCATAAATGATTGCATCAGAGGTATTGAGAGGTAAATCATTTATGTGGTATTGAAAGATAAGTGTGGTGAGTACCTCATACTTTCCAACTAGAAACCTTGAAATTGTCTGCCAATTAGTGTCATTTAAGCACTTGCCAGAATACTAGCTATGAGAGATGGTTATCATTTAGGTGAGATGATGGTGGAAAGAGATATATCTTTGGCATTTTATTTTGTAAATTTGTTGCTGATATTGATCATTGAAGCACTCATGAAAACTTTCTAGATCCTAATCCATGGGATCTATCAACTAGATCTTGTTATATTAGGGATTGCATGCATCATATACATGATTTTCTAAAACTAAATAGGTTGTGATCCCATTTTATATTCCTCCATGAGTTTCATTAAAATTGAGCATTCTATGGTCTAAGGGTTATATGCTATCCTTAGCCTAAATGATATCGACTTTTATATGCCCCTTGTTTCGTGGTTTAGTATTATCTTATACTCTTAGGTAGTATAACTAGTTTCTTCCAAAGATGACTGATATAAGGATTAAATTAGTCCTTAGTTAAAATATTACATTATATTTTATACTTAACCTCCTATAGTACATTATTAGGTAATTACATATATTGTATTTTGTGTGTCCAATGAGAAAAGAAGTCAAATTTTGATCCAACATTAGTTCCCCTTGCCTTAATGCTTATTTAATATGTGAGGTTTTAGTTGAAACAAACATATACCTCATTTTCCTTCATGTTATTATTATTGAGTACGAGCAGAGACGAGCAGAGGCGAGCAGAGGCGAGCGAAACGAGAGAGAAAGAACGAGAAAGAATGAGATGTGAGTCGCGGGCCTGGTCGTTTTAGGGCACTAACCGGCGGTTTGGACTGCCGGTACAAAATTACTTATTAACGGCGGTCCAAGCCGCCGCTAAACCGCCGGTTTTATTTAGAATCCGGCGGTTTCTGGACCGCCGTTAATACCGGCGGTTTAACATATAAAAAACACCGGCAAACCGTCGTTAACAGACGGCGGTTTAACCGCCGGTGACACCGGCGGCCCATGAACCGCCGATAATAGCCATTTTTCCTGTAGTGAGTTTTTTTATCACTCCTTTATGATTGATTGATGAAGCTACAAATGTGCTCTTATTTGTTTATGAGTGGCCATTTTCTTAAACTTTAGCTTAATGCTCATCTTATTTTCTATCTTATTTCTTTTCTTGATCTTCTAATTTAAATTGTGGTTTATTCTCCTTTTGATCATTGTATTTTTTTATGGTCTATTCAAATGGAATAATAAATTTTACTTAATTAATTTGTTGGTAGTCTCAAAATTTTAATTATTATTAAAACTACTTGATGGTTAAATAGAAAAAATGTGATTGTAAAACAACTATTATATCTAATAAATTTAACTTATAATGTTCTCTTTTCACCTTGGAACTATAGGATTAAATTTTATGAATTAATAAGTTAGATGGCAAATCCTCTTACTAGTAACATTGTGTGTCACAGCTAGCATTATAATCTTATGTTATGACTTTGATTCTTATGTCGATATCTTGCAAGGTATCTTTGATGGTTGACATTTCTTTAGTCATAAATTTTCCAAATTGAGTTACTAAAAGATTTTTTTTGGCCATCATATGATAATATTTCAACTTCAATGGTTTAAGTTGACAAATACCCCTTATTCAAAAGTTACATGCAATTGTAAAGCTTTGCTCAATTTAAAAATTGATATCCCCAATTTTTTTTATAGTTAGGAGTTCTTTATCTGCCTTTTTTTTTTTTTTTTTCTAATATCATTGTTTTCATCTATCCTCTAATGATATGATCTTGACCACTCTATATAATGAGATTCATGAAGCAACTAATAAATTTTATACTTTCCTCTGAGCCCATATGTTGGATTTGAATGGAAACTATAAATTAAAATCAAAGAAAGAATTCTTAGATAAAAGGAAAATTCATTAAAAGTAAATATTATCTAGAGATTTTACTTTATATAATGACATATTTCTTTTTTGAATATTCACGTTGATACATTAACCCTTAGTATATAATACTTCTCTACATCATGTGGGAGGACTTTTGATTAAGTTTTATATAGTTTCATCATAATGGATTTTTAAAGGTTAGTTCTATTATCATGATTTGGATAGATATTACTCCTAAACTTTAGAGGAGGTATTGGATGACTGATAAGAAATCATGTCATGATCTATAGTTCCATCAGCTTAGTTCTTTTACATACCTAAATATATTTAGTTAAAGGTTTATGATTTATCAATTCTCGTGTAGTGGATCCTTATTTCCAACTAGTACTTCAACAATCATTGACTTATGGGTCCTTGTTAGGAGACATTAGCTACTTTATATAACTAGAACATATTAAGTCTATAATGCACATTAAATGAGTCGGCTTTACAAAAATGTTGATTAATAGAGGGCTTCATGTCATATCAAATTTATTATATGGTTCATTAATTCATAATTACAACCATTGGAAGTAATTGGTTTTTCCTTTGTTGGATAATTATGACTTAGTAGCACATTATAAGTTTGATCACCTTGCTTGGTGATAGGGATGTCAAAATGGGTTTTTTGGTAGGGTTTGGGTCCAAACCAAAACTAACCCGCCCTCGACTGCTCCAACTCGAACCCGACTGGCCCTAAATCTTGGTTAACCTAATCCAACACAAGGACCCGAGCGAGCTCAGAGTGCAACTCGAGCACGAGTGCAAGCATGATTAGGCGGGATATGGTGCGGACTAGAGTCTGGCATGATGTGGTTACATAGTACGGGTGAGAGTTCGACATGGTGTGGGCAGGAGAGAGGGATGCAGTATGTGTAGCGAGCATGACGCATGAGATGCGCAACGTAGTGAGGGGTCTGCAACCACGCGGGTTTGTTGGTGCACGAGGTGCGAGCCTATGGGATGCGAGTTATTTTCAAGTTAGTGGGTTGACCCAAACCCGACCTGATATTTCGAACGGGTTGAAAATTAGAACATGAACACGACCTGTTTGTTAAATGGGTTGATCTCAAACTAGATTTTCTGAGTCAGGTTCGGGTCATGCATTTGGATCGAGTCATAAATTGGCATCCCTACTTGGAAGGATATTTCCATATCCTTATCAACTTAGCATTTTGAGAGTGATCATATAGTTATGGTGATTTTAAAATTGCTTTTAAATTAAAATTTGAAAATTTCATGCTTAACAAATTTGAGGCTAAGGGCAGATGGATGCCAATATTTAAGGTTAAAGTGATAGTTATTTATTTTTGTGATATTGTTTAATTAATTTTATTTTATAGAATATATAATTTTATGGGGCATGGATTTATCGAGGCTAGTAGTTGGATATAGAGAATCTATTTATTTAAGACTTTTTTTTTTTAATATGCTCATCGTTGACAATAGACAACTAATTTATGAGCCCTAGGTTAGGATATTTGGGATATATTAATAAATATATGATAAAAATTGATGATTTTGATGATCCCCTTGATTAGAATCCTTAGTTATTAAGTGTATCATCACCATGGTTAAGCCCTCAAATATACATTCATATGCTCGATGATTTAGATTGAAGCTTTATCTTTATATGTAGACTATATTTGAAGTATTTAACATAGTTTTTCTTTATAAATTATTGCATAAATCATATTTCTGTTAATATATGTTATTATGAAGGTTTAATTCCTCTAAAAATGCTAGATTTAAAAAGGTAAACTAATAAATTTAAAAGATATCTGATTTTAAAAATTTAAAATAATAATTTTAAAAATATTTAAATAAAAATTACTTTTACTTTGCCATAATAATGAATTCTTTATATATATACAAAAATAAGTTGTGTATTATTTTTACTATCTATAATAATAGTATAGAGAGTATTAATTTTACCCTCTATACATAATTTCTAATCTATGAGTCTTGCATCTTAACCTCATTAATGACACAAAAACTTGACCCATTTATTCATGGTTGCTCATTATTTATCATTTATACTTATAGAATTTGTGCACATATAATAATAACAATTATGCCATTATATGTCTCGATTAAGTAATAGAGTCCTTATATCAACCTTTTAATTTTCCATAATTTTCTCGCTCCCTTATATAGAATGTAATAAAAATTTATAAAACAAATTTGATGTCGAATTCTCTATTGTTAAAGTGATTATAACATATGCTATTTTTATACTTGAGTGCATCATAATAGCTAGATTGTGCTCCTCTTCTATCGTTCATATCATGTAGATAGTCATATTAATTGAGTGCTTAAATAATTTTTTATGAAAATAAATTATTTTTTTTAACAAAAACATGTTTTAAATGTGCACAATTTGTAATTTTGGATAATATAGGAGTTTAATTAAGGGCGAATACATGAGAACACTAATGCATATATTTAATTCAAAGTATTGATTATTGGCTCAATTTTGGTTCAATTATTGGTGTTTTAATTCAGTGAATTTAATATTTGATGAAAAAAATTCCCTTAGTATTCGGCCCGGTGATTCATGGTGCAAAGAGGCCCAGAAAGCCTACAAAAGTCAATGGGCCTTTATTGGCATTTGCTTCGTTAGACCAGGCCTACCATTCAAATATTTTATTGGTCCAGCACTAGTATTAAGGGCTGAGGGAGAACTTTTGAGCCTATTAATTCTTGAAGGTCTCGAAATTTTCATAACTCAAAATAAAAATAAAAATTATGATATTTGGTTGAAATCATTTTTTATTGTAATAAATTTTTTTTCCTAATTTAGCCTCACATTAATTTTAAAATCCTCAATCTTATCACACAAAGTTTTTTTAGAACTTAGAATGCATTAAAATTTTTATTAAAGAAAGAAATATTGGTCTTAAATACTGATATTTGATTTGAATCAATAGTTTTGGAGTAATATCAATTGTGATTCATTTGAGATTACTTGAATGTTATTATTTCAATGTGCCAAAAATACTTATCAGTTCAATTAGCCTCTAAGATAAGAGTTGATGATATTCTATGATATAAATTGACGCATCTTTTTGAAATATTTATTCATTTTATGCAAATTTAGTGTATGTTGTTCACATAAAGAAATTAGAGAAGATTATAATTAAAATTATTAAAAGAATTTTTTGTGAGCTTTCTTTACTGCAAAAAAAAAAAAAAAAAAAAACTCTTATCAATTCATTTAGTAGCTTATGAGATAAGAGTTGTTTATATTGTATAATATAAATGGATGCATCCTTTTGAAATGTATTATTTATTTTGTATATTTAGGACATATGCCATTTATAGGAGGAGGTAAGTAATAAAGTAAATTTCAGAAGAGAATAACTTTAAGAGGAATGTTATAAGAAAGAAGTTTTATTAACTCTATAGTAGCAGTCAAATTAAAATTAATGACCACAAACAAAGAAAAAGGAAGTGTCCTAGCATTCATTTCTATATTTGTATCTTTAGATACTTGTTGTAGGCTAAGGAGAGAATTTAGCCTTCCTGAGTATTAAACTATGCATTTATGATGCTAAGAGAAAGATAAAAGATCAATGTAGAGAATAATGAAGATAACTCATCACTGATTTGGACTTGTGGTACAATAATTTTTTTATAGTGATGAAGATTCTTGAAATTTAGTAGTAATTGGTTATTGATGGTGAGAACTTTTCTTGGAGGATTTTCTACAAACTAAGCTCTTGAACTTAAATAAGATGCAATGAGAGCAGAAGCTTTTCTTTTTCGCAATATCACTTCCTAACAATATCATTTTAAGAGCCGATCCAAATGATGCTTCATTGGATTTGAGAAACATAGATTTCCACTAAGGCTTTTATGAAATTGGATGCATAAAGACAATGTTGGTAGGAGAATTGACCCACAGAGGATTGTTGAATAAAGAACCCAATGTGATCATGTGGATTTATAAAAAGGTGAATTCTCAAATGTGTGGTTGCAATTCACACAAAAGTAATAGTAGACTAGCATAGTTTCTTTAAAAAGACACTAGGGTAATCTTTAATCCAAGAAAATTTTAAAAGGATGTGTTCATGATTAATTAATGATATTGAGACATTCCAAAAAAAAAAAAAACTATTTAGCTAGAAAAATTGAATGAAATGTATAAAGAGGAGTTCTAGTGGCCATGAATTTTCTCATCGCTAAAGATAATTTTTGAGAATTGGACAAACTTGAAAACACATCGTTCTACATAATGCACTTAATTATATTTGAGATTTAGATGATTAAGTTAGAAGGAACAACAATTAAAATAGGTGCTCAACTTTGCTTGGTAAAAAAAGAATGAAAGAAATAAAACTTGCTCATTGGTTATATGAAAATTAAGTACAATATCTAAATATGTTTTATAAAGCTATTATCATGAGTTAATTCATAAGCTTATAATAATTTTGTGGGAGGGAAGCGAGACAAACATCATTAAAGTTACTTTTAGACATACTTGTGACGTTAAAGTCTACACACAATATTGCAATTATAATTTTAAATTTAATACTCGTGATTATAGGCATGATAAAATAATCATTGGTAAAATAGGTTTTTTTTTTAAAATAAGTGAGTATAGTGACTCTGAAATTAATTTTTAACGGATTTTATATGTGGTTATTGAGTTAGACTATTTTATTTAGAGCGTGGTGTTGTTTATGTGTGATTTATTGGATGCTTTTAAAAGAGTGTGTAATTTATGAACAGATTAGACATGATGACATAAATTAAGACTTTAGGTTAGAAGTTATTTATATCAACTTCACAAGCTCAAAAAATTTATTATACTAGTTATCCATCTAGATATAATGATAAAAGTAAATGATGTACAATTTATGAAAGTATGATATGTGATAGATACAATACTTCATATTTTTAATGGTTTATTAGAAATGATGACCAAAATAGTTATCAAGAAGAGATATCATAAATTATAGAAATTATTTTACTTTCTTTTGTGTTGTACTATTAAAAATTGTTGGTATATTAGTGTTAAGGTCCTAGATGGTTGTATTCTCATTCTTGGACTTATTGTGAGCCTAAAATAAAAAGGACTTTGAATTCCAAAGGGAAAGATAATTAAAAGAAAAGTGTTTATATTTGATTTAACCACTAAAGGTACTAAAGATAATGAACATGAAGTGAGTTTCATGAAGGGTAAAAAGGAGCTGGAATCTAATGACTTTTTAAGAAGCATGACCTCTAATATGTGATTGAAAAACTAATGTACTTGTACATCGTTTTACATTAAGTTTTAATAGATTTTTTTTTTTTTTGTAGAATTATTGTTGTTTTTCATATTATTCCCTATAACAATTTGCATCTACATAGGTATTTCATTTTTATATAAATTTTTTTCTTTGCTCGAACTTTTCAATATATATTATTAAAAAAATCAGTGCTCAAATTATCTATATAAGAGTTTTATGGTGTTTTTTGTATAATAATCTTTTTTAATAATATTTATTATGATATATAGATTTTTTTATTTTCATGTAGATACTTAAATGGTTGGTGAATATGAACATGGATTGAGCACTACTTATTAGGAGATCAAGCTCATTAGGTGAGGGTGATATATATTAAGACTTATAGATTATTAGATGGAGAATTAATTCATGCTTATGAGTGATTGTATGTTGGAGAGGTCATTCAATTAAAGCAAAATATTTTAATTTAAAAATATTTCAATAATAATTATTATATCATGTATTTAATTGGCATGTTTTTATGTATTAGTTTTGTGGATCATATAATTATCACAAGATGAATGCCTTATGGCATCCTTCCATTATTTGGAATCATACTGCCTATTGTCTACAAAGCATTTAATGGTAATTTATTCTTATTTGAGTTTATATTTACATAGTTGATTGTTAGACAAGCTTTAATTTAATTATTTAATTAAATTACATTTATTTCTATGTTCAATGAAGTAGTTATTGAAAATTAGAGGAGGCCACTATGATAATGAATGTTTGGGAGAAGGAAATTATAAGGCATCTTACTCAAACTCTAACTACAACTCATAATGATGCCCTAAAAATCAAAATAACCTAATTGATGAAACCAACTTTATGGGTTTGCTTAGGTGCATGATGTTGTATAGGATGACCTTATTATATATTAAGCTTGTGAGTATTGTTGAAGGAATTAAGGGTTTCTTCTGCTTACAGATTCTCTCTCAAGGGGTCATAATTGAGCTTTTAAAAAATATTAACATGTGCATGAGTAAGTTTCAAAGATGAAGGAAGGAAGTAAAGTGGAAGTTGTTGAGTTAGCATTCTTGGGTCAGTAGAACGAGACATCCATGTTGAAAGAGGGAGAGAGAGAATGTGTGTGTATGTGTCTGTGTGTGTGCAAGTTTGCGAGTAAGATTACATAGAGATATAAGAAATAAAACGAAATTGTTCAAGCAATTTTCTCTTATGCCCACTAAAAATATGTTATCTTCTTGATTGTAGCCAATATTTCAAAGTAGAGGAGGATGAATAATATATATATCTCGTAAAAACTCTTGTAGAAATATAGGAGATGTCGAGAGCTAAATCTATAAACTAAGATATTGAACCCCAATTTTATCACCACTCTCTTTCCCTTTTATAGGTTGCTAAATATGTCTCATTAAATGTGTCCCCATGCCTGATATGTAAAATATAATATACTACTCCATTATGGAATATGTTGACCCTAAATTTGTTAAACTCCTGATCAAAAGGTTTGACTTGGTCAAATTGACTAAGTTAGGCTCTGAAACCCCTTCCATTCAATTCCTTGGGTCAAATCATGTTTGTTGAGCTCGAGCCTGGGCCCTGGGTCACCTTGTTGATCAGGTCAACCTAGGTTGACCCATTAGGTCCTTTTAAGCCCAATCAATTTTAAATCAATTCAAATCCTTCTCTTGCTCAATCCCCCTACCCCTTAGACCCAATTGACCAAGTTGACCAAGTCAAGCTTTGACTTGGTCAACCCAAGTCTAGTTGGACCAAATTTGACCTATTTAGGTCAAATTAAACCCTTTAATGCCTTTAATTATTTCCTATTGATCCCTAATTCAAACCCACGGCCTAATGACTCCTAACTCCCTCCTAATTAAGCCTTGATGCGATCTACGTCGTTGGTGATGAGTCCATGGCTTTAAATAGAGACATTAGGGTTTCTTTTAGTCTATCTTGCATTCTATTCTCCCTACAATCCCTCTAAAGCCTAATTCTTTTGTTCTTGAGCTCTCATAATTCTCCTCTACGTTCCCCAAGCCAAACCTGGCCTTTCCATGCCGCGGCCAGCGAGTTTCCGATGACCAAAGGATAGATTCGTCCAAGTCTGCAATCCATTTGATACAGAGCTTGTTTGATCGTGGTTTCAATTAGGAAAGCATACGAGGATAGTCTACATGCTCAACCGTGTCAAGATCCTGAAGATCGAATGGTGAAATCTCTCAAAAACTCTTAACCTAGGTCACTACAGTTAGGGTTAAATATCTTTTTACACACAACATATTAAGTTGTGTTCTTGGTTCCCCATGATCTCTGTTCATGTATAGAACTTTGGTTAAAAATTTCATCAAATTTGGTTCACGGGATCACAAGAATGAGCCAAAACATCGTATTAGGGTTCGGGTTTGGTTCTTCGTACGGTGGTGTTAGATTTCAACCGTTAATCTCACGATCAACGATTGAAATCCAATCATTCCGCAGTTCGAAATGACCGCGAGGCTCGATCCTATAGTTCCGCTCTCCATTCGGCTCAATCAGAGCTCTTGATTCCAAACCGCGCAGGATCGAATGGCGATTGCCATGCTGATGTGGTTTTATTCAAACTGCATCAGCGGCTTTGATTAGGCATTGATTGCCGGCAATCATTGCGGCGCCGAGCAATCATTGCTTCGCGAACCACAGAGTAAATCTCTGGTCGCCATGTGTCATCCCGAGTTGCCAAATTCATTTTAATTTATTTTAATTAGTTTTAAATGTATTTTAAACATGAAATCTTTGAAAAATCATTTAAAAATATTTAAAAATAAAAAAAAAGTATTTGTACCAAAATTTTCTAAATTTAATTTCCTTTAATTTATAATTAAAATTATTTTAAAATATCATCTATATATTAAGTTATTTTAAAAAACTATTATTTATGATATTTTAATTAATATTTAATATAATATAATGTTATTTTCTTCATATTTTTCATATTATCCTATTTTAAATAATTTAATAATTATTTTTAGATACAACAATTTCATATTATTATTATTATTATTATCATCATTACTTTTATTATTATTATTACTATACCTTTTTTTATTACCATCATTATTACTATTATTATTTAAAATATACATTTATTTTAAAATAAAAAAGGCTACTTTCAAATTATTTAATTTTAAAATTATGTTATTATTATTTTTAGAATTTTTTTATTTGTTAAGCTGTTAATTACTTAGATAGTAATTAATTAATTTAAAATTAAATTTTTTTCCTAAATTACAAAATTATTTTTATTAAATTACTTTAAAATTTGCAAAAACTTTACCTTTTGATTTAATTTATTTTAATGATTATTTTTAAATATTAATTGTTTTAAATTATTTTAAAGCCCTTTAATTACTTTTAAACTTCATAAATTCATATTAAAGTCATTTTAAACCCGATTTTGGTTTATAATACCTCATTCTTTTCAAAAAATTATGAATTTTAATTTAAAATTATTTTTAGAGGCCCAAATTTTCTTTGTCTTGATGATTTATGTATTGCTTAATTATTTGGGTATTTAAGTGATATTTAGGTAATTATTATACTAAATATTTTAAAATTAGAAATTATTTTCAATTTATTTTAAAATCTCTTTGGGTGATCAGTGGATCTCTCATATGCTTACATGAATTGAAATAATTTTTGAATTATCTTACTTTAAATTTAATATTTATATATTTAATACCTATATGTATTTTATAATATTTTCAAATCATATTTGTATTAAATCATCCTAATTTTTGAGAGACCTTCTTCTTAAAATTTTAAACATTGATCTATACGTATAAATAGCATTCAGGAGGGAGAGGATTAGTGGGTGGTTGAGTCCCAATCATTTACTAATCACTTTGTAAAGCATGCTTAATTACTATTTTTACCATCTTTTGTAGGTGTAGGACGCACGAACACTTAGCTTAGGCTCTCGTAGACCTTAGGATTTGTGTGTTTACTATTTTTATGCATTCCTTGCATGTTACCTCATGGGTTAGTCCAAAACTTACTTTAAAACCTATTTAACGTAGTGACACCCGAAGGATAATACTTAAGGACCTGTTTAGAACTTAGAAAATTTATAGGAGTTAGGGTAGACCTTTAATTGACATGAAAACTCTAACATTTAAACTTAGTGACATCTTAAACCTATCAGAATTTTCTAGGATTCTTTTTAGGTGCCTTTAACCCCCTTAATTAATAAACCTAATATAACTCATTAATTAGGCCTTGAGAGCTTCCAAAAATTGTAATAAATCCAATTTAATTCAAAAAATTCCCCATAATATCTTAAACTCTCCAAAATTTTTCCCTTAAACTTAGATAATTAGGGACCCTTAGGTTGACCTTAATCTAAACCCTAATTTAATTTTAATTAAATTTATCTTTTTACCCTTATTAGATAATAAAAAATTATTAAAAAATTTAAAAAATTTTCTAAACACTTGGAAACATCTTCTTAGGTTATTTCCGACCTTTGGGGGTGATTACAACCTATTTGGAGGTGATTTGGATTAAAACCATAAAATCAACCTTTATTAAATAATTTTAATAATTCCTCAATTGCCCAAAACTTCTAAAATTCATAACTTGGCCTAAAAAACTCCAAATATAGTAAACCCAAAGCCTAGCTACTCCTTATAAGGCCTAATATTTAAGTAAAATATTACAACCCCAAATATAGCCTATTTCTAATAGTAGTCTTTTGGACCCCCTTAGTCTAGAATATAGGAGGATCATGAACTTTTTAAAATTGGCTAAAATAATTTAAACTTTAAAGATCATTATCCTAAGCATTAAAACAGATCCACAAACTAAAATTAACAAAACTAGATCCTAATCCATTAATACTTAAAACTTAATTAAAGTTCCTTTTCTGACATTCAACAATTTTTAATCTTAGGTAACTTGAACTGATTATCCTACACAGGATCTATCTAAAGCCACACAAGTCTACCACACACATAAAATTGTTGGCTAGGGCACCTCTTCTAGCTATTGGATTAGGGATGGTGTTTATTTTTTTCTGCTTTTCTTTCTACTTTATGTGATGCGATTATGTGTGGCACGAGTGCTAATTGATTATTTTGTTATGTTGTGATTAATATGATGTTTATTTCATTACTGTACCTTTCTCTCTATAATTGATTGTGCGTTAGACTACACATGGGCTAGGATCACTTTTATACTAACTCAATTTTATGCAGGTGGCCACGCTTATGCAATGCTAAAATAAAGGGGATAGTAATGATTTAAATCTTTAACACTAAGATTATTTTTTGTAGATGCTCCAAAGACTACTTAACCCCCTTAAAAATTAAAAGAGCGTGACCATGTGTGTTTATTTTTCTACACAAATATAATTGCTTGAGATGCGATATATGAACTGCTTGTGATTTTTATTAGGATAATCATGTAAGAGTCCGAGTATATACACATATATATATATATATATATACATAACTTTTAGACTTTCATAACTTAATTTAAGTTATGAAAGTCTAGCATTTCAAATATAAGGTATCCAAAGAGAATTAGAAAGGCCCCATTCTCGGGAAATTTCTTAGTCATTTGGGTACCAATCTGGAAGACGAGCTAGATGAAGCCTAAATTGAAATAACTAGATTGACAAGAGGGGGGGGGGGGGGGGGGTGAATTGTGAAAATTTTGTAGCAATAATAAAAGACCTAAGCAAGAGTTCTAATATTTTGGTGTTTTTAAATTTTAACAAGAAAATTTAAATACTACGAAGGCAAATACATGAACTCAACATGCAACGATAAAATTCCTTTTTTTCTTTCACAATTTACACTACGCAAATACTATGAAAATAAAGTGCAAGTAAAAAAATAAAAAGTGATAAGGAAAAAGCACACCAAAATTTTATAGTGGTTCGGTCAAACCATGACCTATGTCCACTCATCGGAGTCCTCCGCTCTGGGAATTTCACTACAAACTATAGCTCTCCTTTTGCCCCCCTAAGCAAGGCGGAGAAGCCCTTACAATGATTTCACCAACCCGGTGTGGCAGAGTGCCAAGCGCTGTTTTCACCCTCCTGGCGACGGCAGAGTACCTTCTCGTTTTTCTCCCTCCTGGAGAAGACAGAGTATCTTCGAGGTCACGGATGTAGAAGATTCTCCTCCTTAAAGAGCCTCCCAAAAGTTCTTCCCAGGTCACAGGAGGAGCAAGATGCAACAAGAACGGAGCAACCGTGTGATCTCCCTCACACCTCTTCTCCCTCACCAAGCTCACCTTCTCCTTCCTCTCTTAAACCTAAAAAAACTTCTCAAGAGCTCTCTCCCAAGGATTTCCTCTATAATCATGTTCCCTTCTTTTTTGTCTCTCTTCTCTAAAAGATTACTAATTTTGATACATAAAACGGGCTTCAAAATCCTTAAAATTTTCGAAATAGCCATTACAATCATACGGTATGATTTCACATCGTATAGTACGATATGTATAAATAGGCTTCATCCTGGTATGAAGTTGTACGAACACTTCAAAAGCTAATCGTACTGTACGATACTAAATCGTACAGTACGATCCTCAACACTACTGCTTGTACAGGACGATAGCCTGGACGATCAAATTTCATCTCTATTCATCGTATGGTATGATATACATCGTACAGTATGAATGGTCAAAATCAAGGCATCATCCAGGACGAATTATGGGACGATCAAATGTCGTCTCTATTCATCGTATGGTATGATATACATCGTATAGTTAGATTTTTAATTAGTAATTAAGCCTTGATTTATGCCACTAATCACAGGATAATTTAAGTAAATATTTAAAATAAATCGTATAGTACGAAGTCCTTCGTACAGTACGAATGGCTGCGAAAAACTTACTTAAGTTAAGTTGACGACTAAGGTTTTGGATTTGGAACATATTGTACAATACAATATTATTCGTACGGTATGATCTATTCACAGAAATTATTTTACAAGCTCAGATCATACATTACGAAATAAAGTCGTATAGTACGATCACCAAAGAAAGAAAATATACATTTTTTACTTTTAAGAACCTCTCCCCTTGTGTGTGTGCATGGTTGCTCAGACTTACATGCAGTTTGTGGCTAGACTCAAGAAAATAAAAAATAAAATAAATAATAAATTACATTGTCAGACTCATACTCCTAATCTAATCAGACTTGAGTTTTCCTGTTGTCCTGAGTGGTTTGTGATCTTCCTGAAATCTTAGTACTCATGGACAATAGCAAATCATAAATGATATTTGCGACATTATTTGTCATCATCAAAATCTCAAACTCGGGGTCATGGGTCGCAACATAAATGAGACGATTCAAAGGGAGATGATCTGGAGAAGGATGATCCACTCGAAGATGGAGACTTGAAGATGGAATGTCTAGCTTTTAAGACTTGCATGATTCTTTAGGATTAGAATTCAGGTTATTGTCGGTGGGGCCTAGCCACCATTATTTTTCTACAGATCCTGGGTTGTACTTATATGGAACTTGCCGTGGACTTTCTTTTCTTACTATTTATGTGGATTTATATTGATATGTTTATTTTCTGGGCATAGTAGAAATTATTTATTTTTCTTAGGTTTCTTTTCTTGTATGTGCTTGGACTATTTTCTCTATGCACTTTAGGATAAAAAATAATTTTCTACTCGTAATTAAATTTTAAGTTTAAATAATTTAGAAAACTAACGACCTAGGGAATAGTCAGAACCATCCGGGGTGGTATGCATAATGTTGCATTTTTCTTTCTCTTTGCTATAAGATAACTCCTCGCCTGTGGGTAGAGTTCGGATAATCTGACTTATAAGGATGAAGTGCTGGACCTGGGGAGGTCTAGTCTTTTCAAAAAATTATTTTTATAAGCCTATTTTAAAAAACTCATACATACTTAATCTAGCCTTTTTTTAACCAGCATGCATTGCATTAGAATCAAATTAAATTAAAATTTTAATTGCATTCACCCTACATAAGTTTAGGGCCAGGATACTCTTTAGACATCAACCCTTCTTCAAAAATACTCAAACTACCTACCAATCTTTTATAAAGACTGAATAACATAGATTTAAAACGCTAGGTGGTTAGCTTGCATTCATTTTAAGCCAGGATATAAGCCCAGGTGCATTAACTAGGATACGAGTGTTAGGGTTGGGTATAACACTAAACCCACCTTAGATTTAAGGTTCGAGGCTACTATATTAGGTGACTATAAACCCTACTTATCTGCGTTAGATAGATGACACCAACTCCATCATTCCCCTCTATATGTTTTGAGTGCATGAATTTCTTTCCCTCATTACTGCCTTAGTCCCTCTGGATGCTATGATGAACCATCCATGTCGAATAAGCTATTTGAGCCCCTTTCTTTCCTTTTGAGTAGGATTTCCTAGTCTCCCCTTTTGTGCCAATCCCCTTATTGGGAAGAATAATATGGGTTCCTTAATCGAGAGTTTTCTTGGGCCCCAAGCTTGAGATGTAATTAACCACGGGGGCTTGCGCCCGTAAAAAAGAAAACTCCACCATCAAATAAACTCTAATCGAGCTGATGTATCGGATGGGGGAAACCCGTTGTTACGATTAGGTCGTATATATTACTACACATCGAGGTGCGCTGGAGAAAGCCGCTATACTCAATGGTTTGTCGTATGTGCGATATAATCTTCCCTTTCATTTGCCCGTTTGTGAAGAGAGCGAAGGCCTGTGATTATTTATATCCCTCAGAGTGATGTAGTCATGCACCCTCTGGACTTTGCAGCCGGCGGTGTCCTTTTGGAGGTCCATAGAATTATGGGCAGCTGGTTGTCATTTCATGTCATTATGGTAGGCTTAAAACTTTAAAGATCTATGATGATCATTTAAGTGAGTCTCTTAAAACAATTTTAGGATAATATGTTTTATTTCAGGCTTCAATAAATGGTATAGATAAGAAAGTCTTTTTATAGTATTATATCAACTGATATCATATCAAAATGACTATTCATTGATTTGTTCAAACACAACATGTGGTTGGACAAAAAAGATTATTAGTGGGGTTATTTATTTCTCAAGTACCCATATTAGATTTGGATGTCAATCTCAATATTAATTGAAAGGTCCTAATTTAATGTGAAAGTTTTGGCATCACATTTTCACCCCTTGTCTACATGAGGCTTAATTAAAGGATGTTGTTGGAGTAAAACTTGGCTGCTTTATTTTCACTCAAGTGTTATTATATTCAAAATTCATAACTCTTCACCTGCTCCTAAGCAACCATGGACTTCAGAAGCTAGTGAAATGCATGATATTGAGTTAAGGAAGAAGAAGGAACTAATGGAGCAAGAAGTTGTGAAGTTGTTGGTGGTAGAGCTGGTCGCAGTGGAGCTGGATCCGAAAGTGAAAGAGAAGGAGAGAAAAAATTTTGAATAAGTGATTAGATTGATAGAGATAAATGAGTATGAAATAAATGAGATGAAGGAGAAGGTGGTGGTGAAGATGTAAAGAAATTAGTAGAGTAAGCTTCAAAAGAGTTGATGGTGGATGCCATAGTGAATGTAATGGGCAAGGCCATGTGGAAAACTATATAAGAGATGAAGAGAAGAAGAAGACTCTAAAAGTTAGAAAGATGATGGGATTAAGGAAATGATAGATGGCTTGGTAAAGATGTTAATGGAGGTTATGACAAATATAATGCAAAGGTGGTGGCGCAAAAAGTGATGGTGTATGCTAAAAAGTTTATCGTATTCATGTAAAACCTTGTGTATATTCTTTCATCAAGTGAGGATCAACATCCCCATAAGTGGATGAGTGATTCTAAGGTGGCTAGAGATTCTTCATATTAATTTGTAGAAGTTTCCATGCATGCTAAAAGTGGTTGGCTCTGTTTGGAGATTAGAGTGCATGATGATAATGGAAGTGGGTTTGAAGATTATCCATTGGAGAATGGGTTATTTACGAAGAAATAACATGGGGATTGTAATAACCTGTATGCTGACTATGCTACATTAATTTTTCTTATGTCATTATAATTCTAAATTATAAATCAACTTCTTCATAGCATTGATATTATAGTTTTTTACTTGCACAAAGTTTTTCATAATTTTTGAGCTATTGTGAAAATTCTTAAGAAATTGGTACATGTTAATACAAGTAAAGATTTTGGGACCGCTAGGTATCTGTTTTGCAAAACGATTTCACCAGTCTTTTAAATAAAATGTGTTATTTTATGATTATTTTTTTTTAAAATTTTTGAAGTCATGAATAGATTTATATAATTTTTCTATTAAAAATTGAATAAATTAAATAATTATATTAATATTATATTATTTTATTATAAAATATTTTAAAGCATTAACATCTCTTATTAAATCATTTATCCCATTAATTAAGTTTGGATAATAGAGATTAGCTTAAGGAAATGAGTGGGTTAAGTGAGGAGAGAGAAAATATTATCTAGGATTTTAAAGTCGTGGAGCAATTTTGTTAGTCGAGCCTATTAGGAATTCACACATCTCGATGTAAGGAATCTTTACCCTATTTCTGATTTCAAAGATTTTATATTTTTAGTATTTTTTAGATCAAATTTGTGTTTATGTTGTAGAAAAATGAGAATAATTTTATATTGGTAAAACTTTGATTGCATAACTTTTTAAATGTTATAGAGATTGATATTATAAATATTTTTGAGTATCTATTTGGAATTTTGTAGTGATTTTAAAAATACAGTTATTTTTGTCAACTAAAAATTTATTTTGACATCTAAAACTAGTAATTTAGCTAAAGATTTAGAAAGTTACTTTATGCAATATTTGATAATTTAGTTAAATTATGAAAAATGTGAATTTTTGTGCGTCATGATTTTTTTTTAACACTTTATGAATTAAGCTCAATTATGCATTATTTGGAATTCATTGAAAATGAATATAAATATATAATTGATTATCATTTTTATTATTATAGTACTATGATTATAATGTGTGTCTATGAATCATGGATGCAAAATATCTTTCTCTTTTTATTCTATAGGGCAAAATGTTGCTAGAGAAGGAACTTCATGACCTTCCATAGAAGAACGTATCTAAAAGATGGAAGAATCTCAAAATAAGATCCTTTAACTTTTGCGAGAGATTTGACAACTGGCGCAAACATCACAGGAGGAGGTTCTTCTCCCTCGAGATTCACCATTGGCCGAAGATGTTCAACTTGAACATCTTCACACATAGATTCCTCTCCCTCCGCTAAGGAGGTATATGCAATCACATCAAGATGACAAACTTGCTAACACTTCAAATTCTACCCATACTTTACAGAATGGACGATAACCTAGCATTTCTCTGGACATCATTGAAAACTTAGTTTGACCGCATGTATTTGAGGTCCCTCGTAATGCCCTATGACATGAACCGCGATGATTGGTCTGAGAAGAGTTCCCCATTGGAGGTGTAAGAGAACCACTTCGTCAATGGGACGAAAGTCGGAAGGACTGTAGTCGGTGGGTGACATAAGTTAGGAGGATCATAGTCGGCTAGCGACGGAGGTCGGAAGGACCGTAATCAGTGGGCGACGTAAGTTAGAAGGACCGTCAGGTAGAAGTCCAACAATGGACAGAAATCTAGCATCAGATAGATGTCCGACGAAAGTCCTACAACATGCAGAAGTCCGGCATCGGGTAGAAACTTGGCGACGAGCGGAGGTCTGACGTCGGGTAAAAGTCTGACTTCAGTTGGTGGCCGAGGAGAACTCTGGCATTAGATGTAGTTAGGGAAAAACACCAGCGTCACTTAGAGGTCGGGTGAAATTTTGGCGTCACTTGAAGGTCGAGCGGAATTCTGGCGTCACTCGGGCGTCGGGCAAAATTCCGGCATCACTCGGGCGTCAGGCAGAATTCCGGCGGTGGTAGTGGAGGAGTTTCTTCCCTCCAATCATTCTGTTCTTCTTCTCTTCTTCTTCTTCTTGCTCTCCCACATCTCAAGAAAAATGAGGGGTTTATTTATAGATTGCTGGAGTGGCATGGACTGTAAATAGATTAGAGATCAGGGGTGAATGTGGAGTGGTTCGGATGGACGGACGATACTGAATCCTTTGATCGTGGACCATTCATCAAACATTTGAAGGTCTTAATGATATTGGAATTTAGTGATCTTGGGCTCGTTGGATTTTTCTTGTCGAGCTGCTTGATTTGACTATAAGCATTTCACGTTTGGTACCCATTTGGTAATCCAAATTGTGGTTAGAACCATCCAACAGCGCTTCAGGTCCTCAATTTGGACTCATTTGGGCTTGGATTTAGTTGAATTTAGTGTCGTTAGGTTCGTATTTCCGAGACGCTCAGTTTGACTCTAAGTTTATTGAAATTGGAGTTCAGATTATTCCGAATTTAATTTTTGAATTTTTCAACTTGATTTTTGCCTTGAGATTCGTGCTCGATCAAGATAATTTTTTTATTACATATCAATATTGATGAAAAAAAAAATTCTACACTTTTACTTATAAATTTGCCCAATCTTAAAATTAAGATTGGTTTCATCCTTGCTAAACATAATGTTTAATTTTAATTAGAAATAAGAACACGATATTCAAAAAATCTAACATAAATTAAATTAGCCAAATAAAATGACGCATTTAAAATAAGCCAACATTTTAGTGCATTACTATGAATGTACAAATTGTTTGACGTATTTAAAATAAGCCAACATTTTAGTGCATTATTATAATAATTATAAAATTTAGTTCAACTGTTTGGAATGAATGCACCAAAGACATTCTTTTTATATTTTTAATTAAGTATCCTCATCATTCTACTTTATAAATTTCAAATTTTCCTGAAAAAATAATTACGATCAAATTATCATATTTTTAATATATTTTCTTCCAATACTACATAAAAATTAAGTATAATATATAAAAATATACTAAAGAACACTTGCCAAAACTATAGAAGATATTTATAAGAAATAAAAGCATCTAATTTACTAACCAAAGTTAGTAGCTTCTAATAACCATTAAATCAGAGAGTGAAGAATGAGAGCCTCTCTGACATCGATATGGCACCTAAACTTATTAAAGTAGCCATAAAGAAAATAGCATTAATGGATAGGACAAATGCCATTAATGACTGTCCATACACTTAAAGCCTGTGCTTATCACTGCATTGTTTTCTTCTCGTCTATTTTCTCTTTCAACCCAAACCCTGAACGCAGCATTGAATGCACCGATCTGCCAGCCATGGCCAATGGCTTACCTCCTCGCTCAGGCTTCCTCAGATAACAATAAATGATATTTACATTGCTCATTCATGGCAGTCATGAACAACAGCACAAGTACATGCAAGGTCGTCCTTTTACACTACCTTCGCTCTTGTTTATCACCTGGTTGCATGAGAAACAAGAATCAATGATGATATGAGAAGCAAGATTGGTGCAAGAAGGCCTCGAATTTCTGTAATCTTCTAGGAGTTTAGAGCATCCCCAATTCAACATCAATTATGTTGTATGATGGCGTTTGATCGCTCCAGTGGAATATCAAATTTTTCGCTATTTATATTACTGATGAACAAAGCGAGCGCTATTTTTCTGTCATAATTGGATTTATCAAAGAAACACGTAAAAAAGATAAAGAAGATTACCTTCGTAGAAGCTCATAAAATGGAGTTCAATTGGAGATGCATTTGGGTGGAAAAAGGGATTTTCGATTGGAAATGCTTTTAGCTAACGAGAAAGAATAGCAAAATAAAGAAAAAAACATGAATACCAATCTCTTTTATGCAGAACATAACCGAGAAACATAGTTTATGTATTATAAAGAGACGGGCAACAAATTAGACAAAGCATTTTTCACATAAGTTTAATCTGGTGCTCTTGCCTCTTAGCCTCTAATTCATCAGCTGAAGATTAATAGATGCTTGGGCGGCTAATGGATGGCAGCGGAATTGAGATTAAACCAAAATGAAACAAAACTCCATTGATGGAAGAGAGAAGCAAAAAAAGACAAACTTTTCAAAGGAGCTCATAAGCAGAACTGGAAGGACTTGGAAGAGATTCTGGAGGAGATAAATAATAGCATGGTATAACATGTTGAAAGTCTCTTTCTTGTTTACAGCTGCAGCTTGTTAAGCTCCGAAGTGGCTGCTGAAATATCTTCCTCTGTTTCTTTCAAAGCGGGGAGGATGTTCGTAGCCGGTGGCTGCTGTGGTTGCCGCATAGGCGGCGCGGCACAGACTGGGATCACCGATCGGATTTGAACAGCAGGAGCAATGCCATGGGCATGGAATCGACCTGTGTTCATCATTCTTGGAACAGATATTGTTGAAGAGTTCCTTAATGGAGCTGCCCCAATTGGAATGTTGAGGCGAGGAGGGCTGAATGCCCGCGCAGCGAAGACTGAAGTGTTTGGATCTGCAAAAGAACGAGCTAGAACAGGAGAAGAGGATGATTTTCCTTGGCTAGCCTTCTCTTGTAATCGCTCTCCTTTTTTACCATCAGAAAGGGTTGGGATCTCTTGTGATATGGGCTGGGATGTACTATTTCCAACGAGGGATGGAATGGGTCGAGAGGTCGCGTGGAATGTAGAGCTGTTAATCGTACCTTTGGACGAGGAGGAAGGATCCTGAGGAGAAACAGAGGAATTTAAAGTAAACGGCAATGGTGACATGACTTTTGGTCCTGTAGAGAGGGCTGGAGCTAAAAAGGAGCAATTTTTTTGCTGTTGCTGAGATGGATGGATCAGAGAGCAGTCAGCTAAGGGCTCAAGGGATTTCCATTGTTGCTGGAACCTCAATGAACGGTGGGGTGAGGCAGCGGACGAGGTTCCATCATTGAAACCAACTAACTTTCTCTTCTGCTTCTGTTGTTGCTGCTGACAATGCTCCCTTTGCTTCGATTGTTTGTTTTCCTCCTTGGGTTTGAGGTTGTGAAGGTATCTCACTACTTGTTCCTGCTCTTCTCCTCCACCGCCGCAGCCCTCACTCGCATCCTTCGGCCGGGCCAAGGAATCTAAATCAGGCACTGTGCGGAAAGGAAAGTCAGTACAAACAGAACAGACAGATCGTCGGAAAGACAACAAGATAAAACCTTTATTGATTCATTTACTTTGCTTCAAGGCGAACCATGCGGCCATGGCGGCGTTCTTCTCTGCTTGCTTCTTGGTCTTTGCTGGATCGCCGGCGACGCACATGCCAGCAAGCTCAACAGCAGAGGTGAAAACAGGCTGGTGGCCAGGCCCCGACCTCACAGTTGTGTACACCGGCAGTTTCAGTCCAGCCCTGTGAGTCGTCTCCTGGAGGAGGTTCTTATACACGCCGGTCTCATCCTTGACACAGAGACATAGAGAAAGATCGCAACTTGGAATCTGAGAGTGAATAAAAAAGGCATTTTTAGAGACGCAGAGGGAGGACAATCTTACCAGAACACGAGCGGCGAGGGAGCGAGAGGGGGCTCTCGAGGATAGATTGGTGAGAGCGACCTCCGCGGCGGCGTGCTCTGCCTGACGGAGAGTGGTGCAGTGGCTTGGACCTTGGAAGATCTCCCCATTAAAGTTAACCGAAGCTTTGAACCGAGGCGCATGATCTGGGCCTTCTCTCACGCAGGCATAAGATGGCAGATTGAAGCAGCTCCTCTGCGCTAGCTCCTGTAGCTGATTCTTATACATCCCTGAAACAAAACCTCAATTCTGCATCTTCTCTTCTTAACCAAGGAGGATTCTTTGGCGAAGGAAACTGGAAAACAAGAGGGCGATTCTTGTTCTTTTCTGGTAACCTTTTTTAGTTTAATTTCAACTGGAGCACGACTTTGAAAAAAGCACGGGTCGGTTTCCAGCGATAAGAGGCAGTGGGGGAAGGGGAAGGGAACGAGGGGGTCCAAAGGGAACCCAGAGGCCAAGGAGTGGCAGCGAGCGAGCTCGCGTCAGGGTCTGCCATTAATGGGGGCATTTAAAGCTTTCGGAGCCTTTTTGCAGTCTACTAGCCTTTCTATTACCGGCTGCTGTCTGTGTTCGAAATTGCTTCAGAGTTTTCCTTTCTTTTTACTGCGACCCACGAGGCTGCCTTTGGCCGGTCTTCACCGCGATTTGAAAATTTTGTTTTGTTTCTACGTCGAGGTTTTACTGGAACTTTTTTTTGGTCCGGTGAATGTACGCTCTTTTAGGTTCGGCCACCAATGTAGTAGCGCAACATAAAATGAAAAAAAGTAGACGATCCGACCCGGTGTAATTTGGGTTGTCGCACGTGCCTATTTTAGAATTATTTACATCCCGAACAGGAAACCCATCAACACGCTTTTTGGATATATTTAAAATTTTTATCAACCCCGTGGATTTTTATTTGGATAAAGTACATTGGAAGGTTAATCGACTTCCTGTAACTATTCACCTACTTCGTATTTCTGAAGCATTTTCCGTGATTTTGAAGCAAAACTCAGGTCGAAAACCTCTCCAGATATAATGCATGAGGCTAGAAATTATTGCCGAAGAACTGTCGTTCTTGTCTTGTAGTTTATCTCCTTTATAAATTAAAAAAAAAGTATGTTTAGGGTTAGGGTTAACTTTGTATCGTTCTGTTTTAGTATAGAAAACTTCATGATAACTGTTTGGGCGTTTGAAATCTATTATTTTGTTCGTTTTTTATACTCAGTACAGAATATAGTACTCGGTACTAATTGGTATTCGGTATTCGGTACTGATCGATGATCCTCGGTACCGCTCGGTACATTTCAGCAAAGGGTTTTTTTCAGATAAAATGCTCGGTATTTACAATAAAAAACTGAGTATTTCATTATAATATAATGTTCTTTGATGCCCAAAATGGGTTGGTATTGTTCGGTGATGATGATTGCCTCTCGGTATATCTCGGTACGTCTAGGTACAACCCGGTTTTCCTCGGTACAACCCTTTATTTAGGACTAAATCTCGCTATTTACACTAAATTTATGATTATTTTATATATAATATTACAATATTCTATGATTGGCTCTCCTCGGTATAACTAGGTACAGTTGTTACAACTCATTTTACGTCGGTACGACATGAAATTTTCAGAGAAAATGCTCGATATTTCCACAAATTTTATCTGAGAATATAATGTTGTTTCATGCTCGGTATTGGTTGGTAATGTTCGGTGATGATTAGTGCTACTCGGTACATATCGGTACATCTCGGTAAAAGCCTATATTTAGGACAAAATCTCGTTATTTACACTAAAAATATGATTATTTTAATATATAATATTATAATATACTATGATTGGCACTTCTCGGTATAACTAGGTATAGTCGGTACAACTCGGTATAACTTGGTATAGTCTGTACAACTCGGTGATGATTAGTACTACTCGGTAAATATCGGTACAAACCGGTACATCTCGGTACAAACCTTTATTTAGGACAAAATCTCTCTATTTACACTAAATATATGATTCTTTTAATACATAATATTATAATATACTATGATTGGCACTCCTCAGTATAACTAGGTATAGTCGGTACAACTCGGTATAACTTGGTACAATCGGTACAACTCGTTATCATAACTAGTAATGGGGTTTTTACACTAAATATATGTGTACTTTATAAATAATATTTTGATATATGCTGATTATTACTATACGGTACAACTAGGTATACTTGATTCACCTCGGTACAACGATTTTTTTTCAGAAATAATACTCGGTTTAGTTTGGTATTATGATTTTACAGTTTATATCTGATAGAATATCAACTTTATTATGCAGGGATATTGCCCCAAGATTCATTTTCGATGTCAAACGTTAAGTTTTAGAGAAGTTTGTAATGAGTTGGTTGTGAAATTTGGGGATTCGTTGGTTACAAGCTTACGGGAGCTAAATATTAACCAGTTCCTATACATGCCTTGACTCCCTCAGAATCTTCCACTTGTTTATATGTTATTATCGACGTAGGATATTCAATCTGAAAGTTTTGTTATTAAAAACCGGACGTTATCTTTCACATCTGATGAAGTAGCATTGATTATTAGCTTACCGAACAGAGGAATGAAATTTGAACTAGGGACTGCTACAACGGGTGGAAAAACAGCCAATGACATAAGGCATGATATTCTGAAATTGAATGTGTCAAGTCCGGTCGAGAATGTAAGGAGACAATTCATTATATACTTATTGTCCAACATATTCTTTCTAATGGCTAACTTTCGAGTACAATCAACAATATTGGACGTTGCCAAGAATGTGGAGAACTTCAGAACATACAATTGGCCCCAATCCATTATGGATTTCCTCGTGGTTGAATTTAATACAATAGCAAAAAACGATCAAAAGGTCAATCCCTAGGATATGTTAATGGATTTGTTATGATTATAATTATGAGTATTTCTTACACATGAAATTATTTTATTTATTTATATATTGTATAAAATTTTTTAATCATTTTTACACTGAATTATTTTGTTTATTTATTTTGTATAGATATGATTTTTTGAACATACAAAAATTTACCCGGTACAGGATGATTTTGCGGGACCCCGTCTCATTCGATGGGACGGAAAGTTTAATTATAGAGATAAAGATGTTAAGAATTTTGTGGTGTATATAAAATATTGAGTCATCATTTTCCAGCATATTTCACGTTAGAGCGAATTGGAAGTCCTGTTCACTCATCTTCAAGAACTGAATCTGACCATAACATTGTGGACGAAGTATCAAAATCTGTTGATAAAATTGTTGAGGAAATAACCAAAAAAGCAGATATTAAAGTGATAGAAGAGGATTTTAGGCTATCTGAAGATGAGGAATTTCCTTTCTCTTCATCAACTAAGGGAGGAATTGCTCGTAGGGTGCAGCTCAGGAATGATAGGAAAAGGAAAAGGGTGAGGACTCCATTCACAGCAGGTGACAGGAAGAAGAAAAGAGTTCAGAGTAGTTCTGCTCAGTTGGCAAAACCTCATGTTGAAAAGATTACTAAAAAAGAAACATCAATCACTGGAAGAAGACCTGTCACTCGAGCTTCAACAAGATTAATAGAGAAGGCAACTGATGCTAATAATGCTTTTGTGCGTACTGATGCTGCCCCTTCTGATACTGCTCCTTCCACTGAAACTCCAAGTGCTGTTGTTTCTGTTTATGTTCCAGATGTACTCTCAAAATCTGTAGTTTATGAAGTTGATGAATAAAAAATCATTGAAAGACCGGCCGTGGAATTTTTAGATTACCCAGAAAGATTACTAATTAATGAAGAAAAACAGATTTCCATTGATAACTTTCTTAAGCAGTTCAATAAAAAGTGAGTTTATATTTGTCGTTATATTACTGTATGAACACCAAGTACGTCGTTTTTAAACTAAATACCGAGTTGTACCGAGAAATATAATTCTTGGTACAACTAGGTGTTGCTCGGTATTTGGTATTCCTTAACTAGTTTTAATTGTATGAACACCAATTACGTAGTTTTTTTATAAGAAGTACCGTGTTTTTATAGTGAATACCGAGTTGTACCGAGAATAAAATTCTCGGTATAACTCGATATTTGCTCGGTATTTGGTATTCGATACGGAGTTTTTATTGTATGAACAACAAGTACCGTGTTTTTATACTCAATACCGAGTTGTACCAAGAATAAAAAAATCTCGGTACAACTAGGCATTCATGTGTATATTTTTATTTTCTAATGAATATGAGATAAATTATGCAGGGATGATACTATATTTGAGAATGGAATTGCAACTATTTTTAGAAGCCAAATAGACGAATTGTTGCTATGCGAAGAGCTTGATAACAATCATGTGGACGCTTTTGCATATTTACTTTCTGAAAAGAACGATCTGGTTCCAGGACTGAATCAATCTTTTCTATATGTTTCTTCTTTTCATTGGGTGAGTTATCATTTATAATAAAAATTTAGTGTGTATTTAACATATTCTCAATTAACTGAGTGAGTTTTTTTTCCAGGGATATTATTGTCAAAATAAAGAGACGATCACAACTTCATTTGTTGCAAATATCACCCAAACTACTGTTAAGAATGCAAACCTTATATTTGTTCCCATTATAAACGAAAACATTGGACTTTACTGGTTGGTAACCTGAGGAAAAAATATTGGGATTTTATGGATTCAATACCCAAAGCAACACACAAGGCTATTGCACCTGAAGTTGTAAGTCTTATTAAAATTTATCTTTGGTTAAAGCTATGATATTGAATGTTAATATTTTAATTTTATTACCTTTTCAGATATATCATTTATACAGTGATACAAAAGATATTTTTGAGGATGATATCCGAACCTGGCCAATCCACACAATCCCGAACTTACCAGCACAAGAGAACAATGTGGACTGTGGAATGTTTGTATGCAAATATATGTAAATAGTTATACAAGATAATATTATTCAATGGGACATCCATATGAACTGGCAAAGTCATATGGCTTTATTTAGGGCTGAATTTGCATATGCCCTTTTTTGTAATAATATGAAATAAATTTTAGAAATTACATATGCTATTTCTGTGTTTTCTTTACTGTGATGATACCGACTTATACCATAATCTTATTAAACGCAGGATTGTATAGAAGTAAAATATTTACAATAAAAAGCCAAAGATAGTCTAATACCGAGTATTACATAGTAATACCGAGTATTACATAATAATACCGAGTTGTACCGAGAGTAAAAATTCTCGGTATTGCTCGGTATTTGATATTCCTTAACTACTTTTTACTGTGTGTACACCAATTCCATAGTTTTCATATGCAATACCTAGTTGTACCGAGAATAATAATTCTTGGTACAAGTATTTTTTAAAATTGTCGGTATTTTTCGATACCGATTTGTTGTAAAAATTCACAAAAGGACGCATAATTCAGAAACGAACACATAATAAAGAAAAAATATTCCTCTTATACCGAGTATAAAATTCTAATACCGAGTTGTACCAAGTATTACCGAGTTGTACTGAACACTTACATAAAGGATGACTGACTTCCTGATTTTGCTGGTGTAAAATATAAACTTGTAGGAGGAATCTGATCTGTCGTTTTCACTTTTTTGGCCTTCATCTTCTCCCAATGATCCTTTAATCTAGCATTAGAGACTCCTTTAGGCCGGCGTTTTGCAGGATCTCTAATTGTTTTGTTACCCTCACTTATGCGTTTATTTTTTCCCTTCCATAATGTTTTGAACATTTATCGCCAATGCACTCATACCATCGATCATACATTGTTTTGCATCCTCATTACCCTGTGCTTCGGTGCTAATTTGATATGCAAAACGACATACATAATTTCTAAAAATCATGTTTCGGGATACTTGATTCCATGTGCACATACTCTTAGCAATACGTTCGATATTCAGTCCACTATATAGATCTTTCCGAGCACTATATGACCATCTTAGAATTAAGTATTTCTAAGGAATATTAACAACATCCAACTGCCTCATCACTATCATGCAATGAGAACACAGTATTCCCATCATCTCGAATTTTGCACAACTGCATTGGATAGTTCCTTCAGAGGAATTAAACAAAATCGTCCACTTATGTGCATCAAAAGAATGGTCTATGTTCTTCATAGAAAATGTTGATGAGTCTGGTGAAGAGTAATCAATGCATAGTCCCCCTAAACCATGTAAGAACTCCTCTTCAAAAAAGAAATATAACTTTCTTGAATAAAATTTAGCTGCTTGCTTTAATATCGGACTACTTTTCATGTAAGGTTGTATTTCAGTTTGAGAACACCTAAAAATTTCATCTCGTTCATTCCTACGCCAAGTGTTCATAAGTTTCTCCAATCCAAGAAAATATTCTGTAAGAGAACTTGTAGCCTTTGAAATACCATGGCAAACAAAATTAGTCGACTCACTACGTTGTGTAGATAATATTCCTAGGTTAAAACAATCTTTGTTGAAAGCTGTAGACCACTTGGCCCTTATTCTATACAGATCTTTTACCACTGATGGCTCTGTAGATCTCCTTCTCTGATCATCTCATTCCACAAACTATCAAATTCCTTCGCAGAATCACACTTGGTGAATCAACTATAGAAAAGGCCTTTCACTTTGTTGTTACTATTAAAACACCAAACTTTCGAAGGATCCTTCTTGTGTATATGCCATTGGCACAATCGATGTCTTGTATTAGGAAATATAATCTCTATCGCTCTAGCCATTGCTTGATCCTGATCAGTGAATATAGTAACTGGATGCTTATTATCCATAATTCTTAAAAATGTTTGAAATAGCCAGCAGAATGATTCAATTGTTTCATCTGATAGAAATGTCATCCCTAATATAATGTTTTGTCAATGATTATTAACTCCAATTATAGGAGCACGGGGTAAATTATATTTGTTAAGACGGTAGCTAGTATAAAAAATAATAACATCCCCAAAGCAGTCGTAATCCACTCTCCCCAAACCATCAACCCAAAAAAAATTTACCAACCTATCTTCTTCATCAATTTGCACATCCCATGCAAATAGGTGGTCTTCTGTTGCCCGGTTTTTAAACAATTTGATTAACGAATTGCTGTCCCCATTCTCAATTTTTGCTCTTCTCTCATTTTGAATGTAGTTGTATGCATCTCTCTTGGCAAACCCCAGATTTTCTACACCTCCAACCTCATCAGATAGATAGGAAAATGCATTTACTGTTTTTATTCCCGCATCAGCCATTGATTTCAAAACGGAGGCATTTTCTTCAGTGATGTGCCTAGATGATCTCAGCAAATGTTGATCATCCGGTTTTGCCAATTCATGGTTGTGAGTCTCTACTGAATTTTTCACCGTCCATATTCCATCTTCACTAACAGAAAATCTCACCATTGCAGGACATCCAGTTCTAGTAGTCGATTTTCAAAATTTGACATTTTGATTTTTTTCTATATCCTTCTTGAATCCGAATTTGGAACAGACAAAAACCTTTGATTTTAATTTCCTTTAATTAGCCCAGTATGAAAGATGTTCTTTCCGAACACTAAAGCCATGCGTATAAGCATATTGACAATATTTTACATATGCTTCTTTCTCAGATTTGTAAACTCCCAGTGACACAAAATTTCTAATATATCAAATTAGTACCAAGGAATAAATACCAAGGAGAATACGTAATAATACAAGAAAATACCGATTTATACCGAGTTTTCTAAATTCTCGGTACAAAAATATGGTAATTATAATCGGTAAATAGTAAACTTAATTGACATAAAAAAAACTAAAAAAAATCAATATACCGAGTAAATACCAAACTATACCGAGTTATATAAAGCTCGGTACAAACAACTAGAAATTATAATCTCAGTATATATAACACAGAAGTCACGTAAAGAAACCAAAAAACTATCCATACTGAGTTTTAAGTATAAATACCGAGCATTACCGAGTTTCCAGAAAACTGGGTAAAAGTTTTTCATGATTAAAAATTCGATACAAAGAAACATAATCGAGCTGTACCGAGTTATAAAAAGGGCCGGTACAAACTGTGTAATAATTAAAATTTATGTAAAAAAAAACCGAGTATTACATATAAAACCGAGTAGTACCGAGTTATAAAAAAGTTCGGTACAATCAAAAATTATTTGATCATACGAGGTTGGATGAGAAATTACTTGTAAAAAATAAGAAAAACCATCATCCAAAGTATAAGTGCCATATGTTTCGTCGAAATCGTCTGACTCTTCCAAACAAATACCAGGAATCTTCTCATCCATCGCCTTCAACCCTTCGCGAAAGCTCTCTTGTACCAATAAACCCTAAATACTATATAACGTTTTGTCTATAGAAGCTAATCAGTCAAAAGTTTATTTATATAAAGTTACCGCGGGTTTTTAATTTTTCCCGCCCATTTTAGCCGAATTACTGAAAAAACACGCCAAAAATCACAATTACTACGGGTTTGGGTCGGGTCTTCGAGCCTCCACGTGGAGTTATAATATTGGTGGCCGAACCTATAGCAACATTCGGCCAGGGGCGTAATAATTGTTCCTTAGTGAGAAGGTGATGTGCATTTTAAGTAAATTAGGGGTGATAATAAATAATTCGATATGATATGCAATATGAATTTGATTTGAAATATTTATATTTGGATTGGCCTGACTGATTTTTAATCACTTTTTTTAAAAAAATTAATTAGTTTAATTAATACAGTGGGTTTAGATTCACTCATTCAATTATCAGATTGATTTTGGGTTGACCCTGAAATAAAATTCAACACGGACCCTAATGCCCTAAAATAACTTGTTTTATCGCATTTGTTCATGCCAAACTATCCTCTACAAGTCATCATTTTTCGTATTTCTCTAATTTTCCCGCTATCTACATCATAGTGCCGCAAATAAAGCTCTACTCTCTTGAGGCTGTTCATTTTTGCATCTCTAGTCTTATTTACATCTTTGTTCATCTAGAAGTTTTTTATCTCTATCTCTCTAAAAAGTAAATCAACTCATTCATTCCTTCATTAGTATTCTCCCTGGTAATGATTTCCTCTCACATTGTTTTCATTTTGGCCTCTACTTCTCTGGGCTTGATAATAGGCTTTGATTTTGCAAAGATGAAGAAAATTTTGAAACCCTAGCCATTTTGCTCTTCATTGTTTAAAAATTAACAAATTTTATGTGACTATTTGTTATAAATATACATGAACATGGTTGGAAAATTTAAAGAGAGGAAGAGATATACGACTAGTGCTCGATTTCATTTATATCTATCATGCCCTATTTGATTATGCCAAGATTTGGATTGCGGAATTTTTTTTTCCTACTTTTAATAGTACTTAACTTTACATATTGTTTGGATTGGATTTACAAATTACCCTTATAATCCCTTGTAATTGCGCTATTACGGTTGATGGGTGTGATCCTTCTATACTTAATGCTGGGGGGAAAGAGAATAAGGCTATATTGGCTGAGGATCAATGTGATGATGACTGCCTTAATACTGATGATTTTGCTTCTCTTAATGTGGCTATCCTTGAGACAATGGATGCTAATTTGATTAGAGATGATGTGGAGGATTGTGTTATTGTTTTGGCTCATATCAAGGAGGGTGTAGATGGTAGAGTAGATAGGGAAAATTTTCAATATCATGTGTTGATGGCTAATGAATCATCTGATGATTTGGATAATTCTAATTACCATTGGATCATGGTGTGCCAATTATTCTTCCCCCTGTTGGGGGGAGTGTAGGTTGTGAATCTCTTATTGATGTCCCTGTTGATCTAATTTTACAAAATGCTCTTAAGTCTCAAATTTATTTCGAGATTGGGGGACTCCTATTTGGTGGAATCTGATTGGCTTGATGAATATTTGGATTCTCCATGAGAATTGGCGGATGGCTTGGGAGTGATAACGTTGAGGCATACATGATTTGTATGGATTAGATGTTAGTCATGTCATTAATCTCTCTTTCTCTCGTGGTGGTAAGCGTCGTCGGTGCAAATCAATGAGATAAGTTCTAAGATTTTGCTTCTCTTAATGTGGCTATCCTTGGGACAATTGAAGCTAATTTGATTAGAGATGGTGTGGTGGATGATTGTGTTATTATTTTGGCTCATATCGAGGAGGGTGTAGAACATTATTCTAATTGCCATAATACTGATGACTTTTCTTCTCTTAATGTGGCTATCCTTGGGACAACATATGCTAATTTGATTAGAGATGGTGTGGTGGAGGATTGTATTATTGTTTTGGCTCATATCGAGGAGAGTGTAGATGGTAGAGTAGTTAGGGAAAATTTTCAATATCATGTGTAAATGGCTAATGAATCGTCTGGTGATTTGGATAATTCTAATTACCATTTAGATCATGGTGTACCGATTATTCCTACCCATGTTGGGGGGAGTGTAGGTTGTGAATCTCTTATTGATGTCCCTGTTGATCTAATTTTGCCAAATACTCTTAAGTCTCAATTTATTTCGAGATTGGGGGAGTCCTATTTGGTGGAATCTGATTGGCTTGATGAATCTCTGGATTCTCCATGAGAATTGGAAGATGGCTTGGGGGTGATAACGTTGAGCCGTACATGATTTGTATGGATTGAATGTTAGTCATGTCTTTAATCTCTCTTTCTCTCGTGGTGGTAAGCGTCGTCGGCGCAAATCAAGGAGATAAGTTCTTAGCATGATTATTCTGCTTCTTTTTTACTTTGTTGGTTCGTTAGCTATTTTGGTGGCCTTCAGTTTTGTTATTGGTTGGTGTTGTTGTGATTTGGTGTGGAGGGTTTTGTTTTTGAGCTTATAGTGCTGTCGGGTGGCCGGATGTATGTGGTTGCTGGTCATTTTCTGTTAGTTTGTTGCTTCTAGTGTGTTAATTGCCTTAACCATATCAGATATCGATTATTCGATATGCTCTTCATGGCTTGTACTCTTTTGGTCGGCCTGGATGTGTTGATCTTACTGTTGCTGCTGTTCTACTGTGACTATTTGGTTCTTTTGATTTCATTTTTATTCTCTTCATTGTATTAGATAAGATCCAAAGCTCTTTAAGTTTTATTTAAATAGTTGTCGTTTTAGTAGGCTTTTAATCCTTTAAAGACTTGTTACTTTTATCTCTTTAATGTGTAGGCCTTCCGTGGGTTTTCTTAAAAAAAAAGTTTGCATATTTTCTTTATAGTTATGTTTAATTTCTCATTTAAATAGAAGATTCTAAAGCTATTATCAAGAGTATTCCTTATGAACATAATGAACAAGTAGTTAGTTAAAATGATATTGAATTAGATTATGATGAATTTTATGAAGTGGATATCGAGAAAGATGATCATGAGAAAATGATTGGGGGAAGAGTTTATAAGAAGAGGAGAAGATTGGCTTCAACTATATGGGATTATTTTGAGATGATGGCTCTTTTAAATGATGGTAAATAGATGTGTAAATATAAAAAAGTAGCTCAACATACTAATGTGATAACAAATATGACACAAGTTGTGCTGCCCCAAGATCTATTTATGAAAGAAATATTTATTTTATATCCTAATTAATCTACCAAAGTCACAAATACTTCATTAATATAAATAAGTTTAGCAAAAGTAATTAGAAATCATATAAAAAAAATATTTTATATTTTATATTTAATCCTTAAAATTTAATTTATAATAGCTAGGAGGTCAATCAATATATTAATCCACTTGTAATAGCTTATATTTTGATCCAAGTAAATAAATCTTTTTCTAAAGTCATTATAAGTCCAAATTACAAACAGTCTTTGCTATAGCATTGAGATTGTAGTATTTTAATTACATGATTTTTGAGTATTAGTAAAAGTTCTTAAGAAATTGACACTTGTCAGTACAATTAGGGATTTTGAGATCTATGAGTTAGTTTTGAAAATTAATTTTATCAATATTTTTTAAATAAAATAATTTATTTTATGGATATTTTTCTTTAATTTTTAAAGCTACAAAAGAATTTATATAAATTTATATAAAAATTAAATTAAATTAATTATATAATATAAAATTATTATTTTAATTAAAATAGCCAAAGTCACTAAAACATTTTTAAAAGCTTTTTAAAATCAATGAATAGAGAAATGAATTAGAGAATGAGAGGAAAATGTTAGGAGAGAGAAAAGAAAATATAGGATTTAGAGGTCGTGGAACAATTTTCGTTAGTCAGACTTGTAGAAAGATTTACTCGTCTTATTGTAAAGAACCTTTAACCTATTTTTAATTTCAAGGATTTTATATTTTTTTGTACTTTTTGTTCAAATTTATTTTAACATCTAAATATTATGATTTAGTTCAACTAAAGCTTCATAATGTATTTAATGTAATATTTGATAATTTGGTTAAATCGTGAAAATATAATTTTTTGCTCAAAATGGTTTTTATTATCTACCGTTAGGATATTTTGGCACTTTCTGGATTAAGCTCAATTACGTTTTATTTACTGAAATGCATTGAAAATGAATGTGGATATGTGATTGAGTAATAGTCGGTCGTTATCACTGTTATAATACTGCGATAATAATGTGAGTGTAAAAAAGCAAAAAATGAATGATTGACCCATTGGTTAGAGACTGATTGATCTATACAGGATGCTGGGCCAATGAGCTTTTTTTAAAATATTATAGTTTTGTGTTATCCTCTACTGATTCATGTGATATACTGATTGATAGTTATAAGAAAATAATTTTTGTGTCGATGGACAAAGAGTGATGACTCTATTTATTGAGCCAACGGTTTATTAACATTGATATAATACTGAAAAACACTGGATATCCATAATTCTTATTTGTTTAGTGTGACTACTAAAATGAATGTTATTGGAGTATTCTTTATATTACTGTACAAACTTATAATTAAGACTGTTATTGATTTATTTATATAAACAGCATAATATATTCATTGAGTATGTAATATATAAGATGTATTGAGCATGATATTAATATATTGATTTTATATTGATATAGAATAACTGGATATGATGTGCATATTTTTATGTGATTTTACTAAATTGATTTGATTTCAACAGTTTTTACTAATATTTTGATTTGATACTTTATTTGATTTCTATACTGATTAGTATTACATATATAATGATTGATTTATAAATTTAAGACCCGTACTGGTTTACTTCTTTAATAGCTTACGTATCGTAGTGTTTTACTATTTATATATTATACTACTACTGCTTATGAATTTTATTATTTATGCATTGATTAAATATTTATATGAATGTAACTATTATGAATTGACTATTGACATGCATATTGCTCTTTTATCATGCGGTGAATTAAGTTGTGATTTTTGGTGACCTATTTGGTATATATAGTCAAATGATTTCAGATCAAGGTAGAGGATCAGAAGTATGAGGGTGGTTAGAAATCTTCAGGTTCTATTTTTTTATTTAAGTTATTTTTATGTACTCAGGATAGAGTAGTTATGACATGAATGTATAGAACCTAAGTAATGTATATAATTTTTGAAAATTGAATATAGATGCATATATTGATGTTTTGATCTATTATTTTATTTTTATTATTGTTAATATTGATAAAAAAAATAGGTAACTCTGGTTGTTGTTTATTAAAAGATAAAATAATAATTTATACAAATTAGATTCTAGGACTTCACACCACCCTTGTATATTTTGTTTACAAAAATAATAATACCAAAATATAGAAAATAAAACAAAATCTACAAATTATGATTAGTCTCACTCCATTGGGTTTTGACCCCTTCCTAAAAATTATATAAAAGAAATGAGATGATCTAATAGTTCCATTAATTATTATAATCTTCAATTGTAATCAATGCAAGGTAATAAACGCAATATGTATATAATCATTCAATCCATATCAATATAAATATATAATAGTAATATAAGTAGCATATGAATAGTCTCATTTCATATGTGCAATAGAAATTAATGTAAGCTATATAACTTATCATTAGTGATCAATAGGTTTATAAAGGATCAATAGGTTTTGTTATTTATATACCTAGATCATACATAATGCAGCTGATCTATCATTAATATTTGCTTGCCCTTAAAATATGTATGATATTTTATGTGTAGTAGTATACCTATTATATCAAGCAATGGTCTATATGCATTTTATGCACATCATATAGTATCAAGGCATGTATATCATGTAAAAAATACAATATTTCATATATAAATGAGATGTTTCATATGCATTGTATAACCTTGTATCAATAATATCAATCTTATTTGTCTTGTCATATGTCTGTATTAGTCATATTATGTATCATGTTTGTATCACGTCATATTATGTCACTTATGCAATGTATCATATATGCTCATATCATATGCATATATAAGAAAGACAGGACATTTGACTGCTTATGTTATTTTTTTATACCAAGTTCGGTAGGCCAATCCTACAAAAATTAATCTCAATTATATTAATCATGATATTATGAATTAGTCTCATATTATATATCACAAGTCAAGTGGCTTTCATGTAAGAAGTCATCATTTTTTGTTCGTTGGAATATCATATCATATCAATTAATCTCCTTATACATTCTTTTTCATATCACTTAGGATTATACAACATATCTTATTTAAAAGAAAAACTCATCGACCCAATCTCCTGCACATGGTAACATGTTTCTAACAAACATTGATAAGTTAATCATTTTTGCCAATCTTTTTTGTTATCTTATTTAAAATAAAAGCTCATCCATCATGTTTCTAATAAGTACGTACATGTCACTGTTAGGTTCAATTAATATGAGACCCTATGTCATCTATTCTGATGCAGCTGGAGTGGAAGGTCCATCTGTAGTGAGTTGAGGGGGTGGTGGGGGATAGTATTTCGGGACATATGGTAGATATGAATAAGTGGAAAGGCCTCTATAAAAAGGTGGGGGTGGGTGGTAAGGATAAAAGGGAGTGCTATATGTTGTGTTTGGCGAAGGGAAGCATGGGTTTGGTGAGTAGAACTATGGGCTACTAGCTGCAGGAGTAGGTAAAACATGCTAGGGTCTTTAAGTGGCAGGCTGAGACAAAGTGGCAGGCTAAGACAAAGAGGTCCCCTCAGTATGTACAGACTTATTGGGTGGCCACCAATCGTCTTTTTTTTGCGCTTATAAAAAATATTTTTGATCAATCCTCTGTGATGCTCTTCACCTGAAGCCATATGTAAAAAAAAAAATTAAAAAAATATTAGCAACATAAATTATAAGAAAAAATTAATATAAAATAGCACATCAATTAAATAAATGAAGTAGAGAAATAATAAAATAAATAAATTTCTATATTTTTTTATATAAATTACATTGTTAATATAAAGTATTTATTCATAATTGATTATAAAAAATCATTTACCTTATGTCTACTCATAATTTATTGATTCACTTTTATATGATGAAACATCTGCACCACTATCAAATTCCTCATGACTTTCCTCTATATTTAAATCTACTTCCTTTAACAGCAACTCACTCTTATTAATTGCAATTTGATTGTCCACATCGTTAGCAAGATCTTTTAAGTTTGACATGAACTCTTATTGATGTATTGGTGATATTGATGTGGTTTTCTCAGTTACTCCTATGAGTTTGGTCTTCCTAATTATAAGTCAATCCTCTTTGTCTTACAATCTACTTGATAGTTAATAAAATAGACTTGATTTTCCTAGCTAGCAATGATGAATGAGTCAAACTTTATATATCTCCTACACCTCTTTACTTCTGTTATATCGTAAATGGATGTATTCTTGTACCTCTTGTACTGGATCAAACCATTTACAAATAATTAGATACAAATTATTCCTATAACCAGAATATTCTAACTGTAGTATTTCTTATAATACCTCATAGTACTCAGAATAATCATATATATGAGTGTTCCCTCTTACAAAAATATCAGAATTATCTATCTTACTACCTTAACATGAAGGTTTGGTTTGGAATTTGTAGCCATCAACAAAAAATTGACAAATATTTTACTAATATATTTGTTCCCCAAGTTAGATCCAGTAGCTCAAGATACTACAAATCATTGCCTTGAGTGTGCACCTAATTGGTAGATCTAGTATATTATTAGCATGTTTATTGATAATAATGCTAACTAATTAAGACAAATTAGTATAAATGAATAGTCAAAATACATACCATTTTTTGAAATAATTAGGGAATTCTTTTTCTACTATCTTTTGGACTTCTAATGGTGTTGATGTACTCAAACTATTAAAGAAACTTTTGCAAAATTTAGGGTTTAGGATTTCTGAGTAAAAAATCTATGAACAAGCTCAATCATACTTACTCGAGATATGACTCATCAGTTTCATAATAGTTAAGCAAGACATACAATTTGGCAGTTGTCATCTCCTTATCAATCAAATAACACACTATACTAGTGCCTCTAGGTTCACAAGTTCCATTGAATATAGATAAATTAGAGGATTTACATGAATCTACATGACCTATATTTTGAGGTGTAGTATTCCTACTTGATTTTGATGTTGTGTAAAAGTAATATAAGTAAAATTATGCTATATCGTACATTAAATATGCTTCGCAAATTAAGCATTTAAGATGCATTTTAGTCTTAGCGGTCTTCTTAAGTTTATTTAAATACATCTTAAAAGGATACACCCACTGATATTAAATAGGGCCACCAATTGTAGCCTCATATGATAAATACACGGCTAGATGATCCATAGAGTCAAAAAATATTAGAAAAAATATGATCTTTGTACAATCATGTCTATTCTTTGCTCTATTTTCTTTTGAGTGTGTATCCATGCACTATAATGTATAATTTTTTGTTGTATATATACATTTTAAAGATGAATGAATGAGAAAGAATTTGTAAATGACTTTAATTGTTGTGTATTGGATGTTTTTTAATAGCTTTATCATTTGTTTTAAATTAAAGAATATGAAAGTCTAAAAAACTTAGATATTAGGCTGGTCTGTCACCAGTCACCATTCAACATAATATGGCATGTTTTTTCTTTGTGTCATATTGTGAAAAACTTAAGGCATAGGTCAACTTATTGTAGAAACTAACTTCAACATTCGTATGTATGATAATAAGTTTGATCATCAAGAGTTTTGTGATTTATTTATTGATTTCAATATTATGCATGATTTACTCTATTAATCTATTGGATGGGTTTGTGTTAGAGCATTATTACTTCATTTGCACCAAGACCTATAACTTATTTCTAGAAATACTACATGAACTGATTGCCAAAAAATGCGGTGAAAGGAAAATGGAAATTCAATTTTGTTCGTTAAATATATTAACAAAGTTTGTTGGAAATCCGATTTATAGACTTCTATTGACACAAATGATTTTATTTGTTTAAGTGAACATTTCATTAATAATACTTAGCACTATATATACTTTAATTTTATTCCACCTCCACATTATGTTATAATATTAGTTGAAATAGTACAATCTTTTTTAATTAATAATAAATTAAGGGCAAGCTTTTTAGTATTATTGTATACAAAAAGTTAGCTAACAATGTATCTAATAACAAATGATGTAAATTTAAGAGTTGGGATTCTTTGTAATGGTGAATTCTTTTATCTAAGGTGTTGTCTACGTAATGTTAACCCAATTGTTCAAGAAGGTATGCAAGAGATAGATAATTTTATCTCAAAGCGTCATGAGTATAAAATATGTGAAAGATTCTTAAGATTGAAAGAAAAAGTTATTAGAATGTGCAAAATAAAGCTATCTTGATGCTAAAAGAGGTTTAAGGCAAGATGTTCTTTTTAGATGAAATTTCACTTTCATTATACTTGACAATGCTATTAATTTTAGATGTATTTTTTTTGCACTTGGAATTGGGTGATTCCAACTATAAAATTTGTTGATCGAGAAATGAATGTGACACAATGATAGACATATAAAACTTCTTGAGACCCTTTTATGAGATCACGTGTCTTTTCTGGGAAAAAAAGATTCAATTACAAATCTCTAATTTCCTTACATATATACTGTTTATACAATATTAAAGTAGAAAATGACAAGTGGGCATGAATATTTAAAGAAAATTAAAACAATCATGATTTCAAAGCTTGAAAAATACTGGTAAAATAATTTGTAATCTTAGTTATCATTATTATTTTAAAGGAAACATATAAATTTAATTGTATTAAATAGTGTTGTAATAAGCTGTATGATGTTGATTATGTCAGAAAAATTGCAAAGGTGAGGCAAATTTTATTTTCATTATTTACAAATTATTAACACTGCCGTTTGCAGGTCCCAAGTTCTGGATGAGAAAAGTGGAGGGTTGCGTTAGGTAGTCGACAGCCAGCGTAAAACTTGTCGAACAATAATGACATGAATCATTTAAGATATTGTGTGAATGCTAGGGCATCCCTTGGAAGCGACGTGCTGTATGGCCTGAATATAGTGATAAGTGTGCAAGGGCCGCTACACCGGCACCCGAGTGCATTGTTAAATAGGCAATGGTTCCCACATCAAGGATGGATGTGGGCAAAGAAGCTAGTTCATGAAACTAAAATTAGGATAAGAACTTAGAATATAGGTTCCCTTACAGGAAAACTAATGGAATTAATAGATATTATGATTCATAGGAAGTTAAATATTTTGTGCATTCAGGAAACTAAGTGGGTTGGAGAGAAGGCTAAGGAAATTGATAGTTTATGATTTAAACTTTGGTATTCGGGTAGGAGTTGTACTAGAAATGGTGTAGGTGTTATTATAGATAAAAGTTTAAAGGATAATGTTATAAAATTAATAGGATTGAAGATAGAATTATAGCTTTAAAGAAGGTTGTTGATGATAAGATTGTTAATATTATAAGTGCTTATGCTCCTCAAGTAGATTTGGATATGAGTTCCAAATTAAATTTTTGGAATGACTTAGAAGAATTAATACAAAAGATACATCTTGAAGAAAGAGTTTTTATTGGAGGAGATTTAAATGGACATGTTGGTAGAGAGGTAGATGATTTTAAAAGCATTCATGGTGGCCATGGATTTGGAACGACGAATGAAGGTGGCAAGATCTTATTAGATTTTTGTTTAGCTTACAATTTTTCAATTGCTAATACCTTATTTAAGAAAAGGAATGAGCATCTCATTACTTATAAAAATGGATATAGTACAACCCAGATTGACTATTTTCTTATTAGAAAATTAAATCGTTTAGATTTCAAAGATTGTAAAGTTAGTCCGAGTGAAAATTTATGTACCCAACATCGATTATTAGTTTTGGATTTTAAGATAAAGGGGCATAAAATAAAAAATAAAGTAAAATATTTTTCTAGGATTAGATGGGGGCATTTAAAGAATATTAATAAAAATATTTTTGAGAGTAAGATTTTAGATCTTAAGATTTTGTCTGTGCATGAGGATGCTAATGTTATGTGGGAAAAAGTGGCTAGTGATATTAAGAATATTGTAAAAGATGTGCTTGGAGTATCAAAGAGAAAAACTCATAATAGTAAAAATAGTTGGTGGTGGAATCCAATTGTGTAAGAAAAGATTAAAAATAAGAAGATTTGTTATAAAAATAGGTTTAATTTTAAAAATTCTGATAATTGAGAAACATATAAAGTGACTCGTAAGGATTCTAAGAATGTAATATGCGATGCAAAAACATTAGCTTTTAGTGATTTATATAATAGATTAACTACTAAGAAGGGAAAAAGATATATGTATAAGTTAGCCAAACAAAGAGATAGGAGTAGTAAGGATTTAGTTCAAGTGAAGTGTATTAAGGATGAAGATCAAAAAATACTTTTCTTAGAAGATGATATTCAACAAAGGTGGATGAGATATTTTGCTAAACTTTTTAATGAAGATTGTGAAAATAAAATTGACTATAGTGACCTTATCACGCTAAATGAAAATAAAAATTTCAGTTTTAATCGGCGTATTAGTAAAACTGAAGTTAGAGAGGCTTTAAAGAAAATGAAGGGTGAAAAAGCTGTTGGACCTGATGATATTCCAATAGAAGTGTGGAAATGCTTATGAGATGAAGGAATTTCTTGGCTTACTAAACTTTTTAATACTATTTTAAAGACTAAAAAGATGCCAGATGAGTGGAGAATGAGTGTGCTAATTCCTATTTTTAAGAATAAAGGTGATGCACAAGATTGCACGAATTATAGAGGTATTAAGTTAATGTGTCATACTTTAAAACTATGGGAGCGAGTTATGGAGCATAGGTTGCGGCGTGATACTAATGTTTCTCAAAATCAATTTGGATTCATGCCGGGTAGGTTGACTATGGAAGCCATACAATTATTAAGAGGTTTGATGGAGAAATATAGAGAAAATAAGGAGGATATACATATGATATTTATTGATTTAGAAAAAGCATATGATAAAGTTCCAAGATAAGTGCTATGGAGAGTTATTGAAAAGAAAGGAGTCAATAATGCTTATATTCAAATCATTAAAGATATGTATGCAGGAGCTATTACTTGTGTTCAAACATAAGGTGGTTTGACCAAGTATTTCCCTATTTCGGTTGGGTTACCTCAAGGATCAGCCTTAAGCCCATATCTTTTTGCTTTAGTCATGGATGTTCTCACTGGACATTTGCAAGAGGATGTACCTTGGTGTATGCTTTTTGCTGATGATATTCTTCTTGTTGATAAGACTAGAGAGGGAGTTGAAGGTCAACTTGAATTATGGAGGTCAACCTTAGAGTCTAAAGGTTTTTGCTTGAGTAGATCTAAAACGGAATATATGGAGTGTAATTTTAGTAGCAATAGACCTAGTGAGGGGATTGTGACTTTGGGTGATCAAGTCATTAATAAGAGTACACGTTTTAGATATCTTGGATTTATTATTCAGAGTGATGGTGAAATAGATGGGGATATTATCAGCAGAATTCAAGTTGGATGGTTGAAGTGGACGAATGCATCGGGCTTGTTATGTAATAGAAATGTACCCCTCAAACTTAAGGGAAAATTCTATAAGATGGTAGTGAGGCCTTTAATGCTCTATGGTGCTGAATGTTGGTCATTAAAAGAGAAGCATAATACTAAGTTAAGTGTGGCAGAGATGAGGATGCTCAGGTGGATGAGTGGCTTTACCCTTAGAGATAGGATACGAAATGAGCATATACGTGAAAAGGTTGGAGTAGCTCCAGTAGAAGATTAGATTAGAGAGAGTCGCCTTAGATGGTTTGGTCACATAAAAAGGCATCCTTTCGATGACCCGGTTAGGAGAGTAGAGGTATTAGATTTGACTTGTGTTAAAAAAAGGTAGGGGTAGACCTAAAAAGACTTGGTTAGAAAATATTAGGAATGACCTGTCTTTATTAGATTTAAACGAGAATTTGACTTTTAATAGGACACAATGGAGAAAAAGGATTCATGTAGTCGACCCCACATAGTGGGATAAAGGCTTGATGTTTTTGTTGTTGTTGTATTATTTACAAATTATTTTAAAGCAAACATGCAATGGCTATATTCACATACATTAGAAGTAATACAAGGTTCTTAGAGTAATTATTAATAGAGCCTTACCTCAACACTTAAAAATTCTCAATTTTATCAGGTGATATTGTATTTTGAATTCAATTAGTTTATCTTCTTTCTTCTAGTTTATGTTCTTACCAAGTTTATTTTTATATCTATATATGATTTTGATTCTTTTATATCTAGTTTATGTTCTTACCATGATGGATCTAAGACTATTTAGACCCCATTAGTGAGATATCCTTATTGGATTGACATAATTTAGTCCTAGATTCTTGTTTACACATAAACTTTAATGGATTAAAACCATTTTGGATTATATAATGGACCTAATTTTGATCTTGCCAATAATGTTACTACAAATAATAGTTCACTTTTGTATCATGTGTAAAGCGCTTATAACCATTTTATGTTTCCTTTAGATTAACTATAATATTGCTTATAATAAAATGAATCAACATATTTCTCATGACCATTGACCTATCCTAGTGTTAGCCCAATTGAAATCCAAACTTAGATTGTTCTAATAGAACCCTAGTCCAAAATAGATCTATCTAATTAAATCTGTCTAATTATATTTTACCAGGGGAAGTATATCCTAACAAACATTGAGCTAGGTGATTTAGGATGCCATAAGATAGAATTAGCCTTAGGCTAACCTAAAATTATCCGTGGCTGAAAGCCCTTAAAATATGCATTTAACTTGATCATGAGCTTATTAAAACTATGTCTAGATTATCTTAATGTGGAATCAAGTCTCCTAATGGCTTAGTTAAGTCTTGGTTTGACCATAGCTTAACCCATGCTGATCTTAGATAGATCTTATAGAACCCACTAACTTTTTTTGGCCTTAAAAGCATTAATAAAAATATATGCACTAAATATAAATATATTTCAAACACTCCTAAGTGATTTATTATAATCAGTTTAACCTTAAGCTAACCTTGATTTACCTAATAAGAGCCATGAAAATTCTAGATGCCTTAAATGGCCTGGTATCTTAAATTCATTTAACCAATAGTTAATCCAAATTTTATCCTTTACATAGGCAGTGATAGAACATTTTAAAAGCCAACTTATTTTAGCTTAACTATTTAAAGCCTAATGTAGATTAAATTTGAACCAAGTAAGATCCATTGGATCCACTAAGTCTATATGGAATTTAGGTGACCATTATTCTTTAAATAAGGTTATTAAAGGTTAATTTCAATCCAATGGTATGCTTAGATAAATTAAAACACTCATAATGACCTATCCCACCTAACTAAACTTAGGGTTGAACCAAGTTTGAACCATGCTGACTAAATTTATCTTGAGCTTAAACTTAGCTATCCATGGTCTACCAAGGCCCAAAATTTATGGTTAAGTAAACCTAAAGCTTCTTAAGAACCAAAGTGATCTTGCTTAATCGATCTTAATTATCTTATTAGGATTAAGATTTGACCTTCATTAAATAGGGTTGACTATAAAGCCTAATAAGATATCCTTTTGTACCCATTAAGCCATATAAGTCATTCCAACTCAAATTTATTTGAAATTTAGTTGGACATGACCTAAGATCCTTAAGAACTAATTCTAAAGAAGTTTCACCGAATGGGTTCACCTAAACAGAGCCCCACATGGCCACATGGGGACCTGGTTGGGTACTCATTGGGTGCCCACGCTCTGCGCTGGTGGGCTTTGCCCACCCAAGCCCATCTATGGTGACTTTTGGGATGTCATACCCACCCACACCCATCCACTTTTCACGCTTCTTGAATGCAGTCTGCCACAGATTAATTGACTTAAGATTTGTTGCCCTTTTCTCTAACTGCAAACTTTCAAGCCACATATCAAAATTTGTAGTGGTCGCGACGGAGTTCAGTGTTGCACACTATGTAAAAAAGATTACTGTTATATATTGCATGCATATGGTATTAGTAATGTAAATCGGTTTGTCCCCTGATGTTGAGTACTCACCCACGAGGCCATGGGCGTACCCATATCCGTCCATGCCCATTGGGTATGGGAAGGTGCGTGGGTGGGTGTGGGTGTGAGTATGGGTACCTAATGCATGGCTCTGCACCTAAACCCATAAATTTTGTTGACTTTATTTAAATCCCATATGATTAACTAGCAAAAAAATATTGGCCCAACATTAATCCATGAATAACTTCTCATACACATAGTGGACTCATCTCTATTATTGGTTTCTCAACTAAATTGAGTTACTATGAAGAATGGTTCAAACTAAGGTAATTTCCACTCTGTCAATCCTAGGTTCAATAAATTATCATCTCTTAGTTTCATATATGAAAGGTTGAAGTTAATAATCCAAAACATAAATCTCAAAGCACCTTAAGAATGGCCCATGGATTTAACTAGACCACCCATGGTCCATATATATATATATATATATATATATATATATATATATATATATATATATATATATATATATATATATATATATATATATATATATATATAGTGGCGGAGACAAAAAAATTTCATAGAAGGGGCTTTTTTTTTAAATCCCCACAATTTTTTTCATCTAAATTTGGGATCAACTTTGACAGTTTTAAAAACTTTTATTTAAAAATAAACTACTAATTATAAGATGAAGTACACTTACAATTTATACATTTTATTTTTCATATTTTGAAAAAAAAATGAACAATAATATCATTGTCAAACATAAAAAGTATAAACTAAATAAAAATTCCATTCATAAGGCATGCAAATCTGCAAGTCAGCTCAAGAAAAAAAATATCAATGGCTGTGATTTATAAATCAAGGTTTTCACATTCAAATGATTGCCAACATTGAATAGTAAATCCAGGTTTATTTAAACAAACTTTTAAAGAGATTAATATGCTAATTGAATTAAAAAGGAGATTTGTAAGGTTCTGATTATGAAGAAAAAAAAACAAGAAAATCATAATAATCACCATTTCCAATCCCATGATCAAAGTTCAAAATTCAAGTATTCTTCCACTCAAATACAGCCCCCAAGAAACGCAGAAAGCTATGAAATAAGAAGATTGCTGAAATAACGATTTAAATCAGATTAAGAACATTCGATGAATGAAAAAGATCTCGTGGAGAAGAAAGAACTTAGGGCTTAGGAGAGAAATAAAGTGGGGAGCTTATAAACAACTTGTAGAATCCCGATCAAAGAAAAATTGGTAAGGCGCGATAAAGCCCGAGCAGGAAGAACGGATGAGAGATTTGGGCAAAACGGGGTGTTTTGTAATCCGAAAGCAGATTCTAATTTAGTATTCAATCTGAAAGCAAGTTCTTACCAGTGCTGCTGGCTGGAACCAAGACGGAAGAAGACAGGGCCGCAGGCGTCGACTTCCTGGACGGCGGACGCACCAGTGGAGGCCGGAGGCAGAGCCGCAAAGGCGTCGCGAGTCGGGTGAGAGCTACTTGTGCGCGGTTCTGCTTTCAGATTAAATTACCAACTATTTAACATAAGCCTATAATACAAAATAAGTCAACAAAACTTTAGTAAAAAATAATCATAACGCTTCATATATCCATAATATTGCTGAAGACATGATTTTATGATGCTAATATATTACAACTTAAAATAGGTAATCAATTATGACCTCCTACAATTAGAGAAATAATATATGAATATGTTATGCATACTCATTATTTTTCATCAAAATCATCTTCTTAAAGATCTTTAATATTGAATCTAATTCTTATATTACTCATCTGTGACCTTAACGCCATATTTCTCTTTGGACACGATATCTTTGAAGTCTTGAGCACTTCTTATATTTGCATTGACCGACTTCATTATCATTTTAAATTTCATAAAAAAAAAAAAAAAATCTTTCTCTTAGTTTTTAAAGAGGCACCATTTGTCCTAAAAAATTTTATGATTTTATAAAAATAAATGTGTACAGTCTATACAAAAAATAGATATGTTTTCACCAAAAAATATGTACAACTAACACAAACATATATATATTTTCTATTTTTTTTTTAAAGTTAGGAGATTTGCTTAAGTTCAACTATTAGTATGTTAAGACTTGATTAAAGATTTTAAAATTGATTGTTTGAATGTTAATTTTTTATTTTCAAGAAAAATATTTGAGACTTGAGAAATGTAACACAAGCGTAATGTAATTTTCCTACCTGAGAAGAAAGAAAAATTTACATTTAAGGAACCATGGTCAATGATGCGATTAACCGCCATAGAAGCTTGATCTTTCTCATTAATAATAATTCAAATATCAAAACATGTTGAACCTAAGAAAACTCAACTTTATTTTATATCAATCATTAAAAACTTATAACATGTCAAAAGAAAGCGATGCAGACATCATCTAATATTGATATATTATAAAAAAATTATCTTGATCGGACACAAATCTTGATGTATGAGTCGGAGGCTTCAAAAATTAAAATAAGGGCCATTCGAACTTCGATTTCAGCAAGCTTATACTCAAATTGAATGTCTCAAGGAGATGAACCAAACGACACCAAATTCGATTCAATCCAAGCTCAAATGGGTCTAAATCAAATGACCAAAACCAATTTAGAAGCTTCAGAATATTAATTGAATGATCAAATGATATTCAAATGTGACATGCTTTTAGGCGAATCGAGCGGCTCAACGAGACAAATCAAATGAGCCCAAGATTAATTGGAGGGAGTTGATATCATTAATACACTGAAATCCTCAATAATTTATCCATAATCGAGTGAGTTGATATCGGTCGTCCGTGAAAACACTCCCAACATGCCCGTAATCTTTTCCCTATTTATTAGTCATGCGACTCCCAAAAAAAATTAAATAGACTCCTCATTCTTCACTGAAAAGGAGGAGGTGAAAGAAGGAAGAGAACAGGAACAAAATTAAAGAGCTCTCTTATTTTTTAGCCATGGTCACTACCAACGACCAACAATCCACATAAAAAAGCATCAACATCTCTAGAATACTGTCAATATTTGACCTTATTGTCGGGTACAAACATTTGATCTTTGTACATTCTTCTTCTTCAACAATAAAATGATGATTTTTGTATTACTTATTATATAGTGAATTTTGGTCCTATCATTTTTATCTATTTGTGTGGAATTTTTTTGCATTGCTAAGACGTAAAATATAATTTCTATATATCTACTTAAATTTATTAGCATGCAACAAATATAATGATAAATTTCAACACGATAAATGTGTAGAGTTCACAATTATCGGCCTAAGCTAGAAAACCCTATAGGCTAACAAACTTTATGTTAAAGAACTGAAATCCTAGAATGTATATAGTCAATAAAATCTACTATTAAATATTTGGGTACGTTGCAGCATCAATTAACAAAATTAATTTTCGAAAAAAAGAAAATAAGATAGGAGAAGAGTTATTATTATTATTATATATAGGGGTGTCAATTTCGGGTCACGGGTCGGGTTCGGGTCAAATCCGAACTTACCCGGGTGCAAAACGGGACTACCCTAACCCGACCCGGGTAGAGAAACGGGTCGGAAATCCGAACCCGACCCGACACGGAACCCAGGGGCGAAGCTGGAGAAGCGGGTGCGCGCGGGGTGCGGGCAAAGCGGGCGCTCGCGGGTGAGAGAGGATGCGCCGGTGGGCGCACGCGGGCGAGCGTGCGCAGGTGCGAACGCGGTCGCGCGGGCAGCGGCGGGATTCGAATTTTTTTGAATTAAACGTGTTCGCGGGTTGACCCGGCAACCCGTCGGGTCAACCCGAACCCGACCCATTTTTCAAACGGGTCAATTTCGGGAACCCGACCCGTTTTGAAATTGGGTCGGGTCCGGGTCGGGTTTTCGTGTCGTGTTAAATATTGACACCCCTAATTATATAGAAGGCAGATGCAGAAATTGAAGCCTTCAAATCATTATTTTGTTTGTCCAAAGCATGATTATCACATGAAATGTAGGTTAAATAATGAGTTATTCTTGGTTTATTTTTGGAATTAATAGAGCGTATACAATCTTTGTGTTTTATGAGGACTTCTAATGAAACAAGTTGCCTGCAAACAAGGAGGTGCGGGCAAGCGCCGGCAGGGAGGCTGTCACGCGAACAGGAGGCGGGCAAGTAAGCAGGCGGAGGTGAACGCGGGCCGGGCTGGGAGGAGTTCAGGCAGGCAGCCAGGGGCGGAACCAGCTTCAATTTTGAGGGGGACAAATGCAACACATGAATAATTAAATATTAAAAAAATAATATTATATATCTATATATATTACGAAAAGCTTTTTTAAAAAAATTTAAGCAAGAAAAATAAATAAAAAATGTGTAATTAAACTGTCATGAAAAGCTTGAAAGAAAATATTAGAACTAAATATATAGAAATATATAGATATTTTAGGACAAGTTAGGACAAAAAAATTTTTTAGAGGGGGCAAAAATAAATTTTGAGGAGGGGCAAATTTTTTTTTTAAAATTTTTTACCCTACTATTAAAAAAAATTTTTTTTTGAGGGGGGACAATTGCCCCCCCTAAGGAACCAATGGTTCCGCCCTTGCAGGCAGCCTATCCACACGGGCAGGGAGTTTAGGCCGGGTGTGCATAGAAAAATTATTAGGTGCAGAGTGTGCACCGTCCGCCCAAATATGGGTACCTAGCGGTACCCGACGGTACCGAATGCCGGTACCTAGTGCGGAATAAGGCTTGTGCGGACGGTTCTCCCCGTCCGCACTCCGCACCTAATAATCTCTCGTGTGCATAGGAGGAGAAATTATTACGTGCGGAATTTGGATATAGAGTTATCTCCGATTTCTAATAAAAATGTGACACATATTTTTGTAGTCTGTATAAATTTATACACAATGTGTATAATTATGTACATAATGTGTAAATTATTTATATGTACATATTACAAATATAATTTTGTAATTTATGCATAATGTATACAATTGAACACATTATATACAAGGACATGTGTTGCATTTTTATTGGAGTTTGAACGTATTCGGACTCCGTGTGAGAACCTTTGGATTTTAGATTTTTTTTGTGCAGTTAGTCTGTACAAACTGAATAAGTGCAGATTAGTCTATATGAACCGTCAGTACGAACATAACAAATTGGAGGTTCGTCTGTACGAACCGGAATTCATCTGTACGAACTGAGCAAAAAATTTTGACTAAGCCCTTCGTCAAGGAACGAAATCAATTATTATCTGTATGATTTGTGTACAGTGGAGTTCCTCCCTAGACGAACGAAAAACAGCGTCCGTACGAACGTAAATATCTTTTCTCTATTTATGGACCATTTGACATGTTTTGAAGAGAGAGAAAATAGGAGAGAGAGAAAGATAAGGAAAAAGAAAAAAAAGCTTGATTTCGAAGGCCGTGGAGCGATTTTTGTCCATCGATGCAGTTGGAAGAATTGTTCGTCTCGCAGTAAGGAATCCATATCCTATTTCTGATTATGAAGATTTCATGTTTTGATATTTTTCTGCTCAGATTTGTGTTTCCGTTACAAAAAAAAACGTGCATATATTTGTATTGACGAAACTTTTACAGTGTAACTTTTGGTCAGCCATAGAGATTATGATTTTGCACGTTTTGAGTATTTTTTGGAAATTTTTCACCGGGTATTCTGAATTATGCGGGGTTTTTATCGAATAGAAAATTATCATGATGTTGAAAAATATAGCTTCAGTTCAATAAAAGCTTTGAAATAATGTTTTACACGAACTCTAATAATTTGGTAATTTTCTAAAACTGTGCATTTTACAACGACGACATATGTCTACATTACGATATTTTAAGGGTTTTCTAAATTAAGTTAAATTATATCTGTTTGACGCAATGCATTGATGAGATGTAAATGAATGTGGATATATGATTGAAATTACTATTACATTATTGTGATACTACTGTGTGTGTGTGAAAGACAAGAAAAGACTGGTTGAACCGTTGGTTGGAGACTGATTGACCTGTACAGTATGGTGGGCCGACAGGCTTTCCTTTAAATATGATTTGGTATTATCCTCTACTGATTCACGTGATACTGATTGAGAGTTATAAGGAGATTATTACTGTGCGGACGGGCAAAGAATGACGACTCTAATTACTGAGCCAACAGATAATGATATAAGATACTAATACTGATACAAGACTGAAAAACACCGTAATAGCCAGAGCTTTTACTTGTTGAGAGTGATTATTGAAAAGCATGTATTTCATTATTGTCATTACAGTACGAATTTATTACTACTGTACGGATTTACTGATATTATACGGATTTACTGTTACTACACAATTTCACGGTTATAACATGACATGAAAACCCGACTCGAACCCGACCCGTTTTAAAAACGGGTCGGGTTCGGGTTCGGGTTCGCAGATTCAACCCGTTTGAAAAAATGGGTCTGGTTCGGGTTGATCTGGCGGGTTGCCGGGTCAACCCGAAAACCCGTTTAACTTAAAAATTTTGGGTTGACACCCCTACTTGGCCCTTGTTCCAGTCAGACGAAAGCACGCCTAACTCCCCACACCTGGTCCCTCATGTAGTCACGGCAGGCCAGCTGTTCGCCACTCGAGAGTCAGCTAGAAAAGATTGCATTTAAGACTTTAATTAGCATATTAATTATCACAACCCGACCCGACGGGGATGGATCCCGCCCGAGCCGGATCCCGACCAGCTTAACAAACTAACCAGGATCTGGCTTTGGAATTTGCTTACTGAACTGAATCTTCCAAATATTATACAAAACAGACCAGAGCTACTAAAAATATCAAATGCAGCGGAACGAATCATCTATATTTTTTTCTTTCTTTTTCTCAAAACAATCATCTACAAATACAGTACATGGCTGACAGAAAAATAAAGTAGAAAGAGCCATGATTGTACAAAAACAAAAGATACCTATAACAGATCAGACTCTGAACTCTAGTCCTGGACCTCCTTCCCTTTCCCAGAATCTGAAAACCACCAGAAAGCAAGGGTGAGCTCAACAGCTCAGCAAGACTACAAACCTCCAATCAAAACTCTCAGAATCCAAAACCAACATAACAGACAAATCCGTACAGAAATCAGAACAGTACGGAAACAGAAGTCAAATCAAATCAGTAACAGAACAGAATCGTGTCAGAATAGTATCAGAAATCAGAATCAGAAATAAAACAGAAATCATTATAAGATCACATCATAGCTGATAGCACTTACAGAAATCAGAGAATCAGATCAATCATATCAAGAGTACAAAAATCAGATAATATTTAGTTTAGAACAAATCTTCCTTCCAGATATCATAACTTCCCCTTATATCTCCCTTGTGCATATAGCACCCCTCTTCCCCTTATAGCTCCCTTTTTGTGCATACAGCACCAGAACTTCCGCTTATGCCTCCCATTTGTGCTCACGGCACCAGAACAGATGTGCTTATACCAGAATACATATGTAGTGCTTATAGCACCTAAACAGATATACAGAAATTCAGAACTTCATAGAACTTCACAGAACTTCACAGAACTTCCCCTTATAGCTCCCTTAATAGCATATACAGAATCAAAGCATTGCAGCTCAAATCCAGACAAATCAGAAATCAGACAAAAATCGGGCAGCACAACGGCAGTATACGGAATTTACACAATTTTTTCTGAAAATCACAATTCACCAAATTTGCACAGAATATAGATAACAACATTTCAGAACATTTCTTCTATTGCCACAGCATTTAATATTCACACAGAAAAATACAGACGGAATAAAACGTCGTCAAATCAAAATGATCCAGAAAAAAATCTCCAAAATATATTCAAAATGTGCACACCCGGCACGTCAACAACATACAGAAAGTTACGCGGTAAAAACTAAACCAGTCGGAAAATACGGACGAAAATCGCTAACAAAAATGAACTTCGGACAGAAAATACCGCCAACAGCGACGGTTCTGAAAATTGAGAAAGTCGGATTGTGCCTTACCTTGCGTACAGCAAAATCCTCAACAGTCTCGACGAACGAAAACGGACCCGCGGCTTCCTGAAATCAACTTTTCCTTTTTCCTCTTTTTCCTTTTCTCACGGATGGAATTTCTGATATTTTATTTTTTTTTTTCTCTCTCTTCAAAAATATCTCATTTCCTCTTTAAAATACTCAGATCGTCCTGGACGATCGCACTTCGTCCCGGTACGATCTGGGCTCTGGAAAATTCTCGTCCAGACGAAATTAATTATCGTCTCAGGACGACTTGGGCTCTGGAAAATTTTCGTCCAGACGATCCCACCTTTCGTCCCGGACGAACTGCCCAATTTTCACCATTCTGAACAAACCTGTACCGATCGTCCCGGACGATCCAACTTCGTCCCGGACGAACCTGGAGCAGAACTGATATTACAATCTCCCCAACTTCAAAAAAATGTCGTCATCGACATTGTCCACTCCAACCGCAGTCAAAACAAGTACGGGTACGACTGTCTCATGTCAGACTCCTTCTCCCAAGTGGCTTCCCGTGCTGTACGGTGCTTCCACTGGACTTTAACCATCAGAATCTGTTTACTTCGTAGCTTTCGGACGTCGTACGCCAAAATCAACTCTGGCTCTTCCTTGTACGCCAGATTCTCCTGAATCTCAACTTCATCAGCTGATACCTTCTTTCCAGAGTCAGATACTCACTTCCTCAAAGTGGATACGTGAAACACATTATGCACGTCGGGCATCGAATCAGAAAGAAACAGTCTGTAAGCAGATTTCCCAATTCTTTCCAAGATTTCAAAAGGTCCAACATACCTTGGACTAAGCTTGCTTACCTGGCCAAATCTGCTCACACCCTTCATCGGGCTGACTTTGACATACACAAAGTCACCAACTTGAAACTCAACAAACCTGTGCTTCTGATTATAATACTTCTGCTGTCTATCCTGAGCGACTTTCAATCTTTCTTTAATCAAACTAATCTTCTGAGCAGTTTTATCAGCAAAAGTGGCACCCAAAGCCTGTCTATCTCCGACCTCCGTCAAAGTCAAAGGACTCCGGCACTTCCGGCCATACAGAGCCTCATACGGTGCCATACCGATATTGGACTGGAAGCTATTGTTATAAGCAAACTCAATCAAAGGGATATGATCTTCCCAGCTTCCGCCAAAGTCCAAAACACAAAGTCTCAACAGATCTTCCAGTACCTGAATAGTCCTCTTAGACTGTCCATCAGTCTGAGGATGAAAAGCTGTACTGAAATGCAGTTTAGTACCCAAGCCTTGCTGAATACCCTTCCAAAGTCTGGAAGTAAAACGTCCGTCTCGATCAGATACAATCACTCGCGGCACACCGTGCAATCTGATAATCTCTTTAACATAAACATGTGCCAAGCGATCTACTGAATCAGCCTGTCTGATCGGAAGAAAATGGGCGGACTTCGTCAATCGATCTACAATCACCCAGATGGCATCATGTCCTTGCCGTGATCGAGGAAAACCCATCGCAAAGTCCATCGTTACCTCTTCCCACTTCCACTCAGGGATAGGCAACGACTACAACAGTCCACCTGGTCGCTGATGCTCTGCCTTCACCAACTGACAGGCCTCGCATCTCGACACAAACTCCACCACATCCTTCTTCATCCCAGGCCACCAGAACAAAAGCTTCATATCCGCATACATCTTACCACTGCCTGGATGAATAGTGTAACCAGAATGATGAGATTCATACAGAATCTCCTGCCTCAAATCCCCAAACACAGGTACCCATAACCTGTTCTTGCAGAAAATAGCACCAGAATCAGAAATTCGAAGTTCAGGAGTCTTACCAGATCCAATCTGAGCAATCAACTTCGAATAATCAGAATCTGACTTCTGGGCTTCTCGAATCCTTGGAGACAAGGAATACTGAATACTCAGATGAGCCAAATCCAATCCATTGGAGGAAATCACCTCCAATTGCAAGCGCTCCATGTCTCGAATCAGAAATTCATCAGAAGTAAGCTGAAGACCTGATAATCCAGAAGACTTCCTACTCAAAGCATCCGCTACCACATTAGCCTTCCCAGGCTGGTACTGAATAGTCAGATCGTAATCCTTGATCAACTCGAGCCACCTTCTCTGTCTCAGATTCAGACCCTTCTGAGTAAAAATGTACTTCAGGCTCTTATGATCAGTGAAAATCTCACATCTGACGCCATACAGGTAATGACGCCAAATCTTCAAAGCAAATACCACAGCAGCTAATTCCAAATCATGTGTCGGGTAATTCTTCTCATGTGGCTTTAACTGTCTAGAAGCATAAGCAATTACCTGACCATGCTGCATTAGTACACATCCCAGTCCTTTCAGTGAAGCATCACTGAACACTTGAAAACCTTCCGTACCTGACGGAAGTGCTAACACTGGAGCTGAAGTCAAACAGTCCTTCAATCTCTGAAAACTAGCTTCACACTCCGGTGTCCAAATAAAAGCTACTGACTTCTGCGTCAGTCTCGTCAGAGGCGTCGAAATTTGTGAAAATCCTTTCACAAATTTTCCTGTAATATCCGGCCATGCCCAAGAAACTACGTACCTCAAATACCGTAGTCGGCCTCGGCCAATCAGCAACTGCCTGAATCTTCTGGGGATCAACAGAAATGCCTTCTCCGCTAATCACATGCCCCAGAAAAGAAATGCTCCTTAGCCAGAACTCACACTTGGAGAACTTGGCATACAACTGATGCCGCCTCAAAGTCTCCAACACCATGCTCAAGTGTCTGGCATGCTCATCCTCAGAAGCAGAATATACCAAAATATCGTCGATGAAGACGATCACAAACTGATCCAAATATTCCCTGAATACTCGGTTCATCAGATCCATGAAAATAGCAGGCGCGTTGGTTACCCCAAAAGGCATAACCAAGAACTCATAATGCCCGTACCGAGTACTGAAAGCTGTCTTCACCACATAAACTTCCTTCACTTTCACCTGATAATATCCGGATCTCAAATCAATCTTCGAAAACACAGAAGATCCAGAAAGCTGATCGAACAAGTCATCGATCCGAGGCAAAGGATACTTGTTCTTGATCGTGACCTTGTTCAAGTCTCTGTAATCAATACACATATGGAGTGTACCGTCCTTCTTCTTCACAAACAGAACAGGTGCTCCCCAGGGCGAAACACTAGGACGGACAAAACCTCTATCAACCAACTCATGAAGCTGAACTTTCAACTCAGAAAGTTCTTTCGGTGCCATCCTGTACGGAGCTTTTGATATAGGAGCGGTACCTGGAAAAATATCGATAGAGAACTCCACATCCCTATCCGGAGGTAAACCAACCAACTCCTCAGGAAAAAACATCAGCAAACTCCCGTACTACTGGGGATCTCAGAAACAGAACCAACCTCCAAGTTCAGATCCCGCACCGAAGCCAAAAACACTAGACATCCTTTCTTCCACATCTTGCTTACCTCGACCACAGAAAGCAGACTGGAGAGAACACCCCGTAAGCCCTGAAATACACATCGCTCTCCAGCCATAAGTAAACTCACCTGCTTCTTCAGACAATCAATCTGAGCTTCATACTGACTCAGCCAATCCATACCAAGAATCACATCATAAGACGAAATCGGTACTAAAATCAGACTCGATTTTCACTTCTTGCCAGAAATGTCAACCTCACACAAGCAAAACTTCCGAGCAATCAAAGGATTTCCAGCCGGTAAAATCACAGACATAGAAAGAAACGGTAAAACCATCGAATCCAAATGTAAAGTCTCAAAACATCGCTCGGACAGAAAAGAGTGACTGGCTCCAGAATCAAACAAAACACGACAGGGCTGATCAGAAATGTAAATCGTACCTGTCACAACATCGGGGGCATCTCGAGCCTCCTGCTGACTCAAGCTATAAACTCGGGGCTGCACTGGAGCTGGAGCTGAAGCAACAGAACTACTCTGCTCAGAGGGAGCTGTAGGTGGTCTCCGTGGTCCAGAACTAGTACCACCACCTCTACCAGAAAATCCCTCAGGACGAGGAGGAATAGTCCTCGGTCTTCCTGCTGAACTGACAGGTCTGACAAAGCCCTCAGATCGGAACTCAGAACATCGATCCAATCCAGTCTGTGGACACTCTGCAATCCGATATCCTGGCTGACCACACCTATAGCACTGACCAGTCATCCTGTAGCACTGGCCAAAATGTCGGCGTTCACAACTCTGGCACACAGGTGCCATGCTAACAGAACCAGAACTCGTCGTACTAGTAGCAGTACCAGACGACCCTCCGCTTCTACTGGAGTCAACAGATCCAGAACCAGCTACAAATCTCCTCTTCCCAGAGGAACCACTGCCCAGAAGTCTCGCCTCCAAATCTCTTCCTACTCGCAGTCCACCGCTGCTGAGTAGCTATCATGTCATTCTCTATCAAACGAGCTCGCTCCACAAGCTCAGAAAAATCAGTGATCCGGAACGGTATCAGGGGCTGCCTCAAAGTATCTCGTAGTCCCCTCAAAAATCTGTAGCACCTCTCAGCAGATGTGCTAACCAGCTGCGGAGCATACTTGGCTAATGCAGTAAACTCAGCCTCGTACTGCATCACCGTCTTACTCCCCTGAACAAGCCTCAGAAAAGTCTCCTGCATCTGCTATCGTGCAGAAGGGGGAATGAACCAATCTCGAAAAACCTCAGTGAACTCTTCCCAAGTGATCAAAGAGTTCAATCTGCCCTGAAATCTGGCTGCATGCTGGCCTTCCCACCAGTGCTCAGCCTCTCTGCCAATGGAACCTTCCTATCTGACGGACACTGCATTCCGTCAAAGGTCTTTTCCAATCTCCCCAGCCACTCCTCGGCTGCTTTGGGCTCAACAGCGCCCTCAAATCTTGGAGGTTTCAATCTCAAAAACAACTGCAGATGTCTATCAATATCCTCAGATCGGACAGTAGAAGTTTTGCTCTGAGTCTCGCTCATCATCTGAGCAACAAGCGTAGCAAACTGAGACAATGTATCAGTACCGGCCACTGGGGCTGTACTCCCCACTGGTGCTGCCTGACTGGCACTCTGCCCGTCTGTCATGTCTGGGTCTGGCTGATCCATACAGAAAAATCCAGAAAATCCGGAAAACTATCACAAAAACAACACAATAAAAAGCCGAACAAACCAAAACTACCCCAGACAAACTCACTACAGATCACTTCCTATAGCTCTGTCTTACAATCCAACCAAATTCCAAAACCAATGCTCTAATACCACCAAAGCTTGTCACGACCCGACCCGACGGGGACGGATCTCGCCCGAGCCGGATCCCGACCAGCTTAACAAACTAACCAGGATCTGGCTTTGAAATTTGCTTACTGAACTGAATCTTCCAAATATTATACAAAACAGACCAGAGCTACTAAAAATATCAAATGCAGCGGAACGAATCATCTATATTTTTTTTCTTTCTTTTCCTCAAAACAATCATCTACAAATACAGTACATGACTGACAGAAAAATAAAGCAGAAAGAGCCATGACTGTACAAAAACAAAAGATACCTATAACAGATCAGACTCTGAACTCTAGTCCTGGACCTCCTTCCCTTTACCAGAACCTAAAAACCACCAGAAAGTAAGGGTGAGCTCAACAGCTCAGCAAGACTACAAACCTCCAATCAAAACTCTCAGAATCCAAAACCAACATAACAGACAAATCCGTACAGAAATCAGAACAGTACGGAAATAGAAGTCAAATCAAATCAGTAACAGAACAGAATCGTGTCAGAATAGTATCAGAAATCAGAATCAGAAATAAAACAGAAATCATTATAAGATCACATCATAGCTGATAGCACTTACAGAAATCAGAGAATCAGATCAATCATATCAAGAGTACAAAAATTAGATAATATTTAGTTTAGAACAAATCTTCCTTCCAGATATCATAACTTCCCCTTATATCTCCCTTGTGCATATAGCACCCCTCTTCCCCTTATAGCTCCCTTTTTGTGCATACAGCACCAGAACTTCCACTTATGCCTCCCATTTGTGCTCACGGCACCAGAACAAATGTGCTTATACTAGAATACATATGTAGTGCTTATAGCACCTAAACAGATATACATAAATTCAGAACTTCATAGAACTTCACAGAACTTCACAGAACTTCCCCTTATAGCTCCCTTAATAGCATATACATAATCAAAGCATTGCAGCTCAAATCCAGACAAATCAGAAATCAGACAAAAATCGGGCAGCACAACGGCAGTATACGGAATTTACACAATTTTTTCCCTGAAAATCACAATTCACCAAATTTGCACAGAATATAGATATAACAACATTTCAGAACATTTATTCTATTGCCACAGCATTTAATATTCACACAGAAAAATACAGACGGAATAAAACGTCGTCAAATCAAAATGATCCGGACAAAAATCTCCAAAATATATTCAAAATGTGCACACCCGGCACGTCAACAACATACAGAAAGTTACGCGGTAAAAACTAAACCAGTCGGAAAATACGGACGAAAATCGCTTACAAAAACGAACTTCGGACAGAAAATACCGCCAACAGCGACGGTTCTGAAAATTGAGAAAGTCAGATTGTGCCTTACCTTGCGTACAGCAAAATCCTCAACAGTCTCGACGAACGAAAACGGACCCGCGGCTTCCCGAAATCAACTTTTCCTTTTTCCTCTTTTTCCTTTTCTCACGGATGGAATTTCTGATATTTTATTTTTTTTCTCTCTCTTCAAAATATCTCATTTCCTCTTTAAAATACTCAGATCGTCCTGAATGATCGCACTTCGTCCCGGTACGATCTGGGCTCTGAAAAATTCTCGTCCAGACGAAATTAATTATCGTCTCAGGACGACTTGGGCTCTGGAAAATTTTCGTCCAGACGATCCCACCTTTCGTCTCGGACGAACTGCCAAATTTTCACCATTCTGAACAAACCTGTACCGATCGTCCCGGACGATCCAACTTCATCCCGGACGAACCTGGAGCAGAACTGATATTACATTAATTAAGGCACATAAAACAACAGAAGAGCTGAAGAGAGCCGTTGGATGCAGCGCATAAGTTATATTTTCAAAACTCAAAAAGCAATCAAGCAGCGGTGAAGAGCATTAATTAATGATGGTCTTAATGAGTAATTAAAGTTGGCCGTTTAGGACAATTACACTTTTGCTGCTTCAATTTCACATCCATCTTATTATTTATTAAATTATTATTATTACACAACTCCCCTTGGCCTATTGGTTGAGAGCTTAGGCTTTCAACTAAGAGGTCCAAGGTTCGAGTCCATGTGTATGCGTTGTGTGTGTGAGTTTGCCTTAAATGGCCTAAATGTCCAAAAAAAAAAAATTAAATTATTATTATTATTATTAGTTTTTTCTTACCAGGATAAGAAGGGTAAACATATAAATTACTAGATAAATTATATATTTATTATATTTTTGAATATAAACGGGTCCGCAGGTCGGGTCGGGTTAACTCGGTAACCCATGCGGGTCGGGTCCGGGTTAAAATATGTGACCCGTTTGCAAAAATGGGTCGGGTTCGGGTTGACCCGTTTAGACCCAGGTCAACTCGGGTTCGACCAGAACCTGACTCGCGGACCTGATTTGACATCCCTAGTCACTGGATTATTACTGATACTGATACATGCACTGATACTACTGATTTACTGTACTAATATTATGCATGTGATATACCGAGCAAGTGACATGTGATTCACTGAACACGTGATATAGATTATTATATTATATGTGATACATTGAGCACGTGATATTAACTAGATTTGCAAGTGTACATTTTGATATGATTATACTGCATTGATTGATTCCAACTGTCTCGAACGATGTTATTATTTTATTTCATTGATCTGATTGCAATAGTTATTAAGGATGTATTGATTTGATGCTTTATACGATTTTATACCGACTGACATTATTAACCCGATGATTTCTTTATTGGTTTAACTAATATTAAAGATATGACGATTTCTTCATTGATTTGACTGATATTATTGACCCAATGATTTCTCTATTAATTTGACTGTTGTTATAGATACGACGACTCCTGTAGAGATTTGACACACATACTGATTCATTGAGCTTTATGAACTTTTATACTATTTACTGATTCATCTACTGTCGATTGTGAATTTTACTATTTTTGAATTGATACTGATTATGCATTGATTACTGTTTCTGTATTGATTTATGTTTCTGTATTGACTCAATGATTATGTGAGAGTGATTGCTATGATTTGACTGATTGACATGCATATTATTTATGTACTGTTCTTTGATTTCAGTTGTAGGTATTTGGTGACATGTTGGGCTTTTTAAGCTCATTATATGTGGTTAGTGATTCCAAGTCAGGGCAAGGAAGCAGGAGAGTGAGATTGATAAAAAATCTTATGGTTTTTATTCATTTTGTTATAGTTATTTTTGTACTTAGGACAGAATGGATACATGGTAATTGTGAAGATCTTGAGTATTGTAATTGACTTTTGGGGAATGAATAATAAATATTTACATGATATTTTAAATTATAGAATATGTTGTAATGATTTTACTGATGGATGATCATAGATAACTCTGGTAGTTGATTTTATAAATGATTAAAAGAATAATTCTTCCAAATTAGATCTTTGGGGGTTATCACACTCCGCATGTAATAATTTCTCGCATGTGGGAGATGGGTGTCTACCTTGCTTTTCATTAAAGTTGTGAACATAATAAAAATTAAAATTATTTAATTAAAATATAAATTATTTAATAAATAAAAAATTTAAATGGCAATATATAATTATCTCAATTAAGATACATGAACAATCTCAATTAAAGAGAGATATAAAATGCAGTAAGTTGTTTGATATACATTAAAAAATTGCAGCCCTATCAGACCAAATTTGTCATACAACAAGTCTAAATTTATAGCTCAATCAAGCTAAATTTACATTCTAACACACATAATTTTCATGTAGCTTTTTAAGCCCTACATCATCATTATCATAACGGAGTTTAAAGTATTTATCTTTAACTCTTTATATAGCATAAAATACACACATCTTAGAACAAAATATGTGGGTGAGATAATATGCAAATATCATACCTCAATTCATCTCTAAATTTAATAAAAATATTTTAAAAACTAAAATATACTATTTAAATTTTAATTAAAATAAAAATAAATATTTTATATAGTCAGTCAAATGTAACTAGGCCGGTAACCCGTCCTAATCCGATGACCCACACAAGCAGAACTCGCAGCTATACCTCCTCTCAATTTGGGTTCTGTGGAAAACAAAAGACTAAAGGACGATCCTATCCTTTGATCCAAAGGCCGAGATAGCTCTTTATGCCTTTGATAAGTGTTTGAAGCATATATGAAAATTGCAATTATGTAATTTAGCTGTTAGATTGATTATGAATCAGTTAACTAAAATTCGTCAGATTTGAATTTATATTGAAATTAATTCTGACGATTTGAACTAATTAATATTAAATTTACTTAAATTAAATCGAGATGGGATCATTTAAATTAGTCGGGGCTGTCAAAGTGAAATTGAGCTCGAGTCAAGTCGAATTGGCTCAACATCAAACCGAATTGAATCGACATAGCCCAATTCAGTATAGATTAGATTGGATCAGCTTTTAATTAATTCGTTATCAGCTCGACTGAGTAAATGGAAATTAAATGACATTATTTCAATTTGATTTAGTTAAGATTTATTTAATTGAATCAGGTTCCATTAGTGTTGAATTAGAACTTGTTTTTATTTAAATGGATTTGTTTTGGATTGCATCGATTTGCTATATTTTGCATTGACTATAATCAAGTTAACCCACTATGAGTTGATGGGTGTTGATCAAAACCGTCAAATTCGAATTAAATAAGCAAGAGTTGAGTCATATTGATTCGATGAAGTTCGATTACACTGTCTTGCTTGGAATCAACTTGGTTTTGGTCGGATTGAGTTTGACTCAACCCAAATTAAGACTTTCGATAAGATTAATTGTTGATATTGATTTGAAATATGGAGACAACCCTATCACCTTCTCAGAGTCATCGAGGAAATATTCTAAAAGGTTTATTGGACATCTATGGTTGGTTGGCACCCCGTCATTGTGCATACACTTAAGGGGAAAATCCTAAAGGTGGTTTCTACACTATGGTAAGAAAATCTAAAGGCTAGGAGGAGGTGATAGAAGCCTAAAACCTCACTAAAAAAAAGCAATCAATACAAAGTACTATGGTATCATGTGCTAAAATTTTATGACCATTTATGATATGTTAATCTCACGTCAAAGTCTACTTCTATGCGTACATTCTAGATTTTTGTAGGGTCTCGTCCTCTAAAAAAGGATTTATGCTTGTTAGAGACCCTAAGTTTAATGTATTTTTCATTAATAGTTTCAATACAATCGTAAGTTCCGATGGCTAGGGTTTTCATGCATCTTCTTCTTCGCTCCGTGGTCGCCTTGTGGGTAATCTACTATGTTTCTTTGTAATTTCTCTCGCTTTCCTTTCATTTTTTCTCCTTCGTCCATTTTTCGGGTTGGAATGGCTATTTATTGGCTTATTGATCTCAAATTTTTGGATTGCAAGGCGAAATCGCGCTCCTTTAGGGAGGTTCTATCTAGGGCTTTGTCCCCGCAAGAATTTCCTGATCTCAAAATCACCACTTTCCATGGTCTTCCTTCTCTTTGGATTTCTGATGATGAAACGTTGGCCCTGGCAGCTCCGTTTGAGTTTGCTTTGGGCGAAAAATTTATCAGTCGTCCTCCAGCACTCGATTCTATCCATAATTTTTTTTCCAGCTTATAGTTAAATGACAATTTTTCTGTTACTATGCTAAACATTAAGAACATTTTGATTAAGTTGATGAAAGACCTAGATTACTGTAAGATTTTCTCTCATCGTTCTTATTTTGTTAGCAATTGCTATATGAAGTTGTTTAAATGGACACCTATTTGGATTTCTTTCCCAAATCTTCGTTCATATCTCTTCTCTCCTTATGTGCTTCATGGACTTGGGTCTTTGTTTGGATATCCCTTGCGTACCGATAATGCTACCTCGTTTGGAACAAGGCCCTCGGTTGCCCACATTCTTGTGGAGTTAGAAGTTACTAAGTGATATCCCGACCAAGTTTGGCTTAGTTCTGAAAATATGGGCTATATTCAACAGGACAAAATGAAAGATTTTCCTTTTTATTATTCCCAATACAAATTTTTGGGTCATTCAAAAGCTGATTATCTGATTTTGCATCCCCATTTAGCTGTATGTCCCACCCCTCCTATTGGTAATGTGGAAAGTTTAGCTGAGCTGCCTAGGCTTTATACTACGGGTGCTAAGCATGTTCTTTTGAATGTGTTTATTCCTCTTGTATTTTTGTATGAAAATCTTTCTCTCATTAGTGAGGCGGGATTGCCTATTGGGTTTCTAAGTGCGAAGCACTATTAAAAACTTCAATAACAGCACAATTAAGAGGATCAACCACACCAGGGAATTGGCCCTATTCCCTGATGCCTTGGGTGATTGTGATATACAATGTGATTTTTTACCTAGAGGTGTTTCTACTCCTATGGTTGTGGACTGTTCAAAGGAGGAGGATATTACTTTATGTGAGGTTAATAGGGAAGTTGGGCATGAACTATCTAATGATTCAGTTCATGTTGTTTCACCTCAAAATTCAGTTGATTTGGCTTTGACTATTGCACATGTGGGTAAGGTCGGGATTGAGTCTTTTGTTGCTTGCGAGTTGGATCCTACTGTTGTTTCTCCGGTGATGCCTACTGTTCAGATGTATGGACAACTTGTTGAGGACCCATTTACTTTACTTATGCTAATGCTTTGGCTGCAAATGTGGGCGTCAGATTGGGGGACAGTGTTAAGATGCAAAGTGATTGGATTGAAAGCTCTTCTCCTTCTTCAATTGAGGTTTAGGAAGAGGAAGTTTTTGATCAGCAAGGTATATTGCGAGATAATAAAGTTTGGGTGGGTAAACGTAGAAAGCGAAAATAAAAAAAAATAGCTATTTTTTGGTTTGCTTGGTGGCTGCTAATTTGATGTTTTGTGTTTTCTTTTGTTGGTGACTTTTTGGTTTTTCTGGATGTGGTTTTTTCTCTTTTGGTTGAATTGTGATTTTGAGGGTTGGCTCTGTTGTTATGACTTTTATTCTTTGGGCTATGATGTGGCTTCTAGCTCACCACTTTTGATTCATGGCTTGTTGGCAACCTTTGGTGGTGTTTCTTCTTGTTTTCGTTGGAGGCCTTTTTTCTGTGTTGGCGTTTGGGTGGCTTTTTGGTGTATTATTGCTCTTTAACTCCTCTGGATGGTCCGTGCCTGACTTTGGAGTGGTTGGAATCCTTTGCCAAATATTGAGCACGATTAGCTTTTGTACCATGTTTATCTTCTCGGTCTCCTCAATTGTAACCTTTTTATGCATTCAGTCCTTGTGTTTATTTGACCCTTGATGTACCATTATTTTTTGATGGAATAATTTTTCTTTTTAAAAAAATAGTTTCAATACAATCCTAATTTGGATAAACTATATTAGTGAGTGCACTTATAAACCACAATAGTAGGCACTCTTGTTGTACTCATTAAGTTCATTTCATAACTTAAGTCATTTAAGATGCTCACTCAGAAGCCTCCTCGATAGGTCATCCATGGATAGTGGAAATCATCCCATTAATGTGAATCACATATGGTAGGATTGGTTCACTACAGACCTCCTCCATCATTACCTTCATCGGCCTTCATCCTACATTATCAAGTACTAATTATCTAATTTTACCTGCCATAATGAGGTTTTCCACGAAGTTCTATAGATGTTAACAATCTTCGGTGTTATGGCCATAGCTATGATGGTGGACCATCGATCCTCATGTGCACCAACCTTTGGAAGAAATCCTTATTTTGAGGGATTAACTAAGTTGACCATGGAGATTCACAACAATGTCATAATAAGTAGGAGATGAATTTGAGGTGACAATTTCCTCAAGCCATTAGTTAACATTACATCGTTGCTCATGTCTTACTCTCCCATAAAATGGATAAGCTCTTTGATGATGGGTGAAACTTATCTACGAATGATAAAATCTTTTTTTAGACCTTTGACTTTTGTGATACTTCTCTAATTCCTAAGAAATTGCTTAATTTTTCTCTCATATATGACTTTTTTCTTTTCTCTTAGCCATAATAGAGGCATTAGTCTCCATATTATACTCCTTAACATTTATATGACTATTGGATAGTTTGAGCAACTTGGCCAAAGTCCCTAACTATTGCAAGACAAGTTCATACGAAAACATTCCTTGCAACCCTTGGGTGAGAGTGGCTCGGGTGGTTGTTCACTCTAGATCCGTCACATCAAGCATCTCCTTTTGAAATAAAGTGATGAAACTACTAAGTAATTGAATCAATTATTTCCCCATCCATAATAAGGCTTAAGAGTTCTTTAGTGACCTTAGAGCATTATCAGATTGTATCACAAACATGCTCTTAAACTTGGTGAAAGAGGTGATGATGCCTTATGGTAGAAACAAGAACCACATGAGAAGTGATTGCTTGAAGGTAGTGAAGAATATCTTACGCTTCGATGCATCAATGATATCAAGAAGATAAACAACATAATCATATGTTACATGGCTGTGGACCTATCTTTCTCTTGTATGAATCTAGATGAGGCATTTTTAACTTTACTATAGGCTTGGCCTTTACAATCTCCCTTAACAAGGGATTAACAAATGGCAACCTCTTCTTCAAAATTTTCCTTTTTTTAATTAAGAGTTAAAATTAACTCCTCACTATTAAGGTAATTTGTCTCAATGGAGACTAGGATGATGGTCAAGGCTTTAGCTCGAGAAAGTATATTACTCTTTACCATAAAATTAGAGGGTCCTTCAGGCATTTCCACTTTAGGAGTGGTTCTTAGCATTCTCTCTAGCGATCCTTCGATTATTTGGGTTATCTTCTATTGGAAAGTATAATCTCACAACAAAACAAACAAGGAAAATAAAGTGCACTAAAGAAGGAAAAGTACCATGATTTAATGTGGAGAAACCTAAAATTGAGAAAAAATTAAAGAGCCAAAGGACACTAATAAATCCACTATGAAAATTGGGATAAACTACACATATCTCTCTTGTCTCTTCTCTCTCTCTCTCTTTCTCTCTCTCTCTCTCTCTCCACTTCACTCACGGCTATACACACATAATAGACAAAAAGATGTACTTCAATTACACCAAAAAACATAACTCTTCAAGTGAAATAAGAAGAAGATGAAAAAAAATTGCTCAGTCGGACACATAGCACTACGACACTAAAAGTACATCTCTTTAGGATTGCACTTTTTGCCTTTAGCAGGACTCCTAGCACCACGATGTTAAGGGTTGGAGCCACAACACTCTGCTTTTTATCTCTAGCCCAAACCTGAGGCGTTGCAGTTCTTTAGCATATAACGCCACAACACTGCACTATTGTACTGACGTAAATTTTTTTTGCAACCCCCAAGCAAGCTTTTTAAACTCCAATAGAAATGAGGTATGACTCAATAGTACAACCCGGTTGAACGGCACAATTAGATTCTATATAAAACTAACATCATCTCCTTAAATTCAACATGTTAATAACAATCACAAACTTTTGATTTATGTTAACATATTCTTCTCATCCTCTATGATATTTTTTTTTACTTAATGTAGTATTCCTATTCTAGTTACTCACATGCTCTATGCTTACGACACCTTTTAAGATGCTAAAACTATAATTATCTGTGAATCAAACCCAACTATATATTAAGAATATTGGGTGAAAGAGAGAACATATGAATAGGGAGAAAAAGAAAAATTATAGAATAATAAGCATTATGATTTAAGTAAAATACTACTGAGTACAAAAAAATTGTATAAATTGAGCACACCTTTCAACCACCTATCTATAAATTGTAGTTAAAACTTAAGCTCTATATTATTATCTACATACATGACTATATAAGAAATAAGAGAGTATAATAATTGTATAACCTGATCGAAAGGTTCAACTGGATATAATTATCTGCCGAGTAGATGAATTGTCGATTAATAGGTTATCATAAGAATTTGTCCCTCCTTGTCGCAGCCATTCGCTCCGCTTGCCCCTTTCACTCTGCTAGGGCTTTTGCCCTAGCTGCTCCTCCGGTGTATTTTTGATGCTCTCCACCTCCCTTTTTCGGTCGGCATCCATCTGCATATTTTAGAGAAGTTGTCTTTCCTTTCCGGCTTACTTTTTAGCTTTTTTCGTTCATTTTTTTTTTCGGGTTGTCAACCTCGTCTTTCTTCCTCTAGCCTTTCCTGGCCGGAATGGCGGTCCGGCGGGTTGCTGATCCAGGTTTTTTGAATGTTTTCTTTAAATCTCGGTCGTTTGCTGAAGCACTTTTTGGTTCTTCCTCGTTGGAGTGTTTCCCGGAGCTTCGTCATGGCTCTTTTCGTGGTTTACCTTCATTATGGATTTCTGAGGAGGAAATTAATTCTCTGGCTGTGCCTTTTCAATTTGCCTTGGTCAGTTTTTTCCCCAAACATCGTCCTTCTCTTGATGCGATTTGAATTTTGTTTCTCTTTGAAACTTATTTCTGAGTTCTCTATTACGGTGCTTGATTAGAGGCATGTGCTGGTTAAACTCTCCAATGACCTATACTATAGCCGTGTGTTTTTCCATCGTTCATATCTAGTGAATAACTGCTTCATGAAGCTCACTAAATGGTCTCCGCTCCTTGACATTAGCTGTGAATCTCTGATCATTCCGATTTGGGTTTCTTTTCCTAATCTGAGACCTCATCTTTACTCCCCCCGTGTCCTTCATGCCTTAGGCTCTATGTTTGGTAGACCCTTGAAGGTTGATTATGCAACTTTGGTAGGATCTCGGCCAACCCTAGCGTGTGTGTTGGTGGAGCTGGACATAACCAAAACTTACCCTTCCCAAATTTGGCTCGGGCCAGAGATATTTGGGTATATTCAAAAGGTGCAATTTGAGAATTTTTCTAATTTTTGTGTGTGTTGTAAATGGCTGGGCCATCTTCGTGGTCATTGTGATCTGGCTCCTCTATCTAATTCTACTATCCCTCTGGATGGGAATGTTAATTCTTCTATGGCTGTTCCTGAGGTGTTGTTTAGGGAAGACTTGATTCCAATGGTTAATCCGGCTTTAGATGAAGTTGTTTGTGAGGTAGGTTATAGGGCTTTGGCTGACCCGCTTGCTGTTTCGGATAAGGAAAATATTGTCTGTGGTGATTCTAGTAAGTTTAAGGAAGCTGTTATTTTAGACAATGGGGGCATGAATTCTTTTACTGAGGATGTTAGTGCCCTCCTCCACTTTTCCTTCTCATGTTAGTGTTGGTGAGGAGGAAGTCATCTTTTTCAGATTTGGTTTTGCTTGTGTCTTTGCCTGTTAATTCGATGGGTGATTTGGCCTTGGTTAATGCTGATGTTCCGGCAGCTTCCAGTCCGTTAGCTCCAGTTCTATCCCCGGTTGTCACTGCTGTGGTGGGGGGAGGGGATCCTCTGTTTGTGAAGAATGGTTGTGTGAATTTAAATGTTGCTCTTTGCGGTGTGAATTCTATTATTTCTCCTTTATCTAATGGTGTTGTGGAGTATTCTGAGGCTATTGTTGGAGGTGGTGTTAATTCAGGTGAAGGTATGATGGTTATTACTAAATCCTTTGTTGATGTGCCAGTGAACTTAATCGAGCCCCAAGCTTTGGTGTATCATGTGGGAGATAATTCTGGGGTGGATGTGAGGTTACTTCTTCATTGGCTTCACTGTACGTCTAAATTTAAACCTGGTTCCGATTCTTCTTCGGAGTATTGTGGAGGTGCTGATCCTGGACATGATTTTAAATTGATGCATGACAGTCCGGTTATTTCTGTCGCCTCTTATGGGAGGGCTCGTGGGAGGGGCAGACGGGGTAGGTAGCTTTCCTCCCGTGTTGGTTGCCTTGTTATCTCTCGGGTTGGACTCCGTTTTATTTTTCTGTCGGTAGTTAGTTTTGCCGTACAATGATGTGGCTGGGTCTCGTTTCTTCGTCATCATGGCTCGTGGTAACCTTTGGTGTTGGTCTCTTGTTCGGTTGGGTTGGCTGGTCGGTTGGCTTCTTCATGTTTATCTTCACCAAATTGGATGGTCTGTTCTTGGCTTTGGGAAACCTGAGAGGCTCGGCCAATTACTGAGCCTTTCAGATTGATTCCACATTGTATTTTCTTTTGCTTTCTTGTCTTTTGCTACATTGCTTGATGTACTCTTTTTTTTGCTTAATATATTTATTTTTGTCAAAAAAATAAAAATAAAAATTAAAAATAAAAAAAAATAAAAAAGAATTTGTCCCTCCTTGAATACTCGCTAGGGCTAACTTTATACATAGTGGTCATTAGTGTTGTGTGATAATTCTTACTTTTCTACTAGGATAAATTCTCAAATCATGGTCACCTGTTTAAGGTGAGTTCTCTTGTAGATGGGTGTATTTGAGATAGAATGAAAGGGTTAAATTTTATTGAACGGGCTTGATGTAGCTTGAACTAGGTTTATTTAGCTTAAACTAGGTTTTTTTAGATATTTGATTATACACATATGAGGATGTACATGTATAGAAGAAGATAAAAATCCGCATTGCTAGAGTTGAACAGTAATGATGAAGAAAATCAGAGATGGCTGCAAACCCTTGTCGAGGAGCTTATCTTAAATGTAGATAGCTTTGTGAAGATGACAAATATATTATGGTTATTAATGATTAACAAAACTTTGAGGTTGTCACACATGATACATCTCATGAACATCTTCATGAGATATATCATGTAGGGAGTTGGATATATAGAATTGAGTTATTGGAGAGTTATGAAACAAAGCTGTGGTAAGAAAAACATGAATAGTAAGCATCATAACTACAAGATTAAAAGTATCATCATAATCAATTACATATTCCTATTCTTGAGGTAACGATTCTCGCCCAATTTTGAATGGGAACTGTTTAAACCGCAAGCAAGCTCAACTACAACAGGCCTCCACTACTAGGCACGTAAATGAACTGAGCTGAGTCAAGCTTCAACATGTTTGAGCTCAAGCCTCTTTGCCAGGATCCTGTTCCAGCTCGGCTCAATAATAATCAAGCTTTTTTAGCCTTTTGTTTGAGCTCGGGCTCATTTAAAAAGCCCATGCTCAAGCTCATCATGTGTTCAAGCTTGAGCTCGAATATTTAGGCTTGTTGAGCCGCTTGTTAATCAGTCAATAACCTCATTTAACGAGCCGGACATTTTGGTTGTTTAACACAAAATAAATACTTAAAATTATAAATACCAACATCCAATCCGTCCGCATTAGTTGCCCGCTGTACATGAATTGCTCTTCAGGATGTCTTTTCTTTTATAGAGCAAAATCAAACTAATCCAGGCGGTGTGGGACTAAATGTCCCACTTTTTTCGACTTATTCTTTTTTTTTAGAGTAAGAAATACAAGAGAGAGAGAGAGAGAGGTAGTCGGGTCCGACTGGAAATTTTAAAATATAAGAATTTTTTATACTATTAAAAAAACCTTTAAATAAGGTGAGATTTAATCACCTTATGAGGTATAATGTTATTTTTAATTAAATAAGACATAATCCAACTTTAATAGAGCTTTAAACGAAGCCGAACACGAGCCTTTATTGAGCTTTTTAACGAGCATGTTCACGAACTTTAAACAATACTTTTTTGTGAACATAAATGATCTGAATCACAAGCTGTTCAAACTCATTTATTTATCGATTGAGTATTTACCAAAAGTATTCAAGCTTGTTCATTTAGTTTATAAAACGAACATAAACGAGCATTTATCAAGGTAACCCACGAGCATCTCATCGAACACTCAGTTCATTTACAGCCCTATCTGCCACCCATATTCGTCGGCCGCATGTCGCCACACATCTCCGTTGGCCACCGCCAACACCCACCGTCGTCACCCATCACTGTAGACCACCGAGCACAACCCGTCTGCTGCCACCTGTCATCGTTGACTGTTGGGCACCACCCTGCTGCCGCCACCCGTCGTCGTCGACCACCAGTTGCCATATGACGTTGACGATCACCCACCGCCGGCTACCACACATCGTTGGCCTTCTCCACCACTTGTTGTGGCCTTTGTCCACCACCTTAGCCATCGCTGTCACCCTCCGGCCACCACCGCTGCCGGCCACCACCCGTCGTTTAAACTTTACACTACATTCTTTTTACTTCAAACTAAATAAAAAATATTATTCACCTAAATTTACTTTGCAATTATCCAAATAACTCCAAAATATTTCTTTTATAATATAGACTTTTTACACTGCATTTATTTGACACTGTATTTCTTTTTTTTAGCCAATCAAACAACCTGTTAGTTTAAAGATTCAGTTACATTCTAAACCAATTTGTTTAGGACTGAAGGTACTAAAATTCTAGTGCCTTGAGTTTGTTAGACTAAAAATTCCTCAGACGAGGATTTTCACTATTTTTGGTCTTTTGCAGCTACTGAATAAAAGTTCGGATCAACTTGGAAGGATATTCTGTGCTGAAGATCTAGAATTTGCTTAAGCTTGAGATGTCCTGTTATTAACTGGGTTTGCATTGGATGCAAAGTGACGGCAGGTTTGGGATCAGAAGAAACATTAAAGTGGAGCTCTTGCCAATTAAGATGGGAGAGGTATGGCTGGATTGAGGTGCTGGCGAAGTTGGATTGGCTGGAGTGGAGCTCGGCTCAAATTTTTGCCATAGATGAAGCAGCAATAAGATCAGGAATTGTGGAGGAAGCAAAACCCACCAACATTATAGGGGATAAATTTTGGTTATATTAGGAAGGAGTTTAATGGGGCAGAATGTTGGTTATTAAAAGAGAAGCATAAAATTAAATGTTGCATAGATTATGATGCTTCGATATATGAGTGGCTTTACACTTAGAGATAAAGCCCGAAAAGGCTATATATGTGAAAAGGTTGGAGTACCTCCAATGGCAAATAAGATTAGAGAGAGTCGCCTTAGATAGTTTGGTCATATGAAGTGTTGGCCTTCCGATGACCTAATTAAGAGAGTTGATTTGTTAGATTTAATATATGTTAAGAAAGGTAGAGCTAGACCTAAAAAGATTGGGTTAGAAACTATTAGAAATGACTTTTTTAATTATATTTAAATGAGAATTTGACTCTGAATTGAATATAATTGAGAAAATTGATTCATATAGATGACCCCATGCCGTGGGATAAAAACTTCTTGTTGTTGCTATTGGAAGGAGTTTATATGGTTAGATATATCAAATAAAGTAATAGGGGAGATGGTGGGAGAAAGGGGTGGTGTTGAGATGTTGTTAGAATGATCAAGATATGAAAATTGTGATTCATGAAAGGCCATATGCCGGGAGAAGTAGATTCTGCTGGTAACTAGATTGCAACATTTTAAACTTTTGGAGATTGAAAGCCAAGAAAGATGCGTCAAAGTGATTTGGGAGATAGTTTATTTGGAGAATAGGGCTTTAGCTAGGGGTAGAACAAGCGACTAAGGCTTCGTTTGGGACGGCTTTTTTTTTGCTTTCTAAAACGGAGTTTTACTACAAATTTTTTTATATTTGTACTAAAACTCCGTTTTAGAAAGCAATAAAAAAGCTGTCCCAAACGAAGTCTAAATATTTTGATTTGTGAGTATTGAAGCGGTTCGTTGTAGAGTGATATGTAAGAAGATGAGATACTAGAGGACAAGGGCATTTGGTTGAAGAGTTGAACAACATAGAGAAGGGTAATATTGACATCAAGTAGCAAAGTGTTAGTCACCCCATTTTGTTCATATTTGTAAGGGTAAGTGATTTGATGAATTTTGACCCATCATGAATTTTGATATATTGCTGTTAGGGGTGTCAATTTCGGGTTACGGGTCGGGTTCGGGTCGAACCCGGAACTAACCTTGCATTATTCGGGTTCGGGTCAACCATACCTGATTTTGCAAACGGGTCGATTTTTCGGACCCGATCCCGACCCGCTTCGATTTTAGGTCAACTCGACCCGACCCGTTTAGGGTTTAGGGTCAGAGTGTCTGGCAGGGCAGCGGCAGCAGAGCGGAGCCGACGACACGGCGATTCGCGGAGCGGAAGCGACGCGACGCGACGTGGGGCAGACGGGCAAGTAGACCGCGAGGCAGGCAGGGCGCAAGCTGGGCAACTGGCGCGGGGCTGCGGGGCAGCTGGGTTTCTGGGTCATTCCCGGGTTCCCGGGTCAATCCGAACCCGACCCTGTTTTGCAAACGGGTCAATTTTCCGGACCCGAACCCGACCCACTTCGGGTTCGGGTCAACCCAAATCCGAAATTTTCAGGTTGGATTCACGTCGGGTTTTCTGATCAGGTCCAATATTGACCACCCCTAATTGTGGTAAGAGAAGTGGTTTCAGATTCACATCGCATTGGACATATCTAACATTATTATTTATTTAGAATCATGAGTAAAATGGTTCGAGAGGGATCCCATACATCTTTGTCAGTGATTTCATTTGTATAATATTATAAAAAAGATAAATAGAAAATAATAGTTTATGACTTCTTGCTTAATTACAAGCAGTACAAAAAGCAGTTTTAGAAGAAGATGCAAATTTTTTAGTGAACTTTGCTAAAACATTCAGTGCAGAGGCACTGATGACCCAGACGTGCATGCAAAAGAGCAAGTTTGTTAGATGAGGTAGAGCAGCTTTACTTGAGAGGGGAGAGGCTTTAGTGAAGGATATGGATAGGATAGAGACCATTGATGAATGGACCTCTGAGAAGAATGTGATCGACGCACAATTCCTTAATGGTGCATTCCGATGCTTCAAATAAGACTGATAAAGGGTTATCATTAGCAAGTTTATGGGAGGAAATTTGAGGAACATGATAGAGATGTGATAAAGAAAGCTTAAGATTTGCTGTAGGAAGATTGCCATGCCCGGGTGAACTGATAGGAACAGTGTAGTTAAAAAGCTCTAGTTTGGTCGCACCGGAGTCCTGCAACAAGTCACCGGTGACAGAGGGGATGGCAAATAAAGCTTGATTGCTTATGTTGAGCTAATCTATGGCAATATTTAATTGATGTATGCCCAAACTTCCCGCATATTTGACACTTTAGAACTAGATATTGTTCTGCCACAACGCTGAGAAGAGTAGAACCTCTAGCTCGGCTACTACTGTTGAATCATCCTCTGGACGAATTGGAAGGGAAAGCACGGCCACATCCACGGACCTTGGTAGCAGCCAGAGCCATTTACAGGTTAGGAAGCGAAGGCAGAATAATGTGGTGATCTGCTTCATTCAACAAACTTGTCTGCTTACTACACTGAAATTGAACAGAATAGTTTCTAATACTGTAAACCTAAATTCTTCAACCTGTAAGAAACCAGTAATTGAACAGAAAGGAGGAAGAAGAAGAGAAATAATGAAGAGAAAGTAGCAGGTTGTTTTGACCTTTTTTGTCCCAATTCATATCCAACAGAGAATAACAATGCATTATATTTAAATCTTTATGGAAAGCTATAACTATAATGTTAAACAAACGGTTGAGTTGCAAAAGAGCTCTGGAGATAAGAAAAGGATAGTGGATGCATGATTCCAAAGTATGGAAGCATTTGTAGATAAAACTGAAATGATTTATAAATTTATCATTTATTACTATATTAACGGTTGGAATATTACCAGAGCTTCAGTTGCTGTTGTGTAGCTCTTGCAATTCCTCCGTTCCAGCTTGATGCAAAGGCGTTCAATGGAACGCCCAAAAATAGCAATAGATGAAATCAAGGCAGGACTTTCAGAATCAGACTGCCTCGATAACATTGATCCAAAGCTTGAAGAATATTAGGAGACTATACACGACAAAAATCCTCAACTGAGCAGGTTGGAAGCCAAATCTTAGCAATATTCCAGTCCAAATTTGTTAAAAGGGCATCTAAAATATTGCCAAATTATACACATTCGAGCTGTGATATATGGCTTTTTAGTTCAATGATGAATGGTGGGTGCCTCACGATTTGGATCCTTAAGAAATGGCAAGCGCATGCTTGAGCGCCTTGTTTGATTCATTTGGTCATTCTTGCATTATCTCCCGCTCCATGGTGTTGTGCAAACACTTATAACGGAAACAATAAATCACACAACACAAATATAATACACACTGTGATTTATGTATTTCAGTGAAAATGCCTGTCCATCATGAGGATATGATGATCTCGCTATATTGAAGAACAATAGGGAATTACAATAACTCTCAAGCTTTTTCTCCTCTTATCCACTCAAGAGTAGCCCCCAAGGCTCTATTTATAGATTTGAGTATTTGTAAATTAAAAAAAAACTTTCTAATCAAATCCCAAATTAATGCAATAATTAGATCCCCTAATTAATGCATCAATAAAATTTCTAATTAAATCTCAAATCAAATCAATTTAATTAGACAAATAATCACTCCCTTATCAATTACATAATTGAGTCATACAAGTCTTCTAAAAATAAGGCTGATTTGGATTTGAAAAGACTTTTAAATCAACAATCTTCACATCATCATTCACTTTACAAAGTGAAAGATGACAAATCAGGCTTCAATATCATAACAATTGCACCAAGATGGATGTCCCCCCCCCCCCCCCCCCCCCCCCCCCCAAAGCGATCAAGCTGAGCATAATTCTCCAAACAAGTGTACAATCAGTCTTGAGTAGGGTTGTCAAAATCGGGTCATGGGTCGGGTTTGGATCAACCTGAAATTGACTTGGCACTAATTGACCCGACCCATTTTTAAAAACGGGTCAATTTTTTGGACCCAAATCCGACCCGACCCGCTATGCACCAACCCATCGTCATCATCAAGATTCCAAGAAAGCCAAATATGATTTCCACCGCCTCCTTTCTATCTCTCTGATGACTATGATGTTTGCTACCGAGAGGAACGAGAGGGTGAGCAGGTCTCGAATGGCTGTGGCACACGTATCTTTGAATCTTTTACTAGTAATTAAAGAAAGTTTGCAGGATTAAGAGAAAATTAAGCAAGCGAAAGAACCAAGGGGCTCGGGCCGCTCGGCGATGGTTTTCATCAGTCGCACCTGGAGGAGTCGGTGGGAGGCAGTGAGGGAGAATGCAATGGGGGCAGAAACCGAAGCAGCAATAAAGGCATAAGATGTTCTTCTCGTTCTTCTTGACCGTTATGGTCCGCGCACCGGCTGAAAAACTTCTCCTCTAGTAACTTCTCTAGCCAACTCGGCATTACCGAATAGGAACCCATTTCTGTTCCCAAACAAAACTTCGTAGAGTTAATCGTTGTAAAGAAAAAAAAGTAGAAGTCTAAAGTAAAGAAAAAAGCAAAAAAGTGTGGGAGGAAGAAATACAGGCCCATAGGGGATAGTATCTAGAACGGCAATGCCCATGGTGAACGAGAGGAGGAGCGTGAGACGTTGAGAGCGTGCGTATCAAGAACTGGGGCGGATTTTTTTATTCAAAAGTGTTTTAAAATAGGGTTTTCAGGTTGACCCAAACAAGGCTCAGAATTTGAAATGGGTAAAAACTTGGGACCCGAATCCGACCCATTTTAAAATGGGTTGACCCTAACCAAAAAAAAAATTGGGTTGGATTTGAGTCGAGCTTTCCGGTTGTGTCAATTTTTTACACCCTTAGCCATGAGTCCTGCACCACTACTGTGGTGACTGTATCTTCAAGCTTGCATCAATTGTACCCTTTAGATACCTTAGGAAAGTCTTCACAGCTTATCAATGATTCCTTATATCATGTATGAACCTGCTCACAATGTCAACTAAAGTGTCTGGATCGAACTGCTGCAAAATCATACTTTATTGTACTACAAGTGCTAAGTAATTATGGGTCAAGGGAATCTTAACCTCTAGGGAAAATACCTCATCATAAGTAATCTCTTCCTATTGTGCAAGGCCTTTTACTACCAACCTAGCCTTATACTACACATCAGCTCCATGAGAAGCTTCTCTATTTGAACCCATTAATATTTCTTTCTGAAGGAAGCTTCACTAACCTCCAAGTAGCATCCTTCTAAAGTGACTATATCTCTTCATCCATAACCCTCTTCCAAATATCACCATCAGGACTTTCCACCACTTCCTCATTATGACTAAGGAATTCAACCTCCGTGGCTAAAAGTGAAAATGCAATGTGATCCCTCAATTAAGCTAGATTTTGTACATTATTGCGCCTGAACCTGTTCTTCGTAATAGAAGGCGGATGATTCACCAAGTCGCAGGCATAGTCATTACTTCTACACAAAAGACTATATCCAACCCAGCATTTGATAACGTACACCAAACTTTCTCCACTAAAGTTCGGTTCATCCTCTCTGCCACCCCGTTCTACTGTGGTGTCTCTCTAACAATGAAGGGGTACTCTATCCCATATCTATGGGACTCGTTCAAGAATGAAATTGAACTGTATTTTCTCCTTTTTTTTTTCTAATTTGATAAATCAAACACTACAGGAAAAACGTCATTTTCCAGCGGCCGTTTTTGGCAGAAAATGGAAAAAATCCATCAGTAATTTACATTTCTGGCAAAAAAATTTTCCGACGGTAATTCACGCGTCGAAAAAATTTTATCAGGAATATTTTTGGCGGATTTTGCGACGAAAAATTCATCGGAAATTGTGTAAAAATAAATAAAAATTTTCTTATAAATTGTTTAACTAGACAGGCTAGCTGCCATCTCCACTAGTCTTTAAACCAGGCCAACCCGCAGGCCTATAAGCAGAAGCGTCTGTTGCTGCCAACATCAGCTCAGACACTGGCCGGCTCGTGAATAACCAACTACAGTGAACCAGGCCCGCCTGCATACCCGCGGACCTGTGAAACAGGCCCGTCGCACTAACACAGCCCCGTCAATCTTGCACGGGATTCGAACGCCCGCCCTCTCCGAAGCCATCCGTTGTGCCAACCAGTTGAGCTGTTACGCATAATACATATTTTTAGCTAATGTTTTTATATTTAAATTATACTTTAATATAAATATATATAATAATTATTATAAACTGTAATATTTAGTTTAATTAATTTTTAACAATATTTAGTTTAGTTAAATTTTAATAATATTTAGTTTAAATAATTTTGTTTATTAAAATGAATAAATATTAAAACTTTGTTATTATTAGCTTAATAATATTTATTTTAAATTTAAACGAATAATTATTAAAATTGTTACCCTAAACATAATAATAGTTATTATAACTTTTTATTATTTGATTACAACAATATTTAGTATAATTACTTTTATTTAATAAAATGAATAATTTTAGAAATTAATAATAAACATTTTAGAGAAAATTCAAAATTTCATCAAAAATTCGCCAAAATTTCGTAGGAAATTCCATCGAAAAATCCGCCGAAAAATTTCCAAACATATATAGAGTAATCATCAACAAAAGAGATAAAGTATCGCCACCGGTAAATTTATGTTGTCTTCATTAGACCTCAAACATTTGTATGAACATACTCCAAGATATCATTTACACTATGGATGACAATATCATAGGATACACATGTCAACTTTCTAAGGATCAAGCTTGCAGGTGTTTGCTCCTTTAATCAATCATTGCTTCACCAAATTCATAAGAGAAGCCTCTTTGGCATGAGTTAGCTGCATATGCCATAGTGTAGTAACATCACAAGAATCACCAACCACAACAACCGTTCAAACATTATTCTTCTCTGAAGGTAGTAAAGGCTGTGGTGACGAACTTCTTTAAAAAAAACCAATGCTCCACCTTTCTCAATGACTGTACTATAGCCCTTGGTCTCTAAAGCTCCAACTAATATCAAATTCTTCCTGATATCTTAAACATGTTTCACATCAATTAGCTCTCTCACAGTGCCATCATTCATTCTAATGAAGATGCTCCTTACACCAATTGTAGAAAAGCCTGATCATTTTCTATGGTCACAACACTACTATCAAGTACCTTCTAGGTAAAGAACCACTCTCTAGTGAGACAATTATGATAAGTAATACGAGTATCCAGAATCCAACATGAATCATCTGAATATAAACTTTGAGAAACTACATATAGTGATACATTTGGAATCTTCATCACATTCTTACAAGCTAAAGTTAGCCTTAGTGGAAACTCACTTTCCCTTCCCCTTCAACTTATGACCAGTTTCCAAGCAGAAAGCATATTGATTCTTCCCAAGATTGTGCCCATGAGACCTACCCTGTTTGCTACTGCCATTTTTCTTCTTCTCAGATCTTCCTTGTTGAAGTGTGAGAGTCTCAACTGAACAAATCTTTGCAGACTCCTTGTCTCGATACTGGAACTCATAAATCATCAATGTAGTAGTCACCTCACCATATTTCAAGACCTCCTTCCAATGAATGAGCATCTTCGCAAAGTTTTTGTGGTTATATGGGAGCAAATTTAGTAGAAGGAGCACCTTGTCTTCATCTCTAACCTCCTTATCCAAATTCAAAAGATTACCAATAGCTTTGTGAAGTCATTAAAATGTTCATCAATTGTAATCTCATGTCTCATCTGAAACTTGTAGAGTCGTCACTTCATATATAGGCAATTTTCCACACTCTTTGTCACATACTTGTTATCCAAAGTCTTCCACAACTTCATAGCAAAAGTTTCCAACATCACCCCATACTTTATCTCTCGAGATAAGCAATTTTTGATCAATTCACAGGCACTCTGATTCATCTTGAGCCAATCTCTCTCATACATCTCTTTAAAACGTTCATCGCCATCCAGAACATCCTCCAGATTCAAAGAGCACAATGTATCCATCACCTGACATAGCTACATGTCAAAGTTTCCTTTGCTGCCAAATTTCATCACATCGATCTTGATGGGATGTGTAACCACCTGATGGATCAATGCCTTCTCCATTATTGAGGTGGATGTATCAATGGCTCCACTAGATCTCATAGCCTCCACAAAATTTCAACTTTCTTACAACGCCAATATTGAACCTTTTTCACCAACTTCCACAAAAAATAACAAAGGAGGGGTTGGTGGAATTTTTAGAGATTCCAATGGGAGATTCTTACTTGCTTTTGGTTACTCTTGTACTCATTGGGATTGTGGTTTTTTGGAGTTATTAGCCTTCCGGTCATTGAAGATGGTTATAATGGAGTGGATGCTAGATGCAAAAGGTATCATTATTGAAAGTGATAATCTCAATATTATCAACTACTTGAAGAAGGAGGTGGATGGACAATTCCGGAAGATTCACCTGGAAGACTTGGAGGATTTTTCTTTCTTGGAAGGTTTTGGTAAGAGTCTCTTTCATTGTGTGAATAGAAATTGCAATGAGTTGGATAATTTTTGTGCTAACCATGCGTTAGGAGGTGATTTTCTTTGGGAGGTGTTAGACAGCAATTTGGTTCCTCCTTTGTTTGTTGATTTGTTAAAGGTGGATTGTGATAGGATACTATCACATTCGTAGTTTGTAAATTGTTCTTTTTTTTAGTTTCTAATGCAATGTGCATTTTGATAAAAAAAAAAATATTGAACCAATTTGGCTCAATTTTTTCTTTCAGTAATGATCCCAAACATAAATTAGTATAGTAGGCTAAAACCTACTCTCTCACGGAACTCCCTTTATGTACAGCACCAAAGTCAATCTTGGGCTTTTCTCTATTCACTTCAGGCCTAAGCGATTCCACCCCTTTTAGCTACAGCCTCCGCTCCGGTCGGTCTGACCCGTGTTCTTGATTCCACGTGATATTCTTTATGCGACTTTAGCCTTAAGCAACCTAGGCGCACATGCTGCTCCACGTGAAATAGTGGACTCGTTCGATCCTGGCCCTCACATTTGAGCAGCAACACGCGATCGAACTTCCTAATTGTGGGAGAACTCTTTTTGCACATGACCGTTCTGCTTCTTCTTATGGGCAAACTACAAGAACAAAAAATTATTTCGTTCTTTAAATCGCCACCGTCTGAGTCGCCAAAAAATGATAACATGGCTCTAATACCAAATGTTGTGCGAACAATCACAATAGAAATAATAAATCACTTAACTCAAATATATTAAACATGACAATTTAAATGGTTCGGCTAAATCCAAGGGGAGAGGATGATGATTTCACTATATTGGAAAAATAATAGGGAATTACAATTGCTTTCAAGCTTTTTTTCTTCTCTTATCTACTCAACAACAGCTCCCAATGCTCCATTTATAGATTTGAGCCATAGTGAATTAGAAAAAAGCTTCCAAATAAAATCCCAAATTAATGCAATACTTATATCCCCTAATTATGATTGTGCCTAATATATTATATGAAATGAAGATATTGTACGGATTTCTTATGTGACTTTATCTTATTTTATTATGTGCATCAATTTTGAGGGAAATGTCGATTTTAAATTGATATAAGTTTTATTTTTTGGGAAAATTTTTGGCTTAGCCCGTAGATTAAAAGAAAAAGAAATACATAAATCAAATATCAAAATTTGGCCAAAAAAAAAAAAACAATAGCCAAGCTCAATAGAGCTAAAAAATAGCAGGAACAATGTTGTAGGAAACCTTAACAAAAATTGCTCCAATGTTATACAACCTGGACTCGGGAAAATAACCAAAATTCAATGAATATCACGATCCCCTGGTTGCTCGAAGATCGTCCAAGGGGGCCTGCATGTGGAGCTTCATCATTGTCCAGGCTAAGCATAATTCCAGCAGGCGGAAGCACGAATAAGCATGAGAAACATAGTGGCCATCTGAAAATTCCAACTTATAACGAATCCATAATGCTGCAGGAATTCTTCCATTTTGATGCTTTCTCAAAACTTATTTTTTAATAGTAAGCACCAAGGAGGAATTGCTAAGAAAAATACCCCAAATCTCAGGTTGTTTCTCTCTATCCAGATATGATATATAGCACAACAAATCTTCAGATAATATAAATTTTTAATGGTGCTTGAAGCATGTAAATATGATTCCAACCATTCAAATACCTGCAGTACCGTTGGCCTTACAAGAAAGCTAAAAGCTTCAGGGATAAGAGCAATTAGAATATAAAATGAGTAATAACAACCAAAGAACAAATGAGAGACACTTTCAATATGAGTATGACATAAATTGCAGTTGGCAGGGACTATAATATTCCTTTACAGCAAAGCATCCGTAGTTTTGAGTCCTCCCTCCAAAGCAAACCATGCATATATTGAATGCTTTAGACAAGAATTTTTGTGTCATACCTTATTGTCCCAAGAGCAAGAGGGAACATCTTTGTAAAATTCCATAATGAAATCTTTAAATTTGAAGTTAGAGATGTTGTTCCAAAGAAAACAGGGAGAACTGTTGTCTTGAATATTAATATTAACAAAATTGTTCTTCAGCAATGTATGGAGAGAAGAAGGAAGGACCCAATTCAACCCCAGCATAAGTTTATTCAAAGTGGTATCAGGGAGGTAGTCCAAAATATGAAAAACCCCACCAGCGATCTCCTCAATAGTGTTTTTATGGCACCAGTGATCCCACCTCAAAGAAATAGGTGCAGAATTAGTGATCCTGAACTTGAAATAGAATATAGCTTTCAATGCAGTTTTACACACATATTTCCAGAAAATAGAAGCAGAAAATTGAGGGAGACGCCAAGGGGAAGATTATCTATTGATAATCTAAGAGGATAGTGGGGAGGGGCTGTTATACATCGTAATAATCACCGAGCAATTAAAAGCAAATTGCAAGGCACACAAAGAAGGAATACCCAACCCCCCTTTTTTTTGGGCATACAAACTTTGTCCCAAGCCACCATGTGCATTTTCTTAGAATTACTATGGTTCCCAAAAAATAAAAACTTACAACATGTTTTTTTAAAAAAAACTTATAAACAGTTTTGGGTAAAATGGAACCACTGATCCAATAAGCAATGGAATTGTGAATGGTGAATTTCAAAAATTGTAGTCTGCCAGCAAAGGACAATAAATTAGCTTTCCAACCAGACATCTTCTTGTTGATACTGTCCATAAGGGGCAAAAAATTTTCAACTTTAAGCCTATGGAAGGTGAGAGGTATCCCCAAATAAGTGACCTTGTCACTTATATTTTAAATTGATAGAGCTTGACAAATTACTTCCTGGTTCCCTTGATTATTAGGAAACATAATAGAGCTTTTGTCAAAATTAATATGTAGACCGAAAGCATTAGCAAAAGTAGATAGCATACTATCAAGTTTTTTACAGTTATCTGTGATAACTTCCCCAAAAATCAAAACATCATCCGCGTAAAGAAGATGAGTAAGAGAGTAATTACCAGTGGAAATGCCTTTAAAACCACCCTCGTCAAGTAGATTGGAGAAAGCATCCATAACCAAGCAGAAAAGATATGGACTAAGAGGATAACCTTGCCTTAGTCCAGAAAAAGAGAAAAAGTACCCCTCCAAAGCCCCATTTATGATAATGGAAAAATTCACATCAGAAATACAAGCTTTGATCCAGCTAACAAGAAGATTAGGGAACCCCTTTTGAGTCATCCTAGCCAACAGAAAATCCCTAGAAACAGTGTCAAAATCTTTTTTGATATCTAATTTGGCACAAAAAAAAAATTTCCCCCTTCTCTCTTACAAGAAAAAGAGAGGATATCTTTAGCAAGCAATATATTGTAAGTAGAAACTCTGGATTTACTAAACCCCATTTGATTCTCCTTGACTAACAAAGGAATGATAAGATTTAACCTTGTTGCAATAATATTTGCAATGATTTTATAAAGCACATTGCATAGAGCAATAGGTCTATACTTGGTAATAGAAGCAGTATTCTTGTGTTTAGGAATGATAGCTAAAGCAGTATTTAACCCCATTAGGGATGTAACCTTTGAGAAAAAAAGGATATAACAGACTTGCAAACCAAGGGACCAACAATATGCCACCCGAATTTAAAAAAAATGAAAATTAAACCCATCCGGACCTGACGCGGAAGAGGAGGTACCCTTAAAAATAGCTTTTGATTTCAGCATTAGAAGCAATACAAGTAATAATGTCAGAATAAAAATATGGAAAGGAATTTCCAACAGGGAATAAATTTATTCTCAAATTTGAAGGGGGAGGAGGATTGTAAAGCTCTTGAAATTACTGGATGATCGAATTGATGACATCAAACCGAGTAGAGCTAGGATTATTAGTGAACTTGTTGATAACAGATTTTGAGCTCCCCATTCTATTTCTAATTTTGACATATAAGAATTTGAGATCATCCTCCCCATGTCTTAACCAATTAACCTTAGCTCTTTGTCTAATCCAGGAATAAACCATGGAATTAAACACAGATATTTTGTAATTAAGGTCTTTGAGGGAGAGGTTAAGAGTTTGATTATATAGATCCACTTGAGTCTGACTCAGCAAAACCAATTGCTCATGTTGAAGGCAACCAGTATGCTTTTTAATGCAATTAGAATTAGCCCAAACTTCTTTTTTAATGCCCACTTTCAACTACTTAAGAGTGTGACCGAGATGAGATAGTGGGTTACCAATAATAGGCTTAGAGAACAAATCTAGCATAAGTGCCCAGTATCTATCCAAATTAGTCCAAAAATTTTTGAAAAGGAACCTGTGATGAGATTGAAAAGAAAAACCAGATTGAAAAAATGATGGGGATATGATCCGAGCAATAAGGACCTTGGAAAGAGCAAAAAGAGCTAGTGAAGGTATCCAACCATCCATTATTGACAAGTACTCTATCTAGTTTTATGTGAATCGGATTGTCAGATCTATGATTGAACCATGTGTACGTACAACCAACAGAATGCAAATCCACCAAACTATGATTGAAATTCATACTATTTAAATCCATCAAGGCAGATGGAGTAAGAGAGGAGCCTCCCAATTTCTCCGCAGCAAAATGATAACAATTGAAATCCCCAATGAGGACCCAAGGGGAGTCTTGGGTCGGAGCAACTTGAGAAATGGAATTGCATAATTCCTTTCTTTCAATACCACTGTTCGAAGCATAAATAATAGAAATGTATAAAGGAGTGAGATTCCTAATAGTAACAGTACCCATGATCATTTGAGAAGAGATAAAAATAGGTTGAAAGTCCAGCTTATTCGAGTTCCATTTATCCCAGATTCTACCCGAAGAGGATATAGCAAAATTGTGGCAACTTTTTTCATTAGGGAAAATAGAGTGAGTTAACTCAAAGAAGGGGTCAAGAAGAGACTTGGAATGGATCCTTGTCTTCAACACACAAAGCATGTCAAGCTTAAAGGATTTCGCAAGACGTTTATAGCAGAGGGCTTTATCATGGCAATTGAACCCCCGAACATTCCACACCGTAATGGGTGGGAAACACATCAAGAAGAAGATTGAGGGTGGGGTTTTTTGACCTGCTTCCCCCTTGCAGATTTTTTTGGTATCACATTGTTGGGAAACTGTGTGGAGTTTGTTTGCTGCTTATAATTAGTCATCTCACTGGATGAAAGATCGGGTTGAGTATTTTGCTCAGAATGAGCACTTAAGATAAATAATTTATTCGGGGATATGATGCCAGGCGGAGAAGCATCAATTTTAGGATTAGTAGAACTTGAGGAAGAAGAATCTCTAAGAGTGGGAGAATTAAGGTTAGGGATAGTAGAGCCTATCAAATATTTGCCAATATCCTTAACATTAGGTGGGGTGTCTTTAGCAATCACCAGTTGAGCCTGCGATGAAGAGGGATGTTAAGTAGGGGAGTATGGTTGGAAATGAAGGCGTTGCCCAATTATATTAGTGTGAGGATCTTTGTCATAAGCTGGGGCATTAGCAATGGTTGCAGAGACCGGCAGAGGAGGAGTAATCTTAGCATCAGGAGCCATCAGAAGAGGTTTGGAATGAGAGCTAGGAGCCTGAGAAGGGGGACAGTTTTGGGCTTCCTACTGTAACTCCTTCCCCGATGAAAATTCTCTTTCGGAGCCATATTGTCATTATCTTTATTTGATGATTCTAATTTAGACGGACATAACGAAGATTCACGAATTAGAGACTTACAGTGCTCGAAAGGGAATGGCCTCCAATCATATTGCACTTTGAGATTTATGACATCTTCGTCCAGTGAGACCTTGATCTCCTCTGGACAAGAAGCATTGCAATCTACCAGCACACAGACTCTACCGAAAGTTAACCGGGTACATTATGTAGTCAAAGCATCAGCAGCTACTGGCACCCCTATCTTGCTCGCTATCCTGGAGATTCCCTCCGAATTCCAACATGCAAGCGGCAAGTCATGGATTTTGACCCAAATAGGAACTGTAGTGAAATTCTCCTTCTTTGGCTTGAATTTAGGGTGCCATTTTTGGAGCACAAATCGCTTACCCAGCATGAACCAAACACCTCGAGACCACGCCATGTCATATTCTTCCGAACATGAGAATCAGAGTAGATAAAAACCATAACTTAAGGAAAGGAGTTGAAGAGAACCTTTTAAAGACCACGTTTTTTTAATTGCTCCCAACAGTGCTTCATAAAATGGCCTGCGATCAATAGAATATCCTATCAAACACAAGCTCCAATCAGTAGCTCCCTTCGATAGAATCTCACCAGAGAAAGGGACAATCTCTGGCTCCAAAGGAAAGTGAGAGAGATTTAGGGCTTTCGGAGAGCTATTTTCTTCAACAAACACAAGATTCCAGTTCCTAGGCTGAGCAGAAGCAGCAACACCACCAGAGGAAACAAGGGGAGGGAAATCGGAAGAGGTGAGCACCATTTCCATGGGCAAAGAAGGAGGATGGCCTCCGGCAAAGCTGGAAGAAGAAGAGAAGTGAAGAGGTCAACTGGAGGCGGAGGGAGGAAAAACCCTAGAGAGACTCCGCTTTTTTAGACTATAAAATTTACTGCTCGCTTTTCGCTAGTGGAATTTTTCCAACTTAAATTGATATAAGTTAATAAATAAAATGAATAATTTAATAAATTTAGCATTTTATACTGCCTTTAAAAAACACATCTATTACCAAATTGATTTGTAGGTCGTACCAGCAAAAGTTAATTAGTAAAGGCCGTTGCATTTAGTAGATTATTATTTATTTTTTATTTTTTTCATCTAAACCTTTATTTAATCTTCAAACTCAGATATCACATCATTCATTGTGATTGTGATATATCATATAAGAATTTTATGTGACTCCACTTTTCTTATTTTTTATAATAATTTAATCTATCAAATATTTGAAAAAATAGAAGAAAGAGGCCAAATTTTTAGAAGGATCATGTTTGATGGACCATTTAGGAGAAGAAACATGTCATAAAATTAATTTAAAAAGGATAAAAAATATTAAGTGAGAGCATTTTCAAGAAAACGTAATGCAGCTTTGGGATTTTGAAGGAAAACGCAAAGTGATTTTGCATTTTCTTCATAAAATGCAATCAAAGGTCATATTTTCTTCATGAAACAAATTTTTATAATTCAATCAATGCAGAATTTTATAACTAAATGCACTTTACTCTAAAATGCCCTTTCAGCTATTGCATTTTGGCTTTTGTAATATTAAAAAATATATTAGATGTATATAAAATAAATTTGATATTAGATATATTATTAAATAAATTTAATATTAGTTATTATTAAAAAAATAAATATTATATTATATTAAATAATACTAAATTAAATAAATTTTAAAAAATAAACTAAATATTATATGATTATATCAAATTTAGTAATATTTACAATTATATTAATTAATAAAGTATATTAAATATATATCAATTAAACTATATTAATATAAATTTTATAATTATGATTAAGAAATTAATTTTAAGTAATTTTTTTATTTTTATGTTTAAGTTACTTTAATAATTATATATATTATTAAATCATATAAAATTTAAGTTCTACAAATATATTAATTAATAAAGAAGTTTAAATATTTTTTATAAAGGTTTTAAAATTTAAATGAAATTATAATTATTTCTCAAATATTTATATAAATTCTATTAATATTATATAAGTAGAAATAATTATTTTAATAGTTAATCTAATGTATAAAATTTTTGTAATTATTAAAACTAATAAAAATGAAGTCATATTAATATATTTTTATAAATATTATATAATATAAATAAAATTAATTATTATAACAATATTATGATAATACAAAATTATTAAGTGTTACAAGCTTAATTTATACTGATGGATCAATTAAGTGTTACAATTTAGAAATATAATACTAATACTGATAATAAATCAATCATTATATTCAATTTAACATATACAACTTTTTATTGTTTGCTTTTTTTAAAAAAAAAAATATTTAAAAACGAAAAGTTATATTATTTAAAAGAAAATGCAAACTAAATAAGTGAAATATTATATTTTTTACATCTAATTATATTTCTTGAATATAAGAATATTAATGAAATATAATAACTATTAGACAATAAATAAACTAATATTTTATAATACACAAATTATAAATTATTATTATTATTATTATATTTATATAGTAGTTAATGGTAAATTTGTTTTAAAATTTTCTATTAATATTATATAAGTATGGTGAGGGAGATATAAAGAGGTTATTAGTTTTATTATTTAAATAATTTTTTAAAAATAAAATTTCATATTTATAAGTTATGTTAAAAAATAAAAATATTTGAATATATTAAAAATAATATAACTAAAGAATGTTTATTTATTTAACTAAATTAAAAATTAAATTTTTTTTGGAGAAAGAAATATTTATTCGTCTTTGACATATATAGTTTGGAATGAGAAAGTACAAAAAGAAATAGGCATAAGTTCATGAAAATACTTGATATATAAGTTTAATAACAACATGAAATACATATGAAAAATGTTGAAATAAAGTTGAAAATATTATTATTAAATGTGGGTCATTACCATGTGCATTATGAAGAAGATATTAGATGTGGGTCACTACTATGTACATCATGAAATAATTTTTTTTTAATAATGGTTGTTCTCTTAATTTTATTTGTAATATTGATAAATTTTAAAATTTTCCCTTTATAATATCAAGTTAATTAAATAACAAAAAAAAAATTTATGACCCCATTATGAAGAATATATTACATAATCTCAAATATTTACATATGAAAGTTCAAACATAATACATAATTAATTATTACTGATTTTCAACTACCTCTTCTTCCTAGGTTTGAGAGGATCTGTACCAAGGGTGTATTTTTAGGGTTCCCGCCTACTCCTCTTTTGGAGCTATGGTTCTTCTTCTTGTTCATTCTCCCCTTCCTCTTGTGCAGTGCCGATGTTAGGTTGTACTTGTTTCATAGGCATGTTATGCTGGGTTTGTGCCGATGTCAGGTTATACTTATTCCATAAGCATGTCATGCTGGGTTGGAGTTCTGGGCCAGCCAAATAGGGTCGTCCACATGGGATTATTCAAGTCATATGGAGCTTGTGGCCCATACAAAGATGTCATACTAGCCCATTGTGATTCTGGCATTATCTTCTGCCCTCCTTTTCTTGCTTGAGATGAACTCCCTTCATCTTGTATTATAGAAGGGCTTGCTCCCATCATTCCAATAGGTCTGGTAGAATCAGCTGATCCTACGTACATGGAATTTCTCGACGGATCTATAGGATTCGACTATAATCCTGAAGCATGAGATATAGATCTCCTAGTAGGTTACTCCATCTGTGAAGTTCATCCTCGTCGTCAAGTGGTGTCTATATACATAGATTGCTCCATTTATCTTGCAAGTTTAAGTATATCATCATATCCTTAATACATTGACCCTCCATTCTCCATCTGACCTGTAGCATATGACTCAGCAATATCTTTGCTACGCAAGAAGTAATCGACCTATAAATGCAAGTTGAATATTAAGTATAATATATATATATATATATATATATATATATATATATATATATATATATATATATATATATATATATATATATATATATATATATATATATATATATATATATATATATATATATATATATATATATATATATATATATATATATATATATATATATATATATATATATTAAGCAACATTTACATATGTACATAATCACGTACCATTATCCTCTCCCCCAGTGACCATCTGTAAATTATTTATGGTGGAGTTATTGGATCTTTCAATAAGTAAAGGGAGGCCCATAATTTGCACCATTGTAAATAATCTGCTAACTCCTCTCTATCATCTCCCAATAGCTGCATGCATGGTGGTTGTAATGAGCACCCGTCTATTATTCCACAACTCAATATATCCTATATGGTAATAAATTCAATCTGCCTCTACTCGACCTCTACCATAAACCCAAAGAAATTCTCTCTCCATGGGCTCCATCGTGCGAGGTTGAATGCCTCTAAATTATCGCATCATTCTATCAGAAAAATGCCACTCGACATAGTTCCAGCTAATCAATGGGATACGAGAGTCCATAGGTCATTGACTTCATAACATATTGGAGGCATCATGCCTATTATAGAATATGAGTATGTCATAAATATGACATGTATTGAGCAAATGATTATTTTATTACCTATCAAAATATTAATAGCTATTATAAATCTCTAATATGCTTAATTTAAATTCTAGATACCTAACTTAACTGAAGTTCATTCAACTCATCTCTGTATGTTATTATGTTTCTATATGGAACTTCCCGCACTCTTTCTTCGGCCCACCTACAATGACTTGGTGTTAGTCATATAATTCAAGACATGTAACACATCATAAGATGTTATGTGAACATAAAATTACCTTAAAATAAGGGGCTTGCCGATGATATCTCGCGGGTATGGAGCTTGAAGTGTTGGCCTACCAACATGTATCCTCTCACAAGCTTATACCTGCAATAGGGGAAGGTATCCAGCTATGTACATTTGGGAAGGTTATGTCGTTAGGTTCAATTCTATATACAGATGTGCCAACACCGCCGAACTAAGAGAGTAATGGGAAAAATTCTTAATGTGCTCAAGCAATAGTAGATCACAATAATCTGCAATAAATAGAATAATTATTCTGTGCGGATGTCGTCCGACGTCCAAAGACAAATGAGAGCACGCCACGTCGCTTTTTTGTTGTGTACCACTGTGTACCGGGTGACATGATACTTTCTTATTCGTCTCCGAATGATCTTGTGTCCACACCAAAAATTTTTTTCATAAATAAGGTCAAGTCTAAGTATAACACTACATGAAATTCTTGAATTTTCGACGATCTGGACTGGCGGTTTAACCAGTGGTTAGTCCGTTGGTGTTTACCGACAGTTATTTAATTTACCGTCGTCGAAATTAGTGACGGGTAAATAATAGCCGGTTAGTCTGCCGGTATTATTTCTTACCGGTGCATTACAGAAGAAAAATTGCTGGTTTTAAGTGAATTTTTTCTGGCGGTCATAACCGTCGAAAAGTCTCCGGAACTGCCTTAAATTTAGCTGTCCCAAGCCTTCCATTTTATTTACTCGCATCCTCCTCTCTCTCCCTATAGACAGTTGCCCCCGTCTCCTCCTCCCTCTCACAATCGAGATGCTCCCTCCGGCCGCCGACAAGCTCTCTTTAACCGAAGATCTTGCCCCTACTACGGATGGCATCAAAGTGAGGCCGAAGATCTCGTCCCCACTCATGCGTGAAACCAGCGTCTGAGTCCGAACCATAACTATAGGTTTGCATTTTTTGTTTTATTATTTTTTTATTTTCTATTTAAAGAAATAGAATACAAATGATAAATGTGTTTGTATTCTTATACAAACACTCCAAATTAGTTCCCCTTCAAGTTGTTTGTGATTTTTTATATATCAAGAGGAATTGGGTTAGAGCGTTAATATGGATTTAATGGGGTTCATATTTTAATATCCTTTTAATCACATGAACATTAACATTGACCATTGTTTCGGAAGGAGGCTATGCAGAAATTAAAAGATTTGTTGAGATCAAAAGATATTTTTGATTATTTTAATATGATAGTTTTGATTATTGATTAAGAGATAGTTTTGATTATTTTAATAAGATAATTTTGATTAGGAGATAGTTTTGATTAGTTTTAATTATTTTAATAAGATAGTTTTGATTATTTTAATATGATAGTTTTGATTACATAAATGGGGTTTATATTTTATTATGATAGTTTTGATTATTGATTAGGAGATCAAATGATTTGTTAAGACTATATGGAAAAGAGTTTTAAGCCAATTTAGATAAAATTAGGGTGCTACTAAGTAAACTCCATTAAGCCAAGAAGAAATTTTTAACATCAAGTAACAAAAGTGGAAACTTGACCTCATAAGTTTAAGTCAGCATTACTTTTTCATAAATAGCACAAATTAAATCATTGATTTCACATAATAATTTTTTCAGCTTTTGTAACTTCTCCAATATAAAAGGAAATTATAGGTAGAAAAGGGGGAACGATGAAAAAGAAATGAAGACATGACTTTGTAGGAGAAAGAAAAGAAATAATTCAAAAAAAAAAAAAAGATAGGAATTTTTTTTTCAGCTTTCATAATTTGCATAGCTTTTTTCGTGAATGAAACAATAAATTTGTGTATCCTTTTTCTTGAATGAAATAAAAGTTTTCTTGCCTCCAATTAAGAATCAAGATCACCCCATATTTGCTCAACATGTGGTTTAATCCCTATTTTGGTGAAATAAATACAATTCATAACATTAAGGCTAACGAATCGGGTTAGAGAGTTCTCTAAGAATTTCTATAAGATGGTTGTGAGACCTACAATGCATTCCAATTCAAGTAATGTACACTTGTTTGAAAGTATAACACGTAAACTTGTTCAGGTGTATATCTTCTAATAATTGATTTCATAATTATGTAGGGGGACGTTTACTTCAACGTCTAAATGACTATCTAAGAAGAGAGATATTTGATGTATAATAGATTGTTACCAGGTTGAAGAGGATTGACAGATGAATTTATACAGAGAGTTGAGATTTTCATTCAAGTTGCATCTCAAATGCTTCATTTAAGTTCTATAAAATATTTAGATGTTTATATTCAAAGCATAAAAATCAAGCATTCCTCAAGCCCGATGATGTGAAGCTTAATTTATATCGTAGGAGATTTCTTCCAGACTACTGGATTTTTGACCTAATATGACGAGTACGAGCCATACATAGATACTTACATTGTTAAATTTATTATATTTTGATATATTATATATTATTGATAAAAAAATTAACTTGCATCTTTAATCCTTAAAGGCCACCTACTCACAAGATTTAGGATATCGTAAGAAATCTGATGCTCTTTACTTATTATGGAAGAAGATCCCAAAGGAAATTAGAGATATTTGGTTTGGAGAATTTTAGATATACTTATTTTGCATAAATTATAATATTTGATTTAATTTAAATTAATATTTTTTATTATACCTATATTTTTTCATAAAAATATTTTAGGTGGTTGTCTAAGCATAACACGACTATTAGAACAAATTTTCAGAGGAGAGGATCGACCCGTCTTAGGGACATGTTTACGGACATTAGAAAGTTTGGGCAGCGTCCAATATGGATTGGAGAGGGCGTATGGGCAGATCTGAGTAGAGCTTGGGTAAGCCCTGAGTTCATAAAAATAAGAGAGAAGAATATACAGAACAGAGCATCTGACTGTGGGGGTTTATGAAGCTCTCTTCATACTAGTGGATATGTTCCTCGTACGGAACATAGACGATGACTAGTTAAAGCTTTGAATTAGTTTAATAAATATATGTATATTATTTTAAATATATCTTTTATTTTTAGAAAAATTTTCTTGGCCGAGAGCCGACATCACTGGAGTTGCATATGAGGACTCACCAACATCAAGCTGACCATTAGTGGGTTGATGAAAAGACTAAAAAAGCTCATGTGAGTATATTTTTTGGAGTTTGAAAATAAAAATTTATTATAATAAAACTTATTCTAATATCAATATATTTTATGCATTTATTCTCTAAGAATGAATTTGTACGAGCTTTAGAAAGTCATCAGTCCACTATCGAGGGATCATCTTTAGGATCGACCCAGTATTCTGATTATCATAAATGGTCAGATGTTATTAGAGGATGGTAGAGGGTGAGGGTATATGGCTTGGGTTCGTAGGCTATGCTTATGAGGGCAGTTCATCCACCACAGTATTTTATGATCCTAGTAGAGCTGAAAAAAGTGTAAGCCAGAGGGTTACAGCACTGACGATAGAGATAGAAGAGATGATAAAGATTCAAAATGAGATGCATGCAGAGCTGTGATCCTATATAGATAAAAATTAAAAGAAGAAAGAGCAATAACAGTCGCATGCATCACCAGACAACGAGGACAGAAAGGAGGATTAGTACTCTTATTTTTTTGATTAACTTATGTGTGAACTTATTTGGTTTAAATATTTGGTTTAATGAACTTGTTGTGTTAAAGCGAGGACTTTATTTTTTTTATTATGAACTTATTATGAGTTTATTTATTTTGATAAACATATTTGCGATAATTATTGTGATTGATTATAGTGGCGTGTTGCTCATATTTGTGATAATTGTTGTATTTTATGTACAGGTTTAGAGTTTAGGGTGAAATTCAGTAAATAGAGGGGGGGGGGATTAATTTTTTTTCAAATGCTACAAGTTTCTGATGACCAACCGACAGTTTGGCCACCAGCAAAGTCGATACTGGATGGTTAATCAGCTGTCAGAAGTTCACTATAGCCACCGATAATTCCCGGCGGTTTGCCGACGGTTTCCGGCAATTCTCCGGTGATATGCCGACGGTTGAGCCACCGGTAATTCCTTCGGTTATGACCGCCGGTAAATCGCCGATGAAATCACCGACGGTTTACCGGCAATCGCCGCTGTTAGAACGACGAAAATCCGGCGATTTGGCCGCTGAAAAAATCAGGTCAAACTGGTGGTTAAACAGCCAGTATGCCGCCGATAAATAACCGGCGGTCACTGACGTTATGACTGCCGGAAACCAGCAGCGGTATGGAACGGCGGAAAGTCGCCGATGTGGAAAACCGCCGAAAAAAGACCGTCGGAAACCAATTCCTATGCGGTTTTTACCGCTAGTTTTTGAGCCGCCGAAAAGCCGCTAGTTTTTTACAAAATCGTCAGAATGCTTATAATAATCGCCAGAAAAACTTCCGGTAAGGTGTGATTTTCCTGTAGTGTAACACTTTGCAACATGAACTTGAAAAAGACAGAAGCATAGGTCAATGATTATTGGCCTTGAATGAAAGCATATGTCTTAAATATTCTATATTAAATTCTTGACAAATTAATGAGATAAAGGCTAATGATGTTTCTCAAGAGGATTTTTTTTTAAAGATTTTGCTAGTCTTCATGAAGATCATTTTGTTTATAAAAATGAATTATCCATGAAAGAGGATAGGGCCAAGATATAGATAATGTTTATGATCAAGACAATGAGGAAAAAGCCTCCTCTACTCTTCCCTCCAACTCTACTGTGGATATTGTCATTGAGAATGTGGACATCCATATCTTTGATATAATAATGAGGTGTAAAATTGACATTTGGACATGCATATAAAAGGAACTTAAAAACCTTCTTTAGTTTAAGAAGCTTGATGGTTTTGAATATGTTAAACGTTTACCCCTTTTTTGAATCCCGTGTAGTTCTTCCAATATTAAGAATGAATAACTTCGATAAGAAGCTATATCTTAAAAAAAAAATGATTTGTGTATTTTGTGCAAAAAAGGTGAGAGTCTATTTCCCATTTTGAAGATATCGTTAATGAGTTTTATACAGTTGGTATAAGCTAAATGAGTTAAAGTATTATCCTGATTAAGGAAAAACTCTAATAAAAAATTTCAACAAAATCAAATTTCATGAGTAGAATGAACACTGAATATTTTGACTTAGATATATATACTATAACTAGGGGTGTCAAAATCAGGTTATGGGTCTTGTTCTGATTTAACCTGAAATTGACCGGCGACTGTTTGACCTGACCCGAACCAGACCCTTATTTTCAAAATTGGGTTCAAGTGTCCTCTCTTAGTTCTTTCTATATCTTTCATCAATCCAATTATGCCACTACATTACTCAATCATGCAGGCATTCTAGATTGCAAACCACTTAGCACTCCACAATCTTCCAAAAATGATTGGCAACCTATAGCAGATCAACCTTTCTCTGATCCAGCTTTCTAAAGGCATATGGTTAGCTATTTGCAATACATTACCTAAACTAAACTGGATCTAACCTATGTTGTAAATCGTGTCTTTCAACACATGATCCTCAACTTCAGCATTTTACAATGCTAAAGCGAATCTTGTGATATATAAAAGGATTGTTGAATCCTGGTCTAGCTATAACATCTGAAAATTTCTCCAATTCTGCATATATTGATGCTGATTGGGCAGGCAACAAACTGGATCGTAAATCCACTATATGTTATTGTGTATTCATTAAAACAACACTTATCTCTTGGGCAACAAAAAAGCAAATTATAGTTGCAAGATCCTCTGCTGAAGTTGAGTATAGGGTTCTCACTCTTGAACTCTTTTAGCTACACAGACTCTTTACTAATTTTCGGTGTCATGTTTACGAAGTTGCCATTTTGCCTTTCTTCATAAGAAAAAATTATGTCATCAGATTCAAAGCTTACGAAGGAAAGAAGAAATTAGAAGTAAAATATTAAAAAAATTTGTAAAATGTATTGTATTAGTTAGGATTAAAAAATTAGGTTCCCTATACATGCAATTTGTTTTTAAAAATTATGAAATATGTTTTGGTATATCAATAAATTCAAAGCTTTTTTATTGTATTTCAGTAAAAATCACTAAATATAAATAGCATATTTATTATATATTTAATTTTAAATTGAATCCAATTAATTTAAAATGACATGATTAAGATTTTGTTTATATATATATATATATATATATATATATATATATATTCTTTTTCATATAAAATTTTATCAAAAAAAATGCTTTCTTGTTACACTGTTCATAGAATAGAAAAAAAAAAAAAGACAAAAATGCTTTTAAGTTTAATGTTCGGGTGTAGGCTCGTAGCAGCTGCAGAAGAGATTATTCTGTGCAGACAGTGAATGGGAGAACCGTCCGGTTTACGCTCAGGTACCGAGTACTGCTCGGTATAAGCTCGGTACAGGATGTGGCGTATTTTTATTGGGATCTGAATTCCGCACAGAATAATTTTTCCAGCTGCATAGAGACTTTAACATTTAGTTGGAGATGCGCTTATGGTTGCGGAGTAGCAGCACAGTGTAACAATAGCTAATTTTAGAAAGATTCAAAATACTTAATTTTTTAGTTATTTAAAAAATAATTTTGCTTTTAAAATAATAAAAAGAAAACTGAAAATCTTTTAAAATGAAATAATTATATAAAAATTAAAAAAAACGTGATTTCAAAGAGATCTCAAATAAAAAAAAAATTGAAATTCATTACCTCAAGATGATTGACTAACTAATTAATTAGCATATTTCTCGGTTAACAGCCGCCAATTAGCAGAATTTTTAATAAAATCAGAGCTACCAACTCACCTTTCACATGAGTCAAACATTAAAAGTTTTTTTTTTCTTTGTGTTTTTGTTTTTTTCTGTCTCCTGGAATCACAAAGCTACTGCAAAACAACTATACTAATTTGGCTAAGTAAAAATAAAAAGAGAAAGATAATATTTTCTTTTCATTTTTTTTTCTTTTTTTTTGGGAGCTTCTCAATATGTTATTTATTAAGAATTCCTTATAAAATTCTTCCTTACCAATATTAATTTCACATTATAAGTCTAATTTTTTTCATTTTCATATAAAAAGTTGCATTTTTCAATTTAAATTCTCTATCTCTAACAAAACATTTGAATAAATATCTGTTGATGAGAAATACATTATATAATTTTTTTCTAAAAATTAATATTCTCATGAGATTTCTAACCCATTCGATCACCAGAAGAGAAAAAAAATCTGTAAAACCTTCAAACAGGATAAATAACCTCTCAATATTAGAAAAACAAAATACAAGGCATTGCTGCGATACACTTGACTCCATCTACTTATACAGCCATTTTAATTCTCATCTCTCTCTCTCTCTCTTAGTATAAGCAAAACATGTATGCATATATATATCAAACTTGCACAAATATCATATAAATATCGATCATATTTATAAGATTTTCTCTCTCTAGACTCATAGCTCTCACACAATTTGATCAATCACCCCTTCAACTTTCACGTCCTGAGAGTCCGCAAGTATTATTTCAGTCACCGCCACTGCGTTCTTTGATGTATCAGCAAGATCCGGCTTGGCATCCTTGTAGATGCAGTAGAGCACCATTTGTACAATACCGAACAACAGTCCAAGAATGTTTGGCAACTACAAATAACAGAAAAAGTCATTAATATAAACTTTTCTTAATTCGGTGCTAATTATCTTTATTTTATATAGTTCATTTAGTTAATTTGTATAATAATACTAATAATAATAATATTAATATTTATTCATATACTCTTATATAAAATTAATTATGAATTTAAATTTGATCATATTTTCTGATAGATGTTATATATCCACTCAGTTTCAAATATAGATTTATTTGATAAATAGCATTATTCTTTTATCGAAATCTTCCAACATCTAAATGGCTACAATTCATATAGACGTCAGTTCAATGCCTCTGTAGAAGCAATCAAATTTAAGGGCAATTTGATTTATTCATTATTGTTTGTTAGCATTTCGTTACAATTATGGTATTTTGTGCAGATAATCAAATAGTATTAATAGAAACAAATTTTGCTTAAGATACTCCGTAAATTATTAGTTAGGTTGAGCTAAAATTTTTTCAGATTTTCTTTAAGATTAGTGGAAAGAAAATTCTTCATATTTATTATTAATTTAAAATGAATTTCACAATTTTAACATATCTTACAATTGAAGTTCATTCCTGCAAAATACCAAGGAAAGGAAAATAATTATAATAGCCGAATTTCCCAAATCAGCGTATGGTTTGGTACGGCTTTCTTACTGTTTTATGAAGCAACTTTTTATAAAAAAATTTGTACTAAAAAATTATTTTTGAAAGCTGTAAACGAAGTGAAGTATATTAATACTGAAAAGAATTATCATCTGAATAAAAAAAAATTCAGTACCGCAACGTATTTGTCCTTCGACAGCACACCGTAGCTCAGCCAAACAGCCGCGCTGATTGTTAGGAAGAGAGACAAGTTGAATGGCATGAACTCCACGCTTTTTGTGCGGATGACCAACCTCTGCAGGCAAAATTAAGCAATAATATAATTTTATATATCTTAACACTCAGTACAAAACCATCATTAATTACAATAATAATTTCTTAATTACCATAACGCTTAGAGGAGCAACAAAGACGCTCACAGAGAAGGTAACACAGATACACCCAAGTACAATCAAGCGCTTGTGTCCATGAAAAGCCGAGAGAGTGACCGCCAGAATCAGCCCGAAAACAATAACGTTGAGGAAGATGACCATCCGAACAGTGCATTTCTATCATAATTAAAACTTTTAATCCCTAATCCAGAATGCTAATTATATTAAGTAATTAATTAATTACCTTAGCTTTTGATGGAGCATAAATAAGATAGATAACTATGTATACAGATTCGATGAGGAGACCGAAGGAGTTGATGGTGATGAGCAGAAGAGCGTTGGTCTTCACCAGAGCGTAGAAGACCCATAGCATGCAGCTGAAGAGAGCTATTACATAGGGCAAAGAGTGAAATCCTTCTGTTGATTTTTTTTTATACACTCGATAAAATGTAGGCCTGGACATATAGATTAGTTATGTTAATTAACACTAATTACAAAATTAATTAATCCAGAAATAAGTGAGGTAGTTCATGAGATGCTTACACGGGGGAAAGGAAGACCAAGAAGGAAATGAGGTTGCCTGAGAAGTGCCACAATTAAGAAGTAATTAGTAAGTGAAGTATTGGGTTAAACAGTTACTAATTAAGCATCTGTTATGTTATGTATTAGAGCTTCCTGATCAAGAAGTTGTTGACAATAGAGACAGTGAATTCTGCAAATAGAAATGAAGTGGAAAAAGAAGAATATGCTTTCCTTCTAAACTCTTAATTAGAACAAAAGATTTATTGGTTTGGTAAGAAAGTTTGCTCAAATTTACTCAACCTGTAATATTTATATATAAATTGAAGATAATAATTTTTTTTAATATTTTATTAAATAAGTATATTTGATTTTTATCAATTAATTAATCACCTCCTGTTTGTATATATTGATCATTAGTATGATCAAGCGAGCAACATGAAAGCTTTTTTTGATCTATTTTGGGCATCATAATTAAAAAATTAAGATATATGATTGCTGGAAATAAAATTTATGTCAGTTACTGTAGTGATTTTAATTAAAATGTATTATTTTTTGGGTACTTTATTTCAGAGGAGATAGGTGAACGTCACCCTCCTCCAGAGCATGCAACTGACGCATGAACTTTCAGGTTGAAAACCACTTCTTTACGATAGAAAGAAATAAGAAAATAATGGAAAACTGTTTGTGCATGCTTGAGAGAGAGAGAGAGAGAGAGAAGTAAGAAGAAGAAGATACCAAGAATGCCGACTGCAAAGGCTAGAGTGTGCTCGGAAACCATCTTAAAACTTGTTGGAGAGAGAGAGAGAAGAAGACTGTGATCGAGAGTAAGAAGAAACCTCCCGGTTGGTAATCAAGAAATTAGTGACAGGGGTGGGAAAGAAGAGCTAAAGCCTTGTGAATGAATGTGAGAACAAAGGTAGCAGGTGGTGGGCTTTATATAGAGGAACTGAGCTAGTGAAAGCTGGAGATCTTTCGTTTATTTCGTTTTCATTTGAAAATTTGGCTCAGAATATTTAAAAAAAAAAAAAAAAAAGGTCCGGCAATAATATTAATGTATTTTATAATATATGTAACAAAAAAGGATCACTATTAAAATTAGAAGCTAATTTATATTGGCAATTCTGTTTATGGGTAAAAAAATTGTTATTTTAACACACTATTTTGTTTAATCTTCAGTTAATTTTCTTAAAAGTGTGTTAGGTGGCTAAAATATATTTATAATTAGAAATAATTATGGAAATAAAAGAGTGAAAATTTTTTAAATTGTTAAAATTTAAGTTTTGCATATGTAATTGTTTCCCAAATGATAAATAAAATTTCAAGGTATATAAAAATGATCATATTATCGCTAAGAAAGTATAACTACAAAAAGTATGGCCCAAATTGTTGTTTTTATATTTTTTTAAGTGTAAATAAAATTAATATTTAATCATACTGTTTACATAATTGGAACTATATATTTTAAAAGTAATGTATTATGGTGGACATTCTATAATAATTTTATTTCATTTATTAAATTCACTAGTAAATTATAAGTATTTCTGAGATATATAATTTTTAAAAATTTAACAAATTATTATTATTTTTTTTTTTGGGAAACCCACGAAGGGACTTACGCGTTAAAAAAATTAAAAATCACAAGGTTCTTAAAAGGACCTCGAGCTCTACTACTGCTTAAGCAAGCTACAAGCAAAAAACCAAAATAATTTAAGAGCTCAAGATCCCTGCTAAGCAAAAATACAAAAGTACCTAGATATATTCTGCGGTGCTCAAGTAAGAACACCTAAAAATTGGGGAGACAATTCACAAAAGCTCTCAACTGAAGCTCCCTGATCCAAAACTGAATAGAGCAATAATCTGCACAAAACAGATCCAGCAAAATAAAAAAAAAACAACCAGAAAATAACATAAAAAAAGGACACCTACCCTGGAGAAGAAAGTTCCACCATTGAATCCAGTAAAAAAACTTCCTGCAAAAAACCATGAATCTGTTAAACCAAAAAATAACAGTACAGCCAGCCCAGATATAACCTCCTAGCACACCAGAAATCTCCATGAGCCACTAAATCAAGAAAGAGCCACCCCCATCACACTAGAGAAACAAAGAACCACCCCAATGCACAGCCAAAGAACATAACATCCAAAAATACCACCAGCAAAACCACAATACACAGGAATCAAATTGAAGGAAAGAAAACATCTACTACCATGATGGTTAAAACAAGTAACAAGCTTATAGCCAAGTAAAAGAATATAGAACCAAAAACCATTCCCAATAAACCAATTCAAGCAGTTAATAACAACAGTGATCGGGTAGTAAAACAACAATAGAGATCGAGCTAGCAGAGAACAGGAAAATTTGCCACCACCAGCACCACTGCTCCACCCCAACCAGGCAGAGAGAAACATAGAATAGAACCTACATAAGAAGCCAAACCCTCCAGCTAATACAGACCTTGATAGCACACCCAACCAATTTCACCCAACAATACACAAACACCCAAAAGCCCAAATCAGAGAACACAGAATGCCCAGAGATAACAACAGGAAAAGGATAACCAGCCACAACTAAATAATGAATATCAACAGCACCAACCCCCGCAAAGAAAGTAAAATGAACCAATATGTCACCCTTTAAACCCAGAAAAAGCCACACCCAAAGATCAGAGATACCAGGAATTTCAAAACCAAAAAACCCAACCAAAGAGTTACCCAAACAATTCCACTTAACAACACACTAATGCTCTAGCAAGTTCCAACACCAGTCAAAACTATCACCCGAAGAATTCAAATAAAGTAAAGAAAAATCCATATGGGGAAACCAAGAGCAGCAGTCCAACAGATTACGCTGAAACACTAACCCCCTCCATCTAACAGATATGTCAAAGAACCCACAACAAACAACCTCATGCAAACCCATAAACTGCAGAAGGACAGTCACCACCAGGCAACCCCACCAAATAAGAAGACCAATAATACTAAAACCACACAAAAACTAGGAACCCAACATTAACATAAAGAAAAGCAACCAAATAGACCAACCAAAGTAACCATCCTTACTAAAGAACCTGAACTGAATAGGAAACAGCCTGCACAGACAATAAAATTCTAACATAAGGAAAAGAGTTTTATCCAAATTAGTATGACCTTTAAGAGCAGCAGGAGCATTGATTTCCACAAAATCAATAAAAATATCCTTCCCAGCACCAAACCGAGCTAATCAGTTAACACAGACGTTGGCCTACTTATGGATGAAGGAATTCTGAACATTCATAGTGTTCATCAAATATTTGATCTCTCTAATAGTATAAAAAGCCTCCGAGTGACCGATCAAATTCAACTCATTAAATAAACATTGAATATTAAAACTAGGTTCAATTTCAATAGTTATATTAACAATATCCAGGGACAAATAACCTCTTAACCCATAGAGAATAGAAGAAAAAATGGCCATCGCATATTTACCAGTAAAAGGGCTCGCAAAGCCAATTAAAAACTTACTATAATAGTCTCTGATGATGCCACCACACCTGATATTATTATGCTCAAGTTTGGAACTCACATTCATCTTGAAACTACCCAAAGGTGGTCAAACCCAACAAACCAGACAAGAGCTAGTAGATAACAAAGGAAACTTCAAAGAGATACCTAAATTTAGAGCCACATTAAAGCAATTCTTAAAGCTTTTTATAGAAATTAAATTAACAGAAAATAATCTGAGCAATTTGTCCTTAATTACATTATTAATAACCCTTAAAGAGTCCATTTTAACACCATTAAACAAAGAGTTGTTCCTTACCAACCATAGAAACCATAAAAGAAGGGAAGCGGTGGCATTTCTAATATGCCCAATAAGTTTATCAAACCAAGCATTAAGAAGAGCAAAAATGGACAAATTAGCCTTATAAATATTTAATTTGAAGATATCTTAAAAATAACACCAAGATTTAACAACTATAGGCCAGGCCCAGAGACAAAAACCTGATGCATATTCTCAAGGTGGAAACAACATTGGTATTTAGATGTAATAATGAAACCTCATTTAATTAAATTGTCATCCGTAGGAATGAAATTATGTAAAACTGTCCATATGAAAGTAGAGATAGTAGAAGGGATGCTATTATGCCAAATCTTAGAAAAAATAGAGTTAACCTCTTTCTTAGGTCTAAAAGAATGCCAAGCTTCTTTTAACCTAAACAAACCATCCTTAGACAAGTTGCATAAAAGCACATCATTAGAGATAAAATTGATAGGAAGAGTACTAATCTTTTGAATAATACAATAAGGAAGAACTTCAACAAGCTTATCATAATCTCAGCAGTTAACAATAATAAAATTACTAATCTTAACCTCAGAGATACTAGTAGAATTAATAAGAGAGTCAATGGAGCAGGAGTTTAACCATTGATCTTGCCATAAGAATATGTTGCCACCTCCAAGACCCCAAGAGAGATGAGGCTCCACATCCCACTTGACCTTACACATTCTCTTCCAAACTATGGAATCACCAATTTTCAAAGCACAATTAGATGGATTCTTCCCCATACAATATTTAGAATACATAAATTTAACCCATAAAGACAACTTGGCACGGAAAGTAAACCAAAGCTTGTAAGAGAAAGCATGGGCCAAACCAGCCATACTCTTACAACCAAAACCACCTTCTTCACGAACCCGACAACAATTATTCCATGAAGCCCAATAAATCTTATTGTTACTACCCACACCTTTCCAGAAAAAACTTGTTAAGGATAATGTCAATTCTTTTGCACACCAGCTTAGTAGGGAGTAAAGTTTGTAAAGAGTAGTTAGGGCATGAAGAAAGAACACTTCTAATTAGCATAAGTATACCCCCAAAGTTGAAAAAATAAGAATCCCAAGATTGCAATTTATTCTGAATAGAAGTAATTAATTCATCAAATAAGAACAATCTCTTTCTACCTTTATATAAAGGGATGCCAAGATACTTAATAGGTAAATGACCATGCATGAAACTAGCTTGATCTTTAATAGTCAAGATACAGTTAGCTTTCATATTTTTTGGAACCAAGAAAGAGCATTTATGATTATTTAAAGACAAACCACTGACATAATGAAAATAATGAAAAAAGTTCATCATTTTCTTAAAATTATTATAAGAAGCATTCATAAAAATGATAAAGTCATCGGCAAAACACATATGAGATATAGGGAAGCCACCCCTAGTGTGAAAAAACAAACGGAGATTATTTTCAAACATGTTAGCAATGAAGCGAGAAAGATAATCCACCGCAATAATAAACAAGGCTGAGGACAAATGGTCACCTTGCTTTAAACCATGAGAAGATAAACAAACCACACCTCTTGCCATTAATAATCAAAGAGAAAAAAGAACCTTCAATGAAATTTCTAATAATATTAATAAAAGTGAAATTACAGCAAATATTAAAAATGAATTGCCAAGTAATGTTGTCAAAAGCTTTAGAGATATCCAACTTAAGAATAGAATACCACCTGTAACCTTGACATCCAAATCATGACACAATTCCTGAGCCAGCAAAATATTGTCAGAGATGGATCGACCTTTAAGAAAACTCATTTGAAAGGAGAAATAATCTTAGGAAAAACATAAGACAAATGGGACATAATAATTTTAGAGAGCAATTTATTGAAAAAAGTACACAAGGTGATAGGTCTAAAATCATTCCAATTAGTAGCATTATTCCTCTTAGGAATAAGCACAATAGAGGTAGAAGAAAAAAATTTAGGCATAGAATTACTAGCAAAAAAATCCAAAATCGCAGCAAAAAGATCATCTTTTATAATGTTCCACGATTTTTGAAAAAAATTAGTGGTAAAACCATCAGGACCAGCCACAGAGTTAACATTCATATTAAAAACAATATTCTTTAATTCCTCAATGGTAGGAATACCAACAAGGATCTCATTATCCTCAGCAGAAATGAGAGAAGGGATGTTATCATGGTTATTAATGTTACCCGTATTAAACACTTTGTTGAGCCTATCCTGAAAATGGTTAACCATCGAGATGGCAATCTCCTCCACCTCATCAATAACAATACCATCATCACGAGTAATTTTATGAATCGAGTTTAAAGCACGTTTCCTTTTAACCAATGCATGAAAGTATTTGGTATTATTATCCGCTTCTAACAGATGCTTAGCCACAACCTTTTGTTTCCAATAGGTTTCTTCTTAGGCATGAAGTTTAAGTAAATTAGCCTTAGCCTATCTAAGAGAAACAAAATTGGCTTCAGTGGGAGAGCTAAGATAAAATATTAGTAAAAATGGTTCCTCCAATTTAAAAGCTGCTCGAGTCTTTTCAATTTAAACCAAAGTCTATTCATACCCATAATAGAATTATCAGGACGCAAATCAGCTTTCCAATTCTCATGAACAACATTGAAAAAGGAATCATGTTGAAGCCACATATTTTGAAAATAAAATTGAGGAAAAACATTAAACTATCTAATATTAATAGCTAGAAATAAAGGAGAATGATCAAAAAGAGTATGACTAAGATGCTCAACCGAAATGAAGCTAAAAGAATTAATCCAATGATTATTAATTAAAATGCGATCCAATCTTTGCCATAACTGACCTCTATTCCAAGTGAACTGGTTACTAGAAAAACCAATATCAATGAGATTGCAAACCATAATCATATTATTAAAATCATCCATATAATGAAAATTAGGATTGGAACCCCCAGATCTCTCAGATGGATTAGAGATTGTATTAAAATCACCTCCAACCATCCACGGGCTACTACACATATTATGGAAATCAGTTAATTACTCCCAAAGAATTTTTCTAATACCACAAGAGGAAGCCGCATAAATGAAAGAAGCACAACACTTGACATTAGACACTTCAATACTATAATGTAAAACTTGATTGAAATTACCAAGAACATCAATTTTAACTCGATCTTTCCAAAAAATCCAGATCTTATTAGCACAATTAGCCGTAGCATTGTTAAAATCAAGAAATCTAACAATAGTAGATAAATTGGAGACATTAACAAGGGGTTCAAGTAAAACTAAAATAGAAATATTATGATACGGCAAATATTCTTAACCCGCAAATGAGAAGAAGCACAACCAATACCTCTAACATTATAAATAATAGACTTAAACATGAAAACAAAATTAACGATTAGATTGTGAATGGGTATTTTTACCTATTTGTAAAATAAGGCTTTTACTTTTCCTACCGCATTTACCTTGAGCTTTCATAAAGCTAAAATCATTATAATCTTTAGTATAACATTTGGCAGAAACTTGTAGTTCCTTATTATCAGTAAAAGCATCAGAATCAAAATGAGAAGAAGAAGGGGACTTACAGTCAGTAACCTTTCCCTTACCCAAATGAGGAAGCTCACATTTGTCCAACACTTCATCACAGCCAATCACCACATTCAACGCTAAGCCAAGATCAGCATTTCAGTTTCCACCAAAACATGCTCAGTAGGGCCCCCATTACTATTACTATTAGTTCGGCCAATAACCACAGCATCATCATGCTTGAGAACAGAGCAGCCAACTTCATCAACAATGATAGATTTATTAGAATTCAAATCACAATTTCTAATAGGTAAAGTAGGAATAATATTATTTAGAGAAGAAGAATCATTTAAATCACAATTAACAACTAAATCAACATCATTATTTGACTGAGGCAATAAAGTAGTAAGTTCAGGATGATTAGAAGGAAGATTCTCCAGAATGACCATAACCAAAGGAGGGGAACAGTCAGACTGAACATTTCCAGGAACAGCAACCGCATTGAATGGCTCATCATCAAACCTAGCATTCATTCCTTCCACAGATTACAAAATTTCATTATCATCCTTAGCTTGAGATTATTTGGGAACATATTTTTCTTTACAAAGGTGGCGATGTAATCTAAAATAATCTTTAAAACAATGTTCATGAATTTTACAGTGCGAACAAAAAACCAATAAATTCTCAAACTCCACTTTTTGAAAATACCCGATAAGTTTAGAACCCAACCACACCTCATCAAGTTCCATAAGGACTCTAGCTACGTATGGTCGAGTTATAGAAGTAATGGCCTGATTAGTTTGAAGAGGTCTACCAAAGATAGAAGCAAGGCCAAAAAAAACTTGCGAGTTAAAGAAATGCAGTCTCAGATTCGAAATGGAAAGCTAAACCAGAGAAATGGGGGATTCTTCCCTAACATCAAAGTTAGGCATCCACTTAAGGAGACACATTTGACACCTTTGGATATAGAAAGACCTTCAAGAAAAAAATACGACAGTAATCGAGATCATTCATCAGCTGAATCGCTACATGCCTCGGAACCAGCAAACCAACATGAAAAGCTCCAGTTAATTTCAAGCTTACAAAAAATTTTCTAATGACGTCCAGATTCGGACAGCACAACAAAAATTTACCCACTATGGTTATTAGGACAAATGGAGTAGCAAGTTGTGACACAATAGTGTCATCAAACAAGAGCACCGTACATCCTTTAAAAGACGAGTGCACAAATTGAAGCTTAGAAGTAGACGAGGAAGAACCCGAGAATCCATCCTTAAAAGAACAGGAACATGCATTCGAGGGGAGAGATGACAACAATCTCCCGAAAGAAAACCGCAAGAAAACCTCAAACAGAAAGCACAAAGGAACAAAATCCAAGCCAGCAACAAAAAGAAGGAACAAAATCCAAACCAGAAAGCCAGAGAAGCGAAAAAATCAAAGATCCAAAAGGAACCCAAAATCGTCTCGAGATCGCCTGGGAGAGCATTCGAAACAAATTATTGAGAATGAATGTTTATATATGTTTTTTTTAATCTTTGGGTGATATTATGATAAATAATTCTACTTTGGTGATTATTTGTACATTAAAAAGCTTGTAATTGTACACAAGAAATCATCACTAGCTAATAATAATTATAGATATTAATGATTTTGAAAGGGGAAATTTAATTAACTTACAAAAATAAACTTATTTTCCATTTCAATTTCTTTTGTTTGTTTTATGTTTTTTTTTTCTTTACTTGTGATATAATTTGATACTTTGAGTATGAGAAATACTCAACACATTTCTTTGTGTACATACATTTTCAATCATTTCTAAATAATATTTCAATAGAAAATATAATGTTGACCTCAAATTTAAATGTTAAAAATATGTTTATTATGTAGGTGTGAAAAGCTCCATATTCTTCATTTTGGTCAAATAAAAATCATAATTAAACAGCACACAGTTCTTTGATCATACTGATTATAATCTATCAATTCTAGTAGTTAGTAATGTTCTATTAGAGGCTAAGGCTTCATTTAGGATGACTTTCTTAGTGCTTCTTAAAATATTATAAATTTTAATTTTTGTACTAAAAAGCTGCATTAAGAAGCAGTAAAAAAGCCATCCCAAATGAAGCATAAATTGGGCAATTTTTATCTATTCTAGTTTTTCAAATAATTATTACAATTCTCTTTAACTAAACATTTTTTTCTTTTTAATTAATTTCTAAAGTTTTAAATTGATAAGTAATTATAAGTAGTAGTTTTCTGAGAAATTCCAATCGCTATTTACAAAAAAAAAAAAAAATCCTTTTTGCAGAAGAGTTTTAAGCTGGCACCTGCAGTTCATCTGTGTCTTAGTTTCAGCCGTTCTTTTAGGTTTCATTCGGGACAACTTTTTCGCTTCTTCTTAAAGCGGCTTTTAAGTTCAAAAATTTAAATTTTTGAAATAAAAAGCTACTTTAAGAAGAAGTAAGAAAGCCGTCCAAACGAAACCTTAGTTGGCGGAGGAAAATATACTAGACGTGTTGTAGGACAGGTTTGACGTGAGCTTGTTTTTGTTTTTTTGAGAAATTGTGTGCTTCCTTAACAGCATTGATCAAAGCCACATAAGTACAAATAGTTGTCAGCCTCTCGCGATCAATAAGTCTCCTTAAGGTCTCAGAATGAGTAATGAAAATGATATATGCGAGCAATTCTGAGTAATTATGGTTTGTCATTTTACATCTAATATATATATATATTCAAGCAACCCTTCCATTTTTTTTTTTATTCAAGCAATCCTTCCTTGAGTCACGCTAACGATATAGTCAAAAAATAAAGTTTGGAATAATAATAATAATAATAATAATTTATAAATATATTTATCCTTAACAAATATATAATATTAAAATTTAAAAAAATATTATTCATATTATGAAGAATTAATTAAAAAAATTGTTTAAAATGAATTTTATGGACATTATGTAGCTCATAAATCTCAACTCATCTTCTTAATCCCACAACACTTAAAAAATTTTTCTTGCTATTTTTTTTTTTAAAATTAAAACCCTTAAGGGGACTACACATTGATATCGGAAAAATGATTGCAAGTCCTTAGGGTTCGATAGCTCGTTAAAGCTCAAAGAGTTGCAATAAAGAATTCAAAAAAGAATCTAAGAGCCAAAGAACCCTGCCTAGTTACACACAGAAAAAGTAAAATAAAAAACCAAAGAATAATGCATAAGCAAGGTCAACAAGAAGCCAATCCCAAAAGAGTCCAAAGCTTAGGTAAGCATTCAGCACAGCAAAAGAGAACTTGAGAACCATTCCACGTCTAGTGTCCATGCCAAAAATATTAGTTCAACAAGACCATCCATTAAGGCAAAAGTCCCTGCAAAAAAAAAATTCAAGAAACAAGCAACAACGAGATCCAGAAATAAACTTATAGAATCACCTGAATCAACCCATAAGAATAGATAAACGAAATAAATCAAAGGTTCGAAGTGCCCGAATCCAAAAACCATTCCATAGGCAATCCAATAATCATTATTTAAGAAATAAGACCGTAGCGAAGCTGGAACCAACACCACCAAAATAAAGGCCATAGGAGCAACTCCGAGCAAATGGGAGACATTGAAAAATTAAACCAAACCCCATTAATATTTGACATTGAAATGGGGAAAATCAAGCTTATCCATTCTCACCAAACCTTTTAGCATGTGCAAAATTTGAGAGGGAAGTATAAATCTCCATGCCTTGAAGAGAAACACCTTTCTATCTAATAAATCAGCACAAGAGTTGCCTTTTCGGAAAAAATGTGTGATAAAAAATTCAATAAGATTCAATTGATTCATAATACTTCTAAAAATATAAAAATATGAAACATTATTACAGACCATGCTTTTAATGAGATTAAACAAAATTAAAGAGTCAAACTCAATCCAAATATTTTGAATCCTGAATTGAATGCAAAGATTAAGGCCAATAAGAAGGGCAGATGCTTTAGTAAAATTAACATTTGCATTATAAACTTTATCAACAAAAGAAAAAACCATATTACCCTTAAAATCTCTAAGAATACCACCACATCCTCCAACTTTAGAGAGAGAGCCATCAATATTCAATTTGAACTGATTAACAACCGGTTTAATCCAATAAACCACACTAAAGACACTTGTAATGTTATCCTTCTGAAAAGAAATCTGAAAAAAATTAGTCCAAGATATATCACCTTTAAAATGCTTTGGAATTAATCATTTGATGTATTTTTCAACTTAAGGAAAATAATGATTCTATCAGAGCTCATTTTGATACCCATATGTTTACTATTGTTTCTCACCACCCATAAAAGCTAGAAAATAATCATAGAAATAAGGATGGCAATATGGTTGGCTCAACATTTGGAGCAACAACTCTCTAAAAAAGATAGGCAATTAATCATATTAATGTCAAAGCTGGAACTTAAAGCACTATCCAACATGGTATAGACTTTATAAGCAGTAAGCCCAATAAAAAAAACATGATTTATGGTTTCAACATGAAAGAAGCATTGACATTTAGAAGCAATGTTGAAACTTTTAGATAGGAGTCTCATATCAACTAGAAGAAAAACTTTCAGAAGTCGCCAAGTGAAAATTGAATAAACAATGGGAGTATTAATACTCCAAATTTATCAAATACCATAAAATTACCAAATTTAACTCTTATGGTATTCTGAACATCCTTAGAGCAAAATTCACCATCCTAAGAATTTTTAAAAATCATAATGTCAGGGCTATTTATCTCCAAAGGTATGTTCAAAATCCTATCAGCCACTCGGGCTAGAAGAACATCAATCAAACAATTATAATTCCAATTTCATTGCTAAAAAAATCAGAAACCTTCAAATTCAAAATAGAATGAGTGTACAAAATCACATCTAAATAACCAGAATTTGACCAATTCTTTTCCTAAAAGAAACAATTACCCTTACTAAGCCCATATTGCAAAAAGGATTCACCCAGCCACTAGATCTTACACAATCTATACCAAATAGGAGGTTGAAAGTTTTTCAAGAAATAATATGAAGGATGATTCGACTGCAATACCTCTTATTCATATAATTAGCATCCCATAGGCATTGGTTTAATCTAAACTTCCACCAATGTTTAATAGTAAAATAGTTAACCATATCTTTGATAGATTTACATCCAAGCCCTCCTTCTACAACGGTACCGGTACAAGAGACCCAAGATCTCCAGTGAATCTTCTTCGGACTTAGAAGTAGAACCCCAAGAAAGCTTATTAAAGATTTTCTTCATTCAATCACAAACTTCTAAAGAGGGATTAAGAGTTTGAAATAATTACATTGAAAGGGAGGAAATAACACTCTTAATAAGAATCAACTAACCAACCAAGAGGAGCCGTTTAAATTCCCAAGAAGCTAGATGATAGCAATGGCTATAAAAACCTTTTCAAAAACAAAGCTTTTCTTGTGCCTTTATAAATCGGGGTCCCTAAATAGAAAATAGGAAGCTTTTGTATAGAAAAATCCATAAAAAGACAAATACGATTGATATTTCTTTGAGACATATCTTTACCAGGAATGAAGGAGCACTTATTAAGGTTATGACTTAAGCCTCTTTCTTAGCTAAACTTTAAAACAAACATATAAATATTTTGTACATTCTTGAAAGAACTATTTTAAAAAAATAATGAAATCAACAGCAAAGCATAAGTGAGACATAGGCAAACCATCTTTATTAATGTAAAGCAAACTCTTATAATGAGAAAATAAATTATGTATGCCTCTAGACAAGTAATCAGCAACAATAACAAAGATGACAGGTGATAGAGGGTCACCTTGTCTAATACCCCTACAAGCTCAGAAGAAATCTCTACTTTGACCATTAATAATAATAGACTACCAAACGGTTTAAATGATATTGGAAATTAACAAAATAGAAGTCTCATTAAATCCAAAGAGATGTAAAACTTTATAAATAAACTTATAGTTGATATTGTCATACACTTTAGATATATCTAATATTCTAGCCATAAACATAAAGGTTAATATCAAGAATGAGCTATTGAGCTAATAAAGCATTATCCACAATACTTCTACCTTTAACAAAGCCAGTTTGATGTTGGGAAATAATCCTAGGAAGCAAGTGAGACATCCGAGAGGCAAGAATCTTTGAAATTATTTTATTTAAAGTAGAGCATAAGCTAATAGGTCTATAATCAGACCAATTTGATAGGTTATCACATTTAGGAATCAGAATAATAGAAGTGCTTGAAAAATATTTAGGGATAGCCATACCTGTAAAGAAACCTTTAATAGCTCTAAAAATATCCTCTTTAATGATATACAATCTTTTTTGAAAAAAAATAAATAGTGAAACCGTCTGGGTTTGGAATAACTTTTGCAAATCTGCTTTCAGAAAGTATAATTTTGATGATAGCAAATACTTTTGTTTCTCTACGACTGCCTTGCCTACTAATATTTTAGGTCCACAAGATTAAACTACAATTTGAACCAGCTCAAGATTGGATAGACTAGGTCTGAGTCAATTTGTAAACTTTTTCCTTTCTTGAGTTTATTGTAAACGATGTGGTTCACGATGCTAAGTAACCTTGCACACACACACACATGGGGAAATTTTTTGCCTGTTTTTATAGTTCTCTATTTTGGTCATATCGTCTGGGACGATCCACTAATCATCCTGGACGATCTGTTAAAAATAAAAACTCTAATTAGGGCATCCTGGTTAAGGCAGCCGTCATTAAGCACATCATCCTGGATTGTATTTGTTTCAGTCGAGACGATAGGCTCAAATTAGAAAGAATCAACTGCCATATCTATTTAGGTATTATTTAATTTTGGATATCGTCCAGGATATCATCCTAGACGATAAAACACAGTTATGCCTAAATTAATCTGGTTATTAAGGAAAGCAATTAAGGTTTGATTGCTCGATCAAATCATCCTGGATGATCGCAGGATCGGTCGGGACAATCAGTTCAAAAAAATCTTAGTTGTTCATGAACAATCAACATCGGCCAGCTGCTATTCAGGGCGATGCTCTGGACAATTTTTACGGATTTGAACTAATCATCCAGGATGATCGTGAGATTAACCTGGATGATCAAGCTATTTTTTTATCGTCCATACATTCATTCAGTGTGATTGTCTAGATGATATTCAAGGATTTGTACTGATTATACATGACGATATCCTATTGGCATGTATGATATAAACAAAAATCTTCTGATCGTCCCAAAATTTTTGGACTGATTGAGACAAATTTGTGCTGATCATCCAGGACGATATTTATATTATCCTGGATGATAAAGTTGGTTTGTTTCAATTAAGAGATATTTTGAAACTCTTCTATTTAAGAGCTCTTGTTCTACCTAAGAAATTATCTTTTGCTACTATCTTAATCTGAGAGAGCCTAGAGGAGAATGAGAGAGAGAGAGAGAGGATCTTGTGAGGGAGAGTTTATGAGAGGTTTCACGAAGGTTGATCTAAGCAAGGATGCAAGTCATCTTCTCTGATCGTCGTCCCTTATTCTTGGAGGTTCAAGAGAGGTTCACTTCAGCAATCGATCAAGTTTCTCTGCCTACTTCAGGAGGAAGCAAAAGGAGTTGGGTTCTCTACCTCACCGGTGTCGTTGGAAAGGAGGTTTTGTATAGGCTTCTCCGCCTTACTATGGGAGCAAAAAGAGAGTCACTGAGTTTAGTGGAATACTCGGAGGGCGCCTCCGGGGGGTGGATGTAGGTCGAGTTGACCGAATCACTATAAATTTTTGTGTTTTTTTCTACTGCTTTTTCTGCATCTAATTTCCACACGTTAAATTTATTTGTGGTGAATTTTTGTTTGTTTGAGATTTTATTTTTGATTGAAAGTTTTTTAAAATACCAATTTACCCTCCCTCTTGGTTAGCTTGGGCTAGTTCATAAGGGCTTAACATCCCTAATGAACTTTCAATAACATCCTTGTTCAAATTCATAAGGATATTAAAAGTTTTAGTATCCACAGGATAATTATTAAACAAACAATCATCCTAATCATTTATATGGCGAGGAATAATATATGGGTTAGATATGAGGTCCACATTATTTGAGACGCCTAAAATATTCATAAAGTATTCAATACCCGAATTAGCAACATCTGCCTCCTCCAAATAAGAACCATCTTGAAGTTTAATGTTACAAATAAAAGATTTAGCCATTTTATTATTAGCACGAGCATGAATACACCTAGTCTTGCGATCACCATCGAAAATAGATTTAGCAATAGCTCTTTGATGCCAACATTCCTCTTTCAAAAATTGTAAGTCGAAAAGAGTATTTTAGCACTGAGTAACACAGCCTTATTCACATCAGAATTGTTAAGCATAAAATCATCTCCCAAAGAGATAAATTTATCCTCAGCCTTAATAATTTTATCAAATAAAATACCAAACACATTTTGTTCCACCATCGTAGAACCTATTTAATCCGCTTGAACTTGGGAGAAAGTAAATTGATATCATTATTACACTCAAAAAAATCTATGGGGGCTTTTTAATTTGTCTCAACCACATTAAAGAAATTAGAAGAATGAAACCACATATTTTGAAACTGAAAAGGAGTAAAACCTTTGGACATATTAGTATTTATGGAAATCAAAAGGGGGAGTGATAAAAAATAGTTCTGATGAGGTGTTGAACCATAGTATTGAGAAAGGAAACACCCAATCAAAATTAAATAGAATTCTATCAAGCCATTACCAAAGATGATTTTTAGACCAAGTAAACTTAGAACCCAAAAATCCAATGTCAACAAAACCACAATCTAGAATCATATTATTAAAATAATCCATAGTAGACAAACTTGGAGTAGCACCACCTAATCATTCAAAAGTATTCAAATTAATGTTAAAATCTCCCCCCAACAAACCAAGGACCTCTCAAAGAGGATGACAAATCACCTAACTAGTTCCATAAAGTATTATGACTAGCTTTAGAATAACTAGCATATCAAATAGAGAAAAAAAGTTAAAGATTGTTGAAACTAAAAGTACAATGAATAACTTGATCAAAGTCAGCTGAAACCAAACAATTAATCGAAGCAATCAGAAATAACAAAATTTTGTCATTGGTATTTGAGAAAGAAAAAGAGAAGTCAGGTTGTTTCTGACCGAAAGCCAACTTAGAAGAATAAATAAGGGTTCTAAAATAGCTTAAAATGATATAGAGGTTATGAATACGAGAACGATAGTGGATATTACCCACTCTTCTAACATTCCAAATAATGAACTTAATCATAAAAAATAGATTTAAAATCAGCTTTAGATATAGTATTCCTTGCTTAGGAAGCAAGCACATCCAACTTATTTTTTTAGTATTTCTTTTCTTTTTCTTACTTCGTACTAATTCAAAATCATCAAAAGAAGAATGTCGGGTTTTGGAAATAGAAATATTTTTTCCTTTAGAATGAACAACCACATCATAACATAATTCTCCTTCTTCCCAATCTGAATTAGATCTATCATAATGAGACTCATCTACAGAAGAAGCAATCATATCATTGGGGATAAAAATTTGCTAACTGAGCACATTCAATTTATATAAATTACACCCACCATAAGAGATTTTTAAAGCTAACCTAACATCAACCTAACTTATATGCTTAATAGAAGAATTAACTAACAAGTCATCAACAACATGATCATTATTCACACAGTTAGTATTCCCCACTATATCCATATTACTAGAAACAATAGGTATGGCAACCATGAGATCAATACCATTAGAATTGTTTTTGGAAATAGAATGTACACCTAAGATTTTAAATTCTTTATTGTTATTGTTTGTATAGCTATTTAAGTTTTCTTGTGTTAAGAGCTCATATAGAGTGGTGGGGACTTGTGAATATATTTCATTGTGGTTTGGGGAAAATAAATATAAAAAATTTTTATGCTAACAACTAGGGTTGATTTATCGGTTCTCCAATTGATCAACAGTATTCATCAATTCAGTCCAGTTTCATGCAGACACAATTTTCATAATGTACCAAATTGGACTTATAAAAAGTTGATTAATCATTTCAGTCTAATTTTTTAAACCTTGGTATTGAGGACTTGCCCGAGGTCATCAAATGTTGACTCAATGGGATATATATACCAGTGAGAATTGTCTATAACAAGAAAGTTAATGGATATCATAGATGGCTCAGATGAGGAACACTTTGGATTTTTTTTTCGTATAGACACTTGAGCTAGTAGAACACTTCTCTCAAAATTTTCATTTTCTATTTTCTTTCTCATACAGATTATTGGCTCTTATTCATTAGAGCTAACTTATTATTAAGGTTAGATGTCACCCACATACTTAATTGATCAAAAATCCTAAAAGGTGTACTGAATGTGGAATAATTTCATTGACTAGATCACAAGTGCAACTTGACATGGAAATCATCACTAAACTACCCATGAATACGGATAACCTAAGCCATACTATTTGCCATGACCTCATGGAGATGTATAAATCAACAAAAATGATATACATTGCCTTACTAGGGCTATTGAGGTGTACATAAAGGGAGATACAATGATTAATCCCACTTCAACTATGATGAGGGGTAAAGAGTATAACCTTCAACATCATGGAATAAGGAGGACAAAGCCTAAATTGATGAATGCCTTCACTAGGGGAGAGTAGAGGTGAGACCACCTTTGAAATTCAAATTGCCACACCAAGAGTCCTATTAGGGTACAATTGATTCTGTGGGCCATGTAGCAACCTTGGAATTAATGACATCATTGTTAGATACTGATGATGATGATCTAATATGCTAGTATTTTTCAAGACTATCATGGAGTTTACATTAATTTGCTTCACTTGCCTGCTAGATTGAGTTATCACCTTTATTGCATAGTTCAAGAGGATTTTTGTGAACAAATTCACCAGCACTTAGAAGACCTAGAAGTTATTGTAAGATCTCCTCAAAATGCATTAGGAACCAGGAAATTGATGATAAGATTTATTATTAGTTTTCTGAGAGAGAAGCTAAAAGTGAGGACTTTGAGCCAAACGTTACCCAAGTTTCACTAACTTGAGGGCTAAGGAAATATATTTTATAATTAAGTATTTGGCTTGTAACAACTAAAGATATTATTTTAACTAATTAAGGTCACCAAAAACCATGCCAATATAGATAAGTATAACGAAGTGGTTAAATCTTCTTCACCCATTCATTATTGAGAACTCACTATGAGGAGCGATTAGCATTAAGGAAGGCAAAAAGATAAAGCTGCCCAAGAGACCAAATATATAATTATCCTAATGTACCTCAAGACCATTACCGCCATCTCAATATGTCAATCCCCCACATCCCTCCTAAGTTAGATATCTATCTCTAAGATGACACCTTTTTTGGAGTTCCCTCCATCACAAACCACTCTCTACATATTGGGAACTTTTTCCACAACATTGACTAAGTTGTAAATTTACTACATGAAAGTTAGCAATTTGGGGTGGATTTATGATGAAAATATTTATTATTTTCTTGCAGGAGATTTACAGTGGAATATTTGAAGCAAAATTGTGATGTCTAATTTTTTGCAAATCCATTGTAAATCAAACACAAATCCACTGCTAAATAACCTTTCTAATAGATGGAGTATGCATCCATTTCATTTGTTCAGTTTTGAATTATTTGATTTTGGCTCTAATGATAGTAAACCTCCTTCAATGATGTTTCCCATGGCCTTTCCTCCTTCGAAGATGACATTCAAATTCTTATCACTACCTTTGAGCCACCTTCAAAAACATTCCTTCCTATTTTATTCAAAGTCTTCGATGATGATTCTTCCATCGGATTCGAAGTTAGCCCTCCTCTCGCTGTTCTTCTCTTGCATTTGAAGTCACACCACCTCCTTTGTAATGTGGTGATGGGAGCTTGGACTTGTGAAGGTATTCATATTTTTGTATAGATCATACTGTATAATTTTAAATTATATTGTATGATATGGTGTCGAGAAATAAGCTTAACGGCTAATTAAAAATATTAATTTCTATGAACTAATCATGTTGTATGTTCTCTATCGTATTGTATGATTTATTTTCAACCTCAAACCCTAGCCACTTGATTAATTTAAGTAAGATTTTAAATTTAAAATTTTGAATATATTGTAGTATACAAACATTTAAAATTTTGCTCAAATTAGCCCCATGATTAGTCAATTAAATCATGGTCTAATTTATGATTGATGTTCATACTATACAAATAGGATCATATCGTATGATGGACATAGACAAAATTTTGGCGTACCAAAGATTGTACAAGACAAAACCTTAATTTTTTTGAACTAACAATACTGTATGATGAATGCATCGCTTAGGATGAACTGCATAAACTCAACAATCCATACTGTACAATTGAACAGTGCGAGATGATGAACATAGATAATGTTCAGCCATTCCAATGTTTTTCCTGTTTAAACAAAAAAATAAATTAGATCTTACTCTATGATGTATTAAAAATTGTGACATATTCATCCTCCTTCTATTTTACACTAAATCCAAGAAAATAATTTAGCTCTCCCATTATGCTCATTTCAAACTCGTTACTCTTTGTTTTTTAAATCTCGTTACTCATTATTTCTGAGAATTCATCACATAAGGTTTTGTCTAATGATCTAAATAAGATTTCCTCTACATAAATATGAACAATTAGAATTTTATTTTCTACCTTAATAAGAATAGAGTGGTTTCTACAGTAACCTTAACAGATCCTCTATCTAGTAAGAATGAGATAAGTCTTTCATACCAAGCTCTAGGTGTAGCTTTAATCCATATATTATATTTTTAATTTGAATACATGGTTTGGAAATTATGAGTTTTCAAATCCGAGGGGTTGCTTAACATAAATATCCTCTTTGATTTCCCCGTTTAGAAAAGGATTCTTAACTTCCATTTGATACAATTTAAAATCGTTGAAGCAAACAAAGGCTAAGAGCACTCTTATGACTTTTAGTCTAACTACTGTGGAAAAATTTTCCTCAAAGTCTATGCCTTCAATTTGGTTATACCCCTTACCTACCAGTCTATCCTTATTTTTTACTATGATTCTTGAGTCATTTACCTTATTTTTGAAGACCCACTTTATTTCAACCACACTCTTCTCTTTAGGTCTCTTGACTAATTCCTATACTTCATTCCTAATAAATTGGTTCATCTCTTCTTGTATCACTAGGATCAAAATTCATCTACTAAAGATTGACCTATACTTGTGGGTTCTATCATAGAGATAAATCTGGAATGACTAACCTCTTTTCATGCCTAGTTCACACATCTTTAAATGGGTCTCTTAAGATTAATTCTATAGGATGACTAGAAGAATATTTCCAATCTCTTGGCAAGGCTTCCTGAGGTTATACTTTATCTTCTATGGTAATGGTTTCTACACGCTGAATGACCTCTACCTCTTCTTCTTCAAAGTTAGGTTCAAAGGTCCGATCTTATTCTTCAAATACTATATGGGTAAATTCTTTCACTACTAGAATCCTCTTATTGAAGATTCTATAAGACTTACCTACATATAAATAACCTAAGAGGACACCGTCATCAGCTTTGGGTTCAAATTTCCCTAAGAGAGAATTCACATTGATTAAGATAAAACATTTGCAAACAAAGACATGTAAGTGGGAAAGATTGGGTGTCCGGCCCTTAAGAAGTTCATAGGGTATTTTATCCAACTTAGATCTAATGTTTATCCTATTTAAAATATAACAAGCACTGTTCACTACTTTCACCCAAAAGTATCTACGAAGAGTGTATTTAACTAGCATTGCCCTAGCAGCTTCTACCAAGATTATATTCTTTCTCTCAGCTATCCCATTTTGCTGAGGGTCCTAGGGGCAGAGAAGTTATGCTCTATTCCTATCTCTTGATAGAAAGATATCTTTCAACTTTTTATTTTTAAATTCTCCACCATAATAACTATGGATAATTGAGATTTCATGTCTTAATTTCCTTTGAATCCAAGTGGAGAAAGTTCTAAATTCTTCAAATGACTCGCTCTTATGTGCTAGGAATCTTACTCAAGTAAATTTGGAGAAGTCATCTACAATTAAAAATCTATAATTTTCCCTCCTAATCTAGCTGTGCTAACAGGTTCAAATAGGTCTATGTGAAGAATTTCTAGTGGCCTAGATGTGTTCACATCCTTAATTGAATGAAATGTGATAATTTTACTTATTTTACTTGATGGTAGGCATCACATAGATGGTCCTTAGTGTAATCTAACTTATGTATGCCTCTAACTAGATTTTTTTGAGGGATATTCTTAAGTGTTTTCATGCTAGTATAATATAATCTCTTATGCAATAGGAAAGATTCATCTATTATTATTTTAAACATAAGAAATTTGAATTTTCAATGCAGTTAATCTAATATATAGACATTGTTCATCCATTTTTCTTCTAACACAAGTTTGTCATTCAAGCTAATCATGCATTTATCAGAAAAAAATTATGTCAAATCCTTTATCACATAGTTGACTAATGTTTAGTATATTATGCTTTAAACCATAACCTAATAAGAAATTTTTAATTATAAAATTTTTAGAATTTCTAGTGATACCTGAGCCCACCACTTTCCAGGTGGTATTGAGTCCTAAAGTCACCTTGCCTCATGTCCTAGCTTCTAGTGTAATGAACTACTTCATGCCACCAATTATATGTCTTGAGCAACTTCTATCCAAGTACCACATGCTCTCACTAGGTCTTTTGTGAGAACACCACTACAATGTCATTCAGAAGATTAGATTTGGGAACCCAAATGAGTTTGGGTTTCTCCTTATGCTTAAGTCAATGAGATGTATTCATGCTATGCTATGATGAATGTAATTTAGGTCTCCACATTATATGTGTCCTATAGTGAATCGTGCAAGTGAGGGCTATGTGATCTAACATGACACAAGAGAAACATCTTATATCTAGAAATGGGTTCACTAACTTGTGTGGGCGATGGTGCATCTTCCTAAGGTTATGGGATGCATGCAATGCTGAGGGGTTGTACCATTGAGCTAATGAGGGTAATGGTTTATTATTTTAAAGTGCTGTAAGTTTTTCTTGTAGAACTTTATTTGCATGTTTATAGCTTGTCAGTTTCACTTTTAATGCATACTCACTGTTATTTAATTGACATACAAGCTCATCTAAATCCTTAAATTCCTTTTCTAGCTCAATATGTGATGTTTTCAAGGAATTGTGTGCATCAAATAACACAATATACTTCTAGTTTAATGTATTAAATTTATCAAGCAGGAATATGTGATCTCTATCTAAGTTAGAATGTTTTTAAACTAAATTAACATGCTCTTTTTCTAAAGTACTAAATTCAATGTTAATGTTAGCATGCATTTTCTTTAATTTTCTATACGAATCATGCTTTTTTTAAGAAATAACTAATAATTCCTTATAAAAAAGTTGACATACGTTACATTCATCCAATTGATCAAGATTATCATTAGCCATTAGACACAAATTCGTTATCTCTTCCTCTGCTTCTTGTTCTGATAATTTTGAGGCAGAGTCGGCCCAAAAGGCTTTCTATGTCTTTAGCTTACCCTACTTGTACTTTGGCATATCCTCACCCTTCTCCTTAGTTGGGTGAGTCTTCACATTGGCTCAATCAGTTTGGAGGTGACCTAATTTGCTTCACTCAAAGAAAATGATGTCAAATATAACTTTAATACTCTTTGATCTATTACCTTTGTTTTAGTTATTTTGATGATGCCTTTATTTTATCTTCAAAAAAATCTTGAATTAGCGGGTCATCAAGGCTATGTCGTCATTTTCTTCCACTATAGAACTATCACTTTATGAACTTTTAGAGGCACAGTTTGCTCCTTCTTTTCTCCTGCATCATTCTGCCTTTGACTCACTCCTCACTCGTAGGCAATGAGTGACCCAAGAAAATTATCAATATAATAAATATTTAAATCTTTGAACTTAGTGATTATAGTTATTTTTGTATCGGAAGAACTAGGTAATTATCTCAAAATTTTACTGACTTTTTCAGAATTAAATATCTCTCTACCAAGTGCATATAAGGATGTCACTATCTTGGTGAGCCTAGTGTACATTTGAGATATGGTCTCGCTAGGTTTCATATAAAAGAATTCATAGTCATGTAATAATATGTTTAACCTAGACTATTTAACTTCACAAGTTCCTTCGTATATGATATATAATCTATCCATAATCTCCATACCAGTAGTACAATGTGGACACTCTCATATAGTCTTCTAATTTCAATGCGCAAAGGAAACAATTCAAGCATTTTGCATTTAACTGCACAAGTTCCCTATCCTCATTGCTCCATTCATTTAATGATAATATAGTCCTAATGCCATTTAAAAGTTGAAATGGTGCAGTGTAACCTTCTTGTACCAATATCTACAACTTATAGATTATAAAAATGTAGACATTTCAATTTTTCAAAAATCAAATGGTATGTTATCAAAGAAGGGTGGGAGGGCTTCTGAAATAAACCTCTGTAGAGTTACGGTTACCAAAATGTGCCATGGATCATATGTCTTTAGGTTTTCTAAAACACTATTTTAAGACCCCACTCTAATACCACTTGAAAGTACGAGATACGCTAAGAAGGGGGTAGAATTGGTATATTTAAAAATTAATTCTAAATAGGATTTTTTTTTACTTTTCAAAATACTTTAGGAACAACCAATTTTGATTTTTGAATGCAAAAGCTATTAGATTAAATATGCCTTAAAAATAGTATTGATTAAATTCTAGTTATAACAACAAAATAATAATTTTAGATTTTTCACCATGTAGTTATAACAAAAATTAAAAGAAAGAAAGTAAAATACAGAAAATGAAAAAAGCACACAAATTTTTTTTATAGTTGTTGGGTCAACCTTGACTTATGTCCATTCCTTGGAGTCCTCAACTCTTAGAGTTGCACTACTCAAAATGGACTCTCCTTCTGCTCCCACAGCAAGGCAGAGAATCCTTTACAAAACTCACTTTCACCTTTCCCGATGTGGAGGAGTACCAGACACTATGTCACACTCTCGGTGATTGCAATGAGCCTTCTCATTTTCTCCTTCCTTGAGAAGACAAAGAACCTTGAGGACTTTTACATAGAAGCCTCTCTCCCTAGAGTGCTCCCACAAGACTCACCAAGGTCATAGAAGGAGAAAGAGTGCAGTTAGCTCAGAGAAATCGTGTGATCACCTCACACTACTTCTCCCTCATGCTTAAGCTCACTTTCTCCTTCCTTTCACAAGCCTTGAATCTCTTCAAAACCTCCCTTTCAAGAGTTCCTTCAATTACCACTTTCCTCTCTATCTATTCTTAATGAATAAACTACTGTATTTGTAATAGGCTTCAAGAAACCTTAAAAATTCAAATTAACCATTACGATTCATAAAATACAATACAAAATTTTATAGTATGAACAAATCAAAATAAGTCCCATCCTAGTACGAAGGAGGACAAACATGTCATAATTTTTTAATACATCGTATAGTATGATAGGAATATCATCCAATACGATCTACTTTATTTCTGTTGATCGTAAGAGATGAACACAGGGATGCCCAAACATAGTCTCTATTCATCGTCCCATTCTACTCAATCATATAATATGGATAGTTGAGTTTATGCAGTTTTTCCTGTACAATGTATTCATTATATAGTACGATTAGTTTAAAAAATCAAGGTTTCATGTGGTATGATCTTTAGTACGACAAAATTTCATATCTATTCATCATATGATACAATCCTATTTGTAAAGTATGTTCAACAATTATAAATTAAACCATGATTTATTTGAGTAATCACGGTGGTTAATTTTTAGCAAGATTTCAAATTTTTGTATAATACGATTAACATCATACAATAAGATGTGTTCAATTTTTCAAATTTAAAATCTTACTTAAATTAATATGGCGGCTAGAGTTTGAGGTTGAAAATAAATTATACAGTATGAGAGATCATACAATATGATTGTTCATAAAAACTAATATTTCCAATTAGCCGTTAAGCTTATTTCTCGACACCATATCATACAATATGATTTAAAATCATACAGTATGATCTATAAAAAAATAATTTGGGCCTAAAAAAAACTCTCCCTTATGTGTGTGCATTGTCACTCAATCATTATACACTTTTTATGATCAAACTCAAGAAAATGAAAATATAAAGAAAATAAAAATTATAGGCTCTTTCACTTCTTATTCTACCTAGTCTTGAGCCTTTAATAGTCTAGAGCAGTGTGTAATCTCCCTGAAATGTTAATACTCATAAACAAAAATAACATCTATAATATTTAAGGAAGAATGAAATAATTCAATCAATAATATTTATCATCATCAAAATCACATACTAGAGATCATGGATTGTAATAATCTCCCCCTTTTGTTGATGTCAAATAATGTTATTTGATAGGCAAGATAATATATTTTCTTTTCTTACATGAACAAAATTTTTTTTTTTAAACAACATAAACTAAGCCAGAATTTAAAAAAAAAAACACATACAACTAAAATAAATATCAACAAAAGACATATAACTTCTCATCTTTTTGACATCACCAAAAAGAGGAGTATCTCATAATCAAAGAAATAAAATAGTACAGTAAAAAGGCACAATAATCAAAGACTAGTCAAATGATGGATCTGAATTAGGTGGTGGTAGTGGCTGAAAGAACTAATAGATGGAGGCTAATTGATGATCAATAAATCTCTCACTAAACCATCACATGTCATCCTCGTGCTGCTGGTGCTATTTTTGGATATGAGAGACAAGTTGTGTTTCGAGTCGGTAGAGTCATTGAATAATATCATCGTGAGGATAGGAAGGTGTAGGTCCTCCTGTTAGAGCACCCTCCCTTTCTTCATCAAAATCAATCTCAGCGTTCTCTTGCCCCCAAAGAAATAGGATATGGAAGTAGGCATCTATATAGAAGATAGGGACATTATTGGGTTCACCAGGAAAGGTCAGTTAGTATTTGTGGTGAAGAATTTATCTTAATAGATATTCTAAGACCAGATTTTGTTTCCTTTGGGTACAAGGATGGCAAATTTGATCATGTTCCAGTTATTATCTATAATCATGTTGTCTTTATAAAATCTAGTATTGGACATAATTAGGTAAGTGATGACACACAAAAGTGGGGTCTTGCATATCCTATCTCCAACTTTGGGTATGACTGATGTCCTAAGAATGTGTTGGACGACACAAGCATTCTCTGTTATGGATTGGATAAGGGGATGGTGTTGGTTTTAAGCAACATTCATAAGTAGTAAATTAATGGGACTCTAGTCAAAATCATTTGTTATGAAGGAGTGGGAGCGAGGTCTTCAGTATAAAGACTAATATGTTCAGTTAAGTTAGCATTGGTGCTTTCGACATTCTAACAACAGACATACGAAGTCATGGTCAAGTTTTCTAGGTTGATCCTAAGGTTTGCAAGGAACTTGCAGAGCAGTTCAGAATTAAATGGAAAGGCCAGGGTAAGAAAAAATTGAACTGAAGTGGAAGCGAAGAGGCTCATCACCTCAAAGTTATGTGTGGCTTGATTGAGCATGCTAGAAGGAGTGATTTTTCATGTTTTAATTTTGTGGTAAGCTTCTTCATCTTTAGCGAAAAGGAAGTGATTGTCACAGCGATGAGAGGAAGAGGAACTTCCCGTAACCATTCATCCAAGTTTACTCCTACCAGCCATTGAGAAGAGAAGATTAGAATGTAAAAGTTTGAAGAAGAGTTGAGTGGATTGAGTAGATTAACCATTTTATTTATAGAGTTTTTGACAATTTGTACAATATAACATACGATTCTACATTACAATTAATGAGTAATTTTATCTGCATGATATGTCAAAAAAAGTTGGTCAAATTATACAATACATGAAAGTTTATTAGGGCTATTAAGCCCTTATGAACTAATCTTGAGGCTAACCAAGAGGTAGAATAATTGGATATTTAATAACTTTTTTAACAAAAAAAATCTTTTTATATATGATAGAAGAAATGAATTAAATCAATAATAAAAAGATTAATAAGAGATTTTACACAAGCAGTTAATTGTAGTAAAAATAAAGTGTGGAAAATAATAAAAAAGAACACACCATATTTATAATTATTCTGTCCAACTTGACCTACGTCCACTCCTTGGAGACACCCTCCGAGTATTACACTAAATCTTTAGTGACTCTCTTTTAGCTTCTTCCAAAACTAGGCAAAGAAGACCTTATAAAATAACTTCCATCTTTCTCAGTGTAGTGGAGTAGCTGGGTCCTTTGACACTAAAGAGATCTTCTTCTTCCCAAAGCTTCCGTCAAGATGAATCTTGATCCGATGGTATTAAGGTGTAATCTCATCAGAGCAACTGTGTGAAATCCCTTCCACACTCCCTTGAAACCCGCTCCAAGGATCTTCTCCCTCTCAAACTCCAATCTTTTCTCTCTCACTTTTAAGTTCTATCTTCAAGTTTTCTCCAAAAGAATGAAGCTTCAATGGTTGCGAAAGACACTTATTAAGTGCTTTGACAAAGTTTAAATAGAGGGATTTAAAAAATCCTAAAATTTAATTCTGGCGGGAAAGTTTGTACATGACGATCTCAGGATCGTCCTGTATGATGTGCTTAAAAGAAGAGATTCCAAAAACCCTAAAAACTCAATTTCATTGCCAAATATCATCCTAGATGATCACAGGATCGTCTAGTATGATGTGTAGAATTTGAACCGATAGTCATGGATGATCTCAAGATAGTCCTGGACGATCAGTTCAAATTTATACATATTATCCGGGACAATATTGGGGATCGTCCTGGATGATTAGAAGAAAAATTATGGTATTTCATCTTGGACGATTTGGAAAAATAAAATATGTCGGCAAACATCATCCAGTACGATATACATATCATCCAAGACAATTTGATTGAGTAATTTAACCATAATTAGTCCCTTAATGATATGATCCATTTAGGCATGATTGGTATTGATCATCCAAGATGATCTAGATCAACCAGGATGATTATAACAAAATTTGAATCTTAAATCCTTGTATAAATTATTATTGGCGGCTATTTTTTTAAGATCATATAGCATCATCCTAGATGATTGAAAGCATCCAGTACGATTAATTCAATGAGCTGATCGTCCTAGATGATCGAAATTGTCTAGTATGATTAGTTCAAGACTTAAACTTCTAGTTTTAATTAGATCTTACTCTCCTGAGTGTGTATGTCAATGGCACCAAGCTAGCAAACACTTTTACATGACTTGACTCAAGAAATTAAAATTGTATCAAGAAATATTACATACGCTTTACAGCATAATCTTATTCTACTTAATCTTCAGCTCTGATTCTTCATTGGATGGTGCATGGTATTCCTGAAATATTAGTATACACACAAGAAAGTATATAATGAAAATACTAGGATACAAAAAGATGTGAGCCATAATGTATGTTCTCATCAAAAATATTAACTTGTGAGCTCGAGTTGCAACAGTATGATCAGGATCATACTGGATGATAATAAAAAAAATTGTTCATAAGGAGGGGTCAGTAGTACATTTCGTTCATCCTAAGCGATCATCAGTATGATCTTTGACGAAAAGTATCATTCACTACGAACATGCGTTCGTATAGTATGAATGGTAATTATTATCGTACCGACTGAGTTAAATTCATCCAAATCTATTTTTACGCGTGTATCAGACCGTATGAAGGTAGATATCATATAATACAAATGGCAATAATGTCGTACCAAACAAGTTGAATTCCTTGATGATCAATAACACATGGATCATACAACACCTTTAGTTGTTCATATAGTACGATGTGTATATCAGTGACCTAATTTACACCCTTGATTAAACAAAGGGTTGTGATTTGTGCATTTGTGATGATCATATATTACAAATATGTATCGTACAGTACGATATAAATAGAAAGTTGAACATTTTGGTAACTCAGTGAGACGAGTTTGTGAAGAACTGGAAATATCTTAAACCAATTTTTTTAAACATAAATGAAAAGGACACACAGAGAATAATCAAATAAATCCCAACTAAGAGTACACTTTTATTTGGTTTTTCAAAATACTTTAGAAATAAGAAATTTTGATTTTTGAATGAGAATCTATCAAATTAAATGCGTGTTGAAAAATAGTGATGATGAAATTCTAGTTGTTAGAACAAAATAGTAATTTTTGATTTTTCACCACACAATTATAATGAAAATTAAAATCAAGAAAATAAAATATAATAAACAAAAAAGGCACACAAAAAATTTTTATAGTGGTTCGATCAACCTTGAGCTACGTCCACTCCTCAGAGTCCTCCACTTCGAGAGTTGCATTACTCAAAAGAGACTCTCCTTCTACTCCCATAGCAAGGTGGAGAAGCCTTTATAAAACTTATTTTCACCTTTCCTAGTGTGGCGGAGTGTTGGACGCTATGTCACCCTTCCCGTGGTGGCAGTAGATTCTCATTTTTCTCCCTCATGGAGAAGATAGAGAACCTCAAAGACTTTGACCTAAAAGCCTCTCTCCCTTGAGAGCTCCCACAAGACTCACTAACGTCACAAGAGGAGAAAGCATGCAGCTAGCTCGGAACAATCATGTGATCCCCTCACACTACTTCTCCCTCATGCTCAAGCTCATCTTCTCCTTCCTCTCACAAGCACTAAATCTCTTAAAAAGCTTCCTCTCAAGAATTCCTTCAGCTGTCATGTTCCTCTCTATCTCTTCTTAATGAATAAATCATTATATTTGTAATAGGCTTCAAGAAATCCTAGAAATTCAACTTAGCCATTATAGTTCATATAGTAAGATACAAAATTATATAATATAAACAGTTCAAACCAACTCCTGTCCATTAAAAAATTGTACAATACGATAAGAATATTGTCTAGTATGATCAACTTTATTTCTTCTATTCATAAGGGACGAAAGCTAGGATAATAATTGACATCGTCTTTGTTCGTCATCATGTATTGTTTAATCATACAGTATGGATAGTTGATTTATACAATTCTTTAGGTACGATGTATTCATCGTATAGTACGATTAGTTCCAAAAATTAAGGTTTCATCTAGTACGATCTTTGGCACAATCGAATTTCATCTTTGTTTATCGTACGGTATGATCCTATTCATGTAGTACGATCATCAATCATAAATTAAATCATGATTTAATTGACTAATCAAGTGGGTTAATTTTAGCAAGATTTTAAATTTTTGTTAAGTACGATTTGTTCAAATTTTTAAATTTAAAATATTACTTAAATTAATCTGTTGGCTAGGGTTTGAGGTTGAAAACAAATCATACAGTACGATATAGATCACACACTATGATTAATTCGTAGAAACTAATATTTTTAATTAGCCGTTAAGCCTCTTTCTAGACACCATATCATATAGTTCGATTTAAAATTAAACAATATGATCTAAACAAAAATAGTTTGGGTCTATAAAAAGCTCTCGCCATGTGTGTCATGGTCACTCAATCTGCATACACTCTTTTATGACCAAACTTGAGTCTTGAGTCTTTAGTAGCCTTGACCACTGTGTATTCTCCATGAAATGTTAGTACTCACAGAAAATTAACAGCTAATATATTTAAGGAAGAATGAAATAATTTAATCAATATTCATTGTCATCATCAAAATCATATACTAGGGATCCTAGATTGCAATAGGAAGTTTGTTAGGAGATGGGTCAGTGTCGACAACGGCGATGTTCGGCTTAGGTGAAGGAGGCGAGCGGAGCAAATTGAAATGCAAAGCAAGGAAATAATAAGGAAGATGGGCTCAAGAGGGAAATAGGGCTTTTGTTGTTGACATTTTTGATAGCTAATACGCCTTTATTTTTATTGTCAGAAATTTCAACCGAAAAGTTTCGTCGATTTTAAGTAAGCCAGCAAGTTGTCTGTCGGATTGTAAGCTGGAAACTACATGAGGAAATATGTCGGAATAAAATACTAATCTCATAAGTTACCACAAAAAGGATGACATATCATATGCTGAAAAAAATTAGAGGATTTTATGTCAGAACTACCGTCATCATGTCACCGTTAAATTTTTCGCCAGTTCAAGCGCTATTGTTATTGGAAAATTTTATTCTGTCGGAAGCTCCAACGATAATCAAAGGTTTTCCTGTAGTGAATGAAATACAAGATTTTGCTTTGAATTTGAGTGTGTGTGTGTGTGCCTATATATATATATATATATATATATATATATATATATATATATATATATATATATATATATATATATATATATATATATATATATATATATATTATTACTTAGTTTTTTTACCGTTGCAAATTTTGATGAAAAAGTTTCGTCGAGTTTTCGGCGAAATGTTCGTTGGATTGTACACCGAAAACTATCAATGATAAATACACTGGAATAAATAGCTTATCTCATAAGTTACGACGGAAAGGACGATGGATCATACTCCAGAAAATAATAGCAGATTTTTTGTCGGAACTATCGTTGTTATATAACCATTGAATTTTTTGCCGGTTCACGTGCTATTTTTACCAGCAAATTTTATTCTATCAAAAGTTCCATCGATAATTGAAGATTTTTCTGTAGTGAATGAAATATAAGATTTTGCTTTGAATTTGAGTATATATGTTTATTATTTAGTTTTTTCTAATAATGAGTTTGCCCCCCCACCCCCCCCCCCCCGCCAGCAAAAATAAGGTTGGTTCAGCCCCTGCTTATTTGTGTTGTCAATTTAATGCAAGGTCGGGAAGTGAATTGTTTATAATTAAAATTTGACTTTCAAATTAATAAAAATTGATTAATGATTGAAGTACAATTAGTATAATGCATTTAAATATGATGGAAGTTTCAATGAAATAATAGTAGAAGAAGTATATCAAAATTATAAAAAAGATTAAAGTATAAAAGCTCATAAAATTAGAAAAAAGAAAGTAAATAAATTTGTATGAAATATCATTATAAGATAAAATTGTATCATCTCTTTAAATATTAATTTAATATCATGATCAAATTTTAATCTTCTAGTTGGGAGCTGAAATGATTCAAATCTTAGTTGTTATCAACTAATTATTCCACGTTAATACAATAGTTGTTTTTTTATAAGTAGGATTCAATAAATCCTAGAAAATTGAGATTTAGAAATTTTTTAGTATGAAAAACATTTACCATGAAAACTCTTAAATCTTGCTAAATTCTAATAAATTGTTTGGTCCTGTTTTTGGCTTTAAGATTTCTAAGAGGAGATATCTTTAAATTTGCTAAAACAATGTGAATGGTGAGATATAACAAATATTGAATTTAATTAATATTGGGCTAAAACATGATTTATCTTAACAACAAAATTTGAAGTTTCCAAAATTCTATTTTCTTTATTTTAATCTTGCCTAAAATAGAATACCAAACAGGCTCTAATAGACATTTTATTTTATTTTTATTGGAGCCTATCAATATATTTTTCTGCGACATGCTGATTGCTATCATATGAAACACATTAAAAATTAACAATAAGTACCAACAAAGCACAAGAAAAATAGGTAAAAAGAGAACTACATATTGCAAACTGAGACACTAATACCTACAATACAAACAACACAACCATTCTTATTCAAAAGCTTATGCCTGTCGAGCTTCCTAACCAAACACTCTAGCCAAAAGATATTTGTGGTCTTCCCTATAGATGACATTGGAAATCACTCAATTAGTTGTGCAACATGATCAATTACAAAAAGTCTAAAAAATCCTAATATATACAACAACAACAACATTAAGCCTTTATCCCACTATATGTGGTTGGCTACATGAATCTTTTTTCTTCATTTTGTCTTGTTAAAAGTTAAATTCTCATTAAATCTAATAAAGATATGTCATTTCTAATATTCTAACCAAGCCTTCTTAGGTATACCTTTACCTTTTTAACATAAGTTAAATCTAAAATATTTTTTTTCCTAATGGAATGATCGGATCGAAGGCCTTTATTTTATGTGACCAAACCATCTAAGGCGACTCTCTCTAATCTTAGCTTCTACTAGAGCTATTCCAACCTTTTCACGTATATGCTCATTTCATATCCTATATCAAAGAGTGAAGCCACTCATCCACCCAAGCATCCTAGCCTCTGCAACGCTTAATTTAATATTATGCTTCTCTTTTAATGGCCAACATTTTGCACCATAAAGCATTGCTGGTCTAACCTCCATCTTATAAAATTTTCCCTTAAGTTTGAGGGAGACTTTTCTTTCACACAATAAGCCTGATGAATTCCTTTGCTTCAACCATCCAATTTGAATTCTACTAAAAATATCCCCATCTAATTCACCATCACTTTGGTGAATAGACCCAAGATATCTAAAATGTGAACTCTTATTCGTAACTTGATCACCCAAAGTTAAAATCTGATGCAATCCTATAAAGGAAAATAATAATACGAGCAAGAAAAATAGGGAATTCCCAATAGTGCAGAGTTCTAGTATATATAATTATAATAAAAAACCTACTTCTCTCTCCCTCTTTCTGGTATATATATATTTTATATCATATATCCAATATTGTTATTATTAACACAACAAACAAAAAGTTAACACTAATATGATAATAACATAAATAGTACTAAGATTAGAGGAATGTATTGTAGTGGTAAAATGTCCTCCTCCTTAGGTAGTCAAGTTTCTTAACATGTTCTACTTCAGTTCTCCCTGGCTTATGAAGAGCTCGGTGTTATTGAGCTGATTGTAATAGAGGAGTCATCTGAAGGGTGAAAGGCCCAAACATCAACCACATTAAAGGTTGGAGAAGTTTAGCAATCTAGTGGTAATGCCATAGTATATGCATTATCATTATCTTTATAATGATGGGTACATAATCGATCTTACAACGTGTCAGCTTAGAGTAGTTTCCTGGTGGAAAGCACTCTCATCATAATCTGACCATGATGAGATCACCAACATGAAAAATCAGCATTTTGCGATGAGCATTAGATGCAGTTTTGTAGCGTTGGTTGGACCTGGTGAGCTGTTGACGCTCATCCTTAAGCATGTTGTTATACCGATTGGTGAAGGTGGTAGCTTTCATTGACTTACATTTGGGTAAAATAGTAATGTCCCGTTCTAGATTAGGTAATTTTGCACATAAAATATTGAAAGGAGACATATTAGTGGAATCGTTCATCATGGCATTATAAGCAAATTCAGCTTTGCTTAGCATGTGTTCCCATTGTCATGGGTTTTCTTTCACCAAGTAATTATGAAGCATATTACTTGAGCTGCTTTTTACAACTTCTATTTGACCATACATTTGAGGGTGATAAGCTGAATTCAAATATAAGTTGATGTCCAATCGTTTCCATAGTTCATGCCAGAACTGACTGAGGAACATATCATCTTGATCGAATGTTAGATTTCAAGGTAAACCAAGAAAATGAATGATTTCTTGAAAGAAAAGATGTGCAATGTGAAGGGAAGGGCATTAGATATTTTCTTATAAGAAATGAAGTGTGCCATCTTGGATAACCTATCGACTTCTACCATGATTGAGTCATTTCCACGCTTGGTTCTGGGTTAGCCCAAGACAAAATTGAAATATAGGTCTTCCAATGTAGAATCTAGTACCGGAAGGGGCATGTAAAGAGCCATGTTTTGAGATGTGCCCTTCTAGGCTTGATAAATGGAACTATTGTTTACAATTCGGAAGAGTCTCCAAAAAAGCTTACAACTTTTACAAGATTTTTGACTTAAAAAAATTAAAATAAATAAATAAAAATTACATAATCTTGTCAACCATGTTCTTATTCAAACTAAACTTGAGCCCTGATTCTTCTAGCATGGTATATGACGTACCTGAAATATTAGTACACACAAAAATATATGCCATACAAAATGATAGGAGAAATGAAAGTACAATCAATAATATTTTTTATCATTAAAATCACAAGCTCTTAATTTCGGATTGCAACAATCACAGCACTCCAAGCAATGGTGTCACTAAGTTGGTACTATTCTTTTTAAAAAGGACAAGCCCGAGAGCTTAGCATTGATGTGCTCCCAAACCTAGTGTCAAAGAACTCCAAAGAAATATTTAGACTTCATGTTCCATGCATACAGACCTTTAGGACATGCTTTAAAATAGAATATAGGCATTCATAGGCATACAAAATATTCTCATACTCATATATAATGAAAATACATAAGTTCCATTACTCGACTTATGAGGCTTGGCTAGAATCAGTGTAAAACTATTGCAGTGGGCATTACAATTCTCTTACCTCAAAAAATATCTTCCTTTTTATTTCAACACTCTGGTCAATTAAGTAAATATACTCGGGTACAACAATCTCATCTTGGATATTTTCTCCCTAGGAGCTTCACTTTCAGTTTTGTGCTTCCACGACACATCGACCATTGAGTTATGTCTAATTTTCAATTTCTTGACATCATATGGCAAAATTTTTTCTAGTTTTTCTCTATAGCGTAGATATGGACATATTTCAACCTCATTTTCAAAACAATCGGTTTCTAGAGTTGGATACCCTTTTCTTTAGTTAATATTTTCCTTTTAGTTCCCTTAATTAATTATTTTTATTCTTATTCCAAAATTAGCTTTAATTAATTTTCCAAAATTACTTGTATGATTTTCAAATAATCCAATATTCTACATTGTTTAGTGAATATACATCGTTTAATTTTAATTTTTAAAATGGAGGAATTATGTTCGAATATATTGTTTTCAAATCATTTCCAAATTTCCTTAAATCAATTTTAGAATACTTTTATTTATTCCTTGTTTTTTAAAATAAGACTTAAATTGTTATATTTTTCTTTGGCTAGCTTTAATTCTATACTATATCTTTAAATTAAAAATAATTCCTAACATGCTCATTGTACGATAATAATGAACCTTCTGCTATTATATGTTTTTGGAAATTGTTAACCCTTCCAAGGCATATAAGATATTATTTATATGAGACTCTTGATCAAATAATTTGTAAGTAGATTCTCAAAGAAGCTAGATTGTTGTTATCATTTAACGAGTTTCATATTGAAATAGTATGATACCTAGACACTTGTTTCTCCCATTTATCATTTTAGATGGTTAATGCATTATTCATTATAATTATCTCATTTATTTTTGACTTTTTTCTATAGAGCCTTATTTAATTAACCCAAATCATTTTATTGTGGAATGTTGTTTACTAATCTAAATTTCATAAATCATTATTTCACTTTGACGCAGTACCAATAATTTATAATATTTGTCAATGCATTTGCTCAGCAGAAATATTTATAGAAAATGTTGATCCTCAAATGCAATAATATTGAGGTATTCAAACATATAAAAATTACACTTTTATCAATAGACATTTTATAGATATGCGTATGATTTAGGGTTTAGGGCAAGCAACCTGACTTACATTGTGTTAGTAATAAAATTCTTAGAGCTTAATGAAACATCTTAGACTTAATTAATTAAATTTTACTTTGGTCATTAATACTTGAAAATTAGGTATTCATTACTCAGTAGTACAAGAAACTTGACCCTAAGATTGATTAAATAGTTTGTGACAAATAACTCATGAATTTTGTCCGTCCAGTTTAACGCAGCAAAGTTAAACTCATTGGACTAGATAGACTTATTCCTCTTACATAAAATCTTAATTTTTTTTTTAAATTAAAAGAAAACAAATTTATCATTTTGAGGTAGTTGTTTAATAAAATACTTTTGTGCCTATGATTATTCAAGAAACTCTTTTGTGGTATGCTATGAAGCTGCAATGTCTTGTGGGATGCATGTATCTTTTATAAAATAATTATTTAGATATAACCATCTCTATTTATTATATATTAAAAGGGATACAAGATACATTATAGAGAGACATAAAATTTAATGAACTCTTCAGTACAATAAATAATGGGCAACATTTCTAACTAGACTTTATTAAAGAAATAACATGTTAGTTGAGGAGTACGAACTAGACCTCATTACCTCAAGTATTTACATGTGTTTGTGTGTGTGTGTGTGTGTGTGTGTGTGTGTGTGTGTGTGTGTGTGTGTGTGTGTTAACTAGACCATGGGTGGTCTAGTTAAATCTCTAGACCTAGACCAGCTAATTCATTATAAATCTATAATTAGATGCAGTTATTTTCTACTATTTAAATTTTTACCACACATTGTTCTATGTTTTTTTAGCAAACTAACATTATGATGCAACCCTTATCTTTGTAGTATTTATGCCTTTTTTATTATTCATATAAAGGATGCAACCATCACACAAATCAGTTAAGGTTGTCCAATAACAATCAATAATTGAAATTAACATTGCTAGCTCCCATTGTAAAAAAATGATGAATTGCCCTTTAGGTTAAGCAAGTGGTTGAACATGCTCTATTCGACTAATACGATTGCTTGTAGAAGCAACCTGCATAAAATAGAAGTAATACAATTACTTCTATTTTTAAGCTCTCTAGCTAATTTATTCATCTATTCTGTTGATGATATTTTGTTGTTAACTCTTTAAATAAATTTAAAATGGGATGCATATTTAATTCTTTGATTATCTTATTCATTTGCAGAGCGACTTGTACAAAGAACAATATAATTATGTACAAAGCATTTACCATTTTCTACGACTAGTGAAAGGGAGGAGTTGCAAAAATTTTGAGCATCATTAAGTGAGTTATTATTGAATTTTCAATTTATTATGAGAAGTAGATGACAATTAACTTATGAAGTAATTTTCTCCAATTTGGTCTAAGATGTTAAAATATCAAATATTCTACTTGAAGTCGGCCTACTTATTATTTGAGTTAATTATTGAATTTTTACATCATACTTCACTAAAAAATTTTCTTATTTATTCTTCTCTTCCTCTTTCTTTCTTTTTTTTTGGATAAAAATAGAAAAAAAAAAAAAAAAAAAGGAATGAGTTTACTTGATTTTCAAGTTGAAATATGTTGGGTTTTTTTACATACTCTTTAGTAACTTTGACCAAGTAGATTTTTCTTTTGCATTTTGTGTGAGTGATTATTTGTATGCTCTGTAAGTATTATTTCTTTGATTTTTCTCAATATTTTCTCCTAATCATCGTGATCTTTGATGACAACATCTTAAATGGGCCTTGACATTCGCCAAATTCCAGTCTTCATAGAGACACCAAGCTAGGCATTCCAACTGTAAGGAACTCTCACTCTACTAATTATAGATCATCATTGAAAAAATGGGTAGTCATACTATAGGCCAAGTCTTCATCTCCTAAATGGCAAGATAAAGAAGGGGAAAGTGAGTATGATAATTGATTACATTAATTTACAAGAATTTTTGTGTTTTTAAGTAAAAAACATTTCAGAATTAAGAAATGACTCTTATTCTTAAAGGTTCACAACATCTTTAGTTTTTTTATTGGTGACTCAGTTAAGACAAAAAGGCATCGTATTTAAGCTTAGCTTGTCGTTCTTGTTGGGGTCATGCTTCTCTTACAACTCTTCTACCTAGAGGCCTCTTATAGCCTATAAGGAGTAGTCTCCCCTCTTTTATACATGACCCTGAGTCAAGATCACATTAATCTCTGAATCAAATTTGGTCAACCACATTTATTTTAAGCCATGTTGTTTCTGCCTAAATTTGAAATTGGTTGACTTCAAAATCTTCTGAGCTTTGCCAATCCTAACCTTATTTGATTTTTTTTTTCTTTTTTATTAAATATTTTGATTCGCAACAAAGTGTGAGCTCCCTGAGTGATTCAAAGAAGAGGCGGAGTTCCTTAGGTCTACCCAAAGAACAAGGGAGATCCTCGAGTTTTCATTTTATTATTTTTTATATTTCATTAGCAAATTTTTATCTTAAAAAAATTATATTTAAAAATATCATGAACAATTCACAAGATAAAAAGAACTAAATTGAAAATATATATATATATTGAAGGGCATAAATGCTCAAGTGTCAACAAATTGAAGATCTTACATCCATTAGATATATTATTTTACTCTTATTTTATATTTTCTTACACTTCAACAAAATATATTCAATTAGATGTAAGATCTTCAATTTGTTGACACTTGAGCATTTATGCCCTTGACTAACTACTTTTAGTAAATTCAAGCTTTTTTTCATTCCTTTTTGTTAACATGCCCGTGACAGTGTCAGCTTATCCTTCATATTGCACAAAATAAAATTTTTATAAGTGGGTACAAAAAAACCACACTACCTTTCTTCATTAAACAATGAGAACCATTAAAAATATTTTAAAGTTATTTAGGCTTTATTTGGTATAGCTTTAGGCTATTATTTTTTCCTTGCTTTTAAGAAGTTTTTTTAAACTAAAAACAGCCTTTATATAGCAATAAAATAACCACCCCAAACAAAACCTTAATCAAATTCCAAAATAACACTTTTTAACATACATAAAAAATAATACATAAAGCCCAGGATCCTTTTTTGTTAAATAATATATTTAAAAAAAATTATAAAATATTATTAAACATGCTTTTTTTATATATTAAAACATCCTTTTAACACTTTTTCTCACTATTAAACATGCTCCTTTTATTTAAAAATAGTATATTTTAAAAACACACTCTCTCTCTAATAATATATTTAAAAAGTTTTGATATTATAGAGAGAGAGTATTATAAAAAGTTATGATATATTATAATATACGTCTAATATTAAAAAATTATAAAATATTATTAAACATCCTTTTAACACTTTTTCTCACTATTAAACATGCTCCTTTTATTAATTCTCACTATTTACTTGCTCCTATCTAAAATTTAAAAAAGGATCCTGGGCTTTATATATTATTTTTTATGTATGTTAAAAAGTGTTATTTTGGAATTTGATTAAGGTTTTGTTTGGAATAAATTTTGGAATAAATTTTAATATTAGACGTATATCATAACTTTTTATATTATATTAAAATAATATATTTAAAAAAAATTATAAAATATTATTAAAAATAGTTAAAATATAAATTAAATATTTAAAAAACACTTAAACTTGTAGTTACATATTTAAAATAAACAAAATTTATATTTAAATATTATTTTTATTTCTAAAAATATATTATCACTGTTATTTAAATATTAAATTTTGAATATATTATTTTGAATATCAAAAAATTATTTTTAAATATTAATTTTAATATTAACCTTTTTAAATATATTTTATATTTTTTAACTTTTTTCTATAGAATAAATTTTAAAATTACTATTTAATTTAATTTTTAGATATTATAATATTACATAAATAATTTAAATATTTAATAATAAATTGTATTATTTAAATGTAATTATGCTTGTATGTTTAAATTTAATTATTTATCTTTTAATAAATTATATTTTTAATTTTTATAATATTTTCTTTAAAAAATAATTTTTGAAGTATAAAAATTTATATTATATTTAAACAAAAATATATAATATAAATATTTTTTATTTTTATATTAAATATTTATTATATATTAAATATTAATTAATATATATTTTAAGTTATTATTAATTATTTAATTATTTTTTAAATACTTAATTATTATTTATATAATAATAATTAAAATAATTATTAAATATTTAACAAAGCCCTACGTAATTCCACTCTCTCTCTCTTCCTCCCGCCTACACTCTCTCTCTCCCCACCCACTCTTTCACTTCCTCTCTCCTCTCTCTAGTCAATACGCTTATCCATTGAGCGTATTTGCTCATTCTTAAATTTTTTGTTAAACTTGCTTCTTTTATTAATTGTCACTATTTACATGCTCCTATCTAAAATTCTGCCATAAGGCAAATTTTAGAAAAGAGCATGTTTAAAATGTCATTAAGTAAAAGGAGCATAATTAAAGAAAAATTTAAGAAAGGAGCATGTTTAAAATGTCATCAAGTAAAAGGAGCATAATGAATATAAAATTTAAAAAAGTGCAAATTTGCTAAATTATTTGGCTTAGTTCAGAATATGCTAAATCATTTGGCCTATTCATTTAAAGCAAGAGAGAGAAATGGGCATGAGAGAGAGATGAGCAGAGAGATGAGGAGAGAGAGAGAGAGAAAATTGAGGGAGAGAGAGTGGAGAGTAAGAGATGGATAGGGACAGAGAAAGAGGGGAAATTATTAGGTTTAGACACCGGATACAGCTTACCGTTTAAAATGAACGTTAAGTAAACTAATTCCCACTTCTGACATTTTGTCTGGGCCGAATTTTAGAAAGGAGCATAGTTTGTGTGTAATTAAGCAAAAAAAGCATAATTTTTAAATAATTTAAAAATGAGCAAATACGCTAAATAATTTGGCGTTTTTTGTAGTAAACATAATTAATTAAGAATACGCCGAATTGTTTGACGTTCTCTCTAAAAAACGCCATATATTTAGGCATATTCTTAAAAAACGCCAAAAATATGAGTGCATTTCTCATTTTTGCTGTAGAGAGAGAAAGCTGAATTGGAGAGAGAGACATGAAAAGGGAGAGAGAGGGAGAGGGAGAAGAGGGGTGAGAGAAACTGCCATAAAATTTATAAGTTTATTTAAATTAATATAATTATTAATCAAAATTAATAACTTTATAACTTAATATAATTATAAATTTAATTAGAATTTAAATTTTAATTTAATATAATTATTAATTAATTTTTTTAATTTCAAAATACTTTTTATAAAACTTTAAATTTTAATTTATTTAAAAATTTTTAATTTAATTTAATTTCAAATTACTTTAAATTTTTCAATTAATATAATTATTAATCAAAATTAATAACTTAATAACTTAATATAATTATAAATTTAATTAGAATTTAATTTATAAATTTTAATTAATATAATTATAAATTAAAATTAATAACTTTATAACTTAATTTAATTAAAAATAATAACTTAAAATTAGAATTAAATTTATAATTAGATTAAGTTATAAAGTTATTAATTTATAAATTAATAACATTTGTAACTATTTTTTGTTTTTTTCCTATCTTTAGCCTGATTTTTTTTGGCTAAGCTTTTTGTATTAATTTTTGTAATCCTTTTTCTTTTAATAGAATGGGCTATGAACCTTTTTAAAATTGGGCCTTTTGTCCGATCTTTAGAACGGTCAGAAACCATCTCTTTCATTCCACCGTCCACACTCTTTCTCCCACATTTTTTGTCTTTCTCTCTCCCCATCTCTGTACGGCTGTACCCATCTCTTTCTCTTTTTTTTTTTTTTTTTTTTTTTTTTTTTTTTTTTTGGGGAAATTAGTGGCAGAGCCCATTCATTAAACTATGAAAAGGAACCAATTACAAGTAAGCAAAGAAAGAAGAAGAAAAGGTGAGCAACAATGCTCATAAGAAAAAGGAGCAAGAGCTCACGTCAACCACAAAACTATAAAACCCAAACCTATGGCAAGCCCAAAAAAATGATAAAAAACAGAATGCCTGGACTCAGATATTGAGAATAACTCTCAAAATAAATTGCGCATTTAGATAAGTAGTGGCTCCCTTGGTTGCCCGAAGGCCATCCAAAGGGATGCCAGGACGGTAAGACATCATCGTCCAAGGCATCAAAATTCCCATCCAAATTAGCAAAATGATTCTCGAATGCATCCCGATTAATAAAGCAACGTGCGGCCTACACCAAAAAACTACAGCAAAATTTCCGATATGTCCTGCCATTTGCCCAACAGCCATGCCAGGTTGCCTGAGTAACCACAAAAACCCCGACATCCATGTATCCGAAAAGCTCAGCAAGATAGATAGAGGGACCATGAGAGTAACACCATCCAGCCACATTCAATAGCTCAAGAAAATACCAATACTCAATACAAAAGGCATTCCGGTCAGTAACAGCAAAACGTTCCAGCACAAAATAATGCATATTAATGCATTCGCTTAAGAATATCCTTGTAAATACCGCCATCCTTCCAGGATTTAATTTTTTGAGAAACAGCCTTGATAATTAAGTGACGAGTAGTGGTACTGCTACAAAATTTGTTCCCAAATTTTCTTGAATTCCTCTCCCTCCAAATATAATACACAGTGCACCACAGAAGCAGAGGGTAGAAAGTATGCTTACCCAGCAAAATAAAATTCCCCTAGCCAGGAAATCAACTACTTGGTGTAGGTTATGTCTCAGTAAAAAGGTATTTAAAGCAGGAATTAGTTTAGCAATAATTGCATGGGTATAATCACATTCAAAGTACAAATGTGATACATTCTCAACATTAGAGTGACACAGACAGCAAATAGGATTCACAGAAATGCATCGCTTGATCAACACGTCTGCCGTTTTAAGTCCACCAACCAAACTTAACCAACCAAAAACAGAAAATCTTAATGCAGCTCGCTTATGCCAAAGAACCTTGTGCCAACCAACAACAGTATCATTAGAGTAAAATTCATTTAAAAAATCATTATATCTACCAATTTTTCCATTGTTCCAATATAGAACTGCTCCATCCTGGTGAATTGGAATAGAAAGGATCCGAGAAAGGATAGGATCAGATATAAAGGAAGGGATTTGCCATACAGTACCATCCATAATAACCGAAATGTTAGAGTTTAGGGGAAATAAGTCCCTCAAGCCAGAGACATGGGGAAGACTGGATAAACAATCCCCCCAGCACCAATGATCCCACATTAATGAAATGGGTGAACCAACAGTAATTTTGAAAGCAAAGTTTCTTTTGACTTTTAAAGCAGTGTCACAAATCTGTTTCCATATGGGTGAATCCAAACAACCAGCCGGTTTCCAGGGAGAGGGATAATTGTGAAAAAACCAATTAGCTAACAGGGATGGAAAATTGTACATCCTAGAAATGATGGAGCAGGAATTAGCAAAGCGAATAGCACTAAGAGAAGGTACACCCAAACCTCCAGCCACTTTAGGTATACAGGTATTTCTCCAAGATATAAGGTGTAGCTTCTTGGCATTAGCATCCCCAGAATATAAGAATCTAGAAGCCAACTTATCAATCTGCTTGCAACAACTCTTAGGTATTATGGCTCCACGAATCCAATATGCAATGGTGTTCCATATAGTATATCGAAGGAATTGAAGTCTACCTGCAAAAGAAAGTAGCTTGGCTTTCCAACCAGAAAGCTTGTTAGAAATAACATCTATGAGAGGGGAGAAATCGATGATGGAAGGCTTTTTGATAGAAATGGGAATCCCAAGATAGGTGATTTTAGTGTGAGATTGAGGAATGTTGAGAGCAGCACATATATCATTGAAATTCGGCGTGTTAGGATGCATGATGAGGGTGCTTTTATGAGTGTTGACAACCAACCCGGAAGTGGAAGCAAATTTGCTAAGCAAGTTGGTAAGAGTGTTGCAGTTGTTAACATTAGCCTTGCCAAAAATCAAGACATCATCCGCATAAAGGAGGTGAGAGATTTTAAAGTCCCCAATTTTAAAAGGCTCAAAAACATCTCTGTCAAGGGAAGAATCCAAAAGGTTGGAAAAAGCATCCATTGCAAAGCAAAATAAATAAGGGCTCAAAGGGCAACCCTACCGAAGACCAGAAGAGGAGGGAATGAATCCTTCCAAAGCTCCATCTAAGCAAATGGAAAAATTAACATCCATAATACAAGACTTGATCCACCCAATAAACTCTTGAGGAATACCTTTCTGTGCAAGCCTTAGAAGAATGAACTCTCTGGACACAGAATCAAAGGCTTTTTTAATGTCGAGCTTAGCACACATATAATTAGATCTCCCACACCTCTTGAAGAACCCCAAAATTTCGGATCCAAGGATCACATTGTCAGTAGAAATCCTCTTGTTGATAAAGCCAGCTTGAGAGGCATTAATGATTTGAGGCATAATATGTTTAAGCCTAGCTGCCAGAATTTTAGCAATAATTTTGTACAATGTGTTACAAAGAGAAATTGGTCTAAAATCCAAAATAGATTCAGCATGGTTACTTTTTGGAATTAAAGCAATAGCGGTATTCTTAACACTTCTGGTGATGTAACCTTTCAGGAAAAAAAGATTGAATAGCTCTGCAAAGGTGCGGACCAATAATGTGCCAACCAGTTTTGTAGAAATGAAAGTTGAAACCATCCGGACCGGGAGAGGAATTTGAGCAACCTGAAAAGACAGCATGTTTAATCTCATTAACAGTCACCGGCCCAATGAGAATATGCCTAAGGTGAGGCGGAAGAATGTCTCCAATAGGAAAACAGTTAAGATCAGGTTGAACAGTAGGTGTGGGGTTATAGAGATTGTGAAAATGTTGGATGATATCAGCATGTCCATTAGGATTAGAGATCACAGTGGAGTTAATGATACCTTTAAGATTTTTCCTCCCCCTTATTTTAGAATACAGAAATTTAAGGTCATCTTCTCCCCTAGTAAGCCATTTAGCTTTGCCCCGTTGTATGATCCAAGAAGACCAAGAGTTGGAGAGATAAGCAATTTTAAAGCTAAGGTCTTTCAAGCTAGCATTAAGGCTTTCATTGTTAGGATCAACATCCAAACTAAAAAGAATGGCATGCTGTATGCTGGTAAGCTCTTTCAAAGATGTCTCAATTTTGAGAGAGGAGGACCATTCTTTTTTCTTAAGAAGAGTTTTAAAACATTTCAGTTTATCACAAAAGTCTATTAAAGGGTTCCCATTAGCTCTTTCCAGGAAGACATTGAGGAAGATATCCCAATAACCCGGCATATTGGTCCAATAATTTTTGAATTGAAAACGATGAGGTTTAGAGGGCACCTCAAGATCTTTAATCAGAATGGGTGAATGATCAGAGCAAAGGGGTTCTCCCACCAAGTAATAAGAGCAAGGATAGGCATCAAGCCAAGCATCATTTGACAAAGCCCTATCCAATTTGATGTGTATGGGGTTAGCATCTTGTTGATTATACCATGTGTAAAAGTGCCCAGAAGAAGCAAGATCCTTGAGATTTGAGTCAAAACACAGCGATTGAAGTTCTCCAAGCTTGCTAAAATGCAGAAGAGAGCTCCCGGCTTTTTCATTTTGATACCTACAACAGTTAAAATCCCCCACAATAATCCAGGGAATAGTGGTGTTCTGAGCAAGCTATCTAATATGATTCCAAAGAGACCGACGCTCTTCAATAGAATTTGAAGCATAGATTACAGAGAGTTGAAATTGAGAAGAAACACCATACTTAATCAATGCACTGATTAATTGTGAAGTACAAATTGAAGGAGTAAAATTAACCTTGTTCGAGGACCATTTTAGCCAAATCCTACCGGATCTAGCACAATCAAAGTTATGAAAACTGCTTTCATAAGTAAACACCTTGTGAGCATCACAGAACCAGGGGGCATTAAGACTAGAAACATTAATTCTATTTTCCAACAGACAGAGCATATCCAACCTTTCATTTTTAACTAATTGCTTACAAATGAGGACTTTGCTAGGACTATTAAAGCCCCTAGTATTCCAACACGCAATGGTTGGCAAAATCATTGAGATTTGGTGGAAGAAGAGGTAGGCTTCTTGGATTGCTTACCTCTGGTTTTTGACTGGTGATTAGAAGTACCCGTGTGCTGTTTAGATTGCATACTCTTTTGTTTCTGATTACTAAGATCGGTCAAAGTTTCAACCGATGTGGAAACATCCTCAAAAGTTTCTTGCAAAAGAGCATCATACTTATTCGGAGAAATAATACTTTTCACCACCTTATCAGACATAGTAAGATCAATACTGTGAACTAACCCATCTTCCGTAGGAGAGTTCAAATTCGGAATTTCCGAATTAGCGGATGCTTGAAAAATAGATTCAGATGGTTTCTCAGGCAGAACAGATTGAGCAATCACTTCTTTTTGATTGGAGCACATTTCAGTTGGATTTTCACCCATAGGAGGGATTATAGTGGAAGTGGAGTATTCTGGAAGATCTTTGGTTAATGATGAGGGTCGGGTAATAGAGGTTGATGCTTTATCTTTAGGAGATGATTGCAGAGAAGGTTGCATGAAGTTTGTGGTAAGAGCCCTATTATGACTAGTACCACTAGAACTAGGGGATGAAGGACCTGGTAAAGTGGAATGAGGAGGTGGCTGCATATTCCGGGAGATGGGCAGCTTGCTACGACTAGGACCCCTAGTCCGTGAAGCACGACCATTCCTGCTCTGGTCCCTACCACGGCCCATGGGAGGTTCAGATTGCTGAGGATTCGGGTTAGATGGGCATAAGTTTGTGGAGTGTAAAAGGGTATCACATAAGGTGCAATGGTCCGGCCTATATTCATACCTGATACTTAAGTTAATGATTTCATCTTCGACCGAAATGGAAACAAATTCTGGGTAAGTAGATTTACTGTTAACCTGAACACAAACACGTGCAAAAGTTAACCGGGATTTCTGAGCAGTGAGGGAATCGACAGCCAACGGAATACCGATTTTACTCGCTATCCTCGATATCCCTTCTGAATTCCAGCAACACAACGGCAGGTCCATGATTTTTATCCAGATTGGAACCGTTTTGAAAACATCCCTTTGAGGTCTAAATTTAGGGTACCATTTTTGAAGAATAAATGGCTTTCCCAGAAGAAACCATACCCCCTTTGACCATACCATCTCATAATCAACAAAGGAAGAGAATTTGAGAAGAAAGAACCCATCACTTAAATTAAAAAGCTGCAGCGTACCTTGAAGTTTCCAAGCTTTTTAATGGCAGCAAGTAAAGCTTCGTAATAAGGTCGACGACCTACCGAATAGCCCACCAGAGCAAGACTCCATTCTTCCGAAGCAACATCTGTTTTGGCTTTAGGAAAAACAACAACCTCATCAGGTTCGTTGTACAATGAAACCGGGATATCCTTGGAGGAAAAACTGATGGGATTCACAATATTGGACCAATCTTGAAGAGTGTTAACATAAATAGATTTAAGAGAGGAACGGGATAATGGAGGAAAATGATGGGTAGAAGACTCCATGATGAGATTCTCCAGCCGGCAGAGCCGTGGAAGAAACGCCAGTGTGAAGGGGCGAAAGGAGGGAGCGGGAGAGCTGAGGGCGGCTAGGGCGTATCGCGATTCTTAGTAGATGTCTTCTCTTTCTCTTTTCTTTTTTTTTTTTTTGGAAAAAATTAGGATCATAGCCCATTCTATTAAAAGAAAAAGGATTACAAAAATTAATACAAAAAGCTTAGCCAAAAAAATCAGGCTAAAGATAGGAGAAAACAAAAAATAGTTACAAAGTAGTAGAGAAGAATAAAAAAAACAGACAGAAGAAATATGTCCAGTCGGGACTCAGAAAAAATTTATACGATTATAGATTAAATCCAATCCTCCTTTGGTTGCCCGTAGACCTTCAAAAAGGAGAGTGCGGGATTCATCATCGTCCACGACCCAAAAGAACCTGCCAAAAATGAACCTTAACTGTAGCGACCAAGTCAAAAATAAGCCTGCCAAAGTTTTCCAACTATTTAGATTACTACCTAGAAACATGAGCCAGCAAATATCTGGGCGGGCAGCAACAAAATGCCACAAAAAAATCTTATAAAGTTTACAATCATTCCTCGTATATAGCCAAAAAACCACCCAGAAAATGGGAATTAAAGACAGCTTGGTGCCAGCCAAAACAAAAACCTCCAGGCGGTAATACGAACCAACAGAAGGTTCCCAAAGTGTTCCCACAAGTGATACGAGCCCAGCAGGTTCCCAACAGGAAAACCATTCAACATTTCGAATAACCACAAAATAAATCAACTGACCAAAGGGAATAGGAATCAATAACACAATTGCAACTCTTGTTTTAAGAAACTCCCATTTTTCCATTTGTCCAACTTCAGGTATATGACTCTGGAGTTTTTCGTTGATAAAGTTGAGACACAGGCAACATTACCATTAAATTTCCTGGAATTATGCTTATTCCAAATAAAATAAACAGCAGCATGTAAAACAAGAAGAGTGGCCTTCTTAGTTTCACGGTTGATGGATAGCCCATCAATAAAGATCAGATCTAGTAGACAGTAAGGAAATTTGTCCAGGGAACATAGAGGAGATGCTATCATTCAAAACACAATGATCCCAATAACAATCAATAGGACTGTTTGGGGATATTTGAAGGCAAAAATTCCTCTTAAACATAACAGTAGTAGAGCAGACACTTTTCCAAAAATCCGAACTAGAAGAATTGCAAGGTTTCCAAGGGGAGGTGTATCTAGTTTTCAGCCAGCTAGACAAAAGGGTTTCAGTGTTGTAAATTCTTAAAATGATGCGACAATTAAAAGCAGATCTAAGAGCATGAAGAGAAGCAATGCCCATGCCTCCTTTAGAAAGAGGTTTAGTAGTGGAACTCCATGAGATTAAGTGCATATGCTTAGATTGAGTGTCACCATGGTATAAAAACTTGGAGCTAGCTTTATCGATAGCTTTCAAAACAGTTTTAGGGATAATAGAGCCCCTGATCTAATAAGCCACCAAATTAAAAAATAGTATACTTGATGTATTGCAACCTACCTGCAAAAGAAAGAAGCTTTGCTTTCCAACCGGAAAGCAAGTTAACCTACCTACAAAAGAAAGAAGCTTTGCTTTCCAACCGGAAAGCAAGTTAGTTACCTTTTCAATCAAAGGAGAGAAATTAGAGATCTTGGATCTACCTAAGGAAATAGGTATATCCAAGTATGAGATTTTAGTGGAGCAGTTATGTATGTAAAGAGCTTGAGAGATGGAAGGGGTAATGGTGGCTAGAGGAGAGATGAGAAGGGTACTCTTTTGGAGGTTTAGGTGAAGACCAGCAAGATTGGAGAAGAGCTCCAAAATCTTCATGAGATTATCACAATTTTTAATTTCGGCTTTCCCAAAAACCAGTAGATCGTCAGCATATGTAAGATGAGATAGGTGGAAGTTATCCAACTTGAAGCCTTCAAAACAGTTTTGTTGAGAGGAATATTCAATGAGACAGGAGAGGGCATCCATTATAATGCAGAAAAGATAAAGACTGAGAGGGCACCCTTGCCTAAGACCGGAAGAGGAACTGAAAAAATCGTGAAGGCCCCCTTCAATACAAATTGAGAAATAAGTATCATTGATGCAGGCTTTTATCCAATTAATAAAAATAGGAGGGAAACCCTTTTGGCCAATCATAGCAGAAAGGAAATCTCTAGAAACAATGTCAAATGCCTTTTTAATATCCAGTTTTGCACAAAAAATTTATCCCGATGCTTTTGGTAAAAAATCCCGGCCCACAATTTCAGTCGCATGAATAGAGTTATCAGTGGAAAGTCTATTGGAGATGAAAGCAGCCTGACTGTGATGAATGATATCCTGCATATAAGGTTTCATTCTAGTAGCAATAATCTTGGCAATAATCTTATGTAAAACATTACACAAAGAAATGATCCTGTAATCTTGAATAGAGTATGCATGAGTTTTCTTGGGAATTAGAGCTAAAGAAGTAGCTTTAGCCCCTAATTGGGAGATAGTTTTTGATGAAGGAATTAACCGCTCTGCAAACCGTAGGTCCCGTAATGGACCAAGTACTTTTGTAAAAAGCAAAATTAAAACCATCCGGGCCAAGAGCTGAAGAGTTACAACCAGACTTGGTAGCCTCATGAATTTCATCATTAGTAACAGGTGTGGTGAGGAAATACATAGCTTCTTCAGATAACAGATTCCCACATGGAATATTGCTCAAGTCCACAAGAGGAGGCTTAGGGGAATTGTAAAGAACCTTGGAAATGTTCAACAATTCCATGAATATTTGAAGCTTGAATATGATCATTGTTACAAATAGAAGAGTGTAAAATACTCAAATTTTGATATTTTCTTCTATGAAGCTTAGAGTAGAGAAATTTTAAATCTTCCTCCCCGTTTCTTAACCATTTAACTTTGGATCTCTGTATGATCCAATTAGTCCGCAAAGAATTGTAGTAAGAATATTCTGAATTTATCTTCTTAAGTTGACCACAAAGGTTGACATTGAGAGGATCAGAGTCAACTTTAAGTTGAAATTGGTTTTGCAATGAGGAAAGTTCAGCACACTTAGTCTATAAGTGGCTAGAATTAACTCATCTCTTGGTCTTGATTTCAATCTTCAAAAGATTTAGATATTATGTGTTCTAAATATCGGACAAAATGTCAGAGGTGGGAATTAGTTTGCTTAACTCTCATTTTAAGCATTTAGCCTTTTTCGAAATTATGCTCTCGTAAATCAACTATCCCAACAATCTCAAAGCCCCCGCTTGAGCTCGGCAGCTTGATTTAAATATTTTTTATATTAAAAAATAATATTTATTTCACTCCCTTGCTTTAAATGAATAGGTCAAATGATTTGACATATTCAAAATTTACCAATTGCCAAATAATTTGACGAATTTGTTATTTTTTAAATTTGCCTAATAAATTTATTTTAAACTACATTTAATGGCATAATTTTATTTATAATCAAGCTTATTTTATAAAATTGAAAAAAAAAATCATTAATCTCTTTTTATTTTTTCCTCTCTTTTATTTAATATACTTAGTATAATTTGATGTTTTATTATTACTAGATTTAGTCATTTATTTTTTTAAGGAAATTATTTATGCATTATGTGAGTAATGCGAAAACTCTAATAATTGGAGAGAGAATTAAAAATTTATATGAAATCTATATTGTGAAGATAGCAATTTCTTCAAATTTAAGAGGTTATTTAACTCCAATGCAAAAAGTAAAACAAATATAATATATAATAATATAAGTGCATGTGATTATTTTTTTATTTAATTTTAAATAAAATAAATACATTAATAGTGATGATTGGTGGGAAAAGTTGGCAAACAACAGGTGATAAAATTATAGAGCTGGTGTTGATGGCGGGTGGCGGCCAAAATAAATTTTATAGAAATAACAACACATATAAATTTGATTTTTGAAAAACAAAATCAGCTCCAAAATATTTTTTTTTGGGATTTTTTTTTTTTATTTTATTAAAAGGTTAGTGCTGTTAACTTAAATCCCAATAGGCTATACGGACGCTCTTAGCCAATCTTCTGTCCGAATTCACCAACAATGTAGCTATACATTTTTACATGTGGGTGCTAAATAGGGGAGTCAAATTGAATTTTCGGGTTGAGTTCGAGTCCACCTAGAATTGTCTTTCTTTCATCTCACCTAACCCGATTAGGGTAACATGTCATAAGCTTTGAACTGAATCCAACACGGCCCTAGCCCACAATCCAACATGCTGACCCGGTTGAGTGTGATGTGCAACCAAGCGTGGGCGGCTGAGTGGGCAAGCGTGAGCAACAGGCGGGCGAGCGCGATGGACCACTGCAATGGATCATTAATTTTCAGGTTGCTTTTGGGTTGACCTGAATCCAACCCAAATCTATAATCGGGTCATAATATGAATTTCGAATACGACTCGTTTTTAAAATGAGTTGATCCGGACTCAAAATTTTCATGTTCAATTTAGACCAGAATTTTGAGTTTGTGTCAAATATTTTCAGCAGGTCCAAAGAATAAGTACGCATTTTCTTCATTACTCATACAAACCTCTAAAACATTTTAAAGTTACTTAATCACCATCTGCAAGATTACGCATTTACATATACATAAGCAATATTCCCCATGAGGATACCAATAAGACAAATTTAGCCAAACTAGTTATTTATATTAATTTTTTTTTTTTTTTTTTGAGAAATTGAGCGCAGAGCCCATTTCATTAGCAATAAAAGAAAATTACAAAATAAAAAATTTTAAAGTGTAAAATATGAAGCTGCGTGCCTGCATTAGCTACATTAAAATGGAGCAAAACTCACTCAAAAGGAAATAAATTGAACACCTATGAAAATGAATAGGGGAAGCTTAAAGCTTATACATTTGTTTAGAATGAACAGAAAAAGACAATTCACCAATGGCTGGGCTCAGAGCAAGTAATTGAGTCAGCTCAAGTTAGAAGAGGGACGCTCACTTGGTTGCCAAAGAGACCACCCAAGAGGAGGAGCCATACCACACTAAGAAATCTACTATGAAAATTAAGAGAAATACATACATATCACTCTTCTCTCTCTCTCTCTCTCTCTCTCTCTCTCTCTCTCTCTCTCTCTTCTCTCTCTCTCTCCTGGCTTCTCTTCTCACATGCACCGTTCTCAATATTTTCCTTACAAAAAATACAAGAGAAAGCCAAGTAAAATAACTCCAACGCACGCAACCCTTCAAAAAAATGAGAAAGAAAACCGTCCAATCTGTCTCGCAGTGCTACTACATCATTTTGGAGTGTTGCGGCACTAAAACCTCTGTCTTGATCTATTACGACGTTGTATCTCGACCGTTGTGGTACTCCACTCTCCGTCGTTCAGCGATGGGGTACTTGGGAACACAAAGCTGGACCGGTCGGTATGCAGCGCCAGGAGGCTCTAGTACATAGTGCCGAGACGTTGTACGTAAAAAAAAAATTTTTCACACCCCCCAGAAAGCACAACAAACTTGAGGTCTGATGCAACAGAACAATCTGATTGATCACACATAATCAGATTCCATGCATAACAATATTTCTCTTACACAACTGACTTTGCCCTCTTAGTTGAGAGCTTAGGCTACCAACTAAGGGCCATGTGCTAGAGTCTTTGTGTACGCGATGTGTGTGTAAATTTGCCTAGCTTTTTTTTTTTGTCCTTTTCAAGGAGAAGAAAAATTATTCTGATCTAAATTTAGGTACGATAACTTTTAATTTTCTTTTATTTGTTTTTAAGGGCATTTGACTCCTTCACATATGCGACAAAGAGAGGGTCATTAGAACGTTTTAATCCTCCATGCCATACTTGAAATTAGCCTATTCTCTTAACGATTTAGAACAAGCCAAACAGAAAGTGGAGATTTTTTGGTTCCCCGTTGGGATAGACAACCACAATTGAAATTAATTAATAAATGATTACTTTGGCTAAATTTGTCTTATTGGTGTCCCGCGTAGGGGTGCAAAGAAGTCGAGTCGAGCCTAGCTGTCGAAAAATGAGCTCGAACTAGATCTCGAGCTTGACTCCACAGAGAAAAAACGAGCTCGTCGAGCGGGAGGTCAAGCTATATTCGTTAGTGTCCGTTAACTTCGCCAGCGTCGTCGTCCGTTGTAGACGTCACCGTCTGTCCAACGCCGTCGTGAGATCTTTGTCGCAGACATCGCATATGACGCCATCTCAGATGCCGTCATCCGCTTCAGTTTCCGCTTCCGTTGTCCATCACAGACGTTGTCGTAAGACCTTTGTCGTTGTTCGTTGTAGACGTTGCAGATGTCGTCATCCGGTTTCGCTTCCGCTTCCATTGTCCCTCACATACGTCGTTGTCCATCCAATGCCATCGTGAGACCTTCGTCGTTGTCCGTTCCAGACGTCGTAGATGCCGCCGTCGCGCGCAGATGTCGTCGTCCGCTTCTGCTTCCCCTTCCGCTTCCGCTTCCGTTGTCCATCGCAAACGTCGCAGATGTTGTTGTCGAGCATAACAGCGTCGCAAATTCGATTTTCCTACTTGTGGTTTGGATTTCCCGCTTGCAAATTGGATTTTATGCTCGCTAGCTCCGTCGTCGAGCTGCTCGTCGAGTCGACGAGTCGAGTCGAGTCCGACGCCTATTCGAGCTCGAGCTCGATAAGCCTACGAGCTCGAAACTGTGTTCGAGCTCGACTTGCCGAGCCAGTTACCGAGTCGAGTTCGAGCCGGCTCGCGAGCCGGCTTGACTTAGTTACACCCTTAGTCCTGTGTCCCCATTGGAAACCTTTTTTTATGTGTATGCAAAAGAGTAATCTTCCGGATGGTGACTAAATAACTTTAAAATGTTTTTAATAGTTTAAATTTAAATTTTAATTATCTTTAAAATTAAAAATAAAATTAAAGTGAACTATGCTTTTAGCCTGAGATGAAATCCCTTCTATTTTTTATATCGAGCTCTGTATTACTAATGATTTTTCAAAATATTGGATTGAACTTTATGACGGTTCATATCAATTCAGCAGAGGAAAAATATTGTTTATGATTATTTTTTTAGAGGTTTATTAGTTTCTTAAAAGTTTACATCAATTAATTTTTTATAGAAATTTAAGTAAAATTAATATTAAATGTATGCACAATTTTAAATTATCATCGAAGACTTTTGATTTGTGTAAAAAATTAAACAAAATAAAATAATTGAGGACTTATTATATTGCCTTACCAACATTTAATCCTTTTTAAATTATTATTTAGGGTATATATATATTTCCTTTTAGTTTCAGAGGAATTCACCCAAACTATTGCGCTAATTTGCCGTTTTATGACACTTGATAAGTAGAAAGTATAAGCATTTGCTCATATACTGCCATAGCCGCCCAGCTCCTTAACTTTACTGCCACCAGCTTTTTTTTTCTCTCTTTTTTTTTATTTTTTATTTTTGGGGAAATTTGGGCCAAAGCCCATATTATAAACTATGAAGAAAAAACAGAATAACATGTATAAAGAAAAAACAGAATTCAATGTTCGTTTGCTTCAGAATAACCAGGAGAATTCAATGCTCGTTTGCTTGCTGGACATTCTGATTTTGTGGAGCATTCTAAGTCCTCTCTGTTGTTTGAGCGTTGCTCTTTGAGTCGTACTTAGTTCTTCTCTTTTCCTTGTAGTTTTCCCTTACAGGTTTTCTTTTTGTGCAACTTCCTTTTTGTTTTGGATAGTTGATGGCTTTTTTTCTTTATACCTGTTATTCTGTTTTTTCTTCATAGTTTATAATATGGGCTTTGGCTCAAATTTCCCGAACAAAAAAAAAATTTTTTTTTTGGATGGTTGCTAGCTTTTTTTCTTTATACCTGTTATTCTGTTTTTTCTTCATAGTTTATAATAGGGAGATTTACATACATACACTATATTACTATCATTTTACATATCTAACACGTCAAATATTAATATTACAGCTATTCCGCTCAAATCACTTATTTACCTCAATTATACCACTCTGTCTCCAATGGGCGTCACTATGGGTGTCAATTTTGGGTCATGGGTCGGGTGGGGTTGAACCCGAAACTGACCCGACCCGGGTTCAAATGGGTCGACCCTAACTCGACCCGGTAGATAAACAGGTCGGAAATCCAAATCCGGGGCCGACACGACGGGTTGTTAGGTTGACACGACCCGACACTGGACCTATAACGCGCGAACGAGCGCGGGCGAGCGGTGAGAGGCGAGCGCGGGTGCGCTGGCTCTGGCAGGAGCGGCAGCTTCGCGGGCAGGGCCCGGGCAGCCGTGGGCGCAGCGTGTGGCTGGCGGGGCAGCGCGGGCAGTTCAAGTTAAACCGGTTCGCGGGTTGACCCGGCAACCCGTCGGGTCAACCAGGACCCGACCCATTTTTCAAACGGGTCGAATCCGGGAACCCGAACCCGACCCGTTTTGAAATCGGGTCGGGTCCAACCGTGATTTTCCAGGTCGGGTTCCGGTTAGGTTTTCTTGTCATGTCAAATATTGACACCCCTAGGCGTCACAACGTTTTTGCATTCCGTCTCCGGCAGGGTCACGACATCTTCTTCCAGCAGAAATCCTCCTTCGTGCGCTTCATCTCGCCAGTTGTTACTCAGAAGTACGCTCGCCAGACAAAATCTACCTTGCTGTGGATTCTTTCGTCGTATGCCGTCGATTCTTTCCTAGTATGTTCATCCAAGTGGAAGTGCTCTATTCCGGTTTCCATTCCATTTTTCCTGTTCCTTAATTTTTCATTTGTTTTTTTTATGTGTGGATATTTCTATTTGTTCAAGCATCCATTCATTAACAAAAATGCATTATCTAATCACAGAATCGACATCTCAAATATTAATTAGGTCAATGCATACAAAACTATAATGGAAGCAGATCCATGATACCTGGAGGCAGACGAAAATAACTAATCAAACCACAATTTTCATACTTTTACATTGGATTATGAAAAAGGCTTACTATGTTCGCAAATAATAGAACCAAGCCCCTCTCCTTTTTCACTTCATCAGCTCTCAGAACTTAAGCCCTAACATGCAAAAACAGAGACGAAAACGTCGTGAGGCCCACTGGAGACGAAGTGGTATAATTGAGGTAAATAAGATATTTGAATGGTATAGTTGTAATATTAATATTTGAGGTATTAAATATGTAAAATATTAGTAATACAGTGGTATATATGTAAATCTCCCTTTATAATATGGGCTTTAGCCGAAATTTCCCAAAAAAAAAAAACTTTACTGCCACCAGCTTTTGTGGATTTTGGCCCAAAAAAAAAAAATTGGGCTTAGCCCGCATATTAACGAGAAGAAAAGATTACATGTAAAAAGAAACCAAAACAGCCTCAAACAAATAAAGAGTCTAGCTCATAAGGAGCTCAAAAATCATGACCAAAATACAAACAAAAATAGAAACAAAACACCAAAAAAAGAGCTCCAACACGAAAAAGCCTGGACTAAGGGAATAAAGCAATATATCACAAAATAACTCAGACCCCTGGTTGCCTAAATACCGCCCAAACGGGAGCGTGCAGCCTCATCATTGTCGCAGGCAAGGAAAAAACCATCGTAAAACCATCTGCAACAGCACAATACAGCAATAACGACCCCAATCAGCATCTAACAGGAAGCAGTTCAGGAAAACCGCACAGCAACATTAGGGACAACAGAGTTTCAGAGGGCAATAAGAATTAGCGAGAATGATCATACCAGATCCAGGGTAACAATGCTGTGCCAAAACAACTAGAAACTTCAATCAAATGCAGCCCATATGACAATTATAACGGTGGCAGTAAAGTTAAGGAGCTGGGCGGCTATGGCATTATATAAGCTACTGCTTATACTTTCTATTTATCACAGTACACAGTTTAGTTTTCTGTTTGCCCTTTCCTGTTATAGTAGACAGATATGATATATACTATTATAAGAAAAATCTTAATATATTAAGATTAAATGCACTTAAAATCATTATATTTATATATGAAAAACTTATATAATTATAAATTAAATTTAATTTACATATCTTGGCAAAATGTTTTTACAATCATTCTTATTTTATATATATAAAAAAAATCTTTTATCTTTTTTGTATTTTTTCATCTCTTTGCATTTAATATACTTGGTAAAATTTAATGTTTGATTCTTATTACATTTTGTCATTAAATTTCTTTTTTTTTTTGGGAAAATTATTTATGCATTATGTGATTAATGCGAAAACTCTAATAGTATTGAAGAGCTAATTAAAATTTATATGGAATCTATATTGTGGAGAGAGGAATTTATTCAAATTTAAGAGGTTATTTGACTCCACGAAATACAATAGGCCAAATTTTAAAAACAAGCAGCTCTTATGCCAGTTTTAGCAATAGAAGCATGAAGGGTAGAAAATATAAGAATGAGCATAGTCGCGATAGGCTATGGTGCATTTTGAGGACGCCGATCAATTCGGCGTATTCCACTGATTTCAGAAATTTCTGTCTTGCTCTCGTTTTCCGGAATTGCTCTCCTTTTTCGGAATTGGTTTGGGAGTGAGAAATTTATTTTGGCTGTCTTGGCCGAAGTGCCTACTAAAATGGTAAAAAAATATGTATAAATTTATTTTAAATAAATGTTTAATTGTAATATAATTTATAAGTTGTAATTAATTTTTGTATAGTTGTAATAATTAATTTTATTTTCTTCATTGTTTTATTTAATTTAAATAAAAATTTAAAAGATATATTGCAAAAAAATCTTTAATTGTTATAATTATAATTATATTTCAGATAATAAAATTAATATTATTTTATATTTGATTTAATATTAAAAATTTATTTCATGTAATATATTTCATAACTAATGGTCCCTTTGTAGCAAGAGCTTCCTTATCATCGTCCATCAAAACATCAAAAACCGTCAAATCACAAACCTTATTTCTTTTTACTTTTTTTTTTCTTATTACCACTCGCATTTAGAACACCACTAACAGTAGAATGGTCCTCAAATTCATGATAATTGATACATCATCAAAAATTTATCTTCATCTGGCACAAATATCGATGCAAAAATCAAATTGGAAACTTTCGAAATTAAAATTGGATTCATCTGAACTCTGATTTTCAGCAAACTTACAGTCGAATTGAACGTCTCGGAAATACGAACCACCGCCTGACGCCGGAGTTTCGCCGGACTATCACTTAAGGGCCTGAGCTCCGCCAGACCACGACCTAACGTCATTGCTCCGCCAGACCACCATTGAAGCCCTCACCTCCGTCGGACCACCAAGTAATATTCATGTTTGCAAATCGTTTGGTAAACCAAATTGTGGTTTGAACCCTCCAACAGTGCCTCAGACCCTTGATTTGGAACCATTTAGACTCGGATTAAGTCAAATTTGGTGTTGTTGGGTTTGTATTTCTGATACGTTCAATTCGACTATAAGTTTGTTAAAATTGGAGTTAAGCTCGTCCCAATTTAATTTCGGAAGTTTCCAATTTTATTTTGCCTTGAGATTCATGCTTGATCAAGATAATTTTTTGAAGACCTATCAATAATTAAATATTTTTTTTGCAATATATCTTTTAATTTTTTTATTTAAATTAAATAAAAATGAAGAAAATAAAATTACTTATTACAACTACACAAAATTAATTACAATTTATAAATTATATTACAATTAAACATTTATTTAAAATAAATTTATGCATATATTTTTACTACTCTGCACTTCGCCAAAACAGAGCCAATACAAATTTCTCCCTCCAAAGCAATTCCATAAAACAAGAGCAATTTCGGAAAACTAGAACAACTCATGAATTTCCGAAAGCAGTGGAATACGCCGAATTGATGGTCGCACTCAAAATGCATCAAAGCCTATCATGACTCTGCTCGTTTTTATATTTTCTACCGTTCATGCCTCTATTGCTAAAACTGGCATAAGAGGTGCTCGTTTTAAAAATTTTGCCAGTACAATATATAATAATATAAATATAAATGATTATTTTTTTATTTAATTTGAAGTAAAATAAATATAATAATAGTGATGATTGGTGGGAAAATTTGGCGAAAGCCGGGTGATAATAATTATAGAAGTTGGTGTTGATGAAGAGTGGCGGCCAAAATAAATTTAATAGAAATAGCAACACTTATTAATTTGATTTTTGAAAGAAAAAAAAAACCAAAATAATAATTTTCAGGAATTTTTTTTTATAATTTTTTTTTCAAAGGTTAGTACGGTAGTTAACCTGAATCCAAATAAATCATACATACACTCTTAGCTCGTCTTCTGCAGGATTCACCTAAAATGTGACTATATTTTTACATGTGGGTGCTAAATAGCGGTGTCAAATTGAATTTTCGGGTTGAGTTCAAGTCCACCTAGAATTGTCTCGCTTTCATCTCACCTAACCCGATTAGGGTAACATGCATAACCTTGGAACTGAATCCAACATGGCCCTAACCAACAATCCAACATGCTGACCCGATTGAGTGTGATGGGAAACCAAGCGTGGCGATTGAGTGGCAAGCGTGAGCAACAAGCAATTGAGTGCGATGGACAACCGTGATGGATCATTAATTTACAAGTTGCTTTTAGGTTGACCCGGAAACAACCCAAAATTACAATCCGGTCCTATTATGAATTCTGAACCCGACTTATTTTCCAAATGAGTTGACTCGGACTCAGAATTTTTGAGAGCTGGGGTCGGGGAACAGATGAAAGAAAAATGGAGAGCAAATTTAGGGGGGTGGATCGTTGACAGTAGCCAAATAATCATTATCGACCAACTGTAGTTGGAGGATCATTTGTCTGGTGACCATAGTAGAAGGACTATTATTAGGTGATCATAGACATAGGAGATAGTCGAATGATAGATGATCATGGACCATAGTAAATGTTGAAATTTTTGTACTAAAAAACAATTTAAAAAAGGAGTACGAAAGCTATCCCAAATGAAACCTAATTTGTCCTTTGTACATGTAAGATTTGAAAAACGATAATTAATTTTAATTCATTTTTCTATTTTATAAATATTACATTTAAAAAAATAAATTAAAATACAACCAGCCCTAATTTAAAATTTGTCCGACTACTCTTTATAGTTGGGGCGAGCAGCAAGCATTCCTTGCAACTTGATTCTGTTGGTGAAATTTTCAAAATTCTTTGTTGATTTCTATCTTAGGCAATATAAATTCAACTCAGCCCACAAAAATGGCCCCCAATGTATCTGCTACTCGTCCCACAAAATGGCCCATTTTAGGCCTGTTAATTGACATAATTAACAGGCATAGGGAGGACACGTTCAAGACAAATCAACGTATGCAATGGGCCAACTTCAACAAGTTCACCCATTAACAGGCCTAAAATGGTCCATTTTGTGAGACTAGTAGTAGATACATTGGGCCATTTTTGTGGGCTGAGTTCAATTTATATTGCCTAAGATAGAAACAACAAAGAATTTTGAAAACTTCACCAACAAAATCAAGTTGCAAGAAATGCTTGCTGCTCGCCCCACTATAAAGAGTAGTCGGCCAAATTTTAAATTAGGGCTGGTTGTATTTTATTTTATGTTTTTAAATGTAATATTTATATAATAGAAAAATAAATTAAAATTAATTATCGTATTTCAAATCTTACATGTACAAAGGACAAATTAGGTTTCGTTTAAGTTAGCTTTCGTACTCCTTTTTAGAATTATTTTTTAGTACAAAAATTTCAACATTTACTATGGTCTATGATCACCTATCATTCGACTATCTCCTATGTCTATGATCACCTAACAATAGTCTTTTTTACTATGGTCACCAGACAAATGATCCTCCAACTACAGTTGGTCGATAATGATCATTTGGCTACTATCAATGATCCACCCCCCTAAACTTGCTCTCCATTTTCCTTGCAACTATTCCTTGACCCCAGCTCTCTCTCCATCTCTCCCACTTCTGCAATCATGAAGGGTCTGGGGTTGTTCTCTGATATCGGGAAGAAGGCGAAGGGTGAGTCTCCCGTACCTCGACAGATCCTTTCCAAGGACTTCTGATTGTGCTGTGTTTTATTTCCTAAAAAATTAATATTCGAAACGTTTGCTTATGACCCAGATTTGCATACGAAGGATTATAGTTACGACTAGAAATTAACAATTTCAACCAGAAGCGCTACCGGAGTTCAAAATTTTGTTGAACCAATAGAAAACTACTTTTAAAAATAATAAATAAACTATTCCAAACGAAGTTCTTGAATGTGACAGATGCACTATAAAGTTTGCTGCAAATAATAATTTTTCATTGTAATTTAAAAAATAATAATGAAAAAATAATAAAAAATCAAATAAATTTGGGGTTGGTAGTTGAAAAATGTATCAAACAAAAGCTTATATGTTTGCAATAGTACTCACAGCAGCAACAAAATTTACATGTGAAGAAACATGGAAACTAGTGGCTATTGTTAAACCTACAAGGAAGAACAATAATCTCTACAAGGAAGAACGGTATTAGAAAATGAGAGACAGAGAATGCAGAGAATGGTTTTTGAGCTTCTATCATTTCTCATAGTTTCTTGAATGAATAGTACAAGTATATATATTGATGTTGCTATAACCGAAAGGGTAAATAGGCGCCTGCAGGTAGTCGTGGAGAGCCCGCTCCTGCGATGCACTGGTGGACCATGTGCGCCTACTACAGTAGCAGTAGAAACGTTCTCTGGTATGATTATTGCCAGAGTATGTTAACAGCCTCCCTCAAGCTGATGGTGCCGGAGAAACCATAAGCTTGTTGCAAAGATTGGTGAACCGAATACGAGGAAGAACCTTAGTTAAGATATCAGCTATTTGATCCTGGGAACTAATGTGATGCACATTAACTGAAGCAGATTTGATGCAATCCCATATGATATGATAGTCCACCTCTATGTGCTTAGTTCGGGCATGAAACACGGGATTATGGGCAAGTGCTATTGCTGAGACATTATCACAATATAGAGATGTAGGTGCTGTAATAGGGAATTAAAATTCAACTAACAGACGTCTGATCCAAAAAATATTTGTCTCTGTTGTAGCTAATGCTCGGTATTCCGCTTCCGTGGACGAGCGAGCAACTATAGGTTGCTTCTTCACACACCAGGAAATAAGATTATCACCAAGAAACAAGCAATACCCCGTGGTAGATTTTCTGTCGAATGGGTCACTCGCCCAGTCAGAATCAGCATAGGCACGCATAGATAAAGAACTGGAACCATCTTTTACACCAAAATTTGCAATTCCTTTACCATACCGAAGTAGATGCTTTAGTGCCTAAAAGTGATGTTGTAACAGAGTATGCATAGATTGGAACAACAGATTAACTGCATAAGCAATGTCTGGATAGGTTATTATTAAATATTGTAAAGCACCAACAAGTTGTCGAAATAATTCAAGATTTTCAAATCACTGTAATGCAGTTGCATCCGATGATTGTTTCAAGGGTAGAGGTATGCCAACTAAATTGCAATTGGGCATACCTGCTCGGTGTAGAAGATCTAAAGCATATTTTGATTGAGAAAGATGATAACCTGTATCATTTGTAACCGCTTGGATGCCGAGGAAGTAACTGAGATTGCCAAGGTTGCGAATTTTTAAATGTTAATGAAGATTAAACAGCAAATCAACTAGAATTGCTGGATTATTGGCTGTAACCAAAATGTCGTCCACGCACACTAAAAAATATATGAGACGAGAGTTATAATTGTAGACAAGAAAGGAAGGATCTGCATCACTATGCCGAAAACCCCAAGCTTGCAAATGTGTAGTAAGTTTGGCAAACCATTGATGTGGGGATTGTTTAAGCTCATAAATAGCTTTCATAAGTCATAAATAGCTTTTTGTAAACGACAAACATAATCTAGATGCTGAGGATCTTTAAACCCCGGGGGCTGATGCATATATACAACTTCATCCAAATCACAGTGTAAAAATGCATTGGAAACGTCCAACAGAAGATTTAAGCTAGATTTTTCTTAAATACTGTAAAACAAAATTTCTGAGACTTCAAATTCTACTATATTGATAAATCCTGATTCATACCCATTCTAAGTTAAATCTAGGATTTATTATCCCTCCATCTACAGGATTTAACAAGTTCAAAGATTTGTCTTCACACAAATTTTAATCTTGAAACAAATATGCAAACAAAAAATCAAATTTGAAACACTCAAGCTTTACTAAATCCGGATATACATAAACTTAACATATCCTACTTGTAGCCAAACCAAAAAGAGTTGGAGAGAAAACCACAACACATAGCTACAATATATCATAAAGCTATTTTCTATAATTTGAGATTTAAGCAGTTTTTAATACAAACATTTTTAGATCAATTTTTTTAATTAAAAGTTGCTTTAGAAAGAAATAAGAAAATTATCTCAAATAAAACTTTAAAATTATTTTGCTTGGAACAGCTTTTTTTATTATTTTTTAAAGTAAATTTTTAGTAGAGAATTAAATTTTTGTATTAATAAATTTATGTGTAATTTTTGGCTTTTTTTTCCCAAAAAAAAAAAAAACTTTTGGCTTTAATAGTAGGGAATCTGATAGTTGTTTGGCTATAAACATGCCGGTTGACCCCACATTGATAAGGTGATATGACTACTAAAATTAATATCTAAAATAAATTTCTTGTAATTTTGTTGAGATTAGTAAATGTTTAAAAATTGAATTTAGAATTTAAATGGGAGTCAGCCTAAGTGGGAGTTCCATCATAGAAATCATACATCCTCATATTATGATTTCTTATTCCCAAGAAATAAGAAAAATGTCTTTAATTATGACATAATTTTACTAAATTGGAAGTTCTTAATAATTCAATATTTTGTCTTTACTTGGGAATACATCCATCATAATTAAAGACATAATTTTACTAAATTGGAAGTTCTTAATTATGAGGAAATAAGAAAAATATTGGAAGTAAGAAAAATGTCTTTAATTATGAGGAAATAAGAAAAATGTGGTTAATTATGACATAATTTTACTAAATTATGAGGATGTATTCACAAGTAAAGACAAAATATTGAATTATTAAGAACTTTCAATTTAGTAAAATTATGTCATAGTTAAAGAAATAAGAAAAATTATGTCATAATTAGTAAAATTATGCAGTCATATCACCTCATCAATGTGGGGCCGGCAATTACAAACTTCATCCATAAGGAGCATAGCCCATCTATCGTCAACCGGCCTGTTTATAGCCAAACAACTATCAGATTCCCAACTATTAAAGCCAAAAGTTTTTTTTTTTGGAAAAAAGCCAAAAATGACACATAAATTTATTAATACAAAAAATTTAATTTTCTACTAAAAATTTACCTTAAAAAATAATAATAAAAAACTGTTCCAAGCAAAATAATTATAAAGTTTTATTTGGAATAATTTTCTTATTTCTTTTTAAAATTTGTGTGAGGACAAATCTTTGAACTTGTTAAATCCTGTAGATGGAGGGATAATAAATCCTAGATTTAACTTAGAATGGGCATGAATCAAGATTTATCAATATAGAAGGATTTGAAGTCTCAGAAAATTTGTTTTACAGTATTTAAGCTAAATCTAGCTTAAATCCTCTACCTAAAATAGAATACCAAATTAACATATTATTTTGCAAGTATATATATATATATATATATATATATATATTGATTGAGCACTAATCTCGAGGCAAAAATCAAGTTGGAAACTTCGAAAATTAATTTTGGGATCATCTGAACTTCGATTTCAGCAAACTTACTATCGAATTGATCGTCTCGAAAATACAAATCCATCGATAAAATACAAATCCATCGATACCAAATTCGACTTAATTCGAGCACAAATGGGTCCAAATATAGGACCAAAGCGTTGTTAGAAGGTTCGAACTAAAATTTGAGTTACCAAACAGTTTCTAAACATAACGTGCTTATAATCGAATCGAGCGGCTCGACGAGAAAAATCCAACGAGTCAAAGATCGCCAAATTCTGACACTACTAAGGCCTTCAAAATATCTGACGAACATTCTATGATCAAGGGATTCAATATCGGTCGTCCATTCGAACCACTCCTGATTCGCCCCTGATCTCTCACCTATTTACGGGCCATGACACTGCAGAAATCTATAAATAGACCCCTCATTTCTCATGAGGGGAACCCTCAAGCCAAGGCCCATGCAAGAAGAAGAGAAGGATAGGAGGGAAGAAACTCCTCCTCGACCACCGCCGCCGGAATTCTGCCCGACGCCATAATTCTGCTTCACGTTCAAGCAATGCCAAAATCCTGCCTGACATTCAAGTGACACTGGAGTTTCACCCGAACTCCAAGTGACGTCGGAATTGCGCACAACCTCGAAGTGACGCCGAAATTCCGCCCGACCTCCAAGTGACGCCGGAATTCCGCCTGACCTCTAAGTGACGCCGAATTCCGCCTGACCTCCAAGTGACGCCGGGGTTTTGTTCGATCTCCAAGTGACTCTGGAGTTCTGCCCAAATACTCTATAACGCCGGAGTTCTACCCGGACGCCGACTAACGTCGGACTTCTACCCGATGATGGACCTCCGCTCATTGCCAAATTTCTACCCGACACTAGACTTTGACCTATTGTCGGACTTTCACTAGACATCTATCTGATGTTGGATTTCACTCCATTGATGGACTTCTACCAGACACAGTCCTTCCGACCTCCATCGCCAGCCGACTACGGTTCTCCTGACTTACATATGTTGCCTGCCGGCTACAGTCCTTCCGACCTCCATCGCCAGCCGACTGCGGTCCTCCTGACTTACATTGCCCGAGTTTGGGGGTGTTGCGGTGCTCAGCTCTCATACTAGTCCATTTCAATAGATATAGTGCTAACGCAGGGCATCTTTGTTTGGAGTAGCATGGCATTAGGTCAAATTTTTATAAAAATACTAATTTCCACTTCATTTCTATTTTGGTTAAAATAAAAATCCCCCTTTAAGTTATCATTTAGAGAGAAGGAAAAAATTTAAACAGAGAGGTAGTATTGGGTGACTTTGATCATTTTCTACTATTGGCCTTATTCGAGAAGTTGTCCGGATTGAGGTATATTATATTATATTTATCTCAATTTTAATAATGCTAGAATTTTAGTATTATGAAGCATGTCAAAAGGGTTTGTATGCATAAAACATGATGTCTGAAAGTTTCACTTGGGAGAGCTTTGGCCCCGAGTTTGGGGGTGTTTCGGTGCTCAGCTCTCATACTATTGGCCTTATTCGAGAAGTTGTCTGGATCGAGGTATATTATATTATGCTTTTCTCAATTTTAATAATGCTAGAATTTTAGTATTTTTTATTAAAATCCTAAATTTATAGTATAAATTAGGGACTACTTTGTATCCATTAAAATTTACTTGTGTAATTTTTTGTAAGCTGCATGAGTTTCAAGCTTTTTAATATTTTAATATGTTGTTACTTGGTAAACTGAAAAATGTACTATTTTTAGCAAAACTAGTACATTTTTAGCAAACTAGGATCTTTTTTTCGACCAATTTCTTAGAAAGGTCAATGCAATTGATGCCCTAGCTTCAATTTTATCATTGATGTCACATGTGAGAAACCTCAAAACTATAATAAGAGTGTCAAGAACCTTAGCTCTCACCTCCAAGATCAAATATATGCTCTTCCCTCTTGATTTCAAAAGAAATCCAAAGAAAAATGAGGTAGAAGATCTCAATCTTGCGCATTCACCTACCTTCTCTCGCTTGATTCGATGCTTCTCCTAAATCTTGGTTCATACATCCCATCTTTTTTGTCTCAACTGCACTTAATAGGAGAAAACAAAATACGCAAATGAGACTATACCAATAGCTATATATAAAGCTATACAAGAGAGAAAGTTTATTAATTATAAAATATGAATAAGAGATCTTATTTAATGCAAATTAGTTTAATTTGATATTTGATTCATTAATTAATAGAAACATAAAAAGTTTGCTTGAGAATGTCATATGATAAACAAATATTCAAAAATAATCCAGTCATTTAATAAAATGAACTAGAGATTATGCACCATAATATTTTTAGCATTAAAAATTTATTTCTAACCATTTTAATTATTATCTTGAATGTTTTGTCACGCATATTTATGATAGTTCATTCGGGTGCAACCAAATCAAGATCGTCTCCTCTCGCTCCCGTGTGCGATTTAGGGTTTCCGCCGTCACCACCTTTCTAGCTTCTTTTCTTCCCGGTTTCGCTTGACGATCGGCTTTGGTTTCGTCAAGGTGTGTTCCTTTTGGCTTCCTTTTTCGGTTCGTGGCCCTGTGGGGCGTGGTTTCATGGCGGGTGTTCCCCCTCTGAATCCGTGGGGGAAACTTACCGCCCCTTCGACTGCGAGGAAGGTTGGCTTTTTCAATCTGGGATCCGATGACGCTAAAGATATTCCTTCTTCTCGATCTTTCAAAGAAGTTCTTGAAGGGACTCATTCAGGTGATATTTTTCCTAATATTCAGCAAGATGTTTTTAATGGTTTCCCTGCGGTGCTTCTATCCGATGAAGAAGTTTTTAAAACTGGCGTCTCCGTTTCAATTTACTTTGGTCGGTAAATTTGGTGTCCGTAGACCTAATCTGGATTCCATTAGAAATTTTTTTTCTTCTTCTTAAGCTTACTGGATTTTATTCGGTGGGGCTTTTGGACTCGAGACATGTTGCTATCCAACTATCTAACGATCTCGATTATAGTAGGGTTTTTGCTAGAAGGTCATACTTCATTCTTAACTGTCAGATGCGCATCTTAAAGTGGACTCCATTTTTTGATATTAAGGAGGAATCTCCTATTGTGCCGGTTTGGATTTCCTTTCCTAATCTTCGTTTACATTTCTTTAACTCTAAAGTTCTACATGCGTTGGGTTCTATTTTTTGGTAGACCGTTGCAAACGGATCAGGCTACTGCTGCTAGGACTCGACCTTCTGTTGCTAGAGTGCTTGTGGAAGTTGATATTTCGAAAAAGCATCCCAAGGAAGTTTGGGTCGGTTCTAAGGCTTACGGGTATTTGCAAAAGGTTGAATTTGAAAAAGTTTCTGAATTTTGCAATCACTGTAAAATGCATGGCCATGCACAAGTTGACTGTTTTAAATTCAATCCGGAGCTTAAGAAGTCGGTTGTTCCTAATATCAGGAATTCTGGTGGTAATGAGCCTAAACAAGTTTATGTTCCTATACATAATTCCATTGAAGAGAAAACTATGCCTGTGGACTGCCCCTGCTACTGCTCTTGTGGATCTAGCAGATAAATCTGATAGTCCTTTACAGGAAACGAATGGGGAAGAGGATAATAGGGAGACGTCTAAGGAAGATATTGTTATTCCTCCAGAAATTGGTAAAGGGGATGTGGGTAATATGGAAATGCTGATGGATGATACAAAATACTGCTAATGTTGCTTTAGTTCAGTCTTCTAATGACATTTCTTCAACTGATCCTAAACTATTTATATTGATTGAAGATATGTTTAATGATATGCCTACTACTTCTAATTCTGTGGCAATTGAAAATGCTCTTCTTGCTAAACAGGACTTGGAGCAATCGAAAAATGATGGTGAGGAGGTGGACAATGAGCTTGTCGAAGAAGGTGAATTTGTTCCTTCCTCTAAAAACAGATATATTTCGCCGTATAATCATGGTATGGCTTCTTCATCCATTGCTAAAAATAGTAAGGAAGTTTTTTTGTTAACTGAAGAAGCTTTTTCTATGAAAGGGGGAAAAAAAAAAGGTAAAAATGCCAAAAATTTATATCCTGCTACCCCGAGAAACACTAGAGCTCAAACTTCTTACAAGGATTGTAATGATTAAATCTCTTTTATGGAATGTTAGAGGGATAGGTTGTAAAGATTCCAAAAATAGAGTTAAAAATTTGTGTAGGATCCATAATATTCAAGTTTTAGTGTTATTTGAACCCTTTGTTGCTATTGACAAATTAGCTGAAACTGCTTCTTTTTTGGGTTTTCATATGCATTTTGGTAATTGCTCTAACAAAATTTGGATCTTGTGGCATAAAAATATTGATCTAAGTATTGTTGCTGATTTACCTCAAGTTGTTCATTGTCATGTTAATGTTTTTAATATGAACTGTTTTTCTTCCTTTGTTTATGCTGCTTCCACGAGAACTAATAGATTGGTTCTTTGGGAACAACTTTGCAATTTTTCTAACAACATCAATGGCCCTTGGTGTGTGTGGGAGGGGATTTCAACATTATTTCTAATGCTAGTGAACGGAGGGGAGGTGCTCTCCCCTAATGTCAATGCTATGGAAGACTTCAATTCTATGATAAATGATTGTCAGCTGAACGATATTGGTTTCTTTGGTAGTCCTTTCACTTGGTACAGGGCTAATCTTTGGCAACGGCTTGATAGAATTCTTTTTAATAATGATTGGATTACCAAATTTTCTTCTACTAATGTTGAGCATTTAAGTCGTACTCTTTCAGATCATTCTCCTATGCTTCTTAATATTAATGTGACTAGCCATACTGGTTCTTTTGCTTTTAGATTTTTAAATATGTGGTTATTGCATGAGAATTTTAACGATATGCTTCAAGTAAATTGGAATGCTCCTATATTTCCTGATAACTCCATTTCGGGTATGTTAAGACTGTGGGCTAAGTTGGCGAGATTGAAACAATGCATTAGATATTGGAATAAAAATGTTTTTAAAAATGTTTTCTCTAACATTCTCGAAGCTGAGCAGAAAGTGTTGGATATGGAGGATATTTTTGAGGCCAATTCGAGCGAGGATAACCTTTTCAATCTTAATCATGCTAAGTTTTTGCTTAGTCAACTTCAAGCTCAAGAGGAATCCTTTTGGAAACAAAAGGCTAATATGAAATTTGTTATGGAAGGTGATAGAAACACTAAATTCTTTCATGCTATTGCTAATAAAAATAAAACTAATAATAGAATCTATAAAATTCGCGATAGTAATGGGAATTTTCTTGATAATGATGATGATATTAGTAAGTCTGGTGTGGATTTCTTCCTTAATATGTTTAATAATAATAATGTTGTGATTGAACATGTGCATAACCCGGCTATTATTCCGAAATTTGATCTCTGTTGCTGATAATATTATGTTGTGTCAAATTCCTCTTGAAAATGAAATCCTGGAGGTTTTAAAGGATATGAATGGTGATGCGACTGCTGGTCCTGATGGTTTTACTACTTTGTTTTTTCAGAAATCTTGGAGATTATTAAAATTGATGTTATTGCTGCTGTGCAAGACTTTTTTAGTGGTAATCCTTATCCTAAATTTTTTTCTTCTTCCAATATTGTTCTTATTAAGAAAAAAGAAGGAGCTAATTACTGGAGTGATTTTAGACCCATAAGTCTGTGCACTTTCTTTAACAAATTGAATTCGAAAATTATTGCGAATAGATTGGCTAAATTGCTACCTGGTATTATATCTTTAAATCAAACTGGTTTTGTGAAAGGTAGAACTATAAGTGATAATGTTTTGTTGGCGCAAGAGCTTACACATGATCTTAACACTAAGTCGACTGGGGGTAACATTATTTTTAAGCTTGATATCACCAAAGCTTATGATAATTTAGATTGGAATTTTCTTTATAAAATCTTGGATCTCTTTGGCTTTAACCAAAATTTTATTTTGTTGATCAAAAATAGTATTGAAAACTGTTTTCTTTTCGGTGATCATAAATGGTAAAAAATGGTTAAAAGGCATGGTTATTTTAAATCGTCTAAAGGTCTCCGTCAAGGGGATACTATTTCTCCGGCTCTGTTTATTATTGCTATGGAATACTTATCGAGAGGCCTGGAAGATCTTTTTGCTAAAAATAGTTCTTTAAATTACCGTATGATTAGAGGTTTCCCCATTTCCCATTTAAGTTTTGCTGATGATTTTATTCTTTTTTCTAATGGTGCTATTAAGAATGTTAAACTTCTGATGAAATTTCTGTCTAAGTTTAGTGCGTGCAGTGGCTTGACTTTCAGTAAAGATAAGTGTACTTTTATTGTTGGTAAGTCGATTAATCAGAGCAGAGTTCATGCTATACAAAGAGTTTGTGGTTTTCAAGCTAAAAGTTTGCCGTTGAAATATTTGGGAACGCCGATTTATAATGGTAAGAAGAAAAATTTTCTCTTTGAAGATATTTTTACTTTGGTTCAAAAACGTATTGCTAGTTGGTCGGCTAACTTCTTATCTTTTGGTGGCCGGTTAATTTTGATTAAATCTGTGCTCAATTCGATTCCTATTTACCTGTTTAATACTTTAATGCCTTCGCCTGCTATATGTTCTAGAATGGAAAAGTTGTTCAATAAATTTTTCTGGGGGGCTAAGATGGGGACGAATGTTATCCATTGGTCTGCTTGGAAGAAAAATTGTGGGAAATTAGAGGAAGGTGGCCTTGGATGTAAATCTATGTACGATACGGCTACTGCTTTTTCTCATAAATTGTGGTTCTCATTTCGTTCCAATGCTAGTTTATGGGCTAAGTATATGAATGTTAAATATTGTAGCAAGATGCATCCTTCTTTTGGGTATTTTAAGTCCAATGATTCCAAAACTTGGAAAAGGCTTTGTAGTATTAAAGGGATTGCTGAAAATTATATTCATTGGGGATTGGGTAAAGGTGACATTAGTTTTTGGCATGATAACTGGTTAGGCGTTTCTTCCATTGATACTTATTTAAATACTTGTACCTTGGAGGTTGTGAAAGTTTCTTCTTTTTTTATTAACAATGGATGGAACATACACAAGCTTAAAGGGTGTTTACCTCTTGCTTTAGTGGATTTGGTTTTGAAAATCCCTCTTCAGTTGGATTCGAATGATCTTATTCTTTCTACTCTATCCTCTAATGGGAAGTTTAAACTTAAGAATATTTGGGATAATTTTCGATGCATTAATGCTAAATCTCCTATTTTTGAGTCTATTTGGCACAGTTCTTTCCCCATCACTTATTCTACCTTTGCTTGGAGGTGCATCAAAGGCTATATACCCGTGGACAATAAAATTCAAAGCAAAGGTATTTCTCTAGCTTCGAAATGTTATTGCTGTTGTCAGTATGAGGACATTGATCATCTGTTCGTTAATGGTTTTATTGCTAAGAATGTGTGGAGTTACTTTAATAATATTTCTGATAAGAATGACATGCTTATTGATTCTCTTATTTTAATGTTTCATAATTGGTGTCATCCGAAAAAAGGTCATTTATTTAACCTGATACCCATTCTGATTATTTGGTATATCTGGAACTCTAGAAATCTGGCCAAACACGAGAATTGTAAGATGGATGCTATTGGTATCATTGAAAAGGTGAAAACTAAAGTGCATCAGCTTTTTAAATATAACATTATCTCTGTTAAAACGTTTTACAAATGTAGAAATTTGGCTGGTTTTTTTGGTATTAAGTTGGAGAATGATGATGTGGGTGTTGATGCTATTTTTGTGTATTGGTTAAAACCCAACCGGCCTTTTGTTAAGCTCAATACGGACGGTTCCGTGGGTGTTAACAGAGCTGGTGCTGGGGGTGTGATCAGGGATCATTGTGGCGATTTGTTGGCTGCTTTTGGTTCTCCTGTTCCTACTTCTGATGTTATTGTTGCTGAGCTCAATGCTTTAATTCTTGGTTTAGATCTGTGTATTAAATATGGGTACTTTGATGTGTGGGTTGAACTGGATGCTTATTTTATTGTGCAATGTATTAAAGATGGGAATACTGGTAATGCTAATTACTTTTATCTGCTTAGAAAGGCTAAACAGAAAATGAAGGAAATGAATGTCACTATATCGCATATCTATAGGGAGGGTAATGGTTGTGCCGATTGGCTTGCCAATTGGGGCTCTAACCTCCAGGATTTTGTTGAATTAAATGTATCCAATGTTCATCCTATTTTGAGAGGTATTTTACGGGTTGATAAGGCTTGTCTACCCTATGTTAGAGCTGGATGAGTTTTTTCTTTTTGCTGCACTTCCGTTTGCTGTGTTGCGTTAGTTTCGGTCTCCCTCATATCTTTCATTCTATGGTTATTTATCTGTTTTCTGTTGTTGTGGAGGCTGGCTGTTGTTTGCTGGGTTATTTGTCCGTGAACTGGAGGTACCATGTTTACATCTTTACGTTAGGTGCTGATTGTGATTGTGTGGCTAGGGGTCTGGATTCTTGGCTTGACAATGCTAGTGTTGTGCACGTTAACTTTTTCACGAAGCTTGATGGTTTTTTTCATTGGGAGTTACTATTTAAGAAGAAAGTTGGGGTGAAGAGGCACGTTTATTGTCTGGACATCCTTCCTATTCGATACTGGATTTTCTGGTTGCGGGACCTTGTGTGGAAGTGTGGGATTTTCATCATGGATGGGAAGAGAGTCTGCAGCAATTATACTGAGGTTTTTTATCTTACTTGTGATTATCTGAACTTTTTTTGGAGTTGTCCTTGCAGGTTTATTATTCAGCTTCTTATTCAACATCATAAGGTTTGCAAGGTATGTTTTTCTGGGATTTTAAATTTCCTTTTTTGCTTGTTTAGTATCTTTTGCAGGAGATCTGAGCTGAATGGGTATATTGCGTATCTCCTTTTTTGGGTGCTGACTTCTCTCAGACCTTCTAGTTTTTTTGATTTATATTGTATCCTTAGTATAAGGATCTACTGGCTCTTAGGTTTTATTTTGTTTTTGAATCTTGTAGCTCTTTCGAGCAGTAGCGAGCTGGTGGATCCTTTTAAGGACCTTGTAACCGAATTTTATATCAACACGTAGGCCCCATCTGTGGGTTTTAACAAAAAAAAAAAAAAAAAAAAAAAAAAACGCATATTTATGATAGAATTTTGAGATTCAAGAAATATTTCAACTATTGAACAAAAATTGGCTCAAGATAATCTCATCTATTTCCTAAATAAAAAAAAATGCATTGGTTATTCTTTTAATTTTATTTAAATATGATCAATCATTTAAATGAATGCTACTTATTGAGCACCTATGAGAGACATGCACATGTATATAAGTTTGAGAAAATTGAGCGTAACAAAGGCTCAATTATTACGTCCTCCGACCGGACGTAGAGGAACGTCCGGTCAGAGGCAAATTCCCGTCAAATACCGAGTTGTACCGAGTAAACACCGAACAATATCAAATAATAACGAGGAATAACATCATGTGAAGACCCAATACCGAGTTTTTTCGAGCTATCTTGAGCAATACCGAGTTATACAAAAGTTGTACCGAGTTTTTCCTAGAAAAAACTCGGTACAACTCGGTATTTCTCGATATAGCTCGGTATAACTCGGTATTGGTCTTCAAAGAGTGGTATTCATCGTTATTATCAAATAATACCTAGTTGTACCGAGAAAATACCGAGTTTTTTGAAGAAAATTTAGCTCCGACCGGAAGTTCCTCTATGTCCTTGCACCGGATGTAATAAAAGTTCGTAACAAAGACTCAATCTTAACCATTTTACTTCCTTCTCATGCATTTGATGACTTAATAGCTCAGATGTATCTTATTCTACAAGTTTTTGATTAAAAATAATAATTTTCAATAAAATAAATAATTAAGTCATAAATCTCTGCTTCTATTTCTTGCATGAAATTCCATATTTGATTGGATAGATTATTTTGGCGATTTATAAAAACTAATATTATTTTATGAATTAGTCCAAAATTATGATAAGACAAGATGTGCCTAAAAGTCCAAAATAATTAGTTGGGGTAGATTCATGGGAAGCCTTAAGTTTTTTAATACAAAATTTAATAGAAAATGACGATTAGGTCAAAATGATTACGTCAATTTCTTACTAGAAGGAAGACACCACAACTACCAGGAAAAAAACATCTAGAAACTGTAGAAAGATGAGGTAATATTCACATTTGCAATCATTTTCGTATTTTCTACATCATTTATTTCATCAAGGGTTCAAAAATAGATATGAATATTTGTTTTTTGTTCTACTTTCAAAAAAGACTTTAAAACAATTCATCATAATTTTGTATCAAAATCCAAATAATTTTTGCGAAAATTGAGCACATTTAAGAGAAAAATATTATATTTGGATATCGATATATTTTTATATTGGCATGTTTTTAATTTTATTGTATAAGCTAAAGTTGTAAAAATTGGACCATACAATGAATTGAAAGAAGGCGATGTTCACGGTTCCATGGTTTGACCGGAGTTAAACCGGTTGACATAATAAATATTAATTTTTTTAAAAAATAACATAATTGATGTAATAATTATATAATCATATCAAATATGTAACAACAAATTAAACAAAATAAATAATTATGAAACATAGAACATAAATAAATAAAATCATTTAAAAAATAAAATTATGGGTACAAAGACCAAATATATTTGGTTTGGCTCAAGCACAGAACTTCATCAACTAGTCTATCAGCATAACTACTCAAATAGACTATTCTCTTTCATTCAATACTCAATTATGGGTAATTTGGATTGAACACATTTAACATCAAAAATTATGCTTGGATAGCCGATAGCTTTTTAATATAGTTTTGGATCATTTAGAGACCTACAAGCTCTATGTTTATTCATTGATAGATGTAGTTATAATTAAAGCCTAAAAATAAACGTCTAAAGGATTTGGTTTCTCAATAAGTATGAGAGTCTCTCATTTTATATTGTTAAGTTAATAGTCTCAAGTTTCAACTGAGTCTTTAATGATTAAAATTTTCTCAAATCATTGTATTGGGGCATTCCCACAAAAAATTGGAGGGCAGTTAGCTGCTTCTTGCACCTTATCCTTAGCTGAATCTAAGGATTTTAAACACATTTTTGTTGTTGTTCCCAAATCATTCACATCCACAATTGAATTCATAACTATTTCAACACAATCTTTCATGAGCATGTCTACTTCCACATACAGGAAGTTGCAGGTTGAGAGACTAACCTGTTTGTGGGGAGCAGCATCCCAATCAGGCATGAAATCATGTTTCTTAACATCCGACATTCCTTCGACTGAGCTAGTAGAGATGAGATAGTGCAAGTGCTGATTGCAAGCCAATCGAGCAGAACAGTTTGAATCAGAATTCATAACTTTCCTTAAAGAGGAAAAGCTATGGGATTTTTTTTTTTGCAAAAAACCAAAAAAAAAAAAAAAAACATTTTAGCTTTTATATAATGTTAAAATGGTATTATATTATCGACATATGTAGAATATGAACAGAGGCTAAAAGAAGAAGGGGGTGAAATTAAGGATTGGTGTTGAAACCAGTGTTGAGAGTTTCACTATTTATACCTACCTCTCTAACAAGAAGAGGAATAGAGAACTATATGAATCGAGATGATTGTTAAGTTTCACATTTCATTTCCATGATATAATTACTTTAGCTACATGATGTAAATAGAACAAAAAAAAAGTAACAAGTGTAATGACTTATATGCCCAGATAGATACATAAAGTGATAGAAATAGCAGAGCCATAGAAGAATGTGGGTACAGCTAATCTTCAGATGGAATAGAGATGAACTACTCTTATCAACCTCATTCATGTTTATGTGCAGAATGACTATAACTTGTTGCGAAAATTTTGAAGCCTTCTTGTAGGTAATGACTTGGTTGTTAGAAACTGTATCCATAGTTGTAACATGATGAACTGCAAGGTGCTTCACTTGCATACAGTCCTAAATGAAGTGATGATCAATCTCATTGTGTTTTGAGTGTGCATGAAAAGTAGGATTGAAAGTAATGGACATAGTTGAGATAGTTACAATAAATAGGAGTGGTGTCTAACCGAATGGAAATCCTGGCATATGTATCAAGCCCAAATTAAATCAGTTGTAGGTTCGGAAAGGGTTCTACTTCAGTAAAGGAACGAGCTATGGTGGGCTTCTTTTAATGGACCAAGTGATGAGGGCTATACAAAGAAAAATGCAATGGTTGGGAGTAGATTTTTTATCCAAGGTGACACCTACCCTTTCTAAGTCAAAAAATGCAAAAGGTGAAGATCTATTTTGGGTAGTAGTAGGTCATGATCAATTAATTGTTCCTTTAAGGTACCAATGAATTTGTTTAATAAATTGAGAAAGACATAGCAAAGGTTGGTGCATATATTGTCATAATTGAATATGTTGTCATAATTTGTTAACGGAAAAAAGGAATGTCTGGTTTGGTGGAGGATAGATATTGGAGGGACCTATAATTATTGGAATAGAGTAAGTTGGCCGAATAGAACCTATAAATCTAGGTCAATTGGTAGCTTGGAAGGTAATGGGGTAGATAAAGGTTTGCAATCAGACATGGTTGTTGTGCGTAGATCTCTTGGATATAGGATTTCTAAGATAAATGGTACCCAAGTGAAGACTCGACAATGTCTATTCCAATAGATTGGGAGAGCAGATCAAGATTACATGATTTGAATTTAAGTTGAAGACTTTTTATGAGAGAACAAATGAAAAGGGGTCATTTACAATGATAAATATATCATCAACATAAATTAATAAGTAGATAATTATTTTATCTCTGTGTTGAAAGAGAAAGGAAGAGACCCCACCTTGTGAAAACCCCAAAGCCTACCTCCACTCCCAAATCCTTGTGTGACCCCACCTTGTGAAAACCCCAAAGCCTACCTCCACTCCCAAATTTATTCCCAAAATTCCTATAACGGAGAAGGTTGACATGATTTTGAATGATGACATTATTCCGACAGAGTTGATTTGAAATACTTGAGTGATGAGGTAAGAGGATAATGTTGCAAACCATAGACGTGGTGCATGTTTGAGTTCATAAATTGCTTTGAGTATGGGGCAAACATAATTTTGATATTGTGGATCCTTAAATCCATGTGGCTAAGTCATGTAGATCATTTCAGCAAGTTTGCCATGAAGAAAATCATTGACCACATCTTACTGGAGGATGGGTTAATTATGATGCATGGAAATAGTGAGAAATATTTTGGTGGTGGGATATTTTACAAGTAGATTGAAGGTTTCATGATAATCGATAACATCTTTCTATTAAATACCTTGAGCTACAAGACAAGCTTTTTTTCAAGCATTGGGGCTGTCAGCTAGTCTATTAAGCTTATAAATCATCTTGAAGCCAATAATTTGTTTATTAACGGGTGGAAGAACTAGAGACCATGTTCCTTGAGCTTGAAGCTCTTGAAATTCAGTTGACATTGCACATTGCCATGGTGGAAGTTTCACAATAGCCATATAACAATTCTTAGAGTAGTATGAATAGTGTGATAAAGATCAAAGATAATGTGAGTTCTTAGAGAAACAATATGTAAACAAGTGACCATTGGGTGCCAAGGTGGGATGGTTGGAGGGGAAGATGCTAAATAAGATGAATTAGTTGGTGATATTGAAGAGGGAGTTGGAACATTAGATGAGTTGGTGATGAAGGAGAAGCTAGAATATTTGATGGTTGATTTGTTGCAATATGTGGCATTGTAGGTATAAAGGTAGTAGTGATGGAATTTGGGAATGGTTGATGTATAGTGGGAGGGAAGGGAGGTTCGTTTGGAGGTAGGAGTGGTAGAATGAGGTAAGGAATTAACGAGAATAGAGGGAAAGATTGTTTCATAAAATGTGATAAGTCTAGAGACAATTATTTTACCTGTAAGAGGATTGTGGCATTTGTATCCTTTTTTACTATGAGCGTAGCTTAAGAAAATGCAAGGAACAGACCACGAGAAAAGCTTGTGGGGAGTATTTGGTCGAAGCCATGGATAGCAACAACAACCAAAAGAACAGAGTTGGCTGTAGATGAGTGGAGTTTTATATAGTAGTTGATATTGAGACATAAATGAGGTGTTGGGGGAAAGTAGATTATTGATGAGGTAGACCGCTGTAAGGAGAGCATCTATCTAAACATGAGGGGTTAACTGAGCATCAGTAAGAGGAGTGTGAACGGTATCTTGGAGGTACTTGTGTTTATGTTCAGAAATCCCATTTTTTAGAAGTATGAGGATAAGTATATTGATTATGTATAACATATTGGGATAGGAAAGACTGCAAAGCATTGTTAAGAAATTTGCCTCCTCCATCAGTTTGAAGTGCAGTAATATGAAGATTTAAATGCTTTTCTATTGAACTTTTGAATGTTATAATGGTATGGGCAACATTACAATGTTTTTTGAGAGGATAGAGCCAAGTATAGTGGTAGTAATCATCAATTAATAATAGATTGTAATGAAAACCATCATGAGAACTAATGGGGGACGGACCCCAAACATCAGTATGTAATAATTCTAAAGGAGTTTGAGATGCATATTGAAAACTAGAGAATGCTAGGTTATGGCTTTTGGCTAACCCACATGAATTACAAACAACATGAGAAGGACAGATACATAAGATAGGAAAATATTTAGGTAAAGAACCAAGGATGTTGAAAGTGGGACGGCCTAATCATCTGTGCATGTTTGAGCAAGCATCAAAGCATCTATGAAATTTATGGAAATGACAATGGTAGGGAAAGGCGTGGAGGTGGATACTAGATACAATCCATTATGGCATGGTCCATGGAGTAGAATTTGGTTGGTCTTATGATCCTCAACATTAAAACCAGGTCAAATATAATGGCGTAGTTATTGTCATTAATTAATTTGGAAATAGATAGGAGTTTATGAGTGATATTTGTGATGTGGAGTTAGGGATTTAGAGAGAGGTTATAAGTGGGGGTATGGAGTAGACCTTTTTCGGAATGTAGAATGGGAAAATGAATACCATTTTAACTATAAGTTGATCTTTGCTAGAGTACGTTGTCGCTTATTGAAGAGGAAGAGGATCTAGAGTAAGTTGACTAGTGGCACCACTATCCAAGTAATTGGAAGTGTTTTTTGAATCAACAAGTAAGGCCACATTTGAGGAGCTGGAAGGTGGAACATACTGAAATTTTCCTCGATGCCAACAAGTAAGAGCAAAATGTTTGCATTTCTACACATTTGAATATTGACAGGAAAATGAGGATGGCGAGGATGAAGAGTAGTGTTGGAAGAGTTGAATCTACTATAACTATGAGGATACGAGAATCATCTGTGAGCACGATCTCGATTTAAAATGAGAGCAAACTGGGAGTTTACCGTATAAGAAAAGGTAGTCAGGGTAAGATCCATGATAGCATAAGTAGCTTGGTTAAGAGGGTATGCTTGGTCCTAATGGTCATTTTGATTGAATGATAAGTTGGGGGAAGACAATCCAAGATTTACAGGATAATATCTTTTATATATACCGAACCTCCAGCTGTAGAAATGTTTTCAAACTGACTTGTAAATGTGATAAGATAATCAATCATGGATTTATTTGCATAGCGAGGGAATGTAACTCGCTCTTGAGTTGAATAACCCTACTGTAATTTATCAAATAGAATATGTGTTCTAATGTGGTCCAAATTGATGCATATGTGTCAAGGTTGAAAATGTTAGGTAAGATTTTTAATATTATTATTATATTTTTTAAAATTGTTAGAAAGGCTAGATGTTGGAGAATAGGGCTACAGATAGATTTTGATCCACCAATGTCAAAGACAAAAATTGGAAACTAGCGTGAGTTGAATGATAACAAAAAGCATATATTTTGGAGGGCAAACATGGCTATATTCCAGATAACCAGAAAAGCTTTTTGTGTCAAAAAGCTTGAGAATAGAATATTGCCATATGAGTTAGTTATCAGGAAACAATTGAATGTTGATGATATTCTTGATATTGGAGACTAGGTGTGATGCCCCAGAATCTAAATTGGAAGAATTATTCATCTATCCTTTAAATAAACTACAATCATAGCTATATATAATATAATCTATCAATAATAAACAACAAAAATATTTTCTAATTTAAAACATCAATCTACACATCTATATTAATTCCCAAAAATCATATACAGTAGTCATGATCTATACAATCCTATCAAGAGTATAAAAGTAAACAAAAAGAAATAGAACCTAAAGAATCCTGATCAGCCTCACACTCTTGCTCAACTACCCTGACCCGAAATCCTTTAATCACATATAATGAGCTTAGAAAGCCCAGTAGATCACCAAAACATACAATCAAGTTTAAAGCATAGTAAAAGATTAATATGCATGTTAGGGATCAAATTATAGTAGTAGTATTGATATGATTATTTAATTAGGCAGAAATAGTAAAATTCACATGCAATAGTTGTTGCATCTATACAAAGTAAAATGTTATAGTACAAAAGATACTAAAGCAATAAACTAATATGAGTATCAAATCTATAAAGCAATCATCATATATGTAATACCAATTAGTATAGAAATCAAATAAAGCATCAAATAAAAACATCAACAGAGACTATTAAAATTGAATCAATATAGTAAAATCATACAAGAATATACACATGCTATCTAGGCCTCCTATATCACGTGCTATGTATATTACATGCCTAGTATAAGTACATTGAATCAATATAAACAAATAGCATCATTATCCAGATCATTAACAATAATAATATCGTGGCATAAGTAGTAGAGTAATACAATAACAATAAATCCATACAGTACTAATAAATTAATATAATAAGAATACTATAATAGTAATCTCAAACACATCCATATTCATTTTTAATTCATTGTAGCAAATAAAGCATAATTAAGCATAATTCAAAAAAATTCAAAATGACATAATGGTAGACAACAAAAAACACATTTTCACAATTTGACCAAATTATCAAATACTGCATAAAAAAATAATCTGAAGTTTTTGTTAAACTAAATCACTATTTTTAGACATCAAAATAAATTTCTAAGTAGACAAAAATTGCATCGCAGTCTTAAAATATAGGTTTCTTTCTTCTCTCTCTTCATTTCCCTTTTTTCCTTAAAATATTTCTCTATTTGTCGAAAGCATAATTGGGAAAAAAAGATTTAAAAGCTTTTTAATTAGTGATATTAGATATTTTTATCAAAATAATAATTTTATATTATATAATAAATTTAATTAATTTTTTTAGTATAAAATTTAAATAAATTATTTTGGACTTAAAAAATTATAGAAAAATATCCATAAAACAAATCATTTTATTTAGAAAATATTGGTGAAATCAGTTTTAACAAAGAACCCCAGAAGGTCCGGAAATCATCACTTGTAGCGATAGATAATAAATTCTTAAGGATTTTCATTGGTGCCTAAAAATTACAAAAAAAAAAAAAAAAAAAAAAAAATTCATGCAAGTAAAATATTACAAACAAAATACTATGGCGAAGATGGTTTGTGATTTGGAGTTATGTTTTGTCAAAAAAAAAAAAAAATCTACCTAGGTCAAAATACTATTTATTACATCAAGAACTTGAGGGTGGAGGGAATGGAAGCTTCAAGGATGGTTGGAGAAGCTGACGTTAGGGTTATTGGGGTGGTGGGCATAGACAGAGCTGAATCCCGCATCAATGCCGGAGAGAAGAGCCATTAAGCAATTGGCTTTCAACATTCATACCATTAACTTTAACATGATGAAGAACAGAGAACTATCTAAATCGAGATGAGTGCTAAGTTTCATATTTCATTTCCATAATAGAATAACTAAAGCTAAAGGATATATATATATATATATATTGAAGTAACATGTACATGTAATGACTATTATGCACTCATAGTTAGATAAAGAAATAGAAATAACAAAGCCATATAAGAAGGTGGGGTAAAGTCTGGCCAGCAACAGAGGAAATGTCGAAGGCTGTTAGCTAGTCTTCATATGGAGTAGAGATGAACTGCTCTTATCAATTGGAATATCCAAGATCTAAACTTTGTTGGGTTTCGAAGCACTAAGAAGTGTTGAATGAAAGAAAATTATTTTTCAACTAAGCATAGTTCAAGCTTCTCTTTCTAATAATGTTATGAATAACAATATGCATTAGAATCTCCAATAAATCTCAAAACAAAAATAAAAGGCCCCTGGAGTAAATTTAAAGATTGTGAGATACATTACAAGTTCTCGAAAGAAAAAAAGATTAAAATAAAGGAGTTAAAAGTCAAACCTTTCATCTGCATAATTCTCTTCTTTATCTCATTCATTTAGGCTTCACAATGCATATGGACTTGAAGCACAATAAAGATAGCTGACGACTAAAACACACCAAAGAAGAAAATTAATTTATCCCACTACATAGGGTTGGCTACATGAAACGTTTTCTCTATTATTCCCTTTTAGAGTTAAGTTATCATTAAAATAAAAATAAATGTCATTTCTAACACTTAATTTATAATGGCAAGTCTTATATTGTCAACATCTATCTTTATTAACATATGTTAGATCTAATACATCTAATCTTCCAACTACATCATCGAAAAGCCAATATTTTGTGTGGACAAACCATTTAAGGATATTATAATCTTATTTTCCACTAGAGATACTCTAACCTTTTCATATATATACTAGTAACAATGGTTGCCACTGCTAGTATCAAAAATAGCGATAGCCACTTACCTTACTCAAGAGGAGCAACAAATTTATCTGATAAATCATAGCCATCAGATTATAATAAACCTAATATATCCTAACCTTACATGTGTAAAGTTAAACTGACATTTTAACTATATATGTTATAACTTTCTACAGTAATGGATGTACAAGCTTTACTTTATTCATCTTTATTTACTCTATTTTGTTTTAAATTGTCATCTACATTCTCTGCTTCTATCTCTAATCTTTAAGTAGAGAACAAATCTTCTTTATGGTATATGAGACCTAGTCTAACTTAGACTCAGCCATTATCAAATATCCAACTCCTCAATGCCTCAAATAGGTGAAGTTGTCACCAAAACTCCCTTAGAGACATCACACATCCCCTCATCCTTAAAGTTCATCATCTCCAACATTAAATTAGTAGTACCAATGCAACTATCATATGAAAACTTTCCTATGGGGAAATCTCAAATCCTAATACTATTTCATCTAAATGGTTTCTCTTAATTTCAAAATCACACCATAGATACTCCATCAGGCTATTGGTTTAGGTTGGTGTTTATTTTGAAAAGGTTAATTTTTTTAGGAAAAGTTTGATATTAAGTTTTGAATTTTAATTTTAAAATCAATCATCCATTGGAATCGATATACCACTTGAAAAGGTGGTATTGGATCTCCTGATAGCTTAAAATCTAGAATTACAAATTTCATCCTGAATATCGTAGCTAAATTTACGAAATAACTATATATAACCCCAAATGGTCAAAGTGAAGTTTGATCAAATATCTAGCTATGATAACCTTGATGAATTATCATTAATTTTATATTCTGAGTTATATCAACAGATGATATACTCCCCAAAGATAGAAAATATCTTTTGGTATCAATTATTCGAATATGACGATACTAATCATCGTTGATTTTGATTTTCCGAAAGAAGATTATTTGAATTTTGAAAATTAATTTTTTAAAAAATATATTTGGGTTCTAAATTTCCTATGAGATCAAGACCTTGTAGGTAATTACATCATACGGAGGTTGAATTCCCTATGAATACTCTCGATTAAAATAACGACGGAAGTTATGTTTAAATATTTTTAAACCATGATGTCAATGGAAGTGAGTTTAAAACATCAACTTGGTTTGTTTGAACAGTTATTCCGAGAGTTCAAAAGAGGAAGAATAGGGGATGTTTTGAGATTTTGAATGACTCTACAAATATCGCGACATATCCTATGTGTTGGGCTTTAAATTTTAATTTGGAGAAAATTTTCAATTCAAGCTGATCATTTTATTAAAAATTTGAAATTATATCACAAAAGTTGATGTCTTAAGGAGTAGAACTATCTCATAACCTAAAAAATATTTACATTTCCCTTACTAGCTTTGAATGAGATATACTTCAAATCTTCACTTCCTCATCTTCCTACGAGCTCCGTGAATTCTATAGGTATGAATATCCAAATGAAAAGAAACTATCCCCTAACGGGATTTTTTCTTTTCTCTTTGGATATTGAAAATCACCTTAACTTAGATGTCCAAATGAACGAGAACTCTCTCCTAAGGGATGTTTCTTCCTCTTTGGATTCTAACTTTGATATAGTATCGCAACTCAAAGACTCACTTTCACTACTCTTAACTTAATCAAATTACATTACATCTCAATAATAAAAGAAAATTTTAAACTCCCTATATGGTTATCCAAAAAAATTAAATAAATATAGTTTTACATCCTAGGCAATTATATATATATATATATATATATATATATATATATATATATATATATATATATATATATATATATATATATATATATATATAATTAAATATAAATAAACACACTTGGCCAGACCCTTTTAAATTAAAGTGGGCTTAGCATTTTTTAGCACCTATAAAAAATTTGTCAATTTAAAGCTTTAATTTTCCCCCCTTCATTTTAACTATGTATGAGTGTGAAAGTGTGGTAATCTACAAAAAACTCAGTGAATAATCATATCATTCCTAATCTAAGGGTAACTCCATCACATCAATTTACAAATTACAAAAATAAATAAGCACATCAATCATTCAATTTTACAAATGACATTTAGTAAAAATAACAGAAAATCCGGCACACAATAGTACATAAGTAAACACTGGCCTAGCCTAAAACTAGAGTTGGTAGTCCTAACAAACCATCTAAAGTGTGTGTATATAGTTGTGTAGCTAGGGTATATCTTAAACTAGGTAGATTGTTGAAGTTATTTAGTGTTCGGGTTTGTTAAAGGTTAAAAGAAATTTTAGTTCAAGTTTAAATATTAAAGCATTAAAGTTTATTTCTAAATTTATTTTAAATGTTGATTAGTCACTAACATTGTTGCTCACCGGGGCCATAAAATTTATTTTACCTTACTTCGGGCTAAGCTAATAGTATCGTTAGTTCGAGTTACCTAGCAGTAATCGGTATTAATTGAGTTAATTTAATTGGTTGAGGATTAAGGGTTGATAAATTTTAAATTAATTGAATAATAACTAGTTTTAATAATTAAGTTAGGATTTTTTGGAATTTTGGGTGAATTATTGATTTTTGGAATTATATGAATTATTTTTAATTATTTTAATATATTAATTAAGCGGTTAAAAGTTGTCTTTTAAATTAAGATAAATTATGGAGTTCATGTATTTTTTTCTAAATAAAAGACCTTCAGATAAGTAATTACCTCTTAGTTTGCTAAATTTTGAATTTTCTTCATTATGTTATGGCTTTTTTAAGTTTTGACCTAAATAATAACTACAATTAATTGGAAAGTTGACTTTTTTACTTTGACTGTATTTTGGTGGTTTGATAATTTTAAAAAGTGGTAGATTTTAATTGGATTTGATTTTTTTTTTTAGTTTGTTCAATTTAGAATTTTCTGGAATTAATTATGCATTTCCAATGTTTGAATATTTAATGAATTTTTTAAATTATTTAATTATAAAGGATTTGGGGATTTTTATTCAATCAATCCCAAACTCCTTGAAATCACACTTAAAGAACATAAATGAACTAAGGGGGTAATTCCAAGTGTTCAAAGATATTTTTGAATTTTTAAGTATTTTAATTAAGTAAATTAATTAAAGGCTAATTTTCATTAAAAATTATATTAACCCTAAATTAATTATGTGATCAAGGGGCTTTTATTTTTCGTAAATGAAGGGTTCAATTTTGAGTAATTTGACACCTTATATGATTTTTTAGAATTTAATATGAATTAATTATGTTTTAATTAATGAACTAGGTCAAATCTATGGGTTTATTTTAGGTTCCCTAGTTTGTTCAATTTTGAGAAGTTTTACACCAAATGGGTTTTATTTCAATTAAACATGGGTCGTGAGTTCACCTGAACTCAAGGCCCAAGCCCACTGAATTTGAGCCTAGATCTAATCTCCTAACGTGGTTAACTAAACCACCTACCTTAGAAAAATCATAAATCATTACCTAGGGAAAGGGAGGTGATAAAATTAGTGGCTCTAAACTCCCTATTCTAAGACAATCTTGCACAGGCGTCCGAAGTCGGAGAGCTTTTCAAGCGTGATCTGAGAGATCCCACTGATGAATCTCAACCAAACTTCATGGGAAGGATCAGAACACTACAAACCATTAATCCAACGATCAGATTCCATCGGGTTGACAATTTGTTATACACTTGATATACACTACATAGCTAGGAGCATGGGAAGAGCATCTAACCATATAGAAAATCCTAACTGATGGTTTTTCTGTCAAGAAGCTTTAAAGGATAAAGGTGAGCAGTTATCCTTCAGATGTTGAGACCGAAGGATAGCTAAAGGTAGGACTTTTAGTGGATGTAGATGAGTGTCGTTGAAACTCATTCGAACAACTTGCCGGAGGAGGCTAGGAAGATGGGAAATAAAATAGGAGAACTCAGGAGGCTCTGGCTAGTAGTGTTTTGGAGGGATTTATTGCAAATGAGTCTTGTTGGAGGAAAATGCCCCATTCAAGTTATGGTCACAGGCTTGAACAATTATGATTGGATGAAAGAACCACTGGATGTTTTCCAACTGGAAGGAACATGTTCCCAAGGCCTCGTGAACTCGAGCCCTGCTAGCCTAGGGCCTAGAAGGCTTTGGAGGAGGCCCAAGGAGGGGGAACCATTAGAGCTCTAATTTGATTTCTCTAGCCACTGCCGATTATTGGCTAGGTCAGGATGAGGTGGAAAGTTTGATGTGGATTGAGTGAGTCTAGTAGTGAGCTCAACTAGCCATGTCCAATCCCAATTCTTAGAAATGGCTCGGGCTGACCTCCCAAACTTATATGATCTGGGTTGAGTTGGGTGCAACCTTGGTTAAGCCAGGTGATGGGATTAATAAGGGAAGTGTATTGGGTTAGGATCCATCCAATGCAAGTGAAGGTTGGCCTAAATTGATCTATGGAGAAAATTAACTCAAGTAAATTTGGTTTTGACAACTTTGAGCTAGCCTTATTATTTACTCAAGTCAACCCAAGGGCTAGGTTGACTAGGCTAGGTGCATTGGGTCTAGGACTACCTAATAGAAGTATTGATTTGGCTTAATGAGGCCTAGGTTGCTAAATTGCTCAACCTATAGTGGTTTTGACCACTTTGGGCTAGGCCAATTCCAAACCTAAGTTAACCCAATGACTGGGTCAAGTAAAAGGTGTTTTGGGTCCCGGGTTACCCAATGCAACCATTAGCTTGATTTTGTTTGGCTTAGGGTGAGACTTAACTCATGGAAGACCTCTCTTTGAGCACTTGGGTCAATTTATATGGCTAACCAAAGTGGGTTCAAGGCTTTGGCCTCTAAGAGGAATCTCCTAGGAACCTAAGGAGTCATCCGAAGAGTTTGAGTGGGTTTGTCAAGGTCTTTGTCAAAGGGTTTGAAGGGATTAAAGGTGTATACAAGCTTGGTCAAACTTGGTTGACTTGGTCAACCAAGTTCTTGGTCAAAAAATTTGATCTAAGGTTAAGGGCTAGGTCCATTGAGTTCAATTTGATCATGTGAACTCAATGGAAGTGGTTTCAAGTCAAGAGGAGTTCCTTTGGTTTGAAACAACCATTTGAATACTTAAGGGGCATTTTTGTCAACCATGATTGACTTGGTCTACCAGGTCAAACCAAAGAGTGGGTTTGGGTCCAATGCACCCCTAATGATGTTTGAGATGCATTGTAAGAAGTTTCAAGGTTTCACATGATAGAGCCAGCTTGAGTTTTGGGGAAAAGTCAAAAAATCCCCTTAAAGGGCATTTTGGTCATTTTTTCCCATGGTCAACTCTAGGTCAAAATAAGCCCAACAACTTATGGATTACTTGTCAATATATCATAATAGAGATTTTGAGCATGTTCAAAAGTTTTGGGGAAGTTCTCAAGGTCAATTTTCACTAAATGGTAATTCTAATTGCATAGGTTGTAAATATTTAAAAGTTTTACAACCTTTGGAAATTAATTCAGTTTTTGAAGTTAAAGACCTCAAATTAAGCTCAAATTTGGGGGGTTGATCCTAGATATATGCCTAATTAATATGAAATTAATATATCATGATTCATAGGTAAATTAATTGGGTTTCAAGGATATAGAAAAAATCACCCAAAAAGGGTTTTAGGACCTTGGTCCCTAACCCTGAGATTTGGTTTGGAAATTTAGGATTTGGATTGGATTTTAAGTTTGAATTATTGAGTTTGAATCTCCCATATCTTTGAAAATTGAATGAGTGACTGATGTTGATTGGAAATAAAATGAAGGTGAATTGAAAATTTGGCTGGAGTAAAAACTTGACTAAAGATTTGAATTGAAAGTGTACTAGAATTTGATTAAGAGTTGGATTGGAATTTATTTGAGACCTATATGTTTGACAAGTGGACACTTGCCAATCATTATTCCACTTGCCAATCATTAAGTCACTAGAAAGAAACCCAAGTGGGTCATATTTACCTCATACATAATGAGGTCAACATGTGTCTTACCACTCAACATAATGGCATTACTCTACCAAATTTAAGCTATAACAAGGGGCTCTTAATCGATCTAAACCTTATTGTTTCAATCTAATCCACCCTCACACCTACAATTCTTCCCTGCGTTCTAAATCTTTACTCATTCCATGAAATTTGGATCATAATCGGATGCCTTCTTTAGGCCTCTAACAGATCCCTAGTCATACAGCTTAAAAATTAACTCCAACTCATTTCAACAAAAAATTTATTAATGACCCAATACCTCAGAGCCATTAAAATACATGTAGACAACATTGTATCTGCAAGATCCATCATTAATATAGAAGAAATTCTTCTATAAACTTTTAATGGACTCCTTGCAAAATATTAAGCATTCAAAATGGCTATTAGAACCAAGCTTGCACCAATTAGCCTAGAAAATATATATTCCTCTTCATCTGTGAGGAAATCTATATTGCATTTGATACATTACACGAACCACTTTCTCCCCATCTCAATGCTTCTCTTCATGCATATTGTGGGCCCGAAAGATGTGGTCGCAACAGCTTCTCCTCTAGCTCAATCAATCGGGATTCAAACTTTAACCAAACTTTTGATTCCTTCTCAGTTATTTGCCAAATCTATCAGAAGAAAGGTAGCCATAGTTTATTGTCATAAATTCAACTCAAAATTCCAAAACTTTCACCTTACCCAAAGCCATGGTTGAAAACTCTGCTACCAAATCTCCAAACTAATAACTTGACTCTGACGAATTGTCTCATCTCACAAATAGCCTAGACAACATCCTACTTCCTACCGACAGCACCAATTCTAACAATATCAACATTGGAGATGGAGGTTCACTTCCTGTTGCTCACTCAGTTTCTGTATTCCATCCACCCCATCCCGTAAGCTACTCCTTCCTAACATTTATCACATTTCAGATCTCTCTCACAACCTTCTTTCTATATCACTTCGTATAATTGACAACAATATTTCCATTTTCTTAGATGCTTTCCGTTATACCATTAAGTATTTGAAAATAATGTTATCCTCCTTTCAGGACCTAATTTTGAAGGACTTTATCCCATCTAGCTTCCAGACTCTAAACAAGGTCATTCAGTGCTCACTTCAACATCTTCTTCTTCACTCAAATGTCACCATTAGTTAGGACATCCAAATTGTTAAGTTATTTTAACCATCTCTACTCAAAATAGGGATTTTTTTTAGTTCCTGCTTCTTATATTTTTTGTTCTTCATGCATCCCCTCTAAAGGCCATCGACTACTTTTTGTTAAATCTACTAAACATAAATCTCATCCACTTGAATTAATACACTCTAATGACTGTGGTCCTTCCCCCATCACCTCCACTCAAGGGTAATAATATTATACAATCTTTATCAATGATTAATCATGCTTTGTGTGGATTTTTTCAATGCTCTCGAAGTTTGAAGTGCTCTCTATATTTATAGCATTTAGAAGTGTGATTAAAAATCAACTCTCCTATAAAATCAAAAACAATCACGCCAATGGTGGAACTGAATTTCTAAATCACCAATTTCAAACATTTATAAACAATAATGACATTCATCATCAAATTAGCTTTTCTTACACACCCGAACCAAACAATGTAGTAGAACGCAAATAGAATCACCCTTCCACCTTTCTAATTAAGCAAAAACCTCAATACTCACATCTTCATATCTTTAAATGAGCGTGCTTTCCTTGTCTCCCACCTAACATAAGACACAAACTTGCTCCCCGATCAACCTCATGTGTATTTATTGGCTACTCTGATTTCAACAAAGGTTATAAATGTCTGAACCCAACCTATGGTCACATCTACATTTCCCGAAATGTTATTTTTGATGAGTCCAATTTACCATTTAAAACCCACCCACCAATAACATCTCCATCAATACCTCCTACCAATCCTTACTTGCTCATTCCCACATCCACTCAACCACACTAACTTACCTCCACAAAACAACACACTATTTATCATACTACCATTTCCCAGTCTAACATCCAACAATCGTTAGATATCCCCAACACTTAATATCTCCTACCTCCAATCCCAGTCACAACTTCCTCTATTAACACATCCCATCCAATAATAACCAGATCCAAAACTACCTCTCTAAAACACAATCCTATCTTCTTTCTACTTAACCTCAACAACCCTAAATCTACTTCCATACTCAATGACCCATCTAACTTCTCTAAACTAATAAAAACATCATCATTGGAGACAAGCCATGACAACATAATTTCTTACTCTTCAATGATAAGGAACTTGGACACTTGTGCTTCCCCCACCCAATACCTCCATTATAGGTTGTCGATGGACCTACAAAACGAAATACCACTCAAATGGTTCTATTGCTCGCTACAAAGCCCAACTCATAGCTCAAGGCCACAAACAATCATATGGAATAAACTACTATGGGACTTTCAGACCACTTGCAAAAATGCCCTTAATTCAAGTGCTTCTAACTATTACTTTAAACCATTATTGGCAAATTCACCAATTAGGTGTTATAAATGCCTTCCTACATGGCAAATTTAATGAAACAATTCATATAATACAACCACGATGATTTAAAAATACTACCCATTCTAATCTTGTTTGTCTTTTTCATAAGGCCCTTCATGGCTTGAAGCAGGCTCCGCGTCAATGGTTCATAACATTCTATAGCCACCTCATCTCCTTTGGTTTCAAACATAGCAAAGCAGATACAACCCTCCTCACATTCAACCACAATCAAGTACAAATCTATCTCCGCATCTATATAGGGGACATCCTACTCATGAGTAACAACCCCAAGGCTATTTCCAAACTAACCTTTGATATCAACAACTATTTCTCCATGAAACACCCTGGTACAACAAATAACATCCTAGGTATTAACATTTCCTCACTACAAAATTCTTACTTCCTCTCCAATCAACCTACACCACATCCATACTTCACCTAGCTGACCTCACAAATTACAATTCTCTTTCAAATTTTGATTTCACCAATGCACCCCATTTCACTGATCATACCCTCTTAGATCATACAACCTATTGCAAAATTACAAGAATGCTTCATTATCTCAACCTCACTCACTTTGACATCACATTCACCATCAATCAACTATGTCATCAAATGCACAATCCTCTCCCTCAACCAGTTTCGGTTTACCCATTACTAAAATACCACTCATTCTTTCCACCTTCTCAGATGCCAACTAGATAATTGACCCAGATGCTTATCGCTCCACCTCAAGCTACTGGTCTATCCTTGGCTCACCCTAATCTCTTGGAGCAACAAAAAGTTATACAATATTGCTCGATCATCAACCAAAGCGGAATACCATGTGCTTGCTTCACTCATAGCAGACCTCCTATAGTTTCACCAACTGTTATATGACTTAAATATTCCAATGTTGTAGCCGCAGTCATTCACTGTGACAACACTTTGGCCATTGCCCTCACCAACAACCTAGCTTTTCATGCCAAAATAAAATACATTGAAGTGGATCACCACTTCATACACAACCATATCCAAACAAAAGATATATGCATCCTTCCAATCAGCTCCATAAATCAAATTTCAGACATACTCACCAAACCACTCTCCACCATCCACTTCCAGCTACTATGACGCAAACAAACAATTCAACAAACTACTATCAGCTTACAGGGAGTAACAATGACTGCCATTACTACTATAAAAAATAGAGACAACCACATGCCATACTCAAGAGGAGTAGCAGTTTTATCTAACAAATCATACCCATTAGATTATCACAAACCTAATATATCTGGACCTTATATGTGTAAAGTTAAACTAGTATTTCAAATATATGTAATAACTTTCTACAGTAATGGATACACAAGCTTTGTTATGTTTTGCATCAAGCCATCATCAACATTCTCTGCTTTTATCTCTAAGAAGAAAACAAATGTTCTTCAACTTGTTTCGCATTTTGTCGCTAAATATAAGGCCACTCATCAACTTGAGCATTCTCATCTGTGCAATACTTAACTTAATTTTATGTTTTTCTTTAATGTGCAACAGTTTGCCTTTTCTCCATTAGTTAGAAGAAGATCTTAACGCAATGCTAACAGATAAACTCAACTAAATTATTGAATTAAAAAAATTAATTATATTATATTAATAAATATCAAATTATATATATATATATATATATCCTAATGAATTATTTCCTATTTAATATAAGATTAAAAATTTTGACGTACCAAACTTCAAAAGAATTTTCAGCCATCATTTTGAGGAAGGCACGATGGACAAAAAAAATGGTCTTAGGCTTCGTTTGAGACGGCTCCAGTTGTCGATAAAGTAGATTGTGAAGTTGTTGTCCAGAAAGCTAATTTATAAAGTTGCTGTATAAAAATCAAGAAATTTTATTTGGGTAGTATAACTGCCGAGCTGCTGCTGTATAACAATAAATTACCTTGATACCCATCTATATATTAGAATGAATTTTTTTTATTAAATATAAATGTTTTTAAATTTATATGATAACAAACTAGTAATTCTAAATTAAAATCAAATGTTTATTTTAATCTTTTTTAAGTTTATATATCAAAATATTATAAATTTTTCATTTAAATTTTTTTAGCATACTTCAAAATAATTTGTTCAGATTTTATATTCTCAATTATTACTTTATAATAAACCATTTTCATATGTTTTTTTAAAAATAATTAACCATAAACGATAAGATGGATAATAGTTCCCTTCAAAGAGAATCCAAAAAGATTCATAGGAAAAGGGACTTCATTAAAACCAGAATAGACATGAACAAATATCAGGAGAAACCCAACATAAGCATGAATATAAGCATACGGTGCTAGAAACAAAATATTTTTTTCGCAAATAGATGCAAGCAGATTGAAATAAACAGTCAAGAAAAAAAAATGCTGCAAGAGTAATATAGCAATAGAATACTAACCTAAGCCAATTGGCGTCTTCCAAAAACCAAGAAGTCGGTCACTGAGCACTCACAGAAGGGGAAACCACAATCAGGCGGTGAGATAACTAGAGTTTGAAGGCGGAGGTAGATATCATAAAAAAAACTTTCAAAATCTATTCGGAAATTTCAGCAGACCGCAGAGACACCTCTTTCATTTATCGTGAAGAGCCCGGACCTGACAACGAGGGAGAAGCAGTCTCGCACAAATGGGGGCATTTACGGCATTTATTTCTCTTCAAAACCACGAAAAGCAGGAGAAGCAGCGGACCGCGGGAGGCAGGAAAGTTCGCGGGAAGTAGCGTCAAGCCGCAAAATTTTTTCTAACTTCGTCCTGCCGCAATATCCCAAACGAGCATTTAACAATTTTTTATAAAGCAACGTAGCCGTGAAGCCGTCCCAAACCAAGCCTTAGTCTTAGGAGCTTTCTGATTTTTGAGTGCTGGAACATTTTTTCGCATCAACAGTTGCGCAAAACCAGCTGAATCTTATGAGAATCAAGCCATCACTTTCAAGCCTTAATTGCTCCATGATTCCTTCCAACTTGCAGTCCTATACACAAAAATGTGATTTTCATTTTCACTTATTCGCACGTTTTTTAAGCCTAGCCGTTAGATCAGTCCAACAATAGAAAAATATGATTAAGCTAATTAATTAAGGCCTCATTTGATTGCTCTATATCTTTCGTAACAGTTTATTTAAAAGCAGTTGTTGAGAGAATTAATAAAGTTTTAAAAAAAGTTATTTAAATAAATTGGTGGCTATTTGGCTATATTGTTTTTGATATGCTTATGCAAACCTAAATATATTTATATAAATTATTAGATTGGAATATCACATTTAGTAGCCAATAAAAGATTCAATTTCCTTATATCAAAACTAAAAAATAAGTTATTGATTTTTAATATTTTTAAAGAAAAATTAACAAAATATAAAACTTCTAAAAAAATCTCATTTAAAATATCATATCTTCTAAACAGATAGATATTACTATGTTTTTAATAATTAGCTTTAAAAGTTTTAGCCATAAAAAGACTCAATTGGGTCCTTATATCAAAATTATGTATATATTATTTATTTTTTTAGAAAACTTTTTCAAAAACTCATTTAAAATATCATATCTTCTAACATAAAACATGCTACAAATAATCTAAAAATAATTTTATTACTTAATAATTATAGTGGTAATATAAACATATTTTGAAAAAGAAGTAAATAATTTTCGAGTATAATATTAAACTGAAAAATAAGTAATAATAAAGCTGATCAAAATGGGGAATATGAGAGTGGGATCTTGCTCGTGAGATGTGAGGACTTGTTTGTATTTTCAGCTTTTCTTCGACAACATTTAGGTTTCGTTTGTTTTTTTGGTGCTTTTGTGAAAGACAGTTTTAAAAACACTAGTTCAGAAAATAAAGTTTTGTAACGGAGAAGCATATATAAAAAGCTTTCTCAAAACTGCAGAAAAATGAAAAAGATGAATTATTGGGAATGTGATTTGACGAACCAAACAACACAAAAAAAAAATTCCTCTGTTTCCAAAAACAGAAAAGGCAAAAAAACGCTCAAACAAACAAAGCCTTAGAAATAATATGAAAATAGAGTTTTTCTTCAGAGCACTTTTTTTTTTAAAAAGAACATAGTAATTTTTATAATTAGAACAATGAACACACTTCTCTTTCATTTATAAAATAGAAAAAAAAATTATCTCTTAAAATTTAATTGCCTTAAAAATTAAAAATAAAATAATGGTGGGACTTTGTTAGTTATATTGTTAGAGATGATGGTGCTCTATTGAAGAATTTCTTATTTTTTATTACTTTTCTTTAAAAGTGAAGGATGTTTTTTAGCTTGCCATAAGTCCCTTTTATTTGATAACGTGCTCTATATTAACAATGATTTTTCAAAAAAAATAGATTGAACTTTATAACGGTTCATATCATTTCATTCGAGAAAAAAAAAATTGTTTAAGATTTTTTTTAGTGGTATATTATTTTCCTAAAAAATTATATCAAACAAAATTTTAATTAAATTTAAATGAAATTAATATTAAATTTATGCGTAATTTTAAATTCTTATCAAAGCATTATGATAGTGTTAAAAATTTTAAAAAAAAATATTAAGAAGTTATTGTATTGCTTTACCAACTTTTGATCCATCTTAAATTATTATTTAATTAGGATAGATATTCCCTTTTAGTACCACTACGACTAAAATTTTGTTTTATTTCACCTTTTGTTATTACAAGACACATTTTAGTTACGGGTGTCAAAAATTGGCACAAACTGTAACCTAATAAGAACCCAATCCAAGAAGTATGAGTTCGTTTTGACCCGTTTTATAAATATATTAAGTTTATTGTTGGATTTTTTGCCCCGTATATCAAACAAGTTGGATTCATATTGACTCATGAATCTATTTTTGACATGACAATAACCCATCTAACATATTTTTTTGTTAAATATTTTTACATATAGGTATTAATCTTATTATTTTTTTTAGCAAATATTATTAATATTATAATTAATAAGTTAAAAAAATATTTTTTTTAACAAAAATGGGTTGTGTATAAAACATTTGGATTGCTAGCTGGTCGGCTTCATGTTGATATTTTGACTCATTTATTGAACGGGTTGGTTTCAAATTAATTAGATTTGAGTCGGATCAATTTCAGCCCGTTTTGACACTCCTAATTAAGTACCGAGGGGGACATTCAAACCACTATTTATTATCATTTTTTTTTGTTGCACGGGATATCCACCCGCTGTCAACCTCGAAAGGGCACTTGGCGGCGTGATTAATCATCGGGATGCTTACTCGTATGCAAGCACATAAAAAACGTTTCCAGTGGGGCTCCAATAAGACAAATTTAGCCAAACTAATCATTTATTAATAAATTTCAATACCAATTGGGAACCACAAAATCTCCACTTTCCGTTGGCTTGCTCTAAATCGATCAAAGAATAGGCTTATTTCAAGTATGGCATGGAGGATTAAAACGTTGTTATGACCCTTTCTTTGTCGCATATGTGGAGTCCAATGCCCTTAAAAACAAATAAAAGAAATTAAAATTTATCATACCTAAATTTAGATCAAAATAATTTTTTTTTCTTCTTCAAAAGGGCAAACACTTTTATCAAACAAAAAAAAAAGGAAAAATATTTTTATTTTTATTTTTTTGGAGAAATATTGTGATCTATGGAATCTGATTGTGTTGATCAATCGGACTGTTCTTTTGTCTCGGACCGCATATTTGTCGTGCTTGCTGGACATGGAATTTTTTTTTTATTTACAGCATCTTAGCACTTTGTACTAGAGCCCCTTGGCGTTGCATACCCAACCGGCCCAGCGTTGTTTCCTCGAGTACCCAGCGTTGAACGACGGAGAGTGGAGCACTGCAATGGTTGAGATACAACGCCGTGGTAGATCGAGACATAGGTTTGAGCACCACAACACTCTAAATTGCCACTGTAGCTCTGCGAGAAAGACTGAACGGTTTTCTTTCTCAGTTTTCTGAAGGGTTGCATCCCTTGGGTTATTTTATTTAGCTTTCTCTTGTATTTAGTGTAAGGATAATATAGAGAACGGTGCATGTGTGAAGAGAAGCAAGGAGATAGAGAGAAAAGTGAACTGTAAAAATTTCTCCTTTTTTATGTACATATTTCTCCTAATTTTCATAGTATATTTCTTAATGTGATATGGTTCTTCCCCTTAGGCCATCTCTTTGGCAACCAAAAAAAAAAAAAAAAATCTCTTTGGCAACCAAGGGAAACGTCCCTCTTCTCTAACTTGAGCTGACTCAATTACTTGCTCTGAGTTCAGCCATTGGTGACTTGCCTTTTTTCTGCTCATTCTAAACAAATGTATTTCCTGCTTTAGTTAGGCTTCCCCTATTCATTTTGATAGGGATTCATTTTATTTCCTTTTTAATGTAGCTCATGCAACTCCATATTTTACACTTTAAATTTTGTTTTTTTTATAATTTTCTTTTATTGTTAATGAAATGGGCTCTGCGCTCAATTTCTCAAAAAAATAAAATTTAATAAATGATTAGTTTGGCTAAATTTGACTTATTGGTGTCCTCATTGGGAATATTTCTTATGTGTATGTAAAAGCGTATTCTTGCAGATGGAAAGGTTTCCATGAGTAATGAAGAAAAGGAGGAATTTTTCTTTGGACTTCCTTATGAAAATATTTGACACAACTCCAAATTCGGATCCAAATTGGACCTGAATATTCTGAGTAAGGGTCAAGTCATTTGAAAAACGAGTCAGGTTCGGAATTCATATTCTGACCCAATTGTAATTTTGTGTTAGATTCGGGTCAAACCGAAAGCAACATAAAAATTAATGGTCCATCGTGGTTGTCCATCACGCTCGCCTGCTTGTTACGCACGCTTGCCCGCTCAACCGCTCACGCTTGGTTGCCCATCATACTCAATCAGGTCAGCATGTTGGATTGTGGGCTAGGGCCGTGTTGGATTCAGTTTCAAGCTTATGATATATATTACCCTAATCGGGTTAGGTGAGATGAAAGCGAGACAATTCGAGGTGGACTCCAATTAAACCCGAAATTCAATTTAACACTCCTATTTAGCAACCACATGTAAAAATAAAGACACAACTGTGGGTGAATCCTGACAGAAGACGAGATAAAATCGTCCGTATGGTCTATTTGGATTCAGGTTAAGTAACTGCACTAACCTTTGAAGAAAATTAAAAAAAAAAATCCCAAAATTTTTTTTGGATCTGATTTTCTTTTTCAAAAATCAAATTTATAAGTGTTGTTATTTCTATAAAATTTATTTTTGCCGCCAACCGCCATCAACGCCACCTCTATAATCATTATTACCTGTTGTTCGCCAACTTTTCCCATCAATCATCACTATTATTTTATTTATTTTATTTCAAATTAAATAAAAAAAAATAATCACAAGTACTATGTTATATATATATTATATTTCTTTTACTTTGCATTGGAATTAAATAACCTTTTAAATTTTGAAGAAATTGCTATCTTCACAATATAGATTTCACATTAAATTTTAATTAGCTCTTTTTATTAGAGTTTTTTGCATTACTCACCTAAATAATGACTAAATCTAATAATCAAACATCAAATTATACTAAGTATATTAAATAAAAGAGTGGAAAAAATAAAAAGGGATTAAAGATTATTTTTGGATTTTTATAAAATAAAGCTCGATTATACAAAAAGTATGCAATGAAACATAATTTAAATTAAATTTATAAGGGGAAATTTTAGAAAGGAACAGGTGTAAAATGTCATTGATTAAATGGAGTATAATTAGTAAAAATTTAAAAAACAAACAAATTAGTCGAATTATTTGATTTGGCAAATTCTGAATGCCGTATTCATTTGAAGTAGGATAAATGAGTAGGAGAGAGAGATTGGGAGAGAAGGTAAATGGGGAGATAGAAAGAGAAGAATGAGTGAGAGAGTGTGGAATGAGAGACGGATGCGAAGAGCGGTTTTAAATATATATTTTTCATTAGAAAAATTTAACTAATATTTATATATAATATAAAATAAAATAATCTTTTTTTTAAAATTATATAGAAAGGTAAAAAAATTATGAATTATATTTAAAAAGAATAATATTAAAATTTTTACTTTATAAAACTAAATAAAACTATTTTTTAAATGTCATGAGTATTTAAATTTGAAAAATAAATTTTAAATAAATACTTTATTATAATCTTCACACATAGCATATTTGAATTTAAAAAATATATATTTTTAAATATAAAAAAATTTAATATTTTGTAAGAATCTATTATCACTATTATGTTGTTATTTAAATATTTTTTTTTAAATATTAGTTAAATATTTTAGATATCTAAAGGTTAATTTAAATATTAATTTTTAAAATTAATTTTAAAATTTTCAAAAAGATTAAAAATAATATTTAACTAATATTTTTCAAATTATTTTAAAACTAATTATTTTTAAAATTTATTTTTTTTATTTTTCAAATTTAAATACTCATAATATTTAAAACAATATTTTTAATAATTTTTCTTAGAGTAAAAAACTTTTTTAGAGTAAACATTTTAGTATTATACTTTTTTAAATATAATTTATATATTTTTTAATTTTTTATATATAATATATTTTAAAGATGATTTTTATTTTAAATTATATATAATTAATAATTATAAATATTGTTAAAATTTTTTTTTTATTAATAAATATTTAAATCTCTTTTTCATCTCTCTTTCTCTCTCCCCATTCTTCTCTCACTCCACACTCTCTTTCCCTCATTTTTTTTACTTTCTCTCTCCCCACTTATCTTCTTTCCTCATCTCTCTCATGTCCATCTCTCTCTTCTGCTTTATATGAATACGGCATTGAAAATTTGCCAAATCAAATAATTTGACTAATTTGTTTGTTTTTTAAATTTCTGTACTATAACAAGTAAGCGCAAACAGGAAACTAAAATGTGTACTGCAATACGAAATGTGTCATAAAACTAAAACGAAATATATACCCTAAATAATAATTTAAAAAGGATCAAAAAATTGGCAAGGCAATATAATAAGTAGGGGTGTAACTTTCGGGTCAGGGGTCGATCATAACCCGACCCGGATAAGTAAACGGGTCGGAAACTCGGACCCGGACCCGACATATCAGGTTGCCGGGTTGACTCGACCTAACACGGGTAGGAGACCAGCGCGGTCGAGAGCAGACGCCGGCGCGGACGCTGGTTGGCTGGCGTGCTGGTGCGCGGGACGCCAGCAGGTGCGTGGGCTTGTGCGCTGTTGGGTGCGCTGCAGCGCGGGTGCGCGTGCAGCTTCAGCAGGCACTTGGGCAACCTCGAGCGGGTGGTTGACTGCGTGCACACGCGGGCAGCTTCGGCGGGTGCGCGGGTAGCAGCGCAGGCAGGGGGCAGGCAGGGGGCAGGCGGGTAGCAACATTTCATTTTTTTCACTCATAAAAAAAGTCATCGATAATAATTTTAAAATGTGCATACATTTAATATTAATTTCACTTAAATTTAAATAAAGTTTTAATTTATATATATATTTTTAAGAAAATAATATACCACTAAAAATAATAAAAAAAATATATATTTTTTTTCTCTGATGAATTGATATGAACCGTCATAAAGTTCAATCCAATTTTTTAAAATAAATTTTAATTATGTTTATAAATAATAAGAGATAATTTGTTCTATTTTATAAATAAAAATGAAATGTGTTCATTCTTCTGCTTGTCTCACTACTGTATTGTATGTATTATAACTATTGTTGTTGAAGAAAAGCTGAAAATACAAACAAGTCCTCACGTCTCACGAGCCCGATCTGCTCTCGTCTTGTCCATTTTAATTAACTTGACTAATGCTTAATTTCCAGTTCTGTTAAATTTTTTTTTTTTTCAATTTTTGGGACTATCAATTTTGAGAGTTTTTTTTTTATTATAAAAAAAAGGGAATAAAAAGTTTGATTGATCTAACGGCTATGCTTAAATATAACATGCGAGCATTTTTGTCTTGCTAGAAAGAATATGTTGAACGTACGTTTTCCTTGAATTTTGTAAATAAGAGAAAATAAAATTCACATGTTTATGTATATATGACGGTAAGTTGGAAGTAATCATGAGTAATTAAGGCTTGAAAGCGATGGCTTGATTCTTATGGCATTCAAAGGTCGCTGCCCACCACTCATCACCATTCCTCGTCAACGATTCCACCCGATAAATCGCTACATTCATTCACTGCCGATGTCGCCACCACTCATGTGGCCTTCGAAGGGCCCACCGCTTGCTTGCTGGCTGCAGCCAATTAGACGAAATTTTTGGATTGTTGGGCTTGCCCCCCATGCATGAATGAGTGTGTATGGACTGTGTTTGGTGATATTGCCGCCGAAATTATAAAATCCCACCATGCTCAAAAGGACGTGCAAGGGTTACTTGCACGAGAAATTCATATTAGGTAAAATATTTAGTTGTGAACCTTTAGGAATAAAAGTCATTTCTTAATTCTGAAATGTTTTTACTTAGAAAAAAATATTGTAAATTAATACAATCAATTATCATACTCACTTTCTCTTTCTTTATCTTGCCCTTTAGGAGAACAATTTAAATTATCCATAGGGTTGAATAAACATCATAGAAATACAAAACATGGAATTTTCTTATATTTGAGATGGAGACTTGGCCTATAGTATGACTACCCATTTTTTCAATGATCTACAATTAGTAGAGTTAAAGTTTCTTACAATTGGAATGTCTAGCTGGGTGCCTATATGAAGACAAGAATTTGGCGAATGCCAAGACCCATTTAAGATGTTTTCATCCAAGATTGTCATGATTAGGCGAAAATATTGAGAAAAATCAAAGAAATAATACTTACAGAGCATACCAATAATCACTCACACAAAATGCAAAAGAAAAATCAAATTAGTCAAAGTTACTAAAAAGTATGTTAAAAACCGCCATATTCCAACTTGAAAATCAAGTAAACTCATTCCTGTCTTTTATTATTATTATTATTATAAAAAAAGAAGGGAAGAATAAATAAGAAAAATTTTTAGTGAAGTTTGATGTAGAAATTCAAGAATTAACTAAAATAATAAGTAGGCTGACTTCAAGTCGAATAGTTCATATTTTAGCAACTTAGACAAACAATGGAGAAAATTACTTCATAAGTGAATTGTCATCTAATTCTCTTAAAAAATTAAAAATTCAATAATAACTCACTTAAGGAAGCTGTAAATTTTTGCAACTCCTCCCTTTCACAAGTTGTAAAAAATGGTAAATGCTTTGTATATAATTATATTGTCCTTTGTACAAGTCGCTCTGCAAATGAATAAGAGAATCAAATAATTAAATATGCATCCCATTTTAAATTTATTTAAAAAGTTAACAACAAAATATCGTTAGCGGAATAGATGAACAAATTAGTTAGAGAGCTTGAAAGTAAAAGTAATTGTATTACTTCTATTTTATGTAGGTTGCTTCAACAAGCAATCATATTAGTCAAATAGAGCATGTTCAACCACTTAATTAACCAAAAGGGCAATTCATCATTTTTTACAATGAAATCTAGCAATGTTACTTTCAATTATTGATTGGGCAACCTTAACTAATTTGGGTGAGGGTTGCATCCTTTATATGAATAACAAAATAGGCATAAATACTACAAAGATAATGGTCGCATAATAATGTTAGTTTACTAAAAAAAAATAGAACAATGTGTGGTCTAAATTTAAATAGTAGCAAATAGCCGCATCTAAATATTAATTTATAATGAATTAGCTGGTCTAGGTCTAGCGATTCATGCTTTTATACACACACACACATACCTGAGGTAACCCGTTATTTCTTAAATAAAGTCTAGAAGTGTTGCCCATTATTTGTTGTACTGAAGGGTTCATTACATTTTATGTCTCTCTGTATAATGGATATTGTGTCCTTTTTAATATATAGTAAATAGGGATAGGTTATATATGAATAATTATTTTATAAAAGATGCATGCATCCTGCAGGACATTACAGCTTCATAGCATACCATAAAAGAGTTCATTGAATAATTATAGGCACAAAAGTATTTTATGAAACGACAACCTCAAAATGATAATTTTTTTTAATTTAAAAAAATAGATTTTTTTTTTTGTGAGAGTAATAAGCCAATTTAGTCCTATAGGTTTAACTTTGCTGAGTTAAACAGAAGGGACAAAATTCATGAATTATTTTTCACAAACTACTTAATCAATTTCGTGGGTCGAGTTTCTTGTATTACTGAGTAATGAATACAAAAATTTCAAGTATTAATAATCAAATATTGGTTGGTACCATTTAATTAATTAAGTCTAAGATGTTTTGTTAAGCTCTAAGAACTTTATTACCAACACATTGAAGTCACCTTTTGTTATAAATCACATAATATTTATTATGGCACGTTATCACCAAATTTTCTTGATCTCACCCTCCATCTATGTTAATCATCAAGCTTCAAAAACTTGCTCTGTCAAATAATCATATGCCTATCTATAAAATTTCTTTTGATAAGAGTGCAATATTTATTTGTTCGAATACCTAGATATTACTGCATTAGAGGATCAACATTTTCTATGAATGTTTTTGTTGAACAAATGCATTGACAAATATTAATTATTGTGCGCCGCGTCTAAGTGATATATTGATTTATAAAAATTAGATTAGCAAACAACTTTCTACAATAAAATGTTTAGGGTTAATTAAATAAGGCTCTACAGAAAAAAGTCAAAAATAAATGAGATAATTATAATGAATAATGCATTAACCATCTAAATTGATAAATGGGAAAAAAAACTGTCTAGGTATCATACTTGTTTTTCTTTATTTCAATATGCTTCTTAGAGAATCTACTCACAAATTATTTGATCAAGAGTCTCATATAAATAATATCCTATACGCCTAGGAAGGTTGAACAATTTCCAAAAACATATAATAGCATACGATTCATTGTTATTGTACAATGAGCATGTTAGGAATTACTTTTAATTTAAATAATTAGTATAAAATTAAAGCTAGCCAAAGAAAAATATAACAATTTAAGTCTTATTTTAAAAAACAAGGAAAAAATAAAAGTATTCTAAAATTTATTTAAGAAAATTTTTAAATGATTTGAAAGCAATATATTCGAACATAATTTCTCTATTTTAAAAATTAAAATTAAACGATGTATATTCACTGAACAATTTAGATTCTTGTATTGTTTGAAAATCATAAAAGTAATTTTGGAAAATTAATTAAAGCTAGTTTTGGAATAAGAAAAAAATATTTAATTAAGAGAATTAGGAGGAAATTATTAACTAAGGAAATGGGTATCCAGCTCTAGAAACTAAGCGTTTGAAGATGAGGTTGAAGTATGTCCATATCTAGGCTATAGAGAAGAACTAAAAAAATATTGATATATGATGCCAAGATATTGAAAAATAAACATAACTCAATGGTCAATGTGTTGGTCAATGTGTAGTTGAAGAAAAAAAATTAAAAGTGAAACTAACACGGGAGAAAATATCCAATATGAGATAGCTGTACCCGAATCTATTTACTTGACCTTAGTGTTGAAATAAAAAGGTTGATATTTTTTGAGAAGCAAGATATTTAATTCCCATTGCAATAGTGTTACACCTATTCTGACCATGCCTGATAAGTAGGGTGATGGAACTTATGTATTTTCACTATATATGAGTCTGAGAATATTTTGTATGCATAAGAATTCCAATATTCTATTTTGAAACATGTTCTAAGGGTCGGAATGCATGGAACATGAAGTTTAAATATTTCCTTATGTGCGATTTGGCACTATGTTTGGGGGCACTGTGACACCAAGCCTCAGCTTATCCTTTTTGAAATGAATCGTATTAACATAGTGACACCATTGCCTGGAGTGCTATTATACTTATAATCTGGGATTCCAAATTGTAAATAGTCATGTGTACTAAAATTTTAGGTATATCATATACCATGCAAGAAGAATCAGGGCTCAAGTTTGGGTTGAATAAAAAGATGGTTGACAAGAGTATGTATTTTTTAATTTATTTATTTTTAATTTCTTAAGAAAATCCCCTAGGCTCTGTTTTTGCTATAGGGTAAGGCCAGGAGTGGATCCCACTACTTATTCACTATTTGGTAATCTTTTATTCATTTACTTTGCTCTTTTGTCCTTTCCTTGGCTCTGACCTTGCTATTGGGTAAGGCCAGGAGAAGATCCCCCTACTTGATTACCATTCGATAATCTTTTACTCTACTACTTTACTTTGGTCCTTTCCTTGGCTCTGCCCTTGTTATAGGGTAAGTCCAAGAGAAGACCCCACTACTGAATCACCATTCGGTGATCTTCTACTTTTCTACTTTACTTTTTGATTCTCTCCTAGGCTCTACCATTGCTATATAGTAAGGTCAAGAGAGTATCTCATTACACTGTTTTACCTTTTGGTGATAATTTACTATTGTACTCCTTGTTCCCTCCTAGGATCTTCCCTTGATATATGGTAAGGCCAGGAGAGGATCTCCTTACTTATTCACTTTTTGGTTATTTGTGTCGTTGCTCTTCACTCTCTCCTAGCCTCTGCCCTTACTATAGGGTAAGGCCAGTAGAGGAACTACCTACTTTCTCACCTTTTGGTGAGATCTACTTTGTTCTTTATTTTTTCCTAAGCTATACCCTTTCTATAGGGTAAGGCAAGGAGAAGAGCCCCCTCCAAAAATTAAAAGAGCATGGCTAACCGTATTTATTTCTCTACACATATATAATTGCTTGTGATGTGATATATAAAAACTGCTTGAGATTTTTATTAGGATAACAATGCAGGAGTATGGGTCTATATTTTTTTTTCTTTTTATAATGTAATGTAATTTGATATATTGAGTTATTAAAGTGTCTAAAAGTCAAGCATTTCAAACACTAAGTATGCAAATAAAAAAAGAAAGGCCCACACTTGGTTAGTTTTTTAATTATTTGGGTACCCTTCTGGAGGATGAACCAGACGGAGCCTGAAGGAGACAATCCGAAGGGAGATGATCCAGAGAAGGAAGACCCACTTGAAGATAGAGACTGGAAGGAAAAATGTCTGGATTTTAAGACTTGCGTCATTCCTTAAGATTATAATTCAGGTTGTTGTCGGTGGAGCCTGGCCACCACAACTTTTCTGCAGACCTTAGGTTTTACTTATGTGGCACTTTCCACGAACATTTTGACATTACTTTTTGTGTTATGGTGATTTATATTGATGTTTTTATATTGATTGTGCAATAGAAATTGCATGCTTTTTATAGTTTTCTTTCTTGTATGTACATGACCTAATTTTTGCTAGGCTCGTTAAGGACTAAAAAATTTATTTCTGCTCATAATCAAATTCTAAAATTTTAAGGTCTAAATAACTTAGAAATCTAATGACCTAGGGAATAGTTGGAATCCTTCGGAGTTGCATTCATATTAATTCATTCTTCTCTCTCCATCTAATAAGACACCTGCCCGCCTGCGGGTAGAGTCCGGATAATTTGGCCTATGAGGATGAAGTGCGGGACCTCGGGAGGCCTAATCTTTTCTAAAAAACTATTTTTTATAAGCATATTTTTAAAATCTCAAGAATAAATAATTTGACCATTTTAACCAGCATACATTACATTAGAAACTAATTAAATTAAAATTTAATTGCATTAGCTATAGAAGTATTCACCCTACAAAAGTCCAGGGTCAATTAAAAAATTTTTTAGATGTCGGCCCTACTTCCAAAACTTTAAACTACTAACCCATCTATCATAAAGACTGGATAACATGGATTTGAAGCACTTAGGTGATTAGCTGGCATCCCTTTTCAGGCAGGGTCCCAGGTCCATTAGCTAGAACACGGGTGTTTGTGTTGGGTAGAATACTAAACCCACTTTACATCTAGAGTTCAAGACAACTACATTGGGTGTTTTGTACTATGCATAAATACTGTGTAAGTTTCTTTTCTTTAGGGACTATAACTCCATATCTACGTCACATAGATGATGACTCTTCCATCTTTTTCCTTTGTATTCTTTGAATGATAGATTTTCTTTATCTCCTTACTACCTTAGTGACTCCAGATGCTGAGATGAACCGTGTATGTTGACTAAACCCACTTGTCATCTTTCTTTTCTTTTGAGTAGGATTTCCTTAGTATCGTATTTGAGTACCAATCTCCCTTGTCTGAGAAGAATAATATTAGATCCTTAATAAAGAGTTTTCTCAAGCCCTAGGCTCGAGATGTAATAAACCAAGGGGGCTTGCACCGTGGGAAATAGAATTCCACAATAAATAAACCCTAGTAGAGTTGATGTATCGGGTGTGGGAAACCCCGTGATGTCGATAAGGTTGTGCATATTATCACCCATAAAGGTTCGTTGGCGAGAGCTACTATCCTCAATGGTTGATCGTATGTAAGATATAATCTGCCATCTCATCAGTCCACTGGCAAAGTGTGCAAAGGCCTGCGATCGTTTCTATTCCTCGGGATGGTGCGGTCGTATACCCTCTATACTCTACAGCTGTGTTCCTTTCGGAGGTCCACGTTTACTAACTGCAAACTCTCTGAATCACATATCACACAAATCCTTTAGGATTTTCTTCCAAGAGACATATGAAGCATCAAAGCTACTCCATGTGATATCCTGTATCTTAAGCGTGGGATACTTTGATAGATAAAACCTACACAAAATATGTAGTTGAAGAAATATTTTTTCTCAAATATTTACACAATATAATATATACACATTTACATATGTGTTACACTTAGGCTGAATCTTCATGTGTTCATCAGCAGTTGGTGTTGTCGTAGCTTGCGTGAAAGGTGAAGCTGTAATCAGGGTAGAAGGTCCAACTCCATAGGGCTGAGAGAGTGGTGAGTAGCAATATCGAAAAGTGTATGGTGGATATGAATGTTGTAGAGAATCCCAGAGAATATGGTTGGGTAGAACGGGTAAAAAGGAGACATCTATATTGGGTCTTGTGATAGAAAGTGGGGTTCTGTGGAGTAAAATGGAAGACTCCTTGTGGGAGTTGTAGGTAAATGGGGTCTAGGTTGGGTACAAGTGATTCCTCAAATTTGATAAAATCATGAGCTAAGATGTTGTCTTGATGAGCCTACGAGAGAAAGAATAATTGCTTCCTTAGTACCATCATTCGTTGGGGTTACTTCTCCACAAAATAGATACGTTCCTTTCCAAAATTAAAAAAAAAACTTAAAGGTACCAATTATAGTCTATTATGAAGGACAATGTCTCATTGTACAAGCTTGATGCCCAGCACATCAATTCCAGCATTGCCTCAAACTCAAATAAAAACTAAGTAGTAAAAATAAAAGGTGCAACCATTCACCAAACTAGCCATATAGCACGATGAGTCTCTAGTGGAGTCTTTACAAGTACCATTGATTATTACACTTTCGCATTTTTGATGATGTAACTTTTAGATCTCTGTAAAAGAAGGGTGAAAAAATTAGTTAATATCTTTTGATATTTTTATAGAGACACTGGAGTTTTCCTCTTCTCTTTTGATTATTAAATCGATAATTTAAATCCAGCATCGATGACTATTTACACATAAAAGTAGTCCAATTATTATCATACAAAGCTAGGTGATTAAAACAAAAAAAACTTTAAAACATCATTTCAAAGTCAATAATAATGATTATTAACATATTAAATTTCCCAAATTATTAACATAATAAGCTATGAGATTGTTGTTCCCTTTAATAAAATTAGATTCAATTACTAAGATATAAAAATTTCCTACACCATGCATATAAAAATGTTAACCCTACCTCAACTAAAAAAAGAAATTATTGTATTTAAATAACAAAATAAATTTACTCAACTTAATAATTTCAAGCATTAATCATTATATAATAATTTTATTGCATGTGCATTAAATGCAAGTGAAAAAAATTTAAAAAAATCATAATATGAAAATTTTAATTATATTTTCATAAAGAGAAATATGCAAACGTTCTAATTTACTTGGTCAATCTAATTTATTACCAATAACACCTAAAGACATTGGTAAATAATATTTATTTTTAGCTATTGTAGTCAAAACACAGCCAAAAGTGGAGAGAGGCTAATAGCGAAGATATGAGGATTAATAGCAAAGAAATGAAGAGGTAAAAGCAATCAAACAATGACATTTATTTTAGGTCAAATTTTTGATGCTTAGGATTTTCTTTAGGAAGAATCATAAGCTACTTTTATATTGTGGCATAAGTATATATATATATATATATATATATATATATATATATATATATATATATATATAAACCATAATTATAAAAATTATATTTAAATTTAAAAATTTAAGCAAAAACTTAAGAAAAATTATACCTTATATGTATGGGTAGAGTCACATTCCCGCCAAGAAATTTCCCACCCTCAATCCATAGAAAAGAATAAGAAGAGGAGAAATTCAGTTTTTTGCTCTCCAAAATTAAATTTTTCCCCTACTCTCTGCATTTCCAAGCCTTGATTTTTTTTTTTTTTTTTTAGTTAAAACCCACAAAGGGGCCTACGTGTTAATATCAAAATAACGATTACATAGTCCTTAAAAGGATCCACAGACTCTCTAATGCTCGACTGAGCTACAATCAAAAAGTAAAGAAAACCTACGAGTCCGTGGTTCCTTATCCTACTATTACAAAAAATAGAAGCGCTAAAACTAATGGTGCTTTGAGCAACGGCACCCAAAAAAGGAAGTTCTGAAGATAAGAGTTCAACATCCACTCCCTGCAAAAAAGAATAAACCAAAAAAAGGAGCCCAAAAAGAAACAACCAGAAGATTACCTGGATAGCCAAAAGGGTAAAACTCGAAGGAACTAAACGAAACCTGCACAGAGATCTCCAAAAAATCTCATAAGAGCAAATGAAAAAACACAGCGAACAGGATATGGAAAGCTGAACGGAAACTCCATTCAGGGAGCAAGATTTCAACGACGTTAAGCACCAGTTCATAGAGCTCGGCCAGCATAAAAGATAAATCAAAACATAACGAGATCTCAGCTGCATGTCAATCAACCTAAACTCCCAATTACAAAACATTGGACAGGAGCAAGTTAGAGAAACATTATAAGTCAAATACCAGTTAAAAGAGAACACCCGGCCAGATAAGATACTAAAACAAGCTAACAACCTATTGAAGCAGAAATTGCCCAGAACAAAACAAAAAGCCCAGCCAATGGAGAAATAACGGACAACAAAGAAATAAAAAGGAAACAACACAGCAAACCTGCAATTACCCATGCCTAATATAAGGTAAGCCAGATTTATCTAACAAGATCATACCAAGAAGGAGCGGATGCAAGCTCGTAAGACTTAACTCCTCATAATTAGAAATATTGCTGCCACGTTTAGCTAACCAATCAGCGCATACATTAGCTTCCCGAAAAATGTGAGAGATAACAAAATTAAAATTAGACAGAGAGAGCTTCAGCTTTCTAATAAGATAGAAATTCTCAAGATTACCAGGAACCAGATTATTAATAATCTGAATAAGAAGCAAAGCATCAACCTCAATCCAAAGAAATCTAATACCTAAATTAGCACAAATATTCAGACCAAGGAGAAGGGCATGAATTTCAGCAGAAATCGCAGTATTGCAAATAACGGGGGCAGAGAAAGCAGCTAGAACTTTACCAACCTCATCTCTAATAATACCTCCAGCACCCGCACCGTTAGGGCCAAGAGAACCGTCAGTATTAAGCTTAATATAGGGAGGTTTGGGTTTAATCCATCTCACCCACTTATTAATCTCAACAGAGTGACTATCAACAATCTCAATTCCCAAAGAATTGGCTAAATACGCACAGCTTTTGAAATTCTTCTTAGAAATAAGTTTGTAAGAATGCATTTGAAGAATTTTGTATTTAACATTAGAGATGATCGTATTGGCATCCATAACAATATTGTTATGCTTAGCATCATTACGAGATTTCCAAATATACCAGACAATTAAAATAGGGATAAGGTTTAAAATGTGACCCTTAGAGTTAATGAACCAAGTTTTGATAACAGAAATAAAATCATCATGCGTAGCAAGCAAAGGTCTATAAGTAATATTCCCAAAATAAGTCCAAACAGTTTGAGCAATGACACCAGACACGAAAAGGTGATCGATAGTCTCAATATCAGAACAGCAATGACATTTAGAGGGTAATTGGAAACCTTTCATTTGAAGCCTAAAATCCACAGGAATATAGCCTTTGATACACCGCCACTACAGGAAAATCACCCACTTCCGGCGGCTTTTTCCGGCGGAATTTGACCTATTTCCGGCGGTTTTTTAATTTTCCGGCAGTTTTCCGGCGGCTTTCGTGCCGCCGGAAAAAACGGCGTAGGAAAATAATTTCCGACGGCGTTTTCCGGCGGCAATATATTTCCGGCGGTTTGCCGGCGGTCAAAAACCGCCGGTTGAAAAAAAAAAAAAAAAAACAATTTCCCGCTCCCGCTGAAACCGCTCCCCGGCGGCGGCTCCGGCGGCACGCCAGCAACCCGCTCCGGCGGGCGGACCAGAGCGTCGAACCAGCTCCCGCGGGCGGACCAGACCGCGTCGAACCAGCTCCCGCGGGCGGACCAGACCGCGTCGCGTCGGACCGGCCTCGCGCGCGTGAGCCAGGCGAGCCCGAGTGCGCCAACGGGCCCGCTCCCCGCGCTGCCTCCGCTGGGTTTCGAACCGTGGACCTCTCACCCGCTGCCCCGGACCCTAACCACTGCGCCGTTTCTGCAAAATAGTTAAATCTAAGTATTTTTTTATTTATATTAAAAAAGTCTGAATATTATAATTAAACATTTTTAATTTAAAATTTTTATTAAAAAAAAGATTTAACTATTTTTAAGTCGAGAAGCCGTCGGAAAGCCGTCGGAAAGCCGCCGGAAAGCCGCCGGAAAATACCGCGGGAAAATTTTGCGGGAAATTAGCCGTCGCAAAATTTTGCGGGGAAATTAGCCGTCGGAAAACCGCCGGAAAGCCGCCGGAAAGCCGTCGGAAAGCTGCCGGAATTTTTTGTTGGAAATAAGACGTCATCAACCGCCGGAAAGCCGCCGGAAAGCCGCCGGAAAAATTGACCGCCGGAAAGCCGCCGGAAAATTCCGCCGGTAATAAGTGATTTTCCTGTTCATATGCCAAATAGCAGAATAGATAATAGAACAATCCTTTTTAATTCTAAAAGAATTCCAAACATCCTTTAACATAAAATTGCCGGACTTAGATAAAGAAAATAAAATTAAATCTTTATCAAGCGTTTGCAGAGGGATCTCTAAAATTTTTTCAACAATTAATGGAGGAACCACCTCAGCAAGCTTGGCAACATCCCACAAGCCATTTTGAAAAAACTGAGAAACTTTATCATTACTAAGTGAAAGCGTATTCAACAAATTGTCAATAGAAGCACAACCAAGCCAATTATCTTGCCAAAAATAAATATCACCTTTTCCAAGGCCCCATTGTATGCAATGTTCAGCCTCCCACTTAATATTGCACAACCTTTTCCAAATAAAAGAATCAGAATTTTTATAAAAGCATAACGAGGGATGAGAATTCTGGCAATACTTAATATTCATGAAACGGGCCCAAAGACTAACGTTAGATCTAAAGGAAAACCAAAGTTTAAAAGAGAAAGCTTTAGAGCCTTGCTTCTTTTGTCTATTTACGCACGCAACATAGGTTTGGAAGGCATGCGACGAGGGTTTGAACTTGAAGGCCGAAGCTACTCCTAAGTCCTGGCTTTCATCCTCTTTTCATGAGGTAATCTCTCACACCCTTCAGTCTCGTCGTAGGCTTAACCAATCGGGGTTCATACTTCGCACCTCTCAGCCTTTAACTCTCTTAGAATTGTGTTTTTTGTTCATACTAGGAACTCGAAGGCCGAAGCTACTGACCACTCTCATCCTCTCTTTTAGGATGATGACCGTGGCTATAAGTTTGTTTACCTTTTGTTTTTTTTTGCTATGAAAAACTCATTTCCTTGCATCTTGGGCCTTGTCTTCTTAATTTTCAATTCAATAATCCTCTCTTAGATTTACTGTTATGCTATGTAAGCAACATACCTTTTGATGTCTCACCAAGCTCTTTTGTTTTAGTGTCATAACAAATATCATAGATGAATGCTCATTTTGTTTGGAAAAATGTTCATGTGGTTGTTGTTTGCCAAGAAACTTATCATCTTAATTTTAGAAGAACTAGACATGTTATCCTTATATTCCTTATCCGTTTGATTTCAACTAATTAAATTTTGGTATTGGGAACTATGAAGGGGTGATTAAATGTTTTAATAACAAACTCATAACTTTAATTAAATAGAGATGGTATGATAACTGATAAGTTAAGTTTCGAATATTAGATCACTATCCACTTTATTTATGTTATAATAATATATATTCACCAATCTCTACCTTCAAGTATTTAGAAAAGAAATGAAGATTTGCAACATTTTCAACAATAAATTAACTATTTGTGAAAGCTTGAAACTTTTAGGTCCATTTTCATGGTTATAAATGGACCTTGAAACTTGATAAAAAAGAAAAAATTGAAGATTAGGAGATCTTCATGACATATTAGTTTTCTTGAAGTCTTGATCGGCCTCTCTCTTCTATTCTAAGTTAAGAACCCTCTCTCACCCACTCTCTCACAAACACACGCTCATTTTATTTTTGATACCCTGAATATTCTTTTTTATTTTGTTACTCTTTCCCATCTCCATCTAATCTGAGATATCCCTCTAATCCTGCCTTTATTTTACTCTCCTCATTCCTCTCTATCCACTTTCTATTTAAATAGCATTATATATATATATATATATATATACTTACATACATACACACATAAATACATACATACATACATAGCACTCACTTTCCCTCTCCCCACTTCACTCTCTCAAGAACTTATAAAATTATTCTCTTCACTTACAATCATCATCATTTTCCTCCACAGAATTTCTTATTCCATAGCTTATACAAACATAACTCTCACTTCCTTGTGTTGTTATTGTTTGGCTTTTACAAATGGACTGATTTTAAAGAGGAAATAACATGTCAAAATTGATATTAATATTCTCCATGCTAACCCTCATCTTTAACCATCAATCTGGAATTAGGGATAAGGTTTGTAGAGCTTATTTGTTAAAGGGATCACATCGATAAAAAATCATCAAATAATGATAAAAAAATATTACACGTAGATTTAACTCAAAATGGTTTAAAGAATTTTTAGATTTGATAGAATAGTGTATAAATAGATGCCATATTATTCCAATATTGTTACTTATCTAATCCTTAAAAGCAAATTATGACATGCCAAGGTGGTGGATACTCAATTGTTGATGAGGGATTTAAGAATTGAAAGAGAAAAGAGAAACTTTTGGGTTGGGTCATGTTGGAGAGCATAATAGTGTACTCAATAAGGCGAGATAGAAATGTGAGGTTTTAATGAAACATCAAGAATAAAGTAATCTCACTCTATGGTTGAGCAAGAATGAGAAGAACAAAAAAGAATATCATATCATATTTAATAGAGATATTAAATGTACTCAATTTATTATCTGCTAAGGGATATCATTTTGTGGGTATAATGAATCTTCTTGCTCAAATAATCAGGAAAATTATATAAAATTATTTCAATTTATTGCAAATCATAACAAAGAAGTAGGAAGTTAACATGTTAAAATGGAAGTGCTAAGTTAAAGTTGACTTCACTGAAGTACGAAAAGAGATCTATAGTGCTATGGCTACTAAGACTTAAGCTTCAATCATAAATGAGATCGGTGACTCCTAGTTCACTATTCATGTTGATAAGTCTCATGATGTGCTTACATGTAAGAGAGTTTATTGGTTTGAAACTACTCATACTAAAAGATAATCCTCATGCATTCTACATTGATTATTTTGCTCACTAGATTCAGCTATGTTTGGTGGCTATAGAAAAGAATCAATGGTAAGTGAAATATCTATTTAAGATTACTTCAAGAATTTTAATTAATATTGGAGTTCCATGTAGATGGAATGCATGTAGATGGAATGATACTCTAAAAGCAATTCAACATGATAAAATAGTTTTTCATCTCATTGAGGAGTTAATTAATGGTCAAGGTTTGTACCAAGAAATGAATTTGTAGCGAGTTGGTGATACCCATTAGATTTTATATTTTCAAACTTTAATTAGCCTGATGAAAAGTATGCTTTTATACTCAAAGTCTTGAAATTGTCAATGTATACAATATACGTGATCAACAATCAGTTGAAGCTGGTGTTATAATATAGTTTATGGAGTATTTTAACTTTGTCTTATCACTACATCAAATGATCTATATTTTGAGATTACAAATGAATTATCACAAGCCTTATAAAGAAAGAATTAATATATCATAAATGTAATAAAATTAGTATAAGTGTCTAAGGAATAATTTAAGACAATTAGGTAAAATGGATGGGAGACTTTATTGGAAGAAGTGTCATATTTTTGTAATAATTTTTGACATTAGGTCAGTGCAAAAAGGTGAAGAAATGACAAACATCCATCATTATTGGGTTGATTTAATTTATATTATTATTGATATACAACTTCAGGAATAGAATAGCCGCTTCTCAGAAAATAGTACTCAGTTACTTCATTGTGTGGCATGTTTAAAATTAACCAATATTTTCTTTACTTATGATAAGGGAAAGTTAAATCTTCTTGCCGATTTATCTCCAGTAGATTTTTCCATGGTTGATATTGTGTCTCTTTGACTAGCATTGTTGCTCATGCAATACAGATTGTATTGGCCAAAAATAATATTATGTATCTCAAATTTTACAGACTTCTTGTTATGGCACTGACTTTACCAATGGTATAGCTACAGTGTAGAAAGCATTTTTTGTAGTAAATATTATCAAACATCTATTACGTAACAAAATGGGTGATACATAACTTAATGACTATCTCGTGACATTCATCGAGAAGGAAGTATTTGACTCTATTCCCAATGAAGTCATTATGCATCATTATCAAAAAAATATAAAGTAGAATTCAAAGCTTGTAATTATTTTAAATTCATAAATGATAATGAAATACAAAATTTTGTTTTGTATATATATAATGAGTCCTCCCCTGCAAATAAGGCTGGTTCATCCCTTGCTTATTTGTGTTGTCATTTTAGTGCAAGGTTAGGAAGTGAATTTTTCATACTGAAATGTTGACTTTAAATTTTTAAAAATAGATTAATGATAGAGGTATAATTAGTATAATGTATTTAAATATGGTGGAAGTTTCAATGAAATAACAAAAAAGAAGTATATCAAAATTATAAGGATGATTAAAGTGTAAAAGCTCATAGAATTAGAAAAAAGAGTAAAGAAATTTGTATGGAATATCATTATATGATAAAATTGTATCATCTCTTTAAATATTAATTTAATATCATGATCAAATTTTAATCTTTTGGATGGGAGCGGACATGATTTCAAATCTTAGTTGTTATCAACTAAATATTTCACATTAATGCAGCAGCTGTTTATTTATAAGTAGGATTCAGTAAATCCTAAAAATTGAGATTTATAAATTTTTTAGTATGGAAATCATTTACCCTGACAACTCTTAAATCTTGCAAAATTCTAATAATTTCTTTGGTTATGTTTTGGGTTTTAAGATTTCTAAGAGGAGATATCTTTAAATTTGCTAAAACAATGTGAATGGTGGAATATTACAAATCTTGAATTTAATTAACAATGGGCTAAAAAAGGATTTATCATTACAACAGAATTTAAATTCTCCAAAATTCTATTTTCTTTAATTAAATTCTTCCTGAAATAGAAAACCAAATACTTGGAGCCTATCAATATATTTTTCTTTGATATGCAGAATGCTATCACATGAAACACATTTAAAATTAACAAATAAGTACCCACGAAGCACAAAAAAAATCAGGTAAAAAGAGAACCCATTAATTCAATTTTTGCCAAAAAAATATAAAGAAAGATAACTACATATTGCAAAGATGAGCCACTAAGACCTGTAATACAAATAACACAGCCATTTTTATTCAAAAGCTTATGCATGTCACGCTTCCCAATCAAACACCCTAGCCAAAAGATATTTGTGACCTATCTTATAGAAGACATTGGAAATCACTCAATTACTTGTGCAACATGAAAAAAGAAACACATCTAATGATCAATTATGGAGTCTAAAAAATCATAATGTATACAACAACAACAACATAAATCTTTTATCCCACTATATGTGGTCGGCTACATGAATATTTTCTCTTCATTATGCCCTGTTAAAAGTTAAATTCTCATTAAATCTAATAATAATAGGCCATTTCTAATATTTTCTATCCAAGCCTTCTTAGTATACATTTACCTTTTAACATAAGTTAAATCTAAAACTTTTTTTTTATAAGCAGATCACCGGAATGCCTTTTTATTTTATGTGACCAAACCATCTAAGGCGTCACTCTCTAATCTTAACTTCCACTAGTGCTATTCTAACCTTTTCACATATATGCTTATTTCATATCTTATCTCTAACAGAAAAGCCACTCATCCACCTTTTTCACAATAAAGCATTGCAGGTCTAACCACGAGCTTATAAAATTTTCTCATAAGTTTGAGGGGAAATTTTCAATCACACAACAAGCCCGATGCATTCCGCAAGTTCAACAATCCAACTTGAACTCTACTAATAATATCTCCATCTATTTAACCATCACTTTGATCAATAGTCCCAAGATATCTAAAATGTGTACTTTATTAATGACTGAATCACCCAAAGCCACAATATGAGGCAATCCTATAAGGGGAAATAATACACGAGCAAGCAGGAAAATAAAGAATTCATAATAAAGAAGTGATCTAGTATTGATAATTATAATAAAAAACCTACTTTTCCCTCCCCCTTCCTGGTATATATATTTTCTATATTATATCTCCAATATTTTTATTACTAACATAAAAAACAAAAAGATAACATTAGTACGAAATAACATATATAGTACTAAGATTAGTGAAATGTATAGTAACAGGAAAATGTCCTGCTCCTTATGTAGTCCCATTTCTTAACATGTTCTTCATCAATTCTCCCCAGCTTCTAAAGAGCTTGGGGCTGATGAAATGATTGTAATAGAGGAGTCGTCTGAAGGGTGAAAGGCCAAAATATCAACCACATTAAAGCTTGGAGAAGTTTGGCAATCTAGTGGTAATGCCACAGTATAGGAATTATCATTAATCTTTTCACTAATGGGTACATGACCCATCTTACGGCATGTCAGCTTTGGGTAGGTTTCTGGTAGAAAGTGCTTTCATAATAATTTGACCATGACAAGATCACCAACCTGAAAAGTTTGCTTTTTATGATGAGCATCGGTTGCAATTTTGTAGCGTTGGATAGACCTGGTGAGTTATTGATGCTCATCCTTTAGCATGTTGTTATACTGATTGGTGAAGGTGGTAGCATCCACCAACTTGCATTTTGGTTAAATAGCAATGCCCCAGGCTAGATTTGGTAATTTTGTACATACAATATGAAAAGGAGACTTATTAGTGGAAGGATTTGTCCTTGCATTATTATAAGCAAATTCAACTTTGCTCAGCATGTCTTCCCATTGTAGTGGGTTTTCTTTCACCAAGCAACGAAACCATTTAACTTAGGTATGGTCTACAACTTCTATTTCAACATACATTTTAGGGTGATAAGCTGATCTCAAATGTAAATTGACACCCAATCGTTTCTATAGCTCACGCTAGAAGTGATTGTGGAACTTAACGTCTTGATCGAATGTTAGAATTCAAGGTAAACCATGAAAATGAATGTTTTCTTGAAAGAAAAGTTGTGTAATATAAAGTGTACATCTTGGAGAACCTATCAACAACTACAATGGTTGAGTCATTGCCATGCTTGGTTCTGGGTTAGCCTAAGATAAAATTAAAATAGTGGTTTTCCCATATTGAATATGTTACCAATTAGGGCATGTAAAGACCCATGTTTTGAGCTCTGCCCATGTGGGCTTGATAAATGGAACAGCCGTTTACATTTCAAAAGATTCACCAAAAAAGCTTACATCTTTTATAGAATTTTTCTCAGGAAATTTAAAAATAATTAATAAAAATTACATACTCTTGTCAATCATATTTTTATTCAACCCAAATTTGAGCCTTGATTCTTCTAGCATGGTATATGGCATACCTGAAATTTTAGTACACATGATTGTTTACATTTTGGAATCCCAGATTGTAACAATAATAGCACTCCAGGCAATGGTGTCACTATGTTGGTACTATTCATTTAAAAAAGAACAAGCCGAGGCTTAGCGTCACAGTTCCCCCAAACATAGTGCCAAAGTGTACCTAAGGAAATAGTTAGACTTCATGTTTCATGCATACCGACCCTTAGAACATGTTTCAAAATAGAATCTAGGAATTCTTATGCATACAAAATATTCTCAGACTCATATATAGTGAAAATACATAAGTTCAATCACCCGACTTATCAGGCTTGGTCAGAATAGCTATAACACTATTGCAATGGGCATTAAAAATCTTGCTTCTCAAAAAAATAGCAACCTTTTTATTTCAACACTAAGGTCAAGTAAATAGATTTGGGTACATCTATCTCATCTTTGATATTTTCTCCCATGATAGCTTCACTTTAATTTTGTGCTTCAACTACACATTGACCATTGAGTTCTGTTTATTTTTCAATTTCTTGGCATCATATATCAAAATTTTTTCTAGTTTTTCTCTATAGCCTATATATGGATGACATACTTAAACCTCATCTTTAAACACTTGGTTTCTAGAGCTGGATACCCATTTCCTTAGTTAATATTTTCCTCCTAGTTCTCTTAATTAATTATTTTTATTCTTATTCCAAAATTAGCTTTAATTAATTTTCCAAAATTACTTTTATGATTTCCAAACAATACAATAATCTAAATTGTTCAGTGAATATACATCATTTAATTTTAATTTTTAAAATGGAGAAATTATGTTCAAATATATTGCTTTCAAATCATTTCCAATTTTTCTTAAATCAATTTTAGAATACTTTTATTTTTGCCTTGTTTTTTAAAATAAGACTTAAATTGTTATATTTTTCTTTGGCTGGCTTTAATTTTATACTAATTCTTTAAATTAAAAGTAATTCCTAACATGCTCATTGTACAATAACAATGAATCGTATGCTATTATATGTTTTTGGAAATTATTCACCCTTCCTAGGTGTATAAGATATTATTTATATGAGACTCTTGATCAGAAGCTAGATTGTTGTTATCATTTAAAGGGTTTCATATTGAAATAAAGAAAAACTAGTATGATACTTAGACACTTGTTTTTCCCAATTATCATTTTAGATGGTTAATTCATTATTCATTATAATTATCTCATTTATTTATGACTTTTTTCTATAGAGCCTTATTTAATTAACCTAAACATTTTATTGTGGAATGTTGTTTACTAATCTAATTTTTATAAATCAATATATCACTTAGACACAGTGCACAATAATTAATGTTTTTCAATGCATTTGTTCAACAAAAACATTCATAGAAAATGTTGATCCTCTAATGCAGTAATATTGAGGTATTCAAACAAATAAATATTGCACTCTTATCAAAAGAAATTTTATAGATAGGCGTACGATTATTTGACAGAGCAAGTTTTTGAAGGTTGATTATTAACATAGATGGAGGGTGAGATCAAGAAAATTTGGTGATAACATGCCATAATCAATTTGATGTGATTTATAACAAAAGGTGACTTCAATGTGTTGGTAATAAAGTTCTTAGAGCTTAATGAAACATCTTAGACTTAATTAATTAAATGGTACCAACCCATATTTGATTATTAATACTTGAAATTTTTGTATTCATTACTCAGTAATACAAGAAACTTGACTCACGAGATTGATTAAGTAGTTTGTGATAAATAATTCATGAATTTTGTCCCTCCTGTTTAACTCAGCAAAGTTAAACCTATAGGACTAAATAGGCTTGTTCCTCTCATAAAAAAAATCTATTTTTTTTAATTAATAAAAATTATCATTTTGAGGTTGTAGTTTCATAAAATACTTTTGTGCCTATAATTATTCAAGGAGCTCTTTTGTGGTATGCTATGAAGCTGCAATGTCCTGTGGGATGCATGTATCTTTTATAAAATAATTATTCATATATAACCTATCCCTATTTACTATATAGTAAAAAGGACCCAATATCCATTATACAGAGGGACATAAAATGTAATGAACCCTTCAGTACAACAAATAATGGGCAACACTTCTAGACATTATTTAAGAAATAACTGGTTAGTTGGGGAGCACGAACTAGACCCCATTACCTCAGGTATGTGTGTGTGTGTGTGTGTATAAAAGCATGAATTGCTAAACCTAGACCTGCTAATTCATTATAAATTAATAATTAGATGCGGGTATTTGATACTATTTAAATTTATACCACACATTGTTATACGTTTTTTTAGTATACTAACATAATTATGCGACCATTATCTTTGTAGTATTTATGCCTATTTTGTTATTCATATAAAGGATGCAACCCTCACCCAAATTAGTTAAGGTTGTCCAATCAATAATTGAAAGTAACATTGCTAGATTTCGTTGTAAAAAATGATGAATTGCCCTTTTGGTTAAGTAAGTGGTTGATCATGCTCTATTTGACTAATATGATTGCTTGTTGAAGCAACCTACATAAAATAGAAGTAATACAATTACTTATATTTTCAAGCTCTCTAACTAATTTGTTCATCTATTCTGCTGACGATATTTTGTTGTTAACTTTTTAAATAAATTTAAAATGGGATGCATATTTAATTCTTTGATTCTCTTATTCATTTGCAGAGCGGCTTGTACAAAGGACATTATAATTATATACAAAGCATTTGCCATTTTTTACAACTTGTGAAAGGGAGGAGTTGCAAAAATTTACAGCTTCATTAAGTGAGTTATTATTGAATTTTAATTTATTAAGAGAAATAGATGATAATTCACTTATGAAGTAATTTTCTCCATTGTTTGTCTAAGTTGCTAAAATATGAACTATTCTACTTGAAGTCAGCCTAATTATTATTTTAGTTAATTCTTGAATTTCTACATCAAACTTCACTAAATTTTTTTCTTTTTTATTCTTCTCTTCTTTTTTTTTTTATAATAATAATAATAATAAAAAGACAGGAATGAGTTTACTACTTGATTTTAAAGTTGGAATATGGGGGTTTTTAACATACTCTTTAGTAACTTTGACTAATTTGATTGTCCTTTCGCATTTTGTGTGAGTGATTATTGGTGTGCTCTGTAAGTATTATTTCTTTGATTTTTCTCAATATTTTCTCCTAATCAAGGTCATCTTCGATGAAAACATATTAAATGGGCCTTGACATTCGCCAAATTCTAGTCTTCATATAGGCACCCGGCTAGACAATCCAATTGTGAGAAACTCTCACTCTACTAGTTGTAGATCATTGAAAAAATGGATAGTCATACTATAGGCCAAGTCTTCATCTCAAATATAAGAAAATTCTATGTTATTTATTTCTATGATGTTTATTCAACCCTATGGATAATTTAAATTGTTCTCCTAAAGGGAAAGTTAGTATGATAATTGATTGCATTAATTTACAATATTTTTTCTAAGTAAAAACATTTCAAAATTAAGAAATGACTTTTATTCTTAAAGATTCACAACTAAATATTTTACCTAATATGAATTTCTCGTGCAAGTAACCCTTTCATGTTCTTTTTGAGCATGGTGGGATTTATAATTTCGGCGGCAATATCACCAAATAGTCCGTACACACTCATTCATGCATGGGGGGCAAGCCCAACAATCCAAAAATTTCGTCTAATTGACTACAGCCAGCAAGCAAGCAGTGGGCCCTTCGAAGGCCACATGATTGGTGGCGACATTGGCAGTGAATGAATGTAGTGATTTATCGGGCGGAATCGTTGACGGGGAATGGTGATGAGTGGTGGGCGGCAACCTTTGAATGCCATAAGAATCAAGCCATCACTTTCAAAAAAATTATCTCTTATTATTTATAAACATAATTAAAAATTTTAACATAATATTAAAATCAAATTCAATTCACAAAATTACAAAATTAAAACTTCTCTATGTTTAAATTTAAATTTTAAGTATCTTAAGAAAATAAAATTAAAGTGAACTATGCTTTTAGCCTGAGATGAAATCACTTATATTTTTGATATCGAGCTCTGTATTACTAATGATTTTTCAAAAAATTGGATTGAACTTTATGACGGTTCATATCAATTCATCAAAGAAAAAGATATTGTTTTTGATTATTTTTTATTGGTATATAATTTTCATAATATATATATATATATATATATATATATATATATATATATATATATATATATATATATATATATATATATATATATATATATATATATATATATATATATATATATATATATTGATTTTTATTTAAATTTAAGTGAAATTAATATTAAATGTATGCACAATTTTAAATTATTATCGATGACTTTTTTTATCAGTGTAAAAAATTAAACAAAATCAAATACTTGAGGACTTATAATATTGTCTTACCAAATTTTTGATCCTTTTTAAATTATTATTTGATAACAAAGCTCAAGCTGCACAGAATGTTAACATAGAGACATGAAGAAGAAGCTAAACCTAAAACAAAGCATAAAGCATTAGATGAACTCTTTAGCTCCTTCATTCTCAATATGTCCGGCTGCTACAATAGCCAGTATAAATAAACAAGTTAGTTACAAAGGCAAGGGTCAAGATCATCTCAGCAGAGATCAAACGATATCGGGAAAAAGGTGGTCTGCCACCACAGAGTAAGTGGGTATAGCACTTGCAGGTCGGCCGACATATAGATATGAAGGATGACTTATCTGTTCTCCTTATCAGCCCCCCTCAAGGTAAGGATGGTGGTCGAATCGTTAACTTGTCACGAAGAAGTGCAAACCGAGTAGCTGAGAGCGGTTTGGTGAAGATATCAGCAAGTTGATCAATGGTAGGAATGTGATGAACAAAAATGTATTTTGACCGGATGCAATCACGTATGAAGTGAAAATCGATCTCTATATGTTTAGTTCTTGCATGAAAAATGGGGTTGTTGGCTAAAGCAAGCGCGGATACATTGTCACAGTAGAGCTTAGTTGGACTAGGTAGTGAAACTCTAAATTCCGTTAACAAGTGACAGAGCCAAATTACGTCGCAGCAGCAGTGGAGATAGCTCTATACTCTGCTTTGGTTGATGATCGAGCAACTGAGGTTTGCTTTTTAACTGTCCAAGAAACAAGAGTACTGCCAAGAAATACGCAATATCCAGTGATAGACCGTCTATCAGATTTATCAGATACCCAATCAGAATCAGCGAAGGTCGTTAGCTGTAAGGAATCACGAATGATAGGTAAGCCAAGGTGGAGAGAACCTTGAACGTACCTTTGAGTAACTGGAAGTGTATCATGTGCAGTTGATGCATATGTTTGCAGATAAAGTTTACCGCAAAGAGCAGATCCGATCTAGTTAATGTCAAATATTGCAAGGAGCCAACAATTTGTCGACAGAACTCAGGACAAGCATAAGGAAAGTCACTCGGGTCAGCTGTTGGTAGAACTGTGGGTAATTGAGTGAGGACCGATTTGCATTCATACATGGTGCTTTGAGAAGGATATCTTTGGCATAGTGAGTTTGACTCAGATGAATGCCATATGAGGTGTGTGTGGCTTGTAAACCGAGAAATTGGTTAAGTATTCCCAAATTTCTCATATGAAACTTAGAGTGTAGAGTTTGAATCAACCTTTGTAGCTCACCATTATTGTTTCCAGTAAGCAATGTGTCGTCAACATAGACGAGAATGTATAAGTGAATGGAATCCCGATGATATATGAGAAGGGGCGGATCGGCCATGCTTGTGGTAAAGCCATAAGAGAGAAGATAGGAGGACAATGTCTCAAACCAATGCCTAGGAGACTATTTGAGGCCATATATGGCCTTTTTCAGCAGACAGACGTGAAGTGGAAATTGAGAGTCCACAAATCCAGTGGGCTATTTCATATATACTTGCTCATGTAATTTACCGTGTAATAATGCATTAGACACGCCAAGTTGTAGTACTGACCACTTATTTGAGATGGAAACAATAAGAAATAACCTAATTGTGGCAAATTTGGCAACTGAACATAATGTCTCATGATAATCTAAGCAATGCTCCTGCTTAAAGCCTTGAGCGACAAGTCTCTCTTTGTAACGGGCAACGGAACCGTCAGCATTATATTTGGTTTTATATAGCCACTTGCAGCCTAAAACATTTTGAACGGGCTCATACGGAGCTAATAGCCAGGTACCTTGTTGTTGTAATGCCTCAAATTCATTACTCATAACTTTTAGCCAAGCTGAATATTTGGTTGCTTGAGTAAAACCAGTAGGACTGGCGAGAATTAGTTGATGATCAAGATCAAATACCTGCTTCAGTTTAAGCTTGCCCGTTTGAGCCCTTGTAAGCATAGGATGTTTATGTGGAGGAGAATGTGAGTGTTATGTAGTGGAAGAGCTGATAGATGGTTGAGAGAATTCAACAGCTGGATCAGCCGACTGATTGGATATAGGCAAAGGACGACTAGTACTTTGTGAAACTGAGGTTGGGATAGGTAGAGGGCTCTGAATAGAAGAGGATGGGATTAATGTGGCTGGGGTAGGAGTAGTAGTGGGAGCTGGTGACTTACTGTGAGGTTTGCTAGATTTGAAAGGGAAGATAGATTCGTGAAAATGGACATGTCGAGAAATGTAAGTTTTAGATGTTTTAAAATCAAAACAACGATATCCCTTATAATTTGGAACATAGCCAATGAAGATACATGGCTGGGGGCGTGGAGCAAGTTTGTGGGAGAGATGAGTTGGAAGCCAAAGAAAGGCTAAGCATCCAAATGTGTGTAAATGAGAGTAACTGGGAGGCCGATTTATAGATATGAAGGATGACTTATCTATTCTCCTTATCATTATTTAGGGTATATATTTCTTTTTAGTTTTATGACACTTTTCGTTATTGCAGAACACAGTTTAGTTTTCTATTTGCGCTTACATGTTATAGTACAGAAATAGATATGATATATACTGTTATAAATATTAAGATGCACTTAAAATACTGTTATAAGAAAAATCTTTATATAATTTATATTAAATACACTTAAAATAATTATATTTATATATTTAAAACTTAATATAGGGCAAATTTTAGAAAACAATATGTTTAAAATGTTATTAACTAATTGGAGAATAATTAATAAAAAGTTTAAAAGAGAACAAACTCATATTATTTGGAGTTGAAAATGCTAAATCATTTGACCTATTCATTTAAAGCAGAGTGAGAAATGAGCATTAGAGAGAGATGATGAGAGAGATGGGGGGAGAGAGAGAGAAATGAGAGAGAGAGAGAGAGAGAGAGTGGGGAGTGAGAGATGGATGTGGAGAGAGAAAGAGAGATTGGAAAGAGAGATTTAAATATTTTTTATACTAAAAAAATTTAACTAATATTTATAATCAATGTTTATATAATATAAAATGAAATTATTTTTAAAAATATTATAATAAAAAGTAAAAAAAATTATAAATTATATTTAAAAATTATATTATTAAAATGTTTAGTCTAAAAAAAAAATAAAACTATTGTTTTAAATATCATGAGTATTTAAATTTGAAAAATAAATTTAAAAATAATTAGTTTTAAAATAATTTTAAAAATATAAGTTAAATATTATTTTAAATTATTTAAAAATTTAGAAATTAATTAAAAATGAATATTTAAAAGAACTTTTTGATATCTAAAATAATATTTAACTAATATTTAAAATTTAATATTTAAATAACAACATAATAGTGATAATAGATTTTTAAAAAATTTTAAATTTTTATATTTAAAAATATTTTTTTTCATATATGCTATGGTGTGAATGTTACAATAAAATATTTATTTAAAATTAAATTTTCAAATTTAAATACTCATGACATTTAACAAAACACTTTTAATTATTTTATAGCGTAAAATTTTAAATATTATACTTTTAAAATATAATTTATAGTTTTTTAATTTTTATATAATATTTTTCAAATATTATTTTATTTTAAATTATATAAATATTATTTAATTTTTTTAATATAAAAAATATTTTTTTTAAAGATGAATAAAAAATATTTAAATCTCTCTTTCTCATCTCTCCTTCTCTTTCCCAATCCATCCGTATCTCACTCCACACTCTCTGTCTCTCCCTCATTTTTGTCTTTTTCTCTCCCCATCTCTCTACTCATCTCTCTCTACTACCATTTTCTCTCTAGTGCTTTAAATGAATAGGCCAAATGATTTGACATATTAAAAATTTTCCAATTGCCAAATAATTTGGCGAATATGTTTCTTTTTTATTTTTTTTATTTTGCCTAATAAATTTAATTTAAATTATATTTATTGTTATAATTTTTTATAATCAAGCTTATTTTATAAAAATAAAAAAATCATTAATCTCTTTTTATTTGTTTCCTCTTTTTTATTTAATATACTTAGTATAACTTAATGTCTGATTATTATTAGATTTAGTCATTATTTTTTAAGGAAATTATTTATGCATTATGTGAGTAATGCGAAAACTCTAACAATTGAAGAGCTAATTAAAATTTATATGAAATCTATATTGTGGAGATAGCAATTTCTTCAAATTTAAGAGGTTATTTAACTCTAATGCAAAGTAAAAAAAAATACAATATATAATAATATAAGTACATGATATTATTTTTTATCTAATTTGAAATAAAATAAATACAATAATAATGATGATTTGTGAGAAAAGTTGGATGATAATGATTATAGAGGTGATGTTGATGGTAGGTGGCAGCCAAAATAAATTTTTTAGAAATGACAAAACTTATAAATTTGAATTTTTGAAAAAGAAAATCAGCTCCAAAAAAAATTTTTATAGGAATTTTTTTTTTTAATTTTGTTCAAAGGTTAGTGCGGTTACTAAACCTGAATCCCAATAGACCATACGAATGCTCTTAGCTCGTCTTCTGACGGGATTCACCTACAATGTGGCTTTATTTTTACATGTGGGTGCTAAATATGAGTGTCAAATTGAATTTTAGGATTGAGTTTGAGTCAACTAAGAATTGTCTCGCTTTCATCTCATCTAACCTGATTAGGGTAATATGTCATAAGCTTGGAACTTAATCCAACACGGCTCTAACCCACAATCCAACATGTTGACCCGGTTGATTGTGATAGGCAACCAAGCGTGGGCGGTTGTGAGGGCAAGCGTGCACAACCAGCGAGCGAGCACGATGGACAACCGCGACGGATCATTAATTTTTAACTTGCTTTCGGGTTGACCCGAATCTAAACCAAAATTACAATAAGGTCATAATATGAATTCCGAACCCGTCTTGTTTTCCAAATGAGTTGATCCGATCTCAGATTATTCGGGTTCCATTTAGATTAGAATTTTGAGTTGTGCCAAATATTTTCAATTTTCATAAGAGGTCAAAGAACAAGTCCGCCTTTTCTTCATTACTCATGCAAACCTTTCCTTCTGCAAGATTATGCTTTTACATACACATAAGAAATATTCCCAATGAGGACACCAATAAGTCAAATTTAGCCAAACTAATCATTTATTAAATTTTATTTTTTTGAGAAATTGAGCGCAGAGCCCGTTTCATTAACAATAAAAGAAAATTACAAAAATAACAAAATTTAAAGTGTAAAATATGGAGTTGCATGAGTTACATTAAAAAGGAAATAAAATGAACCACTGTCAAAATGAATAGGGGAAGCCTAACTAAAGCAGGAAAAACATTTGTTTAGAATGAGCAGAAAAAAGGCAAGTCACCAATGGTTGAACTCAGTGAAAGTAATTGAGTCAGCTCAAGTTAGAGAAGGGGGACGTCTCCCTTTCTTGCCAAAGAGATGGCCTAAGGTGAGGAGCCAAACCACATCAATAAATCTACTATGAAAATTAAGATAAATATGTACAGATCACTCTTCTCTCTCTGTCTCTTCTTGTTTATGTTCTCACATGCACCGTTCTCAATATTTTCCTTATACAATACACAAGAGAAAAACCAAGTAAAATAATCCCAAGGAACACAAACACTTCAGAAAACTGAGAAAGAAAACTGTCCAATCTTTCTCGCAGTGCTACAACACCAATTTAGAGTACTGTGATGCTCAAATTAAACCTCTGTCTTGATCTACTACGACGTTCTATCTCGACCACAGTAGTGCTCCACTCTCCGTCGTACAACGCCGAAGTACTCGGGGACACAACACTGGGCTGATCGGGTATGCAGCAGTGCCAGGGGGCTCTGGTACACAACACCGACTTGTTGTAAAAAAAAAAAAATTTCCCACACCTCTAGCAAGCACAACAAATTTGAGATCCGAGGCAACAGAATAACTCAATTGATCAACACAATCAAATTCCACATATAATAATATTTCTCCAAAAAAAAAATAAAAAATAAAAAAATAAAAAAAAAATTCCCCTTTTTTTTTTTTTTTGATAAAAGTGTTGTCCCTTTTGAAGAAAAAAAAATTTATTCTGATCTAAATTAGGTATGATAAATTTTAATTTTCTTTTATTTGTTTTTTAAGGGCATTGGACTCCTTCACATATGCGACAAAGAAAGGGTCATAACAATGTTTTTAATCCTCCATGCCATACTTGAAATAAGCCTATTCTTTGATCGATTTAGAGCAAGCCAACGGAAAGTGGAGATTTTGTGTTTCCCCATTGGAATTGACAACCACAATTGAAGTTAATTAATAAATGATTAGTTTGACTAAATTTGTCTTATTGGTGTCCTGTGCCCCACTGGAAACGTTTTTTATGTGTTTGCAGAAGAGTTATCTTGCGGATGGTGATTAAATAACTTTAAAATATTTTAATAGTTTGCATGAGTAATGGAGAGAGTGGTTTGAAAGTCTCTCTCGGTATTTAGGAGTTTTAAAATGGGTTGATGGGTTGGGTTCAAGTCAGATCTAAAATTGATCCGACTCGAATCTAATTAAATTGAACCCAACCTGCTCAATAAATGAGTCAAAAATATCAACTCGAAGCCGACCAACTAGCAATCCGAATGTCAAAACACAGCCCATTTTGGTTAAAAATATTTTTTTTATAACTTATTAATTATTAAGTTTATAATATTTGCCAAAATATAACAAGATTAAACCCATGTGTAAAAAGATTTAAGAAAAATAATATATTAGATAGGGGTGTCAATTTCGGGTCATGGGTCGGGTTTGGGTCGGACCCGGAACTGACCCGGGTTCAAACGGGTCGATCCTAACCCGACCCGGTTAGGTAAACGGGTCAAAAATATGAACCCGGACCCGACCCGGCGGGTTGCCGATTTGACCCGACCCGACCCGACCCGGGAAAGCAGGTCGCGCTGGGCGAGTGCAGGCGGAGTCGCGCGCGGAGCGGTCGCGTGCAGAGGGGTCGCGCTGGCGGTCGCGCGCGGATGGGTCGGCGAGCGGTCAAGCGCAGAGTGGTGCGCGGAGGGGTCACGAACTCGCGCGGGGCGGTGCGCAGAGTGGTTGCGCGAGCGGTCGCGAGCGGGGCGGTGCGCGGAGCCGCGGAGCAGTCGCGCATGGACCGGTCCTCCGGCGGGTGGGTCTCACGCTGTGCGGTCGCTCGGTTTTTCGCGCGACAGGGGGCGGGCAGGTCAGCGGGTTTGGTTAAAACGGGTTCTTGGGTTGGCCCGGCAACCCGTCGGGTCAACCTGAACCCGACCCGTTTTTTAAACGGGTCGATTTCTGGAACCCGAACCTGACCCGTTTTGAAATCGGGTCGGGTTTTTTCGGGTCGGGTTTTCGTGTCGTATCAAATATTGACACCCCTAATATTAGACGGGTTATTATCATGTAAAAAATTGATTTGCAGGTCAACATGAATCCGAATTGTTTTATAAACGAAGCTAAATACTCAATCCAAATCTAATATGTTTATAAAACGGGTCAAAACAAACTCAAATTTTTTGGATTGGGTCTGATTGGGTTGACAATTTGTGTCAATTTTTGACAATCCTAACTAAAATGTGTCCTGTAATAACAGAAAGGGAAATAAAACAAAAATTTAGTAGTACTGTGGCTGAATTCTTGTGATACTAAAAGGAAATATTTATCCCAAAAGTTGGTAAAGCAATATAATAACTGCTCCATTTTTTTTTTATTTTTTTTGAATTTTTAACACTATCATAAAATCATTGGAAAGAATTTAAAATTGGATTTCCAAAAAAAAAAAAAGGAATTTAAAATTGGCCGCTAAAAAAAATCATAAACAATATTTTATCTCAAATGAAGTGATATGAACCGTTATAAAGTTCAATCTTTTTTTTTTTGAAAAATCATTGGTAATGCAGAGCACGCTATCAGATAAAAGGGTCTTTATCTCCAACTTTTATTTGGTTCGGTGTAAGGATAGAGAGGAACATTCGGTAGTAGGCAAAATCGTGCCTATACCGAGGTGCAAGTTTTTTCAAAAAACTCGGTACACCTCGGTATAGGCGCGATTTTGCTTACGACCGAATGTTCGTCTGCATCCGATCAGAGGACGTAATAATTCTTCCTTTATCTCAGGTTAAAAAACATACTTCACCTTTAAAGAAAAGACATAAACGATAAGAGATTCTTCAATAGAGCACCACCATCTCTAACAATAGAATTAGCAGTCCCACCATTATTTTATTTTTAATTTTTAAGGCAATTAAGTTTTAAGAGAATTTTTTTTTCTATTTTATAAATAAAAGAGAAGTGTGTTCATTGTTCTAATTATGGAAATTACTATGTCTTTAAAAAAAAAAAACCATCTAAATAAAAACTCTTATATGTATTGTTGTCGAAGAAAAGCTGAAAATAAAAACAAGTCCTTACATCTCAAGAGCAATCACTATAAAAAAAAAAGTTCTTAAACCCAAAACTAAAAGGTTTTGAATTCGAGTCTTTGTATATGCGTTATGATATTTTAAATGAAAGTTTTATATATTTGTTAATTTTTCTTTAAAAGATATAAAAAATAATAACTTTTATTTAGTTGTGCACCCGCACTCGCCCGCACCCGCGCCCGCACTAGCGTGGCCGCGCACCAGCGCTTGCCCGCGCGCGCACTCGCGCACCTATGCTCGCCAGCGCTCGTCGCACGCACTGCCCTCGCCCACGCACGTGCCTGCTTGCTCCCGCGTGCGCCCGCTCTAGCCCGACCACATCGGAGCGTTTCGGGTATTGTGTCGGGTCGGGTCAACCCGGCAACCCACCGGGTCTGGTCCGGGTTCGGATTTTTGACCCGTTTGTCTACCAGAGACGGATTAGGGTCGACCCATTTGAACCCAAATAAGTTCCGGGTTCAACCTGAATCCGAACCGTGACCCGAAATTGACACCCCAATTCCAGTCAAAAGATTTATATATTTTTCCAGGCTTGCATAAGCATGTCAAAAACAATATAGGCAAATAGCAACCAATTTATTTAAATAACTTTTCTTCAAAACTCGATTAATTTTCTCAACAACTGCTTTTAAATAAACTTTTTGAAAGGTATAGAGCAATCAAACGAGGCCATAATTAGCTTAATCAAATCTTTCTATTGTTGGATTGATCTAACGGCTAGGCTTAAACAACATGCGAATAAGAGAAAAATGAAAATCACATTTTTGTGTATAGGAGTGCAAGTTGGAGGTAATCATGGAGCAATTAAGGCTTGAAAGTGATGGCTTGATTCTCATAAGATTCAGCGGGTTTTGCGCAATTGCTGATGCGGAAAACAATACAAGCACTAAAAAATCAAGAAGCACCAAAGAATAAGACCCTTTTTTTGTCCATCTTGCCTCTCTCAAAATGATGGCTGAATATTCTTTTGATGTTTGGAAAAAAAATTTTGATCTTATAATAAACTGGAAATAATTTAATAGGATATTTTGATCAAATTTTGATTAAAATAGCTTCATCACTTTAAGTTTTATATTATCATTAATTTAATTATACAGTATTAATCTTAATACAAATTCAATGATGGTGGAAATTGAATTAGGATATTATGATGCTTTTTTATTTTAAATGTGCTCTTTTTAAAGGAAACTGAAAATTTTAAATTAAGAAATAGAAATTGATTTATGAATTAATAAATTTATTTAATATAACTATTTTTTTAATATTTTAGTTGTATTTATCTGTTAGCATTGCGTTAAGAGATCTTCTTCTAACTAATGGAGAAAAGGAAAATAGCTGCACATTAAAGGAAAACATAAAATAAAGTTAAGTATTGCATTGATGAGAATGCTCAAGTGGATGAGTGATTTATATTTAATGATAAAAGGTGAAACATGTTGAAGAAGATCTGTTCTCTGCTTAAAGATAAAAGCAGAGAATGTAGATGACGGCTTGCAGCAGAACAAAATAAAGTTTGTATATCCATTACTGTAGAAAGTTATTATATATATAGTTGAAATGCTAGTTTAACTTTATAAAAGTAAGGTTCATATATATTAGGTTTATGATAATTAGATGGGTATTTGTCAGATAAAGCTACTACCCTCTTGAGCGACTGTCTCTATTTTTTATATTAGTAGTTGCAGGCATTGTTACTCCCCTACAAGCTAATAATAGTTATTGAATTGTCAGTTCGTGTCATAGAAGCTGGAAGTGGAGGGTGTAGAGCGGTTTGGTGAGTATGTCTGTAATTTTATTTATGGATATGATTAGAAGGATGCATATATCTTTTGTTTGGATATGGTTGTGTATGAAGTGGTGATCCACCTCAATGTATTTTATTTGGCATAAAGAATTGAGTTATTGGTGAGGGTGTCTGGGTCAACCGCCTAGTTGAACTCTAAGGAGGAAAGGATGAGAGGCCCTTTGGTAAGGGTATACTAAAATGTGCAGTTCCCTTGATGCATCTAAGAAGATTTTTGAGTAGATGAGAATGTTGAGGGAGAGGATTGCGCATTTGCTAGCACAGTTGATTGATGGTGACTATGATGTCAGGGCGAGTGAGGGTGAGATATTGTAGTGAGCCTGTAATTTTGTAATAGGTTGTAGGATCTGAGAGTGTATGATCAACGGAATGGGGTGCTTTGGTGAAATTAGAATTTGAAAGAGAATTGCAATTTGTGAGGTCAGCTAGGTGAAGTATGGATGTCGTGTAGGTTGATTGGGAGAGGAAGTAAGAATTTTGTAGTGAGGAAATGTTAATGCCTAGGATGGTATTTGTTGTACCAATGTGTTTCATGGAGAAATAGTTGCTTTGATCAAATGTTAGTTTGGAAATATCCTTGGGGTTGTTAAACATGAGTAGTATGTCATCTACATAGATGAGGAGATAGAGTTGTACTTGATTGTGGTTGAATGTGAGGAGGGTTGTATCTACTTTGCTATATTTGAAGCCAAGGGAGATGAGGTGGCTGGAGAATTTTATAAACCATTGATGTGGAGCCTGCTAGTGGCCATAAAGGGCCTTATGAAGAAGAAAAACAAGATTTAGCTGGTTAGTATCTTCAAATCATCGTGGTTGTATCATATTGCCATCGAGATTCACTTGACCAGCAGGTGGGTGGAAGGCCTTTTCATTAAGGTTGCCATGTAGGAAGGCATTTACAATATCTAATTGGTGAATTTGCCAATTGTGATTTAAAGCAATAGTTAGAAGCACTTGAATTGAGGGCATTTTTGCAAGTGTTATGAAAGTCCCATAGTAGTTTATTCCCATATGATTGTTTGTGTCCATGAGTTCTGAGTTGGACTTTAAAGCGAGCAAATGAACCATTTGAGGGGTATTTGGTTTTCTAGGTCCATCAACAACTTATAATGGAGGTGTTGGGTGGGGGAAGGACAAATGTCCAAATTCCTTATTATTGAAGAGAGAGAAATTTTATTATCATGGCTTGTCTCCAATGATGATTTTTTTTTTTAAAACTTTAGAGAAGTTAGATGGGTTATTTCAGTAAGGAAGTACATAATTAAGGGGTTGTTGTGGTTAAGTAGAGTGAAGATAGGTTCGTGTTTTATAGAGATAGTTTTGGATCTGGTTATCTTTAGATGGGATGTAATAGAGGAAGTTGCGAGTGGGATTGGAGGTAGGAGAGAGTAAGTGTTGGGAATATGTGATGATTGTTGGATGTTGGAGGCATAAAGGGTCATAGGATTTTTGGTGTGTTGTTTTGTGGATGTAAGTGAGTGTGTTTGAGTGGATGTGAGAACGAGCAGGTGAGGATTGACAGGAGGTATAGGTGGAGATGATATTGGTGGGTAGGTTTTAAATGGTAAAGTGGACTCAAGAAATATAACTTGTCAAGAAATGTAGATGTTGCCTAAGGTTGGGTTCAGACATTTTTAAACTTTGTAGGAATCACAGAAGCCAATAAATACACATGAGGCTAATCAGGGATCAAGTTTGTGTCTTATGTTAGGTGGGAGATAAAGAAAGCACGCTCATTTAAAGATATGACGATGTGAGCTTTGAGGTTTTTTTGGTTAATTAGAAGGCAGAAGGGAAATTTGTTTTTTATGTTAGGAAAAGAACGACCATTTATGAGATATGTGGCAATAAGGAAGGTATCAGGCCATAGATGATATGGAATATGAGATGTATGTAGGATGGTGTGGGTTGTTTTAACTAGGTGTCACTATTTGCGTTATACTACATTGTTTGGTTCGGGTGTGTAAGAAAAACTAATTTGATGATGAATGCCATGATTTTTTTTATAAATGTTTAAAATTAGAGATTTAGAAATTTTGTTCCACCATTAGTGTGAATGTTTTTTATTTTATAGGAGAGTTGGTTTTTAATCAGACTTTTAAATGCTATAAATTTAGAGAGCACTTCAAACTTTGAGAGCATTGGGAAAATTCATACAAGGCATAAGTAATCTTATGTCAATAGGGGGCCCGTAGAAATTTCATCTCAATATTTACATGACCTCCTTCACCTTTCTACCCCTGGAAACAAGATCCATATCATTATCTCAGATCCTTATTTCAACTAGGTGCCTGTTAACCATGTCCTAAGGGGAACTAATCTCAACACCCATATATCCAAAGTTAAAACATTAGTTAAAGATGCCTGAAACCATCCAACATATTCTTCACTCATCCATTCTTCCTAAAGCTAGGGATCATATTCATATCACTCTTGTTCTGCCACTTACCGCCAACTACATTTTGCTCACCAAGATTTCAATGCCACTGATCTCATAATCTGATACATAGAATATCTAACAAACATTAGGAATCCTGACCATAAAAGGAAACCAAATCTAGCCTTAGGATATCTCATTGCCAATGTCCTTGAGAAAAATATACAACCTTTAATATCCAGCCCCACCTGATTACCTCCATATTTTCTTCTCCAATAGCTCTTTTCACACCCTTCATAGTACTCATTGTCAACATGTGCACGAGGAGCCTGAGGAAGAAGAGGAAGGACCTTTTCTTGAACCTATCCCTATCTACCATCACTCCCACATCGATGAACTGGTTTAGAGGTTTGACCTGTGGGAAGCTAGATTTGAGTCGTATGTCACCTAGTAATAGTTATAACATGATCAGGATATACCCTAGTTTGGGAAGCAGGTTTCTTCCCTAGAAAGATTCTTTCAGCAGCAACCACCACCACCTCCACCTGAGCAGGGTTCCTCCTCCTACTATGTAATGGTTCTCTTTTATGTATTTTGTTCCATGTAATGTTTCTCTTGTTCCCTTTTTTGTGATGTCAAAAGTGGGAGTAGTTGTTGGGTTGTTTGTTTTTGCCTTTAGTGGAATCTACCATGTCTTAGTACTTTATTTTTATGTTTTATTTTTTGTTCTCTTCTTTAATTTAAAAAAAAAAAATCTACTTGATTTGAAATTTTAAACAATAATATTTGTTATCATAAAAAAGGAGGAGATTGTTATGAGTCTGGATCCAAATACTTTGATTTTGATTATAACAAATATTATTTTTTATTATTGAATATCTATTTTGTTTGCCCTATTTACTAACTTTTTAGGTCCATAAAGTTCACTTTCAATGCAAATAGCTTAAGATTGGGTAGATTAGGGTTGAGTGTGCTTGTAATTTCTTTTCAATGTATTTTTATCTTTGTTAAGTAAAATTTTGAATATGGTGAACCCCAAGCTAAAGAACCTTACGCACACACACACTCAGGGGGAGAAATTTGATGAGTTAGTGTTTTTTTTGTTTTTAACTAAATTGTACATGGTGATATTATATCATCATAAATGATCTATTTAAAAATAGAAATCATGATTAAGGCATCTGACTAATTACAAGTGATTGAACTAATCATACTGGATTATCCATATCATCCATGCTGATCATCTTAAAAGATAAAAATAGCCATCAATAATAATTTAGGTAATGTTTTAAGTTTTAAGTTTTATTCTATTTATATAAGACGATATGCATCATCTTGGACAATTTTTGACAATATACCTAAATTGATCTGGTGATTAGGAGAGTAATTATCATTAAATTGTTTAATCAAATCATACAGGATAATCTATCTAGATTGTACTTGACGATTTAGTATGTTTCGTAGGATGATCCCCTATCGTCCAAGATAAAAAATCACAACTTTACTCTAATCATCCAGGAGAATTGTCCTAGACATCTCGAGATATTTTTAGGATGATATAGAGTCGCCACCCATCATCTAATGTGATACTAGACGATCAATATGATATGTTGAACTAATCATCACGGATGATCGTAAGATCATACTAGATGATCTATATAAATACTTATAGTGATCTTCAGAGCAAAGGTGATCGTCCTGGCTGATAGGGCTATTTTGTACTAATCAAACAGGACAATCAAGATGATTAATTGTGTAAAATTTAAAATTAGGTCTTTTTTTTAGGCTCTCTATTTATGCAATTGTATTAATCATTGGGTTAATCTTTTGTTGTGGAGTCGATCGTAGAGGGAGCTTAGGGAAGGAAGAGGGAGAGCTTGACACAGAGAGAGAGAGAGAGAGAGAGAGAGAGAGAGAGAGAGAGAGAGAGAGAGAGAGAGAGAGAGAGAGAGAGAGAGAGAGAGAGAGAGAGAGAGAGAGAGAGATCCTTATGAGGGGGCATTTGTGAGGGAATCACAAATGTTATTCCGTATAAGGTGTTTGTTGTCTTCTTCGAGTTGTTCCATTGGTTCTTTGGTAGCTCAAGGGAGATCATCTATAATATTAGATACAGGTTCTCTTCCTACTCTAGAAGGGAGTAAAAGGATTCCCAGGTTCTCTACATTCATGAAGTGGGTGATAATAGATTCAAGGTTCTCTGCCTCACCGTGTTGGTTGAAAGATTTTGTAAGTGCTTCTCCGTCTTGCTATGGGAGAAAAGTGAGAGTCACATCAGTTTAGTACAATACTTAGAGATGGAGTCTCCAAGGAGTAGATGTAGGTTAGATTTAATTGAACCGCTATAAAACTTAGTGTATTCTTTCTTATTATTTTCACCATATTTTATTTCCACACTTTTTATGTGATTTGTTCTGAGAATGAAATATCTGATCATATTGCTATGGCGAACATTATTTTCTTTCATACCAAGAGTTATTATTTTGTTTTAAAATATTAAAGAGATTAAAAGATTTTCTTTTTATTTAAGAATTTTTAAAACAACTAATTCACCCCCTTCTTGGTTAGCCTAGGGCAATTTCTTTAGGGTTTAACACCCCTCATGAACTTTCAACATGAAGAACAAAATAAAGAATAAGCAAGAACTAAAAAAATCCCTATTTTGTGTAGAGATGTTACAATAATTTAATAATTTGGATGTCATAAGTGGTGGTGACATTTGAGTGAAGAAGAAGATGTTATAGTGAGCACTGAATGACTTTATTTAGATGTGGAAGCTGGATGGTATAAAGTCCTCAGAGTTAGGTCCTGAAAGAAGGATAACATTATTTTTGAATACTTAATGGTATAGCCAAGAGTATTTAATAAAATGAAAATTTTGTTTTCTATTATACGATGTGATATAGAAAGAAGGTTATGAGAGAGATTTGAAATGTGATTAATGTTGGGAAGGAGTAACTTACGGGATGGGGTGGATGGAATACCAAAACTAAGTGAACAATTGGAGGTGAACCTCCATCTCCAATGGTGCTATTGTCATAATCGGTGTAGTTAGTTAGAAGTAGGATGTTGCCCAGACTATTAGTAAGATGAGACAAATTCACCAGAGTCAAGGTATTAGTTTGGAGATTTGGTGGAGTTTTCTATGGCTTTGGATGAGGGGAAAGTTTGGGAGTAAATTAAGTTGAATTGATGCCAATAAACTATAGAAAAATGACATTTATTTAGATAGATTTGGCAAATCATTTAAAAGGAATAAAAAGTTTGGTTAAAGTTTGAATCCTGATTGAATCCGGTAGAGGAGAAGCTGTAGGAACCACATCTTTTGCACCCACAATATGCATAAATAGAAGTATTGTGATTGGGAGCAAGTGGGTTATCTAATGTATCAGATGCGATGTAGATTTCCTTGTTGATGAGGAGGAATATATATTTTCAAGGCTAATGGTGTGAGCTTGGTTTTAACATCCATTTTGAATGCCTGATATTGGGCAAGGAGTCCTTTGAAAGTGTAGAAAAGACTTTCTTCTATATCATTGATGGATCCTACGATTAAAATGTTATCTACATATTGATTCTTGTTGAATCTTGATTAGGTTATTAAGCCTAAATTAATGTCCCAAGGCTAACCAAGATGGGGGTTTATTGATAGTTTTAAAAATTACTCTTGGATTTAAAAGTTTGAAATCAGTTAACAATTAATAGCAAGTTAATTAAGGTTTTCAAAACATTTTTAACCATGAAAAATAAAACTTTTAGTAAGTAAATAAGTAGTGGAAAAATAAAATGACACAAAGATTTATAGTGGTTTGGTCAAACACGACCTACATCCACTCCCTGAAGCCTCCCTCTTCAAGTATTGCACTATTACCAAAGTGACTCTCCTTTAGCCACGACAACAAGGTGGAGAAGCCTTTATAAAACTCTCTTTAACCAATCCCCGGTGAGGCAAACAACCGTCATCCTTTCACACTCTCCAAGTGTAGGTAGAGAACCTTCGTCCTTTCACACCCTCCAAGTGTAGGCAGACTACCTTTGGCTATTCACACTTTCCAAGTGTAGGCGTAGAATCTTCATCCTTTCACACCCTCCAAGTGAAGGTAGAGAACCTTTATCCTTTCACACTTCCCAAGTGTTGGTAGAGAACCAGATCTTATCCGAAGATCTTCTCATGAACAATCTAGAAAGACAAGAGGAAGAGTGATAATCACAATTATAAGGAGATCCTTACCTTTTAGTAACCTTGTAAACCCTTCACACTCTACTTTTAAGAAATCTCTCTCAAACTCTCTCTCACATTCTCTACTTCAACTTCACTTAAAAATTCACGTAGAAAAGATTTACAGAAAGACTTCACTTCAGTTTTTAATGGACCTTTTGTACAAAATACATGAAAACCCGTCCAAAAAACTAAAATTTTCAAGTTTGACCATACATGATTGTACAATACAATCATATGTTTGTACGTACGAACAATTCAATACTATTGCATACGAACCCATTATGAATTGGTACAAAATTATTTCGTTTCGATCATCGTCAGGTATAAACTAAGTTCGTCCGAAAGAACAGTTAAAAAATTAAATTTCATTTGTACGAAACATCATGATGAAATGAGCGAGGATATAACAGAGATTTTCATCTTGGGACAATCATAAATATCATCAGTATGATCTTTATTTGAGGATAAAACATAGACGCTCGTCTTAGGGATAATATAAAGTATCTTCCGTATGATCTTCATTTGAGGACAAAATAGAGTCGTTCGTCCTAGGACGATCATAAAATTTCATCCATATAATCTTCGTTTCGAGGACAAAACAGAGACATTCGTCCTGGGACGATCATAGAATATTGTCTGTATGATCTTCATCCGAGGACAAAATAGAGGCGTTCATCTTGGTATGATCATTGAATATCTTGAGTACGATCTTCATCCGAGGACATAAACAAAGATGTTTATCCTGGGACAATCATAAAATATCATCCGTGAAATCTTTGTCCGACGACAGAACAAAGACGTTTGTCCTAGGACGATCATAGAATATCATCCGTACGATATTCATCCGAGGACAGAATAAAGACGTTCATCCTGGGATGATAATAGAATATTTTCATTACGATCCTCGTCCGAGGATAGAACAAAGACGTTCGTCCTGGGACAATCATAAACTATCATCCATACGATCTTCATCCGAGGATAGAATAGAGATGATCATCCTGAGACGATCATAGAATATTGTCCTTATAATATTTTTTCGAGGATAGAACAGAGATGTTCATCCTTGGATGATCATAGAATATCTTCCATACGATCTTCGTTCGTACGTTCTTCGTCCGAGGACAGAATAGAAAAGTTCGTCCTGGGAAAATTATAGAATATCGTTCGTACAATCTTCATCCGAGAATAGAACAGAGATGTTCGTCCTGGGACGATCATAAAATATCGTCTCACAATCCATACATAGAAGAAATTTCCTCCGATCTGTTTGTTTAATTGCTCGTTGGGGAAAATAACTGACCAGATTTTTCCATACAAAGTGATATCGTATAGTACAATAATTTTAAAAATATGGATTTTGAAACTCCCCTCGGTGTGTGTACTCAGTTACTCAATTACAATCACACACTCTCAGACTCAATAAAATGAATAATACAGACTTCAGCTACAATAAACTCTAAACTGAACTTGATTTGAAATCTTCAACAATCAGGAGTATGATTTTTTTGAAATGTTAGTACACACAAGAGAAAAATAATTATTCAAAAATATGTTAGGAGAAATAACAATCAAAATAATAATATTGGGAATCATAAAAAACATACAAATTACAGGAATATTAAATATGCAAGAAACAAGTAGCAACTATCTCAATAATCTTTTGCTTTTTTATGATCGCAAAATAGTTATTATTTGAATATCTTTGAAAATTCTAAATTTCTCCTTAACTTCCCCTTAATGAGTAAGCATGTGAATATAAGGAAATTCTTTGAAGTGTAAAAAGTTTTTTAATTTTAAAAATAAAGATTGAAAAATATTTAAATTAAAATATAATATAGACAAGAAAAAATATACGAAGATCATGAAATAATCTAGACAATTGGATATGGAGAATTACTGCAAAAGTGATGAAATGAAGATTAATTAAATTCAATTTCCAATACAAAATATAATTAAATATTAGATAGATTTAAACTTGAAGATTAAAAGATAGAGAAAAGAACAAATTAATAAACTTATTTTGGCTACATTGCACATCTTTTTAAATATTTGTGGAACACTTTGCGCATTCTTTCAATTTTTGTACACTTTTGTACATATCTTTTCTTTCCCCTATTTTTTTAATTGATCTTTGCAAAATAAATAATCTAAAAACTCAAAATTTTCTAAGTACAAAGATAATTATATTGAAAGGAGAATTAAAAATACTAAGACATCAAAATTGCAATAATAATTTTATAATTATGTATGCCTAAAAAGAACATGATATTGATAGCTTTAGCTTGATCTAAGTTATATATTAACTTGAAATATTTGAAAATTTAGATTTCATAATGAAAATAATCTTTATATTGCAGTTCCGATTAAAACCCTTTTTAGATCCATTAAGTCATGATTATCATATAGGCAAGCTAACATTTCAAAATAAAGAACAAAAAAAAAAAGAACAAAACCAGATATATTTTATTGATATCAAATTAATATAGAGATACATTGATTCTTAGATGATAAAAGACAATCACAAAAAAACTACATAAGTCATTACATCACATCACATCACTAAGAACTTGCAAAGGTATCACTCAAGAAGTACATCTATATATCTCGAGGGCCCTAGTCTAGAGGAGGTGGTTGGTTGAAGAAAGAAAAATAGCTACTCATCATAGCCACATTGGTGTTCACTGATTCGAACTAACTTCGAGCCCAACCCATGCCTTGCTGGTATTGAGCATCCTGCTGGTGAAGGTGAGTCTGTATTTGATCAAAATGCTGATTAAAATTACTCTTGAGTATGTCAAAGTGCTGAACCATCTCCTGAAAGGCAGGTCCACGAGCAGGTGCAGGTGCTCCCCCCTCTCCCTCAAAATCTTCACTTCCATCATATCTCCCAAAAAGTTCTCATAAAGAAGCATCAGTGAAGTAGATAGGCAATTCTAGATGAGGATCAGGATGAACTAGATTATACTTCTTCTCAAGAATATAGGTTACTAAGTGTCTTAAAGCAATGTTCTTCTTTCTCTTATAAGAGACGTGGCAAATTTCAGAAAGCCCATGAATGTAGTCAATAATAAGTTGGGCTTCATTTATATGTTGACTAGTCATGATAAGGTAAATAATAATGGAAAGAAGAGGAGTAAAATTGATACGATCACTAGCTTTAGGAATTATAGAGGTTCTAAGAACATGCTGGATGACCTTAGCATTTTTGTTTTTAAAGTGGACACCTTAGGCAAATGACACACTTGTTCAATCCATCTAAGCACTTTATTTATTTCAGTTTAGTCAAAATCAGAAGTAGAGGTCAAAGTGTGGGCTCTAACTCCTTCATTCCTTAAGTGCAATAAAGTTCCTAAAGTTTCCTTAGTTATCTCAACCCACTTTCTAAGAACATAAGAATGTATCCTACTTTTATTTGTACTAAAGGTCATGTTGGCTAGAAAGTAATGAAATATTTCCTTATTAAATGAGTGAATAAGGGTTAGGATAAATGCAAATTGGGTGGTAACAAAAAGAGGCATCACTTGGAAGTGAATATCCTCTTGAAGAAGGGTTCAAGAAGGCATGATTTTAGTAGAGGAATACCTAAGGAAGGATTCCTCATTCTCCCTTGAAAGAAAATTGTCATCCACACTCCTGGATGATGAATTCTTAACGAGTCTACCCCTTTTGCTAGAGCTGGCCATTGCTAAGATAAGAAGGAATGGAGAAGGATATTGAAGTGAATGAAAATGAATTCAAAGCCCTCCTATTTAAAGTAAAATGATCTTTCGTACGTACAAATAAGGGCATACATTACGATTAACGATTTCATACGTACGAAAATAAATTTCGTATGTTCGAACGAATGCGTTCAAAATGAAATGACTTTTCATATTCACACAAGTTACGAAGCATCCTTTTGTACAAGCTTTTTGACCAAATGATCGTACACACGAACAGGTGTTCGTCCGGGATTAGGACAGTACATACAAAATCCTCATCTTGGGCGATCGATTATTTAAGATCATTTTAATGACGGTTAGGTTCATCTCCCCCATTAAATGACATGTGGTTTGTACATACGAACTGAGGATTCAAACATACGATCAATTATTATAACTAATTCTATTCGTATAACCATCTAAGTGCGTACATACGAATGAACACGCACCATCTAGGATAATCTTTAGATCGTACAGTACGATATGTATTGGAAAGAAAACAAAACTATACACAATCATTCCAAACCAACGATCGATATTGTACACAATTCATACTGTATGAAATTAATTTCGTACGGTGCATAAAGAACATAAAAAAATTCACACAATTGATCAGAAAAAGGAAATCTGGTATAAAAACATTTCAAAATCACACAAAAATAGAAAAGCATAAGCACAAACAAACACCTAAAAATACAAAAAGAAAACACACAAAGACAAATATCAAGGTTGCAAAAAATTTTAAATTAAGTATTAAGATCAATCACACCAAGCCTTGTTTATAATGTGCTAAAAGTATCAAAGGCTAGTGGTTTTGTAAAAATATCTACAAGTTTATTTTTAGTTGAAACATAATTAAGTTTAATTTCTCCTTTGGATACTTGATTCCTTATGAAATGATGCCCCATGTCTATATATTTGGTTCTAAAATGTTGAATAGGATTCTTTGAAATGCAAATGGCACTAATGTTATCATAATAAATTGGAATAATGCCTATTGTAAATCCTAAATCAATCAACTATTATTTCAACCAAAGAACTTGTGCCACACAACTTCCTAAGGTAATATATTTAACTTTAGCAGTAGATAGGGCTATAAAATTCTTTTTTTCTGCTGGATCAAGAAACTAAAGAATTTCATATGAATTAATAAGTTCCATATGTACTATTTCTATCAACCCTACAACCAATAAAGTTCAAATCTGAGTATCCAATTATTTCAAATGAAGAGCTGAACTTAGGATACCAAATCCCTAAGTTCTGAGTTCCCAAGAAATATCTCAAAATCATTTTCGCTGCTGTCAAATGTGATTCTTTTGGATCTGATTGAAATCTAGCACACAAATAAACATTAAACATAATATCGGGCTTGCTAGCAATCAAGTAAAGCAAATATCCAATAATCCCTCTAAATTTCTTTTGATCTACAGATTTTCCCTTTGGGTCCTAATCTAACTGAACTGAGGAACTCATATGTGTACTAATAGGTCTATCATTTTCCATTTCATACTTTTAGAGATGTACTTAACATACTTCGACTGACTAAGAAATGTTCCTTTCTCAATTTTCTTAATGCTAAAAACTAAAAAGTAACTCAAATCTCCAATTAGGCTCATATCAAAGTCACTACTCATTATTCTAGAAAAATCATCACAAAAATTTTTATTTGTAGATCCAATGATGATATCGTCAACATAAATTTGTACAATGAGTATATCATATATCAATTTCTTCAAAAAGAGAGTTGTGTCCACACATTCTTTTTCAAATGATCTCTCATGTAGGAAAGTGTTCAACCTTTCATACCAAGCTCTAGATGCCTGTTTTAATCCATATAATACCTTTTTTAATTTAAAAATATGATTTAGGTATTTTGAATTTTCAAAATCTGGAGGTTGTTCAACATAAACATCATCTTGAGTCATCCCATTCAAAAAGACACTTTTAACATCCATTTGAAATAATTTAAATCCCTTAAAATAGAATAAGGCTAATAAAATTCTAATTACTTCAAGTCTAGCTATAGTGGCAAATGTCTTCTCAAAATCAATCCCTTCAATCTGATTACACCTCTTAGCCACCAATCTAGTCTTATTTCTAACAACAACTCCTGAGTTGTTTATTTTTTTCTTGAATACCTACTTCGTCTTAATTACAATTTGATCCTTTGGCCTTGCAATTAATTCTCAACCATCTTTTCTCACAAATTAATTTAATTCTTCTTGCTTTGCCAAAATAAAAAATTTATTGTATATAGCGCTTGATTTATATTTATGGGTTTTATCATTAAAATAAAGGCAAAATGATTGACTTTTTTGCTCAATCAACACTTAGTCCTAACACCCTCACTAGGTTCACCTATAATCAATTGTTTTGGGTGGTTTTAGAAAATCTAAAATCTTTAGGCATCAACTTTTCTAACTCCAAATTTTCTTTCAAATTAATTTTCTCTATCCTTTGGAAGTTATTTTTTATTTCATCCTCTTCCAAAATTGGCTCTTTCAAAATTCTTGATTCATCAAATACAATATGTGTGGTCTCCTTAATTACCAAAGTTTTTTTATTAAATACTATATAAAGATTTTCCAACACTAGATTATCCAAGAAAAATTCCTTCATCTGATTTTTTATCAAATTTTTCTATGGCAGCTTTTCCATTATTATGTATGAGCACTTTACATCCAAAAACATGCAAAGGTGACAAATTAGGTGTTCTCCCCTTAAGAAGCTCATAAGGTGTTTTGTTCAATTTTAATCTGATGTTCACCCTATTTAGAATATAACATGCAGTGCTAACCACTTCAGCCCAAAAATATTTAGGAAGTGAATATTCTGTCAATATTGCTCGAGCGGCTTCTATTAATGTTCTATTCTTGCTTTCGACTACCCCATTCTATTAAGGGATTTTAGGTGCAGAAAAATTATGATCAATTCATTTTTTTTTTCAAAAATCCTTAAATTTTTCATTTTCAAATTCACCACTATGTTCACTTTAGATTGTAAGAATCTCACATCCTAGTTTCCTCTGAATCCAAGTTGAAAAATCTCTAAACTCCTCAAATGATCACTCTTATGATATAAAAATTTAACCCAAGTTAATCTTAAAAAATCATATACTATCACAAATCCGTATACCTTCCCTCCTAAACTTACAGTTCCAGCCGGTCCAAAAAGATCCATATGTAAAATCTCTAAAGGCTTACTAGTTCTAAAATCCTTATTTGACTGAAAAGATGACTTCACATATTTTCCTAATTGACATACATCGCAACGTTGATCCTTAGTAAAGTTTAGTTTTGGTATACATATAACCAAATCATTTTGGGTAATCCTCCTAAGATTTTTTATGCTAGAGTGTTAAAGTCTACTATGCCATAGCTATGATTTACAAAAAATATCAAACAAAAAGTATTAAGAGTTTTTATGCAATTTAAATCTAGCATATAAATATTGTTTACCCTTAAACCATGCAAAACATCATTACCATTTAGGCTTAATATGCAGCTAGTAGGAAAAAAAATTATGTTGTATCCTTTATCACATAATTGGTTAATACTCAACAGATTATGCTTTAAACCTTCTACATGCAGTACATGTTTTATGAAAATGTTTTGTAAGTTTCCAATCATACCTGATCCAACCATCTTCCTAGCGGTGTTATCTCCAAGTGTAACCCTGCCTCCACTTCTGGCTTCAAATGATATAAATTGCTTAGTGTCTCTAGTCATATGCTTTGAGCATCTTCTGTCCAAGTATCAAATGCTCTCATGAGGTCTTGTATGAGAGTGTGCCTGTAAAATTATCTAACGTTAGACCTGGGAACCCAAACTAGTTTGGGTTCTCCTTTTGGCAATTTAAAAATATATGCATGTATGATATGTCTAGGTTTATGCATCTTAGGTTTCCATACTAAATGAGTTTTCTTATTCAAAGTAAATGTGTGTGCTATATGTCCAAACATGCCACAAGAATAACACTTTAACTCTAAGAAATGGATTTCTCATTTTTATAGTTATTCTATTTCCTACTGTGTTGTAAAATTTTTTGATACAAAATAGGATTAGTAAAATCTTCCAATGTTGGGGGTTTCCTATTTTCCTCGAGAGCTTGTACTTTCAATTTCAAAAATATGTTCAAATAATCTATTGCCTTTTTTTTAAAATTCAAGTAGTGTTCTCTAGTCTTAGATTCATCCTTAAATTCCTCAAATTCTTTTCGAATTTAACATAGAATGAATTTAACATCTCATTATTCTTATTCAAATCATTGAATTCATCAAGAAAGCTAATGTGGTTTTTATCTATTAATGCATGATCTTTCTTAAGGATTTTATATTCTCTTTGCAATTCTTGTAACTCTAAATTAAGACTAGCATGCATTTTCTAGCTTCCTATATGCTTCATGTATCCTTTCAAAAACTTCTAAAAGTTTAGCATAGGTTAAATCACATACCATATCATCTCGTTCGAAGTGATATTATACAATACGATCAATTTAAAAATATGGATTTTAAAACTCTCTCATTACGTATGTGTGCTTAGTTACTTAATTACAATCACACTCTCTCAGACTCAATAAAATAAAAAATACATACATACTTCAATTATAATAAACTCTAAACTGATATTGATTTGAAATCTTCAACAAACTGGGGTATAATTTTTTTCTGAAATATTAGTACACACAAGAGAAAAATAGTTCTTCCAAAATATGTTAGGAGAAATAATAATCAAAACAATAATATTTGGATTCATTAAAAACATACAAGTTACAAGATCATTAAACATGCAAGAAACAAGTAGCAACTATCTCAACTCTACATGCATTTTAATGTCTTAGAGGTATTGGGTCATTGATAGATTTTTTGTTGAAATGTGTTGGAGTTAATTTTTAAGCTGTATGACTAGGGATTTATTAGAGGCCTGAATTAGACATTCGATTGTGATTAGATTTCATGGCATGAGTAAAGATTTAGAATGTAGGGAAGAATAGTAGGAGTGAGGATGGAATAGATTTCAACAATAAGGTTTTGATCGACAAAGAGCCACTTGTTATAGCTTAGATTTGGTAAAGTGATGTCATTCTGTTGAGTGTGAAGGAGTGTGTTGACATCATTTCTCTATGAGGTCAATATGACAACCCACTTGGGTTTCTTTCTGGTGACCTAATGATTGGCAAGTGTCCACTTGTATATCATATAAGTTCCAAACAAATTCCAATCCAACTCTTAATCATATTCCAGTCCACTTCTAATTTAAATCTTTAGTTAAGTTTTCAACTTCTAAACTCTAGACCAACTTTCAATCTACCTTTAAATTATGTCCAATCAGCCTAAATCACTCAGTCAATTTTCAAAGATATGGCTATTTCAAACTCAATAATTCAGACGTAAATTCCAATCCAAATCATGAATTTCAAAACCAAAGCTCATAGTTAGGTACTTAGGTTCTGAAACCCTTTCTGAGTGATTTTTCTATCACCTTAAAAACAAATCAATTTACCAATGAATCATGATCTATCAATTGCATATTGATTAGGTATGTCTCTAGGGTCAACCATCTAAATTTTAACTCAATATGAGGTTTTTAACTTCAAAAATGGAATTGATTTCAAAAGGCTATAAAACCTTTAAATATTTACAACCAACGCCACTAAAATTGCCATTTAGTGGAAATCGACCTTGAGACCTTCCCTAAAACCTTTGAACATGCTCATAACCTTTATTATGATATGTTGACAAGTAATCCACACGTTGTTTGGCCCAGTTTGACCCAAAGTTGATCATGGGTCAAAATGACCAAATTGTCCTTTAAGGGTATTTTTTTACTTTTCCCCAAAGCTCAACATAGCTCTATCATGTGAAAACTTGAAATTTATTTAAATGCATCCCAAATATCATTAGGAGTGCATTGAATCCAAACTCACCCTTTGGTTTGATGTGGTTAACCAAGTAAACCATGGTTGACCAAAACGCCACTTAAGGATTCAAATGGTCATTTCAAACTAAATGAACTCCTCATGACTTGAAACCACTTCCAATGAGTTCACATGATCAATTTGAACTCAATGGACCTAGCCCTTGACGTTAGGACAACTTTGTTGACTAAGCCAATCAATTTTGACCAAGCTTACATACACCTTAAATCCCATCAAACCCTTTAACAAAGGCCTTGCCAAACCTACTCAAACTCTTGGGATGACTCCTTAGAGATTCCTCTTGGAGGCCAAGCCTTGAGCCCACTTGGGTTAGCCATATAGTTTGACCCAAGTTCTCAAAGAGAGGTCTCTCATGAGATAAGTTTCTCCCTAAGATAAACAAAATCAAGCTAAGGGTTGCATTGGGTCCCCATAACCCAAAGCACCAACCCTACTTGACCACTACAGAAAAAACATATTTTTTTGGTTGCCATTTCCATCAGAAAAATGGCTAAAGTCCATCAAAAAGTAGCATTTTCGGCTGATTTTTGACGAAAAATATTCCGACGGTAAAACGCGCGTTAGAAAAGCTTTTCTGGCGTTAAATATTTCATCGAAAATATTTATGGTAGATTTTTAGCATAAAATTCATCATAAAAAACTTTTCGACGGATTATTTTTGATACAGAAAATAAGAAAAATAAAAATAAAAAATTGTCAACTTGAGTAGCCAGCCCCACTCTAGCTAACCCGAGCAGGCCCCCCAAGCTAACCCACGTGCCCCACCCTCAATCCGCCCACCTCTGGCTATCCCAAATAGCCCACCCACCTCACTTCACTGTGCCCTAGCCCGCCATGGGACAACAGACTTGACTGGGCCCGCCCACCTAGCATCATGCAGGCGCCTACGACAGGGTTCAAACCCCCGCCACTTGATGTTATTCTCACTCCAACCATTTGGCCAAAGATGAATAATTGCTAGAAAGCATAATTTTTCATATTTAAAGTAGAACTAATTAATTATATCATAATTTTAAAAATATATTATTATATATAACATAATTTTAAAAATATATTATTATATTATAACATAAATAACTTAATTTGATAACAAGTTACTAAATTGTTTAACTTAATTTAACAAAATAAATAATTATAAATATTTATTACAATATTTTTTAAACATATTTAATTTTCAATGGAAATCCACCGGAAATTCCATCGAAATTAAATCTGTCATAAAGAAAATCAAAAAATACGACGGATCTCCATAAAAATTTTACCGTAAAAAATCTATCATAAAATCTGTCATAATTGCTATCAAATTTATTTCCACCAAAAATTAATTGTTTTCCTGTAGTGAACCCAGCCATTAGTTAACTTAGGTTTGGAATTGGGCTATCCCAAAGTGGTCAAAACCACTATGGGTTGAGTAATTTCTCAATCTACTCCTCACCAAGCCAAATTAATACCTTTGTTGAATAGTCCTAGACCTAATGCATTTAGCCTAGTCAACCCAGTCCTTGGGTTAACTTTAGTCAATAATTAGGCTAACTCAAAGCAGTCAAAACAAAATTTACTTTAGCTAATTTTCTCCATAGATCAATTTAGAATCAACCATCACTTGAATTGGATGGATCCTAACCCAATGCACTTCCCCTATAAATCCCATCACTTGCCTTAACCAAGGTTGCACCCAACCCAACCCAAATCATATAGGTTTGGGTCAACTCGAGCCATTTCCAAGAATTAGGCTTTGACTTGGCCAATTGAGCTCACTACTAGACTCACTCAATCCACAATATGCTTTCCACCTCAACCTGACCCAGCTAGTTTCCGACGGTAGCTGGAGTAATAAGATTGGAGCTTCGGTGGCTCCCCCTCCTGGGTTAGCTAGGCTCGAGCTCATGAGACCTTGGGGACAAGTCCCTTGCAATTGGTGACCATCCAATGGTTCTCTTAGGCAATCACAATAATTCAAGCCTGCGACCATGACTAGAATGGGACATTTCCTACCAGGCAGCCTCATTTATAATAAATCCCTCCAAAACACTCCCCATAGCTTCTTGTGCTATCCTTTCTTGTTCCCATCTTCCTAGTTTCCTCTGGCTAGTAGTTCGAGCGAGCTTCAACGACACCCATCCATGTCCACTCAAAGTCCTACCTATAGCCATCCTCCCATGTCAACTTCTGAAGGAGAACTACACACATTTATCCCCTGAATCTTCTCTCGATAGAAAAACCATTAATTAGGATTTTCTATATGGTGAGATCCTCTTCCAAAGCTCCTTGGTAGGAAGTATCGATCAAATGTATAACAAACCATCAACTTGCTGGGATATTATTGTTTGATTAATGGTTTGCAGTGTCCTAATCCTTCCCATGAAGTTTGTTTAAGAGTCACCGGTGGGATATCTTACATCACGTTGGAAAAGGTTTACAACTTTGGGCTTTTGTGGAGGTTATGCTTAGGGTAGGGAATTTAGAGCCACTGATTTCATTCCTCCCTTGCCCTAGGTAGTGTGTTATGATTATTATAAGGTAGGTGGTTTAGCTAACCACCTAAGGGGATCAGATCTAGCCCCAAATTTAGTGGGCTTTGGCCTTAAATTCAGGTGAACTCATGACTTAAGCTTCAATGAAAATGAAGCCCATTTGGTGCCAAACTTCTTAAAATTGAACCCTTTATTTATGAAAAATAATAGCCCTCTGATGACATCATTAATTTAGGGTTAATCTAATTTTTTAATGAAAATTAACCTCTAAATAATTTAATTAATAACAAAGATTTAAAAATTCTAAAAACTTTAAACACTTGGAATTACTCCCTTGGGTAATTTTTTATCTTTAAGGGTGATTTCAAGGAGTGGGATTGATTTGGATAAAAACCCCTAAATCCTTTGCAATTAAACAATTTTAAAAATCAATTAAATATTCAAACTTTAGAAATTCATAATTAATTCTAAAAAATTCTAAATTGAAAGATTCCAAAACCAAACAACTCTAATTAAAATATACTATTTTTGAAAAGTTTCAAACCTCCCAAATTCAATCAAAGTAAAAAAGTCAACTTCCAAGTTAATTGAAGTTCAAATTTAAGTTAAATCTTTTAAAAAAACCATAACTTAATATAAAAAATTCAAAATTTAGCAAACTAGAGTCTAATTAATCATGTCAAAGTCTATTATTTAGAAAAAAATATTTGAACTCCAAAATTTATCTTAATTTAAAAGTCAACTTTTAACCCCTTAATTAATACATTAAAATAATTCAAATAATTCCAAAATTAAATAATTAACCTAAAATCACAAAAAATCCTAAGTTAATCATTAAAACTAGTAATTAATCAATTGATTCGAAATTTATCAACCATTTAGCCTCAAACAATAAAATTAACCCAATTAATACTAATTACTACTGGTAATCTAGGCCTACAAATCTTTAAATTTACTCGAGGGTTCTTTTCTTTTTGTTTGAGATCTATTGGAGATTCTAATGCAGATCATTATTCAAAACAATATTAAAAAGAGAAGCTTGAACTATGCCTAGTTGAAAAATCCTTTTCTTTCATTCAGCTCTTCTTATTGCTTCAGAACCCAACAAAGTTCAAATCTTGTATGTTCCAATTGATAAGAGCAATTCATATGCACTCCATCTGAAGACTAGCTAACAGCCTTTGATGTCTACTCAATTGCTCACCAGACTTTATCCCCACCTTTTTCTATGGCTATGTTATTTTTATTACTTTATCTAACTATCAGGGCAAAATAGTCATTACACTTGTTAACTAAAGATATATATATATATATATATATATATATATATATATATATATATATATATATATATATATATATATATATATATATATATATATATATTATACTTATTATCACGAAAATGAAATGTGAAACTTAACACTCATCTCAATTTAGATAGTTCCTTGTTCTTCATCATGTTCAAGTTGGAGGTATGAATGGCAAAACTCTCAACAATGGTTTCATTATCGTATCAAAGCCAAGTGCATAACAACTCCTGTCTTCAGCATTTATGGGGGATTCATCTGCGTCTGCAACCACCACCCACCCAACCCTAACATCAACTTTTCCAACCATCCTTGAAGCTTCCATTCCCTCCACTCAAGTTTTTGGTGCAATTACCTATATTTTGACCGAGGTAAATAAATTTTTTTGAGTCAATATTTCACAAACCTTCTTTTCTATAGTATTTTGAATTTAATATTTTAATTACATGAATATTTTGTAATTTTTGGACAGTACCAGTAAAAATCCTTAAGAATTTACCTATTTTTACAAGTGTGGATTTTAGGACCTCTAGATGTCCGTTCCGCAAACTTATTTCAGTAATACTTTCTATATAAAATGATTTATTTTATAAATTTTTTCTATAATTTTTGAAATCCTAAAATAATTTATTATAATTTTATACTTAAAAATTGATTAAATTAATTATATAATTTTAAATTATTATTTTAATAAAAATATCTAATGTCACTAATTATAGAGATTTTAAATCCATTTTTCCCCATTATGTTTACTATAAACATATAAATCTTTTGAGGAAAAAAAAAAGAAAAGAGAAAGGGAAGAGAGAGAAAATAAAAACTAAGATTTGGAGGCAACGATGTAATTTTTGTTTGTTGAGCCTGCTGGGAAAATTGTTCTTCTCACTGTAAGGAACGTTTACCCTATTTGTGATTTCAACGATTTAGTGTTTTTGGTATTTTTACGAACAAATTTGTGTTTATGTTACCAAAAATATAAATAACTTTGAATTGACAAATCTTTATCGATTTATCATTTTGTATGTTATAGAGATCAAAATTATGAATGTTTTGAGTATTTATTTAAGATTTTCAATAGGCGATTTAGAAAATAAAACAATTTTTACCTACTCCAAAATTTATTTTGATGTCTAAAAATAGTTATTTAGTTCAAATAAAGCTTCAGAATATTATTTTATGCAATATTTGATAATTTGATCTAATTCTAAAAATGTGAATATTTGCTCAATATGATTTTTGTTGTATACTTTTATGACATTTTGATATTTTTTAATTATTCTCAATTTTGCTTTATTTATTGCAATGCATTAAAAACAAATGTGGATATATGGTTGAGATTACTATTACAGTACTGTAATAATAATGTGTGTGTAAAAGATAAGTGAAGACTTATTGACTTATCTAGTCAATTTACTCTAGATAGCTTGTTGACTAATAGTACTGTGAAGATTTTATACAATGCATTAAAAATAAACTTGGATAGTGGTGACACTAGTCAACTTACTCAAGATCCTCTTCCTTTTCAAAAAGCTACACCATACTCTGGCAAAGATAAAGTTGTAGTTAGAAATGGTATTCCTCTTCCCATTCTACATTTTGGAAAAGGTCTACTCCATACCCCACTCATAACCTCTCTCTAAATCCCTTACTCCACGTCACAAATCTCAGTCATAAACTCTTATATATTTCCAAAATAATTAATGACAATAACTGCTCCATTTTTTTTACAAATCTTGTTTTAATGTCAAGGATCATAAGACGAAACAAATTCTACTCCATGGTCTGTGCCATAATGGACTATATCCAGTATCCACCTCCTCTCTTTTCCCTAACATTATCAATTCCATAAATATCATAGATGCTTTGATGCCTGCTCAAACATGGCACAGACAATTGGGCCATCCCACCTTCAACACCCTTGTTGCTTTACCTAAATCTTTTCCTATCTTATGTATCTCTCCTTCTCATGTTGTTTGTAATTCAAATACGGTAGCTAAATCCATAACCTTCCATTCTCTAGTTTTCAACTTGCAACTCAAACTCCTTTAGAATTATTACATATTGATATTTGGAGTCTGTCCCCCCATTAGATCTCATGATGGTTTTCATTACTATATATTATTAAATGACGATTACTCCCACTATACTTGGCTCTATCCTCTCAAAACATAATCTGATGTTTCCCATACCATATGAACATTCAAAAGTTTAATTGAAAAACATTTAAATCTTCATATTAGCGCACTTCAAACTAATGGAGGAGGCAAATTCTTAACAATGCTATGCAGTCTGTCCTATCCCAACATGGTATATAAAAAATCAATATACTTGTCCTCATACTCCTCAAAAAATTGGGATTGATGAACATAAACACAAGTACCACCAAGATACCACTCAAACTCTTCTTATTGATGCTCTATTACCCCCTCATTTTTTGGATCGATGCTCTCCTTACAATGGTCTGCCTCATCAATCATCTACCTTCCCCCAACACCTCATTTATGTGTCCATATCAACTACTATATCAAAATCCGCTTATCTACACCCACATTTATTCTTTTGGTTATCGTTGCTATCCATAACTTCGACCATATGCTCCCCACAACCTTGTCTCGTGGTCTATTCCTTAAATTTTTTAAGCTACGCTTATTGTAAAAAAGGATACAAATGCTACAATCTTTTTACATCTAAAATAATTGTCTATAGACTTATCACATTTGATGAAACAATCTTTCCCTCTCTTCCCGTCAATTCCTTTCTTAATTCTACCACGCCTCCCTCCAAACAAACCTCCCTTCCCTCCTACTATACCTCATCCATTCCAAAATTTCATCAACACTGCTTCTCAACCTATAATGCCACATATTCCAGCAAATCAACCATCAAATATTCTCGCTTCTCCCTCATTATCAAGCGCATCTATTGTTCATACTCCCTCTTCAATCTCACCAACTACTTCATCTTCTTTAGCATCTTACCCTCCAACCATCCCACCTCGGCACCCAATAGTCACTTGTCTACATATTGGTTCTCAAAGAACTCATATTATCTTGGATCTCTATCACACTATTCAAACTCCTCTAATGTGTTATATGGCTATTGTCAAACTTCCAGCAAGGCAACATTCCATGTAGGTTAAATTTAGAGAGCCTTAAGCTCAAGGAACCTACTCTCTAGTTCTCCCACCCGTCAATCAACAAATTATTAACTAAAAGTGGATTCATAAGCTCAATAGAATAGCTGACAACTCCAATGGTCGACTTAAAGCTTGTCTCATAGCTCAAGATTTTAAATAGAAATATGGTATCAATTATCTTGAAACCTTCAATCTACTTGTAAAATTTCCCACCAACTAAATATTTCCCATTCTTTCGTTGCATCATAGTTGGCCCATCCTCCAACTTAATGTGGCAATGCTTTTCTTTATGGAAAACTCATTGAAATGATCGGCATGAATTAGCCACAAGGATTTAAAGATCCTCAATATCAAAATCATGTTTGCCACATACATAAAGCAATTTATGAGCTCAAACATGCACTGCGTCTATGGTTTGTAACATTATCCTCTTACCTCATCACTCGAGTATTTCAAATCAGCTCCATCAATTCTTTCTTTCTCCTTCTACATAAAGATAATATATCATATACTTATTAATTTATGTTGACGTTATATTTATCACTGAAAATGATCCCTCCTTCATATCTTCTCTCACAAAAGGTCTTCAACTTAGATTCCAATCATGCAATCTTTATCTGCTCTCCCCATTCTCTTGGAATAGACATTGTCAGGTCTTCACTTGGGTATCATTTATTTTAGCAATCCTATGTCCAAGAGATCCTACGCACAACAGCCATGTCTAATTTCAAACCTTTATCTACCCCATTACCTTCCAAGCTACCAATCGATCTAGATTTATAGGTTTTATTCAGCCAACCTGCTCTATTCCAACAATTAGTAGGTCCCTCCAATATCTATTTTCTATCAAACAATACATTGCTCTTTTCTCTTAACAAATTATAACAAGATATGCACCAACCTCTGTTATCTCATTTTTAATTTCTTAAACACATTCATCGGTACCTTAAAGGAACAATTAATCTTGGCTTACTACTACAAAAAATAGATCTTCATCTTTTTGCATTTTTTGACTTAGATTGGGTAGGTGTCACCATGGATAAAAAATCTACTCCCTACTATTGCATTTTTTTTGGTATAGCTCTCATCGCTTGATCCATTAAAAAGAAGTCCACCGTAGCTCGTTTCCTTTATTAAACTAGAAAAAAAGGTCCCTTGCCACAACTACAACTAATTTAATTTGGGTTTGAAACCTATGCCAATACTTCCATTCGGTTAGGCACCACTTCTATTATATGTGTAAATATCTTAGCTATGTCCATTGCTTGTAATCCTATCTTTCATGCACACACAAAACACATTGAGATTGATCATCACTTACTTTAGGATTATATTCAAGCTAAGCACCTTGTAGTTCATCACATTTCAACAATGGATCAAGTTGCTGACAACCAAGTCATTACCTACAACAAGGCTTCACACTCATCACAATAAGTTATGGTTGTTCTGCCCATAAACTAGAATGACGTTGATAAGAGCAGTTCATCTCTACTCCATCTGAAGACTAGCTAACAACCTTTAACATTTGCTCTGCTGCTCGCCAGACTCAATCACCACATTCTTCTGTGGCTCTGCTATTTCTATCACTTTATATATCTATCTAGGCACATAAGTCATTACACTTGTTACTAAATTTTTTTGTTACATTTACATCATGTAGCTAAAGTAATTCTATCAGGGAAATGAAATGTGAAACTTAACAATCTTCACAATTCATATAGTTCGCTATTACTCTTCTTGTTAGAGCTGTAGGTATAAATAGTGAAACTCTCAACATTGGTTTCAACACCAATCCTTAATTTCACCCCTTCCTCTTTTACACTCTATTCATATTCTACATATGTTGATAATATAATACCATTTTAACATAATATTTAAAACTAAAATGTGCTTTTTGGTCTTTTGAAAAAAAAAAACCCATAGCTTTTCCTCTTTAAGGAAGTTAAGAATTCCGATTCAAACTACTCGACTCGACTGGCTTTCAATCAGCACTTGCAATAGCTCATCTCTACTAGCTCAGACAAAGGAATGTCGGATGTTAAGTACAAAGAGAATGATGATGACGATGAATCTGAGCGAGAACGAGTATTTGAGAATGACGAAAACTATAGGTTATCCAAGAATGATGAAAAAACATAGAGCTGGTAGAACAAAAAAACAAAAATTATTTTGATTTTGATACAAAATTATGATGAATTGTTTGAAAGTCTTTTTTTAAAGTAGAACAAAAAAATAAAAATTTATATCTATTTTTGATACAAAATTATGATGAAATAAACGAAGTACGTAATACGCAAATTATTGCAAATGTGAATATTCTCTCGCCTTTCTAGATATATTTTTTTTCTGGTAGTTGGTGGTGTCTTGCTTCCTGTAAGAAATTGACGTAATCATTTTGACCTAATCTTCATTTTCTATTAAATTTTGTAATAAAAAACTTAAGGCCTCCCCAACTAATTATTCCCAAAATAACTGAGAATTGCTTTAAAGTTTTTTTTTAAGTAGAACAATAAACAAATATTCATATCTGTTTTGGAACCCGTGATGAAATAAATGAAGTACGTAATACAAAAATTATTGCAAATGTGAATATTCCCTAACCTTTCTATATGTTTTTTTTCTGGTAGTTGTGCTGTCTTAAGAAATTGACGTAATCATTTTGACCTAATCCTCATTTTCTATTAAATTTTGTATTAAAAAAACTTTAGACTTCCCATGAATCTACCCCCAACTAATTATTTTGGACTTTTAGGCTCATCTTATCTTATCATAATTTTGGACTAATTCATAAAATAATATTAGTTTTTATAAATGACCAAAAAAATCTATCCAATCAAATATGGAAGTTCATGCAAGAAATAGAAGCAGTGATTTATGACTTAAAAATTTAATCTTATGAAAAGCAGAATGAGATGAGAGCAATAAGAAACTCATTTTTTCTTTCTAAGATTGTATTTTCTTTCAAAACTGCACGATTAAAAGATAAGAAGGGGAAAACATAAATATGCTATATTTACAAGAACCATTTTAGTAAGAGGATCTAGTGGGGCTCTAGTGGTGCTAATGATAGTTATTTTTTTAAATCTAGGATATTGTTATTTATATATCATTTTCTATATGGAAGATAATATATAAATAACAATATCCTAGATTTAAAAAAATAACAATAATTAGCACCACTAGAGCCGCACTAGATCCTCATTCTAAAATTGTACTTTATGACACACCAAGATCTAATATGGAAGAATAATTTATTTTATCTCTTAATTAATCTACCGGAACTTCTAATAATTCATTTATATAAAAAATCCAACAAAAGTACTATAAATCATATACATCCATTTACATTTCTATATTCATTTCCTAAATACAAGAACAATAACCAGTAATTCAATATTTAATATCAATCTAATGATAGTTTTTTTTAATCTAGTATATTGTTATTTATGTATCATTTTCTATATATATATATATATATATATATATAAATATAACATATATATATATATATAGAAAATGATACATAAATAACAATATACTAGATTAAAAAAAAGTTATAATTTGCACCACTAGAGCCCCACTAGAGTGAGCTAACACCTCTGTAAAGTTCCAAACCCCACACTACAACCAATGAAAAGTAATACAAAAATTTTTGCATCTAATCATTAAATTCATATTAATATAAATAAGTATTAAGTAAAAATATATATAATCATATATAACCAGAGTTAATTCATATAAGCAATTGATGCCAATAGAGATACTATAATTTAGAATTAGTGACCATTATTCATAACTACAAATAGTTTGCTTTGTGATAAGAATGTTATGTAATTCATAAACTTATGTCAATTATATCATAACTTGTCTATAATCAATCTATGCATGTTCATAGTTCGTACTTTATTTTAATATATATGCCATTTCGTGTAAATTTGTATTTATGCCATATCAAGCTATTGTTGTGTAGTTATTATATGCATGTCATATAATTTTAATTCATGAAATCATATTCTATTTCTTGTATCTCATGTATTTCATGTGTATCATGCATCCTTATATCAGTCTTATCAATCTTATATATAATGTGCAATATGTATGTATCAGTCTTGTTATGTATGATGTTCATGTCATATTATATCGTGTCATTTATATAATTTGTTTTGTATGCTTATGCTTATGCATATGTAAGTAAGGAACAACATCTCGCTACCTATGATATTTTTCGAGTATCAAATCCTACAGTCCTTTAATAATGTTTTTAGAAACCATTATGATATCTCTTATTAGAAGTCAGATGGCTTTAATATAAGAAGTCATCATTTTTTGCCCATGGATCTATCATATCATATAAGTTAATCTTATCATGCCTCTCTTTTCATATAATTTAGGATTACATCATAAATCTTATTTAATGGAAAGCACATTGGTCCTCCTTCCTATATAAGGTAACATGTCTCCAAGCCTGAATCAATTAATCATTTACAGGTAGTCATTATTATTTTTACACACATTACACATCATGTAGATCAAAATAAAAGAATTTTTGTACACATCCTATGCAATGATTGAAACATGTAAATCCATCTAATGTACTCATCAATATGCATCTATTATGTCAAAATTCACATTAGACCAAATAAATAATAAAATTATGTATATAATGTATTTCATGTTCAAATGTACTACACTAACTCCTCATCATCGCATACTAGTTATTATTCTACTCATTCCAATTTATGACATATATGTAAAACTTGCAGAAGAAATTTTAAAATAAATGAGTCAAATTATCTATGGTGACGATATAATTGCATATCAAAAGTTATGTAGTGAAAGTTCACTAAAATACGAGATATTGTATTTCTAACAATTTTAGGAGAGAAATAATAAGAAAAACTCAAAATCATTTAAACCAAAGTATGATTTAGGTTAGTACCATATTTACAGTACTTTTTACAATTAGAGCAATGGGAAATATTGATTGAATTTGCTCTTTCTCTCTCCTCTTTCAAATACTAAGGAATGTGGTGCCATAGACTTATGCTCATTCCAATTATTCATGTCCAGGATAGTGCATTTTTTTAGTAATGAAAAATGAATCAAATTTTCCCAAGAAATGGTGATTAAATCTTCAAAGCAAAGAGATGATAAAGTGGCAATGTTATTGCTAACAACTAAGAAACATATAACACCCACTATTTAGGGATTAAGGTAATCTATATAATTTAAATAAAATTCTCATTTAATCTTGATATAGTTACTAATTATAAGCTCTATGGTGTTCAATGAGTCATAAATTAGTTAAAAAAATTAAATGGGGAAAGAGAAACTCAATTTCCATTTTTGTCTCTGGGTGCTACGGCATCGGAAGTTGCATCTCCACAGCACCAATCTCTTAGGTTTGAGGAATCTGTGAACATTAAGAAGATTCTCTTAGAGCTTAGTAGTGTTGGGGAGGTAGGCATCACAACATTGGGTTGAATTAATGGTTTTTATATAATAAAATATCTTAATCCCTTTTCTACTTCGCCACCTTCAATCATTTTTCTGAAGAATAAGAGAGGAAAAGGGGAGGAGAAGAGAGAAGAGAGAAAGAAAAGAGAATCTAGAAGCTAAAGCTCGGGTTCAGTCCGTCCGAACTTTTATGGATTTCATAGAGCACAAGATAGACTGATGAACTCCTATCTCTAATTTCAGTTCAGAGATTTTATAAAAAAAATGAATACAAATATTTTTTTTCTTAAGTTTTATGATATTTTCATCGTATCTTTCATTATGTTGGCGTGTGCTTCATTTTAAACGGTTTGATTATATAAAGTTGAATTTCCAGTGGTTATTTTTACTTACACAAATTTCTGGATATATGAATTGATTGAGGCCTTTTTGATATTTACAATAGTTATATAAAAACCTAAAAATATTAATTTGAATATTCCTTTGAAGCTAGAGTTTTGAATAAGAAAAATTCAATGAGTATAAAGTTATATAGGAAACATGGCTTCTTACTGGCAACTCTAGCAATTCTTGCATCATCAATGAGATGCTTTATAATCTAATAGCAAGATTTGACTTACCAAAACTTATGATTAATTTATCTCTCTCACAATTAATAATAACATGAGCTGCTAATAATTTAATCATTACAGTAATATCAATAGATTTCATTTTCTAAAAACATCTTACAATAATCCATATCATAGAGTTTGTACATCAAATAAATAAATATTGGATTATAAAAATTATAGTACCTTTCAAGCTCAAAGAGACCTCTAACAAATCTACTTTATTGGATCCTTTCTCTTGTGTATAATATTTGAAAACAATAGAGTGAGCTGAACCCGCTCAGTAGACTCTCTCCTACCCCCTTCACATATTTAAATATTCAATTTCAAGAATTAAAAGCAAGTAATTAAAAATAGCTAAATAAACAAAATGACTTCCAAACTCATAAAATATAAGAAAAAAAAAAAACAATATATCAAAGTCCATTATGGACACCTAATCTTGGAGCTAACACATATACTTTCATAACCATATAACCACTTTTCATAGAAATTTCTAGATGCATATATAATGAGTATTTTCAGAGGATGAATTTATGGATCTTGCTAAACCTTTCGAATTTGTGTTGGTGGGGAAGTATCCCCTTAAACGTCCGGCTTTGGATGGAATACGTAGATTTTTTTTCAACCTTAAGTTATCTGGTGATTTTTCCGTTACTTTGCTAGATCAATCTAATGTTTTGATAAAGTTATCAAACGATCTTGATTATGGAAGTGTTTTTTCTCATCGATCATATTTCGTTTATGGATGTTTCATGAAAATTATTAAGTGGTCGCCTACTCTGGATCTTTCGGAAGAATCGCCTGTTGTCCTTGTGTGGATTTCGTTTCCGGGTTTGCGACCCCATCTCTTTTCTTCTCGTATTCTCTTTGGCCTGGGATCTATTTTTGCTCGGCCAATTCAGACCGATAATGCGACGGATGTGGGATCTCGTCCCTCAGTCGCGCGCATTCTTGTTGAACTTGACATTTCCAAAAACTATCCTGATTCTGTTTGGTTGGGACCGGAAAAACTAGGGTATGTGCAAAAGGTGTCTTTTGAGGACATACCTAATTTTTGTTTGCAGTGTAAGGCTGTGGGCCATTTGAAGTCAGAATGTGGTAAACTTTTGACTAATTTGCATTCGAGTAAGCTTCCTGCGGATCCGCCGGTGGAGCCTGTTTCTAAACCATTTGAGAATTCTGTTTCTCTCCCGGTTGATATTTCTATTCCACTCTGTGAGAATAATTTGATTATTTCTACTGACTGTGTTATTGGTAATAATGCTGGAAGGGGCGGAGTCGAGCCTCCTGTTGTGTCTCTGGTGGATCCTCCTAGTTTTGGGTCTGGAGCATTGAATGATGGTTTTGTTTCTGAGGCTGGGGTTCAACCGGGGATTTTTATTCCTCCTGTAGATGATTTTAATAATGTGGTTGATGTTGTTTGTCCGGTGATTGGTGCTCCTTCGGAGCTTTGTTTGCCACCTGGGGGTGTTATTAATTGTAATAACCCGGATGTGCTTGATGTTGGTGTTAATTTGTCGGATGCTGCTGATACTTTGTTGTCCCCTAACGCCACTCCTTTTATTCCTTCATGTTTGGCGGATGGTTTTGGTCTAAGGATGTGAGTGTGGAATCTCCGGCTGTTGTTCTGGTGCCGGATTTGGGCTCTGCTCCTATTAATGTAGAGACTCCTCATGCCGAGGGTGGTAGGGAGTCTAGTGGTTCGCCTGTTTTAGGTGTTGTGATGCCAAATGTGTGTGGACAGGTTTCTGATGTGCAATTGGATAATTCACAAAATTTGGTTATTGTTCTTGTAACCTTTATGGCACCCCAAAATTTGCAGTATCAGGTTGGTGGTACTTCTGGAGTGGAAGTTAGGTCAAATGGTGATTGGTTGGATAATTCATCTGAATATGACTCTGATTTTGAGTCTTATTCAGATTCAGTGAATGAGCTCAATGTGGTTCGTGATTTACCTCTTAAGGGTGTTTCTCGTGGGAAATTTTGGAATAGAGGAGGTAGAAGAAGATAACTCGCTTTCAGCTTTGATTGTTTCTTGCGGTGTTTGTGGTTTAAATCTTTCTGTGGACTGGAGATTGTGGGGCTATGATGTTGCTGGGGCTCGTGTCCTCGTTGGCTAAATTGTGGCAACCGTTGGTGATCGCACCCTTTCTGGATGGTCCTTGTGCTTTCGAGGATGCTGGGAGTCTCGGCTATCTGCTGAGCCCTCTTTTGGGCTTTCATTGTTCTGTTCTATTATGTCTGTATCTTTTCATGTCAGTTTCCTCTCACCAATTGTTGTATCTTTTTATGATTAGTGGTTAATAAAATTTCCTTTTTGTTCAAAAAAAAAGCGTATTTTCAGAGGTTCACTTTTACTTTCACTTTCCCAATAGAATTCATACATAAATATTGAGTTTATTGAGCATATCTTAGAACTTTTTTTGAATTTAACTAATTAAAAGAATGCTAATATATGAAATGTAAAGCTTAACATAGAAATGGCTTAACCCTCCACTTCCACTTATGCTTCCCTTTACCTCATACACCTGCATTTAGCAAGTGGATCCATAATCTCTCCCACATTCACATCATGCAGATGAGACCAGAAGATTCACTTTCATTGTTTCTTAATCTCCAACACCTTCTTTTAATATGTGGGGCAAGAATCCCACTCATATATGCGTCAGGGAGATGGGATAAGAAGAGCATATATAGGTCCCTTGCACATAACAGAGAGTGCGCTTTTTTTTTTTTTAGAATAGAACATCTCCAGAGCCACGTAATGTAGAATAAAAGGCTTTGTTATAGTAAGTAAATTTATCATTCAGCGCCATATTTAGATGAATAAAAAATTAATAGCAAAAGTATATGTAATTATAAAACAGGATATTCACTAAATCTTCCCTTTTTTATTTCTAACTTTAAAAGAATATTTTAAACCTCTTATATAACTATTATATTTACCAAAAAAAGTATCCATTTGATAATATACATATAATTTTTTATGTAAAAATGAACCGTCAAAAGTTCAATCTTATAAATCCAAAATGTTCATAATAAGGAACACAATAACGTACTAAAAAATTCATAGTTAAAACTTTGTAAAACTTGAGAAAAATAAAATTTTCTTTGTGATTTTTAATAGCTTAATTGAAATTGAAATCAAAGACAGGGGTTTAAGAGTCTAACTCAAATTCTATTATATCTTGAATTGGCTTGAATAACAAATCCCAAACAATGGCCTTTAAATACTTTAATCTTCTTTCTCTTTCCCCTTCTTCTTTCCCTTTTTCTTGTCATTTCTTCTTTGGTAAGGTTATTATTCTATTAGAAATGCTCCAGAGATTTTAGATATTTAATATAATATTTTCATTGTTTAAAACTAACAGCACATCGCTCATTTTCCCAGTGCCGCAAAGCCAATCGAGAATCTTCCAGATTCTTCGAGAATATGTTTATTTGAGACCCGACACTACGGTGGGATAACCGTTGCCGCAAAGCTAGCCCAAACTTTTTTTCCATTTTTTGTGTGAGCTCAATGTCCCAGTTCTGCCAAACCTAACAGCACGGTGCTCATAGATAAAAATCTAAAGTGTAAATTTTTATCTTTTTTCTACTTTAAATCATAGTTACTTTTTGCACAATTTAATATTTCAAGACTCATAATCACTAATTGGCTAAGAATTGATGATTAGTTATAGAAAATTATATGAGCTTGATGACATATATTACATTTTCCCATCCTTACAAAATTATTTTCCTCCATATTTCAAATCTACAACAAATTTTGTCAGGACTCAGTTATAATTTGTTTGGGTTTAAATATTTTATCTGTCTCTTTCTCCTATGTTTCTTCTCTCTCGATCTATACTTCTACTACATTTTGACAATTGGAATCAGTTTATTTTATAACTGTCTATGGTCAAAAGCCAGAATATATTCATATTTTTCTCTATACATTAGTTTGGGTTTCACTTCTATTTCAACTTATAGTACTCTCTTATTTACATCAATTACTCATTTTCTCAACACCGACACCTAAAATATATTATAAATTTTTGACATATGATTTAATAGCAATATCCAATAATATAAATTTCATATCCTTTATATTATTGTAATTGGTATGATATATTTAGGACTTAACTTATTATCATTTCAATTACTTTAAATATGCTTTCCCCCATCATGAGACTGACTTTTAAATACATAAAGTCATCCACTTAAATTTTAAATACATATGCTTAGGGTCAAAATATTTCCTTTGCCTCTCGTCAGTTATTTCTAGTCATTTTCTAATCAACATAATCTTTTTAGTAGCATAGTCTACCTTCTCAAAAGCGACCAGACTTCTTTCCCTAGCTCATCTCAAGACAATGGTGTCTTGAACCTTCTTTAATAAAGAGATTAATAAGGGGTCAAAACAATACTTTCCTGGAAGATATCATTATAGGCAAAATCAATTAGGAGTATGTGATGTATCCTGTTACACAAAAATTTAGAACACAAAGCCTCAATAGATTTTTAAAAATTGGAATGACCCTTTTGGACTACCCAAAAATCTGAGGGTTGAAAAGTTGTACTAAAATTTAACTTCATGCCCAAACCCTCATGAATGCTTCTCTACAGCTTCGAGGAAAACCTGTCATTCCAATCATAAATAATAATCTTATGGATTCAATACAGTCACATAATTTCCTTCATATATAGATGGATCCACAACCTTTTTCCATAAAAATGGACCATGCTCACCTGCATGTTACTCAACTCTCTTTCTATATTGAATTTGATCCCTTAATTTCACATATTCTTTATCTGCCTTGTGAGCTTCCTTAACCCTATCTTGTAAAAAAAGATTGAACTAGATCTAACAGGTACATCAGATGAACATACCACTTCTAACTCAAACTTGTCCATTGTTATAAAAAAAGTGATTAAACTATCTTCTAGTCTTACTGACTTCCTATTCAATGCATAAGCAACAACATTTAACAACATTTACTCTACCTAGAAGATAAATAATTCCAAATTATAGTCCTTGATTATCTCTAAACCCCATCTCTCTCTTAGATTCAACTTTTTAGGATAAAAATATACCTAAAACTTTGGTAGTCAATGTAGATCTAACATCTAAAAATATATAGATATTGTTACTATAATTTTAACGTAAAGATAATCACTGCTAACTCCAAATCATGAGTCTGGTAGTTCTTTTTGTATAATTCCAACTATGTCTAAGACATTGACAAGAACAAACTTTCAAGGTTGTAGCGAAGGTTGGCCCCTAGCAAGAAATCATTTCCCAATGATAACACCAAACTGTACATTACATGTTGTAACATTTGTGGTAGAAAAGAGATAAATAGCTAAATATCTTAACATTGAGTGATGATCTACCTCACATACTAATAAAAGAAAGTGGGGTGAAATAATCATAGAAGGCACCAAATTTTACTATTTGAGCTTCATGCAAATGGAATGATACTCTATAAGCAAATCAACATGATAATATAGTTTTTCATCTCATTGGGGAGTTAGTTAATGGTCAAGGTTTGTACCAAGAAATGAATTTGTAGCGAGCTGGTAGCACCCATTATTAGACTTTATATTTTCAAACTTTAATTAGCCTGATGAAAGGTATGCTTTTGTACTCAAAGTCTTGAAATTTTAAATGTAGACAAGAAACATGATCCACAATCAATTGAAGCTGGTGTTTTAATACAATCTATAGAGTATTTTGACTTTGTTTTATTACTACATCGATTGATCTATATTTTTGGATTGCAAAAGAATTATCCCAAGCCTTATAAAGAAAGAATTAATATATCATAAATGTAATAAAATTAGTACAAGTTTCTAAGCAATAATTTAAAATAATTAGGTAAAATGGATGGGTGACTTTATTGGAAGAAGTGTAATGTTATTGTAATATTTTTGACATTAGGTCAATACAAAAAGGTGAAGAAACGACAAACATCCATCACTTTCGGGTTGATTTAACTTTTACTATTATTGATAAATAATTTCAGGAATTGAATAGCCATTTCTCAGATATTAGTACTCAGTTACTTCTTTGTGTGGCATGTTTAAACTTAACCAATATTTTATCTACTTATCATAAGGGAAAGTTAATTCATCTTGCATATTTATCTCCAGTGTATTTTCCTTGGTTGATATTGTGTCTCTTTGACTAGCATTGCTGCTCTTGCAACACAGATTGTTTTGGCCAAATATAATATTATGTATCTCCTATTTTATAAACATCTTATTCTGGCAGTGACTTTAGTAATGGTTAATGCTACAGTGTAGAGAGCATTTTTTTGCAATAAATATTATCAAACATTAATTATGTAACAAAATGGGTGAAACATGATTTAATGACAGTCTAGTGCCATGCATCGAGAAGGAAGTATTTGATTCTATTCCCAATGAAGTCATTATGTATCATTATCAAAAAAATAAAGTAGAATTTGAAGCTTGCAATTATTTTAAATTCATACGTTATAATGAAATACAAAATTTTGCTTTGTATGTATATAATGAGTCCCCCTGCAAATATGGCAGGTTCAGCCCTTGCTTATTTGTGTTGTCATTTTAGTGCAAGGTTAGGAAGTGAATTTTTCATACTAAAATGTTGACTTTCAAATTTATAAAAATTGATTAATGATAGAAGTATAAGTAGTATAATGTATTTAAATATGGAAGTTTCAATGGAATAATAAAAAAGAAGTATATCAAAATTATAAAGATGATTAAAGTGTAAAAGCACATAGAATTATAAAAAATAAAGAAATTTATATGAAATATCATTATATAATAAAATTGTATCATCTCTTTAAATATTAATTTAATATCATGATCAAATTTTAATCTTCTGGTTGGGAGATTACATGATTTCAAATCTTGTTATCAACTAATTATTTCACATTAATGCAATTGTTGTTTTCTTATAAGTAGGATTCAATAAATCCTAAAATTTGAAATTTGAAATTTTTTAGTATGGAAATAATTTACCATGACTAGACCTGTCAATATTGGACCCGACCCGAAAACCCGATCCGAACCCGACCCGAAATTTTCGGGTTTGGGTTGACCCGAACCCGAAACGGGTCGGGTTTGGGTTCAGAAAACCGACCCGTTTGCAAAAACGGGTCGGGTTCGGGTTGACCCGACGGGTTGCCGGGTCAACCCGAAAACCCGTTTATTTTAAAAAAATTTGAATTTCTGCCCCCGCGCTACCCGCCAGGCGTCAGCCCCGCTCGGCCGCTCGCTGCCCCGGCCTGCCCCCGCGCTGCCCGCCAGCCAGTTCGGCCGTCCGCGACTCCGCGCAGCCGCGTTTCTCACGCCGGCGTCAGTTCCGCCTGACCGCCCAGCCAGTTCCGCCGTCCCGAGGCAGTTCGGCACCGAGGCCGCGCAGCCGCCGTCCCGAGGCAGCAGCGTCGTCCGTTGTCCCGAGGCACGGAGGCAGTTCGTCAGTCGCCTGTTTTTGAGTTTTTCTTTGCGTCCTGAGGTCGGAAGACTCGAACTGACAGTCATCCCGACTCCCGCGTCATGCCATCATTGCATCGAGCCGCGAACCCCGTGTGTGACCTGCTGCCCGCGCGGCGAGATTTGGATTTTGGCTGAAATAGGTGGGGTCGGGTTGACCCGAACCCGACCCGAACCCGAAGCGGGTCGGGTTCGGGTCCAGAAAATCGACCCGTTTGAAAAAACGGGTCGGTTCGACCCGAACCCGAATAGTACCGGGTCAATTTCGGGTTGACCCGAACCTGACCCGTAACCCGAAATTGATAGGTCTAACCATGACAACTCTTAAATATTGCAAAATTCTAATAATTTCTCTGGTTCTATTTTGGGTTTTTAGATTTCTAAGAGGAGATATCTTTAAATTTGCTAAAACAATGTGAATGGTGGAATATAGCAAATCTTTAATTTAATTAATAATGGGCTAAAATAGGATTTATCATAAAAACATAATTTACAGCCTCCAAAAATCTATTTTCTTTAATTAAATTCTTTCTAAAATAGAAAACCAAACAGGGCCTAATAGAATTTTTTTTTAATTTTATTGGAGCCTATCAATATATTTTTCTATGACATGCATGCAGATTGCTATCACATGAAACACATTAAAAATTAACAATAAGTACCAACGAAGCGCAATAAAAAATCAGGTAAAAAGAGAACCCATAAATTCAATTTTTTCCAAAAACATATAAAGAAAGAAAACTTCATATTGCAAACTTGAGCCACTAAGACATGTAATACAAACAACACAACCATTTTGATTCAAAAGCTTATGCCTGTCATGCTTCCCAACCAAACACCCTAGCCAAAAAGAAATTTGTGACATATCTCATAGAAGAAATTGGAAATCACTCAATTACTTGTGCAACATGAATAAAAGAAATCTAATGATTAATTATGGAGTCTAAAAAGTCGTAATATATACAACAACAACAACATCAAGCCTTTACTCCACTATATGTGGTCGGCTACATGAATATTTTTTCTTCATTATGTCATGTTAAAAGTTAAATTCTCATTTAATCTAATAATAATAGGCCATTTCTAATATTTTATATCCAAGCCTTCTTAGGAATACCTTTACCTTTTAACATAAGTTAAATCGAAAACATTTTTTTTATAAGCACAGCACCAGAATGTCTTTATTTTATGTGACCAAACAATCTAAGGTGATTCTCTCTAATCTTATCTTCCACTAGAGCTATCCAAACCTTTTCACAAATATGATTATTTTATATCCTTTCTCTAACAACAAAGCCACGCATCCATCCGAGCATCCTCATCTTTGTAACACATAACTTAATATTATGCTTCTCTTTTAATGACCAACATTTTTCACCATAGAGAATTGCAGGTCTAACCAACAGCTTATAAAATTTTCCCATAAGTTTGACACTACGGGAAAACACACGATTACCGTCGGATTTTCAGGCGGAAAATTCCGCGCCGGTTAGCACGGCGCATTGTTGCGACGGAAAATCTACGACAGATTTTTTGGCGCAAAATACACCGAAACCTTTTCGGCATCAGTTGCGCCGGTATCAGCGTCGGCATAAACCAACATTTTACCATTTCCGTCGCATGTTACGGCGGAAAATCACTGGCGCACGTTCCGGCGGATATGACGCCTTTTCCGGCGTCGTATCCGCTGGCTTTGTCCGACGCATATTTTGCACTGTAAACATTCCCGCAGGTTATTTACGGTGTACTAACGATGTTATATCTGCCGGTAATTACCGACGGACGCATACGACGCCAATCACCGGCGCCTATGTAGCCGGAATTATCGATCGAAAGGTCGCCGGCTGTCATCATTTTTTGCGCTGGTAATGTGTCGGAAAGTGCGCCGTAAAAAATTTATCGACGCTCACCAAACCGGTGCATGAAATTCCGCCGTAAAGGATGCCAGAAACCTATGGTTCCGACGGATATTCCATATTAGTGGCGGATTTTATCCGCCGGTATTAACGGGTTTTCCCGTAGTGTGAGGGGAAATTTTCAATCACATAACAAGCCCGATGCATTCCGCAAGTTCAACCATCCAACTTGAATTCTACTAATAATATCCACTTGTATATCACCACCACTACAAGAAATTCATCGATTACCGGCGGCCTGGACCGACGATTATGTAGCCGCCGGTACTAACGACGGTTGACATGGAGGTTTGGCCACCTGTTAATACTTGCGGCCCAATCGGCCGTTATGCATGCTTATGCCGCCGGAAATAGAAGCGGTCACAAAACCGCCGGCTTTAAAAGTTACCCGCGCTATACTGGAGGCTAAAACCGCCGGTGTTAAATAATTTTATTACCGACGTTTTGAGCCGCCGTAACGACGCCGGTAAAAGCCCTGAAATAAATGATCCCGAGCCACCCATTTCATTCCATCTCGTGCTCTCTCTCTCTCTCTCTCTCTCTCTCTCTCTCTCTCTCTCTCTCTCTCTCTCTCTCTCTCTTCGGCTGAGCTCTCCCCCTCTTCTCCGCCCGCCCTCTTGCACGACCGAGTTCATTTAAGTCGCTGACGAGCTATCTCTGGCCACTGACATGGTCCCTCCAGCCGCCGACGAACTCCCCACTGCAAGGCCGAACTACTCTTCCAACTCCCATGCGCTACGCTGACTCCGAGTTGAGCGTTTTTACTTTTTTTATGTTTTTTATTATTACAGTTGGTTTACATCAAGGAACAGGTCTAAGCCCATATGTTTTTTCTTTAGTCATGGATGTTCTCACTAGACATTTTCTTGTTGTATGCTTTTTGTTGATGAAATTTTACTTGTTGATTTTTGTTATTAATTTGGGTTAGATTACATCAAGGATCAGTCTTAAGTAAAATCACTCGCGGTGACTGGCGCTCAAATTGCTGGAATATAACCGGCGGTGCAAACCGCCAAAAAACTGTCGGTGAAAAAAACCACCGGCAAAAGACCGCCGATAATGGTTTCCTGCTCTATTTGTCCTGGCATTATAAGCAAATTCAACTTTGCTCAGCATGTCTTCCTAATGTAGTGGTTTTTCTTTCACCAAGCAAAGAAACCTTTTACCTTAGGTGTGATTTACAACTTCTATAAGACCAAACATTTTAGGGTGATAAGCTGATCTCAAACATAAGTTGATGCCAAATCATTTTTATAGCTTGCACCAGAAGTGACTAAGGAACTTAACATCTTGATTGAATGTTAGACTTCAAGGTAAACCATGCAAATGAATGATTTCTTGAAAGAAAATATGTGCAATATAAATTGTACATCTTGGAGAACATGTTGAAAACTACCATGGTTGAGTTATTTCCATGCTTCGTTCTGGGTTAGCCCAAGATAAAATTGAAACAAAGGTCTTCCCATATAGAATATGGTACCAAATAGAGCATGTAAAGACTCATGTTTTAAGCTTTTCCCATGTAGGCTTGATAAATGGAACAACTGTTTACATTTCAAATGATTTATCAAAAAAGCTTACATCTTTTACATAATTTTTGACTCAAGAAATTTAAAAATAAATAAATAAAAATTACATACTCTTGTCAATCATCTTTTTATTCAACCCAAACTTGAGCCCTGATTCTTCTAGCATGGTATGTGACATACCTGAAATATTAGTACACATAACATTTTACAATTCGGAATCCCAGATTGCAACTATAATGGCACTCCAGGCAATGGTATCACTATGTTGGTACTATTCATTTTAAAAAGGACATGCCAAGAGCTTAGCGTCACAGTGCCCCCTAACCTAGTGCCAAAGCAAACCCAAGGAAATATTTAGACTTCATCTTTCATGCATACATGCCCTTAGAACATGTTTCAAAATAGAATCAAGGCATTCATATACGCACAAAATATTCTCAAACTCATATATAGTGAAAATACATAAGTTCCATATCACACGACTTATCAGGCTTGGTCAGAATAGGTGTAACACTATTGCATTGGGCATTAAATATCTTGCTCCTCAAAAAATATCATCCTTTTTATTTCAACACTCTGGTCAAGTAAATGGATTTGGGTACACCTATCTCATCTTGGATACTTTCTCCCATATAGCTTCCCTTTTAATTTTGTTCTTCCACTACACATTGACCATTGAGTTGTATTTATTTTTCAATTTATTGGCATCATATATCAAAAAATTTTCTAGTTTTTCTCTATAGCCTAAATATGGACATACTTCAACCTCATCTTCAAACACTTGGTTTCTAGAGCTGGATACCCATTTCCTTAGTTAATATCTTCCTCCTAGTTCTCTTAATTAATTTTTTTTATTCTTTTTCCAAAATTAGCTTTAATTGATTTTTCAATATTACTTTTATTATTTTCAAACAATCCAAAAATCTACATTGTTCATGGAATATACATCATTTAATTTTAATTTTAAAAATGGAGAATTATGTTCAAATATATTGCTTTGAAATCATTTCCAAATTTCCTTAAAGCAATTTAAGAATACTTTATTTAGCCTTGTTTTTAAAATAAGACTTAAATTGTTATATTTTTCTATGGCTAGCTTTAATTATATACTAAATATTTAAATTAAAAGTAATTCCTAACATGTTCATTGTACAATAACAATGAACCTTCTGCTATTATAGGTTTTAGGATATTATATTCACCCTTCCAAGGCGTATAAGATATTATTTATACGAGACTCTTGATCAAATAATTTGTGAGTAGATTCTCAAAGAAGCTAGATTGTTGTTATCATTTATCGAGTATCATATTGAAATAAAGAAAAACTAGTATGATACCTAGTCACTTGTTTCTCTCATTTATCATTTTAGAAGGTTAATGCATTATTCTTTATAATTATCTCATGTATTTTTGAATTTTTTCTATAGAGCCTTATTTAATTAACCCTAAACATTTTATTGTGGAATGTTGTTTACTAATCTAATTTTCATAAATCAGTATATCACTTAGACGAGGTGCACAATAATTAATGTTTATCAATGCATTTGTTCAACAAAAACATTCATAGAAAATGTTGATCCTCTAATGCAATAATAGTGAGGTATTTGAACAAATAAATATTGCATTCTTATCAAAAGAAATTTTATAGATAGCCGTATGATTATTTGACAGAGCAATTTTTTGAAGCTTGATGATTAACATAGATAGAGGGTGAGATCATGGAAATTTGTTGATAACATGCCATAATAAATTTGGAATGATTTATAACAAAAGAAAAATCATGGGCAAGCAACCTGTCTTCAATGTGTTGGTAATAAAATACTTAGAGCATAATGAAACATTTTGGACTTAATTAGTTAAATTGTACTTTGATCATTAATACTTGAAAATTATGTATTCATTGCTCAGTAATACAAAAAACTCGATCCCAAGTTGATTAAGCAGTTTGTGACAATTAACTAGTGGATTTTGTCCCTCCTGTTTAACTCAGCGAAGTTAAACTCATTGAACTAGATAGACTTATTCCTCTTACAAAAAAAATCTTCTTTTTTTTAAATTAAAAGAAAAAAATATATCATTTTGAGGTTGTCGTTTAATAAAATACTTCTGTGCCTATGATTATTCAAGGAACTCTTTTGTGGTATGCTATGAAGCAACAATGTCCTATGGGATGCATGTATCTTTTATAAAATAATTATTTAGATATAACCTATCTCTGTTTATTACATATTAAAAGGGATATAAGATCCATTATAGAGAGTGACATAAAATGTGAAGAACTCTTCAGTACAAAAAATAATGGGCAAATCTTCTAGACTTCTTTGATGAAATGACAGGTTAGTTGAGGAGGATGAACTAGACCTCATTACCTCAAGTATGTGTGTGTGTGTGTGTGTGTGTGTGTGTGTGTGTGAATCTCTAGACCTAGACCCGCAAATTCATTATAAATTAACAATTAGATGCAGTTATTTCCTACTATTTAAATTTGGATCACACATTGTTCTATGTTTTTTTAGTAAACTAACATTATGATGCAGCCATTATCTTTGTAGTATTTATGCCTATTTTGTTATTCATATAAAGGATGCAGCCATCACACAAATTAGTTAAGGTTGTCCAATAAAAATCAATAATTGAAAGTAACATTGCTAGCTTTCGTTGTAAAAAATGATGAATTTCCCTTAAGGTTAAACAAGTGGTTGAACATGCTCTATGCAATTAATATGATTGCTTGTAGAAGCAACCTACATAAAATAGAAGTAATACAATTACTTCTATTTTTAAGCTCCGAAGAGAATTTATTCATTTATTCTGTTTATGATATTTTGTTGTTAACTCTTTAAATAATTTTAAAATGGGATGCATATTTAATTCTTTGATTTTCTTATTCATTTGCAGAGTGATTTGTACAAATGACAATATAATTATTTACAAACCATTTTCCATTTTTATAACTTGTGAATGGGAGGAGTTGTAAAAATTTTGAGCATCATTAAGTGTGTTATTATTGAATTTTCAATTTATTAAGAGAAGTAGATCACAATTCACTTATGAAGTAATTTTCTCCAATTTGGTCTATGATGTTAAAATATTAACTATGCTACTTGAAGTTGACCTACTTATTATTTGAGTTAATTCTTGAATTTTTACATCAAACTTCACTAAAATACTTTCTTATTTATTCTTCTCTTCTTTTTTCTTTCTTTTTTTGGGATAAAAATAGGAAAAAAAAAAAGACAGGAATGAGTTTATTTGATATTCAAGTTGAAATATGTTGGATTTTTTAATGTACTCATTAGTAAATTTGACAAAGTTGAATTTTCTTTTTCATTTTGTGTGAATGATTATCGGTATGGTCTGCAAGTATTATTTCTTTGATGTGTCTGAATATTTTTTTCCTAATCATGGTGATCTTTGATGAAAACATCTTAAATTGGCCTTGACATTCGTCAAATTTTAATCTTCATAGAGACACACAGCTAGGCGATCCAACTGTAATGAACTCTCACTCTACTAATTGTAGATCAATTAAAAAATGGGTAGTCATACTATACGCCAAGTCTTCATCTAAAACATGAGAAATTCCATCTTTTTATTTCTAAGATGCTCAATCGACCTTATGTATAATTTAAAGGATTTTCCTAAAGGGCAAGATAAAGAAGGGGAAAGTGATCGAGTATGATAATTGATTACATTAATTTACAAGAATTTTTATATTTCTAAGTAAAAAAACATTTCATAATTAAGTAATGACTTTTATATTTAAAGGTTCACAAAATCTTTATTTTTTTGTTGGTGACTCAGTTAAGACAAAAAGGCGACCTATTTAAGCTTAGTTTGTCGTTCTTGTTGGGGTCTTGCTTCTCTTACAACTCTTCTACCTATAGGCCTCTTATAGCCTATAATGAGTAGTCTCCCCTCTTTTATACATGACCCTGAGTCAATATCACATTAATCTCTGAATGAAATTTTGTCTACCACATTTAATTTAAGTCATGTTGTTTGATAAGACATAATTGTTCATCACCTTGTTTCCTGCCTAAATTTTAAATTGGGTGACTTCAAAATCTTGTGAGCTTTGCCAAGCCTAACCTTATTTGATTTTTTTTCTTTTTTTTCCCTAAATATTCTAATCGCAATAAAGTGTAAGTTTATTGAGTGATTCAAAGAATAGGTGGAGTTCCTTGAGTCTACCCAAAGAACAAGCGAGATACTCGAGTTTTCATTTTATTATTTTTTATATTTCATTAGCAACTTTTTATCTTAATAAAAATTTAAATTTAAAAATATTATGAACAATTCACAAGATAAAAGGAATTGAAAGGAAAATATTTTTTTATTGAAGTGAAAGAAAATATAAAATAAGAGTAAAATAGTATATCTAATGGATAGAAGATCTTCAATTTCTTGACACTAGAGCATTTAGGCCCTTGTCTACTTTTAATAAAATCAAGCTTTTTTCATGCCTTTTTGTTAATATGCCCTTGACAGTGTCGACTTATCCTTCATATTGCTACATTGTAGGTAAAGCCTAATATCATGAAAGTGTTTAAGAGTGGTTAATTCAAGATTAATTTTTAATTAGATCCTACTTATACCACCATGAAATCATCCATTATTGTGTACTAGCACTCACCCTCCTCTTAGGTGATGGGTAGGGTAATTGTCCCTTCAGTCTCTCGTTTCTCTCTGGATAAACCATTATGTGGTCCAACAATGGGGGTGAGATGAGAAGAAAAAATGCTCATATTTTTTAAAAATAGATTTAAAAATTTTATTTACCTCTCATGTTAATCAAGATGTTATCAATATGGTAATTGGAAATCAAAGCAATGATCACCATAGCATCGTTAAAAGGATTGCCACTTGCCAATTTAACTTCTATAGTAAATGTAACCTGAGAAATATTGATTATTAGAGCCTAAGGAATGGTTATCAAGTTGACATATCCCATCTAATTTTGCTTAATACTAACCTAAGTAAATACTTGGGCTTTGTCTCCTTCAAGAATGGTAGATACTAATCTAACTATACAAATAGCCTGAGGAGGAAGTAGTTCAATCCCTTGGTCCTCCATGGGCCCTTCCCTATTTATCGGCCCATACAAACTTTTTCGATTTTTCTATCTTGGTCAAATATTATACCAAACTTTTGAGAAGTTGGCACTCTATAATACATGTCCATTGTCTTTAGCCCACGCATTGGCTTTAACCCACAGATATGCAAGATTTGCCGGAGACGTGATCGAGATTTCCAATTCACGATAGTGAGCAGTGAGCTTACTCGCAAGAATCCTTAACTTTCATAGCTTCCCATTACTCTGATACCATCTTAAACATGAGGGTTCAAAATTGAAAAGTAAGGAAGAAATTTTGTTAGAACAGTTTTCTTGCTTACAAGGTTGATAGAGTATTGGGGGTTCATATAGAATACAAGAAATAAGAAGTGTGTTACATGGTTATACAATTTAAAAGTAACGTACATATATGGAAAATGAATGTGTAGCCTATTGTGAAGCTCATATGTTGTGTAATAACCCACAAAACAAAATTTTTATAAGGTGTGATATGTACACACCTTAGGGGTGTGCCAGGAGATGCATTGTCAATGAAAAATGTGACATGACTAAATATTTTACCTGATATGAATTTTCGTGCAAGCAACCCATGAACATCCTTTTGAACATGGTGAGATTTTATAATTTTGGCGGCAATATCACCCAACACCATCTTTACTCATTCATGCATGGGAGGCATGCCCAACAATTCAAAATTTTCGTCTAATTAGCTGCAACCGGCAAGCAAGCGGCCTTCGAAGGCCACATGAGTGGTGGCGACCGTAGTGGATTAATGTAGCGATTTCCAAACTATTGCTAATTTGCTCTTTTATGACACTTTTTGTTATTACTTGATAAGTAGAAAGTATAAGTAGTAGCTCATATACTGCCATAGCCGCCCAGCTCCTCAACTTTACTGCCACCAGCTCAGTTTTGGTCTGCCATCACTGTAATACATTAATCCACACCATTAATGAACTCTAACTGAACTTTATCTCACCGTCTATAGCTTTCTTAGTTTTATTTATACAGTGTAAATGTCATAGAAATGAGATAGAACTGAAACCACATATGGCTCCGCAGCTTCTTCCAAATTGATCCATCCAAATATCCGTCGAAGCCATTTGCGTTGAATAGCTTCAACACTTGGGATTTCCAAAGAAAATAGTTGTCAAAATTTAACTGGGTATTCATCACAGAATTCACATTAAGCATGAGAAACTTTGGTGCAGCAGCTAAGAGAAGACGGGAGCCAAGAACAAGAGCCGAGCTCAATGTAACAGTAACTGGAAATTTTGATATTAAAGTCTACCGAAACTTCTTCCTTACATCCAGTGATGATATAGAAAGAAAATGCTAAGTTTAGAAAAGTAGAAATAAAACAGCGAATAAAAGTGCTTGTACTAAAATAACAGAAAAACAGCTTTAAGCAGGGAATAAGAAGGAGTGGAGCAGGAGGTGGGTAGTGGCTGGTCCGCCGGATCACTGCAGGTGGATAGCACCTGCATCAGTTCTCCCCCGCTTCCGAAGAGCTCTACTCCGACGAGATTTCGATAACTATAGTCCCATCGGGAGGATGATACTCATAAATGTCAGAGACGTTGAATGTATGCGAGGTGTGAATGTTCGGTGGGAGCTCAATGACATAAGCGTTGTCATTGATCTTATGGCGAATTGGGAAGGGTCCCAACTTCCTGGGGCTGAGTTTCGAAAAGCTACCTTGAGGATAACGTTCACGGCGCATGCGTATCATCACGAGATCGCCTGGATTGAAGCTCTTGAAGCGCCTACGAACATCAACCACCTGTTTGTATTTGGCATTCGACTCTTGGAGTTGGGCTTTCACTGCCTGGATGGTTTCGGTGGCTTGGGAGATGGTCTTGGTGATTCCCGTTCGGCTGCATTTAGGCAAAATGGCCAAATCAACTAAATGATTAGGGGGTTTAGTATATACCACCTGGAACGGACTACGCTTAGTGGAGCGATTAGTCAGCAAATTGTAAGCGAATTCTGCGTGACATAGGAGCTCTTCACAGTTCTTTGGATTTTCTTGGACAAGGCAGTGCAGCATGTTGCCCAAGGTTCGGTTGACGACTTCGGTCTGGCCATCCATTTGGGGATGGTAAGCGGAGCTCTAGTTAAGATCATTCTTCAAGCACCTCCATAGTTCTCGCCAGAAATGGCTGACGAACTTGACATCACGATCCGAAGTAAGGCTTCGGGGAAGACCGTGCAATCTGATGATTTCTTTAAAAAAAAGATGAGCAATGTTAACGGCATCGAATGTTTTCTTGCAAGGTACGAAGTGCGCCATTTTTTGAGAATCGATCCACTACTACCATGATCGAATCTGACCCCGCTTGGTTCTAGGTAGACCCAAAACAAAATCCAGAGATAAATCCTCCCAAATAGAATCGGGAGTGGGTAGCGGCAAATAAAGTCCCGTATTTTGAGTCGTACCTTTGTATCGTTGACAAACGGAGCATCTTTCAACAAATCTCGCTACATCACGACGTAGGTGAGGCCAAAAGAAAAAGAATTGAAGAAGCTTGAGAGTTCGGTCACGACCAGCATGGGCGGATAACCCCCGCTATGTAGCTCCTTGATTAATTGGGCTCGCCAAGATGAGTGATCAAGAATGCATAAATTATTTCCTTTAAACAGAAATCCATCCTGTAGTGAAAAATCTTGTTGTGGCTTCCCATGAGAGCAATCGTTCCAAGGCTGAGAGAAATCCTTGTCTGCGGCATACAAGTTCTTCAATTCCTGCAGTCCAGTAACTTCCGTTTGCAGATGAGTAAGTAACGCCGCCCGCCGACTGAGAGCGTCCGCTACTCGGTTGATGCGACCGTCCTTGTGTTTAATAACAAAACTGAATCTTTGGAAGAAGACAATCCATCGAGCATGCATAAGACTAATATTCTTCTGGATGTTAATGTATTGCAAGGCTTGATTATCGCTACATAGCACAAAGTCCTTATGCAATAAATAATGCTCCCATTAATTAAGTGCCCGGACTACTGCGTACAGCTCTTGTTCGTATGCCGACCATTTCTGTCTTGCATTGGTCAACTTCTCACTAAAAAAATTAGACTGGTTTACCGTCTTGGGAGAGAACCGTGACCACGCCAACAGCCGAGGCATCGGTATCCACCTGAAAAGGCTTGTCGAAATCGAGAAATGCTAATACTGGAGCCGAACAGAGAGCAGCCTTGATCCTTTCAAAACTCTTTTGCTGAGCCGGGGTCCAAGCAAAGACAGATGATTTCAAACAATTTGTAATCAGGGCCATGATACTGTTGAAGCCCTTGATGAACCGACGGTAATAATTGGCGAGCCCATGGAAACTGCGCACGTCCATAAGAGAAGTTGGTTGCGGCCAATCCTGAATGGCTGCAATTTTTGTAGGGTCGGTCATAACACCGGCTACGGTTAATACAAAACCCAGGAAACGGACACTAGCAATAGCAAATTCGCACTTGGCCAAATTAAGGAAGAGCTGATTATCCCGTAATGTTTCTAGTACAGACTTGAGGTGAGCAACATGTTGTTCATGAGACGAGCTGAATATCAAAATATCATCGAAGTAAACTAAACAAAACTGACCCAAATATGGCTTCAGGACTTCATGCATGAGCCTCATGAAAGTAGATGGAGCGTTGCAAAGACCGAAGGGCATGACCTTCCACTCGAACAGCCCATCGATTGTCTTGAAGGCAGTCTTCCATTCGTCTCCCGGTCTTATACGTATCTGATGGTATCCACTCCTCAAATCTAATTTCGAGAAGATGGATGAGCCCGAGAGTTTGTCTAGCAGGTCGGTGATCCTCGGTATCGGAAACCTGTACTTAATGGTAATGCAATTTATGGCTCTATTGTCAATGCACAGACGCCATTGACCATCTTTCTTCAGCACAATTAGAGCAGGTACCACACACGGACTCAAACTCGGTTGTATGAATTGTTTGTCCAGCAATTTCTGCACAATATTCTTAAGTATAGCGTGTTCACGTGGGCTCATGCGATAATATGGTAGATTGGGGAGGACTGCGCCTGGAAGTAACTCAATCTGATGTTGAACGTCTCGGACGGGCGGGAGACTAGGAGGCAGTTCTGCTGAAGTAATGTCCTGGAATGAATCAATTAGGTGACGAATGTCTGGATGTAGGAGAGTAAACTTCGGTTGTTGTACTTCAATCGTAACTAAGGCGAACACTGGACAACCTGTTCCTTTGAGCTGGAGCAGTTCACATCCTGCGACAATGCAGGCTGATGCAAGGCTGGTCGGGACACCGCCTTGTGTTTGGCTAGCTGGCAATAGCTTCAGTTTCCTCCCATTTACTTCCACAGTGTAAGTGTTTGCTCGGCCGTCGTGTATTGCACCAACATCGTACTGCCACGGTCTCCCCAGAATGAGGTGGCATACGTCCCTCTCAAGAACATCACAAGTAACTTTACATAAGTATTTCTTTCCAATAGAGAATGACACCTTGCATAGCTCGGATACGAGGAAGTCAACCCCTTTTTTTACCCACCCAATCTTAAAAGGATTCGAGTGTTTGGTTGTTTTGAGTTGTAGTGCTTGGACCGCCGCCTTCGAGATAATATTCTCGGCTTACCCGCTGTCAATCACCAAGTCTCAAACCTTATCATTAATGGTACACTTGGAGCGGAATAAATAATGTCATTGGGTCTCGACAGGTTTCCGTGGCGACAAGAGCACCTTCTCCATAACCCCAAGAACCGGCTCCCCTTCATCGGCTCCTATTTCCTCGACTCCATCATCTGCATCATCTAGGATTCCGGAAGGATCAACTTCGTCTTCTCCTTCAACTAGTTGAACTTGGTGACGCGACAGACACTCATTCGACTTATGCCCGGGTTGCAAGCACCTAAAACATTTGATGACATTTGGCTTAGCATATGGATTTTCTCGTATGGGGACTCTCGGCCTTAAAGTTCCCTTAACTTCAGATGCTACATTGCTCAGGGTGGCTGGCACTGTGGGTTGAGGCTTAATCGGAGGTGTTGATGCTCGAGAGGTTCCCGCATTCCCGTCCGAAGCTGATCTGCGAGGAGTATTGGGCCAATATTGACGCTGGCATTGAGCCTCCGCCTTAAGCGCAAAGTTTACCGCTTGCGATAGAGACCATACGGAGTTGAGTTCTAACTTGTCTTGCAGATTTTCCTTCAGTCCCCCGATATAGCGTGCTACCAACTGGTTCTCCGACTCCATCAGATTGTTCCGGGCGCTTAATCTGTAAAACTCCTCAGTGTACTCACTGACCTGACGTTGGCCTTGCCGACAATGCTGATATTGTAGATATAGGAGTTGCTCGAAATCGGTGGGTAAGAAGAGCCGCCTCATGAGCTGCCTCATGCGAGCCCAACTACGTATTGGACCCTTACCTTCCTGCTGCCTATTTTGAAGGAGTTGCGACCACCACGCGGTAGCTCCTCCCTTGAGCCGGCACGCCACATACTTGACTTGTTTCTCCGGATTGACCTCCATATAATCAAAGAAATTTTCTACTGCGCTTTCCCAATCAAGATAATCCTCGACATGAAGCCTGCCATCGAAGAAGGGAATATCTAGTTTTATACGGAACCCTTCAGATTCATTCCGCTGCAAATGGTGCCGCCGTCCTTTGGTTTGTTGAGGGAAGAAAATTTCTCCTTCAGAATCGGAATGTTCCTGCCTGGGGACATCCTCCTCCTCAAACCCCGAGTACTCCGTAATCATGACAGGGGCTCGTCTATGCATCAGAGCTTGCCTCACGGGTGGTCTCTGTTCCGGTATGGCTGCCGGAACGAATGGCCTAGCTCCCGGATTTGTAGCTACCCTTATTTGATGAAGCTCGTTTCGCATCTTTTCTGCAAATCGGCCGAAGGTGGTCATCAGCTCCTCAAGCTGCTTCGACGTTTGTCGGTGAGTTTCCCAAAGGGCTTCAAGACTCCGATCGCCGTCGGGTCGGGGGTGGCTGCTGCCTTCCGCCATTCACCTGAATAGCCTAGCTCTGATACCAAACTTCTGGTGTAGCAGCTATGAGAAGAAGGGAGCCAAGAACAAGAGCCGAGCTCAATGTAACAGTAACTGGAAATTTTGATATTAAAGTCTACCAAAACTTCTTCCTTACATCTAGTGATGATATAGAAAGAAAATGCTAAGTTTAGAAAAGCAGAAATAAAACAGTGAATAAAAGTGCTTGTACTAAAATAACATAAAAACAATTTTAAGCAGGGAATAAGAAGGAGTGGAGCAGGAGGTGGGTAGTGGCTGGTCCGCCGAATCACTACAGGTGGATAGCACCTGCATCAAACTTTAGTTGAGGGATAGTTGCTTCACTCATTTTGATTGGTACTTCAGAAGAAGATAGAGCAGAGTTGGTAGAAGATTCCACTGTACTCATCTCTTGAAGCCTTGAGTTTACTGGAATCAAATCTGTGAGAAAGAAAGCCTAAAGTTTAGCAACCGCAACCTGAATCTCTGATACCATGATAACTTTCTTCGGCTGAAGCCTGCAAATGAAAATAAGCAGAAAGCAGAAAAACAGAGAACCAAAACAGCAAATAGCAGGGAGAAAAATCGCAGCTGAGGAAGAAGCTGCGGAGCCAAATGTGGTCTTCATTTCTATCTCATTTTTGTGGCATTTACACTGTATATATCAAAATAACAAAGTTATAGACGGTAAGATCAAGTTTAGTTATAGTTCAATGGTGTGGATTAATTTAGTACACTTGATGGCAGACCAAAACTGAGCTGGGCATTTTTTGGATGGACAATGATGAGTGCTCTTGCTACTCAGCCTCTCCTTGGATGGTCTCTTCTGCAACTAGGAGAATTCGATGCTCTTTTTTTTGCTGAATGTTCCGAATTTGTGGAGCATTTTGAGTCCTCTCTTCTCTTTGAGTCGTATTAGTTCTTCTTCTTTACTTTTAGGTTTTCCTTACAGGTTTTCTTTTTGTTCAACTATCTGGCTTTTTTTTCTTTATACAAGTCATTCTGTTTTTTTTTTTTTTTTTCATAGTTTATAATATGGGCTTTGACCCCAAATTTTTCCAAAAAAAAAAAAAAAAATAGCTGGTGGCAGTAAAGTTAAGGTGCTGGCGGCTATGGCAGTATATGAGCTACTGCTTATACTTTGTACTTAGCACAGTACACAGTATAGTCTTTTTTTTTTTTTGGGACATTTAGGCCATTTAAGGCAAACTCACACACACAACGCATACACATAGACTCGAACCCTGTACCTTTTAGTTGGAAGCCAAAGCTCTCAACCAATAGGCCAAGGAGAGTTGTGTGTGTACAGTATAGTCTTCTTTTTGCCCTCATCTGTTTTAGTACACAAATAGATATGATATATATTTGTTTTAAGAAAAATCTTTTATATAATTTCTTAAAATCATTATATTTATATATGAAAAACTTATATAATTATAAATTAAATTTAAATTATATATCTTTGGCATAAATTTTTTATAATCATTGTTATTTTATAAAAAAAAAAAAATCTTTAAACTCTTTCTATTTTTTCATCTCTTTTCATTTAATGTACTTGGTATAATTTGATGTTTGATTATTATTACATTTAGTCATTAAATTTTTTTTTTTTTGGATAATTATTAATCCATTATGTGATTAATGCGAAAACTCTAATATTATTGAATAGCTAATTAAAATTTATATGGAATCTCTATTATGGAGAAGGAATTTATTCAAATTTAAGAGGTTCTTTGACTCCACGAAATACAATGTATAATAATATAAGAACATGTGATTATTTTTTATTTAATTTGAAATAAAATAAATATAGTAATAGTGATGATTGGCGGGAAAAATTGGCAAAAAATAAGTCATAATGATTATAGAGGTGATGTTGATGGCAGGTAGCAGCCAAAATAAATTTTATAGAAATAACAACACTTATAAATTTAATTTTTGAAAAAAAATCAGCTCCAAAATAAAAATTTTCGGGAAATTTTTTTAAATTGTATTCAAAGGTTAGTGCGGCTACTTAACCTGAATCCCAATAGACCATACGAACGCTCTTAGCTCATCCTTTGTTGGGATTCACCTAAAATGTGACTATTTTTACACGTGGGTGTTAAATATGGGTGTCAAATTGAATTTTCGAGTTGAGTTCGAGACCATCTAGATTTGTCTCACTTTAATCTCACTTACTCACCTAACCCGATTAGGGTAACATGTCATAATCTTGGAACTGAATCCAACACGGCCCTAACCCAGAATCCAACATGTTGACCCGATTGAGTGTGATGGGCAACCAAGCGTGGGCGATTGAGCGGGCAAACATGAGCAACAAGCGGGCAAGTGCGATAGACAACCGCGATGGATCATTAATTGTCAGGTTGCATTTGGGTTGACTAGAATCAAACCCAAAATTACATTCGGGTCATTATATGAATTCCGAACTCGACTCGTTTTCCAAATGTGTTGATCCAAAACATAAAATTTTCAGGTTCAATTTGGATCAGAGTTTTGAGTTGTGTCAAATATTTTCATAAGCAGGTCAAAAGAACAAGTCTGCCTTTTCTTCATTACTCATGCAAACCTTTCCATCTGCAAGATTACGCTTTTACATACACATAAGAAATATTCCCAATGAGGACACCAATAAGTCAAATTTAGGCAAACTAATCATTTATTAAATTTTATTTTTTGAGAAATTGAGAGTAGAGCCCGTTTCATTAGCAATAAAAGAAAATTACAAAAATAACAAAATTTAAAGTGTAAAATTTGAAGCTGCATGAGCTACATTAACTAAAGCAGGAAATACATTTGTTTAGAATGAGCAGAAAAAAGGCAAGTCACCAATGGCTGACTCAAAGCAAGTAATTGAGTCAGCTCAAGTTAGAGAAGATGGACAGCTCCCTTGGTTGCCAAAGAGATGGCCTAGCTAAGGGGAAGAACCATACCACATCAGGAAATCTATTATGAAAATTAGAAGAAATATGTACAGTTCACTCTTCTCTCTCTCTCTCTTTCTACTAGCTTCTCTTTTCACATGCAACATTCATAATATTTTCCTTACACTAAATACAAGAGAAAGCCAAGTAAAATAACCCCAAGGGATGCAACCCTTCAGAAAACTGAGAAAGAAAACCGTTCAGTCTTTCTTGCAGAGCTACAGTGGCAATTTAGAGTGTTGCGGCGCTCAAACCTCTTTCTTGATCTACTACGGCATTGTATCTCAACCGTTGCAATGCTCCACTCTCCATCGTTCAACGCTGGGTACTCGAGAGTCGAGAGAATAACTCTGAGTCGGTCGGGTATGCAACGTCAGGGGGCTCTAGTACAAAAGTGCTGAGATGTTGTAAATAATAATAAAAAAATCCATATGTCCAGCAAGCGCGACAAACTTGTGGTCCGAGACAAAAATACAATCCGACTGATCTGCAAAATCAGATTCAATACATAACAATATTTCTCCAAAAAAATATAAAAAATAAAAATATATTTTTCCTTTTTTTTTTTTTGTTTGATAAGAGTGTTTGCCCTTTTGAAGAAGAAAAAAAAAATTATTTTGATCTAAATTTACGTATGATAAATTTTAATTTTCTTTTATTTGTTTTTAAGGCATTGGACTCCTTCACATATGCGACATAAGAGAGGGTCATTAGAACGTTTTAATCCTCCATGCCATACTTGAAATAAGCCTCTTCTCTTAACGATTTAGAACAAGCCAAACGGAAAGTGGAGATTTTGTGGTTCCCCATTGGGATTGACAACCACAATTGAAATTATTTTTTCCCAAAAAAAAAAAGAAATTATTTGATAAATGATTAGTTTGTCTAAATTTGTTTTATTGGTGTCCCGTGCCCCGCTGAAAACGTTTTATATGTGCCCCGCTAAAAATATCAATTCGAAGCCGACCAGCTAGCAATCCAAATGTTCTGAACATAACCCAATTTGTTAAAAAATATTTTTTATAACTTATTAATTATAAAATTTATATTATTTGCTAAAAAAAAAAATTAAACCATATGTGAAAAAATTTAAGAAAATAATATGTTAGACATGTTATTGTCGTCTAAAATAGATTTGTGCGTCAACATGAATCTGACTTGTTTAATAAACGGGGCAGAAAACTCAATCTGAACCTAACATGTTTATAAAATTGGTCAAAACAAACTAAAATTTTTCGGGTCAGATTTTAGTTAGGTTGACAGTTTGGGTCAATTTTTTACACGTCTAACAAAAATATGTCATGTAACAACAAAAAGGGAAACAACACAAAATTTTAGTAGTAGAGGGCTTGAATTCTTGTGATACTAAAAGGGAATATTTATCCTAAATAATAATTTAAGATGGATCAAAAGTTGGTAATGCAATCTTCAATCATTTTTTTATTTTTTGAATTTTTAACACTATCATAAAATCATTTATAAGAATTTAAAATTGTGCATAAATTTAATATTAATTTCACTTAAATTTAATTAAAATTTTTATTGATATAAATTTTTAAGAAAATAATATACCACTAAAAAAAATCATACACAATATTTTTTCTCGAATGAAGTGATAAGAAACGTTATAAAGTTCAATCTAATTCTTTTGAAAAATCATTGTTAACGCAGAGCACATCAATTTTCTGAGTATTGGCGTGATGGTTTCTGCTCTGCTAGGGTTTCCACCGACCCTTCTTCTTCGTTGAGATTTGAGGGCTTTCCTCTCCGTTTTGGCTCAGGTATCCCTTTTTTTTACTTGTTGTTGATGGCTCGCCTTAGCGATCCTGGTTTTTTGAGCGGGGCTTCCGCGCTGTTGACCTCGATTTTTGCTCAAGCACTCTCGAGCACCTTCGATCGGCTTAATTAGACCTCATCGAGCTCAATTCGAACTCGAATCTATTCGAATTGATTTCAATTAGTCTCGACTGCGTTCAATTAGTCGATTAATTACGTCGAGCTTGATTTGATTTAAATTAATATCGATTTGGGTGTAATTTCATCGACATGATTAAGTCGAACCGTTTCGAGCCCAAATTGACCCATTTTTTAACATGGAATTGAGCCTGGTCTTAGCCTGAATCTGAGTCTAACCAGCTCATTTTGATTTAAATAAATTGCAATATACTTTTGGCTTAATTTGAATCACTTCCTTAATCCGGTAATCTCATTGAACGGCTCCAATTTCCCCAAAATTTAAAGTCGACCGTTGCAGTATTCAGTGGCGTGAGACCCAATTGGCTTCGAGCAGTCTCTCTGGTTTTCCTCCGGCTCGATTCCGAGAAAAAGAGATCCCTTCTCCCTCTCTCGTCTGACGAGTTTTGCGGAGCCCTAGCCGTCGACCTCATGGCAGGAGACCGACTTCCCCTCTCTCTCTCTCGTTTCTGGTTCGCATAAACGGGAGATGCCGAAGCCTCTCTCTCGCGTGAAGACCGAACTCGAAACCCTTGCTCCTTCCGTCTCCTCGGTTCGGAATGAGTTAGGGACCCGAATCCTCCCTCTTCTCCCTCTCTCATTTTCTCTGTCCCGAATCGGCGCCAGGAGATGGAGACGGGCCGAAGCCCCTCTTGCGTTCGCGAACTCCAGTCAAGGCGAAAACCTTGCTCCCGTCCGAAGCCGCTTGGATCGTCGACTTCCCTGCTCCCGACGACCTCCCTCTGTCTGATCCATCTCCAAGACCGAACCCTGCACTCACGGATCTCTCTCCCTTTCTCCTCTCACGAGCAGGTAACTCCTTCAGTCTCTAAAGTTTCTCCTCCTTCATAATCCCTCTCATCTTCTTCCCCTTCTCGTTCTTCTTCTTTCTTCTTCTTTTCCTTTTTTTTGTTTTTTTTTCTTTCTTCTTCTTTTCTTATTCTTCTTCATCGGTGAATGAAAGAGGAATATTGTGGAATTTCTTTACAAAATCTGAGAAATGAAACCTCTGTTGGTTTTAATTTCTGCATGTATGCATATCGTGGAATGGATTATGCTATAAAACCACGAGTGAGCTTGTATAGATTGGTTGGACGTGCTCAATCTAATGGGTGCATAAGTCATGATTTCTCATTAGTTTGTTTCTTGTGGCTTGGTGAAATAGGCATATCAAATGATTGATAAAATGTCACCGAGAGGAATGAGGTTGCTTCCATTTTGTATCAAATCTCATAGGACAGTCATGTTTATTTGGGGAGGTACATGCTATGTGTGTTATGATGGCTATTAAGTTTCAAGTCCTTTTATGAAATCTTTGTAGGCGAGATACAGATGGTTTTCTTTAAAAAATTTTTGAAGTCTGGGCTGCCGTAATGTTACAGCTTCTTTGTTTGCTCTTAATTCCATCTCTTTCGATTCATTCACTAGTAATGGTTGTAACCCAGAGAAGGGCAAGTGCACTGTATTTTGATCTCAATGTCTGAGTAGATTTTCTTTTTTTTTTTCTTTTATGAGAAAGTTATGATAAAAAATCTTTGATTGATTAAGAGTTCTACTTGTTGTTTTCTTGACACTATATGCATAGTTTAAATATTAATGCGATATCCCTATACATTCTTAGTTTCGTTTAAAAAAAATGATGATGAATGTGTTCGGTATTATGAGGTGCGAGCATTCTGTCATGCTATGTTACTTACTTCGTATTCCCTAGCTATGAGCATGTGTGGCTTTATTGCATAAAAATATTGGAATAGGGAAGAGATGAGGTTGTCTTAGAATTCATCACATGAAAACTAGTATCAGATTTCAAACAAAAATTTTGTTTCTTTTGTGTGTCTCATTGCCTGTAGTGGTGGAACAAACTTGATATGAAACTTAGATTTCTTGCAAAGTAATGTACTAGATTTTACACATTGTGATATGGAGCATGAAGCTTTATGCTATTTTCTTTGAAAGCCCTTGATTAGGAAGCAGTTCATACTTACATGTTGTCCTCCACTTCTTGCTTTCACCACATTTGAAACATCCTTCAATTGATGTGGTATGAGATTACATGCTTGGAAACACTAAGTACCCATGTCGAAATTAACTTTTTATACGATGCGAGAAATCTTGATTTGGTTGTAGTCATTAGAACCTTCCTTTTTGGTACCGGCTTATTTGTTTAAAAAAAAAATCCTTAGAGATGATAAATGGGTCGTTTCATGGTTGCAAGGAAAGATCCATGTGATGAGTTTCTTCTTTAAGAATATTTGTTGTCATTACTTCATCTCTTGGGTTGGAGTTTAATGTTCTATGCCTTACTTTACTTAGATTTGAGTTCATTTTTATGATATGAGATGTTGCTCTTAGCAAAAAAAACATTGTTGTAAGCTTATGAATTTCATGGTGTTGGAAAGATGGCCAAATGTATGAGCTGTTGTGGAGTTTCTCATCCTCATGGTTGCATGTTTACAAAATTTTTTCTAAAATATTTAATAGCATATAACTTGAAAGTTAAACTTATTGGAAAAGCTTCACATGCTCATGCGATCAACTTGGAAAGTCAATTCGATTCGATACAAGGTCACATGATTTATATTGAATAATTTTCTTTGAGCTTTGGGAAGGATTTGATGCTTTGTGATGAATTGAGCTTATTTTCTTTCTCTCACTCGTATGTGGTTTAAAGTTAGATTGAAGCAAGTAAATGAATTTCAAAGCGTATTTGATCATGAAGTATGATGGGTGATAGGGCACTTTTATTTTTTTTTTTTCAAATTTTGATATCTCTCTAATAGTTTGAAATTTATGAGAATGTGATATTGGTAGTTGTGTTGAAAATTTCCATGGGGCCATACTTTTCTATTTCGAGCATGTTTTGGATTTAATACGAGATGATTTAAATATAAAAAGACGCACATGGCAATTAGAGCATTGTTTCTAATATTTTGGGAAAGTGGTTTGGCATCAAACTAGTCTCTTCTTAGTTGCATTTGGTTCGTATTGGATTGAAACGAGTTGATGGAATTCTCTTTATGCTTTTATGAACCTGTTGAATTTTATATGAAAATCATATTGCCAATTGTGGTAGAGTACTTCTTGAACATCGGAGAGCAAGTTTGGCATTGAATAACCTTTCTTCTTTCTCCTTGCCAATAGCATAAGAATTGATTTTCAGTCCTTTGGAAAAATGTTGTATATTTGGCATGAGAATAGATTTATGAATTCGACATTTAGTTGGAATATTTGGTGGCATATAGCATGAAAGTGGAACTTGTCGTAGCATGTTTTCTAGCCTTTTGGAGGAAGGAAATTAATATCAAATTTCCTTTCCAATTGTTGTTTTCTTCTCACTAGGGCGTTGAGTTTTTCAAGTTTGTGATGGTTGAATCCTCTCATTATATAGTTTAAAAAGCATGATGCTTTTCTTTCTCTTAAACATGTGCTTTATGATCTATTCGAGTATGCAAGTCAGTTTGATGCAAGGGCTAAATGTTTCGTATTGGAAAGTTTTCTTTGAGCAAAAATAAAAGAACATGGAATTCATATTAGAAAACCTTAATGTTCTCTTAGGGTAAAATTAGTTTTTTCTATCAAAGTATTCCTTCTCTTATTGTTAATTAAACTTTGAAGTTGGTTGGAAAGTAATCGTGAGTCTCTTAGTCTTGTAGCTTATATCATGGTAAGCATGCTTAGTTGTAAGGTTGATGGATGACGAGATATCCTTATGCTTATTCGAAACATGTTTCTTCTTCACTTGTTGGATATTTATGCGAAATACATGATTGGTAAGTATCACTTCTTTGTGGCAATTCCTACAGCTGCTATTGAGATTTTCTCACTGGTTTTCGTGGGAAGTAAGTGCAGATTTTGTTGTTTTTGAGGCTCCAAATTGCTGTTAGAAACTAGCAAGTGCAGATTTTGCTGTTTTTAAAGTTCCAAACTACTTTTGGAAGTTACTAAGTGCAGATTTTGCTTGTTTGAGGTTCCAAATTACTGTTGGAAACAAGTATATGCAGTTTTTTCATTGGTTTTGAGGCGCCGAACTGTTTTTGTAACATGTCTTATGCAGCTTTCCTTATTGTTTCATGTCCCAAATGTTTTTAAGAATGAAATATTGGCATCCAATAGTTGTTATGCGCTTTGATTTGGAAATGAACAATAGTGACTATTCATAAACCTTTTATAAAGTAATCTTTAGGGAGATGTTAGAGAACTTTCATGAGTTTTCAAAGTTGAGTTTTTTTTTTTTTTTTTGTAGATTCAGATGCTACTTTATTTTATGGCAATTTTAATTGTTTAAAACAAGTTGTTTGAATACGAGATAATTTGATGCATATTGAAAAGCTTCTTAATCTTACTTTGGAATAGTTTGTGGCATGCTTAAGAGCATTTATATGTCTTCTCTATTAATGATGAACATTCTTAGTCGTTTTATGAAAGGTTTTTTTTGGGAATGTTTATGAATGGTTTTACGGTTGAAAAGCTTTATGAAAGTTTTGTGAGTCGATTTGTGTTGAAAGTTTTTTCACGATAGATTTTGTGAATGTTTTATATCGAAGGTTTTATGTGAATTATTCTTGTATTGAGATTTTGTGATTTTGTCTTGTGAATGTTTTCTTGATGAAAGGCTTTATAGTGCCTATTCATTAAGAAAATTTCTACAAGTCTACCCCACTCCAAATGAGAGGAGAGGCACTTGATTAGTGGTTATTTGGGTAGGATTTTGTGACAAAAAGGGATTTTGGTAGATAGCGTTTGAGGAGGTTTCGTGTAGTAGCCCATTTGAAAAGTCTTAGCAAGTTATTTCAAGAGGTATGACTTTATGATTGAACTTGTGTAGTAGGATCTCTTAGTATCCTTTGGGGAATAGTTAATGCTTTCCTATTTGAATCAAATTCTTTTAGTGGTTATGGCTAAGGATGAACATTGGAGGTTTAGACTTTAGGAAGTTTTGGGTTAGACCCTTTTAGAGTCTCTTTCCATAGGATGGATTTTTGGAGTTTGGAATCTTAGAGAGCTTGGAGTTAGAAAACCTCTAGTGTCTTTTTGGGAATAGGGTATTACTCACTTGTCTGGTTTAGATTCCTTTAACATTAGTTTCCATAGAGAAGAGCTATAGAATTTTTGAGAGAAATACAAAACAAAAGAAAACTCTTACTTTGAATTTAGAGTTGGGAATTTGTTTCCCATTAGTAGATATAGATTTGTTTGTAGTGTGTTGTGGGTAGAAGTCTTAAAAAAATATCAAGTGCCTCGTTTGGAGCGGGAACAGCAAAGGGCATTGTTGATATTATAGGATGCACTTGACTTCTACGGAGTGTGTCCAAAACAACAATGCCTACATCCCTTTTATTTGTAATTTTCATTCTTTTCTTTCTACTGCTTTGCTATAGATTCTTAAGTTTAGTGACACATGTACGAAAATCTTAAGGGTTAGAAAATAAAACCTCCTTTTATCTCTACAACATTAGCGACACTTAAGGACAAAAATTAAGGACCGAGTCTTAGATAACTTAGACTTAGGGTGCATGCTCCCTGTAGGGTAGAGACATCAAAACTAAACTTAGCGACCTGTCTTCCTAGGTTCAGCCTTTTCTTTCTTTAATCCATTAATAATCAACCAACAATTTATAACCTAACTCTTAAAATGTGTTAAAATATTTAATTCTTAATCAAGTTATTATTAATATTCGTAATCATTAAACTATAAATCTAAAACATACATCTAAATCAAATCTAACTAATCTAATAATAAACACCTAACCAATCTAAAGCTTAAAAGTTGTAGACTAAAATTAGGAGACTAAAACATAAGCTAAAATTCGTTAGGATAAAAGACTCTTAAAATATCAAACTTTAGATCAATTTCTAAAATTAATTAACCAATTTGATTAATAAATCGCCTAATCTATATTTCTTTTCTAATTTATAACCAACTAATAATTAAACAAAGTTGATTATCACTGGGTAACCCAGGCCTACGAGGCTATTAAGTTAGCTCCAAGGAGGGTGAAATAAACCTCACGGCCTCGGTGTGAAACAAAGGTAATAATCAATCAAATAATAAAAAAATATATCTCTAAAATCAATCATAAATTACTAATATTTCAACTTCAATTAAAATCTCCTTTTTTCACTTTAACAATTCAAAATACAAACAAGTTCAACTAATCATCCTACATAGGACCTATCCAAAACTGCACAGCCTACACACACCTTAGATCTGTTTGGTTAGGACACGACTTCTAGCCCTAGGTTAGGCTGACATTTTCTTTCATTATTCAGTATTTACTACATGCACATGCTTTATAATTGCTATTATTATGCTTCCTGTTTGTTACATTCTTACTTACATGCATTTATTTTCTGAATGGCATCTACGCTCATTTGTGTATTTTTCTTTCACTTGTCTTGCGAGGTACATTGGATCATGATGGTTGAGAACTAAAGAAGAGCATTTGCTTAGGAGCTTTTGAGTGGCCGCGCCCCAATCAGGGAGTATTTGCTTATAAGCTTGTAAGTGGCAGCGCCACAATCAGGTATGATCTCTGCAACTTGTAAAGTAATTTTATTCTAATTATATATCGAGACTGCTACACTCCACACACAATTTGTTAATAGGTATTCTAGCATGTGTAGGTAGCCAGCCATAGGGTAGTTCACTAACGAAGCTTTGGCCCTATAGGTCAAAGCTTGACCCCTTCTGTGAGCCCTAGAGACCATTAGGGTCATTTAGGCCTGTAGAGTAGGCCGCCTATTATGCCGGTTGGCATTGTTGTTTTCCCACACGAAGTGGGCATCGTGGTTTTTCTGCTAGGATTTTGGCCTTTTCCGGTTTTGGGTACGATACCCTCCCCTTTTTTTTCTTTTTTTCTGTGAGCCTTAGAGACCATTAGGGTCATTTAGGCCCGTAGAGTAGGCCATATATTTGTGCCAGTGGGCGCCGTTTGAATGATTTCTATGCGGGTACCTTGCTTGGAGGGTACCCTTAGGGTGTGTTTATTTACTTTTTCTGTACTCTGGATGTCATGCATACGTTCTTACACACTTTTCTCCACAATGCACTTTACATACATACATGCATTGCATTAGTGGATCTAAGGATATTTCTTATTTATGTATCTTTTCATGCCATCATACAACGATAGGTCTATTCGTTTGCATATTACAGAGTCCTTGATTGAAATCTTTTAAACTATTAATCCTTGATTCCTTAGGATAGAGCCTCCTATCTTGCATACATATAGGACGATTGATTGTGATTAGGATTTTAGCTGGCTTCCTTTTTCGAGCAGGGATATAAGTCCAGGATTGCATTAGTTAAGTCGTAGATGTTAGTGTTGTGTGTGCAACACTACATCTTTTATAGATTTAGGGTCTAAAGGTGAGTGGTACGAGTGTACCCCTATACACCTTATTGGTGGGTAAGCTATCCATCCTTTCAGAAGCTATAAATCCTACCCATCCGCGTCACACAGATGACGCCACCTCCCTCTTTCTCTCGTGCATGTCTGAGTGCGTTGTCTTCTCTCTTTTTCTCCAGTTTCCACTTCTTTGAGCCGACCGGATGTTGACTGAATCACGCGTGATTGATTGAACCAATTTGGGACATTCTTCCTCTTTGATTAGGAAAGCCTAGAAAACCCCTTTGCACTAAACCCATTCAAGAAGATAATCTAACATCCTTAATCGAGAGTCTTCTCAGACTGAGGTCTAAGATGTAATTAACTGCGGGGGCTTGCGCCCGTAGGAAACCGATCCCCACAATCAAATAAACCCTATTCGAGCTGATGTATCGAATAGGGGAAATCTCGTGAATTTTGGGTTACAGATATTATTATCCATCGAGGTTGGTAGGTGAAAGCCGCTATCCTCCATGGCTAATCGTATCTATAACTCCATCTGCTCTTCCATCGACCTGCTTGTGTCGATTGTAAAGGTCTACGACCACTTTGTCCTACGGGATAGTGTGATCATACCCTTTGCATTCGAACCACACGAGCAGAATCCTTTCGGAGACCCACAGATTTCTGGCGACCACGGTGGGACATGTTTCTCTCTCCATCTTCGGATGTTAAATTATCTCTTTTCGTGTGCACTCCGGGTTTAGGGCTCCTTAGTTAGGTTCATCCTACTCTTAGATAGGGTCCTCTTAGTTAGGTTCCCTTCTTAGATAGGGTTTCCCTTAGCTTTGGTCCCTTTCCTTCCAGCCTTGTAGGCTATATCTTTTCTAATCAAATTCTCTTCTTTCCGTCGGGTTTCTGTGTTCGCTCGACTCTCACTCTGAGATCGTTGAGCAGACCCCGGCATCTTCTTACCTTTCGTAGGTACTTGATACTTAAGGGTGGATTAGTTGTTGATAGTAGCTCAGATGAGGAAGTAGACTTCTGACGTCAGACTACTAGCAAGCAACCTATTCCCCATCAGATGTGTGGAATTAGAGTCATGAATTCCCATCAAAAATCTTATGACACTTCTTCCACTATTGTTGGTTGTTTTCCTACCTTCTATAAATATTCCTTTGTATTCGTACTCCTTGAAAGGATACTTTTTTACTTTTCGGCAGTCTGTGTGGCCACGACGATTTGTCCTCTACCACACGATGTTCGCTTCGAAGAGTATAAGGCTATCCTTAAAGGGGATACACTAAGATGTCGTAGGGATACTTGTTCTTATAATTGTGCACGCTAATCATGTTGGTGCTAGCACATAAAACCTTTTGATTTGTTCTCCCCTTTGTTGTGAGGGGTTGTTCTACCCAATTTCGCTTGTCACTCCAAGCGTGGTCTGGGATACCAAAACCAATAGTTCAAACTCTCTTGTAAGAGGTGATACTGGGTCCATATCCACCTAGGTTAATTAGGTGTGGTTATGTTGATCCAATGGCCCTAATTCAAATCTACTTTCTATAGGTGATACTGGGTCCATACCCACCTGTGCTAGGTGTGGTGAGTTTGATCCAATATCCCTAATTATAATCTACTTTCTATAGGTGATACTGGGTCCATGCCCACCTACGCTAGTCAGGTGCGGAGATGTTGATCCACTATCCCTATTTAAATTTCTTTCTTCTATCAGTCATGATTTGAGAGCTATTCTTCTACCCAGTTTCGCTTATCACCCTAAGCGTGGTCTGGGACATCAAAACCAATACTTTCAAATATACTTTCTATAGGTGATGCTGGGTCCATACCCACCTAAGTTAATCAGGTGTGGTGTGGTAGATCCAATATCCCTAATTCTAGCCCACTTTTCATAGGTGATACTGGGTCCATACCCACCTAAGTTAGTCAGGTGCGGTTATGTTGATCCAATATCCCTAATTATAATCTACTTTATATAGGTGATACTGGGTCCATGCCCACCTGTGTTAGTTAGGTGTGGTAATGTTGATCCATTATCCCTATATAAGTTTCCTTCTCCTATCAGTTGTGATACGATAGTTGTTCTTCCCTTGTCACTTATACATATCCTTCTGTATAGATATAACTCCAAAGGATCTCTTTTACTTTTCGACAGTCCGTGGTCACGACGATTTGTCCTCTACCACGTGATGTTTGTCATGCAAAGTATGAGATTATCCTTAGTAGTTGTATGTAAATACGCCGTAGGGATGTTTGTACTTGCACTCATGCCCACCAATCGCTCCGGTGTTGTGGCATAAAATCTCTTTTTCAGTCCCCTTTGAGGGTTGACTTTCCCCAGTTTCACTTGTCCCCTTCAAGTGTGGTCTGGGATACCAAAACTACTAATTCGAATCTCTATGGAACGTGATACTGGGTCCATCCTTGATTTGCACTAGTCAAATGTAGTGATGCTGATCCATTGTCACTATATGAATTTTTCTACAAATTCTGTTATGATATTTGTATTCCCCAGTTCATTCATATGAGTTGAATGTGGCCTGGGTTACCAAAGCCAATGTTTAGTTCCTTTACAGATCCTGTATATGATCTTTCTCTTTCCCCAGTTTTACTCATGTGACGAGTATGGCCTGGGTTATCAAAGCCAATAATTTTCCCCTCTTTATGTTCCAGTATACTTGATCCATAACTGTGAATATAATTTGAAAATAAAAAATGATAATAAGAAAAGAGAGGGAAGCTCTTTGATTAGTAGAATCGGTTGCCCTTGTCACAAGTGGAACCCGGTTCTACACTTCAAGAGCCCAAAGTCTCTCCAAATTCTCTTTTTTGTCTCTCTTTAGAGCATTTTGATGGTTGCTTAAGAGATGACAGTACATTCATTTCTTCTATCATGGTTATTCACTTATGTTGGGATGTTGTTCTCCCTCACTTGTGATGTGGTACATCTTGTTCTAAATGTTAACATCGTTTCCTAGTGGAGTTTGATCTTTTAGTAGAAAGTCAATCTCATACCGCCTTTAGCAACATAATTTCCCATTGAGAGCTTACTCTTAGCTACAAGGGTGGTCTTTTTGGATGTGTAGATGTTGTTTGCACTTCTCACAGGGTCCCATCAGTTAGTATGGGTGCTACCACTGTGATTCCTTTTGCAATCCTTGAGCTTTGATATGATTATGATTCTTAGTGGCAGATTTGTTCCTTCGCCACTTCTATTATACCTTGTTTAGCATGAGACTATTCTTTTCATTCGGCTATTCGTATGTTTCTCATTTTCTAGAGGGATATACATTAGTCGATTGTTTCTTACTGCTGTATGATTTCAGCTTTACCTAAGAAAACTCTACTTATATTTGGATTACTCATGGCCACGACGATTTGTCCTCTACCATGTAGTAACTAAAATATAAGTTTGAGCTTTCTTAGATGATTAATCACTTACTTCTTTGTCTTTCTCACAGCACCACGCACATGAGCGTTGGGTGGTTGTTGAGTTCCTTTCCTCTTCTTATCGCCGCGGTAGATGCGCTGGGCGATAGTAGAGTACTTTTTCTCTTCTTATCACTTTGGCATATGCGCCAGGTGATAGTTGAGTGTTTCTTGTCCTCTCCTTATTGCCTCGGCAGCTGCGCCAGGTGGTAGTTGAGTGTTCCTTTGGTGATCATTGATTCTTAATATGATTGTGATTCTTAGTGGCAAGTGTGTCCCCTTGTCACTTCTATTGTTGTTCCCTTAATGTGAGATTATTCCTTCTTCCTGACTGTTTGTATGTTCCTCTTCCTAGAGAGATATACATCGGCCGATGGCTTATTATTGTATGATTTTAATTTCACCTAAAGAAATCCTACTTATGTTTTGATTACTCATGGCCACGACGATTTGTCCTCTACCATGTGGTAATTGAAATATAAGTTTGGGATTTCTTAGATGATGGATTGCTACTTCTCTTTCCCTCACAGCACCACGCACATGTGCGTTGGGTGGTTGTAGAGGTGACTTTCACTCTTTGTTTCGCCATTTCGAATATGGTCAGGCAGACATTGAGTCATCCTCATTCACTGTTGCGATTTGGTCAGGTGAATGTTGGATTTTGTCTTTTGCCCTGCTGTTGCGATCTGGTCAGGCAGGCATTAGACCTTTTGGGAAGCTCTTTATTCGTTGTTGCGAATATGGTCAGATGAATATTGAGCTGTTCTCATTCGCCGTTGCGAATATGGTCAGGCGAATGCTGAACTCCCTTTCTCTTTTCCCCTTTGTTTCACCGTTTCGAATATGGTCAGGCAGACATTGGGTTGTCCTCATTCACTGTTGCGATCTGGTCAGGTGAATGTTGGATTTTCTTCTTTTGTCCCACCGTTGCGATTTTGGTCAGGTGGACATTAGACTTTTGGGAGGGCTCATTATTCGCTGTTGCGAATATGGTCAGGTGGATTTTGAGCCATTTTCATTCGCTGTTGCGATCTGGTCAGGCGAATGTTGACTCCCCTTTCTGGTTGGGTGCCCGACAGAGTCCCTGGGAGGCATACTTCACCACCTCTTCATTCCCCCTATTTTATTTCCTGTTTGGGGGTTGTTGAGTTTTCTTCTGATTCTTTGTTTCGCCGTTTCGAATAAGGTCAGGCAGACATTGAGTCATCCTCATTCACTGTTGCGATCTGGTCAGGTGAATGTTGGATTTTGTCTTTTGTTCCACTGTTGCGATTTTGGTCAGGTGGACATTAGACCTTTTGGGAAGCTCTTTATTCGTTGTTGCGAATATGGTCAGATGAATATTGAGCTGTTCTCATTCGCTGTTGCGATCTGGTCAGGCGAATGTTGAACCCCCTTTCTTTCACCCTTTGTCTCGCTGTTGCGATCTGGTCAGGCAGACATCGGGTCGTCCTCATTCACTGTTGCGATCTGGTCAGGTGAATGTTGGACTTCTTTCTTTTGTTCCACTGTTGCGATTTTGGTCAGGTGGACATTAGACATTTTGGGAAGCTCTTTATTCGCTGTTGCAAATATGGTCAGGTGGATATTGAGCTGTTCTCATTCGCTGTTGCGAATATGGTCAGGCGAATGTAGAACTCCCTCACTTTCTTTACTCCTTGTTTTTGCTGTTTCGAATATGGTCAAGCAAACCTGGATTTGTCCCCATTCGCTGTTGCGAATATGGTCAGGTGGATGTGGGACCCCATTTCTTTTCTCTATTCTGCTGTTGCGATGTGGTCAGGCAGATAGATGATTTCATTACTTCTGATTACTATTATTTTCCTATGATTATTACTTGGCCAGTTGATATGATTTTCAGATGATTGTGGAATTCAATTCTCTTCACATCATCTTAAATATTTATTCTAGACGATGGTTGAATTTCCTTTAGACTCTTTATGAGCTTGTTTCAATTCTACTCACGTGAGTATGAGATTTCCTTCTCCTATTCGGCCACTTTTGTTGGACAGATAGTTGACCTGCTTTCTCTCTTTATTGATTTGATTCTCATCGGTTGACTTTAGATTGATTACATCTCCTTAGTGAGTTCTATTACTTGACCCTAAAGTTGTATCCTCCTTGAGTTAGGGAGGTCAACGCCAACACGTACGGTTCACTTGTTGTTCGCCGCACCTGTTGGGGGTCCATTTGTTGACCTCGATTTTCGCTCAAGCACTCTCGAGCACCTTCGATCGGCTTAATTAGACCTCATCGAGCTCAATTCGAACTCGAATCTATTCGAATTGATTTCAATTAGTCTCGACTGCGTTCAATTAGTCGATTAATTACGTCGAGCTTGATTTGATTTAAATTAATATCGATTTGGGTGTAATTTCATCGACATGATTAAGTCGAACCGTTTCGAGCCCAAATTGACCCATTTTTTAACATGGAATTGAGCCTGGTCTTAGCCTGAATCTGAGTCTAACCAGCTCATTTTGATTTAAATAAATTCCAATATACTTTTGGCTTAATTTGAATCACTTCCTTAATTCGGTAATCTCATTGAACGGCTCCGATTTCCCCAAAATTTAAAGTCGACCGTTGCAGTATTCAGTGGCGTGAGACCCAATTGGCTTCGAGCAGTCTCTCTGGTTTTCCTCCGGCTCGATTCCGAGAAAAAGAGATCCCTTCTCCCTCTCTCGTCTGACGAGTTTTGCGGAGCCCTAGCTGTCGACCTCATGGCAGGAGACCGACTTCCCCTCTCTCTCTCTCGTTTCCGGTTCGCATAAACGGGAGATGCCGAAGCCTCTCTCTCGCGTGAAGACCGAACTCGAAACCCTTGCTCCTTCCGTCTCCTCGGTTCGGAATGAGTTAGGGACCCGAATCCTCCCTCTTCTCCCTCTCTCATTTTCTCTGTCCCGAATCGGCGCTAGGAGATGGAGACGGGCCGAAGCCCCTCTTGCGTTCGCGAACTCTAGTCAAGGCGAAAACCTTGCTCCCGTCCGAAGCCGCTTGGATCGTCGACTTCCCTGCTCCCGACGACCTCCCTCTGTCTGATCCATCTCCAAGACCGAACCCTACACTCACGGATCTCTCTCCCTTTCTCCTCTCACGAGCAGGTAACTCCTTCAGTCTCTAAAGTTTCTCCTCCTTCATAATCCCTCTCATCTTCTTCCCCTTCTCGTTCTTCTTCTTTCTTCTTCTTTTCCTTTTTTTTGTTTTTTTTTCTTTCTTCTTCTTTTCTTATTCTTCTTCATCGGTGAATGAAAGAGGAATATTGTGGAATTTCTTTACAAAATCTGAGAAATGAAACCTCTGTTGGTTTTAATTTCTGCATGTATGCATATCGTGGAATGGATTATGCTATAAAACCACGAGTGAGCTTGTATAGATTGGTTGGACGTGCTCAATCTAATGGGTGCATAAGTCATGAATTTCTCATTAGTTTGTTTCTTGTGGCTTGGTGAAATAGGCATATCAAATGATTGATAAAATGTCACCGAGAGGAATGAGGTTGCTTCCATTTTGTATCAAATCTCATAGGGCAGTCATGTTTATTTGGGGAGGTACATGCTATGTGTGTTATGATGGCTATTAAGTTTCAAGTCCTTTTATGAAATCTTTGTAGGCGAGATACAGATGGTTTTCTTTAAAAAAATTTTGAAGTCTGGGCTGCCGTAATGTTACAGCTTCTTTGTTTGCTCTTAATCCCATCTCTTTCGATTCATTCACTAGTAATGGTTGTAACCCAGAGAAGGGCAAGTGCACTGTATTTTGATCTCAATGTCTGAGTAGATTTTCTTTTTTTTTTCTTTTATGAGAAAGTTATGATAAAAAATCTTTGATTGATTAAGAGTTCTACTTGTTGTTTTCTTGACACTATATGCATAGTTTAAATATTAATGCGATATCCCTATACATTCTTAGTTTCGTTTAAAAAAATGATGATGAATGTGTTCGGTATTATGAGGTGCGAGCATTCTGTCATGCTATGTTACTTACTTCGTATTCCCTAGCTATGAGCATGTGTGGCTTTATTGCATAAAAATATTGGAATAGGGAAGAGATGAGGATGTCTTAGAATTCATCACATGAAAACTAGTATCAGATTTCAAACAAAAATTTTGTTTCTTTTGTGTGTCTCATTGCCTGTAGTGGTGGAACAAACTTGATAAGAAACTTAGATTTCTTGCAAAGTAATGTACTAGATTTTACACATTGTGATATGGAGCATGAAGCTTTATGCTATTTTCTTTGAAAGCCCTTGATTAGGAAGCAGTTCATACTTACATGTTGTCCTCCACTTCTTGCTTTCACCACATTTGAAACATCCTTCAATTGATGTGGTATGAGATTACATGCTTGGAAACACTAGGTACCCATGTCGAAATTAACTTTTTATACGATGCGAGAAATTTTGATTTGGTTGTAGTCATTAGAACCTTCCTTTTTGGTACCGGCTTATTTGTTTAAAAAAAAAATCCTTAGAGATGATAAATGGGTCGTTTCATGGTTGCAAGGAAAGATCCATGTGATGAGTTTCTTCTTTAAGAATATTTGTTGTCATTACTTCATCTCTTGGGTTGGAGTTTAATGTTCTATGCCTTACTTTACTTAGATTTGAGTTCATTTTTATGATATGAGATGTTGCTCTTAGCAAAAAAACATTGTTGTAAGCTTATGAATTTCATGGTGTTGGAAAGATGGCCAAATGTATGAGCTGTTGTGGAGTTTCTCATCCTCATGGTTGCATGTTTACAAAATTTTTCTAAAATATTTAATAGCATATAACTTGAAAGTTAAACTTATTGGAAAAGCTTCACATGCTCATGCGATCAACTTGGAAAGTCAATTCGATTCGATACAAGGTCACATGATTTATATTGAATAATTTTCTTTGAGCTTTGGGAAGGATTTGATGCTTTGTGATGAATTGAGCTTATTTTCTTTCTCTCACTCGTATGTGGTTTAAAGTTAGATTGAAGCAAGTAAATGAATTTCAAAGCGTATTTGATCATGAAGTATGATGGGTGATAGGGCACTTTTATTTTTTCTTCAAATTTTGATATCTCTCTAATAGTTTGAAATTTATGAGAATGTGATATTGGTAGTTGTGTTGAAAATTTCCATGGGGCCATACTTTTCTATTTCGAGCATGTTTTGGATTTAATACGAGATGATTTAAATATAAAAAGACGCACATGGCAATTAGAGCATTGTTTCTAATATTTTGGGAAAGTGGTTTGGCATCAAACTAGTCTCTTCTTAGTTGCATTTGGTTCGTATTGGATTGAAACGAGTTGATGGAATTCTCTTTATGCTTTTATGAACCTGTTGAATTTTATATGAAAATCATATTGCCAATTGTGGTAGAGTACTTCATGAACATCGGAGAGCAAGTTTGGCATTGAATAACCTTTCTTCTTTCTCCTTGCCAATAGCATAAGAATTGATTTTCAGTCCTTTGGAAAAATGTTGTATATTTGGCATGAGAATAGATTTATGAATTCGACATTTAGTTGGAATATTTGGTGGCATATAGCATGAAAGTGGAACTTGTCGTAGCATGTTTTCTAGCCTTTTGGATGAAGGAAATTAATATCAAATTTCCTTTCCAATTGTTGTTTTCTTCTCACTAGGACGTTGAGTTTTTCAAGTTTGTGATGGTTGAATCCTCTCATTATATAGTTTAAAAAGCATGATGCTTTTCTTTCTCTTAAACATGTGCTTTATGATCTATTCGAGTATGCAAGTCAGTTTGATGCAAGGGCTAAATGTTTCGTATTGGAAAGTTTTCTTTGAGCAAAAATAAAAGAACATGGAATTCATATTAGAAAACCTTAATGTTCTCTTAGGGTAAAATTAGTTTTTCTATCAAAGTATTCCTTCTCTTGTTGTTAATTAACTTTGAAGTTGGTTGGAAAGTAATCGTGAGTCTCTTAGTCTTGTAGCTTATATCATGGTAAGCATGCTTAGTTGTAAGGTTGATGGATGACGAGATATCCTTATGCTTATTCGAAACATGTTTCTTCTTCACTTGTTGGATATTTATGCGAAATACATGATTGGTAAGTATCACTTCTTTGTGGCAATTCCTACAGCTGCTATTGAGATTTTCTCACTGGTTTTCGTGGGAAGTAAGTGCAGATTTTGTTGTTTTTGAGGCTCCAAATTGCTGTTAGAAACTAGCAAGTGCAGATTTTGCTGTTTTTAAAGTTCCAAACTACTTTTGGAAGTTACTAAGTGCAGATTTTGCTTGTTTGAGGTTCCAAATTACTGTTGGAAACAAGTATATGCAGTTTTTTCATTGGTTTTGAGGCGCCGAACTGTTTTTGTAACATGTCTTATGCAGCTTTCCTTATTGTTTCATGTCCCAAATGTTTTTAAGAATGAAATATTGGCATCCAATAGTTGTTATGCGCTTTGATTTGGAAATGAACAATAGTGACTATTCATAAACCTTTTATAAAGTAATCTTTAGGGAGATGTTAGAGAACTTTCATGAGTTTTCAAAGTTGAGTTTTTTTTTTTTTTTGTAGATTCAGATGCTACTTTATTTTATGGCAATTTTAATTGTTTAAAACAAGTTGTTTGAATACGAGATAATTTGATTCATATTGAAAAGCTTCTTAATCTTACTTTGGAATAGTTTGTGGCATGCTTAAGAGCATTTATATGTCTTCTCTATTAATGATGAACATTCTTAGTCGTTTTATGAAAGGTTTTTTTTGGGAATGTTTATGAATGGTTTTACGGTTGAAAAGCTTTATGAAAGTTTTGTGAGTCGATTTGTGTTGAAAGTTTTTCACGATAGATTTTGTGAATGTTTTATATCGAAGGTTTTATGTGAATTATTCTTCTATTGAGATTTTGTGATTTTGTCTTGTGAATGTTTTCTTGATGAAAGGCTTTATAGTGCCTATTCATTAAGAAAATTTCTACAAGTCTACCCCACTCCAAATGAGAGGAGAGGCACTTGATTAGTGGTTATTTGGGTAGGATTTTGTGACAAAAAGGGATTTTGGTAGATAGCGTTTGAGGAGGTTTCGCGTAGTAGCCCATTTGAAAAGTCTTAGCAAGTTATTTCAAGAGGTATGACTTTATGATTGAACTTGTGTAGTAGGATCTCTTAGTATCCTTTGGGGAATAGTTAATGCTTTCCTATTTGAATCAAATTCTTTTAGTGGTTATGGCTAAGGATGAACATTGGAGGTTTAGACTTTAGGAAGTTTTGGGTTAGACCCTTTTAGAGTCTCTTTCCATAGGATGGATTTTTGGAGTTTGGAATCTTAGAGAGCTTGGAGTTAGAAAACCTCTAGTGTCTTTTTGGGAATAGGGTATTACTCACTTGTCTGGTTTAGATTCCTTTAACATTAGCTTTCATAGAGAAGAGGTATAGAATTTTTGAGAGAAATACAAAACAAAAGAAAACTCTTACTTTGAATTTAGAGTTAGGAATTTGTATCCCATTAGTAGATATAGATTTGTTTGTAGTGTGTTGTGGGTAGAAGTCTTAAAAAAATATCAAGTGCCTCGTTTGAAGTGGGAACTACAAAGGGCATTGTTGATATTATAGGATGCGCTTGACTTCTACGGAGTGTGTCCAAAACAACAATGCCTACATCCCTTTTATTTGTAATTTTCATTCTTTTCTTTCTACTGTTTTGCTATAGATTCTTAAGTTTAGTGACACATGTACGAAAATCTTAAGGGTTAGAAAACAAAACCTCCTTTTATCTCTACAACATTAGCGACACTTAAGGACAAAAATTAAGGACCGAGTCTTAGATAACTTAGACTTAGGGTGCATGCTCCCTGTAGGGTAGAGACATCAAAACTAAACTTAGCGACCTGTCTTCCTAGGTTCAGCCTTTTCTTTCTTTAATCCATTAATAATCAACCAACAATTTATAACCTAACTCTTAAAATGTGTTAAAATATTTAATTCTTAATCAAGTTATTATTAATATTCGTAATCATTAAACTATAAATCTAAAACATACATCTAAATCAAATCTAACTAATCTAATAATAAACACCTAACCAATCTAAAGCTTAAAAGTTGTAGACTAAAATTAGGAGACTAAAACATAAGCTAAAATTCGTTAGGATAAAAGACTCTTAAAATATCAAACTTTAGATCAATTTCTAAAATCAATTAACCAATTTGATTAATAAATCGCCTAATCTATATTTCTTTTCTAATTTATAACCAACTAATAATTAAACAAAGTTGATTATCACTGGGTAATACAGGCCTACGAGGCTATTAAGTTAGCTCCAAGGAGGGTGAAATAAACCTCACGGCCTCGGTGTGAAACAAAGGTAATAATCAATCAAATAATAAAAAAATATATCTCTAAAATCAATCATAAATTACTAATATTTCAACTTCAATTAAAATCTCCTTTTTGCCCTTTAACAAATCAAAATACAAACAAGTTCAACTAATCATCCTACATAGGACCTATCCAAAACTGCACAGCCTACACACACCTTAGATCTGTTTGGTTAGGACACGACTTCTAGCCCTAGGTTAGGCTGACATTTTCTTTCATTATTCAGTATTTACTATATGCACATGTTTTATAATTGCTATTATTATGCTTCCTGTTTGTTACATTCTTACTTACATGCATTTATTTTCTGAATGGCATCTACGCTCATTTGTGTATTTTTCTTTCACTTATCTTGCGAGGTACATTGGATCATGATGGTTGAGAACTAAAGAAGAGCATTTGCTTAGGAGCTTTTGAGTGGCCGCGCCCCAATTAGGGAGTATTTGCTTATAAGCTTGTAAGTGGCAGCGCCACAATCAGGTATGATCTCTGCAACTTGTAAAGTAATTTTATTCTAATTATATATCGAGACTGCTACACTCCACACACAATTTGTTAATAGGTATTCTAGCATGTGTAGGTAGCCAGCCATAGGGTGGTTCACTAACGAAGCTTTGGCCCTATAGGTCAAAGCTTGACCCCTTCTGTGAGCCCTAGAGACCATTAGGGTCATTTAGGCCTGTAGAGTAGGCCGCCTATTATGCCGGTTGGCATCGTTGTTTTCCCATACGAAGTGGGCATCGTGGTTTTTCTGCTAGGATTTTGGCCTTTTCCGGTTTTGGGTACGATACCCTCCCCTTTTTTTTCTTTTTTTCTGTGAGCCTTAGAGACCATTAGGGTCATTTAGGCCCGTAGAGTAGGCCACCTATTTGTGCGAGTGGGCACCGTTTGAATGATTTCTATGCGGGTACCTTGCTTGGAGGGTACCCTTAGGGTGTGTTTATTTACTTTTTCTGTACTCTGGATGTCATGCATACGTTCTTACACACTTTTCTCCACAATGCACTTTACATACATACATGCATTGCATTAGTGGATCTAAGGACATTTCTTATTTATGTATCTTTTCATGCCATCATACAACGATAGGTCTATTCGTTTGCATATTGTAGAGTCCTTGATTGAAATCTTTTAAACTATTAATCCTTGATTCCTTAGGATAGAGCCTCCTATCTTGCATACATATAGGACGATTGGTTGTGATTAGGATTTTAGCTGGCTTCCTTTTTCGGGCAGGGATATAAGTCCAGGATTGCATTAGTTAAGTCGTAGATGTTAGTGTTGTGTGTGCAACACTATATCTTTTATAGATTTAGGGTCTAAAGGTGAGTGGTACGAGTGTACCCCTATACACCTTATTGGTGGGTAAGCTATCCATCCTTTCGGAAGCTATAAATCCTACCCATCCGCGTCACACAGATGACGCCACCTCCCTCTTTCTCTCGTGCATGTCTGAGTGCGTTGTCTTCTCTCTTTTTCTCCAGTTTCCACTTCTTTGAGCCGACCGGATGTTGACTGAATCACGCGTGATTGATTGAACCAATTTGGGACATTCTTCCTCTTTGATTAGGAAAGCCTAGAAAACCCCTTTGCACTAAACCCATTCAAGAAGATAATCTAACATCCTTAATCGAGAGTCTTCTCAGACTGAGGTCTAAGATGTAATTAACTGCGGGGGCTTGCGCCCGTAGGAAACCGATCCCCACAATCAAATAAACCCTATTCGAGCTGATGTATCGAATAGGGGAAATCTCGTGAATTTTGGGTTACAGATATTATTATCCATCGAGGTTGGTAGGTGAAAGCCGCTATCCTCCATGGCTAATCGTATCTATAACTCCATCTGCTCTTCCATCGGCCTGCTTGTGTCGATTGTAAAGGTCTACGACCACTTTGTCCTACGGGATAGTGTGATCATACCCTTTGCATTCGAACCACACGAGCAGAATCCTTTCGGAGACCCACACGCGCCTCTCTCTTTTAAGGAAGCGTTAGCTGGTTCTTCGTCCTCTTTCCCTGACTTAAAGGTATCTTCTCATCGTGGCTTGCCGGCTTTGTTTATTTCTGAGGAAGAGGTGCGGTCTCTCATTGCACCCTTCGAATTTGCTTTAGTTGGCCGATTTCAGGGTAAACGACCTTCGGTCGACGCTATTCAGAAGTTCTACTTCAATTTAAAGTTGTTAGGTGACTTTTTGGTTACAGTTCTCATTCACCGGAATGTCTTGATCAAATTGGTGAATGATTTTGACTATTGCCGGATGTTTTCTCTCGCAGATCTTATTTTGTTCAAAATTGTTTTATGAAAGTTTTTAAATGGTCTCCAAACTTAGACGTTGAGGTGGATTCTCCTACTGTGCCTATTTGGGTTTCTTTCCCTCTGCTTAGGCCTCATCAATTTTCCCCCTAGGATTCTTCTTGGTTTAGGTTCAATTTTTGGTCGTCCTCTCAAGTCGGATTTGGCGACTGCTTCTGGATCCCGCCCGTCTATGGCTCTTATTCTTGTTGAAATGGATGTTACCAAAAAACATGCTGAGAAGATATGGGTTGGTTCGGTGGAATCAGGATATGTTCAAAATGTAATTTTTGATGACATTCCTCATTTCTATTTACACTATAATTCCTTAGGTCATCTTAAGGATTCTTGTCCTACCTTGCACCCCTCTGTTAAAGTTTCTAAAAATGTGGTTGATCCGTGCGGGACAACGGACTTGATTGTCCCTGTTGAGGCGAATTTGGATATCCCTGGGGTGGATACTGTTGTGCTGGATGTAGGTGTCAATAATTCGGTTGCTGCTACTACTGTGTTGTCACCTAATGCCTCTCCTTTTATTCCTTCGTTGGACAGTGTTGGTCATACGGTAGGTGGTGTTGCTTTGGTCCCCCCTGTGCAATGTGAGAACTCTTCGTGTGTGGTGGCTCCTTTGATTTTGAACCCTATTAATGAGGCTTTGAATTTTGATTTTTCGACTAATCCTTTTCCTGGTATTGTGGAGGCTTGCATTCCGATTGCTTTGGTGGAAAATATTGTTGAGAAAGTGCGAGTGGATAATTTAAAAGATAACTCAGAGTGCTTTAATTGTTTAGTCGATGTCCCTGTTAATTTGATCGAGTCACAATATTTGGTCAATCGTGTAAGGGAAAATGCGGGAATTGATTTTGCGTAACCATATGGATTGGCTAAGTGGATCCTCAGAATTTGAGTCTAAATCCGAGTTTTCGGACCGCGGTTTGGCATCCCAGGACATTTGTGGTGGCTCTGATCCAGGGAATGAATTTGCTATGGTTCGGGATAGACCTATTTGCTCGGCTGTTTCAAGAGGCCGTTTTCGTGGAAGGGGACGTAGAAGAAGATGATTTTCTGTGTTCTGTTTCTGTTCCTTTCTTATGCTTCGTTTTTGCTGCTCAGGTTGTTCTGGTAGGATTTTTTGTGGGCAGTGATGTGACTGGGGATCATACCCCCTTTGCCTAGCTGGTGGAAACCTATGGTGTTATTCGTCTCAAGGGGTTGAACCTGAAGTTAGGCTGGCAATAGCAGCAAATTTGGGAGACAGTTGGACTGAGTCTGATGTTTTGAAAAATCTGGATTTAGGGAGTGATTGTTAGGTGTAATTCCAGATTTTTAGGATTGTTTCTTTGTTTCTTTAGTTTGAGTGTGTGGCTTTCCATGTAGCCACATTATTCTTTAAATAAAGCCCTTAGGCATGTAATAGGCAAGCCATTAGAAAAAGAATTCTCTGTTTTCTTCCGATAGCCATATTCACGTTCATTTTCTTTTTCTTCCTGAACAAGAAGCCGATCAAGGTTTCTCATTTTTCAGCTCTGATAATCAGGCATTTCTCGGTATTTTTTTTACATTTAGTATCAGAGCCACCTTCCTTTTCTTGCATTCTGATAAGATTCTTCGCAAAATTCCATTTCTTCTTCTTCATTCGCTTTCCTTCTTTTCTCCTCACCGGAGAATCGACTGGAAATCTCTCCTCACCGGAGAATCGCCTGGAAGAAGACGTTTCTTGTAGCCAAGAAGACTTGATGAAGCAAGAAGCTCTGGAGTGCAACAGTTCGTGTAGAGGGAGATCGCCGGAGGCTGGAGGTTGGCGAGAGCAGGACACGCGCAGAGGTGATCGTGCTGGGCTGTGTGGGCCGGAGGAGCTCACGGACTGCAAGTGCACGGGAGGTTGCACACGAAGGCCGGCCGGAGACGGGCTAGCGGCAAGCGTGGTGCGAAAAGGCGGCGTGAGGCGTGCGAAGGCTCTGGTGGCTTGGCGCGGAGACCGCACGGGAGAAGGCTGCTCGGGGGAGTTCGCCGAAGGAGCTGTGACTGATTTAACGGTTTTTTGAACCGTTAAGCCGCACAGTAGTTAGTCGAAGGGATCTGCATGTGTTGAGGAGCAAAGCACAGAGGTCTTTTCTTTTAAGATCTTGATTTCTTCGTCATGTCGATGCAAAGGCTGGAGATCGACAAGTTCAAGGGAGAGAATGATTTCAGTCTGTGGAGGATCAAGATGAAGGCGCTTTTGGTTCATCAAGGCCTTTCTGATGCAATCTTTGAAGAGAATTTAGCCGCAATCACCGACAGAGCCAAGGCGAGAGAAATCCAATTGAAAGCGCACAGTATCATCCTTCTCTCTATCGGTGACGAAGTTTTAAGAGAGGTTGCTGAAGAAGACTCGGCATTGAAGGTATGGAGGAAGCTAGAATCAATTTATATGAAAAAGACTCTTAAAAATCGTTTGTTGTTAAAGAAACAACTGTATACGCTTCAAATGGAAGAAAATCAAGAATTCCGAAAGCATTTGGACGACTTCAATAAATTGATTCTTGACCTCAGAAATGTGGATGTGAAAATTGACGAAGAAGATAAAGGGATTATACTCCTCAGCTCTCTACCGAAGACGTATGAAAACATAGTTGACACTATGTTATATGGGAAGCAATCATTAACATTGACGGAGGTTAAATCCGTTTTAATGTCAAAAGAAGTTCAAAGGAAAATTGACCAGAAAGAAGATAAGAATGACAACATTCTGATCACTAGAGGAAGATCAGAATCACGTAGGATCAATGTCAATAGAAAGTGTTATCATTGTAATAAAGAAGGGCATATTAAGAGCTTTTGTCCAAATTTGTCTCAAGGGGTTGAACCTGAAGTTAGGCTGGCAATAGCAGCAAATTTGGGAGACGGTTGGACTGAGTCTTATGTTTTGAAAAATCTGGATTTAGGGAGTGATTGTTAGGTGTAATTCCAGATTTTTAGGATTGTTTCTTTGTTTCTTTAGTTTGAGTGTGTGGCTTTCCATGTAGCCACATTATTCTTTAAATAAAGCCCTTAGGCATGTAATAGGCAAGCCATTAGATAAAGAATTCTCTGTTTTCTTCCGATAGCCATATTCACGTTCATTTTCTTTTTCTTACTGAACAAGAGGCCGATCAAGGTTTCTCATTTTTCAGCTCTGATAATCAGGCATTTCTCGGTATTTTTTTTACAGGAGGCATCAGAGCCACCTTCCTTTTCTTGCATTCCGATCAGGTTCTTCGCAAAATTCCATTTCTTCTTCTTCATTCGCTTTCCTTCTTTTCTCCTCACCGGAGAATCGACTGGAAATCTCTCCTCACCGGAGAATCTCCTGGAAGAAGACGTTTCTTGTAGCCAAGAAGACTTGATGAAGCAAGAAGCTCTGGAGTGCAACAGTTCGTGTAGAGGGAGATCGCCGGAGGCTGGAGGTTGGCGAGAGCAGGACACGCGCAGAGGTGATCGTGCTGGGCTGTGTGGGCCGGAGGAGCTCACGGACTGCAAGTGCACGGGAGGTTGCACACGAAGGCCGGCCGGAGACGGGCTGGCGGCAAGCGTGGTGCGAAAAGGCGGCGTGAGGCGTGCGAAGGCTCTGGTGGCTTGGCGCGGAGACCGCACGGGAGAAGGCTGCTCGGGGGAGTTCGCCGAAGGAGCTGTGACTGATTTAACGGTTTTTTGAACCGTTAAGCCGCACAGTAGTTAGTCGAAGGGATTTGCATGTGTTGAGGAGCAAAGCACAGAGGTCTTTTCTTTTAAGATCTTGATTTCTTCGTCATGTCGATGCAAAGGCTGGAGATCGACAAGTTCAAGGGAGAGAATGATTTCAGTCTGTGGAGGATCAAGATGAAGGCGCTTTTGGTTCATCAAGGCCTTTCTGATGCAATCTTTGAAGAGAATGTAGCCGCAATCACCGACAGAGCCAAGGCGAGAGAAATCCAATTGAAAGCGCACAGTATCATCCTTCTCTCTATCGGTGACGAAGTTTTAAGAGAGGTTGCTGAAGAAGACTCGGCATTGACGGTATGGAGGATGCTAGAATAATTTTTATATGAAAAAGTCTCTTATAAATCGTTTGCTGTTAAAGAAACAACTGTATACGCTTCAAATGGAAGAAAATCAAGAACTCCGAAAGCATTTGGACGACTTCAATAAATTGATTCTTGACCTCAGAAATGTGGATGTGAAAATTGACGAAGAAGATAAAGGGATTATACTCCTCAGCTCTCTACCGAAGACGTATGAAAACATAGTTGACACTATGTTATATGGGAAGCAATCATTAACATTGACGGAGGTTAAATCCGTTTTAATGTCAAAAGAAGTTCAAAGGAAAATTGACCAGAAAGAAGATAAGAATGACAACATTCTGATCACTAGAGGAAGATCAGAATCACATAGGATCAATGTCAATAGAAAGTGTTATCAATGTAATAAAGAAGGGCATATTAAGAGCTTTTGTCCAAATTTGTCTCAAGGGGTTGAACCTGAAGTTAGGCTGGCAATAGCAGCAAATTTGGGAGACGGTTGGATTGAGTCTGATGTTTTGAAAAATCTGGATTTAGGGAGTGATTGTTAGGTGTAATTCCATATTTTTAGGATTGTTTCTTTGTTTCTTTAGTTTGAGTGTGTGGCTTTCCATGTAGCCACATTATTCTTTAAATAAAGCCCTTAGGCATGTAATAGGCAAGCCATTAGAAAAAGAATTCTCTGTTTTCTTCCGATAGCCATATTCACGTTCATTTTCTTTTTCTTACTGAACAAGAGGCCGATCAAGGTTTCTCATTTTTCAGCTCTGATAATCAGGCATTTCTCGGTATTTTTTTTACAGGAGGCACCTACATTTTGAGATAATTATCTCCTACAAATTCATTAGTATGAAGTTTAGAAGTTTTATAATTCCTTAACATTATCAAATAATTCAAAATTAGACTAATAAGCATATTAAAAGAATTGTTTCAAATGTTTCTTACGAAAGAAGACTAATAAATGACATATTTTAATTATTTAAATAAATAATGAATAGGCATTTTAAAACTTTTAACAAATTAAAGAAGAAATAACATTTCAACACATTTAAATTTATAAATATTTTTTTCTTACATTTAAAATCTATATCTAAATGTTTCTTCAGCTCTTAATATAGTTTCAATTTGAAGGCGTCATCATGGTCGATTTCTTTAAACTAGGTTAAGGTCTATAATTTGGTGATATCTTAAATCACTACCATATATTTAAAAGTGCGAGATGTGGACAAATATATTGAAAATAGATGAGTATTAAAGAACAATAAATTATGTATTAGTTTTTCTTATCAATTACTTAACTATTCTTAAACACTTATTAATATAATTCTAATATATCATTACGTTTCAGTATGCTTAGTTGCTTATTATTTGTAAGTGTAATTTACCTTTTTTATATTTAAAGACAAAATCGTCCGTCAAATGGGCGCTTTAGTTTTGTTAATAAATTGCCCGTCAAACGAGCGATTTTGTCATAAATATAAATGGTCTGTTAAAAGGACGATTATGCCTAGTATTTAAATTTTCAAAAAACCTTACTTAATCTGCTAATTAATTTCTTATTCATGCTTAGTATTAAAAATCCAATTGCTGATGCGGAAAACCGTTCCAGCACTCAAAAAGCAGAAGGCTCCAAATACTCTTTTTGTCTATCGTACCTTTCTCAAAATGATGGCTGAAATTTTTTCTGATGTTTGGCAAAATATTTTAATCAAATATATATATATATATATATATATATATATATATATATATATATATATATATATATATATATAACTTTAGTAATTGCTAAGTTGTAAAGAACGATAACTCGATGCATGAAATGAGAAACAGATCATAAAGATAGATTCTTCCTAATACAAAATATATCATAATAGCATAATATTTTATCAAAACAATTAAATTTTATTAATTCATAAAAAAAATATGTATCCATTAATTTTAAATTTATATTTTCCTTAAACAAGAGCACATTTAAAATAAAAAAGCATCATAATATCCTAATTCAACTTCTGTTATCGTTGAATTTATATTAAGATTAATACTATATAATTAGTTTAATTATAATATAAACCTAAAAGTGATGAAGCTATTTTAATCAAAATATCCTAATGAATTATCTCCAATTTAATATAAGATTAAAATATTTTGCTAAACATCAGAAAAAATTTCTGCCATCATTTTGAGAAAGGTATGATGGACTAAAACAATTTTTGGAGCTTTATATTTCTGCTTTTTGAATGTGCTCTTGTTTAAGGAAAGTGAAAATTTTAAATTATTTTTTATTTTTTTGGGAAAATTAGGGGCCAAGCCCAAAAAATTTAAAATTAAGTGATACATATTTGATTTATGAATTAAAAAATTTTAATTGTTTTGATAAAATATTATGCTATTCTCATATATTTTGTATTAGGACGGATCTATCTATATGATTGTTTCTCATTTCATGCATCTTGTTATCCTTCTTTACGGCTTTGATCTAGTTATCATTTGAGTAAGGAAGTATATATATAATTGTCTTCCATCTCCAATCCCACTCACAACTTCCTCTATTAACCCATCACATCAAATGATAACTAGATCCAAAACTATCTCTCTAAAACCAAAACATATCATCTCTCTTCTTAACCTCAACAACCCCACATCTACTTCCTTACTCAATGACCCATCTAACTTATCTAAAGTAATTAATAAATATAGAGAGATAGGAGATGGAAGACAATTAATGAGGTAGGTGGAAATAAGGAGGGTATCAAGCCATGAATGATATGGAATATGAGAAGTATGTAGGATTGTGTGGGTTATTTTAAATATGTGACTCTATTTGCATTTTACTACACTGTTTGTTTTGGGTGTGTAAGAAAAGTTAATTTGATGATAATGCCAGCATCTTTTTTATAAAGGTTTGAAATTGGTGATTTAGAAATTCGGTTCCACAATTGGTGTGAATGTTTTTGATTTTATAGTAGAGTTGGTTTTTAATCAAACTTTTAAATGCTATAAATTTAGAGAGCACTTCACACTTTGAGAGCATTGGAAAAATCCATAGAAAGCATGAGTAATCATTGACAAAAGATGGTATAATATTTATACCATTGAGTGGAGGTGATGGGGGGAAGGTCCCCAATCATTAAAGTGTGTTAATTCAAGTGGATGAGGTTTGTATTTATTAGGTTTAACAAATGGTAGTCAATGGCCTTTAGAGGTGATGCATGAAGAAAAAAATGAAGAAGAAATAGGAACTAAAAAAAAAATCTCTATTTGGTGTAGAGACTGTTACCGTAACTTAACAATTTGGATTCCTGAGTGGTGGTGACATTTAAGTGAAGAAGAAGATGTTTTGTTGAGAATTGAATGACTTTGTTTAGAGTGTTGTAGCTGGATGGGATAAAGTCCTTCATAGTTAGGTAATGAAAGGTGGATAACATTATTTTAAATACTTAATGGTATAACTAAAAGCATCAAATAAAATGGAAATGTTGTTGTTAATTAGATGATGTGATATAGAAAGACAGTTATGAGAGAGATCTAAAATGTGATAAATGTTGGGAAGGAGTAGCTTACGAGATGGTGCGGATGGAATATCGGAACCTGAGTGAGCAACGGGAACTGAGCCTCCATCTCTATTTGATAAAAAAAATGTTGTGATTTTGAAAAATATTAATTTTTTTTGGAAATGTTTAATTTTTGAAATTATAGTTTTGAAATCAAACACCTTATTATGAACAATATATCACCTAGGGAGGCAAACATATCATTCCATAATGGGTTCAAATTTTAGAACTTTGAACTCATCCTGATTATCATAGTCAAACTCAAGAGAAGACAACATATGATCCTGGTGGATCAAGATGATGTTTGATCAAATATTTGATTAGATTAATCTAGAAAAAGGATCATTAATTTCATAATCAAAATCATAATAATATAAGACATATCTTTCTGAAGAAAGAATATTTCACTTATTATTAATCATTTAAAAATGGTAATAATGATTATTGGATTTGATTTTTTCCAAAAATAATTAATTGAAGTTTTGAAAAATTTGGTCTTAGTTCTAAATTCCTAAGAGCACAAGCCCTCATAGTTAATTACATCATAGGAAACCAGTATTTCCTACGAATTCTCCCAATTAAAATATCAAAAGAAATTTTATTTAGGATATCAAGGCTCGATGTTAAAGGAGGTAAGGGTTGGAATTTTCAAATGATATTGGATCAAAGTTTAATACTTCTTTCTGGAGTCAAAGGAGGAAGAGTAGAAGGCACCTGAAATTCTAAAATAATTTAGAAGTACTCCAATATATCCTAAGTGTTGGGTTTGAATTTGATTAAAAGAGATTTAAGTTAAAGTGATCAATTTTATTAGAAAGTTTGGATTTAATTTCTGGAGGTTGAGGTCTTATATCTTGAGCCTACCTTAGAACCTAAAACTAAATTAGGTACTAAAAATCAGTAACTCAAGCCTAACTAATGCAAAGCAAATTTAGACTTTCCTCGATAAGGATTGGGGAGCTAGCTAAACTACCTAGGAGCTTCAAAACTATGAGTTTGGACTATTTATGCAAGAGTGATATGGATGTTATTTAAGATAAGTTTGAGAAAAGTAGGGCCGACATTTAGAGCAAATCTTAATTGACCCCTTAACTTATGTGGGGTATTTGATGCTTAAGTAAATGTAATTAAAATTTTAGACACATTTAAGTTTATTACTAATGCAATGCATGCTAGTCGAGTAGATAAAATGCTTAAATCATAAAGAAGCAGTTTTAAAATAAAGCTTAGAAAATATATTTTTCTTAGAGATTACACAACATCCCCTTATCAGGACTGCATCTTAATAGGTCTGGTGGCCTGCCAGAACCCGCAGGCGGAGATGTGTTTAACAAGGTAGAGATGTTTAAATATGTATGCAAGAAAACCCTCGACAAAGCCGATTTTACTTTTTAAGTTTGTTAGAGTTTTTATGTGAGCTAAAATTTTTAATTGGTTTGAGTAGAAGAATTTTTTATCGTACCTTACGAGCCTCCAATCAAATTCCAAGCTAAAACAAAATTGGCATACAAGAATCGCCAAAACAATTTACTAAAAGCATGAAATCCTATTCGCAATCAATATCAAATAATCATCATTAATAAATAAATCAATTACATTTAATGTTCATAGGCAAATGCCTTTTAATAATACAACCCAGAATTGTTGGAAAGTAAAGTGGCTAGGTACCACTAACAACAAGCCCGGATTTTACTCCTAAAACATTAGTGACATTAAGAATGGGGTTCTTTTTGTTTTTCACCTCTTTGTCCTTCTAGTGACTCCTTGAATCCATATGATCTGGATATCCAAGTGAAAAGAAACTCCTTCTTAAAAGGGGTGTTATCTTTTCTCCTTGGATACTCAAGGTATCCTAACTTAGGCTTCCAAATGGAGGAGGACTCTCCCTTAAGGGATGTTCTCTTCTTTATGGAATCTAAGTATGATATGTATGTCCTATCTCAAAGCACTTAAATATTACAACTCAATTGAATTTAAATTAAATCAAATTATATCAAGAATAGAAGAAAAATCTAGACTCAGACCACCTGCAGGGTTACCTTAATAATAAAAATTTAAATAAATATCCCAAGTTGTTAATATATTGAAATTAAAAAGTGCTCAAGCCAACCACACTTGGCCATGCTCTTTTAATTTGAAGGAGGAGTTAACAAATTTATGAAGTACCTATGCAAAGCATATTAATTAAATTATGTTATGCCACATTTATTTTACTGCCCTATATGAGCATGGTTACCTACATAAGATTGAATTAGTACAAATTTCCTCTAACTTAGAGGTAGATCTAGCTCATAATCAATCATATCATAGAGTATAGAAATTAAGTAAACAATCACAAAATAAATTTTCAAACAATATGCAATGAAAACCCTGAAAAACTTGACATATAACAGAAAAGTAAACACTAGCCTAGCCTAAGACTAGAGTTGGTGTCCTAGCTAACCTTCTAAAGTGTGTGAAGGAGGCTGTGTAGTTTGAATATGTTTTAGATAGGGAGATTAGTTAAAGATGTTTGATGTTCTGGTTGGTTGAAAGGTTTAAGGGAAAAATTTTAATTAAAGTTTAAATATCAATGATTTTGAATTAATTTTAGGACATATTTTAAAGTGTTAAATAAATGCCACCTTTGTTGCTCATTGGATCTGTGAAGTTTATTTCACCTTCCTTGGGGCTAATTTAATAGCCTCATTGGCCTGTAATACCTAGTGGTACCCGGTATAGTTAAGTCATTTGATTTGATTAAAGTTTGAAAGTTAATATTTTTTTTTTATTAAAGTTGATTAGTTGCTAATTTTTAAGATTTAGATTGGTTAAGTTTTCCATTAATTGGTTCGTGGCGTTATGCCACTAGGCTCGAGGAACAAAGCCTCCTTAGGATACATAGTCGTGTAGCCCGGAGTAGTCCAGCCTAAAAAAATTTATTAATGAAGTTGAATTAAAAAATGTAAATTTAATTAAAAAATTATAAAGAAATTATAATTAAAATTTTGCACCCCATTGAATGTGTTTGTGACATTGTGCCACAAGGCTCGAGGAACAAAGCCTCCTTAGGACACATAGCTCACAGCTAGGAGTAGTCCAGCCTAAAACTTCATTTTTGAAGTATTTGCTGGGTATTAAAGAGTTGGTTAAATGATTTTAATATTAATTCACTATATTTGGAATTTTAAAAATTAATTAAATTTTTTTAATTTTTAGATTATTTTAATGATTTAATTAAATGGTAAAAAAATTAACTTTTTAATTAAGAGTGATTTGTTAAAAATTATTTTTTATAAAATATTAAATCTTAAGATGAACAGATCGACTATAAGTGTGATGTATTTTGATTTATCTACTTTTAGTCATGAATGTTTAAAATTTTGACCAGATTTTGACTTCAATTTGATCTTATTGTTGAAAATTAAATTCTGGCTAGTTTGAGTTATTATATAATTTTTTTAGATTTAAATTTAATTTGTTAGAATTTTTAGAAAGTTTATTGCTTAATTAAGGGTTTAATTTTAAGAAAATTATTTAAAAGGTTTAATGACTTTTAAAATTACTGAATACTTTTCCTATGGGTTGGAGATATCACTAAGTTTAAGTGTTTAAAATTTCAAGTTAATAAAATGTGTATCCTAATTTCTAAGATTTTCTAAGATTTTTAGAATAAGTATTTAATTATTATCGTTAAATATGCCACTAAGTTAAGTATGTTTGAATCAAAGTTCTACTAACCCTTTGACATAACATATATAAATCACAAATAAGCACAATCAAATCCTAAATCTAAGAGGGCCTATGTTAAGTGGTGTGTACACACTAAGCATGCAAGGATTAACATTAGTTAAGATGATTAATGATGTGATTAGTGAATAATTAAAACATAATTACTCAATAATCACTCCCCCAAAAAATTCCATCCACACATTTAACCTCTGTTTAAGATTTTAAAGGGATCTCTCAAATACTTAAGATTTAAATATATATTTTTTCAAATAAATTTTAATATATATATATATATATATATATATACACACACACACACACACACATACAAACATATAAGTTTTAAAATTAAATAATTAAAAATATCATAAAAATAATTTAAAATCTTTTGAGAGATCCTTTGAATTTTCAAAGTTAATAAAAAATATAATATTTAATAAAATATTAATTAAATATTAAAGTATTCAAATAATGGTACTTATTTAAAAAAATTAAAATTAAACTTTAAAATTAATTTTAAACAAAAGTATTTATTTATTTTTAATTTATATATTATTTAAAATTTTCTAAAATTAATTTGTATTTTTGAAGTTTAAAGTGATTGAAAATATTTAAATAATTTAAAACTAATTAACATTTAAAATAATTCTTAAATAGAATTAAATTAAATGTTAAATGTTTCAAAAATTTAAATATTATTTAAAATAATTTTATTTAGGTTTTCAAAATTATTTAAATTTAACCTTAATTAAATATTAAAATATTTATTAATTTAAAAGTTACTAAAAATATATGTATATCTATATTTAAATTTAATTTAAAAATATTAAAAGATAATTCTCTTATTTTATTAAAGTAATATTAAGTTTTAATATATTGAAAATATTTAAATTAAATTAAATATTTAATTAATTGTTAAAAGGGATTAACTAGTTAAAATTAATTTATATCCCTTAAAATTTTTTTATTTCAAATTAATTTTTTTAAATACATATATTATTTTAATCTTCTAAGATACTTTAAAAAGAAATTTTAATTTTTTTTAAAAAAAATTTAACCAAATATTAAATTAAATGTTAGAATACTTAGATTATTTAAATTATTTAAAAGAAGTAAAAAAGAAAATTAAAAATAAAAAGTTTAATTTAAAAATAATTTTTTTTGTTAATATAATATTTGAATTTTGGAAAAGTACTTAAACCAATATTTAAGTTAAATACCAATTGAATATTTCATTATTTTAAATTTTAACATTTAGAATATTTAAAAAATATTTTTATTTAATATTATTTTTAAATTAAAACTATTTATTGTCTGATAATATTTATATAAAATAAAAATTTTTTAGAATTTCAATTTTTTTTAAATTATTTTTAGAAATTTTTGGATTTTAAAATAATTTAAAACAAATTTTAAATAAAAAATCTTGTTGCACCGCCACAGGCGAGGACCACGTGGCGATGTTCGGTTGGTCCAAAAAAAATTTGGAGCAATCATTATTCGGTGGCCCAATGATTGCATTATCAAGAATGATTGCAAGATGATGAAACTACGGACATGGTTTCATTAACCGCGTTAGCGGGGCTGTCAACTATCTGATCCCATGCATTTTTAAATTAGCGGACAAGATTGTGTCGGACGATGTGATGAATCATAGGATCAGTTGCACGGTCAGAAAACTCCATGGAATTGCTCGATCTAGATCGTTGAAATGTACACCTGAACTAGGCTGCAAAAATGCCTTGGAGGTAATTTTTTGGCTCATTCAGGCGATCATATTGATTATTTCACTTGAAATTTCAAATATAGGTAAAAAAATATGAACAAAAATTATGGAGTACATTTGATTGGATTTGAAAAGCTCTTAAAATTAAGATATTTACATAAGAGTTTAATGACCTAAAACTGGAGTTTGGAGGGATTTTTTTTAGGGATTTGGGAGGAAAATGAGTTCTATGAATTTGTAGTCTGTCCGTGTATAAATCCCCAGTTGAAATTACAGCTCGAAACGCCTTGGATCGCCTGGTTTAGAACTTGGGCGGATTAGGGCTTAGGCTTACCGAAAGTTCACCGACAATGGCTTTGATTGGTGGGTTTTGAATGGGGGAGTGCGTGGGAGGTCCAATAAAGCTCAAACAAACAGAGAGTTTAGCTGAAGGAGCTCTGGATAGTGAGGGATGCTAGGGTATTAAATGAGGCTCATTTTAGAGGTATTGGCCTACTCATGTCCTTCCAACTTGAATGGACAGCTAAGATTTGTTTGGCTTGACTCTAGATAGCCTCCACTTGTCTAAGAAATAGGTAGGAGCAGAGAATCAAAGGACATGAAGGACATGCCATGTGGAAAGGGGTATTTTCCCTAATCTGAGCATGTGGAAGTGGTCCAAGCCATTCAATCTTGATCTAATGGCTTAGAATAGGCTTAAGAATGTTCTAGACCATGGCTAAGCTACTTGAATAATTTTAAATCGAGTGGATTAGCTACTAGGGGGTGATTTGACCACTTAAAATCTCATAAAGGCTTTCAAAGACTTTGTTGAATGGGTTGACCAGTCAACCAGTCCACATGGTTGATGATGTTGAGGTTAGAGAGTTGGTAGGAATGGGTTTGAGAAGGTATGATGCTTAGGTATTAAGCTTGGAAGAGAATGTGTGAATGGGAAGGGGTTTGGACCAAGTCAAAGGTGGTTGACTTGATCTAATTAGCCATGGCTTGGCTCATAGATTTCCCAAAGATACTTAAAGCATTTAAATGGAATGAATTCAAGGATTTTCAAAGCAATAGGGTTTGAGCTTGAATGGATGAATGCATTGAATGTGTGGTTTTGACCAAATCATTAAAGTTTGACCAAGTCAAAACTATGTGATTTGACTCAAAATGGGTTTGAATATGCGTGGGTCATTCTTTGGAATATACTTGAGGATTTGAGGGTTTTTATTTTGATTTGGTCAAAATGACCCATTATATCCTTAAGGGGTATTTTGGTGAAAGGGGTTGACCTTGTCAACCAGGCTTGACCAATGTCTAGGTCTAAATAGATCTATGATATGGTTTGGTCATAGTGACCTCATACAAAAATGAGGTCAACAATCTCCAACGGAGATATTATCATAATCGGTGTAGTTAGTAGGAAGTATGAAGGTTGTCCAGGTTATTATTGAGATGAGATAATTCGCCAGAGTTAAGGTACTAGTTAAGAGATTTGGTATCAGAGTCTACTACATTGGCTTTGGGTGAGAGGAAAGTTTGGGAGTAGTTTGAGTTGAATCGATGCCAACAAACTATGGTAGACTGACCTTTCTTCTGACATATTTGGCAAATCACTGAGAAGGAATCAAAAGTTTTGTTCAAGTATGAATCCTGATTGATTGAGCTAGCGAAGAAGTTGTTGTGACCGTGTCTCTCACACCCACAAGCATAAAGAGAATACTTGAGATTGGGAGCAAGTGGTCTGTGTAATGTATCATATGTGATGTAGATTTCCTCGTTGATCATCTTTAGAGCTAGAAATAATTCCTTTGTTCTCCACAGCATCCAGGTTATCATTATCAGTATGAACCACATGATGCAGGTAAACATTATCAGATGGAACTTCAACATTTTGGAGAGATGGTTTGGACACAACATTACCTTTCTGAAGATAAGAATGCAACCTATCACATTCGTTAAAAGTGTGGCCATGCATTTTACAGTGAGAGAAGAAAATAGGTAGATTTTCAAATTCCACCTTTTGAAAGTAGCCGTTGAGCTCGGAGCCTAACCAAACCTCCGAAGGATATTTCTTAGAAACATAAAGTGGTTATGAGGTATTGGGTCATTGATAGATTTTTGTTGAAATGTTGTTATTTTAATTTTAAGCTATATGACTGGGGATCTATTAGAGGTGTGAAAAAGATGTTCGATTATGATCTATATTTCTTGGCATGAGTCAAGCTTTTGAATGTAGGGAAGAGTAGCAGGAGTGAGGGTGGAATAGATTGCAACTACCAGGTTTTGATCAATCAAGAGCCACTTGTTATAGCTTGGATTAGGTAGAGTGATACCATTCTGTTGAGTGGTAAGGCACATGTTGACCTCATTTCTATATGAGGTTAACATGACCCACTTGGGTTTCTTTCTAGTGACTTAATGATTGGCAAGTGTCCACTAGTAAATTATATAGGTCCCAATCAAATTCCAATCTAACTCTTAATCAAATTCCATTCTACTTTCCAATTTAAAGCTTTAGTCAAGTTTGTAACGTCTAAACTCTAGTCCAACTTTCAATCTACCTTTAAATTATGTCCAATCAATCTCAATAACTCATTTTACTTTCAATGATACGTATGATTCAAACTCAATAATTGAAATCTAAAAACAAATCCAAATCTTGAATTTCCAATCCAAATCTCAGGGTTAGGGACCTAGGTCCTAAAACACTTTCTGGGTGATTTTTATGTCATCTTTAGACCCAACCAATTGACCTATGAATCATGATTTAACCATTTCATATTGATTATATGTTTCTTTAGGGTCAACCCTCCAAATTTGAACTTAATTTGAGGTCTAAAACTTAAAAAAACTGAATTGATTTCCAAAGGCTGTAAAGCCTTTAGATATTTACAACAAATGTAGTTAAAATTGCCATTTAGTTGGAATTGTCCTTGAGACCGTCCACAAAATCATTAAGCATGCTCTTAATCTCTATTTTGAAATGTTGACCAATACGATGTTCAGAAAAAAATCACTTATGATTAACCAATATGGCGGAATTTTCAAATGAATTATTTTTCATCCAGGCGGCTTTCCGGCGGTCAAATTTCCGGAGATCCACTACAGGCACTTTCCGCGCCGGCGGCTTTCCGGCGGTTTTTTTCCGACGGCGGTTTTTGAAAAATTTCCGGCGGCGTTCCGGCGGCTTTCCGGCGGTGTTCCGGCGGCTAATTTCCCCGCGAAATTTTGCGACGGCTAATTTCCCGCAAAATAATCCCGCGGAATTTCCGGCGGCTTCCGGCGGCTTTCCGGCGGTGTTCCGGCGGCTAATTTCCCCGCGAAATTTTGCGATGGCTAATTTCCCGCAAAATTATCCCGCGGAATTTTCCGGCGGCTTTCCGGCGGCTTTCCGACGGCTTTCCGACGGCGTACCGGCGGCTTTACATAACTAGTTTATTTTAATAATCAATTAAAATAAAAATTTAAATTAATAATGTTTAATTATAATATTCAGAATTTTTTAATATAAATAAAAAAATACTTAGTTTTAACAGTTTTGCAGAAACGGCGCATTGGTCAGGGGGCGGGCAGCGGGAGAGGAGGTCCACGGTTCGAAACTCAGCGAAGACAGCGCGGGAGCGGGCTCGTTGGCGCACTCGGGCTCGCCTGGCTCACGCGAGCGCGGTCCGACGCGGTCTGGTCCGGCGCGACTCAAAGCCTGGCGCGACCGCCCGCCGGAGCGGGTTGCTGGCGTGCCGCCGGAGCCGCCGGGGAGCGGTTTCAGCGGGAGCGGCCGGTTTCTGTTTTTTTTTTTTTTTTTTTTTAATTTCCACCGGCGGTTTTTGACCGCCGGCAAACCGCCGGATTTTTTTTTTTTCCGCCGCCGCCGGAAAACGCCGTCGGAAAGTCGGAAGTTTTTTCCTACGCCGTTTTTTCCGGCGGCTCGAAAGCCGCCGGAAGCTTACATCTTTTATAATATTTTTTACTCAGAAAATTTAAAAATAAATTAACAAAAATGACATACTCTTGTCAACCATGTTCTTATTCAACCCAAACACAAGCATTCTAGCTTGGTATATGATGTACCTGAAATGTTAGTACACACAAAAATATATGCAATACAAAATGATATGAGAAATGAAAGTACAATCAATAATATTTTTTATCATTAAAATCACAAGCTCAGAATCCTGGATTGTAACAATCACAACACTCCAGGCAATGGTATCACTATGTTGGTACTATTCATTTTAAAAAGGGCAAGCCTGAGGGCTTAGCGTCGTAGTGACCCCAGACCTAATGCCAAAGTGCTTCCGAAGAAATATTTAGACTTCATGTTTCATGCATATAGACCCTTAGGACTTGCTTAAAAAAAATCAAGGCATTCATATGTATACAAAATATTCTCAGACTCATATATAGTGAAAATACATAAGTTCCATCACACGACTTATCAGGCTTGGCTAGAATAGGTGTAACATTGTTGCAATGGGCATTACAATTCTTGCTCCTCAAAAATTTCATCCTTCTATTTCAACACTCTAGTCAAGTAAATAGATTTGGATACAACTATCTCATCTTGGACATTTTTTCCCGTGTAGCTTCACTTTTAGTTTTGTGCTTCCACTACACGTTGACGATTGAGTTATGTTTATTTTTTTAATTTCTTGATATTATATGGCAACAAATTTTCTTGTTTTTCTATATGGCCTGGATATGGACATACTTCAACCTCACATTCAAACACTCGGTTTCTAGAGTTGGATACAATTTTCCGCAGTTAATACTTTCCTCCTAGTTCTCTTAATTAATTATTTTTATTCTTATTCCAAAATTACTTGTATGATTTTCAAACAATCCAATAATCTACATTATTCAGAGAATATACATCGTTTAATTTTAATTTTTAAAATGGAGAAATTATGTTTGAATATATTGCTTTCAAATCATTTCCAAATTTTTTAAATCAATTTTAGAATACTTTTATTTATGCCTTGTTTTTTGAAAAATAAGACTTCAATTTTTATATTTTTCTTTGGCTAGCTTTAATTCTATACTAAATTTAAATTAAAAATAATTCCTAACATGCTCATTGTACAATAACAATGAATCTTCTGCTCTTATATGTTTTTGGTAATTGTTCACCCTTCCAAGGTGTATAAGATATTATTTATATGAGACTCTTGATCAAATAAATTGTGAGTGATTCTCATAGAAGCTTGATTGTTGTTATCATTTAAGGAGTTTCATATTGAAATAAATAAAAACTAGTATGATGCCAAGACACTTGTTTCTCCCATTTTTCATTATAGATGGTTGATGCATTATTCATTTTAATTATCTCATTTATTTTTTACTTTTTTCTATAGAACCTTATTTAATTAACAGTAAACATTTTATTGTGGAATGTTGTTTACTAATCTAATTTTCATATATCAATATATCACTTTTACGCAGTGCATGATAATTAATGTTAGTAAATGCATTTGTTCAACAAAAACATTCATAGAAAACATTGATCCTCTAATGCAGTAATTTTGAGGTATTAGAACAAATAAATAATGCACTCTTATCATTAGAAATTTTATAGATAGACGGATGATTATTCGACTAAGAAATTTTTTGAAGCTTGATGATTAACATAGATAGAGGGTGAGATCAGGGAAATTTGGTGATAACGTGCCATAATCAATTTGGTGTGATTTATAATAAAAGAAAAATCATGGGAAAGCAACCTGACTTCAATGTGTGGGTAATAAAATTCTTAGAGCATAATGAAACATCTGAGACATAATTAATTAAATTGAACCAAAGAGCCTAGTATCTCTTATTTGATTATTAATACTAGAAATTTTTGTATTCATTACTAAGTAATATAAAAAACTCGACCCCCAAGATTGATTAAGTAGTTTGTGACAAATAACTCGTGAATTTTGTCCCTCGTGTTTAACTCAGCAAATTTATACCTATTGGACTAAATAAACTTATTCCTCTTACAAATATATATGAGCTTGACCTCATTATTCCAGGTGTGTGTGTGTGTGTGTGTTTGTGTGTGTGTGTGTAAAAGCATGAATCGCTAGACCTAGACCTGCTAATTCATTATAAATTAACAGTTAGATGCAGTTATTTGCTACTATTTAAATTTAGAAAACACATTATTCTGTGCTTTTTTAGTAAACCAACACTATGATGCGACCATTATCTTTTTAATATTTATGCCTATTTTGTTATTCATATAAAGGATGCAACCCTCACACAAATTAGTTAAGGTTATCCAATAATAATCAATAGTTGAATGTAACATTACTAGCTTTCGTTGTAAAAAATGATAAATTGCCCTTTAGGTTAAGAAAGTGGTTGAACATGCTCTATTTGACGAACATGCTCTATTCGACTAATATGATTGCTTGTAGAAGCAACCTACATAAAATAGAAGTAATACAATTACTTCTATTTTTAGTGAAGCTAATTTGTTCATATATTATGTTGAAGATTGTTTGTTGTTAACTTTTTAAATAAATTTAAAGTGGGATGCATATTTAATTCTTTGATTCTCTTATTCATTTGCAGAGCATCTAGTACAAAGGACAATATAATTATATAGACAACATCTACCATTGTTTTTGGCTTGTGAAAGGGAGGAGCTGCAAAAATTTTGTGCATCATTAAGTAAGTTATTATTGAATTTTCAATTGTTTAAGAGAATTAGATGATAATTCACTTATGAAGTAATTTTCTCCATTGTTTGCCTAAGGTGTTAAAATATCAACAATTCTACTTGAAGTTGGCCTACTTATTATTTGAGTTAATTCTTGAATTTCTACATCAAGCTTCACTAAAAAAAAAAAATTATTTATTATTCTCTTCTTTTTTTTCTTATTTTATAATAAAAATTGAAAAAAAATAAGACAAGAATGAGTTTACTTGATTTTCAAGTTGGAATATATATGTGGGTTTTTTAAAATACTCTTTAGTAACTTTGATTAAGTTGAATTTCCTTTTGCATTTTGTGTGAGTGATTATTGGTAAGCTCTGTAAGTATTATTTCTTTGATTTTTTTCAATATTTTATCCTAATCATGGTGATCTTTGATGAAAACATCTTAAATAGGCCTTGACATTCGCCAAATTCTAGTCTTCATAGAGGCACCAGCTAGACATTCCGATTGTAAGGAACTCTCACTCTACTAATTGTAGATCCTCGAAAAAATGGGTAGTCATACTATAGGCCAAGTCTTCATCTCAAATATGAGAAATTTCATGTTTTTATTTCTAAGATGCTTAATCAACCTTATGGATAATTTAAAGGGTTCTCCTAAAGGGCAAGATAAAGAAGGGGAAAGTGAATATGATAATTGATTACATTAATTTACAAGAACCTTTTTTGTTTTACCTAAAAACATTTCAGAATTAAGAAATGAATTTTATTCTTAAAGGTTCACAAAATCTTTTTTTTTTATTGGTGACTCAGTTAAGACAAAAAGGTGACATATTTAAGCTTAGCTTGGCATTCTGGTTTGGGGTCATGCTTCTCTTACAACTCTTCTACCTAGAGGCCTCTTATAGCCTATGAGTAGTCTCGTCTCTTTTATACATGATCCTAAATATAAAATAAGAGTAAAATAATATATCTAATGTATAGAAAATCTTCAAGTTTTTGACACAAGAACATTCAGGCTCTTTACTACTTTTAATAAAATCAAGCTTTTCCATACCTTTTTGTTTACATGCCCTTGACAGTGTCAACTTATCCTTCATAATGATCTCATATTCTCTCATTGTGAACTTAACTGCTACATGGTAGGTCAAGCCTACTATCATGAAAGTGTTCAAGAGTTGTTAATTGATGATTAATTCTTAATTAGCAGCTACATATACCACGATGAATTCATCCATCATCCTGTACGTACTAGCACTCACCCTCTTCCTAGGTTATGGGTAGGGAAATTGTCCCTTCAGTCTCAAGTTTCTCTCGGGATAAGCCATTAACTGGTCCAACAGTGGGGGTGAGATGAGAAGAAAACTTGCTTATATTTTTTAAAAATAGATTTAAAAATTTTATTTATGAAACTTCTCATGTTAATCAAGATGTTATCAATATGGTAATTGGAAATCAAAGCAATGATCACCATAGCATCGTTAAAAGGATTCCCAATTTAACTTCTTTAGTGAATGTAATCAGAGAAATATTGATTATTAGAGCCCAATGAATGGTTATCAAGTTGACCTATCCCATCTAATTTTTTTTAAGACTAACCTAAGTAAATACTTTGTCATTGTCTCCTCTAAGAATGGTAGATACTACTCCCTTGGACCTCCATGGGCCCTTCCCTATTTATCGGCCCAAACAAACTATTTCGATTTTTCTATCTTGGTTAAATATTGTACCAAACTTCTGAGAAGTTGGCACTCCATAATACATGCCCATTGTCTTTAGCCCACGCATTAGCTTTAGCCCACATATTGGCAAGATTTGCCGAAGACGTGATCGATATTTTCAATTCAAAATAGTGAGCAGTGATCCGACTCGCAAGAATCCTTAACTTATATAGCTTACCATTGCTCTCACACCAACTTAACATGAGAGTGCAAAATTGAAAAGTAAGGAAGAAATTTTATTAGAATAATTTTCTTACTTACAAGGATGATAGAGTATTGGGGGGTTCATATAGAATACAAAAAATAAGAAGTGTGTTACATGGTCATACAATTTAGAAGTATCATACATATAGGGAAAATGAATGTGTAGCCAATTTTGAAGCTCATATGTTGTGTAATAAACCCACAAAACAAAATCTATATAAGTGTGTACCAAAAAAACCACACTACCTTTCTTCATTAGCAAATGCGAACCATTAAAAACATTTTAAAGTTATTTAGGCGTCATTTGGTATAGCTTTAGACCATTAATTTTTCATGCTTTTAAGAAGTTTTTGAAGTTTTTTTAACTAAAAACAGCTTTATATAGCAATAAAAAAACCACCCCAAACAAAACCTTAATCAAATTCCAAAATAACACTTTTTTACGTACACAAAAAATAATACATAAAGTCCAAGATCCCTTTTTGTTATCTAAAACGTTAATAAGCCAGATATATAGCAAGAGTGTAGAGTGAAATAACTTAAAAGAGAGAGCAATTTTGAAAGCGAAATTAAAGGAAAGTGTAGCCCTATTGGTTTTGAATTTTGCAACAGCTTACAGATGTAATCTTATTATTTTTTGGAAATATTGTTTTGATGTTTACACTGTTTTCTCTTCTTTTTTTTCATTTATTTAATTTTTAATTTTTATTTATTTCTTTCTTTTATTTTTTATTTTATTTATTTTATTTTATTTAAAAAAATCAATAGGGCTACACTTTCCTTTAATTCGGCTTTCAAAATTGCTTTCTCTTTTGAGTTATTTTGCTCTACACTTTTGCTAGAAGAAGGGCACCATCTAGCTTATTAACGTTTTAGCTAACAAAAAAAAATGATCTTGAGCTTTGGAGTACAAACGTTTTAGCCAATGAGTGAACTCCTTTTGCTAGAAGAATAGTGCTAACAGTGCAACAACTGAACTCCTAAGTGGCATACTTGTAAATGTAAGGTGTGATATGTACGCGCCTTAAGGGCGTGTAAGAAGATGCCTTGTCAATGAAAAATGTGACACGAATAAATATTTTATCTAATATGAATTTCCCATGCAAGTAACCAATGCACATCTTTTTGAGCATGGTGAGATTTTATAATTTTGGCGGTAATATCACCCAATGCCATCCATACACACCCATTCATGTACGTGGGGCAAGCCGAACAATCCAAAATTTTCGTCTAATTGTCTGCAGCCGGTAAGCAAGCGGTGGGCCCTTCGTAGGCCGCACGAGTGGTGGCAACATCAGCAATGGATGAATGCAACGATTTCCAATTACTATCGTGCTTAAGGGCCGACGGGGGATGACGATGAGTGGTGGGCGGCGACCTTTGAATGCCATAAGAATCAAGCCATCACTTTCAAGCCTTAATTACTCATGATTACTTCCAACTTACCGTCATATATACATAAACATGTGATTTTTTTTCTCTTATTTATAAATTTCAAGGACAACCTACAACATATTCTTTCAAGCAAGACAAATTTATGAGAACTGAAAATTAAGCATTAGTAAAGTTAATCAAAATGGACGAGACGAGAGCCGATCGGGCTCGTGAGATGTGAGAACTTGTTTGTATTTTCAGCTTTTCTTCAACAACAATAGTTATAATACATACAATAGAGTAGTGAGAAAAGCAGGTGGAAAACGCATTTAAAAATGGTATAAAAATGGAATTTTTATTAAGGGAAGTTTTTTTGAAAATATCAAAGTAATTTCTATAATTAGAAGAATGAACACATTTCATTTCTATTTATTAAATAGAACAAATTATCTCTTATTATTTATAAGCAAAATAAAAAATTATTAACATATTATTATAATCAAATTCAATTCACAAAATTAAAAAATTAAAACTTCTCTAAGTTTTAATTTAAATTTTCATTATCTTAAAAATTTAAAATAAAATTAAAATGAACTATGCTTTTAGCCTGAGATGAAATTACTTATATTTTTTATATCTAGCTCTGTATTACTAAAAAATAAGAAATAAATAAAAATAATAATATAAGAACTCTGTATTACCGATGATTTTTCATAAAATTTGATTGGACTTTTTGACGGTTCATATCAATTTATCAGAGAAAACTATTGTTTATTATTATTTTATAGTGGTATATTATTTTCCTAAAAAAATTATATCAAATAATTTTTTATTTAAATTTAAGTGAAATTAATATTTAATGTATGCACAATTTTAAATTGTTATCGATGACTTTTATGATGAGTGTAAAATATTAAACAAAATCAAATAATTGAGGACTTATTATATTGCCTTATTAACTTTTTGATCTTTTTAAATTATTATTTAGGATATATATTTCCTTTTAGTTTTACAGAAATTCAACAAAACTATTGCTAATTTGCTGTTTTATGATACTTTTTGTAATTACAGTACACATTTTAGTTTTTTGTTTGCCCCTGCCTGTTATAGTACACAAATATATATGATATATACTGTTATAAATAATAAGATAATCTATTAAATATATATATCTGTTATAAGAAAAATCTTTATATAATATGTATTAAATGTACTTAAAATAATTATATTTATATATGTAAAACTTAATATAGGGCAAATTTTAGAAAGGAACAAATTTAAAATATCATTAAGTAAAAGGAACATAATTAGTAAAAATTTTAAAAAGTGCAAATTAGTCAAATTATTTGGCATATTACTAAATATGTCAAATCATTTGGAGCTTTCTAATTATGTGGGAGCATTTTATTTCTTGTTTTGTTGATGTTAGCTACCTGAGTTTTTGCTACCTTTTGGTGCAGGTTTTGGGACTGGTTTTTTGAGTTTTACTTACTTATAATCTTTTTCTTATCTTTTTAATTACCCAAAAAAAGCAGGAAAGAGAAATGAGTATGAGAGAGAGAGATAGGGAGATAAAATAAATTGAGAGAGAGAGAGAGAGAGAGAAAAATGAGCGAGAGTGTGTTGAGTGAGAGACGGATGGAGAGAGAGAGAGAGAGAAAGAGAGATGGGAAAGTGAGATTTAAATATTTTTCTATATTAAAAAAAAATTAACTAATATTTATAATTAATATTTATATAAAATAATATATAAAAATATTATATAAAAAGTTAAAAAATTATGAATTACATATAAAAAGTATAAAATTAAAATTTTTACACTAAGAAAATAATTAAAACTATTGTTTTAAATAACATGAGTACTTAAATTTGAAAAATTAATTTTAAAATAATTAGTTTTAAAAAAAAAATTTGAAAATATTAGTTAAATATTATTTTAAATTAAATTATTTGAAAATTTTAAAAATAATTTTAAAAAATAATATTTAAAAAATAACTTTTTGATATATAAAATAATATTTTAACTAATTTTAAAAAAATAATATTTAAATAAAAAGATAATAGTGAAAATAGATTCTTAAAAAATTTTAAAATTTTTTACTTAAAAACATTTTTTTTATATTCAAATTTGCTATGGTGAGAAGATTATAATAAAGTATTTATTTAAAATTTATCTTTCAATTTTAAATACTCATGACATTTAAAAAAATAGTATAGAGTAAAAATTGTAATATTATACTATATATATATTATAAATATTAGTTAATTTTTTAATAGAAAAAAATTGAATATCTCATTCCCATATCTCTTTCGGTCATTTTACTCTCTCTCTCCATCTCTTTCCACATCTCTCACATACAGATTTCTCTCTCTTGCTTTAAATTAAAATTATTTGGCGTATTTATGACTACCTCAAATAATTTGACGAATTTGCACTTTTTAATTTTTTTACTAATTATGCTCCTTTTACTTAATGACATTTAACGTGCTCTTTTCTAAAATTTTGCCGAATAAATTAAATTTTAATTATATTTCTTGGCATAAATTTTTTTATAATCAAGCTTATTTTATAAAAATCCAAAAAAAAAAAAAATCTTTAATCTCTTTTTATTTTTCCCTCTCTTTTATTTAATATGCATAGTATAATTTGATGTTTGATTATTGTTAGATTTATCCTTTTTTTTTTTGGAAAATTATTTATGCATTATTTGAGTAATGCGAAAACTCTAATAATATTGAAGAGCTAATTAAAATTTATAAGGAATCTATAATGTGGAGATAGTAATTTCTTCAAATTTAACAGATTATTTAACTCCAATGCAAAGTAAAAGAAATACAATATATAATAATATAAATATATGTTATTACTATTTTATTTAATTTGAAGTAAAATTAATACTGTAATAGTTATGATTGGTGGGAAAAGTTGGCGAACAACAGGTGAAATGATTGTAGAGGTGGTGTTGATGGCGGGAGGCGGAAAAAAATAAATTTTATAGAAATAACAACACTTATAAATTTGATTTATGAAAAAAAAATCAGCTCCAAAAACAAAATTTTCGGGAATTTTTTTTTAATTTTATTCAAAGATTAGTACAGTTGCTTAAACTGAATTCCAATAGACCATACAGTTGTTCTTAGTCGTCTTTTGTCTGTATTCACCAACAATGTGGCTATATTTTTACACGTGGGTGCTAAATAGGCGTGTCAAATTGAATTTAAGGGTTGAGTTCGAATCCACCTAGAATTGTCTCACTTTCATCTCACATAGCCATATTAGGCTAACATCTCATAAGCTTGGAACTGAATCCAACACAGACCTGACCCACAATCCAACATGCTGACCATGTTGAGTGTGATGGGCTGTGATTGGCAACCAAACGTGGGGGTTGAGCAGGCAATCATGAGCAACAAGCGGGCGAGCACGATGGACAATCGCAATGGATCATTAATTGTCAGGTTGCTTTTGGGGTGACCCGAATCCAACCCAAAATTACAATTGGGTCATAATATGAATTCCGAACCTGACTCGTTTTCCAAATGAGTTGATCCAAACTCAGAATTTTCAGGTTCAATTTGGATCAAAATTTTGAGTTGTGTCAAATATTGACATCTCTGGGGCCAAAGAAAAGACAACGATCTCAGAGTTGCACTCAAATATACAAGAGCCCACAAATCAAAATTTTCATAAGCAGGTCCAAAGAATAAATCCGCCTTTCTTCATTACTCATGCAAACCTTTAAAACATTTTAAAGATATTTAATCACCCTATGCAAGATTATGCTTTTACATACACATAAGAAATATTCCGAATGAGGACACCAATAAGTCAAATTTAGCAAAACTAATCATTTATTAAATTTTATTTTTTTTGAGAAATTGAGCGCATAGCCCATTTCATTAGCAATAAAAGAAAATTACAAAATAACAAAATTTGAAGTGTTAAATATGAAGCTGCATGAGCTACATTAAAAAGGAGCAAAACTCACTCAAAATGAAATAAAATGAACCCCTATCAAAATGAATAGAGGAAGCCTAACTAAAGCAGGAAATACATTTGTTTAGAATGAACAGAAAAAGGCAAGTCACCAATGGCTGGACTCAGAGCAAGTAATTGAGTCAGATCAAGTTAGAGAGGAGGGACGGCTCCCTTGGTTGCCAAAGAGATCGCCCAAGGGGAGGAGTCACATCACACCAAAAAATTTACTATGAAAATTAGGATAAATATGTATAGATCACTCATCTCTTGCTCTCTCCCCTTGCTTCTCTTCTCACATGCACCGTTCTGAATGTTTTCCTTATACAAAATACAAGAGGGCCAAGTAAAATAACCCCAAGAGATACAACTCTTCATAAAATGATAAAGACAATCGTCTAGTCTATCTTGCAGTGCTATAGCGTCAATTGGAGTGTTGCGACGCTCAAACCTTTGTCTTGATCTACTACGACGCTGTATCTAGATCGTTGCAGTGCTCCACTCTTCGTTGTTCAGTGCTGAGGTACTCGGGAACACAATGATAGGTCGTTCGGGTGTGCAGCGTCTGGGAGCTCTGGTAGACGGCGCCGAGACGTTTTACATAAAAAAAAAAATTTTCCACACGCCCTAGCAAGCACGACAAACTTAAGGTCCGAAACAATAAAACAATCCGATTGTTCATCACAATCACATTCCATACATAACAATATTTCTCTCTTTTTTGTGGTAAAAGTGTCCTTTTGAAGATGAAAACAATTTATTCTGATCTAAATTTAGGTATAATAAATTTTAATTATCTTTTATTTGTTTTTAAGAGCATTGGACTCCTTCACATATGCGACAAAGAGAGGGTAATAAGAACGTTTTAATCCTCCATTGCATACTTGAAATAAGCCTATTCTCTTGTCGATTTATAGCAAGCAAAACGGAAAGTGGAGATTTTGTTGTTTCCCATTGGGATAGACAATCATAATTGAAATTAATTAATAAATGATTAGTTTGGCTAAATTTGTCTTATTGGTGTCCCGTTCCTCCATTGGAAATGTTTTTTTATGTGTATGCAAAAGAATAATCTTGCGGATGGTGATTAAATAACTTTAAAACATTTTTCTTTAACAAAAGATAATATATTAATCATCAAACCCAAAGTTACATCAGCAAAAGAAAAAGGAAAAATGAGCAGAAAAAAGAATACAACAAAGAAAAGTAGAAGCTAAAAGCGAGCTCAGTATTTGGTCAAGGCTTCCAGTGTCCATAACTTCCCGCACGGACCCTCCAGTAAAGTGTATCAACACGCCTACGGTTGCCACCAGCAAAAACGGCTGGAACGCGAGCCCCGACCACATCATTGCTCTAAGCCTCACGTAGCAACAAAACGAATAGTAACGCCGACCAATCCCGATAAGAAGCAGCAAGCAGATAAAAAACCCAAGCGAAAAATTCATCTTCTGTGTCTACCTCTCCCCCAAAACTTACCGCGAGTGCCAATATTTGAATTACTCACAAGAGCAAAATCAAGGTTAGATTCCATAGGCTCCAAATCCGAATCATCCTCTGACGAATCAACCAACCAATTATTTTGTTTCCTATTATCCAAACCAGAGGAATTACCCACACAGTTAGCCATCACTTGGGTATCAACCTCATTTACAGGGACCTCAACTAAACCTTTAGAAATAGAAATAACTTCCTCTCGACCACGAGACGGAAGCTCCGCCTCAATTCCAACAGGAACCACGTCAACACTATCTGAAACCTTTAAAACTTGAGCACCTCCATTAGCTGTCACAACACCCATGACAGGTGATCCACCGGAATTCATCACATTCACCACACCAGAACCCACCTCCGACACCAAATTCACCGGAGAAACCAAAATGACATCTTCACGATCACAACCATCCAGCAAAGCCGATGGCACAAAAGGAATATCATTAGGTGATAATAAAAATTCATTAGCATCATTCGAACGATTAACCTCATCAACAATCACAACTGGGCAGTTACTCACACCCACAGATTTGACCAACAAAACAGGGGATCTATTTTTTTCCAAAACTGATTGATCCAAATCAAAATTCTCAATTTCCAAAATAGAAGCATTCGAGATCGGGCTACTAACAGCATTAACAGAGAGAGGGAGAACAGGAGCAATGTCCGCAGATGAAAGAACAATAAGCCCACCCTCAACAACATCCTTCCCTGAGCCCAAAACAAAATTTTTTGAATCAGACAAAGGAGCAACAATAGAAGAGGGTTCAGGAACATCAATAACCACCACATTCAACGGGCTAACCTCAGGGACACAAACACCCAAAGGAGGAGGCGCAGACTCAATGTTAGGATGCAAAATTTTACAACCAGTCATCGAATGTCCCGAGGCCGAACAATGCACACAGTATTCAGGAAAGTCTTCAAACACCACATTTTGGACAAAACCAAGGCAATCCGATCCAATCCAGATTTTGTCCGGGTAGCTTTTGGACACATCCAATTCAACCAAAACACGTGCAACAGATGGCCTTGATCCAATGGAAGTAGCGTTATCAGTTTTCAATGGTTTGCCAAAAATAGAACCTAAACCATGAAGAATTCGAGTAGCAAACAAATGAGGCTGGAGATTAGGAAAAGAAATCCAAATGGGGATGACCGGGGATTCAATATCAATATCCAAAGAGGGGGACCATTTAATCAATTTCATGAAACAATTACTCATAAAATACGACCTATGGGCAAAGATCCTACAGTAATCCAGGTCGTTAAAAAGCTTAATCAAAACATTCCGTTGATTCAAAACAGTGACAGAAACCTCACCATTCAGTTTGAGCTTAAAGAAAAAACTCCTAATGGCCTCAAGGGAAGGTCTACGGCTAGGAAATTTCCCAACAAGAGCAAATTCGAACGGAGCAGCCAACGCTTGGATTTCCGCCTCCGAAATCCACAGCGCCGGCAATCCACGGTGAGATGATATCTTCAAATCGGGTAAAACAGTCGGAGAAGGCAAAGAACCCGCAAGAGCCTCCTTAAAAGACAGAGAAGAATAACCAACCAAAAAACCAGGGTCCCTAAGAGGCGCCATACAACAAGAATAACAACTCACACACTAAAAATAGCAAAGCAAACTTCCCTGAACAGCACATGCAGCGAATCGGTGAAGAAGAAAGGCGGCTAGGGCAAAAGCCCTAGCCTTCCCCCGGGAGCGGAAGCGAGAGAGAGAGAGAGAGACAACATATTTTGAAGACAAATAACTTTAAAACATTTTTAATAGTTTGAATGAGAAATGAAGAGAGTGGTTTGAAAGTCCCCCTCAATATCTAGGAGTGTCAAAAAAGATTGACAGGTTGGGTTCGGGACGGATCAGAAATTGATCCAACTCAAATCTAGTTAATTTGAACCCAAACCGTTCAGTAAAAGAGTCAAAAATATCAAACTCGATGCCAACTAGCTAGCAATCCGAATGTTCTGAACACAACCCATTTTGATTAAATTTTTTTTTATAACTTATTAATTATAAAATTTATAATATTTGATAAAAAAATAACATTATTAAACCCATATATAAAAATACTTAAGAAAAAATATATTAGAAGGATTATTGTCAAGTCAAGAATAGATTTGTGTGTCAACGCAAATCCAACCTGTTTGATTAATGGGGCAGAAAACCTAGCCTGAATCTAATATGTTTATAAAATCGGTCAAAACGAACTCAAAATTTTTCGGATCAGATTTTGGTTGGGTTGGCCCGTTGGGTCAATTTTTTACACCTCTAACTAAAAATGTGTCCTGTAATAACAGCAAGAGAAATAAAACAAAAATTTAGTAGTAGGGCTGAATTCTTGTGGGAATATTTATCCTAAATAACAATTTAAGATGGATCAAAAGTTGGTAAAGCAATATAATAAATCCTCAACTATTTTTTTTTATTTTTTGAATTTTTAACACTATTATAAAATCATTGATAAGAATTTAAAATTGAGCATAAATTTAATATTAATTTCACTTAAATTTAAATAAAATTTTGATTGATATAAATTTTTAAGAAAATAATATACCACTAAAAAAATCGTAAACAATATTTTTTCTCGAATGAAGTGATATGAACCGTTATAAAGTTCAATCGAATTTTTTTGAAAAATCATTGGTAATACAGAGCACGTTATCAAATAGTAAAGAATAAGAGATTCTTCAATAGAGCACCATCATCTCCAAAAATAGAATTAACAGAGTCCCACCCTTATTTTATTTTTAATTTTTAAGGCAATTAAATTTTAAGAGATAATTTTTTTGTTATATTTTATAGATAAAAGAGAAGTGCGTTCATTTTTCTAATTTTGGAAATTACTAAGTTCCTTTTAAAAAAAATTGCTCTGAATAAAAAACTCCATTTTCATATTATTTCTAAATGTTATCCCTAGGGGTGTCAATTTCGGGTCACGGGTCGGGTTCGGGTCGAACCTGGAAATGACCCGGCACTATTCGGGTCAACCCGAACCCGACCCGTTTTTACAAACGGGTCGATTTACCAGACCCGAACTCGACCCGCTTCAGGTTCGGGTCAACCCGACCCGACCCGCGGACACGGCAAGGCCGGGATCAGCTTCAGCGCGGCAGCAGCGGGTAGCGGTGTCCAGCGGTCACTCGATGCGGCAGCGGGCAGCGGTGTCCAGCAGCCACGACGTCCGGCGTCCAGCGACATCGACATCCGGCGACAGCAGCGTCCCAGGCAGCGGTCACGCGATGCGCGCAGCCGTCAGGTCCGTCACCGCATCACAGATTGATGCGAACGAAGCGACCGCGGGCAACTGGACCTCGGGCAGCGGTCACGCGGGAGGAAGCCGGACCGCGGGCAGCTGGGCAGCCGGTCACGCGGGATTCGTCGATTTGGGCAGGGTGCGGGAATTCGAATTTTTTTTAAATTAAACGGGTTGGCGGGTTAACCCGGCAACCCGCCGGGTCAACCCGAACCCGACCTGTTTTAAAATCGGGTCGGGTTCAACCCGAATTTTCCGGGTCGGGTCCGAGTCGATTTTTCATGTCGTGTCAAATATTGACACCCCTACCATCTTGTCTCTATACACTTATCTGCGTTGTTGTTGAAGAAAATCTGAAAATACAAACAAGTCATCACATCTCACGAGCATGATCCCACTCTCATATTATTAATTTTGATCTATTATTGCTTACTTTTCAGTTTAATATTATACTCGAAAAAATTTTACTGCTTTTTAAAAATATGTTTATATTGCCGCTTTAAAAAAAAAAATTAATTATTTAAACAATCAATTTTTTCGGTCTTTTTTTCTAAATTTAAAGTAAGAGAATATAAAATAAAATAATCACCATAGTTTTCGAACAACGCCAAAATAACTAATAAGTAATAAAATTAGTTATAATTATAAAGTAATAAAATTATTTTTAAAGTGTTTGTAGCATATTTTACGTTAGAAAATATGATATTTTAAATGATTTTTTAAATGTTTTTTTTGTATTTGTTAGTTTTGCTTTAAATATTTTAAAAAATAAATAATATATACATAATTTTGATATAAGGACAATTGAGTCTTTTATGGCTAAAACTTTAAAGCTAATGTTACAACATAATAATCTCTATCTGTAGAAGATATGATATTTTAAATGATAGTTTTTAAAAGCTTTATATATTTGTTAATTTTTCATTAAAAAATAAAAAATAAATAACTTATATTTTGTTTTGATATAAGGACAATTGAATCTTTTATTGGCTACTAAATGTGGTGTTCCAATCAAATGATTTATATTTATTTTTAGGTTTGCATAAGCATGTCAAAAACAATATAGGCAAATAGCCACCAATTTATTTAATTTTTTTTTAAACTCCATTAATTTTCTCAACAACTGTTTTTAAATAAACTTTTATGAACGGTATAAAGCAACAAAACGAGGCCTTAATTAGCTTAATCATATCTTTCTATTGTTGGATTGATCTAACGGCTAGGCTTAAACAACATGCGAGCATCCTTGTCTTGTTTGGAAGAACATGTCGTCCGGCCGTCGTCTCCAAAATAGGAGAAAATGAAAATCACATTTTTGTGCATAGGACTGCAAGTTGGAAGTAATCATGGAGCAATTAAGGCTTGAAAATGATGGCTTGATTCTTATAAGATTTAGGGTTTAGGGCAATTGTTGATGCAGAAAACAGTTCCAGCACTCAAAAATCAGAATCTCCAAAGACTAAGACCCTTTTTTTGTCCATCGTGCCTTTCTCGAAATGATGGCTGAATTTTTTTTTTTAAATGTTTGGCAAAAATTTTTAATGTTATATTAAATTTGAAATAATTCATTATGATATTTTGATTAAAATATCTTCATCACTATTAGTTTTATACTATAATTAATTTAATTATATACTATTAATCTTAATATAAATTTAAGGATGGTGGAAATTGAATTAGGATATTGTGATACTTTTTATTTACATATGCTCTTTTTTTAAGGAAACTGAAAACTTTAAATTAAGAGATAAAAATTGATTTATGAATTAATAAATTTTTTACTGTTTTTGATAAAATATTACGATATTATGATATATGTTGTATTAGGACAGATCTCTCTTTATGATGGGTTTCTCATTTCATGCATCGTGTGTTAGCATTCTTTACAACTTAGCTATTAATTAAATGCTATTAACAGTATATATATGCTATTACTACAGTGTATATATATATATATATATATATATATATATATATATTTATATATATATTTTTGATAATATAATAAAATGAATTTTTTTAGTAATTTAGTTGTATTTATCTGTTAGCATTGTGTTAAGAGATCTTCTAACTAATAGAGAAAAAGAAAACAACTGCACATTAAAGGAAAACATAAAATAAAGTTAGGTATTGCACATATAGGAATGCTCAAAGTAGATGGGTGATCTTATATTTAGTGACAGAATGTGAAACAAGTTGAAGAAGATTTGTTCTCTGCTTAAAGATTAAAGCAGAGAATGTAAATGACGGCTTGAAGCAGAACAAAATAAAGCTTGTATATCCATTACTGTAGAAAGTTATTACATATATAGTATAAATGCTAGTTTAACTTTACACATGTAAGGTCCAGATATTTTAGGTTTGTGATAATCTATTGGGTATGATTTGTCAGATAAAACTACTACTCCCCTTGAGTATGGTCAGTGGTTGCCTCCGTTTTAATAGTAGTAGTGGCATACATTGTTACCCCCATTTAAGTTGATAGTAGTTGTTGAATTGTTCGTTTGTGTCATAGAAACTGGAATTGGAGGGTGGACAGCGGTTTGGTGAGTATGTCTGCAATTTAATTTATGGAGCTAATTGGATGGATGCATATATCTTTTGTTTTAATATGGTTGCGTATGAAGTGGTGATCCACTTTAATGTGTTTTATTTTGGCATGAAAACTGGATTGTTGGCGAGGGCAATGACCGAAGTGTTGTCACAGTGAATGACCATTGACTACAACATAGGAATATTAAAGTCATGTAATAGTCAGTGAAGCTATATGAAGTCTACTATGGGTGTAGCAAGCGTGTGATATTCCTCTTTGGTTGATGATCGAGCAATAGTGTACTACTTTTTTTTGCTTAGAAGATTAGGGTGTATCCTAAGATTGAACAGTAACCTGAGGTGGAGAGACAAGCATCTAGGTCAACTGCCCATTTGGCATCTGAGAAGGTTGAAAGGATGAGAGGTATTTTAATAATAGGAAATCCAAAATTGGCTGAGGGAGAGGATTGTGCATTTGTTGACATAGTTGATTGATAGTGAATGTGGTGTCAAGGCGAGTGAGTGTGAGATATTGAAGCGAGCTCGTAATTTTGTAATAGGTTGTAAGATCTAAGGGGGTATGATAAATGGAATGGGGTGCTTTGCTGAAATTAGAATTTGAAAGAGAATTGTAATTTGTGAGGTCAGCTAGGTGAAGTATGGATGTGGTGTAGGTTGATTGGGACAGGAAGTAAAATTTTGTAGTGAGGAAATGTTAATGCCTAGGATGTTATTTATTGTACCAAGGTGTTTCATGGAGAAACATTTGCTGAGATCAAATGTTAGTTTGGAAAAAGCCTTTGGGTTCTTACACATGAGTAGTATGTCATCTACATAGATGAGGAGATAGAGTTGTACTTGATTGTGGTTGAATGTGAGGAGGGTTGTATCTGCTTTGCTATGTTTGTAGCCAAGGGAGATGAGGTGGCTGGAAAATGTTATAAACCATTGACGTGGGGTCTGCTTGAGGCCATAAAGGGCCTTATGAAGAAGACAAATAAGATTCATATGGGTAGTATCTTCAAATCATGGTTGTATCATATGAAATGTTTTGTTAAGGTTGCCATGTAGGAAGGCATTTACAACATCTAATTGGTGAATCTTCCAATTATGGATTAAAGCAACGGCCAGAATTACTCAAATTGAGTGCATTTTTGCTAGTGGTATGAAAGTCCCATAGTAGTTTATTCCATATGATTATTTGTGGCCTTGAGCTATGAGTTGGGTTTTAAAGTGAGCAATTGAACCATTTGAGTGGTATTTTATTTTGTAGGTCTATTGACAACCTATAGTGGACGTGTTGGGTGGGGGAATGACAATTGTCCAAGTTCATTATTATTGAAGAGAAAGAAATTTTATTATCATGGCTTGTCTCCAATGATGTTTTTTTTTTTTTTTTTTTTTTTTTTTTTTTTTTTTTTTTTTTTTACTTTAGAGAAGTTAAATGGGTCATTGGGTAAGGAAGTAGATGTGGGGTTGTTGAGGTTAAGTGGAGAGAAGATAGGTTTGTGTTTTATAGAGATAGTTTTGGATCTGTTTATCATAGGATGGGATGGGCTAATAGAGGAAGTTGTGAGTGGGATTGAAGGTAGGAGAGAGTAAGTGTTGGCGATATGTGACGATTGTTGGATGTTGGAGGGGGGAAGGGTAGTAGGATAATTTATAGTTTGTTTGTTCTTTGGAGGTAAGTGAGTGTGGTTGAGTGGATGTGAGAATGAGGAGGTGAGGATTGGCAGGAGGTATATGTGGATTTGTTATTGGTGGGTGGGTTTTAAATGTTAAAGTGGACTCAGAATATATAACATGTCAGGAAATGTAGATGTGACATGTGGTTGGGTTCAAACATTTGTAACATTTGTAGGAATCACATAAGCCAATAAATACACATGAGGTTGATCGGGGAGTAATTTTGTGTCTTACGTTAAGTGGGAGACAAGAAAAGCACGCTCATTTAAAGATATAAAAAAGTGAGTATTGAAGTTTTTGCTTAATTAGAAGGTGGAAGGGAGATTTGTTTTTTTATGTTAGGAGATGAATGGTAGTTAGTGATGTAGGTGAAAATAAGGAGGGTATCAGGCCATAGATGATATGGACTATGAGATGTAAGTAGGATGGTGTGGTTAAGTAGGTGATGCTATTTGCGTTCTACTAAACTGTTAGGTTCGGGTGTGTAAGAAAAGCTAATTTGATGATGAATGCCATGATATTTTTATAAATGTTTGAAATTGGTGATTTAGAAATTCGATTTCACCATTGGTGTGAATGTTTTTTATTTTATAGAAGAGTTGTAAACTTAGAGAGCACTTCAAAGCAGGAGTAATCATTGGTATAGATTGGATAATATTTATACCATTGAGCCAAGGTGATGTGGGAAGGTCCTAATCATTAGAGTGTATTAATTCAAGTGGATGAGGTTGGTGTTTAGTATATTTAACAAGCTATAGTCGATGGCTTTTAGAGGGGAAGCATGAAAACATAAATAAAGAATAAGTAGGAACTAAAACAAATCCTTATTTTGTGTAGAGATGGTTACAATAACTTAATAATTTTGATGTCCTAAGTGGTGGTGACATTTGAGTGAAGAAGAAGATGTTGTATTGAGTATTGAATAACTTTGTTTAGAGGGTGGAAGCTGGATGAGATAAAGTCCTTCATAGTTTGGTCCTAAAAAGAGGATAACATTATTTTTGAATACTTAATGGTATAACCGAAAGCATCAAATAAAATGAAAATGTTGTTGTCAATTATATGATGTGATATAGAAAGAAGGTTGTGAGAGATGTGAAATGTGATTAATGTTGGGAAGGAGTAGCTTAAGGGATGGGGTGGATGGAATACCAAACTAAGTGAGCAACGAGAAGTGATCCTCCATCTACAATGGTGATATTGTTAGAATCGGTGTAGCCAATAGGAAGTAGGATGTTGTCCAGGCTATTGGTGAGATGAGATAATTCGTTGGAGTTAAGATATTAGTTTTAAGATTTGGTAGCAGAGTTTTCTACCATGGCTTTGGGTGAGGGGAAAGTTTGAGAGTAGTTTAAGTTGAGTCGATGCCAATAATCTATGGAAAACGACCTTTCTTCTGATAGATTTGGAAAATCATTAAGGAGGAATAAAAAGTTTGGTTCAAATTTGAATCTTGATTGAATGAGATAGAGGAGTAGCTATTGCGGCCTCATCTTTTGAGACCACAATATGCATAAAGAGAAGCATTGAGATTGGGAGCAAGTGGTTTGTGTAATGTATCAGATGCGATGTAGATTTACTTATTGATGAGGTGAAATATATATTTTTAAGGCTGATTTGTGTGAGCTTGGTTCTAATAGCCATTTTAAATGTCTGATATTGGGCAAGGAGTTTATTAAAAGTGTAGAGATGAATTTATTCTATATCAATGATGTATCCTACAATAATGTTGTCTATACGCATTTTAATGGCTCTAAGGTATTGGGTCATTGATAGATTTTTTGTTGAAATGTGTTGGAGTTAATTTTAAAGTTGTATGACTAGGGATCTGTTAGAGGTCTGGAGAAGACATTCGATTATGATCCAGATTTCATGGCCTGAGTAAAGATTTATAATATATGGAAGAATAGCAGGAGTGAGGGTGGAATAGATTGCAAAACTAAGGTTTTGATCGATAAAGAGCCACTTGACATAGCTTAGATTTGGAAGAATGATGCCATTCTGTTGAGTGGTAAGGTGCGTGTTGATCTCATCTCTATATGTGGTCAATAGGACCCACTTGGGTTTCTTTCCGGTGACCTAATTGATTGGAAAGTGTCTACATATCAATCATAAAGGTCCCAAACAAATTCCAATCCAACTCTTAATCAAATTTCAGTCCACTTTCCAATTCAAATCTTTAATCAAGTTTTCAACTTCTAAACTCCAGTCCAACTTTCAATCTACATTGAAATTATGTCCAAATAACCTCAATCACTCATTTAATTTTCAAAGATATGGGTGATTCAAATGCAATAATTCAAACCTAAAATTCAATCCAAATCTTGAATTTCCAAACCAAATCTCAGAGTTAGGGACATAGGTCTTAAAACCATTTTTGATTGAATTTTCTATCACCTAAAAACCCAATCAATTTACCTATGAATCATGATCTAATAATTTTGTATTGATTAGGCATGTCTCTAGGCTCACCCATTAAAATTTGAGATCAATCTGCGGTCTCTAACTTCAAAAACTAAATTGATTTCGAAAGGCTATAAAATCTTTTAATGTTTACAAATTTATCCACTAGAATTTCCATTTAGTGAAAATTGACACTGAGACCTTCCCCAAAACCTTTGAACAAGCTCTTAACCTCTATTATGATATTTTGCCAAGTAATCCTCACATTGTTGGGCCCAGTTTGACTAGTGTTGACCAGGAGTCAAAATGACCAAATTTCCCTTAAGGGGATTTTTGGACTTTTCCCCAAAACTCAACTTGGCTCTATCATCTGAAACCTTGAAACTTTATTTAAATGTATCCCAAATATCATTAGGAGTGCATTGGACCCAAAGTCACCCTTTGCTTCGACCTGGTTGAAAAAGATAACCATGTTTAATCAAAATGCCCCTTAAGGATTTAATTGGTCATTTCAAACCAAATTAACTCTTCTTGACTTAAAACCACTTCCAATGAGTTCACATGATCAATTTGAACTCAATAGACCTAGCCCTTGACCTTAGGTCAACTTTGTTGACCAAGTCAATCAATTTTATAGTGTCCTAATTCTTCCATAAATTTTGGTTGGATTCACCGGTAGGATCTCTCGTATCACGCTGGAAAAGCTATATAGCTTTTGGCACTTATGGGAGGTTGTGCTTAGGGTAGGGAGTATAGAGCCACTGATTTCATCCCCTCCCTTGCCCTAGGTAGTGAGTTATGATGTTTCTAAGGTAGGTGGTTTAGTTAACCACCTTAGGGGATTAGATCTGAGGCCAAATTAAGTGGGCTTTGGCCCTTGAGTTCAAGTGAACTGATGACCCAAGTTTCACTAGAAATGAATCCCATTTGGTGCCAAACTTCTCAAAATTGAACTAACCAGGGAACCTAAAATCAACCCCTAGATTTGACCTAGAGCTTTAATTAATTAATCATAATTAATTCATATTAAATTTTAAAAATCATATAAGGTGTCAAACTACTCAAAATTGAACCCTTCATTTATTAAAAATAAAAGCCCTCTAGGGCATCGTTAATTTAGGGTTAATCAAATCTAAAATTTTAATGAAAATTAACCTCTAATTAATTTAGATGGTTTGCTTGGATTATCAACTCTAGTTTTAGGCAAGACAGGTGTTTAGTTTGTAGTGCCGTGTGTCGAGTTTTCTGATATTTTTATTAAATGTTTTTTTCCAAAATTGATTGATTGATGTATTTATTTAGTTTTGTAATATGTGAATTGATGTGATGGGGTTACCCTCAAATTAGGAACTATATGGTAACTCATTGAGTTTTTTGCAGATGATCACCCTCATACATGGCTAAAATAAAGGAGGCAAAACAAAGCTTTAAACCGACAAATTTGTTGTAGGTGCTAAAAAATTCAATGCCGACTTTAATTTAAAAGGGTATGACTAAGTGTGTTTATTTATATTTGTTGATATTATATATCTACCTCATTATCTATTTAAGAGATTTTGATGATAACAAATATATGCTTGGATGCTCTAATTTGTGTGCTAAATATTTCAGGTGTAATGATGTGAATTGTAATTGCTTATGGGATTTACATTGCACAACTCAAGATCAATCAAATGTTGAGATTAAGATGGACCAAGATGCATAATTTGAAGTCTTTTACATTATCGTAGGAGTTTGTTAATGGTCCACCAATATTACTTGCATATTTTGATTTGCTCATAATCTAAATATCTTTTGATTATATATTAATCTTGATATAAAAATATATAAGATTTATTTAATAAATAAATTTTATAATCATCATTGATTGATTAATTATTATTAAATATAGAAAGTTATATAATTAGGGAATTAAAGGTAATAAACTTATTTGGCAAAACTTTTATTATGTAGTTATTTTAAACTGACTTGTTTCATATTTATTAATTAATATATGAATAATTTTTATGTATATTACATAATATTATTATTATATATTAATATTCAATATATTCTTAAATATTTAAAATTATTCATGAGTTATTATTTTACTACATATGATAATATTTCGTGCGAAACATGGTCTCATTTTTATTGCATTAGATTGCTTGGATTCTGTAGATGTAAATTGATATATTATATGAGTTATTGGGATTTCATTTGAATTTATAATAAATTTCCCAACATTATTGGATTTAAATAAAAGCTGCTACTAGCCGTTTTAGCTCTATTTTGGATGCATATGATGACTTTTTGACCTTCCCATGTGGCTAACAGTTTTCTAGCCATTTGAATCTTATATATATTTAATATAAATGAATTCTTAATGGGATATAATATTATTAGTTGATAGAAAACATGTTAAAATAATATTTGTATTCAAATGTAGCCTTACTTGCCCTTTGTCTTTAAATACCTCTCTTCTTCCTCATGTAAGGGCTACTAAAACAAGAAAATCTCTAGCAATTCTTCCATTCTTCCTTTCCTCTTTACATTCTAAATCTTGAGAGGAGAAATCTTGATTTTATTCCAAATGTTATTTTCATTTGCGAGATTGAAATCGTTCTTGGAAAGCATCAACACACAAAACCGAGTAACATCTCTTGAGTTCTTGAGTTTGCTTTTCTTCTCTAAATCCTTACTTGCTATTCTTTTAGCTTTCACCATATATTTCTTTCTTGAAAATATTTATGTTATGGTGAAATACTTGTTGGAAATTTTATATTAAAATTTTCTATATCACATCTTTTAAATCCATAAAGTTTAGCAAAGCAAATATTTTACTTCTTTAAGGTGACATAGATTTACATCTATTATCAAATTCATTTTACTTTATTGGAAGAGTTAAAGTTTAAATCAACAAGATTATATTTTTATGTAAAATATTATTCTTATTTTAAACAAAATATAAATCTATCTTAAAGTGAGCAAGTTTAATATTCCATTTGCAAGTAGTGAGGTGATTAAAGTTAATAAGATCACCTCAAATATTGTGGATATTTTATTGCAAGATTATTTGAGCTTGTTTTATTTACATCAAATTGTATTTATCATTTTCTTTATCTAAGTCATTTAGCTTAAAGAAGTTTTAATTGTAATTAGATTAGGTTGTACTCGCCCGTGTAGGAGAGTACCTAGGTTGTAAAGAACTTCTTTGGTTTAAAGAAGTGAGGTTTGCAAAGAAAACCTGGGATTAGTGAATTCTAGCCCGAGAGTTGGCTAGCGTGGACGTAGGTCGGATTGAAATCCGGGCAGAACCACATAAAAATATTGTGCCTCTTATTTTCATTCCTTGCGTTTATTTTTCTGTCTTTTTTTATAAGAATTATTGTGTGATTACTTACTCTTTTCTAAATTGCTTTAAAATCATTTTAATTTTATTCTTTTAATAAAAATTTTAAATACCCCAATTCACCCCCCCCCCCTCTTGGGGTGCCATAGTCATCCAACAATTGGTATCAGAGCCTTGGCTCTTCTTATTTTGGCTTAACATCCTAGAGTAGATCCACTTATAAACTATGGTACAAGGTTTTCCTAAGGGTTCACTTCCTAAAGGACAATCAACTCAGCGTCCTCCATTGTTAGATAATGTTCCTTTTGATTATTGAAAAAATAAAATTAGTACATTCTTAAGAGGGCAAGACTCTCGTATGTGGCACATGCTTACACACCAATATCATACACCCACTAAAGAAATTAATGGTATTAAAATTGAAAAACCTTTTGATGAATGGACTACATTAGGGAGGGAATTAGATGAATTAAATGCTAGAGCATGTAACACTTTGCATTGTGCACTTCTTCCAGATGATTACATGAAAATTTCTATGTTAAATTCCGCAAAAGAAATTTGGGATAAATTAGTTATAACTTATGAAGGTACTAATGAGGTTAATGATGCTCACATAAATAGACTTGTTCATGAATATGAATTATTTTGTATGTCTCCTTCTGAATCTATTTTTGATATGTATACAAGATTTATGAAAATAATTAATACGCTACATTCTCTTGGAAGAATATATAAGAATCAAGACTTATTCTATAAGATTCTTAAATGCCTTCCCAAAGAATGGGATGCTAAAGTAACTGCAATTAGTGAGGCTAAAGATTTATCTACTTATCCACTTGATCAGCTTTTGGGTTCTTTGATAGCACATGAACAGGTTATAGCTCAAAGGGATAAATTGGATGGATCTTCAAAGAAAGAGAAAGAGAAAGGTAAAACTATTGCCTTGCAGATTGATGACAATGATGAACCGAGTTCATCAAGCTCTAATGAAGATAGTGATGAGGTGGCTATGCTTTCAAGAAGACTTGGAAGCTTACTAAGGAAGAAAAATCAAAGGTATAAGAAATCCAAAAATTATAAATTTCAAACTAAGAAATTTCCTACAGGAGAAGGGATTATTTGTTACCATTGTAAGAAGCCTAGACACATAAGAGGAGATTGTCCTGATCTTATTGATTCAAAGAAGAAAGAGATGGATGTAGAGAGAAAGAGTGACAAGAAAGAAAAGAAGTATTTTAAGAAGAAAAAGAAGGCACTATGGGCCAATCTAGATTCAGATGAATCAAGTTCATCAGATGAAGAGGTGAACATTTGCCTTCTGGCGGGAGAAGAATCAGATCATGATTCTCAAGAGGTATGTAATGATATTTCTTATGAAGAATTAGATGATGCTTTTAATGAATTAGTTATTGAATATAAAAATTAAAAATAAAATATAATGTTTTAGAAAACAAGCATAAAAATTTAGATATACATTTTAATGATTTAAAAAATGAATGTGATGATTTGAAAAATTAAAATAGTTCTTTATTAGATCGTTCTTTACTTGTTTATAAACTTGAAAGAAAAAAATATTCTATTAAAAGCAAGATTAGATTTATACATGAGATCACATGTTTATTATAAAGCTCCAACAAGTTCAACATCAAATAAAAATTCTTCTTATATGTCACATGGACATCATACAAAGCCATATGCAAACACTAATATTTGGTGTAATTATTGTGGTAGAAAAGCACATATCTCATTTGATTTCTATGCTCGTAGATCACAAAATGCTAAACAATCATCTTTTGTATGGGTTCCAAAAAATACAAGCACTTCCACTATCATACATAATAGATATCATATTACTCATTTGGAATGTGTACCCAAAAATATTTGGGTTCCAAAAGTTAACAATTGATTTTCTTTTGTAGGAATGCCTTCAAAGCAAAATAAATGAAGGCATGTGATATATACTTGGACAGTGGATGTTCAAGAATATGATGGGTGATAAAGCAAAATTCTCTACAATAGAACCAAGTGATGGAGGATATGTCACATATGGAGATAATGCAAAGGGAAAGATTATTGGCATTGGATCCATATGTAAGAACTCTATTACTTTAGAAAAAGTCTTATTTGTTTCTGGTTTAAAACAAAATTTAATATCAATTAGTCATTTATGTGATAAAGGTTTAAATGTTTCCTTTTATGCTTCACATTGCATTGTTAGAAATAATGAATATATTTTTCTTATAGGAAATAGATATAAAAATATTTATTTAATTGATTTACAGAATAGAAATGATGTTAATTTGAATTTACTTTGCATGAAATCTACAAATGATGATGCTTGGTTATGGCATAGAAGGCTATGTCAAGTCAATATCCACACTTTAAATAAAATTTCTAAACTTGATTTAGTTATTGGTTTACAAAAAATTAGTTTTCATTTTAATTATATATGTGATGCATGCATTCATGGTAAACATATGAAAAGTTCATTCAAGAGTAAAAATATAGTTTATACTAGTAAACCTTTAGAATTATTACACATGGACTTATTTGGGCCAATTAACACAACTAGTTTAGGTGGTAAAAATTATGGATTTGTTACTGTATATGATTATTCAAGATATACTTGGGTATTATTCTTAGCTAATAAAAATATTGCATTTGATGATTTTAGAAAATTTGCTAAGTATATTCAAATAGAACAAGGTTATTTGATTCATAGAATTCAAATGGATCATGGTGGAGAATTTAAAAATAAATCATTTGAAAATTATTGTAATGAAAATGGAATTAGACATAATTTTTCAGCTCCTAGGACAACTCAACAAAATGTTGTTGTTGAAAGAAAGAATCGCACTTTGGTAGAATTAGCAAGATCAATGTTAGATGAATATAAACTTCCAAAGTATTTTTGGGCAGAAGCAATAAACACCACATGTTAAGTTACAAATAGAGTTTATTTAAGACCAATTCTTAAAAAGACCCCTTATGAAATATTTTTTGGAAAGAAACCTAAGATTAGTCATTTACATGTTTTTGGATGTAAGTGTTTTATTTTAAACAATGATAAGGATCCTTTAGGTAAATTTGATAGTAAGTCTGATGATGGTATATTCTTAGGATATTCAAATTTTGAAAAATCTTTTAGAGTTTTTAATAAGAGAAAATTAATTGTTAAAGAATCCATTCATATAATTTTTTATGAAAATCCTATAGATTTAATAAGAAATGATTTGAATGATGATGATATTGAAAATATAAAGAAAATAATTTTAGAAGAAAAGGAGGATGATTCATTGCCTAAAGAATGGAGATATAATAGACTTTTATTATGACTTTTATTATCTACTATTTTGATATTTTTTGAATTATACTTAATTATGCTTTATTTTTTTCCAATGCATTAAAAATGAATATGGATATGTGATTGAGATTAGTGTTATAGTACTGTGATAATAATATTTTTGTAAAATATAAGTGAAGACTTATTGACCCATTGATTAGAAATTGATTGACCTGTACAGGATGATGAGCTGACGAGCTTTCCTTTAAGTACTATAGTTTGGTGTTATACTCTACTGATTCATATGATATTGATTGGGATTTATAAGGAGATGATTATTTTGGCAACGGGTAATGAGTGACAACTCTGTTTATTGAGCCAATTGTTTACTAATACTGACACATTACTGAAAAATATCGTGATAGTCAGGACTTGTTACTTATTTAGTGTGACTAAAAAAAGGTTTATTTTGTTGTATATTCTTATTATTATATGAATTTATTAGTACTTCTTATATTTACTGTTATTATATTATTCTACTACTTCTGACACTATATTATTATTTTTACCGATATGGATACGGATATTATTTAATAATATTGATTCAATACACTTATACTACGCATGTGATATACTAAGCACATAGTATAACAGGCCTATATAGCATATGTACATTCCTATATAATTTTAATACATTGATTTCATTTTAATAATCATTACTAATATTTTCATTTGATACTTTATCTAATTTTTGTACTAATTAGTATAATGGATATGATGATTGAATCATATATTTTATACTCATACTAATTTACAAGCTTTTGTACTATAGTATTTTAATGTTTATAGATTTAACAACTAATGCATGTGAATTTAACTATTTTTTATGTGATTAAATAATCATATGAATGTTACTACTACAATTTGATCCCTAACATGTATATTTCTCTTTTAACATGCTTTAAATTCAGTTGTAGGTTTTGGTGACTTACTGTGCTTTTTAAGCTTATTATATGTGATTAAATAATTTCAAGTTAGGGTAGGAGAGTAGGAGTGTGAGGCTTGTAAGGATTCTTTAGTTTCTATTTCTATTTATTTTCTTTTCTACTCCTTACATAATAGTTATGATATAGTTGTATAGATCCTAAGTAATGTATGTAATTATTTGGGAATTAATATAGATGTGTACATTGTTGTTTAAAATTATAGAATCTATTTTGTTATTTATTACATATAGAAGATATTAGATAGCTATGGTTATTGTTTATTTAAAAGATAAATGAATAATTCTTTCAATTTATATTCCAGGGCATCACACCTAGTCTTCAATATCAAGAATGCCATCAACATTAGACTATTTCATGATGACTAGCTCATATGGTAATCTTCCATTTTCAAGCATTTTGCCATAAATAGCTTCCCTAGTTATCTGGACTGTAGCCATATTTTCCCTCTCAAACATCTACTTTTATTATCATTTAACTCACTCTAATTCTATATTTTTGTCTAGGACATTGGTGAATCAAAATCTATCTGTAGCCCTATTCTCCACCATCTTGCTTTTTTAGCATTTTAAAAGAAAAAAAAAAAAAAATCTTGCCTAACATTTCAACTTAGACACATATGCATTAATTTGGACAATATTAGAACATAGATTCTACTTGACAAATTGCACTAGGGTTATTCAACTCAAGAATGTGTTACCTTCCCTCTATATGGAAATAAATCAATGATTGATTATCTTGTCATAGTTACAAGTCTCGTTGAAGACATTTCTATAGTTGGAGGTTTGGTATATTCCAAAGATATTATCCTTTACATCTTGAATTGTATTCTCACAACTTATCATTCATTCAAAATGAGAATTACGACCAAGCATACCCCCCCCCCCCCCCCCCTCAATTAGTTTGGAAGATATGTATTCTCTCCTTTATAGTGAAGAGGTCAACCATGTTAATGATGCTATCAAGGATATTACCCTAACTACCTTTGCTTATACAGTAGACTCCTAGTTTGCTCTCATTTTAAATTGACATCATGCTCATGGATGATTATTCTATCCTCCTAGTTATGGTAGATTCAACTCTTCCAACACTACTCATCCTTGTCGTCCTCATTTTTTTTGTCGATTATCAAATGTGTGGTAAATACAGACATTTTTCTCTTACATGCTGGCATCGAGGAATATTTAATATGTTCCACCTTCCACCTCCCCAAATGTGGCCTTGCTTGTTGATTTAGAAAACACTTCCTATTACTTTGATAGTGGTGCCACTAGTCAACTTACTCCATATACTCTTCCTCTTTAACAAGCTACACCATGCTCTGACAAAGATCAAGTTGTAGTTAAAAATCGTAGTCCCATTCCCATTCTACATTCTGGAAAAGGTCTACTCCTTACCCCCAGTCATAACCTCTCTCTAAATCCATTACTTCATATCATAAATCTCACTCATAAACTCCTATCTATTTCCAAATTAATAAATGTCAATAACTACTCCATTATTTTTTACAAATTTGGTTTAAATGTCAATAATCATAAGACAAACCAAATTTTACTCCATGGTTTGTGCCATAATGGACTATATCTAGTATCCACCTCCATGCCTTTCCCTACAATTTTCATTTCCATAAATTTCATAGATGGTTTGAGGCCTGCTCAAACATGGCACAGATGATTGGGCCATCCCACCGTTAACTCCCTTGCTTCTTTACCTAAATATTTTCATATCTTATGAATCTCTCCTTCTCATGTTGTTTATAAATCATGTGTAGTAGCTAAAATCCATAAACTACCATTCTCTTGTTTTCAACTTGCATCTCAAACTCCTTTAGAACTATTACATAATGATGTTTTGAGTTCGTCCTCCCATTAGTTCTCAAGAGGGATTTCATTACTATTTATTATTAATTGATGATTACTCTCACTATACTTGGCTCTATCCTCTCAAAACATAATATAATGTTTCCCATACCATAATAACATTCAAAAGTTTAATAGAAAAATATTTAAATCTTCATGTTAGCGCACTTCAAAATGATGGATGAGGCAAATTTCTTAACAATGCTTTGTAGTATTTCCTATCCCAACATGGTATATAAAATAAATATACTTGTCCTCATACTTCTAAAAAATATTAGGATTGGTGAACATAAACACAAGTACCTCCAAGATACCGCTCACACTCTTCTTATTAATGCTCAGTTACCCCCTCTTTTTTGGATCGATGCTCTTCTCACAACGATCTACCTCATGAATCATCTACCTTACCCTAGCACCTCATTTATGTCTCCATATCAACTACTATATCAAACTCCACTCATCTACACCCACCTCTATTCTTTTGTTTGTCGTTATTATCCCTGGCTTTGACCATATGCTCCCACTAGCTTGTCTCGTGGTATGTTCCTTGAATTTTCTTTTAACCTACACTTATAGTCAAAAAGTATACAAATGCAACAATCCTTTTACATGTAAAATAATTATCTCTATACTTATTACATTTGATGAAATAATCTTTCCCTCTCTTCCCGTCAATTTCTTACCTCATTCTACCACGCTTACCGCCAAACAAACCTCCCTTCCCTCCTACTATACATCATCCATTCCCAAAGTCCATCACCACTACCTCGAAACCTACAACTCCACATATTATAGCATATTATCCATCAAATATTCCTGCTTCTCCCTCATCATCAAGCTCATATACTATTCCTACTCCCTATTTAATCTCACTAACTGCTTCATCATCTTTAGCACCTTCCCCTCAAGAAATCCCATATCGCAACCCTGATGTAGTGGATCGACGGAAGACTCGACCTGCAAGAAGGATTTCGATTTCCCAATCCAGGGAAGAAGAAGAAAGGCAAGCTCAAAGGCTTCAAGAGTGTAATATCATTCAATACCTTGCCTATTACAAACCCTCCTATTTATAAAGCAAAAGAGCATTCTAGAAGCTCATTCCTAACAAATTAGATAAGGTGTCCTAAGGAACCAACTTAGCTTAAGATGCACCGCATCATTCTCCCCTAGCGTAAAAAAGGCTCGACTCCGTCGAGACGCATTATTGAAAACGAGATTGTTGCAGAAGACAGATTCCCGGATCGAAGATTTTGTTCTCATCAATTGCATATTCCTCATAGTCTGTTTGAGCTGATGTTCTTCCACGTAGTATTTCAAAATTCTCAAAGCATGATCCCACAAAACATGCATCTCTTTTTACTGAGGATTTTTGTAGTTGAGATCCAAGTGCTAAGGCATCCCACAGTTGCTTTAATCCACTCAATTTGTATGCGCTAATGACAAAATCATGAATATCCTGGTTAGCGCAAGCACCCCCAACCAGAATAATTGGGCCATCATCTTCACGACAAAATCCCTCAATTAGCTCATTGCAAGTTATAACATCAGGATTTTGCTCATTAGCCTCCATTGAACTCACCAGCAAAAAAGTATCATCCATAATTATCATGGGAGATTTACCTCCAAGCTCTAGAGTCACTGGTTTAAGGTTGCTTCTGGCAGCCATTTCCTGAACAAACTTTCCAGCAAAAAATTGAGCCAGTAAAGACAAGCTTATCAACAGCCATTTTCTGAACAATCTTTCCTGACGCCGAATCAACAAATTGGCCATTGATGAAAAGTTTGGTGTAATTCACTTGCACAGGAGGTGTTATGGGTTTCTTCCAAAGCAGCAGCCGCATTGCTAAGCCTTTGGATCCCAGAAGAAACACCACCAATCCTCCCGGCGAGCAGCATTTGGCAATAGACGGTCTTCATCTCAAGCTCAAGGTCCTTGAAACTGACAGAAAAAAAACACATGGTGATGTGGGGGTAAGGAGAACGTGGGAATGTGATTCAGAGACTGAAATTTCTGAAGCACTGCAGCTTCCAGTTCTTCAAGAGATAGCTTGTCAGATCTGAGGAAGATACTTTCCATCTTAAAACGACCTCTCTCTCTTACATACAAATGATATACAGTTCCTTTGCTGCTTTGGCACTTGCATGAGCGGTTTCTGAACTGGGGATTGCTTTCCTCTTTTTGGTGGATCATAGTTGCAATATGAATGCAAAGCCTACAAGATGAATGCACGGCTGCCATGTCTACTAGAGCATTAAAAGAGTCTGATGGACCCTCATACTTCCATCTCAGTAAGTAGTTAAATTTTTCAGGATTTGATGCAAGATATTTCATTTTCTGAGCAATTAATGGAACGTCATCAAGAGATTTAATGTGTAATATAGAATCATTAGAGGGAGCAAAATCTTGAATATTCGGGACGCTAATAACCACTGGGACTGCCCCTGCAACAAGAGAGTGGAAGAATTTCTCTATAACATAATCCTCCTCATTAGAATTCTCAAAAGCCAAACTGAATTTGTAACTCCTTAAGGTTTCTACTTTGTTCACATTACCACCAAGGTTTTTGTGACAGCTTCCATATGAACCTATCTTGACATCCATCTTTTCAAGCATACTAAGAGCTTGCAGACGGAAATTTTGTGCCCCACAGTTTGAAATAAACGCAGCAGCAATGGGATCTTCAGTCTTGGGTCGCATCGGTGCCATAATGTCATACTCAGCCCAAGAAAAATAGCCAACAGGTACATCAGATGATAGGCTGGTTGTCATTATGATTTTAAACCCTTTCCGTCGTGCATGGTCAATGTTATTCTCAGCATAGTAATGAGATGAAAGATGGTTAATGCTCATATCAAGAGATCTAACTGAATCAACATCTCCAATAGAATCTGGCAGCGAACCAGAAAAGCTGTTCCCGGCCAAAGACAAATTTTGGATGCTCTGAAGCTTCCCGATATCTTTCGGTATCTCCCCAAAAAACTCATTGCAGGAGATATCCTGATGTAGTGAATGTGTTGAGCGGATACTCACCTGGGCGGAAAGCACATGAACGACGGAAGAAGCTTCGGCCTCAACCATGCCTGAGTGCTGAGTGTTTGGATGGGAGTTGTCTTCAGCTGTTTGGCTGTCCGATCCTTGCATAGCATCAACAGGAAGGGATTCCATCTGATCACAGTGCGTCTGTCCCACCCACTCAGCCTTAATGGTTGCACGTCCTGGCCAAGGCGGAGAGGAAGCGGTAGCCAGCTCTGGTAAGCACCCGGCGAAGCATGGCGTCGGCGAATCAGAGGTTGAGGTGGCGGGAGTCTGGTCGGCGGGCAGAACTGAAGGTGAAAATGGGTTTGGGGGCGCCGGAGATGTCTCTCGCGGCGGCCTGGTACTGGCTGTAGTAGTCGGCAACCCCAGGTCGGCGGCTGTTGGGGCTGCGGGAAGCTGATCGGCGGTTGGGGTTGCGGGAAGCTTTGTTGAAGACTTGTTCGACGGTGTACTGAAGACTAGTGGCTTCGGATCTGAAGACTTGTGGCTTCGGATCTGGATCGACGGAGTCGGTTCGGCGTTGGTCAGGTCAGGCGGCAGCGGAAGAGGTTTGGGAACAGGGATCCGGTATTGAATCGGAGGGGGGTCACGCCATTTGAGTGGAAGCTCGAGCGGGGGGTAGTCGTCAATGACGGGGGAAGAATGGCGGGGTTGATAGCGTTGACGAGGAGAGGACGAGGATAGTGAAGCAGAAGAATGCCTCGGTTTGGTTGTCCACGACATTCTCATCCTCCTTATTGACCGAAGGGTTTCGCGAATCCGATCAAGGTTTTTATCTACCTGATCGAGCGACTTCTTCGATTGAGCTTGATAGAAGGCGATCCGGCTTCGAGCATCGTCGACAGCCCACCTTCCTTGGCGTCGATCGTCGTCGACTGCCAATCTTGTTTTGCGGCTACGATCGTCGTCGACAACCGACCTTCTGCAATACATCGATCTTCGCAAGCTCCAGGCTCTGATACCAACTGATGTAGTGGATCGACGGAAGACTCGACCTGCAAGAAGGATTTCGATTTCCCAATCCAGGGAAGAAGAAGAAAGGCAAGCTCAAAGGCTTCAAGAGTGTAATATCATTCAATACCTTGCCTATTACAAACCCTCCTATTTATAAAGCAAAAGAGCATTCTAGAAGCTCATTCCTAACAAATTAGATAAGGTGTCCTAAGGAACCAACTTAGCTTAAGATGCACCGCATCAAACCCAATGTTCACTCATCTACATATTGGTTCTCTAAGAACTCACATTATCTTGGATCTCTATCACACTATTCAAACTCCTCTAATGTGTTATATGGCTACTGTCAAACTTCTAGCATGGCAACATGCCATGTCAACTAAATTTAGAAAGATTCAAGCTCAAGGAACCTAGTATCTAGTTCTTCCACCCGTGAATCAACAAATTATTGACTGCAAGTGGATTCATAAGCTTAATAGATTAGTTGACGGCTCCAATGCTCGACATAAAGCTCGTCTCATAGCTCAAGGTTTTAAATAGAAATATGATATCGATTATCATGAAACCTTCATTCTACTTGTAAAATTTCCCACCTTCTGAATATTTCCCACTATATCCTTGCATCTTAATTGATCCATCCTCCAATTAGATGTGGTTAATGCTTTTCTTCAAGGCAAACTCATTGAAATGATCTACCTGACTTAGCCACAAGGATTTAAAGATCCTTAATATCGAAATCATATTTTCCAAATCATATTTTCCACCTACACAAAGCAATTTATGAACTCAAACATGCACCACATCTATGGTTTACAACATTATCCTCTTGCCTCATCACTAAAGTATTTCAAAACAGCTCCTTCAATTATTTCTTTCTCCTTCTACATAAAGATAATATAATCGTCTACTTATTAATTTATGTTGAAGATATATTTATCATTTGAAATTATCCCTAATTCATTTCTTATCTCATAAAAAGTCTTCAACTCAGATTCCAAACATGCAATCTTGATCTACTCTCCCATTCTCTTGGAATAGACATTATTGAGTCTTCACTTGGGTACCATTTATTTTAGCAATCTCATATCAAAGTGATCCTACGCACAACAACCATGTCTAATTGCAAACCTTTATCTACCCCATTACTTTCCAAGGTACCAATCAATCTAGATTTATAGGTTTTATTTGACCAACAATTAGTAGGTCCCTCCAATATCTATCCTCCACCAGACCAGACATTTCTTTTTTATGTTAACAAATTATAACAACATATGCAACAACCTTTGTTTTCTCATTTTAAATTTCATAAACACGTTCACCGATACCTTAAAGGAATAATTGATCATGGCCTAGTACTGCCCAAGATAGATCTTCACCTTTTTTGCATTTTTTTGACTTAGATTGGGTAGGTGTCACCTTGGATAGAAAATCTTCTCCCGATTATTACATTTTTCTAGTTATAGCTCTCATCACTTGGTCCATTAAAAGGAAGTCCACCACAGCTCGTTCCTTTACTTAAGTAGAATACAGGTCCCTTGCCAGAACTACATCTGATTTTATTTGGGTTTGATACATATACCAAGACTTCCATTCGATTAGGCACCAATCCTATTATATGTGCAAATATCTCATCTATGTCCATTTCTTGCAAACCTATCTTTTGTGCACACACAAAACATAATGAGATTGATCATCACTTACTTTAGGATAGTATTCAAACTAAGCACCTTGCAGTTCATCACGTCTCAACTATTGATCAAGTTGCTGACAACCAAGTCATTACCTACAACATGGCTTCACACTCTGCATAACAAGTTATAGTTGTTCTGCCCATAAACTTGAATGATGTTTTTAAGTAAAGTTCATCTCTACTCCATCTGAAGACTAGCTAACAACCTTTAGCATTTGCTCTACTGCTAGCCAGACTATGTCGCCACATTCTTCTGTGGCTCTGCTATTTCTATCACATTATATATCTATCTAGGTGCATAAGTCATTACAGTTATTACTAATTTTTTTTGTTATATTTACATCATTTTATCATGGAAATGAAATGTGAAACTTAACAATCATCTTGATTCATATAAGTCTCTATTCCTCTTCTTGTTAGAGCTATAGGTATAAATAGTGAAACTCTCAACACTGGTTTCAACACCAATCCATAATTTCATCCATTCCTCTTTTACACTATGTTTATATTCTATATATGTTGATGAAATAATACCATTTTAACAGTATATAAAAGCTAAAATGGGCTTTTTGGTTTTTTGTAAAAAAAAATCCCATAGTTTTTCCTCTTTAAGGAAAGTTAAGAATTCCGATTCGAACTTTTCTGCTCGATTGGCTTGCAATCAGCTCCTGCAATATCTCATCTCCACTAGCTCAGTTGAAGGAATGTCGGATGTTAAGTACGAAGAGAATGATGATGAACATGAATATGAGCGAGAACAAATATTTGAGAACAACGAAAATGAAGCAATGCTTAATTTTGCAGGCGATTACAATCATGAAAACGAGCATAAACAGGATTTCATGCTTGATTGGGATGTTGCTCGACACAAACAGGTTAGTCTCTCAAGCTGCAACGTCATTTATGTGGAAGTAGACATGATCATCAAAGATTGTGTTGAAAAAGTTATAAATTCAATTGTGGATGTGAATGATTTGGGAACTACAACAAACATGTGTTTAAAATCCTTAGATTCAGCCATGGATAAGGTGTTGGAAGCAGCTAACTCCCTCTAAGTGTTTTTTAGAAATGCCCCAAATGTAATGATTTAGAAAAATTTAATCGCTAAAGTCTCAGTTGAAACTTGAGACCATTATCTTAAAATGATAAAATGAGAGACTCTCATACTTATTCAGAAACCAAATCCTTTAGACGTTTATTTTTGGCTTTAATTATGACTGCATCTATCAATGATAAAACATAGACCTAGTAGGTCTCTATATAATCCAAAACTATATTAAAAAGCTATAGGTTATCCAAGCATTCATTTTGATGTTAAATGTGTTCGATCCAAATTATCCATAATTGAGTACTGAATGAAAAGGAATGGTCCATTTGAGAAGTTATGTAGATAGACAAGTTGATGAAGTTCTGTGTTTGAGCCAAACCAATTATATTTGCTCTTTGTACTCATAATATTATATATTTTTAAAGATTTTATTTATTCATGTTCTATGCTTCATAAATATTTTTTTAGTTTAATTTGTTTTTACATATTTGATGCGATTATATCATTATTATATCAATTATGTTATTTTTAAATAAAGTTCTTATTTATTATGTCAATTGGTTTACAGTTCCATGGTTTGACAATACAATTAACACCACGCCAATATAAAACATATATGGATATCAAAATATAATATTTTTCTCTTAAATGTGCTCAATTTTCTCAAAATTATTTGGATTTTGATACAAAATTATGATGAAATGTTTTAAAGTCTTTTTTGAAAGTAGAACCAAAAACAAATATTCATATCTATTTTTGAACCATTGATGAAATAAACGAAGTACGTAATACGAAAATTATTGCAAATGTGAATATTCTCTCACCTTTTCTAGATGTTTTTTTTTTCTGGTAGTTGGTGGTGTCTTGCTTCCTGTAAGAAATTGACGTAATCATTTTGACCTAATCCTCATTTTCTATTAAATTTTGTATTAAAAAACTTAAGGCCTCCCATGAATCTACCCCAACTAATTATTCCCAATTAATTGGACTTTTAGGCTCATCTTATCTTATCATAATTTTGGACTAATTCAAAAAATAATATTAGTTTTGATAAATCACCAAAAAAATCTACCCAATCAAATATGGAGTTCATGCAAGAAATAGAAGCAGTGATCTATGACTTAATTATTTCTTCTATTGAAAATTATTATTTTTAATAAAAAACTTATAGAATAAGAAATATCTGAGCTCTTAAGTCATCAAATGCATGAGAAGGAAGAAAAATGGTTAAGATTGAAAAAAATGATACATGAATAACAATCTCCTAGATTGAAAAAAAAAAAAACCTATCATTAGCACCACTAGAGCCTCTTTTAAAAATGGCACTTTATGACAAACCAAGATCTAATATGGAAGTAGTCCTGAGAAAAAAAAAAGATCTAATATGGAAGAATAATCTATTTTAACTCTTAATTAATCTACCACAACTTCTAATAATTCATTTATGTAAACAAATCTAACAAAAGTAATATAAATCATAAACATCAGTTTATATTTCTATATTCATTTCCTAAATACATGTACAATAACTAGTAATTCAATTTTTAATATCAATCTATCATTTATTGCGTCCGGCGAATTATTATGTCTGGTGACCGGACCGTCCGGACACTAATCCAGACGCGCCACGTCACCCGGAAACACTGGGTAACGTGACGCGTCTAGATTGGTGTCTGGACGAATCCAAACACCGGACGTAATAATTTTCCCAAATTGAGAAAAATTGAGGGTAGGGGGGGGGGGGGGGGGGGGGGGGGTAAAAAAAATTAATCTTATGAAAAGCAGAATTAGATGAGAGCAAGAAATTCATTTTATTTTTCTAAGATTATATTTTCTTGCATAAGTGCCAGATTAAAAGATAAGAAGGGGAAAAAACATAAATGTGCTATATTTACAAGAACCATTTTAGTAAGAGGTTCGAGTGGTGCTATAACAATAAACCTAGATTGAAAGAAAAAAACTATCATTATCACCACTAGAGCCTCTTTCTAAAATGGTACTCTATGACACACAAAGATCTAATATTGAATAATAATCTATTTTAACTCTTAATTAATCTGCCAAAACTTCTAATAATTCATTTATATAAACAAATCCAACAAAAGTACTATAAATCATATACATCAATTTACATTTATATATTCATTTCCTAAATACATCTACAATAACCACTAATTCAGTCTTTAACATCAATCTATCATTTATCAATCCTAGTTACAAAATAATAAAACCTAAAGTACGAAAAAAAAAAACCATAAAATTCTACTCAGCCTTAGTCCATTGGGTCCTAACCACCTTCCTAAATACATGTAAAAATCATAGAGTGAGCTAACAACTCTGTAGAGTACCAAAACGCACCACTACAACTAATGAGAAGTAATTAAAAAAATATGCATGTAATCATTAAATTCATATTAATATAAATAAGTATAAGTAAAAAATATATAATCATCTATAACCAAAGTTAATTCATATAAGCAGTGGATGCAAATAGAGATACTATGTTTTGTGATAAGTATGTTATGTCATTCATATACTTATGTCAATGACAACCTATCTTGTCTATTATCAATCTATGCATGTTCATAGTTCGTACTTTATTTTAATATATATGTCATTTCGTGTGAATTTGTATTTATGTCATATCAAGAAATTGTTGTATAGTTATTATATGCATGTCATACAATTTTAATTCATGATATTATATTATATATTATGTATCTCATGTATTTCATGTGTATCATGCATCCTTATATCAGTCTTATCAATCTTATATATAATTTGTCATATGTATGTATTAGTCTTGTTATGTATCATGTTCATGTCATATTATATCATGTCATTTATATAATTTGTTATTTATGCTTATGCATGTACATATGTAAGTACGGCACAACATCTAGCTACCTATGATATTTTTCGAGTATCAAATCCAACTGGCCTTTAGACTAAACATGAATTAGTATCAATCATATTAATAATGTTTTTAGAAATCAATATGATATCTCTTATTAGAAGTCAGATGGCTTTAATATACGAAGTCATTATTTTTTGCCATTGATCTATCATATCATATAAGCTAATTTTAGTATGCCTCTCTTCTCATATTATTTAGGATCACACCATAAATCTTATTTAATGGAAAGTTCATTGGCCCTTTTTCCTATATAGCGTAGCATGGTCCAAGCCTAAATCAATTAATCAATTACAGCTAGTCTTTATTTTTTTTACACACATTACATATCATGTAGATCAAAATAAAAGACATTTTGTACAGATTCTATGTAATGAACGAAACATGTAAATCCATCTAATGTACTCATCAATATGCATCTATCTTGTCAAAGTTAACATTAGACCAATTAAATAATAAAATTATGTATATAATGTATTTCATCTTCAAATGTAGTACATTAACTCATCATCTCATACATGTTATTATTCTACTCATTCCAATTTATGACATGTATGAAAAACTTGTAGGTGAAATTTTAAAATAAATGACTAAAAATATCCATGGTGACGATATCATTGCATATCAAATTTTATATAGTTAAAGAAGGGGCGGAACCCCCTTAGGTTCAAGAAGCGCAACTGCCTCCCCAAAAAAAAAAATTATTATATAGTTCTTTAGGTATTTTAGTCTTTAGTGCAAGGATTTGTATGCAATTACCCCCCTTAAAATTTTTAAAAGACTATGAACTTTAGGAAATTTCCCCCAACAAATAGTAAAGAGCATTCATTATTTTATTTTTTAATTTGAATTCAAAAATATCCTTACAACCAAAATTTGTTCCAGGGGCGCTACCCCCGGAAACCCTTGTAGGAGCGCTGCCCCTTGACCCCACGACCTGACTGGCATGTCGAACCCCGCCAGGGGGCGCTTCCTCCTTGCACTCCCGACAGTTACTTATAAGTTTGCCTGTCCCCCTGAAAATTAAGGCTGGTTCCGCCCCTAACTAAAAGTTCACTAAAATACGAGATACTGTATTTCTAACAATTTTAGGATAGACATAATAAGTAAAACTCAAAATCATTTAAACCAAAAGTATGATTTAGGTTAAGAACTTTAATTATAGTAGTTTTTATAATTTGAGCAATGGAAAATATTGATCGAATTTGCTCTTTCACTCCCCTCTTTCAAATAGTAAAGGAAGTAGCGCCACAGACTTATGCTCATTCCAATAATTCATGTCCATGATAGTGCATTTTTTTAGTAATGAAAAATGTATCAAATTTAGTCCAAAGAAATGATGATTAAATCTTCAAAGCAAAGAGATGATAAAGAGGCTATGTCATTGCTAACAACTAAGAAACATATAACACCCACTATTTTGGGATTAAGGTAATCTCTATAATTTAAATAAATTCTCATTTATTATTGATATAGCTACTAATTATATGCTCTATGGTGTTTAATGAACCATAAATAAGTTAAAAATTTGTAAAAAAGGGAAAGAGAAACTCAATCCATTTCTGTTCTCGGGGTGCTACGATGTCAGAAGTTGTACCTCCATAGCACCAATCTCTCCAGTTTGAAGAATATGTGAACATTAAGAAGATTCTCTTAGAGCTTAGTAGTGATGGGGAGGTAGGCATCACAACACTGTGTTGAAATAATAGTTTTTATAAAATAAAATATCTTAATCCCTTTTATACTTCATAACCTTCAATCATTTTACTGAAGAAGAGAGAGGAAAAGGGGAGGAGAAAGAGAGGAGAGAGATAGAAAAGAGAATCTAGAAGCTAAAGCCTGGGTTCAGTCCGTCTGGACTTTTTGGGATTTTGTTAAGCAGAAGTAGACTTATGAACTCCTATCTCCTATTTCAGTTCAGTGATTTTATAAAAAAATGAATAAAAAATATATATTTTTATTGAGTTTAATGATATTTTCATCGTATAACTTTTATTATATTGGCGTGTGCTTCATTTTAAATAATTTGATTATATGAAGTTGTATTTTCACTGATTATTTTTACCTACGCAAATTTCTGGATATATGAATTGATTGAGGCCTTTTTGATATTTACAATACTTATATAAAATCCTTAAAATGTTAATTTGAATATTCCTTTGAAGCTAAAACTTGAATAGGAAAAGTTCAGTGAGTATAAAGTTGTATGGGAAGTGTGGCTTCTTACTCGCAACTCTAGCAATTTATACATCATCAATGTGATGCTTTTATAATCTAATAGAAGGATTTGACTTACCTAAAGTTATGATTAATTTATCTCTCACACAAATAATAATAACCTGAGCTAAAAATAATTTAATCATTATAGTAATATCAACATATTTCATTTTCCAAAAACATCTTACAATAATCCATATCACAGAGTTTGTACATCAAATAAATAAATATTGGATTATAAAAAAAATTATATTACCTTATACGTCAAGCTCAAATAGTCTTCCTCTAACAAGAGGAACTCTATTGGATCCTTTCTCTTGCCTATAATATTTGAAAATAATAGAGTGAGCTCAACCTGCTCAGTAGACTCCCTCCAACCCCCTTCACATATATAAATATTCAATTTAAAGAATTTAAAGAAAGTAATTATTAATAGCTAACTAAAAAATAAGGACTTCCAAACTAATAAAAAAAAAAGGAATATACCATTGTCTAGTATGGACACCTATCTTGGGGCTAACACATATACATTCATAACCATATAACCACTTTTCACAAAAATTTCCAGATGCCATATAGAATACTTTTTTTTTCAGAAGTTCACTTTTATTTTTCAATTCACAATAGAATTCATACATAAAATATAGAGTTTTATTGAACATATCTCAAATTTTTTTTGAATTTAACTAATTAGAAGAATACTAATATATGCAATGTAATGCTTAACATGTAAATGGCTTAAATCTCCACTTCCACTTATGCCTCTCTTTACCTCTTACACCAGTATCTAGCAAGTGGATCCATGATCTCTCCCACATTCACATCTTGCAGATGAGGCCAGAATATTCACTTTCATAATTACTTAATCTCCCACACCTTTCAATAAGTGTTGGCAGATTCCCACCCATATATGCATCAGGGAGATGGGGCAAGAAGAGTACATGTAGGTCCCTTGCACATAATAGAGAGTGCACTTTCTATTTTTTTTAGAATAGAACATCTCTAGTGCCACATAATGTAGAATGAAAATGCATTGCAGTAGTAAGTAAATTGATCATTCAGTGCCATATTTAGATGAAGCAAAAATTACAAGTAAAAGTATCAGTAATTATAAAACGGGATATTAACTAAAATCTTCCCTTCTTAATTTCTAACTTCAAATGAATATTCAAAAGAATATTTTTAAACCTCTTATATAACTATTGTATTTACCAGAAAAGCCTCCATTTGATAATATACTCATAAATTTGTACGGGAAAAATGAACTGTCAAAAGTTCAATCTTATAAAACTAAAATGTTCATAATAAGGAACACAATAACATACTAAAAATTTATTGGTAAAAACTTTGTAAAACCTAAGAAAAATAATTTTTTCTTTGTGATTTTGAATAGCCTAACTGAAATTGAAATCAAAGACTGGGGTTTAATAGTCTAATTCAAATTCTATTATTTCTTGAATTGTATTGACAAACAAATCCCAAACATTGGCCTATGAATCCTTCAATCTTTTTTCTCTTTCCCCTTCCCCTTTCCCTTTTTATTGTCATTTCTTCTTTGGTAAGGTTATTATTCTATTGAAAATGTCCTAGTGGTCTTAGATATTGAATATAATATTTTCATTATTTAAACCTAACAGCACATTGTTCGTTTTCCAAGTGCCGCAAAGCCCATCAAGAATCTTCCAGATTCTTCAAGAATATGTTTATTTGAGACCCGACACTGCGGTGGGATAACCTATGCGGCAACGCTAGCCCAACCTTTTTTTTTTCATTTTTTGTGAGCTCAATGTCACAATTGTACCAAACCCAGCAGCACGACGCCCGTAAGTAGATAAAAATCTAAACTTTAAGTTTTTATCTTTTTCAACTTTAAATTTTTGTTATTTTTTACAAAATTTAATATTTCAAGACTCATAATCAGTATTTGGGTTAGAATTGATGATTAGTTATAGAAAATTATGTGTGTTTGATGACATATATTTCATTCTCTCATCCTTACAAAAATATTATCCTCGATATTTCAAAGCCGCAATACAGTTAGTCAGGACTCAGTTATAATAAGTTAGGGTGCAAATATTTTATCTCAGTCTCTTTCTCCTAGGTTTCTTCTCTCTCGATCTATACTTTATTACATTTTGACCATCAGAATCTTTTTGTTTCTTAAATATTTATGATCAAAACTCAAAAGCCAGAATACATTCAGGTTTTTTTCTATACATTAGCTTTGGTTGCACTTCTATTTCAATTTCTAGTACACTCTGATTTACATCAATTACTCATTTTCTGAACACATACACCTGAAATATATTATAAATATTTGACATAGGATTTGGTAGCAATAACCTATAATATAATTTTCATATCCTTTCAATTGTTTTAATTGGTATGATATATTTAGGACTTAACTTACTATCTTTTCAATTACTTTAAATATGCTTACCCCCATCATCGGACTGACTTTTAAATACATAAAGTCTTCCTCTCAAAATTATAAATACATATGCTTAGAGTCAAAATATTTCCTTTGCCTCTCGTTAGTTTTTTCCAGTCATTTGCTAATCAACATAATGTTCTTAGTAGAATTGTTGTTGAAGAAAAGCCAAAAATACAAAGAAGTCCACAGTCCACACGTTTCACAAGCACGAACCTGCTCTTGTCCCGTCTATTTTGATTAGCTTAATTATTGCATAATTTCCAATTTAATTTCTCAAAAATTAATTACATTTTTTTTAAGAATATGTTCATATTATTTCTTTTTGAAAGAAATTTATTCGTTAAACAATCAAATTATCATAGTTTTTTTTTTTAATTTAAAGAGAAAATAATAAAGTAAAATAACAAAGCATTTGAAATAATGAATGATCAAAAGTCTCTAACAACAAGTTATTAGTGGTTAATTTTACCCAAACAACAAGTGAGAATGACGATGACCGATTGAAGACCGCTAAAGTTGGCAAGGATTAATTTTACCCAAACGAAGGGGGGATCGATGGTTGAAGTTTTTTGTGAAAGTGATTACAAAATTATTTGAGAAAGTAACTTATTTGAAATCAGCTGTGGAAAGTATCTTTCTATCAAAATAAGTTTTTTAAAAATAATGTGAACTATTGGCATAACAAAACTTGTGGTCTCAATCTAAAAACCAAAATAATAAGAAATTATTTTAAAACTTGTCTAAATAATGTTGAAGTTCAAATTTACTGTCAAAATACTTTTCAATTGAAATGCAACCTTCTAAAGGCTTTGGATTTTCAAATCCTGATAGTTTTTAAAGAGTGCCAAAACAACTTAAACAAGTTTCCAGTACAAACAGTGGTGTTAAAAAAATATTTAGTTGCTACATCAATGGCAGATTTAATCGGTGGCGGGGCCTCATAATCACATTGTTAACCATCATTAGTTTTGTTGCAGGATAATATATTCACGATGGTAAAGATACAATTTTTTTCATAGCGATGCACTGATTGTAAAACTTAATGAAGTTCTTAAATATCTTGCGAGAACTTACTCGCATATACGATTCAAGTTTTCGAATTCGTACAAGAACTTTCTTTATGATAAAGTTCTCTAACTTTTACAAGAACTCCTAACATGCAGTATGAGTTCTCTAATTCTTTGCAAGAACTCACATCATAATTTATGTAGAAGAAACCGAAACGGAAAACTTGAATTTACATAAGTCTTAAATCCTCGAGATTTTAAACAAGATGATTTTCACAATCTTTAATCGGAAGAAAAACATACATTGATTCATTTTAAATTCGCCGAATTCCAAAATACGGTTTCTCTCCCTTCTCTTTTCACTTTCTTCTATCTTGAGTTAATCCTCTATGAAACAAAGTAACTCCTCTTATAATGACAGAGAGAGGACCAGTAGTTATTTCCTGCGGATTGGTTACAATAACCGCTCATCGGAGTTATTTTACAATAACCGCTCATAGGAGTTATTTGATCAAATGATCCATAAACAAATGATCAAATCATCTCTTCTTGACCAATAAGATTTAAACATAAATAATTAAATATTAATAATTCAAATATATGGGTCACATAATGGTTTATATAATTAAATATATATTATTAAATAATTATTGCGACGTCTCGCATAATTAATATATTTAATTATTCTAACACTGATATCAAGCACACAAACATATAACTGAGAGAGATAAGAAACACCAGAGATTTTATATGTAAAAATTTGAAAGACGAAAAAATCATGAGGCATTGTCTAGGTGAAATGATTCACTATATTTGAGTGAATTACAAAGGTTGATCCATCCCTTAGATATGATTAAATTATAATAGTTTGGGGAATTGGTCGAACTTTGTATGGGTTCTCAAGAGTTTTTAATAACCGTGGTCGAACAACAGAGATCCAAATCCTAGAGATAGTGATAGAGAGATGGTGCAACGCACGTCGACGGCCAGAGGAGGTCTGATGGAAGTCGACGATAAGTAGGAAGTTTTGCTATGGTTAGTAGATGGGTGACAGTCAGTGGCTGAGCGGCGATTCGATGGTGATTGTCAGAGGTCGAATGCTAGGCTGAGGTCTAATAGATGTTGTCGACCAAGCAAAGCTTTGACGATGATTGGTTTGAGGTTTAACACCAATCGTACGACTATTAGGTTGAGGTTCAACAATGGTACGCAGTTGGGAGGAGGTCCGATGATCGTTGGGATGAAGTCTATTGTTGATCGGTGGCCGAGTGGATGTTTTAGCGATGGTCGATAACTAGGAGATTTTCAAGGGCGTTCGGGTTGTTTCCAAGCGGAGGTCGACCGGTGACCTAGTGGTGGTCAGTAGCAAGGAGGTGGTTCTATAGTAGTCGACATTTGGATGGTGTTTCGAGGGTTTTCAGCTATCGGGCAGTGATCCAATGGTAGTTAGCAGTACGGCAGTGGTCAAGCATTAGTGGTGCTTGAATGGGTAAAATCATCATTGAAGCCTCATAGCTCTCTCAACTTTCTAGCTAAAGGTCTCCTTTCATGTAGAGAGTGTGGATATATTTATAGATTTGTGAGTGGCAGACACTTTAAATATGGATAAGATCCAGGGCAAATTCGAAGACGAAGTGCTCGTTGGATGATGTCCGAATCAAGTGGATTTATCTCATCAAGCTACTCGATCTGACTACGAACATGCTATATTTGGATTTCATTTGGTCATCCAATTAATGCCTAAAATCTTCCCAATATGCTTTAAACTCTTGATATGAGCCCATTTGGGCTCGGATTGAACCAATTTTTTGTGGCATTGGGTTCTCCTTATTTAGACGTTCAATTTGAAAGTAAATTGGCTAAAAATTTGAGTTTGGATTGTCCTGAATTTAATTTTTAACGATGCCAACTTAAATATGCCTCAAGATTTGTGCTCAATCAAGGCTATTTTCAGTGATATATCTAGATTCTTAATTAGCTTAAGTATTTTTTTTTCTAATGTTTGATTGATCTAACGGGTAGGCTTAAACAACATGTGATCATCCTCATTTTGTCTGAAAGTATTTGCGAATCATTGTCCCCAAAATTAGAGAAAATCAAAATGATATGTTGAGTGTTAGAACTATTTTGAATTACTTGGTTGATTGGAAAAAAAACACAAGTGATTATTTTTTTCTATTTGGCTTAGAGCAAAATGATTGTTATGTATACTCAAATGAAGGCGTTGACTGGTTGCCAACATGCAGGCGTGGCTGCAGCTTATGACAATAATGTCAGAGAGTTTAAAGTGTTTTTGAAAATTAATAAGTCTAATGATTTTCAAATACATCAAAATAGAACTAAATGATAAATTCTAATTAGTTTAAAATTCTACTCTACATTTTTTTTACTTCCTACCAAAGATCAATATTCTTAAAATTTTTACATTTGAAATACTTTAACACTTGTTAAATAAAATTAATCAGCCACTAAAAGACATCAAAAAGCTTTATGATACCTTTTGATATAACTAGAAAGTATTTTGATTGGCGCTTTCCTATAAGTAATCAAAATCTTTCAAAATATTTACCAACTTAACCAAATGAGCAATCAATATTTTATTTTTCAATAGTTTTTGGTTGAGAAAACAAATGTAACAAAAATATTGATCTTTCATTTGGCTAAGAAAATAAATGTATCAACAAAAGTACTATTTATTACTCATTGAAAAGGTGTCATCAAAGCACTTGTTAGTTATATCAAAAAGCTCTTTATTGTTTTTGAGTCATGTGACTTGCATACTTTAAACAAAATGTATCAAGAAGCTAAAATCCTCTTGCAACTATTTCTATTTATCGCACTAAGGACAAATAGCTAATTGACTTAAAAGTAATAATATTAACTGATATTAAGAAACTTAATAATAAATAAATAAAGCAAGAGTGTAACACTTGTTGATTATTCCAATCTAGCACTTGAATTTTCTGATGGCCTTTCTAATTATGCTTAAAAGTAGCTAAGTTAATAACTTGAAGATAAGTGTTTATTTGCAATGAGCAAAATAGTTATAAAATGATTAATTTCTAGTAGAAAAACATATTTAGAAACTATTGAGACCATCACTCTGCCGGTGATATGTTGGTCATATATATATATATATATTTTTTCATCATTACATTTGTCAACTTTGATTTCAAACATGTGCACGTCTCTCATATGTGCTCAATAAGTAGCATTCATTTAAGTGATTGATTATATTCAAATAAAATTAAAATAATAATCGATGCTTTTTTCTTATTTAGGAAGTAGAGGAGACTATCTTGAGCCAATTTTTGTTCAAGAGTTTAAATGTATCTTGAATCTTAAAATTCTATCATAAATATGAGTGAAAAAACTTTCAAGATAATAATTCAAATGGGTATAGATTTATCAAGAAATATCAAAGGTATGCTTTTTCAAAAAAAATTTGTGATATGTTTGCTGCCTGCTCTGCTAGGTTTTCTCTCTGCGCCGCCTTTCGTTGCGAGGATGTCTGCCGCCTCAGGGAAGCTTCTCTCTAGTTCCCCTATTTTTTTCCGTGCTTTGGCTTTATTTTTGTGGTCTTCATGGCGAATGCTCGCCTTCGCGACCCAGGTTTCCTTAATGGAACTTCTCCGGCTCTTTCGTCTAAGAAGGCCTTATCCAGGGCTTCCTCCTATTTGTTTCCTGATTTGCGTATTTCGTCTCACCGGGGTTTACCGGCGTTGTTGATTTCTGAGGAAGAGATTTGCTCCCTTGCTGCTTCTTTTGAATTTTCTTTGGTCGGTCGGTTTCCTAGAAAGCGGCATTTTATCGATGCCATTCAATTTTTTTTTTTAATTTGAAACTTATCGAAGATTGTTTGGTCATGGTTCTTAATCCCATGAACGTTTTGATTAAGCTCGTGAACGACTTCGATTATTGTCGGATTTTCTCTCATCGATCCTATTTCGTGAATAATTGCTATATGAAAGTGGTGAAATGGTCCCCTAATTTGGATGTTGAGGTTGATTCTCTGATTGTTCCTATCTGGGTTTCGTTCCCTCACCTTAGACCCCATCTCTTCACTCATAGGATTCTTTTTGGTTTGGGTTCTCTCTTCCGTCACACGCTCAAATCGGACACAGCCACTACTTTGGGTTCCAGTCCTTCGGTGGCTCGCATTCTCGTTAAATTGGATGTTACCAAACATTTCTTTGATTAGATTTCTGTAGGCTCTGCTAATACAGGTTACGTTCAATCTATCATCTTTGATGATATACCCCATTTTTGTTTGCACTACAATTCGTTAGGGCATTTGAAGGTTGATTGTCGTATTTTACATCCCAATCTTATTGTGCCAAAACCTGTGGCTGCTCCTCTTGCGATGTCTGGGTTGAATGTGTCAATGCTAGCTCTATTGATGCTCTTAACCCGCCCTCTCATTTAGCTATTGAGAATGTAGAAAATGCTATGGATAATGCTATGCTCCTACCGGGTTGTGATGTTGGTAATTCTATAGCTGTTGATGTCGTTTTGTCCCCTAACGCTTTACCTTTTATTCCTCCTGTTTTTGACTTGGGCTCTCTAGAACCTATTTCTCCTGCCCATTTGTCTGTTAATTTGAACGGTTTGAATTCTGGTGTTGAGTTAGGTGCAGTTGATTCCTCTGTGCAGGTTTGTGAGGAGGTTGTGGCTGGGTTCTTACCTTCTATATTAGAATGTGCTATGAATTCTTAACCAGTGGTTTTGGTGGTAGGAGATGTGTCTGCTTCATGCTTCTTTTCTGGTAAATCAAAGCCAATAGTAGAAAATGGTCAAAATCGTCTGAAACTAGCTCTCTGTTTAAAATCTTCCCTTCTAAATGTTAATTTAAGGGGATTTTTATTTTAGCCAAAACAGAAATGAAGTGGAAATTAATATTTTTATAAAAATTTGACCTAATGCATGTTGCTCCAAAAAAAGATGCCCTGTGTCAGCACTATTTCTATTGAAATGGACTAGTATGAGAGCTGAGCACCGCAACGCCCCCAAACCCGAGGCCAAAAATCTCCCAAGTGAAATTTTCAGACATCATGTTTCATGCATACAAACCCTTTTAGCATGCTTCATAATAAAGTTCAAGCATTTACATGCATACAGATCATTCTCAAACACGCACAAAATGAAAATATAGAAGTTCCATCACACAAGACTTATAGAGTTGGGTCAGAATGGGTGTAACTCTATTGTAGTGGGTATTAAAATCTTATTACACAAGGCCATTGTGACATGTTTCTTCATAGAGTCCATGCATTTACTGTAACAACCTGTATTTTGATTTTGCCAATTTTTTTCTGGAGCCATTATAACTGTAAATCGTAAACCATCTTTGCCATGGTATTTTGGTTGAAGTATTTTACATAGACTTTTTTTTTTTTTGTATTTTTTGACACCGGTGAAAATTCTTAAGGAATTGGTATATACTGGTATAAGTGAGGATTTTGAATCGTTAGGTGTCCGTTTTGCAAAACGATTTCACCGATATTTTTTTTAAATAACATGTTTTATTTTATGGATATTTTTTGTAATTTTTGAAGTTCTAAAATGATTTGTTTGAATTTATACTAAAATATTTTTTAAAATTAGATATAAAATATTAAATTCTTTTTTTAATACAAATATCTTAAGTCACGTACATTACTTAAAGCCTCTTTCTTCTTATATCGCATAACATAGGTTAATTAAGAGGGGTTAAGAGAGAATTTAAAGGAGAAAGAAAATGAGAATTGAGATTTGGAAGCTGCGGTGTAATTTTTTTTCATTGGGTTAGTTGAGAGATTTACTCGTCTTGTTGTAAGGAACTTTTATCAAATTTCTGATTTCAAAGATTTTGTGTTTTTTTGTATTTTTCTGATCAAATTTGTGTTTCCGTTACCAAAAAATGTGAATAATTTTATATTGGAAAAAATTACACCTTGTAACTTTATGTATGTTATAGTTATCATGATAATGAGTATTTCGAGTATTTATTTGAGATTTTTCACATTGTGATTTTAAAAATACATCAATTATTTGTCTACTTTAAAATTTATTTTGAGCTGTAAAAATACTAGTGTAGTACAGTAATGTCTTCAAACATCATTTTATATAATTCCTGATTATTTAGTAATTTTCTAAAAATATGTTTTTTGCCTAATAGAATTCTTTGTTACTGTCGTTATGACATTTTGACATATTCTTAATTAAGCTCAATTGTGCATTATTTGTTGCAATGCATTAAAAATGTATGTGGACATGTGCATGAGTAATAGATGGTCATTATTTCTATTATAGTATTGTGATGATAATGTGCATGTGTGAAAGAAACAAGTAAAGAGTATTGACCCGTTGTTGAAGACTGATTGACCTGTACAAGATGGTGGACCGATAAACTTTTCTTTAAATACTGTAGTTTGGTGTTATCCTCTACTAATTCACGTAATACATTAATTGAAAGTTATAAAGAGATTATTACTATACCGACGAACAAAGAGTGACGACACTTTTTACTGAGCCAACAGTTTACTAACCTTAATACTAAAACTGAGAAATACTGTGATAGCTAGGACTTCTACTTGTTTAATTAGTATGACTGTTGAAATACATGTTCTTAAGGCATTGTTCTTATTATTGTACAGATTTATTGTTACTGCACAATTTTACTATTATTACATTATTCTACTGCTCCTACCACTGGATTTTTACTGTTGCTGATATAGATACTGATACAATTTGATAGTACTGATTCATTATATTGATATTAAGCATGAGATATATTTAGCATGTGATATAAAATATCAAGATAGCATGTGTACATTCTTATATGATTTTACTATATTGATTTGATTTTAAGTGTATATGATTTTTGAGAATAAATATAGATGCGTATATAGATGTTTTGAATTATAAAATCTTTTTTTTTATTAGTGATAGATGATATTAGATAGCTCTGGTTATTATTTATTTAAATAATAAATGAATAATTCTTGCAATTTAGATTCTGGGGCAACACATTTACAAGCGTACACATCATTATAAAACAAAAAATATATGATCCTTATTATTTTAACACTTAAGTCGAGTAAATAGGGTACATCTATATCATCTCTAAATATGTTTACTATGCAACTTCTCTTTTAGTTTTTGTGCTTCATTGCACATTGACCTTTAAGATCTGTTTATTTCTCAATTTCCTCCCATCATATGACAATTTTTTTTAGTTCTTAATTCTTTATAGCTCAAATCTTTATATACCTCAACCTCATCTACATAAACTCAATTGGTAGAGTCAGATATCCATTTCATCAATTAATATTCTCCTCCTTGTTCACTTATTTAATTATTTTTAATGCCATTTTAAATTAGCTTTAATTGATTTCCACAATTACATGTATTCTTTTTTAACAACCCAAAAACCTATATGGTTTAGTGAATATGCCTCGTTCAATTTTAATTTTAAAATATGGAAAATTATATTTGAATCTATTGCTATCAAACCTTTTCCAAATTTTCTTAAATCAAATTTAGAATAGTTTAATTTATGCCTTTTTTTAATAAGGATTAAATTGTTATTTTTTTTGGTTTGCTTTAATTCTATACTAAATCTTTGAATTAAAAATAAATCCTAACATGCTTATTCTACAATTATAGTGAATCTTCTACTCTTATATCTTTTTGCTAATTGTTCACCCTTCCAAGTCATATAAGATATTATTTATACGAGACACTTGATCAAATAAATTGTGGGTAGATTCTCTTGTTGCGATCGTTTGATGAGTTTCTGATTGAAATAAAGAAAAACTAGCACGATTAAATTCTGTTTGGGGACATTTAGGCCAATTAAGGCATACTCACACATAGAAACTTGTATGATACCAAGACACTTGTTTCTCTCCTTTATTATTTTAGATTAATGATGAGTTATACATTTTAAATATTACATTTGTTTTCAACTCTTTTCTGTAGAGCTTTATTTTATGAATCCTAAATATTTTTATTGCGGAATGTTTTGCACAAATCTAATTTTCATATCACATTATGTCACTTGGATACAGTACACAATAATCTATGTTTGCCAATGCATTTGTTCAGGAAGAAACATTAATAGAAAATGTTGATCCTCTTATCAATAATATTGTGGTATTCGAATAAATAAATATTTTCATCTTATCAATAGAAATTTTGTAGATTAACATGCATGGATTGCAAGACCAAAGTTAATTTGGTGTAATACATAAAAAACTCATCCCCCTAGTCTAATTAAGTATTTTTTGATAAATGACTCATGTGTCATGTTACTCCTTTCTCTCACAACACACACACATAGATATATATATATATATATATATATATATATATATCATAAATTTTTTTCTATTGATTACAAATGATGCCCCCTCCTCAGGGAAAGGTGCTGGCACATCATGTAAATTTACATCTTGTTGGGATGAGGAAGAAAACCACACAACAAAAACATACAAGAAATAAAAATGCAGTGGAAATGAAGAACACTAGGATTAAACGTGAAAAAACCTAGAACTGTAAACAAACCATGGAGCCACACCAGACCAAGAATTTCACTACAAATTTGTTTAAAAAATAGTATAGATCGCTCTTCTCTGTCACTCTCTTCTTGTTTCTCTACACGTTTGCACCATCTGGATTTGTCAATGAACCATATGATATACTTTTAGTTGTATTTATTTGGAGAAAGCGATTAAAAAATATAGCTACTTAAAACATAGTGACTACATCATATACTATATTCTACTAAAAAGTAAAATTTTGTTAATGACAATGTAATTTTTTTATTCAATAAATGTTAGTACTAGTTCGGATTTGTACAATTTTGTTATTTTTAGTTGTTAGTACAATTTTGTTATTTTCTCTTTCCATTAAAAGTTGTTATTTTCTCTTTCCAATAAAAAGTGCAATTTTGTTCATTTCTATTTTCATTAAAAAATAAAATTTTGTCATTCCATAAACTAAAAAATTTTTAATGGCAAAATTTTGTTAGTTTCTACTTTCATTAAAAGTACAATTTTGCTATTCCATTAAATAACAAATTCCGCCAAAATTTTTATTATTTTATCTTTCATTAAAAAGTACAATTTTGTTATTTTCTCTTTTCATTAGTAAGTACAATTTTGTTATTTTCTCGTTTCATTAAAAACTACAATTTCATTATTTCTTTAATTAAAAAAAATTAATGACAAAATTTTGTTTAAAGTAAAATTTTGTTTTTTTCTCTTTTCTTTAGTATGGACAATTTTTGTTATTTTCTCATTTCATTAAAAATTACAATTTCATTAAAAATTACAATTTCATTATTTCATTAATTAAAAAAAATTAATGACAAATTTTTTTTAAAGTACAATTTTGTTATTTTATCTTTTCATTAAAAAGTTTAATTTTGTTATTACATTAAATAACAAAATTCCACCAAATTTTAATGACAAAAATTTGGTTATTTTCTCTTTTCCTTAAAAGTTGCAATTTTGTTATTTTCTCTTTTCATAAAAACTACAATTTTGTTATTCCATTAAATAAAAAAATTTTAATGACAAAATTTTGTTTAAAGCAAAATTTTGTTATTTTCTCTTTTCAATAAAAAGTGCAATTTTGTTATTCCATTAAATAAAATAAATTTAATGGTAAGTTTTTGTCATTAAAATTTTGTTATTCAATGGAATGGCATTTTTCAAAAAAAAAAAAAAAACTGGAATAGCAAAATTGCAATATTTAATTAAAAAAATAACAAAATTATATTTTTAATGGGAAAAAAAATCAAAACTTTTAATGGAAAGAGAAATTAACAAAATTGTACTAACAACTAAAAATAACAAAATTGTGCAAATCCGAACAAGTACCAACAACTAAATTAAGGTATTATTCAGAGTGAAAAGTGACTCATATTCATTAAAATTATATCATATGGTAATCTAAATATTGTGATTTTATTGTGTTTATATCGGATTTGTAAAGGGAAGACAGTCCCCCCTCCACTCAACCATTGTTCAATATGCACAACATTACAACATATGATATTAAATAAATAAATAAAAACTTAAATAAGTGCCACAAGTAAAGAATGTATCTTCACTACAAACTGAGAGCACTAAAGTTCGTAACGTTGAACTTGCAAGCATAGGGACTACTGAATATATCAAGGGCCTCACATATCCTATTGTTAAGACACAGCAGCCTCATGGTTGAATACAAACATCATTTGAAATAATACCCTTTCTCGACAGATGGTCAAGTTTCAAATCCTCGTTAGTTTCACCTACTAGTGAAAAGTTTTTAATAAGGACGATATGTGTTCACAAATTAGCATAGCATCTATTTGTAAACATTTCATACCAAAGCTTTTTAGCCTGGAACTCGACAAATTGAAGTGAGATCCTAGGCAACAATACAATCCGAGTGATCAGCACAATCAGATTTCACACAACTAACGCATCATGTAGAGTTGGAAGAATCCAGTGGCATAAGAGTTATTCTTAAGAGATCATTGGAATGTTTATTTTCTCAATAAGACCATGCTCGAGCGACAATAGTTGGAGGGGCTATGGTCAAACAAAGGTGGTTGGAGAGAATGTAGTCTTCTAATCGAGGCCAGAGGGACTTTAGTCAAGAAATGGTGGTAAGAAGGAATGTAGGCAGGCAATGCATGTCAGAGGGACAATTGTTAGATGACTAAGGTCAAAGGGTCCGTAATCGGGAGATCAAGGTCAGAGGAATCATAGTAGAGCGGCCAAGGTCAGAATAGTTATAGTTAGTGATAACGAATAGAGGACCATAGTGAGAAATGACGGTTTGTGGATTGTAGTCGGCGAACAACAATGGTCGGAAACACCATGATATGGAAACTATGGTTAGAGGGACCGTAGTCAGGAGACAGAGGTCAGAGGGACTATAGTTGACCTTTGGTGGCTTGAGGACCATAGTTGCATGAAATAGAGGCCAAAAAATCATTATTGAATGACAATAGCCTAAGGATTATAGTCGAAAGATGGTGGTCCAAGGATCTTAGTTGTGGGAAATGGAGGTCGAAGGGACTGTAGTTGAGCAATGGTGGTCCAAGGGACCATATTCTAGCGATGGTGGTCAGATATCATAATCGAGAAACTAAGAGATGGCTTTCCACAGACAATGACAAACTATTGCGTGTTGGTATATTCATAATGGTAAAAAGATGGAAAGTTTAATATTTTAGCTTTTTATAAAAATTTAGAAAACACATAAATAAGAGAGAGGAGTGCAATAGTTATAAGAGACACCAAATTTTTTATGTAAAACATCTTGAAATACATGTTCCCTAGCCTAGTTGAAATGTTTCTACTTGTATTTATCACTTATCTCAAGAGAAGGTGTTGGCCTGATGTATATATATATATATATATTTCATTTTTTATGATTTTGTTATTTTCTTATGTAGCAAATATACATCAGATTGAGCACGTACATTATATAGGTAGAGTTGAAAGAATCCAATGGTAAAAGAGTTTTTGATAAGAGAACATAAACATATTTGTATGATCAGAAGGACTCTATATGGAGAAGGTTCTCGACATACTGTAGTAATAGTGGCCCAAGTGATTGTAGTCGGCCAATGATTGATGTCAGAGGTTTCATTGTTGAGTGACAGTGGTCTAAGGAACCATGGTACGACGAATGAGGTCTAATAGACTATAGTTGCGCAACAAAAATAAATGAGATCTTAGAGTTATGAAAGTCAGGGGGACCATAATTGGCGATAGTAGTCCGAGGATCATAATTAGGTGACAGTGGTCAGTGGATCATAATCAGTGGGTGATGGAGGTCAGAAGGACTATAAACAGATAATAATAGTTTAAGGATCATAGCCATGAAACTATGATTTGAGGAGCACAGTCGACTAGTGATGTAGGTTTGATGGATCATGATTAGGTGAACATGGTCGAAGGGATAATAGTTGGTCAATGGAGGCCGAAAAAACTATAATTAGGTATTGTTAGTTTTGTTGATCATAGTAGATGAGCAATGGAGGTTAAAAAAATTGGTGTCATATGACATTGATTTGAAAATTCAAGTCAGGAAATTATAGTTTGGGGACTCTTGTTGGCGAAAGATAAATCTAGAGATTATAGTCATGCGACTGAGGTTAGATAGATAATAGTCGACAACTGTGGTTGGAATGAACATAGTTCGGCGATGGTGGTCGGTGAGATCGTAGAGAGGAATGGTGGCTGGATTAATCTTAGTTGGGCAACAGTTTTCAAATGGACTGTATTAGGGTGAGGTCCTTGGAATTATTCTATGCGATTGAGGTCCAAGGATCATAGTTAAAAAACGATTGAGGAAAAATGGACCATAGTCATGTAAAAGTGATATGAAGAATGAGTCGGGCTATGGTGGTGCAAGGATTGTAATTGTATAATGGAGGTCAAAGGGATCATAGTCGAGCGACAAAGATAGGAGAGAAAGTAATCAAGCGATGGAGGTACACTACAGGAAAAAAACATCATTTTTTGGAGCCCATTTCCTCCGAAAAGATGGCCAAAATCAGTCAAAAATAAGAATTCCTGGTGGATTTAAGGGGGAAATTTTTTGTTCGTAAAACACACATCGAAAAAGTCCTAGCATAAAATAATCCGCCGTAATCATTTTCAACAGATTTACGGCAAAAAAAGCCACCTGAAAAATCTTTTTGGTGGATTATTTATGCTTCGAAACATTAAAAAAATAATTATTTAGGTTGTGAGAAAACCCAACCGGCCCTCCCTAGGCCACCCGCAAGCCCAAGCTCAGTGCCTATGATAGTGTTCGAACACCGCCCCTCCGCGCGCGCAAACTTTTTACCATCTGGCCATTAAGCAAAACTTGCTAAGTTTGCTAGTTTTGTTAATTTAAATTATAACTTGAAAATATAAAAAGTAACATTTTTTAGAAGTAAAACAATTTTTAAAGATTAAAAAAAAAATTAATTTATTTTAACAATGAATTATAAAATTAGTTAATTTAATTTGAAAAAAAATTAAATAATTTAACTTAGTTTAACAAAATAAATAATTATACAAATTTATTTTAATTTAAGTTTTTATTTAAAAATTTTAATTTTCGGTTATTAAATAATTAAATAATTAAATTATAACTCAATTTATCATAGTATAATTTAAGTTATTAAATTAGTTATTAATTTAAATAATTTAATTTATATTTTAAAATATAAAAACATTTAATTTAAATAATTTAATTTAACAATAAGTTATTAAATATAACATAATTTCTTAATTTCCATCAGAAATCCATTAGAAATTTCATCATAAATAAATTTGTCGGAAATCTAATCAAAGCATTTGTCAGAAATTCATCTGAAACATTCCGTTAGAACTTTATCGGAAAATCCACCGAAATTTGTGACGAATTTACTTTTGTAGGAAATTCCGTCGGAAATGAATTGTTTTCTTGTAGTGGTAAAAGGGATTGTTGTTAGGCAATAATGGTTGGAATGATTATAGTCAGGTGATTTTGGTTAGAAAAATCATACTCATGTGATTGAGGTACGTGGGATCACTATCGAGTGATTGAGGCGTTAATTCGACAATTGTTGGGCGACGGTTGTCCAAGGATTATAGTCAGTGGATGACTAAGGTTAGATGGACCTTACTTAGGTGATGGTCGTTTGAAGATTTTAGTTACGAGATGATGGTCTGAGGATCACATTGTATGGCTGATGGTTGTTCAAGGGTCATATTTGATGAGCAACTGAGGTTGGTAGGAACATAGCTAGGAAATTGAGGATTACGAAACCATGGTCTAATTATGTTGGTTAGAGGTTAAATGATAGAAGTCAAAGGGATAACTTTAGACAACCATTCGAGGGACCATAAAGTGGCGAAAGCAACCAAAGGACCATGGTCATTGAGTGACTAAGGTTGAAAGAACTGAAGTTAAGAGACAATGATATGAAAACCATAGTAGACAAACAATGAAGATCAGAAGGACCTTTTATCTTGTGATAGAGACCTAGCAGTAGTGGGAAAATAGAGAATTGATTATGATGGTAGGGAGGTGGTCATGTAGTGACAACCTGGTTGAGGTCTGATGATGGTGGTTGGTTTGATGTTTGAGGATGATTGTCTTGTGAGACTGCACTAGAAGTTTTCAATATAAGTAATTTCAATATAACTATTATGAGGTTAATAATTATATCATGGGATGTGTAATCCAAGGGTATTTTTAGAATAGCTAGGTAAATAACTTAAGGAAATCTTTTTAAAATACAATATGCTTGTCTATGGATTGAAAATTTAAAGGATTTACTCAAATATTATTGTGAAATGTTTTTGTAGAGGGCTCATTAAATTGCTTTGCCAACTTTTCCAGATGCTTTGTTTCAAATTAATAAGAGATAATATATTAGAATATAAATACATATTGTAAAAATAACGAAAATCAAGAGGTCATTGCCAGTAAAATAATTTGAGGACTTATTATATTGCTTTACCAACTTTTGATGTTACTTAAAAGTATTACACTTTCTATTCGAAGTTCTATAAATAACTTGGAAATTATAATCAATCTACAAAAAGTTCTCAATTTAAATTTGTTACTTAAAAGTATTATTTAGGATGTAACTAAATTTGGTTAGCTAAGCAAATTTAAGAATTTATTTGGAACCTCTTTCTTATTGCTCTCATCCATAATAAAGCCTAAATTTTGTCATTGGCAGTTTAGCTAAACAAAGAAAATTTAGAAAACATATCTAATTTGCTTGTCTGCTCCTCCACTTTTGTTTCTTGTATATAATTAGTTATAATTTCCAAGAGATTAGAACTTTTAAAAGACTAAGAGGTATATATATATATATATCCTAAATAATTCTTTTAATTCACATTAAAAGTTGGTAAAACAATATAATAAGTCCCTGTCATTTATACTGCCAATGATTTCTTGATTGTCTTTATTTTACAATATGTATTTATATTCTAATATTATATCGCTTAAAAAAAAAAAAAAAAGCTGAAGTGGAGCTTGTGAGAAGGCAGCGGAGAGAGAGAAGGAGAAGATGTAAACAAGACAGAGAATGGAAAATAAAGGAAAGGTATATTATTTCAGGTACAGATACAGGCATATATATATATAGTTTCCTAGAAGAGAACAGAGGAGATTAATTACAATTAAGCCTGACTAATGGTAGAGCATTAACAGCTGTTAAGAGCCCCCCTCAAAGTGATCGTTCGGCGGCCGAACGGTCAGTTTGTGACGAAGCAGTTCGAACTGATTTATTGGCAGAGGCTTTGTGAGTACATCGGCAATCTGTTCTCCGGAGTTGACATGAAGGATGGTAATCGAGCCTGAGTCGATGTGTTGCCGGATGAAGTGGTGGTCAATCTCAATGTGCTTTGTGCGGGCATGAAACACCGGGTTTTTAGCAAGGGAGATGGCAGAAGTGTTGTCACAGTGAATTGTTGTGGGCAGCGGTTGTGGTAGCTGCAGTTCTTCTGCAAGCTTGCGAAGCCAAATGACTTCAGTAGTTGCCGCGGCAAGTGCCCTATACTCCGCCTCAGTGGAAAATCGGGCCACCGTTGCTTGCTTTTTGACAGTCCAAATGAGGTTGTCTCCTAAAAAGGTGCAGAAACCTGAGACTGATTTCCGGTCTGCATTGTCGGATGCCCAGTCGGCGTGAGTGTATGTCGACAGTTGAAGATTGCCGAGCGTGAGAGGGAGACCGTAGTGCAGAGTGCCTTTGATGTATCTGAGAAGACGTTTGAGTGACTTGAAGTTTAGCTCGGTTGGAGCATGCATATGTTGACATATGCGATTAGTGGCGAAGGCGATGTCTGGACGGGTGATCGAGAGGTATTGTAGTGAGCCTGCAAGCTTGCGGTATAGGTGAGGATCGGAGAAGGGAGGATCAGGTTGCTCCAAACTTGATTTGGACGGAGAGATGGGAGTGGGACACGGACTGCAGTCGGCTAACCCAGATTGTTGAAGGAGTTGTTGGGCATAATGTTTTTGATCCAAGAAGTAGCCAGATTTGCATTTGGTGACTTGAATACCGAGAAAGACAGAGACTTGGCCAAGTTCTTTGAGTGCAAATTTGGATTTGAGCTGTTGGAGAAGATCTTGAATGGTGGATGGGTCATTGCCTGTTAACAAGATGTCGTCAACGTAAACGAGAAAGAAGATTTGAGTAGTAGTGCGATTAAAGATTAGAAGGGAAGGGTCGGACCGACTAAACCTGAACCCGAACTGCAGAAGGAGGTTGGTAAGCTTTTGGAACCATTGACGCGGCGCTTGCTTAAGCCCGTAAAGAGATTTGTGGAGTTTGCAGACATAGGTTGGGTTGTGCGTGTCGATGAAACCCGGTGGTTGACGCATATATACTGAGTCAGTCAGATCTCCATGGAGAAAGGCATTCGAGATATCGAGTTGACTGACAGGCCAGTCACGGTGTAATGCAAGAGTGAGCAGCATACGGATGGTTGTTATTTTGGCGACGGGACTAAAGGTCTCGGTGTAGTTGATCCCGTGTTGTTGATCGAACCCTTGAGCAACAAGACGTGCCTTGTAACGATCGATTTTGCCATCCGGGGAGATTTTTGTTTTGAATGTCCATTTGCATCCTAGGATTGGATCTGTTTTAGGAGGATGAACGAGCGTCCATGTGCCTTGTTGCCTGAGTGCTTGAATTTCATCAAGCATGGCCGAACGCCATTGGGGAAATTTAGAAGCCTGAAGGAACGTCTTTGGAGTTTCAATGTTTGAGACCGTTGCAGACAAGTCCAGGATTTGTCTCGGTTTATAAATCCCGGATTTGGCTCTCGTTTGCATTGGATGTAGAGGGACAGTAGCCTGTATGACAGGGCTAACCGATGTTGGGCTGGTCCGGATGGAAACGGATTGTGACGCTGGGTGGGTGTGAGCGGGAGTAGACCGAGCGGATTGCACGTGAGTTGGAACAGATATGGTATTTGGTAGGTCTCGGACCGATGTTGGAGTGATGAGCAGAGGTGAAGTTGGCAATGCTGAGTTGTGGTCCGAGGAATTGAGAGTAGCTGCAGGCTGCACAGGGTTAGAATAGGGAAATGTAGATTCGTGGAATGTGACATGCCTGGATATGTAAGTTTTATTTGTTAGAGTATCGAAGCATCTATAACCTTTATGTTGTGAGGAGTAGCCCAAGAATATGCAGGTTTTAGATCGGGGCGAGAGCTTGTCGGGGGCATGAGGACGAAGCCAGGGGAAGCAGAGACAGCCGAAGGTACGAAGGTGAGTGTATGATGGAGCCTTGTGATGAAGACGTTGATACGGAGAGTTCCCTGCGAGTGCTTTGGATGGCAGCCTATTGATCAGATAATTTGCCGTGGAAACGGCTTCAGCCCAGAATTGTTTGGGAAGAGTTGATGTATGAAGTAAAGCACGGGTGACTTCCAAAAGGTGTCGGTTCTTTCGCTCCGCTAATCCATTCTGTTCTGGAGTGTGAGGGCAGCTGATTTGGTGAGTTATACCTTGGGTGGATAAAATTTTTTTGAATTGGGTGCTATTGAACTCTCCTCCTCCATCGGATCTTAAGAATTTTGGTGTTGTATGAAACAGGTTTTTCACAAGAGAGCAAAAGTGAGTAAACTTTGAAAATGTTTCAGATTTAGAATGCAGTAAGTACAACCAACTGAATCGGGTAAAGTCGTCAATAAAGACAACATAATAGTTGAACCCGTTAGTACAAGATTGAGGTGCTGGACCCCAAACGTCAGTATGAACTAAGTAAAAGGCATGAGGTGAAGAAGTAGTACTTTTATTAAAAGCTAGCTTATGGCTCTTGGCCAAATTACATGAAGTGCACAAAAAATTAGCTGAAGCAGTAACTAGTTCGGGTAAGGAAGTTCGGAGGCGCTGGAATACGCCATGGCTCGGGTGACCCAAGCGTTCGTGCCAGCGTTTACTGGATCCAGCCGTGGCCATGTTGGTTTGCGGGCTGTTGACAGATGGATCCCTGAGGGTGTAGAGGCCGTTATGCAGTCGACCATGAAGAAGAGGACGGTGGTCCTGAACATCCTTGATCACAAAGCCGTTAGCATTGAAGAAAATGGATACATGATTATCGGTTGTGAGTTTAGAAATTGAGATTAGATTGTGAGTTAAATTGGGGACGTGAAGAAGATTGCGTAGGAGAAGCTTACGAGCCGAATCGGGAAGAGGCAGAAGACCTTGTCCGGAGTTGTGAATCGGTAATGTTGAGCCGTTCGCAACAGAAACTGAGTCCGAGCCGTGATAGACCGAGCTGCTCTGAAGATTGTTGAGATCGGGTGTGAGGTGAGATGAGGCTCCAGAATCAAGAATCCAGTCGTTCGTGGGAGAGGACGATTGCTGAGTTAGGTAGGCCCGAGAGTTTGTAGAGGGAATGGTTGGAGCGTATTTGAGGTTACACCTGTGCCAACAGTTTAGAGCAATATGACTGGGCTTACCGCAGATTTGACACGAAGGCCGCTCCGACTGGTTGGAACTAGAGGGCAGTCGGTTTGGAGCTGGAGCTGGATTGTTATTGCTGCGGTTGTAGGAGTTGCGGTTCTTGGAGAATCTTGAATAGTTCTTGCCGCGATTATTCGGATTTGTCTGAACATAGAGGGCGGTATTGTCCTGCGATTCTTTATGGGTTTCTTGATGGAGATTGATCTCCTCACTGCAGAGAAGTGAGTAGAGAGTATCAAGATCGATAGGAGTGAGCGAAGTCCGAATCACAGTTTTAAAGGAGTTGTAGGTGGATGGAAGCCCGTTGAGGATGTAGAGGATAATGTCCTCGGTGTCGAGTTGAGATCCGGACGCTGCGATGTTGTCCACGAGCGTCTTGATTTGCATCAGGTACTGCTGCATCGTGGAGCCGCGCATCTGGATGTGATGTAACTCGTTCTTGAGTTGAATAACTCTCGAACGGTTTGTAGGTTGCATTCGTTTGTTCAAAATCTGCCAAACCTCATAAGAAGTGGATGAAGAAAGGACGTAGGGGAGGATTGCTGGAGAAATTGTTGAGAACAATGCCGATATCAAGTTGCGATCTATCAGTCGCCATTTTTGATGAGCTTCGGTGGATCAAACTTCGGGACAGGTATTGTCGCCGGTTAAGAATCCGACGAATCCGTTTGCCGAGAAGTGTTGCAAGAGCTGAGAGCGCCAGATTGGAAAGTTGTCGGAGGAGAGAGGCGTCGGCACCAGATTTTTAAGATTGGAAATGAGGAACTTGAGGGAGGGAGGGATCGTCAGTTCTTGAAAGTCGCCTGAGACAGCGACTGGTGAGGGAGACAGGGTGCCGGATTCTTGATCTGTCATGGCAGAGCCTTGCTCTGATACCATGTGAGAAGGCAGCGGAGAGAGAGAAGGGGAAGATGTAAACAAGACAGAGAATGGAAAATAAAGGAAAGGTATATTATTTCAGGTACAGATACAGGCATATATATATATAGTTTCCTAGAAGAGAACAGAGGAGATTAATTACAATTAAGCCTGACTAATGGTAGAGCATTAACAGCTGTTAAGAGAGCTCTCTTTTTTTTTTATGTTAGGCTTAGTGTGGGACAGCTCTAAACTATTTTTTTTTTTTAGAAAATTTTTATACTAAAAAAATATATTTATATAGCAGTAAGACAAAAGAGGCCTTAGTCTTTATTTTCTTCTCATGATAAAAACTAATAAAAAAACTAATCATAAAAAACTAATCATAAAAAATTTGACAATAAAAAACTAATCTACATTATCATTCTTTTGCAATGTAAATATATTTTTTTAGTTAAAAAACCTCATGTCTATTCGGGATTTCTCTTATGATTAGTTTTGTAGAGGGAGAGAGAAAGAGAGACTTAATTAATATTCTTAACTTAATCCTGATGGTCTTAATTGTAATGAATTGAATCTAAAAATTAGAAGAAAATAATGTAACAAAATAAACCCTAATTGTTGTGCTTGTTTTTTTTTTTTTTTTTAACAAAAAACATATATATTAAGATTAATGAAACGGTTACAACATTAATAGAACAAAAACTAAAGAGAGAGAGTAAAAATACAACCAAAAAGAGGGCTCAGTAAACGGCCGAGGCTCCCAACGTCCCCGAAGCCTCGCACGGACCATCCAATAAGGTGAAGACAACGTCCAAATACCAACCGACTCGAAAAACCACACCAAAGGTTGCCACCAGCAAAACGATAAGGACGCGAGCCCCAGCCACATCATTGCCCTTAACCCAGCGCACCAGCAAAACAAATAACATTAAAGCAAAGCAATCCCGAAAAAAGAACAAGGAAAAAAATACAGAACACGGATATATTATCTTCTTCGCCGGCCTCTCCCACGAAACCTCCCTCGAGATGTAATAGATAAAACAGGTCTAGCACGAACCAGAGTAAAATCGTTACCAGGGTTAGAACCCCCACAAAAGTCCGGAGAAGCCAAACCATAATCCGAAAATTTGGATTCATATTCACAATCCGACGAACCATGCATCCAGTCAACATGGTTCCTAATATCCAAACCAGAATTATCACCCAAACTATTGAGCATAGTATGCGCTTCGACTAATGTAACCGGGACATCAACAAAAGTATTAGAACCCACCGAGTTACCATTCAAAGTCTCCTCCTGCACACACTCAACATTACAGTCCACAATCACAGCAGGATTACACGAAGCCTCCACCAAAGGAATAACACCTCCAGCCTCAACAAAAGGAACAACACCTCTAATAGCTTCATTAATACTCATGTGCGTATCCACAACACCCAAAACAGGCGACTGGTTAGCCGAATCATCAATCACAGCCACAACAGGGCAATTATCCACAACTTTACTAATATTAACACTAACAGCATTAATTAAGGGGCCCGAATCAAACCCAACCTCTGAACCAGATAAACCAGCATCCCCCAACCCATTTAAACAAGCAAACGACATCGGGGACCCAATATCCACAGGAGAACAAGTAGGAGATAAACCATCACAAACAGGTAAAACCACAGGACCAGACGGATCATCAACGGCACCGACCACAGTTAAATCATCAACTACGGGCGAAATAACAGGGACAGCCTGAGCTCAAAGAGAGAGGAAACGAAATCCATATTGGGATAATCGGCGCCTCAACACCGATATCCAAGATAAGCGACCATTTAGTTAATTTCATATAGCAATTGAAGACAAGGTAAGATCGTTGACAAAAAACCATACAATAATCGAGATCGTTTGATAACTTGATCAGAATGTGAGAAGGGTCTAACACAATCACAAAGACTTCACCATTAAGCTTCAAATTGAAAAAAAAATTTACGAATAGATTCAAGAGGGGGTCTCTTAGAAGGGAAAAAACCGACTAACTAGAATTGAAAAGGGGTAGCAAGTTCATTGATTTCCTGGTCGGAAATCCAAAGAGATTGTAACCAACGGAACGTAGACTTCCGCAAATCCGGAAAGGTAGGCTTATAACCAGCTAGAGCCTCAAGAAAAGAACGAGAATGAGAAACCCCACCAAAAAAATTAAGGTCCTTAAGCTTACTCGGTGCCATGCCGGCACCCCCGACGAAATTAGAGAAAAACCACCAAAAAGTTCTTCAAACCAAAACAAGAAAACAGGGAAATAAAAAACTTCCCTGAATCCAGGAGATCGCCGGAGAAGAAACCCCCCGCGGGGCGGGGGAAAACCCAGAGAAAGCAAACCCTAACAGAGCGGCGTTGAGGGAAGCGATTAAGGATGATTCGAAGCTTGTTTGTGTAACTAGCAGGATTATTAATGTTTTATTATATTGCATTAGTTTCTATATTGTCAAAAGTATTTCAAAATAATTAATATTTAAAAATAATAATTAAACCAAATTAAATTAATTATTAAATTTCTCTGAAATTTTGCTTCAGCTTTTTTTTAGCTCAGCATGTTAACTAAACTAACGAGTCTTATTGAGACAAATAAGTAACAATCAAGCTGCTAGTTTCTATATTATCATTAGTTTTTATCATTAGCTATTTATTTATACTGTTTATGAAATCTAATTAGTATTTCTAGATAAGTCAGACATATTACTCATAGTTGTGCATATTTGGATAAAAATATTTGCGGTGAATTAATGATTGGGTTGAATTGTTTCCCGCTGCGGGACCTACCCTAATTTTCTTAATTAGAATTTTTTTCCTTAAAATTCTGTTTATTTGCTTGTTATAAAAAAAAATGTCTTAATCATAGTTGTGCATATTTGAATTAATGATTGGGTTGATTTGTCTCCCGCTGCGGGACCTACGCTAATTTGCTTAATTAATTTTTTTTTCCTTAAAATTCTGTTAATTTGCTTGTTATAAAAAAATTTATTGTAATAAACAGAATTTTAGAAATACTAATCAACATTTGTTTAATGGTCATATTATTTGCAGAAATACTAATCAACAATTGTTTAAGCAAATAAACAGAATTTTAAGGAAAAAAAAATTTAATTAAGCAAATTAGCGTAGGTCCTGCAGCGGGAGACAAATCAACCCAATCATTAATTCAAATATGAACAATAGTTTAATTTTGTTGATGTCCCTGTAAATTTGGTCGACACGCATACTATGGTCAATCGTTTGGGTGATAATTCTGGATTCGATATTAGGAACCATGTGGATTGGCTACATGGGTCGTCTGAATTTGAATATGAATCCGACTTTTCGGATTGTGGTTTGGTTTCTCCGGATTTTTACGATGGTTCTGTTCCTGGAAACGATTTTACTCTGGTTCGTGATGGACCTGCTAGCTCGGTTGCTTATCGTGAGAGATTTCAGGGAAGGGGCTGGAGAAGAAGATAATTTTTTTCTATACTGTATTTTTTCCCTTTATTTTTGCGGGATTGGCTTTCTGGTCATTTGGTCGCTTGGGTGGTGCGCTGGTTTATGGGGCAATGATGTGGCTGAGGCTCGTGTCCTTGTCGTCGAGCTGGTGGCAACCTTTGGTGTTGTTCTTAGAGTTAGTTGGATACTGGGCGTTGTCTTCACCTTAATGGATGGTCCGTGCGAGACTTCGGGGATGCTGGGAGCCTCGGCCGATTACTGAGCCCTCTTTTGTGTATTATTTTGCCTTCTTTCTTTTTATTTTTAGTCTATTGCTGTTGTAACCTTTTTTGTTTATCTTAATATATTAATTTTGTTTTATATATATATATATATATATATATATATATATATATATATATATATATATATATATATATATATATATATATATATATATATATATATATATATATGCACAATAGTAAAATGGGAACCATAGTTAAATTTGTCATATGTTGATTAGTATTTCTACAATTTTTTTAATGGTCATTTATAAGTAGAAAAACTAATCAACATTTGTTTAATGGTCATACTATTTGTTTTATTATAATTTGTCATATGTCTGACTTATCTGAATTGTAGAAATACTAATTATATTGCATAACCAGTATAATTTTTTTTTTTTAAACAAAACCATACATTAATATAAAAACGATTACAACAGAGGAAGCATGTGAGCTAAAATAAAACAAAAGAAAATTACAGATAAAACAAACAAAACAGGCAAAACAAAGGCTCAGTAATCGACCGAGTCTCCCAGCGACCCTGAAGCCAAGCACGGACCGTCCAATAAAAGGTTGCCACCAGCAAAGAGACAGGGCCGCGAGTCCCGACCACATCATTGCCCATAGCCAGCGCACCAACGAATCAGACCTCCAAAAAAGCATAAGAACCCGAAGGAGAGCACAAAAGTGGAAGAGAAACAACATCATTGTCTACGACGGCCTCTCCCACAAAATTTTTCCCGAGATACAACATTGACAGTAGGTTTAGCACAAACCACCGAGAAATCATTGCCAGGGTCAGATCCCCCACCGAAATCCGGAGAATCCAAACCACCTTCAGAAAATTCAGATTCCGATTCACCATCGGACGAAACATTCAATCAATTAAGTTGATTCCGTAAATCCAAACCAGACGAATCACCCAAACAGTTAGCCATATCTTGCGAATTGATCAAATTTACAGGAACCTCAATAAGCCTGTCGACACACGAGATACCCTCCTCTCTGCACTCAGACGAAGGAGGCTCGGCCGCAATCAAAACAGGACCCAACGCCATAGACGAGTTAACATCATCAGAAAAATTAAAATTCTCCATAGAGATAGGCGCCAAAATCACATTTCGAACAGAAGCTAAAGCAGAAGGAAGAAAGGGAGTAGCATTAGGAGATAAAACAGCCGTAACAGCATCAGAAGGACTTCCGTCAGCACCTATCACCCCATCAGTTGCAGGTTCAGTAAAAACATCCTGAACTAAAGTAACCGGAACCGAATCTACAATTGTAGAGGGAGTTTCTGTAATTATGGGAATAGTAGCACAATCCATATCAGCATTAGAATTAATGCAATTAGGCATAGAAACACCAAGATCAACCTCAGCATTCACATCCTTCAACAATACAGGAATCCCCTCCTCAACAGGGGATAAAGCCGGAGTTACATTAGCAGGGGAATTAACAGAAATTAACCCAACATCTGCCTTGTCACACTCCAAAGTCTTATTAGAAACCACATTATCGCCACTACCAACTTCTAAAACAGTAGAAGGAGGAGGGAGAAAATTTTGATTGTCGGGCATAGCGGGACGACAGTTTTCGATAGAGTGACCAATACATTTACATCCGGAACAGAAGTGAGGGAAATCCTCAAAAATAACCTCTTGAGTATAGCCAAGCGATTCCGATCCTAACCAAACTAGCTTAGGATAGGATTTTGTAATATCTAATTCAACTAGCACACGGGCAATAGAAGGACGGGACCCAACAGCCGTAGCTTCATCAATTTTTAGCGGTTTCACAAACAATCCTCCAAGACCAGCTAGAATACGAGGTGAAAAGAAATGTGGACGAAGACGAGGAAAAGAGACCCAGACAAGTATCACCGGCGATTCAACACCAATGTCCAACGTCGGCGACCACTTTGTCAGTTTCATAAAGCAATTAAAAACAAGGTAAGAGCGGTGACAGAAAACTATACAGTAATCTAGATCATTAGATAACTTGATCAGAATATGAGAATGGTCTAAAATCGTGACAGAGACTTCACTTTTCAACTTCAAATTGAAGAAAAACTTGCGAATAGATTCCAGAGTCGGCCTTTTAGACGGAAAAAAGCCAACAAGAGAGAACTAAAAAGGAGCAGCAAGCTCCTGAATTTCCAAATCCGAAACCCATAACGACGATAAGCCACGAAACGTGGAAACATGCAAATCCGGAAAAGATGACTTAGGACCAGCAAGAGCTTCAAAAAACGATCGGGAATGAGAAACCCCCCCAAAAAAACTGGGGTCTTTCAGCTTAATAGCACCCATACCGGCACAACCGGCAAAGACAAGAAAAAAAACCAGCAAAAAAATTATACCAAACAAGTAGAGAAGAAGAGAACTCCCGAGAACGCGCGGTCGCTGGAAGAGAAGCCCCCACCGGGCGGGGAAAACGCTTGAAGCCACCAAACCCTAGCAGAGCGGCTAGGGCAGAGCGATAGCATAACCAGTATAAATAAATAGCATATGATAACATTTTTGACAATAAAAAACTAATCAACATTTGTTTGGTATTTATAAGAATAATTTGTTCTATTTACTTCAAACATAATTTGTTTTATTTTATAAATTAAAATGAAGAGTGTTAATTCTTCTAATTATAAAAATTTCCATGTTCTTCTTATAAAATTGTCCTTAATAAAATTCCATTTTCATATCATTTCAAAATGTTGTTCCCATCTGCTTGTCTCTCTTTTCTGTATTGTTTAGGCCTATAAATGAATCGAGCTGAACCAAGCATATCATTATTACTATGTGAAAAATTGAAGTGCAAAAATTTATTGATTTGAGATATTTTGCTGGGTAAATTTTTAAAATAATTATTGTTAAAAATTTAATTACTTATTAAACTAACAAAAATAAATAAATTTAGAACTAGACAAAGTCGCCCATAGAAATGGAAGGAAAGTTGATATTCAGCTCCAATAATAACATTAACATTGCATTCAAAAAGTTACAATTTTCTGAGGGAAGTCTGATCAGATTTGTTTCCGATTTTGAGAAAACCACCAAATAACAGTAAGTGGTCCTTAGTCGTTGTCAAGAAGCCTAATGAATTAATAGTTGAGAAGAAGCGAACTTTTGTAGATTTCTGCATATCAAATAAATAATGACATAACAAAATTGGGTAAAATTTTAAAATAACTATCGTTAAGAATTTAATTAACTATTAAACTAACAAAATAAAAAAAATTAGAATTAGACAAAGTCGCCCCCTTGCTCAAGTCATTAAAAAAATTCAGGAGAGAGAAATTAAGTAAGAGAAATTTAAAAAAAAAATTAAAAAAAAAAGTTGTATTTTGAATTAATTTTTTAAAAAGTTGTATTTTTTAATTGATTATGATAAATTAAATTATGAATTTTTTTTGACACATAATAACTAATAAAAAATATATCATTCTAAATTAATTATTAAAAATTAAGAAATAATATTTGCATTTGATATTTTAATAAAAAATAAAAAAATTCTGATATAGCTCCTCTCCAACAAACTGGGAAGAAAGAAAGAATTGTTTTGAATTTTTTTATTTCTCTCTTTTTTTTTTCTATCTTTTAGTTTATTTCTCTCTCTCCCTTTCTCTCTCCTGAATTTTTTTTAAAGAAACTTGAGCAAGTCGCCCATTTATTGGGCGACTTCGCTTTTAAATTTTTTTATTTTGTTGATTTAATAGTTCCTTAACGATAGTTATTTTAAAAATTTACCCTATTTTGCTATATCATTATTTATTTAATATGCAGAAATCCACCTAACTTGGCTTCTTCTCAACTATTTCATTACACTTCATGAAACGACTAAGGACCAGTTACTGTTATTTGGTTGTTTTCTCAAAGTCGGAAACAAATCAGATCAGACTTCCCTCTGAAATTGTAACTTTTTGAATGCAATGTTAATGTTATTATTAAAGCTGAATATCAACTTTTCTGCCATTTCTAAAATTGAACCAGAATTTCGTATCAATTTTGTTGAATTCACTAGCTTTAGGGAAGGTATTTAGGTCTGGAGAAATGCTGAACTAAATTTAAGGAATTTCCATAACAAGTTTAAATGAATGAATCTTGTTGCCAACGATAATATACGAGGTAGTAGAGTAAAAAATATAGCGTCGTAGAAATATATGTATATCCGACACACCAACAAATAGATGAGATAAGGAGAAACACCAGAATTTTTTTTATGTGGTAAATCCATAAAGGGAAAAAACCACGGGGCTTGGGCTAGATGAGAAAATTCCACTAAGTTTGGATGGATTATAAAGTTTGATTCGTCCCTTTACATGGAGATGTTGAAATTACAACAGATTGAATAATTGGATAGAAATCTGGCAATGTTTAATGAACGGGCGGAAGTAAAGCTGTGGTTGAGAAAAGCTTCAGTAGCGGTCGGGAAGAAACTTCGGAAGTGGTGAGGAAGAAACTCCGGCAATGGTGAGAAAGAAACTCTGGCGATGGTCGGAAATAAACTTCGGTGACGATCAGGAAAAACTCTGGGACTATCAAGAAGAAACTCGGGCGTCGGAAAACTGCTGCCGTAACATAGTTATAATGCAGTAGTTTTAACGTTTTATATGTTATTAGTTATAACCATGTAATAGTTTTTAATAAAAAAACTTTTATGAAAGCCATAAAGTTTGTTTGCCCTTGCTGTGGTTATTCCTCCAATAGGAAAACGCCTAATTAAATTTAGGCGGTTACGGCGCAGCTTTTTTTTTTTTTTTTCTTTTTTTTTTTTGGAAATACTTTTTTTTATTTTTCGATTGCCTTTTGAATGCTCAAATCTTTTTTTTTTAATTAATTTTTATTTCAATTTATTATTTTATTTATTTACATTTATTATTGTTTAACGCTTTTTTTTTATGTATTTGAATTTTTTATATTCAAAAAATTCTAAAATGACCTTTTGAATTCTTATATTTATTTATATGTTAAATAAACGTAATTAATTTTTGTTTCTTAGATTTATAATTTTTTTAATTATAGAAAATTCTAAAGTGACTTTTTTATCTTCCTCCTTGTAACTATAAATAACTACACAACTCACCTTAGCCTATTGGTTGAGAGCTTAGGCTTCCAACTAAGAGCTATTGGGTTCGAGTCTTTGTGTATGTATTGTGTGCATGAGTTTGCCTTAAAATGGCCTAATTGTCCCAAAAAAAAAACTATAAATACCTCCCTTGGGATATGAGAAAAATCACAATTTCTTGTGTCGGTCCAAGTCCTCCCCTTGGATTGATAGCTTAGAGATTATCAACATCAATCAAAAACCTATTATCTTGTGTCGGTCCTAGCTAACCTTAGGATTAGTAGCTGAAGAACTTTGGTGGCTATCAAAGCATTGTCCTCTTGTTGGTCCTCCATCAAATTGGTAGCTCATAGGGCTTTGACGGCGATTGAAGCAAAGAAGCATTGCCCTCTTGTGTTGGTCCTCCATCAGATTGGTAGCTCATAGGGCTTTGGCGGCGATTGAAGCAACGAAGCATTACCCTATTGTGTCGGTCCTCCATCGGATTGGTAGCTTGGAGGGCTTTGATGGCGATTGATGCAACAAAGCATTGACCTCTTGTGTCAATCCTCCATCGGATTTGTAGCTCGGAGGGGTTCGACCGCGATTGAAGCAATGAAGTATTGCCCTCTTATGTTGATTCTCCATCGGATTGGTGGCTCAGAGGACTTTAATGGTTGCTAGTCCTTCTAAGATTTTGAGATAAATATGGCCTACAATTCCAAGGCTAGCAATCAATAGAGAAGTGTAGATATAGCATCAAAGAGGTCTTTTTAAAAATGTTAGTAGAATGGTTCTGGTAATAATTTTTTTTTTATAAACATTTTGACATATCATCTCATCAAAAACTTTTTTTTTTCCTTCTTTTTTTTTCAGGTGGAGGATTAACTGATGCTTCTAAACTTATTCCTTCTACTCGTGATTGTGATACGAGGTCTTGCATCCACCATCACATCTTATAGTTTTACATTGATTTGCAAGAAATTTCATATGTTGAATGAGGTGCTAATTATTGCTCCAAAGAGGTCCGATAAGGCTCATGCCCCTCCATCAGGATTTGTAGCTTTCAATGAGATGACGCTACATATCGGTTTGAGGTTTCCTCTAGCTCCTGAGTTGCTTAACATTTTTAAAACATGTGGTGTTACATTTCCCAAGTTTTTGTGTGGAGCGATAATGATCATCGTGGGCTTAATACTCTTTTTTAGAAAACGTGGAGCAATATTAACCATAGAATTTTTTTAAAAACCGTGTAACTTTACTAGTGAATCTCATGGCCAAATTTCATGTCGAGCTAATAAAAAATTGTTAGATTTTGTAACGAGAGATCCTTCAAAAAATTGGTATAACTCATTCTGTTTTGTAAAGAATGAGTGGGGCTTTCCTGAAAAATAGGATAGATTGAAAGAGCTGCCAAGTTCCTTACATGTAGGAGAAGAAGATATATTGAGAATATTAAATTTTCTGATACGAAAAAGTCTTCAACAGAAACTGCACTACATTATCGATGTGTAATGAAGAAAAGTCTTTTTAAAGTTGGCTTTTTTACTCAGGCAGGAAGATCCCATGTAGTTCAGTTAAAGAAATCTGAGAAGGCTCATGAAACAACTTCTGGCATTTTTAAGCGTTCAGCTAGCCATACTTCGAAAGAATTCAACTAAGTTTGAATGGATTGCAAAGTTTGATTCTCCCATTTACTTGGAGATGCGGGAATTACATCAGATTGAATAATTGGATAGAAATCTGATGATTATTAATGAACAAGTAGAAGTAAGATCGTGGTTGAGAAAAGTTTCAGCAACGGTCTAGAAGAAACTCTGACAGTGGTAGGGAAGAAACTCTGGTGATGATCGGAAAGAAACTTTGGCGACGGTTAGGAAGAAACTTTGGCTGCTGTCAATAAGAAACTCCAGTGATGGTTGGGAAGAAAATTCAAGGAGGGTTGGGAAAAATTATAGAAATTTCCATGAAGAAACTCTGATGAGTGTCAAGAAGAAACTCTAGTGATTGTTTGGAAGAAGCTTAGGTGACGGTCAAGAAGAAATCTGACAACGGTTCAAAAGGAACTCAGTCGATGGTCGGGAAGAAAAACTTTTGAGACGGTTGGGAAGAAACTTGGCGATGGTCGGGAAGAACTCTTACAACGGTTGGGAAGGAAATCCAGCGACGGTCGGGAAGAAAACTTTGGCGATGGTTGGGATGAACTCTGGCAATGATCGAGAAGGAACTCCAGCAACGGTCAGGAAGGAACTCCGGCGACGGTTAGGAAGAATTCCAGCAACGGTCAGGAAGAACTTTGGGGGTGGTTGGGAGGAACTCCGAGAGTGATCTGGACGATCTCCAGCGATGGTCTAGAGAAACTCAGGCGATGGTCGGAAAGAACACTGGGGATGGTCATTGGCAAGACAGCTCCCAAATTCCTCCATGCACTTCCTTCTTCTACCCTTGACTCTTGAGAAGAATGGGGGCTAGTTATAGTTTTTTTAGAGTGGGATAACTTGTAAATATATGGAGGATCAAGGTCAAAATGGGAGTTGTTTGAATGGACAGTCGATATTAATCCCTTTGATCATGGACCTTTAATGGTCATTTGAATACCTTAATAATATCTTAATTCAGTGATCTTGGGCTCGTTTGATTTTTCTCGTCAAGCCGCTTGAATTGATTATAAGCATGTCATCTTTAGAGTTCGTTTGGTCTTCTAAATTGAGCTTTGAACATTTCAAATATACTTTGGACCCTTGATTTGGGCTCATTTTGGCTAGGATCTGGCAGGTTTTGGTGTTGATGGGTTTGTCTTTTCGAGACGTTCAATTTGACTATAAGTTTGTTGAAATCAGAGTTTGGATGGTCAAAGATTTAATTTTGGAAGCTTTCAACTCAATTTTGCCTCAAATTCGTGCCCGGTCAAGCTAATTTTTTGATGATATATCAAACCTAAATTTTAGTTTTATAATTGAAATCATTAAGACTTGACCCAATTTGAATAACTACACCAAGTTACTCAGAGAAATGTAACTACAATGCAATATTCAAGACTAGAGAAATGAATGAAATTGGATTTTAAATTTAAGATTGAAGATTAATTAAGGCCTTGTTTGAGTCAGATTTTTTTACTTCTTCTTAAAGCAGTTTTTTAGTACAAAAAATAAAAATTTTGTACTAGAAATTAAGTTGTTTTAAGAAGTAACAATAAAGGTGCTCCAAATGAAGCCTAAATTTGGCTTATAGATTTAGGATTTGAAATGATTGATATGAGCCTATTCCACATAATTTCACCTAATTTGTAAAGAGAAGATATATGTATCCCTTTGGGTTGTGGAACTAAAAGATTATAGTATGGTTTAGGGATGTCAATATTGGACCCGACCCGAAAATCCAACCCGAACCCGACCAGAAAATTTCAGCTTTGGATTGACCCGAACCCAAAGTAGGTTGGGTTCAGGTCCTGAAAACCGACCCATTTGAAAAACTGGTTTGGATTTTGGTTGACCGAGAAACCCGGGAATAATTCGAAATGACCTGGAATGCACACAAACCTGTTTGCCCGGATTGACCCTGCCCCACTTGCCCCGCCTACCCGGCGCCCGCCTGCCCAACCGCGTCACGTCACATTGCGTCCCAAGGCCAAGTCGTGTCGGGTTCAACGTTAGGCGCCGACATCCACGATAGTTCCGCACCGCGTCTGGCGTCCAGAGGCCAGCACCTCCATCGGTCGATTTAATTCTGTGTTGCGCGCATCCCGCGTCACTCGCCTGATGCTTCCTCCGGCTTCCACTGCCGCCGCCAGCCGTAGACCCACTTCTTCTGTCAGCGGGTCAGGTCGGGTTGACTTGAACCCAAACTGGGTTGGGTTCTGGTCCAGAAAATTAACCCATTTGCAAAAATGGGTCAGGTCAACTCGAACCCGAATAGTTCCGAGTCAATTTCAGATTTGACCCGAACCTGACCCGTAGCCCGAAATTGACACCCCTAATATGGTTCATAATTTTGAGTTAATAGAATTAGTTTAAAAAAATCTAAAGTTGAGGTCAATAAAATAAAAATAAATAAATAAATAATGATATAACAAAATTTTTGGTAAGAAAAGTGGCTAAGGAATATATTTATTAATAATTTAAAATTTTAGGCTTTTTCTTCTGGCCATCACCAAACCTAAGTGATACTACTATTAAATTGGGAAAATCAAAATTTTTAATTGACAAGTGCCAAATATTCACCGAGATATTTGTGTAATTTTATGCTGATGTGATATTGTGAGTATTTTTGGCTCTTGTCAATTTGACAATAATTGCATGTATTTATTAAGCTTAATTTGTCGCTCTTGTTAAGCAAAAATGACATTGATTTAAGGAGAGTTTGTGTCTAAATTAAAATTCATATGTTGTCTTTTTATATAATTACTTTTATGGAAAGAGAAGTTATATTTATCCCTTTGAATTGGATAATTACTTTTATGGTTTCACAAGCCGTCAAACCCAAATTTTTTTTTCCGTACAATCGTATAGTGCAGTAGTGCTATGCACCTGAGCGCTACAGTGTTGTATAGTTTGATTGGAGACAAAGCAAAGCATAGGACCATAGTGCTATCCAATCGAAAGGGATAAATATATCTTCTGTTTCCACAAAAGTAATTATCTAAAAAGACAATATATTATTTTTAATTATACACAAAGTCTCCTTCGATCACTATCACTTTTGCTTAACAAGAACGACAAGATAAGCTTTGTCAAGATATGCAATTATGGCCAAATTGATATGAGCCAAAAATACTCAAAATATCACATCAGCAAAAAAATTACTCATATATCTTTGTATATATTCGGCACTTAGCAATTAGAAAAAAATAGTTTTTCTCAATTTAATAATAGTAAATATTAGGTTTGGTGATGGCGACAGAAAATGTCCAAATGTTTTACATTCTTTGGTTGTGAAAAAAGAAATTTGCATATATATATATATATATATAATTTAAAATAAATGAATTAATTTTTTTAAAATAAATAAATATTAATGATAATTTGTATGATTTAAAATTTTGAATGTTGTATAAGTAAATATAAGGATTTAGAAATTAGACATACAAGTACCTAAAATTCAGAAGAAGAGAAGCCCCTTGCTACCAGCTATCGGAGCCTCCCTACCTCACTGGGAGTGCTATCTGTATGATTCCAAGTGATGCCAACCCTAAACCTAACTACCAACGTACCAGTGGACGCTGTGGTGGCCTCCGATGTGCTGAAGGATGCCACCAAAATCGTCGCCAAGACCATCGGCAAGCCAGAATCTTGTTAATTTAGCAAAGCATTGTTTGGATTCAAGGAAATGCAATGAAATCGAATCAATTTTTGGTTGATTATGAATCTGCAACTATTGTATGTGATGATTTTGCTCAACGGAGGACAACCCATCTGCTTTGCTGGAAGTGAAGAACCAGCGGCCTACGGGGAACTCATTTCCATTGGAGGTTTGGGTCCGAGTGTGAATGGGAAGCTAAGCTCAGCTCTCGCAGAACTTCTTCAAAATAAACTTTCAGTGGATGGTTCTAGGTTCTACATAAAGTTCTACGATGTTGAGAGATACAATTTTGGGTTCAATGGGTCGACCTTCTTAAAGATGTGAAGACACCTAAAGGGAGAGGAGGCCAAGGGTGAAAAACCTTGCTTAGTCATCAATTTGGTGTTCAATATTCTGTATCGTTCTCTTCTTCCTTCCGAAGCTCTGGTAATCAATTCCATGTAATCTCAATTGCTTGCATTACTATGATCTGGAAACTGCATGCCAAATTACATTCAGATTTCTCTTTCTGGCTTCTGTTCACTGTGCTTATATATTGACTCAGTAATACAAAAGTGGTTAGGTTTGAAAAAAAAAAAAAAAAAAAACATATAAGTACCTAAAAACTTTGTGATATATATATATATATATATATTAAAATATATTTTGTATGATTTAAAAGCTATGTTTAAGTCAGTGGAAGCTTTAAGCATTTAACTTTATCCTCAATTTACGGTCAAAAGCAAGTTTGATTTGCTTAAGAGTAGTAACCAAATTGAAGCATTCCACTTAAGATAAGCTATAAAAATCGGGTCACGGGTCGGCTTTAGGTCCAACTCGGAATTGACCCGACACAAACCCAACCAAAACCCGACCATTTTTTGTAAATAGGTAATGTATTTTAATCTGGACCCGACCTGCACTGTTTTTTAGGTTGACCTGACCCGACACGTAGACCTGTTTTGAGTGGTTGAGACGTTGAGCCATGAGCAGATGGATGACGAGCTCCCTCCTATCGTCGCCTTTGTTACTTGCAATCCAATTGCATAACGGACGACTAGCTTCCTCATGTCATCGTCATTGCTTCCAATCTAACTACAATAGCAAAACAGCGAGCTCCCTTCCGTCAGCTCATTGGCGTTGTTAATTCCAATCTTGCTGCATATGAACGGTGAGGTCAGCCCGTCGTCGTTGTTGCTTCCGATCCAACTGCAGATGAACGGTAGCCGCTTGAAGGTGATAGCGAATGAGACAGGACGGGCAGTGCCGGTGTTAGCGCGGACGGGATGGGATTAGTCGTGTTAGCGCGGACGGGATGATGGCAGCAAGAACTGGATGGGCCGTGTCAATGCAGACATGATTAACGTGCAATTTTCTTGTGTTAATCCGGGTTGAGTTCGGGTTTCCGTGTCAACCCGAACTCGACCCAGTTTTCCAAACGAGTCACATCCAGGAAGCTGAATCATACCCGTTTGCGAAACAGGTTGACCCTAACCCGAAAATTTTGAGTCGGGATAGAGTAGATTCGAGTCGGGTTTTCTAATCGTGTCTAATATGAAGGATATAAGCATAATAATAATATAACAAAGAAAAAGAGCGTAAACAGCAAAGAAAAGCTAAGCATGTTAGAAGGAAAAGAAATTAAAGGATGATATAAATGATTTGATAACTATCTGAGTTTCTATCTTTATTGTCATTTCTAAATGCTGTTCGCACCTGCTTGTGTGACTTTTTTCTGCATATATATTGTGATTGAAGTAGTCAAAAATACAAGCAAGTCCCCTCACATCTAACGAGCACGATCCCACTCTCGTCTTGCCCATTTTGATCGTCTTGATTGATGCTTAATTTCCAATTCTAAAGAATTAGTTACTGTTTTTTAAATATTTAGGTTTTTCTTAATTTAAAGTAATGATGCAGTGAGTGTAGTTGAAATAGGGAAGTACGTCAAGAAAACTCGGAAACGAATGAAACGGTAATAAAGATACAAAAACAAAAACAACAATATCAAGCATTTATCCACTCCGTGAGGTCAAGTTCATGAATACCTTTTAGGGGGATTTTTATTTCTGCCAAAATAGAAATGAAGTGGAAATTAATATTATTGTTGAAAATTTTATCAAATGTCGTGGCGCTCTAAACAACGTCGCTCTATGCCAACACTTCATGGTAAAATGAACAGGCCCTGGAACTTAGCGCTACAATGCCCCTAAAACTAGAGACAAAGCACTCCCAAGGTAAAATTTTAGACTTCATGTTTCATGTATACATACCCTCGTGATATGCTTCAAAATAGAGTTCAGACATTCACATGCTTACAGATCATTCTTAAACTCATAAAGAATGAAAATATAGAAGTTCCATTGCACAAGACTTATCATATAGGGTCAAAATGCATGTAACACTATTGTAATGGATACTAAAATCCTCTCTCCTCAGAAAAATATCATCCTTATTATTTTAACACTCAAGTCAAGTAAACATATTAGGGTATACTATCTCATCTCAAAATTTTTTCTCCAATATAGCTTCTATTTCAATTTTATGCTTCGACTACTGCACATTGACCATTATGATTTGCTTATTTCTTACTTGACATCACTTGACAACCTTTTTTTTGGTTCTCTATAGCTCAAATCTTGATATACCTCAACCTCATTTGCAGACACTCAATTTTTAGAGTCGGATATCCATTTCCTCTATTAATATTCTACTTCTAGTTCATTGAATTAATTATTTTCATTTGCTATTCTAATATTAGCTTTAATTGATTTTCTAAAATTACTTGTATGATTTTCGAGCAGTCCAATTATCTATAATGTTCAATGAATATACATCCTTCAATTTTAATTTTAAAATTTGGGAAATTATATTTTGAATATATATACTGCCGTAAAATCATTTCCAAAATTTCTTGAATCAATATTAGAATATGTTAATTTATGCACTATTTTTGAGAACAAGGCTTAAATTATTAAATTTTTCTTTGGCTAGTTTTAATTCTATACTAAATCTTTGAATTAAAAATAATTCCTACTATGCTCATTATACAATAACAATGAATCTTTTGCTCATATACCTTTTTTGGTAATTGTTCACCCTTCCAAAGCTTATAATATATTTATATGAGACATTTGATCAAATAAATTATGAGCAGATTCTCTCAGAAACTAGTTTATTGTGATCGTTTAATGAGTTTCAGATTGAAATAAAGAATAACCAGTAAGATTTCAAGACACTTTTTCTCCCATTTATCATTTTAGATGGTTGTATGTTATACATTTTAAATATTTCATTTATTTTCAGCTTTATTCTATAGAGCCTTTTTTAATTTATCTTAAACATTTTATTGGGCAATATTTTTTACTAATCTAATTTTCATATAACATTATATCGCTTGAATACAGTGGTAAAAATCATGTATAAAAAGCATTTGTTTTCTGTTGAACATTCATAGAAAATTTTGATCCACTAATGCAAGAATATTGTGGTATTCAAATCAATAAATATTAAACTCTTATTAATAGAAATTTTGTAAAATAATACTGATGGAAGGAAAAATTAATGCCAATTTGGTGTTAACATGCCATAATCAATTCGGTGCGTTTTTTAAAGCAAAGTGACTTCAATGTTTTGGTAGTCAAATTCTTTGAGCTTAATGAAACATGACATAATTTGCATATGATACATGATATGATTGATATAAGTATCTAATAATGCTAATAAAATTGTCATAAAAGTGTTGACATTTATGAATCATATATTTTACATGATATTCATGCAGAGCATAGACACTATACAAAGGCATATGAAAATGATATGTGTATTTATGTAGTAAGATGTTATATAAATTATTTTGTAACAGGTGGTTATAGGATTGGCGAAACTTACTAATCATTATTCAATAGGTCACTAATCACTTCTCTTAATATAAACAGTTGTACTAATATTTATTGATCATATGAAATTTATTTTTTCATTATTATTACATGCTTTGTAGTTATATATTCATAATGATATGGATTGAATGATTACATGAATATTATTTTTAGAATCATACATTGATATTACTTATAGGTTCTAATAACTTGCTGAGTTGTTAGCTCACTTTATGATTTTACATATTTTCAGGAAGGAGTCGAGATCCAGTAGAGTGAGGGCATATTTGATTTTCAGTTTTAATTTTTTTATTCATTTTCTTTAATTTTATGCTTTTATAGTCAAGAGCTAAAAGATAAATTGAAGAATAAATAAATTGAACTCTTTTCAATTGTAGATGAATTTTGTAAAATGAATATAATTTTTTATTATATATAATTTTTAATTTCTTCTACTAGATTACTTTTATTTAATAAATTTACATAAGCTCTAGCTAATTAATTAAGATATTAAAATATATAATTCATTGAAAAAAAATATCTTAGTTGTTATAGTTGGTAACAGAGAAAATGTTATTAGAATAATTGAATTATTACTAGAGCTATAGGAAATGATTAAGATCTATAAAAATGAGTAGTATTAGTATTCATTTTCGTTATATTTATTCTATCTATATGTGTGATTGAATAATCATTGATAGAAAGTGAACTATATTGAGTACAATAGATCCACCTAAAGTGCCAAATTAATAAATAAAGTGTAATAGCCCCAATGAGTTCTGTTAGCATGATACAATTTGCTAGCTTGATAGCACAGTTAATGAGTGATGCTAAGAGTAGACATACAAGGAATAAGGAGAGGGAAGATGACAAGCACCTATAGATGTTTCACATATTGAAGACCCCATTATTTAAGGGAGATGTAGAGCAATAGATAACATAAGATTAGTTACTAAGGATAGAGAAGTTATTTGATAGTATGCAGTGCCCAGAGAAAATGATAGTACTACTGACTGTATTTTTATTTGAAGAAGAAGCTGAAAGATAATGGATAGGATAACAACAATAGAAATTTTAGAGAGGGATAAATGCATAAGTTAAAATAAAATTAATCCAAATATTTATATTATTTAATGATATACTTGTGAATAATATTGTTGGATCACAGGCATCTTGCAAGCTAAAATAATTTAATCTTATATTATTACAAGAATAATTAATTATTTTTTTAATGTAACTAGTCTCTAATATTTCAATTTATTTATGGTTAAATTAATTTTAAAATTTTTAGATTAATTAAGAAAGCATTAGTGGCTTAATCACTCATTTGAAATTCTAAAAGTTTTTATTTTTTGTAAAGATAAACTCCCTCCAAAATACATTTCCTCTAATAAAATCTCTATTTCTATTAAGCTTTGGCTGCTCCTCCTTAATGAAATTTTAATTATTATTTTTAATAAATTTATTTTTGTGATACCATACAAATCAAACCTACTAATTGACCATGAAATATATTAAATTAAGTCAGATTGAATCCATGATCAAATCATTCCAAACTTTGATTACAAAATACATAAAAATTGCTTGGTCAAATTTTCCATGTGTTCTAATTTGTTTAATCCTCATGACCTTAATTTTTATTGGCCAATTCATTCACCTCTTGGATCGATGATGTGGCAATCAAATCAAATGGTTAGGAGTTCATCATGCCTTGGCCTAAATCCTCATGCTTGAATCCAAACCAAATGTATCTCCACATTAGCTCTGTTAGCCAAAATTCATATGATTTCTTTCTTATTCTACATGGCTTTGTGTAGGTTGATATAATGCGTACAAAAATTCATTGTAAGTTCAAATTATTTTCTAAATAATCTCCCTCCAACACTACCAGAAAATGGCGCTATTGCAGCACTATTTTGGACCTATACCAGCGGTTTTAACCCCTACAATTTTTCTTGCAGCGGTTCTAAACCGCTACATATCCGCTGCAATTGCAATACGCTGCAATGACATTCTGCAGCGGTTTAAGAACCGGCGGGGTAGACATGCCGACTGTAGCAGTGGTTTTAACCGCTGCTAAGCTCCAGAATAGTGCCGGTTAAAAAACGATATCTGGAACTTTGTGGCGGTTTGAACCGCTGCAAAGTTCCAGAATAGTGTCAGTTATAACCGCTACAAGTAATAAAAAAATGATATCCAGTATAGTGGCGGTTTTAACCGGTACTATTCTGGAGCCTTGCAGCGGTTAAAACCGCCACAAACTTCCAGATTTTTTTTTTTAAATGAAACCCGAATGTCCACCGAAAACACATGCTAAAAGCTACATAAAGTGAAGCAGATTTTGAAGAGAAACAACATTACAACAGTGATTACATCCCCATCAAAACAACATTACAACAGTTCAGCAAACTGCCTTCCTCATACACATGATGAATTGGTTTTAACTCTTCCTCACCTTCAAGCTAACCCACAAACTTGAGTGCAAAGGTTCTCCTGAGAGATAAAATCCCCAGATTTATTCGCAAATATTTTATTTTAGTTGATTGCATGCAAGAAACAATATCAAACTTAAGACTATGTCTAACCAAACTCTAACAACAAACCATTAATAGCAGAAAACAATTCTAGATGACACATAATGCCCACAAACATATATAAGAGCTATGAAAAGTGCTTAAAATAACCATGTAATGGCCACCAAGAAATAAAAATAATACTAGATAATCTCAAAAAGAAATGATCATTAATCATTCTTGTTTTGTGATCTATAATATCAAAATTTTAAGCAACATCCCAAAAAGTAGAATTACAAAACAACTTGCATATACATGGGTTATCTTCAAAATGAAACTCTTTCTTCTATAACTTCATCTTCAAGAAGAAGTTTCATTGCCACCCTATCAATTATAAGAAGATTGTAAAATATTAGTATTCAAATAACCAATATTAAAATTAGAATGTGAAAATTTACATACCATTTGTGAGCTTCCTTGAGGTGGATGCTGCATTCGAATTTCTTGCATGAATTGCCTCATTTCAGTACGTAATGAGTTGAACACCCCTTCAGGAAAGGCATCAACCAATAACTCAAGTAGCATATCAAAGGATCTTGCCGTCCAAGAATGCAAACACTTCAAACGAAACAACTTCAATATAAAAGAAAGCTTTGAGAAGGTTTTACATCCAGGGTACAACTCTGCTTCTGCATCCTGCATTAAATTAGCAAATTTCTCACCATGATCATTTTCTTCACTGGTATTGAACTCATTCTGCTCCATTGCTGGATTTTGAACTAGATCATTTGGACATAATATGTCTCTTAATAATCCATCCATATCATCTGTTCTTATATTCTCAGAAGGAGCTTCGCCTTCATTTAACTTTGGTGTGCCCCTAGATGCGTCATTCATTGCATATTCATCTATAATACAATGCTCTTCCCCATGTCGATTCCATACAACATATCCAGGAAAAAATCCTTTATAAATTAAATGGTCTTTCACATCTTCCATTGAAAGGAAGTACCTATTAATGCATGACTTGCATGGACATAAAATTTTCCCTGACAAATTCTTGCTTAGACTTGCAAACTCTATGAAATTGTTTACACCATTTACATAATCACGGCTCCACTTGGCTTTTGTAATCCAACTCTTATCCATATTAAGACTAAAATGAGTTTCCAAGTCACTGCTAAGAATAAAGAATCATTAGGTCAGTAAAAAATTAATTCATAAATCACTATAGTCTCTAATTATTGTTGTCTTGAAGGAATTATAAATTTCAAATGGCATTAGCAAACATCTCTACTTATTGTTGTCTTTTAGTTCATTTGAAATCTTGAAAGAAGAGTGGAGCTTTGTTCGTGGTTCCAAAAAAAAATCCTTTTATCCTTATGTTCTAAAATTACTATTTTTGCACAAAAACAGTTCTAAATCCCTTAATAAATAATCATCCAATATGCCTAGCTATGTTACAGAAGTTTATTAAGCGTTTATATTTGATGAACTACTTTACGAATCCATAAAATCAACATATCTTTGTCATATTTTCTGATATCATATTAGATTGAAGAAGTTCACGTGATCGATCAATATGATCGATCACATCTTTTATATTCTTTTTAATATAAATAATAATAACTATATTGATATATGTGTGGATATCAAAATCCTTTTCTCTTTTTACTATTTTTGCATGTACAAACTCTAAAGTATAGAAAAGTGTCACTCTATGTGATCCAAAGCACAATAATAAAACAAATTCAATTTGTTAGTGATCCAAACTGATTAATAACAATAGATGATATAATCATATTTTACAATCTAATGAAGATATTAACAATATATTGATTAAAAACAAGAGAATTTCTCTATGAGCAATTGACAATTCTTGTGAAATTGACTAAGCGGTAAATCTAGGCAAAACCAAAACTCACGACAGATGATAGTAGGGCACGCCGGCAAAAATGCTAAACCAAATCTCACGGTATAAGACTAAGGCCTATAAACCTGCTACCAAACTTAAAAGGCAAATAATATGCTCAGAGATACTCGAGGACTCAAGGTCACATGGCACAATAGTGATGAATCAATGCAACTGAATAGTTAGTTGTTTGTTGTTCCATAGATCTTAAAGCAGAAACAGGTCAATCGAAAATCCCTTTTTTTTGGGAGTAGAAAATTCATAAATAATACATATAAATGTGAAGTAATATAATGTAATATGATGAGGCTTCGGCTGTGATGAATGATAGAAAATCTAAGGTTTTTATGCATATAATTGGAGCAATCAAGAAGATAGATATTTCTGTTTGTGTAGATCTTGGAAACAAATGTATAATTATTGAACAATGTCAGACATTACCCCTTCTTTACATTTCATGTATGCAACTTATTTAATACTTCATTACAATTTCTTACCACCTATCTCTGAGCATATTATTTACCACCTATCTCTGAGCATACTTCATACATGTCTTTTTTCATACTTCTTTACATTTCATACTTCTTTACATTTCATGAAATTAGGAACCTATCTCTGAGCATATTATTTGCTATTAAAATTCATGAAATGTAAAGAAGTATTAAATAAGTTGCTATTTAATACTTCATTACAATTTCTTACCACCTATCGCTATTAAAATTCAGAAGATGGGCCTGTTTTTTCTAGATAGGTTCCTAATTTCTCTAGTCAACAAACTTTTTTCTCATATAACACTTAGAATTTCAGCCATCATCAACAATTCCTACAATGTTTTGGACCATAAAGACCACTAAGTTATAATCCAGGCTATTCTGATCATCGGAAATCATATCGACGATTCGCTCGGCGACGATTCGCTCGGCGACGATTCGCTCCACAAGAAGAGGGAGAATGAGAAGAAGATCAAAGAAGAATGAGAAGAAGAAGAAGAAGAAGGGGAAGACACTCACAGTGAGAAAAGGATGGTCGGCCGATCGTGGGTCCTGTGCGTAGATTCGCTCCACCACGACTCGCTCGGCGACGATTCGCTCCACAAGAACGGGCAGCGAAATTAGGGTTCGCAGAATAGAGTAAGCAGCGATTGGGAATTAGGGATTTATCGCTGAGCGGGGCTTTAGCTTCGGTTTAAACCGAGGTAAACTGCACCGGTTAAAACCGGAGCAAATAGTTGTTATTTGCACCGGTTAAAACCGCAACAACATAAACGTTTTAGAAGCGGTTTGCTACAATAGAACCTATCTTTTGGCAGTGTGGGCTTTGCCGGCGGTTTTAACCGGTGCAATTGGATTCAAATTTCTGATGCAAAACGGGTTTTTGGCAGCGGTTATGAAAACCGGTGCAAAAAACCGCTGCGAAAGGGCTTATTTTTTGGTAGTGATTCCCTCATGACCTCGACGAAATCCTCTATATCAATAGAGGGGTTGGCTTGGTGTTTTTGTTGGCTATATGTGTATGTTTGCGCTTAATCATGTTGAAACTCTCTCAAAATTTTATCTAACTTACTAAACCATCTCCACCAACATTTCATGGCTGAGATTTTCATGGTTCTTATGTTCATAATCAAGCCAAAGAGTCCCCCCTTCTTTCATCTTCATCTTGTGCTCAATGGAGATAATCTTTAGTGAGTTTGCTCCAAGTAGTGAATTGTATTTTCAAATCTTATTTACAAGCTTTAAAAAATAAATTTGTTGTTTTATTTTTTGATTGATTTTATGTATAACAAGTTCACTACCCATATCATTTACATTTAAAGTTGTGATTATGCTTAATTAAAATTAAAACTTTTGAACGATATTCTATGTTCATTACTTGTTGTTTTAGTTGAATGAAAGCAAAAATATTTTAAAATTGCGAGCTATAGTTAGATTGTATTTTTGTTTGATATTATATATATTTTTTTTAATGATATTGTGATTGTTTGTTTGGGATTGTACTTGCTCGGTGTAGGAAAGCACAATGTTTGAGGTTGTGTTTGTCCGGTGTAGGAGATTGAGCACGAAAGTTGGAGTATGTTTCAATTGCTTTGTAAATTCCAAGCCGAGGGTGGCTAAGCATTGATGTAGGCCGATTTTTAGGTTTTGGCATAACCATGTAAACAAGTTGCTTATGTCAATGCATTTCTTTCTTACAGTTTGCTTTATTGTGTTTGTTTGCTCTAATCATAAAATACCTACCTAAAGTTTTGCAAATAAGTTTTCTATTAAAGTAAAAAATTAAATTTTAAATTGATAAAAAAAATTTGAAGCTAGCAAATTCACCACCCACCCCTCTTGGGTGTCATAGCCAATTAACATAATTCTTCAATGTACTCATTGATAGTTCACTTCCCTTGGACATAATGCTAGTACTTCAAATACAATATTTGTTCAAAATTCATTGCTAAGAAATGCCCCCACAATAGCTGATTCATTTGAAACCAACACCACACTTATCCCTTGCCTTCACGTTGACAAATTTGAAACAATTACAATCACCACGCGCTTGCTCCACCCTTTTGTAACATGTCACATATTTAACTTATTTCTTCACCCAAATTTTCAAATATTCAAAAAAGATCTATATAACCCTCTCTCAATCTAAATAGTTCTCAATGTGTAAGCAGCCATCGAAGAATGGGATATCCAACTTCACACCAATTACTCTTATTATTTATTATGCACTTCATCCTAACTCAGACGGTTGAATTACTGGAATGGTGCTTCATCCGCTAATTCAGAAATTTCCCGTCTCGGTTGCAATTAAGCCTCTGAATCATATATTTTAGCTATAGGTGCAGGTGGCCATACTACATTCTTCTGCTAAGAAATGCCATTCCTTTCATTGATATGGTTCTCGTTGGGGGAGGTTCATTTTCACACCATTGCCTTGAGAGTCTGCACTTCATTTCGCATCTCTATTGATAAATGAAAAAACTCCATAGTTATTTGATCTAGCTGCCAAGTGAAGCGTGTCTGAGCTACCAATATGGCCTCCAAGCTCGATCATCTTCAAGAGCTTTGTGATAGCTTGCTTCACCCATATCTCAATTTGCTAGCTCTAATAACTGATGCTGTAGTGGTTCTAGCTAAAACAAGAAAGGAAGTCCAATAAAAACAAAAAAAGGTAACTAGGGTATGTATTAAAAATGAGTTAACCTCTATGAGAGCTCGTTCCTTTGTTTTTCTCTTTTATGGATCTGATTTTTTCCTCCCAGGATCGTCCAGGCCGATTTGGGATCGTCCTGGGACGATCAGTGCATGGCAAAATCCCGAGAGCAAGGGTTTTTGGCAAATTAATTATCGGCCTGAAATATCGTCCTGGACGATTGGATTTTGTTCACATCGTCCTGGACGATGTGGCGATCGGCCAGGATGATCAGACTGATGTTATAAAGAAATCAGCTCGATTTGAGGAGAGAGAAATTTCATTTTATAAAATCAAAATATCTGAGGAGAGAGAAAGAGAAAAAAAACAAAGGAAAAGCTGGTTTCCGGAGGCCGCGGAGCGCTTTTCGTCCGACGTCGCTGTTTGGAAAAGTGTTTATCTCGTGGTAAGGACTCCAAATCCTATTTATGTTTTCGAAGATGTTGAGTTTTGGTCGTTTTGGGCATAGATTTGTGTTTTTGTTACTGATAAACGCGCCGCATTTTGTATTGACGAAACTTTCACCGCACCATTTTTGATATGTTATTGATATGATTATTCTACACATTTTAAGTATTTTCTGCAACAATTCTACTGGTTATTTTGGGTTCTGTGCGATTTTGATCGAATAGATAAATATCAGGATGTTGATTGATGTTGCTTCAGTAGAATAGAAGTCTTATAATATTGTTTGAATATTCTGTGGTAATTTGGTAAAATTCTGATTTGGTGAATTTTTGTGTAAATTCTGTATACTGCTGTTATGCCGCTGAATTTTCGTACGATTTCCGATTTTTCGAAATTGATGATTTGAATTGATATGCATACGAATGTGATTATCTGATTATTGATACTAAAAGACAAGTGAAGACTGGTTGAACCGTTGGTTGGAGATTTGATGATTTCATACCGATTGACCAGATAGTATTATTTTGATTGATACGATTGATTTGACTGATCGATTGATTTCCTACTGTTTATTGATTCTTCTACCGCAGCATTGACTACTGATTTGATTTCCGTTTTTGCATAGATTCATTGATCATGTGTGATAGACTGTTATTGATTTGATTGATTGACATGCATATTGTTTCCAGTACCGTGCTTTGATTTCAGTTGTAGGCTTTGGTGACCTGCTGGGCTATTTAAGCTCATTATATGTGGTTAATAATTTCTGGTCCGAGCAAGACAACTAAAATGGAGTTCGATCAGAATGTCAGAAGAATCTTTTCACTATTGATATCTGGGTTGTCACAAGTGGTATCAGAGCAAGTGTAGTGAAAGGATTTGATTGATAGTTTGATAGAATGGATATTTTTGCATACATATTGAATGACATGTGATTGAATGCATTGAATGACTGTATGGATTCTGACGAGTTTTGATTTTGATTGGATTTTGTTTTGTATCGATTTTGCTTCGAACCCTTAGGGAAATGTCGGGACGACATTTTTCTAAGGTGGGGAGATTGTGAGAGCTCGTTCCTTTGTTTTTCTCTTTTCTGGATCTGATGTTTTCCTCCCAGGATCGTCCAGGCCGATTTGGGATCATCCTGGGACGATCAGTGCATGGCAAAATCCCGAGAGCAAGGGTTTTTGGCAAATTAATTATCGGCCTGAAATATCGTCCTGGACGATTGGATTTTGTTCACATCGTCCTGGACGATGTGGCGATCGGCCAGGACGATCAGACTGCTGTTATAAGGAAATCAACTTGATTTGAGGAGAGAGAAATTTCATTTTATAAAATCAAAATATCTGAGGAGAGAGAAAGAGAAGAAAAGCAAAGGAAAAGCTGGTTTCCGGAGGCCGCGGAGCGCTTTTCGTCCGACGTCGCTGTTGGAAAAAGTGTTTATCTCGTGGTAAGGACTCCGAATCCTATTTCTATTTTTGAAGATGTTGAGTTTTGGTCATTTTGGGCATAGATTTGTGTTTTCGTTACCGATAAACGCGCTTCATTTTGTATTGACGAAACTTTCACCGCACAACTTTTGATATGTTATTGATATGATTATTCTACACATTTTGAGTATTTTCTGTAACAATTCTACCGATTATTTTGGGTTCTGTGCGATTTTGATCGAATAGATAAATATCAGGATGTTGATTGATGTTGCTTCAGTAGAATAGAAGTCTTATAATATTGTTGTGAATGTTCTGTGGTAATGTGGTAAAATTCTGATTTGGTGAATTTTTGTGTAAATTCCGTATACTGCCGTTATGCCGCTGAATTTTCGTACGATTTCCGATTTTCCGAAATTGATGATTTGAATTGATATGCATACGAATATGATTATCTGATTATTGATACTGAAAGACAAGTGGAGCCTGGTTGAACCGTTGGTTGGAGATTGACTTGACCTGTACAGGATGGTGGGCCGACGGGCTTTCCTTTAAACTATTGATCATTGATATAACGTTTGGGAGTTATAAAGAGTTTACTATGCCGACGGGTAGCCGACGGGCACATAGTGACGACTCTTATTGAACCAACGTAAGAATTTCTACAATAGCACTATGGATATCTACAACAGCACTATGGATTATTGATAGCCAGTGATCGTACTTGTTCAGTAAGACTATTGTATTGAATTGCATGTGTACGGCATTGACTTGTGATGGATTTATTGCTTTATTGATTTGGATTTACTGATGTATTTACGGACTTACTGTTATCGTACGATTTCATTGATATTGATTGATACTATTGCTATTACTGTATGGATATGGATATTTTAAGTGATTGATTGATACTGTTGTTTCTACACTGTATTGAATTGCTGCATTTGATTCATTGCTAGTATAGACTTGGCTTTATTGTATTGATTTGATGATTTCATACCGATTGACCAGATAGTATTGTTTTGATTGATACGATTGATTTGACTGATCGATTGATTTCCTATTGTTTTTTGATTCTTCTATCGCTGCATTGACTACTGATTTGATTTTCGTTTTTGCATAGATTCATTGATCATGTGCGATAGACTGTTATGGATTTGATTGATTGACATGCATATTGTTTCCAGTATAGTGCTTTGATTTCAGTTGTAGGCTTTGGTGACCTGCTGGGCTATTTAAGCTCATTATATGTGGTTAACAATTTCAGGTCCGAGCAAGGCAACTAAAATGGAGTTCGATCAGAATGTCAGACGAATCCTTTCACTATTGTATCTGGGTTGTCACAACCTCCTTTTATAAGACCTATATATATATAATCTATTTGTACTACTATATTAGGTATAGGAAGAAAGTTATAATGTGTACTGTAATAACATAAAGGGAAATAAAACACCAAATCAGCACTAGTGGGCGTGAATTCATGTGATACAATGCCTTTCGGATTAAAATGTTTGACATCAAGTAAGAGAATGCAAAATAAAATAATAATGCATTTGAAACAATATTTGATCAAGGATTGTTTGCAATAGGCGGTGGAGACGGAAAACGTCAATAGGTTAGAAGGACGGTGATAGGCTGAAGGCGGCTATAGATAGCACAAACAACGGTGTTTGTAAGACTAAATTAATATTACTAAAAGATTAAAAATAACTATTTTATGTAAATAATTCACAATAAAATATTTTTAGTCATTTATAAAAACAATAAAACAGGAATTCATAGTAATGGGTCTAGCAAAGCTTTAGATTTTTTAAATTTTGAAATTGGACTTGAAGAATCTCAGAACCTTCCATTTTTTTAATTGTAATTGGAAAAAGAAGTGGAATATTGATGATCATTAGTTTTATGTATCATTTCCTTCCATTCATTCCTAAGTCATACATTGTTGTTAGGTAATTTTTGTGCTACTTACTATTTTTGCTTGCGCTTAATTGACCACAAAAAATGCACCAACAATATAGGAAGATTAAATTGATGTCGAACTATTAATAAATCGTAGACCTCAGATAATGTGACTTTAAGTTGAACCAACATTTTATTAATTATTTATGCATTATTATATTATCTTTAAATTTGACAAGTGATTATAAAGTTTATTCACAGTAGATTTAAGTCTGGATAATTTTATCTTATTTTGCTCATCCCTCAAATGATATGTATTTATCACACCTAAAAGATAATTCTAAATTTGGGCTTTTTTTTGGTTGGCCATACAAAATATTTTGATAGTGCCCCTGCTGTTGAGATACTCTTGTACATGTAACTTTTTTGAATTTAATGAAATTGGGATTTTGCCCTAGTCATTCCCAAAAAAAGGATTTCATGATTTTGGCTTGCGCTTAATGGACCACAAGAAATGCACCAACAATATAGACTGACAGATTGAATTGATGAGGAAGGATTAACTAATAGTAGACCTAAGGTAATGTGACTATAAGTTGAACTTTATCTTGAATGAATATTAGCCAAAATCATCTTTATCTACATTTGACAATTTTATCTTCAATGGATGTTCTTCCACCGATTTTCTAATTCATTTTCATAATGTTTTTGTTTCATTTTTTACTCCATTCTATTGACTTTTATTAAACAACGAGAAAATCATGGAAAAATGAAAGAAATACCTTTTTCAGGGAATGCGGAGGCCGAAAGCCCAATTTCATTAAATTCAAAAAGATTACATGTACGAAGTGTATCTCAACAATAGGAGCACTATAATTACATGCAATTTGATAACTTGTGGCTTGCAAACAAAAAGACTAATTTAATACAAATAGTCTAACAAACATAAAAAATATAAACAAATAGTAGACCTACGGTAATGTGACTATTAGCTGATATATGGGGTTCTGATATTCAATCTTCCTCTATTTATATGGTTTCAAAAAAAAGGTACTTCATTCTTTAATGAACCGTTAGATTATATTTTATGGAGGCTAGCCTTAAAATCTAAAGGTTTCCATTTGACTAGATCTAAAACTAAATACCTTGAGTATAATTTTAATAGTAATAGATCTAATGAGGGGATTGTGAATTTAGGCGATCAAGTTATTAATAAAAGTACATGTTTTATATGTCTTGGGTCTATTGTCCACAGTGATGGTGAAATCGATGGGAATAGTATTAGTAAAATTCAAGTTTGATGGTTGAAGTGGAGGAATAATGCATAAGGCTTCTTGTGTGATAGAAAAGTACCCCTCAAACTTAAAGGAAAATTCTATAAGATGGTGGTGAGACCTAAAATGCTTTATGGTATAGAATGTTGACCATTAAACTATAAACATAATATTAAGTTAAGTGTTGTAAAGATGAGGACGCTCATGTGGTTGAGTGACTTTACTCTCAGAGATAAGATAGAAAACTAGCATATACTTGGAAATGTGGGAGTAGCTCCAGGGGAAGATAAGATTAGAGAGAGCCGTCTTAGATGATTTGGTCACATAAAATGGAGGCCTTTTTTTTTTTTTTTAGAGAAACCCGTATAGGGCCTTACGTGTTAATTAAAACAGAATGATTACAAGGTCCTTAAAGGGACCACAAGCTCACTAATGCTCCAAGGAGCAACAAAATAAAAAGAGAAAAGAAAACCTACGAGCTCGTGTTCCCTTTTAAGAAAAATACAGAAGAACCTATGAACATTCTACGGTGCACAAGAGCGAGCACCCAAAAACTTATAAAGGTACAAAAAACAAAATGGAGGCCTTCTTATGACCCTGTTAGGAGAGTAGATGTATTAGATTTGACTTATATTAAGAAAAGTAGATATATACCTAAAAAGATTTGTTTATAAAATATTAGAAAAGACCTTTCTTTATTAGATTTAAATGATAATTTTACTCTTAACATGACACAATAAAGAAACGTATTCATATAGTCGACTCGATATGGTGGGGTAAATAATAGTTGTTCTTGTTGTTTTTTTCTTAGTTAAAACTCATAGAGGGGCCTACGCGTTGATATAAGGAAAAATTACAAGTCCTTAAGGGGACCATCAGCCCGTTACTGCTCAAAGAGCTACAAAAAATAAAAAAAGACAAAAAAACCAAAGGGCCGATTATCCCCACCTATAAGAAGTACAAAATTGCCTAGTACATTCTAAGGCGGCACAGAATGAGTGCCCAAAAATAAGAAAGCACTAAAGATGTCCAATCAGCCCAGCCTTTCTTACCAAAAACTCCCTGACGAGGGAAGCAGACCTGCAAAAATAACAGGAAAAAAAAAAAAACAAAAGGAAACAGAAAACAAGAGTACCCTTCAACAACATGACAATCTAAGAAATCAACTCCAGAATAACCCACCCCCTAACCAATCCAGTCATGCTGAGCCACCCTGAAAACCAACAGAAAAAACTAAGGAAAACAAATATGTTAGTAACTCCAAGAACAGAAAAACTAAAGCCAATAAACAAAAACAGGTCCAGTTAATAGCAACCGCAAAGCACAATAATCCCGCCAGCCAAGAAGGAACAAAAGAAAAACCAGACCTGCAACAAACCACATAGGAGAAGAGAACAAACCAGCAGACAGAAAACACCCACAAAGAACAACCCCGCATTAATGGTAAACATAAGGAAAACCAGTTTGATCTAAGTACATAAGACCTTTAATGTAAACAGGTAATTGATCCAAACTCAACTCCTTAAAATCCTTGAACCCAGTCCCCAGAAAAGCCATCGCCTGGGCAACTACATTCACCTCCTTATTGATAACAGAGAAGGAATGACAAAAAAGATTCAGCTTATGAATAATTCTTCTCCAAAAATGAAACAAAGAGGGAGCACAAGGCATAACATGAATACCAGTATCAATCAGAGAAACTAAAGGGAAATTAGCTTCTAAGATAATGTTATTAATATTGAGACGATTACACAGCTTAATCCCCATCATCACAGACATGAAAATCACCATATGCAAATCCTCCACCACTGCCGGAGCAGCATAACCAGAGAGAAAACCACCCAGGTGATTCCTGATAATACCCGCATAACCAAAGGTATTACCCACTTTAACCCACGCCACATTCATTTTATAATGGTTAAGAATAGGCTTGCACCAACTAACACAAAAGTGTTTCATAATAGCATTAATCCAATCTCCAGAAATGCCAAAAAAAGTCAAAGTATGAAAAAAAATTATTGAAATTCTTAATAGACAACACCTTAGCAATGAAAAGAGAAAAGACTTTGTCTTTAATCTTATTAATGATCCAATGGTGATCCATAATCACCCCATTGAGCCTAGAGTCCTTCCTTGCCAACCAAATATACCAACAAATGAGACAAGAAATAACTTTTCTAATATGCCCTTTATAGTCAACAAACCAAAGATCAAGGAGCTGGGTTATAGAAAGAGAAGAGTTTTAAACATTCAAATGAAAAACCTCCTCATAAAAAGTCCAAACCTTAACAGCTATAGGACTAGAGATAAAAATATGATGCATATTATCAACATGGAAACAACATTGGCATTTAGAGGTAATAATGAGACATTTTCTCAGATTATCATCAGAAGGTAAGAAGTTATGTAAAGTTCTCCAAATAAAAACAGAAACAGTGTGAGGAATAGTGTTATGCCAAATCCTTTTAAAAAGTTTAGAAGTATCTTTCTTAGTCCGAAAAGAATTCCAGGAATTCTTGATGCTAAAAGAGCCATCCTTGGATCCCGAAAATAGTAACATATCCCCCACATTGCTATTAAAGGAAATATTAGTAATAGTTTGAATAATATTATTCGGAAGGAAAGCAGAGAGCTCTCCAAATCTCAACCATTAGCAGAAAAGAAATAATTAACCTTCATATTAGAAATAGAAACAGTATTGAGTAAAGAGTGAATGGACTCGCCGTTAAGCCACCTATCTTGCCAAAAGAAGATATTGTCATTTCCAAGACCCCAAGCAAGCAAGGGTTCCATAAACCATTTAACAAAACAGATGCGCTGCCAAACTTTAGAATTACCCTTAGAGTAGCAAGCCAGGGTAACATGTTTCTCAGCACAATATTTAACCTTCATAAATTTGTTGTTGTTGTTGTTGTTGTTGGAGATGTTAGGCTAATTTTTTATAAATATGTTTTTCGTGTTGTTTATTATATCTTGTACACATCCTGTCTTTAGTGACTTAAGTTTTTATTACAGAATTCTCTATCTAAAGATACTTTTAAAATTATTATCATGCAGTCATATTAAATATTAAAGCTACATTCCTAATGTTCTAACATTCAACTCAATTCTTTAATTAACTCCTAAAACGTTAAAAACTCAACAAAAAAAAAATACAGTAATAGATTATTACTTTCCTAATTAGTTTTAACTATAATTAACAACCCCAAAAAGTTTTAAAACTCAACAAAAACATATATATAAATTATCAAAAATTAATTACTTAATTAGTTAGATAAGATATATTATTTTTTAATCAAAAAAAGGGAAATAATTCATAAAATGAATAAAAAAAATCATTTTATAGTGAGTTCAATCAAATGGTTTATATTATTATTTTCTATCCAAAATTATTTCCCTTACAGACAAAATATAATATTATTATTATCTCTAAAAGATTAAAAAATACTAGTTTATGTAAATAATTCACAATCAATATTTTCATTAATTTTCAACTTAAATGATCCACAACAAATCAACAATCATTTAAGTAATATCAAAATCTAAGCATAGATTCTTATTATTAGATCAAATAAGCATAAAGTAGCGGTGTCAAAAAGAATTTTTAGGTCAAATTCGGATCCAACCTGAAACCAACCCGCTCTCATCTAATTGACCTATATTTTATAATGACCTACATTAACCATTCCATTTGACTTAATGTTATGTTTCTCTTTTAATGACTTAAATTTTATACCATAAAGCATTGCAAATCTCACCACATCTTATAGAATTTTCCCGTAATATGAGGGGGATTTTTTATCACGCATAGCAAGTCACCCGTCAGTCAAATTTAATTTTTTTAATGGACTATTGGACTATATTGACCGGGTAACTTAATAATTAATAAATACCAATATAAAAATAACGTATTTAAAAAAAATCACAGATTATACTAAATTCGATAATAACAATTAAAATATATATATGAATATTCCTAACTTTATATATATATATATATATATATATATATATATATATATATATATATATATATATATACTCGGCATGTCCTTTAGCTTCTTCAGATGAGAAAACCGAAAAGGCTTGTGAGGATTATAATTTGGTAGTTATGTCTGCTATTTAAATATATATATATTGGTATTTATTAATTATTAAGTTATTTACAGGTCAATGTTATCTATTGGTATTTTAGTTAGGAATATTCATAGATATTTTTAATTTGTTATTATCGAATTTAGTATATTCTATGATATTTTATAAGTACTTTATTTTTATATTGATATTTATTAATTATTAAGTTAATTGGCAGGTCAATATAGTCCATTAAGAAGTTTGTGAGCAGACATTTCACCGTGCAATAATATTGACATCACTATAGATAGTCGCTAGATTGTTACTATTATAATTACCCGTAATATGACGTCTAATTACTGATTAATTTGTAGTTCCTTCAAAAGGAAAGATCTGATTGGCAGATTAATCGTGCATATATAAAAAAAATATGAAATTGAAAATTTTTATATAATAATCTTTTTAGCTAAATTAACTTATATATATATATATATATATATATATATATATATATATATATATATATATATATATATATATATATATATATATATATATATATATATATATATATATATATATATATATATATATATATATATGGTTTTTTATTGAGTTCTTAAAAATTTTGGAAAGTAGTTAATTATAGTTATAACTAATTAGGTAAGTATAAATCTTTTATTGTATATAAACTTTTCGGTTGAGTTTTTAAACTTTTAGTAGTAATTAAAGATTTAACCATTTACATTATAAGACAAACCACTTAGGCCTCCACCGCACTACACGCTTCATATTGACGCGATACCACGCAAGCCCCGAGGGAACCATTAGATTATATTTTACGGAGGTTAACTTTAGAGTTTAAAGATTTTTGTTTGAGTGGATCTAAAATTGAATACATGGATTGAAATTTCAGTAGTATTGTATCCTCGAAAATTAGCGGCGATAGAGAGAGATAATTTAGCATATTAGTTTTGCACTAAGATCCAGCACACAAACATATAAGAGAGTGGGGTGTAGTGTTCATAAGAGACACCAAGTTTTTTATGTGAAGAATCCTAAAATTGGGAAATACTACGGGGCCTGACCCAATTTGAATGAATCCACTAGTATTAATGGTTGGGTACAAATAAGACCTTTCCTTAGGGGGAGGCTTTATGTAGCAAATATTATATAGAGCTCGTTACATGGTAGATTTTAATATGTTTGGTCAGTGGTACTATATTTGGGTGACAGGGGTTGAAAAGATAATAGTTCGTGGGCGATAGTGGTCGGAGTAGACGGTAGTTAGTGAGCAACATTGGTAGGAGGGATCATAATCGGTAGGTGACGGTGGTCAGAAGGACCGTAGTTAGAAAGCAACGGAAGTCGGAATGGACCGTAGTTGGTGGGCGACGATGGAAGGAGTTGACCGTAGTCAAAGGGAGATGGTGGTCAGAGTGGACTATAGTCGATTAACGACGGTGGTCAAAGTGGACCGTAGTTGGTGGGCAACGGTGGTTGAAGTGGATCATAGTTAAATGATGATGTAGAGGGATTATAGTTGGGCGATGATCTGTGAGCAGAAGTCAGATGAAGGTTAGTGGTCGGGCGAAAGTCTGGCGACATTCCTACGATGATCGGCAACTGGGAGTTGGTCGAGTAGGAATTTGGTGGCAAGAGAGCTCCTATATTACTCTTCCCCTCTTCTCTTATTTCTCTGGCTTCCCTCACCTTTAATGAAAATTGAGGAATCTATTTATAGTTTTCTAAGAGTACAAATAGAGAGAAGATCAAGATCATGTTCGAAGTGTTTCAAATGTACGACTAATATCAACGCCCTTGATCATGGAATGTTTATTGAGAATTTGAGTATCTTAATGATGTTATAATTCAACGATCTTGGTGTGACGCCCCAAGATCTAACTTGGAAAGAATTATTCAGTCAATTCCTTAAACCAATCTCTATCAGAGCTATCTATAGTCATTAATCAGTGACAAACAGTCTAACAAAATCTAGAATTCAAAACATCAAGTAATTAAACATTTCTATTTATTCCCAAAAGTTTATTTACAATACTCAGGATTAACAGATCAATCACAAGTAATCTATCCTGTCATGAGTAGAAAAAGAATCACTATAACAAAAGGATGAAAACCTGAAGATTCATGATTAACCTCAATCTCCTGCTCTCTTGCCCTGACCTGAAAATATTAACCACATATAATGAGCTTAAAAAAGCCCAGCAAGTCACAAAAAATCTACAATTGAAATCAAAGCACGGTACGGAAGCAATATGCATGTCAATCAGTCATATCAATTCAGTCACTTACACATGATCATTTGAATCAATGCAAAATCAGAAATCAATGCATAAACAGTAATCGATACAGAAACGGTAGTCAATGCGTAAACTATATCAATACAGAAACAGTAAACTCCTTAATTGGCAATAGAAGAATCAGTAAATTGTATAAAAGTCCGTAAAGCTCAATGAAACAGTACGTATGTCAAATCTTTACAGTATTCATCACTATCAATAACACCAGTCAATTCTGTAGACAGTTAAATCGTTAAAGAAACCTTCGTATCGGTAGTATCAATCAAATCAATGAAATAAAATCATAACATTATTTGAAACAGTCGAAAACAATCAATGCCGTAGAGTCGTATCAAAACATACACTTGCAATTTAGTTATCCAATATCACATGCTCAGTGAATCACATGAAATCCAGTAATCTATATCACATGTTCAGTGAATCATATGTCACTTACACAGTATACCACGTGCATAATATAAATACAGTGAATCAGTAGTATCAGTGCCTGTATCAGTATCAATACAATCTAGTGACATGAACACTAATGGTATAACATTGAAATCATGCATTAACAGTAAATTCGTGCAGTAACTAAATTCGTACAGTACAATAACGATAAATTCGTCAGTATAAATAAATCCGTATAGTAGTAGTAACAATGCTGCTAAACATGCAATTCAGTACAGTAGTCATACAGAGCAAGTAAAAGCACTGGCTATTAAGGTGTTTTTTAGTCTTGTATCAATATCTTGAATCTTGTATCCGTTGGCTCAGTAAAAAGAGTCGTCACTCTTTACCCGTCGGCACAGTAATCATCTCCTTATAACTCCCTTCTGTAATCACGTGATCAGTTGAGGATAACACCAAACCATATTTAAAGGAAAGTCCGTCGTCCCACCATCCTGTACAGGTATCACATCTCCAACCAATGATTCAACCAGTCCTTACTTGTCTTTCTCACACATTGTCACGACCCGACCCGAGACGAGACGGATCCCGCCCGTGCTGGATCGCGACGGAGCTGCACTAACCAGGATCTAGCTTTGGAATTTGGTTCGGAACTGAATCTTCCAAATAATTAATTCACACAGACTAACAAACACAGAGCTACTATGTATCATCAAATGCAGCGGAACAAAACATCTATCCAATTTCATTTCCTCAAAATAATCATCTACAGAACAGTACATGGCTTTCGACAGAAAGAAAGACAGAACAGAAAAGCCATGACTGTACAAAAACCAAAAGTACAAAAGTACCTATACTGATCAGACTCTGAACTAATCCTGGACTTCCTTGCCTTTCCCAGAACCTGAAAACCACCAGAAAGCAAGGGTGAGCTCAACAGCTCAGTAAAGCAACAAACCTCCAATCAAAATCCTCAGAATCTCAAAACCAACACAGCAGACAAATCCGTACAGAATCGAAACAGATTCGGACAGATATCAAATCAACAAAACTGTACGGAAATGGAAGTTGTATCAAATCAGAAACATAATAGATCAGACACATCAGATCAACAGAATCAGAATCGTACAGATCATATCGGAACAGAACAAATCATATCAGAATCATATAGCAGATATCAGATATTTAATTAATAGCTAAATTCCCTGACACTGACTGAATCTCATAGGATCCAGGCCACTTATGCCTCCCTTTGTGCTCACGGCACCAAAACAGATCAGATCAGATGTGCTTATAGCACCAGAATACATATATAGTGCATATAGCACCTAAACAGATTGTTTTCTCGGATCCGGAACAGAACAGATATCAGATTTCATATTGAGCTCATTTCAGAATTCCCAGACACTAACTGAATCTCATAGGATCCAGGCCCCTTATAACTCCCTTTATATAGCATATACAGATAGCATATCAATTCAGAAGATTTCCAGACAAAACAGAAATTACTCAAAAATCGGGCAGCACAACGGCAGTATACAGAATTTACACAATTTTCCTGAAAATCAAAATTCACCAAATTCGCACAGAATATAGATATCAACATTTTAGAACATTTATTCTACTGCACAGATAATTTCCAAGTTCATAGAAAAATCCAGTCGACTAAAAACACAGTCAAATCAAAAATACCCGGACAAAAATCTTAAAAAAAAAATAACCAAAATATTCACACTCGGCACTTCAACAAAATACAGAAAGTTACGCGGTAGAAACTAAACCAGTCGGAAATTACGGACGAAAATCGCGAACAAAAACTTAATTCCGGACAGATAATACCGCCAAACTCGACGGTTCTGAAAATTGAGAAAGTCGGATTGTGCCTTACCTTGCGTACAGCAATTTCCTCAACAGTCTCTTCGGACGAAAACAGCTCGGCGTCGCCCGAAAATCCACTTTTCCCCTTTTTCCTTTGTTTTTCTCTCTCCTCAACTTTTTCTCTCTCTTCAAAATATCTCATTTCTATATATATCCAGACTGATCGTCCTGGACGATCGAGCTTCGTACCGGACGATCCATGAAGAGAATTATTTCGTCCAGACGAAAATTGAATATCGTCCCCGGCGAAGGGTTCTCTGACTTATTTTCGTCCAGACGATCCTGATTTCGTCCAGACGAACCATACAGCCAAACATGATTTTCTCTGCACAACCTGTATCGATCGTCCCGGACGATCCGACTTCGTCCGGACGAACCTGGAGCAAAAAAACTGATATTACACACATAGTATATAGAAATATAACAACAATTTCAGTCATATAATCACAATCATCATTATCATCAACGCATTGCAACCAATAAACGTGATTTAGCTTAATGTAGAAAATTCCTTAAAATATCGTATAGTAGACAGAAGTTGTTGTAAAATACATAGATCCAGAAAATTACCAAATTACTAAAAATCACGTAAAACAACGTTTCAAGATTTTACTTATACTGGATCAATATTTTTCAACATATGGATAATTTTCTATTCGATAAAAAAATCCCACAGAATTCAAAATACCCGGTGAAAACTTTCTAGAAAATACTCAAATCGCCCAAAAACATCAGTTCAATAACATATCAAAAGTTATGCGGTAAAAATTTTGTCAACACAAAGATATGCATATTTTTCGGTAACGGAAACACAAAATTGAGCAGAAAAATACCAAAACACGAAATTTTCGAAATCAGAAATAGGATTCAGATTCCTTACTGCGAGACAAACAAATCTTCCAACTACGTCGTCGGACGAAAAGCGCTCGAAAAGCGCTCCGCGGCCTCCGAAACCAAGCTTTCCTCTTCTCTTTCATTCTCTTTCTCTCCTGCTTTTTCTCTCTCTTCAAAATATCTCAAATCCTCTATTTAAATCAAGAAGGATCGTCCCGGAATGACCTCCTCTGGACTCAAAACATCCAGACGAAAATTAATTCCAATTTTCTTCGTCCCTGGACGATGCTCTCTGTTCCGTTCGTCCCGATAGTTCGTCCTGGCGAACCGAGGTTCGTCCAGACGAACATGCATATTTTCTCTGTTCGTACTGCAGTTTGTTCGTACTAACCATACAGATTTTCAACATTTCTTCAGTTCGTCCAGACGATTCGTCCCGTACTAACAGCACAAATTTTTTTTTTCCAAACATAAATTGAAAATTTAAGGGTTTCACACTTGGGCTTGTTGATTCTTCTCATCGAGCAGCTCGGTTCAACTATAAGTATGTCACAATTGGATATCATTTGGTTATCAAATTAATGATCTAAAGCTTTCAAATAAGCTTTTTCCCTCCATTTGGGTTCAGATTGGATTGAATTTGGTGTTGTAGGAGACGTTCAGTTTGATAATACGTTTGTTGAAATTGGAGTTCGGATAGTTCCGAATTTAATTTTGGAAGTTTTCAATTCATATTTGCATTGAGATTTGTGCACGATACAAATAAATTTTTTATAACATATCAAGTAATAATAGATCTAATAGGGCATTGTGACTTTGGGTGATCAAGTCATTAATAAGAGTACACGCTTTAGATATCTTTGATCTATTGTTCAGAGTAACGGTGAATTTGATTGGGATATTATTAGTAGAAATCAAGTTGGATGGTTGAAGTGGAGGAATGTATCGGGCTTGTTGTGTGATAGAAAAGTACTCCTCAAACTTAAGGAAAAATTATATAAGATAGCTGTGAGAATTAATTGCAAAGCTTTATAGTGCATAATGTTGGCAATTAAAACAAAAGCATAATATTATGTTAAGTGTTGCATAGATGAGAATGTTCAGGAGGATGAGTGACTTTACTCTTAGAGACAATATACAAAGCGAGCAAATGTGTGAAAAGGTTATAGTATCTCCAAGGAAGATAAGACTAAAGAGAGTCGCCTTAGATGGTTTGGTCACATAAAATGGTGGCCTTCTGATGACCCAATTAGGAAAGTAGATGTATTATATTTGACTTATATTAAGAAAGGTAGATGTAGACCAAAAAAGACTTGGTTAGAAATATTAGAAATGACACTTCTTTATTAAATTTAAATGAGAATTTAACTCTTAATTACATAACACAATTGAGAAAAAGAATAATTCATGTGTAGCCAACTCTACATAGTGGGATAATGGCTTGATATTGTTGTTATTGGTGGTGATGTTGGCTTGTTTATTTATTGATATGCTTCTCGTTGTATTGTCCATTATATCTCGTACTCATCTTGACTTTAGTTACTAGAGTTTTTTTATTACACAAATCTCCATCTAAAGATATTTTTAAAATTATTATTATGCATTCACATTAAATACAAAAACTTCATTTATAATGCTCTAACATCCAACTAAGTCATTAATTAACTCCTAAAATTTTGAAAACTCAACCAAAAAAATTATACATAATAACAGATTTTTACTTACCTAATTAGTTATAACTATAATTAACTACTTCTAAAAATTTTAAAAACTAAAAGAAAAAAAGAAATATATACATTATCAAAATATTAATTACATAATTATTTAAATGCGCTATATTCTTGTTTAATAAAAAAGGAAATAATACATTAAATGAATAAAAAAATCATTTTATAGTGAATTCAATCAAATAGGCTATACTATTGTTATCTATCCAAAAAAAATTATATTAAAGACAAATATTAGTATTACAATTTTGTCCAAAAAACTCAAAGTTACTATTTTCTGTAAAAAATTAACAATCAAAGTTTAATTGAAATTTGACAGCAAATTTAAAACGGTCAATTTTCCAGTCAAACTTTGTTTAATTTTTCTAAGATATTAAAACTTTATTTCTGTTTTTATTAAGATATAAAAACAGAAATTACAAGAATTTTCTTTTCAATTATTATTTTTTTAAATTGAAAACTTAATTCATAAAAAAGAATTCTTGAAAAATTTTCTATATTATTTTTTAATTGAATTTAGTTTGATTCTTGAAAACATCATTTTTTTTAAACAGAAATCTTGAAAACTTCATTCTTTTTGTCTGAACATGTGCGTGGAAGCACAAAACTTAAAGAGAAGCAACATTGGAAAAATAATTTTTTTTTTTTTTAACTTTTTTAGGAGAAACTTATGAGGGGGCATACTCGTTTATATAAAATAACGATTACATAGTCCTTAAAGGGAACTCAAGCTCTTTACTGCTCCAAAGAACTACAAAATAAAAGTAAAAAAACTTAAGAGCTTGAGTTCCCTACTAAGCAAAAGTACACATAACATAGGTACATTCTACGGTGCACAAGAGTGAGCACCAAAAAACTCATAAGGGTACAAAAAATCATATTCAGCTCCAAATACTTCTTGAACAGCTCAACAACACGATCACCTGCATTAAAAGTACTCTACAGAAAAGGGTAATGGATAGAAAAGAAATAATAATAGAAAAAATAAAACATAATCTGGTTGTAGCAACAATGTATAGCAAAATTACCACAAAAAATGAGACAAACCAAGTGTCTCTTAAGCCAACAATAGTTAAACAGATAAAAACACATAAGAATCATGTTAATAACCCCATGCCAAGCAGCCAAAGAAAAAACTAGAGGATCATCAATCCTATAAGCCAGCCCCCACCATAACAACAAGCTACTAAGAGCTAAGGGGGAAATACTAATCACTAAATTCAAATAGCAGGTAAACAAACCAGTAATAGGCTCCAGGAAAACAAAAGCCCAGGACATAGCAATAATGGGAAAATAACCCTCCAACAACCTGCACCAACACAGCAAGTAGATAAAACCAAAGGAAAACCGAAAAAACCAAAGAATCGTGAAAAGCTACCAAACCATTCAGGCAACACATGGCCCTCACGAACCAAACAGGTTCCCAACAGCACACTCCCAAAAATACAATTGAGGGCAAAAGGATAACCTCCAACCTTATTGAAACAGCCAAGACCACCAGGCCTCACAGAACCCAGCAGCACACTCCCAGGACAAAGAGAGCAAACGAAGAAAATGCAAGGCCACCACCCAAACCTTCTGAAATAGCCAAAAACACACGACAAACCCAAAATAGCAAAAGGAAAAGAACCCAGCAGGATAATGCTTCAACAAAGGCCGGGGAAAATCACAAGAAACACAGCAGAAATGCAAACGCACCAACCAATTGAGAAAACCCCAAAAAGAAGAACGGTAATCCATCAAAAAAATAGCAGCCTCAACCACCAAAAGGAATAACATAAGGAACACAATTCTTATCTAGATTTTAAAGGCCCCTAACAGTAAGAGGTAAATTAGAACTACAAAAATCCTACATGGAATCCAACTCACAGCCCCACCTAGCCATGGCGTTAGCACAAGCATTACCATTCACCTCAATAGCATAAAAAGAGTAATTAAGCAAGCTCAAAACCTTCTAAATTTACCTCCTCATGTAAAACAAATTAGAAGAGCAAATCTTGTCATTTCTCAATATGAAAGATTGGTAACAATAAGAAGAGCAAACTTCCATCATAATATTAATACAATCAAGAGTGAAACACAACCTTAAACCATAGAGGATAGCAAAAGTAGTAGTAATATTAACATCACAATTATAACAAGAACCAGCAAAACCAAGAATGCACATACCATTGGAGTCCATGATGACTCCACCACAACCTGCCATAGACTTAGTGAAAAAAGCATTCACATTTAACTTAAAAAAATTATCAGGAGGGTTCAACCAAATGATACTTCTAGGGACCTTATGATAGTTATCCACATCAAGATAAATCCCAAAATTAACAATAGCTATGTGATACTTATTGAAATTCTTAAAAGAAATTAACTTAGCAGACAAAAAAGTCCTTATTTTTATCTTTAACATTTTGAATAATCCTACGATGGTTCATAACCACACCGCTATAAGGGGAATTATTCATATCCGGCCAACCATAAAAATCAAAGGATAAGAGGAGGGATAACATTCCTGATAACATACCCTAACTTGTTTACGTTACTTGAGTGTTAAAATAACAAGGATGATATTATTTTTAGGAGATAGGATTTTAATAAAATCCACTACAATAGTGTTACTATTATCTACTCACGTGAAAATTTCACACGCCAAACACACAATTCGTTCCCTCTCATATTCCTCTCGCTGAACACATTACCGCACGACCATCGTTCACTGCACAACCGTCGGCTAGCCTTCGCCGGAGCTCTCGTCAGCAGACCACCTCGCTGCATTGCCCTGACTGTTGCCGAGCATTTCACTATTCGTAAAAATGTATGATTTCTTGTGGATTGATCTAAGCATTGTAGTTTATATATATATATATATATATATATATATATATATATATATATATATATATATATATATATATATATATATATATATATTTTATAAATTTTTAAGAAAATACCTTCATTTCACTATTCGCAGAATTTTTTTTTTCCGTTGCTTGCTTTCATTTGTCAATTCGTTCGCGTGCAGATGTTTATTTTTAAACTTTTTTTCCTTGCTTGCTTTCCAATGAATCTAAGTGTTTGATAAAGTTTCAAGCAAAGACTTTCCAAATACTTCGAATGATTTTAAAAATTGGAAGCCTGTAATTTCTGTTTTTGCGAAAAAACAATAAATGTTTTTCTTTTGTAATTTCAGTTTTTGCTAAAAAAGCAATTAAGTGTTTATTGTGCTAAAAATAAACAATTACACGAAATTTAATTGCTGATTGCTGAAAATAAACAATTTAACAATTAAAAACAATTTATTGTTTTTGCTAAAAAGAAACAAATAAACGAAATTTAAACGTTTTTTTTGTAATTCCTGTTTTTTTCTAAAATAAAAAATTAACTGTTTTTTTTTTTATAATTCTTGTTTTGCTAAAAAAATTACTGCGTTTTAGCTAAAAATAAACCCAAAAAAATTCTTAAATTGTTTATTTTCAGCAATCAGCAATTAAATTTTGTTTAATTGTTTATTTTTAGCAAAAAATAATAATTAATTGTTTTTGTTTTTTCAAAAAGTGACATTACAAAAACAAAACGATTATTACTTTTTTTTTTTTTTGGAAAAACAAAAATGCAAATTGATAAATAAATAAATATATTTATATATTGTTTTTGGTTAATTAAAACAGTCAAATTCAAAACCAGTATGGAGTGAGAGCACTAATACACCACCAAAGATTGCCACGAGCCACAACTTTAGGAAAGTGAGCCCTAGCCACAACATTGCCCATAAACAATCATTTGCATCTGTAGATATTAAACGTAGCTCTAGCAAATTGGCAACCACCAAAAGTAAGAGAAGAAAAGGAAACCAGAGAGCATCCAACCAAAGAAGCCCACAACCAGACCGCAAAGGATAACCGACAAACGACCCAATGCACCAGTACCAAAACCCAAAAGTCATTTCTTCCCACACTACCCCTCCCTCGAGAGGAAACAGACACAACAGGCCTGTCTTTTTGGAAAGCCAAATTAACCCCAGGAACTTCATCCCCACTATCCTCCGAAGAGGAATCAAAAGAAAAAAGAAGACAATCTAATTGGATTCTTACACTCTCCTCTGAGTTAGCACCCACCTGAGAAAATAAAGCCTCAGGTGAAATAAGCTTAACAGAAACCTCAATAAAAGGGCCAGGAACTAGAACAGTAGACGCCATAGGGGTAACATCAGAATCAACATCTTATACTTTCGAAACCAGATTAATAGAGGATGAAGCAGTATCAGGACTATCTATAGCCAACGGAGATAAATCTATTGCACGACTAAGAGAAATAGGAGAGACAGAAAGCACAACACCCACACACAATCCACTTTCCACAGCCAAAATGCTCGGGACAGACTTACCCACACATGATAAAGAAGGTTTTGAATTAAAGCCACATTTCACAGCACCAGGCTCACTCATACACAACCGAGGGAGTTGGAAAACAGGGGCCACCCCCTCCAAACCCTCAACAGAGTCCAATTGGACTAAATTAACAAGACTAACCTCCTCACACTCTATGTCATTCTCAACCAGAACAGGAGAGACAAATTCAGCAAAAACAAAAGTAGGACAATTAGTAGGCACAAGTAATTCAATCACAACAGACTCAATTCCTTTAGCCGGAACCACATAAATAGACGGGTTAACCCCACAGTCACCAGCCCCCACCGAAATAGAAGGAGGATGCAAGGCATCAGATTCAAGATTAGGATGAAGAATCATACACCCAACCTTAGAATTTCCCAAAGCAAGACAATGCGTACAATAGTCTGAAAAATCTTCAAAAACCACAGATTAAACATAACCAATGCTATCTGAGCCAATCTAAATTTTGTCCGGATACTATTTGGACACACCCAATTCAACCAAAATGCGCACAACTGAAGGATGAGAACCAGTGGAAGTAGCATTATTAGTTTTCAAAGGTTTGCCAAAAATCAATCCTAAACCATGTAGAATATGCGAGGCAAACAAGTGAGGCTGAAGGTTAGGAAATGAAATTCAGATAGGTATAACAGTTTATTCAATCTCAATATCCAAGGTTTATGAAGTTGGTTAAATGGTTTCCTACCTTGGATATTGAGATTGGATGTTATTTGTTATATTGAAGCCTTCAAATCGAAATACGATCTATGAGAAAAAATCCTACAATAATCCAAGTCGTTAAAGAGCTTAATTAACACATTATGTTGGTTCAGGACAGTGACAGAGGCTTCGCCATTAAGTTTAAGCTTGAAAAGGAAACTCCTAATAGCATCAAGGGGAGGTCTTCCCCCGGAAATTTACCAACCAAAGCAAATTCGAACGGAGCAGCCAAAAACTGGATTTCCACCTCGAAAATCCACAGAGCAGGTAAACCTCTATGCGAAGAAATCCTAAGATCGGGAAAAGGAACGGAAGAAGGCGAAGAACCAGACAGAGCGTCCTTAAAAGAAAGAGAGGATGACCTCACCAAAAAATCAAGATCACGAAAATTAGAAGGCGCCATAAAACCTGAAAAGGCAAAACAACATCGAGGAGATGAGAAGAAAAAACTTCTCTGAAGCACCTGATTTCACTTATCATATTGATTTTATTATTAATTTTTTTAGTTTTTTATTTCTTTTATTAATTGATGATTGATATTGATTATAACTGAATATACACATTTATTCATTTTTCCTTATATTGAAAAAAGTGATAAAGTTTTAGTTTGTCGCTAGGCTTTTCAGCTCATTATGTAGTTTAAATGATTTCAGGTTAGAAAAGAGTCAGGATCAGTTGGAGTTAGGTTGACAGAGATCCTCATTTTTTCTTTAAATTTTCTATGTATTTTTATTTATTTTTTTTATAGTCAGGAGTTTTTAATAAATTAGTAATTGTATCGATCTCTCGACTATTATATATTAATTTTTGGAGAATGAATGTAGTGCAATATTTTTAGGTATGCAATTGTTAATTGTTTTCACTGAATATATAGATTTATTAGAAGCTCTAATTGATTAATTAAAAATATAAAATATATAATTCATTCAAATTTGATTATGGGCTTTACAATAGCTGTTGATTTGCAATATAAAAGCCTTTCATATATTACATCTACTGGTTTGAAGGTTTCTCGTCTTTCTTTTACTGATATATTATCATTTTTTGCAATGGGGCTATAAACAATGTTAAGATCATTCATCATTTTCTTAAGAAGTTTGAAGGTGAAAGTGGTCTTTATTTTAATATTAGGTAATGTACTTTTGTTGTGGGTGGGGGATGGGAATGATGAATAAGGAACTATTAATTTCATTAAGAATATAATTGATTTCAGTAGCAATCATTTCCTTTTTATTTCCTTGGCTCCCCCTTTTACAATGGGCATAAGAAGTCCTTTTTATTTGATAAAATGCTTTCCACTATTAAAAAGAACTTGCAGCTTTGGCATTCATTTATATATATATAAGTGTTAGATTGATTCTTATTAAATTTATTCTATTTTCTATGCCTATTACTTGCTCCAAAATATCAATCCTACTATATTGGTGTGTGCTCTAGAATTGATAATTTTTTTAATAAATTTTTTCAGGGTTCTAGGGAAAGTAAATAAAATTGATTGGAGTGTGTGGAGCTTCTCTTGTGGTCCTTACTATGTCGGTGGATTAGATTGCATGTCTATTTTAGACATGGTCAAAGGTTTTTCTATTAAACATAGGTGGAATTTCAGGATTAATAAATCTTTATTGACAAACTTTATGAACTTTAAATACTGTAACGATCCTCATCCTTCCCAGTGCTTGTTTAAAGAAGGACAATATTTTGTTTGGTCTAGACTATGCAAAATAAAGTGTCTTGGTGAATTAGCTATCATGTGGAGTATTGGTTGTGGTTTGTCATTCTTTTGGAAGGATAATTGGATGGATAATGATTCTATTGATTCTTTCTTTATTTCACCCTCTAATATGAAAGTCTCTTCTTTTATTATTGATGGCTGGTGGTGTAGGAATGGGCTTGCTAAGCATATTCCTAATTTTTTGATTGATGTACTTTGTAACAATCCCTCAAATTTTCATATCTCTGATCAGCCTATTTGTTGTTATTCATCTAGTAGGGAATTCAATCTAAAGGATGTTAACCAATTTAGGTCTAAGAAATGCGTTAATGTATTTTTTGGTAAAATTCTGGAACTCCTCTACCCCTCCTAGTATTTTCATTTTCATTTGGAGGCTTCACAAAAGATTCATTCCAGTGGATAAGAATTTAAATGCTTTACCTCTAAATGCCAATGTTGTTATCATCTGGAATCTTTTACTAGTCTTCTTAATGGGCCTGTTGCTTCCAAGGTTTGTTGGACCTTAGAAAACGAGTAGAATGTTAATTCAAGAGCTAGTTATAACAATTATTTTTATCTTCTTCAAGAATAGTTCGTTAAAAAACCTAAAGATCGTGTTATCACCATTATTCCTATGATGATTTTTTTGCTCCTATAGCAAGAAAGAAATAATTGTAAGCATAATGGTATTAGAATGTGTGATGGGAGGAGTATCATTCTCCTTAAGAAAAAAATTCAACAGTTATTTTGGGCTAATTTACTAAAACCTAAGCTTTGCCTAGGCAATTCTTATATTTATTTCTTTTTTAATCCTACCAATAATGCTTTGTTTAATGGCCCTCCAAAATCCTTTTATTAGATTTAGCAAGTAATGAATCAATTCAAATTAAATGTGGATGGTTAGGTTTCCAATGGTGGTGCTAGTTGTTATGGTATTGTTCATGATTATCTTCATAATATTGTGATGGTATTTTCCTCCAACATTATGAATTGTAATATTATTGTGGAAAAGATGGAGGCTCTTCTACAAGGTTTCAAAATATGTTTTGATTATCATATTATTAATATTTGGATAAAATCTAATTCCAATTTATTAGTGAATTTGATATCTTCAAATTATTGTAACAATGTAACTTTACTTTACTTATTTCATAAAATTATGGCTATTTTTGCATCCTTTTTTTATGAAATCACTCATATTTGGAGGGAAGGGAATTTTGCTGCAAAGTCGCTTACTAAAGAATGGTATTGTTATTTTCGAGCCAATTATTTTTCATACTTGTAACGAGCTTCATCACGTGAAAGGGATGTTGAGACTTGACAAGGTGGACATCCCTTATATTAGAAAGGATGGCTGATGTTCTTTTGTCTCCTTATCTTTGGTTCTAGTGGCTAAATTATTTTGTGGGCTTTTTATGGTAGTGTTGTTTGCTGGGGGTGTTCTTTTTTCTAGTTTTTATTATTTTTGGATGTTGATTGGTGTTCTATTTGGTTATTGGAAGGTTATTTTTCATTCTAGGTCTAATGTAAAGAAGCAGAAGCATTCCCAATAGCATTCCCATCTTTTGGAGTGGGATTAGAGGTCTTCAGAATAGAGGAATGAGAGGAATATTCAACCCATAACATGCCCATTTCATTTACAGAAATCACAAAATGATGAAAAATCCTTCATCTCAACCATATGAATGTAGCTGAATATTTCAAGACAAAGCCTGACTTTGTCCGAATATTTTTTGGTGATGTCAAGCTCAACTAAAACCCACGCAACAAAGTACCGAGAGCCCACAGAGGTTGCATTGTCAACTTTTAAGGGCTGAACAAACATAGAACTCAAAGTATGATTGATTCGTGTAGAAAAATAATTAAGCCTTAGTTTTGGAAAGGAATTCCAAATGGGAATCAAAGGCGACTCAACAACGATTTCAAAAGAAGGGGACTATTTAGTTAATTTCATGAAACAATTATTTACAGAATAGGATCTATGACAAAATATTCGGCCATAATCCAGATCATTCGACAACTTAATCAGAATATGCGACGCATTAAGCAAAGTAACTGAAAACTCATCATTTGTCTTAAGGTTGAAGAAGAATGCCGTGATGGAAAAAAAAAAATCCACGAATGCAAATTGGAAAGGAGCTGCAAGTGCAAGAATCTCATCTTCCAAAATCCATAAAGAAGGAATAGCATGAAATAAAGATGATTTTAACTCAGAAAAACCACCATTAGAGAATAATCCAGCTAGAGCATCAACGAAAGAGCTTGATTTGACAGCTCCACCTAAAAATCAAGGATCACAAACTCAATTCACCGTCAGTCCGGCTGCAAAAGGCCAGAGGAGGATGAATCAAGAAGGCCAAACAGAAACTAAGGATAAAAACACAACAAAAGAAATGAAAAAAAAGGGAAGGAGCTTCCCTAAGATCACACGATAGCCAAAGCTGCCGGGAGAGAACCAGGAGGAGCCCTAGCACGCGAGAGGCAAACACGAACGAGCCGCCGGGAAGGAACCGAGAGGAGTCCAAGCACGCAGGAGGCAATCCCGAACGAGCCGCCGCAAGGGAAATGGTAGTTAATTATAGTTATAGCTAATTAGGTATGTAAAAGTTTGTTACTGTATATAAATTTTTTTGTTGAGTCATTAAAATTTTAAAAAGAGTTAATTAAAGATTTAACTATTTACAGTATTAATTATCTCTTACAGCATGAGTTTTTATAATTTTTAGAAGTAGTTAATTATAGTTATAACTAATTAGGTAATTCAACATTTGTTACTTTACATAAATTTTTTGGTTGAGATTTTAAATTTTTAGAAGGTATTAATTAATGTATTAACTAATTACGTAAGCAATTATTGTTACAGCTTGTCTTTTTAAAAATTTTAGAAGTATTTAATTATAGTTTTATCTAATCAAGTAATTAAATTGCTGTTAATGTATTTAAATGTTTGGGTTGAATTTCAAAATTTTAGAAGTACTTAATTAAAGATGTAACTAATTACATAATTAATTTTCTTTTATAGTTTTGGTTCTTAATAATTTAAGTAGTTAATTATAGCATTTCCTAACTAGATAATTAATAATATTTAAATTATGGGGCAATGAAAATAATTGCAAAAAAAAATTGATATGTATATCTATACTAATATATAAGTGTGGCTTGTGATTCTTCCTATCATAAATCCTAATCTTACATTTATAAATTAAAATTAAATCTCAATCATTCATTTAGAACACTTTAGATTTTAATACTCTAAAATGTTTACTACTTGATGTCAAGAAACTGAAAAATAAAGATATCCTCATGGTCAATGTACAGTGTAAGCACAAAGTTTAAAAGAAAAGCAACATAGGAGAGATAATTTTAGATGAGATAAATGTATCCTAATATGTTCACTTGACTTGAGTGCTAAAATTATAGGGATGATATTTTTTTAGGATATAGAATTTTAATATCCACTACAATAGTGTTAGTATTATCACTCACGTGAAAATTTCACTCGCCGAACAACCCGTTAGTTCTTTCTAATCTTCCTCTAGTTGAACACATCATTGCACGACTGTCGCTCACTGCACAACTGTCGGCTAGCCATCGTCCGAGCTTTCGTCAGCAAACCACCTCGTCGCATTGCCCTGGTTGACGCCGAGCATTTCACTGTTTGTGAAGGCATGATTTCTTATGGATAGATCTAAGTATTGTAGGTTATTTTTTATATATGTATCAATTTTTAAGAAAATGACCTTCATTTGTTGATCTTTAAGATAGTTTCAATGGAGCATTCGAAAATATTTTTATTATCAAGATAACTCAACATGTCACATTTAATAACTTTCCTTTGTTGACTTTTTAGATTTCTCTAACTTAAATTAGACCAAATAGTTTCTAATGAACTTCTAGGAATTAGAAAAATAAACTCATCCATAATTTTTTTCTTCTTTTTCATTCATCAAGATGCATATGCGACAACAACTATACAATATAGTGCGTTGCTACAAATCATAGCAGAGCAAATAAAGAAAGAAATATCAATGATCGCATAAAAAATAGGAAATTCATATACATACTCGGGCAGATTAAAATTTGGGAATATAGTTACTCAACTAGCCTTTTCCCCAATTCCCGGCCTGAAATAGAATACATAATATGTATGAGCCAACACAACTCAACATGTCACACTTAATGATCTAAATTTTTAATAATTCACTTATTATACATTTAACTAAAATTTAAAAACAATATATAATAATTCACTATTCTAAATAGAATAATGCTTACAGTTATCATAAAAAAAAATAATAATGTAAGAAAAGTAAATAAATAAGTATTGCATTGATCATAATAGAAAATAATAAATTTTTCTCAAGCCTTTATATCTTCCTTAAAACTAAATATCACAATTCAAGCATTTATGACTACCTATGCTAGCATATCAGAAAATAGACCCTAATGATTCTCAAATACTTAACAAATATTATATATTATAAATTCAGACTATTCTAACTCCCAATGCAATCAACACCAGAACATTCTCCAACATCAGAGCTCCATAAAATCATATATTTTAAGCAGATAAACTTATATAACATTGAATTGCAATAAAACAAATATAAATTAACAAATTTTAAAATTTCACATAATACTTTATCGTTTGGCAACAAAATCAAACTATTTAGCAAAATTTACTAGTTTTAGAGTTTATCAGATTATAAAGGGATTGTTTATAGTTATATTTTGAAGCTTTAATTGAATTACAATATTATTTTGTAGGATCCTTTTTTATTGGATTAAAATAGCACATATTTCAATTTACCAAATAAATTTTTTCTAAAAAATATCTAATTGTGCACAATAATTGTATCTATAATTATATGGTGAAAATTTCACAGGTGTAAAGTTAACTTTTTTTTTTTTAGGTTATAAAATTATAATAAAAGTCAAAAGATCCTAAAATATTTTTATTTTTAAAAATTGAGATAGGCAAAATATAATATACCTTGATTCGAATAACTTTTAGAATTGAGTAGATAGTAGAAAATGAATAAGAGTTTCCAAAACCTACCTTTCTTGCTCTAGGATTCTCACTCTCTCTCTCTCTCTCTCTCATTTGCTGCCGAAGGGGAGGGTATGTTTTTTTGATTAAATGAAAAAGAAGTGGATCTTCATAATTTCATAAAAAAAGATTTTGCACCATAATGCTTGACCCTTCAATGATGCAGTGCTCTCCACCGAAGTGCATGGCATCACCAACCATATCACCATTCTTAAAAATTATTTTGGCAAACTGATAAAGAGCTCAATCCCACAGTATTGCCTACCCTTCTGTCGTGGCACTTCCATGCGAAATTTTTTTAATTTTTCATTCATACACACAAACCCCCAAGTCCCGCTTCAAAATAGATTCAAACTATCACATGTATATAAAACATTCACAAACACATGCAAGAGGTATAAATGCAAAAAATTTAGGGGATTACTTTTACCATACCGGATCAGAACAGTTGCATTTATGCATTTCTTTATTGGGTATTACCAACTTTCCATCCTCAAAAAAATATCAACCTCAAAATTTAAAAAAATAGATCAATGAAATACATCATGATATAACTGTCTAATCTCAAATTTCTTCTCTTAAGCAGCTTCTCTTTCTATTTTTTTTTTTTCACTTTACCTTGAGCATTGGGATCTATTTATTGCTTATGTTTTTAACATCGTGTGGCAGAATCCATTTTTGTTAGTCTCTATAGAACAAATTCAGACATATCCTTTTTGGTTCGTCTCTATAGCACATTTCCCCAAAGATGAACATGGAATACAAAATGAACAATAGACACGTTCTCTAGTAACTATAACATATAAGAAGATTTTTTAATCCTTTCTATTATCTAAAATTTTCCAACATACCTTGGACTCAGCATTCCTTCCTTTCCAAACCTACTTACGCCCTTCATCGATCTGATCCTCACATATAAAAAATCCCTTAACTCCATAACTTGGTGCTTTGTTTTATAATATTGTTTCTCATGTCTTGCACCTCTTTCAATCTATCACTAATTAGACACATTCTCTAGCAACTATAAAACTCCTTTCACCTACTTCTATCCAAGACATTAAGGTTCTACACTTCCTATTGTATAGAGCTTTATAAGGGACTATACCTATACTTGGCTAAAAAACTATCATTATAAGTAAATTTGATCAGAGGGATATGACTTTTCTAGATACTCCTAATGTTAGAAACTTGCAATCTTAGAAGATTTATTTATACCTAAATAGTTCTCTTAAATTGATCATCGATCTATAGATGAAATCCACACTATAAAACATAATGTAGTATCTCTAGACCTTGTTAAATGCCATCCATTTTGCTTGGAGATAACTCTATCATCTTTATCAGAGAATATCACTCTTTGTACTCCATGCAGTTGAATAATCTTTCGTACAAAAACTTGTGACATTCTATCTACTAAATCAGTATGTCTGATCGTAATAAATTGTGCATACTTCATCAAAATTTTGTTATAACTTACATATCATGTCTTTACCTTGATATAAGAAATTTCCTAGTAAAATCCACATCACTTCTTCCCATTTTTAATGGTTGTAGAAGTCCTTGTAACTGATGCTCTCCTTTCACTAGTTGATATGCTTAATATTTTGAAACAAAATATGTATCATATTTCTTTATCCCAAGACACCAGAACATGCCCTTGAGATCACTATATATCTTATTGCTTCCTTAATATATATAACACAACCTAAATGATGTGCTTCATGTAAAATTTTTCCACCTTAGATATCTAAAATTAGGAACCCATAACTTGTCTTTGCAAAAGATTTTTGCTAAATTTTATAATCACAGCTCTTATTTCTTACTAGACCTTATTTGGTCAATCAGCTTCAGATACTTCGTACGTCACTTAAAGGCTTTCTAAATCATTTCATATAAAGATGGTTGAATAATAATCTAAGCTAAGACACCATAATTCCATTTAGCAGGAGCAATCACATCTCACACCAATTTTTTTATATACTAAATTAGAAGATCATCCAAAGTAAATAAAAGAATCAACACTATATGTGCATGTGTGTGTGTGTGTGGGCACGGGTGCGTGCACGCGCGTATATGTTATAAGGGTTTATTCATAAGTAATACCTCTAAATGGTTATGTATGAATAATTTTTTTTATATAAGGAGTCCAGTGTCCCACATGAGATTGCAGCTTCATAGCATACTGCAAATGAGTTCCTTGACTAATCATAGAAAAAAATGGATTTTATGATGCAAACAACCACAAAATAATAGAATTTGTTTTCTTTTTATTTCAAAAAAATAAGTTTTTTTTTTTTGGGTGAGAGGAATAAGTCTATCTAGTACAATGAGTTTTACTTAGTTCAATAGGAGGGACAAGAAACTTGAGTCATTTGACATAAAGTACTTAATCAAATAGGGGGTCAAGTTTCCTAGGCATTAATGAGTAATTAATACAAAATTATAAAGTATTAATAATCAAATAATGGATACAAGGCTCTTTCGTATAATGCTAACAGGCTTTATGACAGATTTGTCATTTGGAAGAAACCAGTTTTACCTTTTGTTAAACTGAATTCGGATGGTTCTGTGAGGAATTCTACTGATGGGGCTAGTGGTATTATTCGGGATTATTAAGGTGTGGTGCTTGCAGCTTTTGCATGTCCTTTGCTTCCTTGCTCTGTCCTGACTGCTGAGCTTTATGGTTTATCTTATGTCATTGATATTTTCAACAATTTGGGTTTTGTTAATGTGTGGATTGAGGTTGATGCTCAATTGGTTATTCAGATTTTAAAGAACCAGGACCTGGTTAACGGTCAAAATTTTTATTTAGGAAGATTTAAAAATCTCTCTAACATCAATTATACTATCTCTCAAATTTTCAGTGAAGCTAATGCTTGTGCTGACTGGTTAGCTAATTTAGGGCGCCATATTGATGGTTATCAAGATTTAAATAATAGTAACTTAGATCCGATTTTGAAAGGCATGATTAACCTTGATAATGTTGCTCTTCCTTATATTAGACATGTTTAATTCTCATGTTTTTTTTTTGCTATGGTTGCTCTGGTGCGGGTTTGGATTTGTTTTTTTATTATGTCTGCTCTTTGGGGCTTCAGGTGGCCTATGTCTTGTTCCTGTTTTCTGGCAATCTACTGCTATTAGTTTAGTTGTCACTACTGGTATGTTGGTGGCCAAATTAGATCTCTATAGTGACTACATTGTTATTTTTAAGCTTTGGATGTGGATCTTCAAAGGCACCTGGAACTGTTATTGTTTTATCATTATAGTGTTTATCCCCTGTTTCTATGTTACTAATACCTGGAAAATTATGGTTCATTTTGAGAAGCTGGACCTAACGGATGATATTTTTATTGTGAGATTTGTTCTTTGCAATTACTTATTCTGGTAATATCTCTTCTTTCTCATGTTTGCTGGTCAGAGGGAGGTGATTCCACTGCGGTGCTCTTTGAAGCGTTCCAATCTCCTTCCGATCTCTCTTCTGGATGTGTTACTTCTTCCTTTTGCTGGTATACTCGTTCTTTGCTCTGGTTTGTCCTCCTTTGGTCTTTCTCTGGTTTTTTCCCTATCTTTTTTGGGTTTCGTCCATTTCGTGGCTTGGTTTGTTTGTGTCCGTTCGGTCGGTGGGAGGGCGATGACGTCTCCGACGTTGTCAAACCCAGTGGTTCCTCCTGTAACTACTGGTAAAACTAGATCCTTTAAGGATGTGGTTTCGGCTGGATCCTCTTCCTCTTCGAAAGTTCATTTTGTTCACTCTTCTTTTAAAGGTTGTCCTGCTCTAATTTTTGAGGAAGCTGCTGTTCAGCAGCTGGCTACACCTTTCTGTTTCACTCTGGTTGGTAAATTTATGATTCGTAGGCCTAACCTGGATGTCATCCATAAATTCTTTTTTTGGTTTGAAACTTTCTGGATCTTTTAATGTTGGATTGTTAGATCCTAAAAACATAGCTATTCAATTATCTAATGACCTGGATTATAGCCATATTTTCTCTCGTCCTTCTTACTACATTCAGGATTGTCAAATGAGGTTGCTTAAGTGGTCATCGGATTTTGATGTGAGGGAGGAGTCTCCCATTTCTCCGGTGTGGATAGCTTTTCCGAACCTTCGTTTGCATTTCTTTAATTCGCATATTCTTTTTGGACTTGCTTCTATTTTTGGGAGACCACTTCAGACAGACCAAGCCACGGCTTCTCTGTCAAGACCTTCGATGGCTAGAGTGCTCATTGAATTGGATGTTACGAAAAAACACCCGCAAGAAATTTGGTTAGGTTATGAAATGAATGGTTACTTCCAAAAGGTGGAAATTGAGAATTTACCCATATTTTGTTCTTATTGCAAGATGCATGGCCATGTGATTAAAGAGTGTTTTCGTTTACACCCTAATTTGTAGAAGGAGAAAAGTGGGAAGAATGAAAATGGTAAAATGGTTTGTAAGGTTGCCGATGTCCCTATTCCTTCGGTCGAGAACAATTGCGGTGAGGCAGATCTGGTTTTGGGTGCTGTTAACAGGGATAATGAGGAGGAAGGCAATGTTAATTCTTTTACTGCTTTATCTAATGCTTTCAAACCGGTTTTTAATATTCCTAATATTACTTTTAATGATAAAGTGTTACAAGATTCTGTGGCTCAAACTCATTCTAATTTGGCTTTACATGATGCTAATATTATCTTAGATCAAGAAAAATGGGTGAATGCTGAAATTGTGAATAGTTCTAATGATTTGGTTGTTGTTCTTGATGAGGGGAAGTTGATTCTTTAAAGGCTTTGGAGACTTGCAATACCGATGCTATTAACAATGTGGCTTGTAATTCTACTGAGAATTTTGAGGTTCCTCATAATATTATTGTTGATTCTCATGGTAAATTTCCTATTACAGGTCAAAAGCTCCATAATACTTCGACGGTGGAAGATGGGGTTCTATTTTTACAAGAAGAGCACTCAGATTTTAATCCTTCTACTGGTGAGATGAACAAGGATTTTCTTTTAACTGATAATTATAAATGTGATGCTTTTACAGATACGGAAATTGAAATTAATGCCAAATGCTATGCTAGAGAGGATAATGATATGAGTTTTTCCAAAGGTAAGGGTAAGAGAGGTAGAAAACCTAGAAACATCATTTTGCAATCGCCGAGGGCTACATGCTCACATACTGCTCATTAATTTTGTTTTCTTATGATTAATACGATCATCTGGAATGTGCGGGGGATTGGGTGCCCTTCCTCAAAGCTTAGGGTTAAAAATTTATGTCGTATTCATAATATCTCTGTGCTTGTCTTGCTTGAACCTCTCATTGCTATGGATAAACTGTTCAATACTGCTAGAATTATGGGCTTTAAGCATGCTTTTGCTAATATTTCTAATAAAATTTGGGTTTTTTGAAAAGATTTTGTGAGGATTGATTTTATTGGAGATTTTACCCAAGTGCTTCATTGTAATATCGAGTCTTCCAATTTTGAATGTGTTGCTTCCTTTGTTTATGCTGCTACTTCTTGTTCGTTGAGAAAAATTTTGTGGGATCAACTTGTGGATTTTCACAGTGTTTGTACTTTACCTTGGTTGGTTGGCAGGGATTTTAATACTATTGTGAACCCCTCTGAGCGTGTTGGGGGTTTGCACCCTAATTCTCGTTTTATGGAAGATTTCAACGATATGATCATGAATTGTAATCTTATTGATATAGGTTTTTCTGGTAACAATTTTACTTGGAACCGGGGCAATCTTTGGCAACGGTTAGATAGAGTGCTTTTCAATAACGATTGGGTTAATGTTTTCAATGCTACTAAGGTTGTGCATTTAAGTCGTACTTTATCTGATCATTCCCCCTTGCTCATTAATGTTAATTTTAATTCTGCTACTTCAAATTCTCGTTTTAGATTCCAGAACATGTGGTTTGCTCCTGAGTCATTTATTAATGTTGTCCACAATAACTGGTCTGCTCATGTTTACCCTGATAATTCTATTTCTGGTATGTGTCGTCTTTGGGCTAAGCTTAAAAGGCTCAAGATGGTTTTGAATTGGTGGAACAAGAATGTGTTTAAAAATATTTTTTCTAATATTAAGGAGGTGGAGGATAAGATTAATGCTCTTGAGGCCTGTTGCCAAAATAATCCCACGGATTTTAATTTTGCGGTTCTCAAGGAGGCCAAATTGGACCTCACTAAACTTCAATGTCAGGAAGAGACTTATTGGAAGCAGAAGGCTATTATTAAATACCTGGCGGAAGGGGATAATAATACTAGTTATTTTCATGCTTTGGTTAGCAAGAAGCGTGCTATTAATGGTATTAATAAAATTGATCGTGGTGATGGTACTTTTACTAATAATGGTGAGGAGATTGCTAACCTTGCTGTTAACTTTTTTCAAGATCACCTTAATAATAATTTCTGTCCTGCCCCTATTGATGATCATTCGTTTATCCCCTGTAATATGAGTCAAGAAGAGAATAGTAGTCTTTGTTTTATTCCTCCTTTGGAGGAGGTGAAAAATACTTTATTTGATATGAATGCTGATTCTATGGCTGGTCCGGATGGCTTTACGGTTAAGTTTTTCCAACACTTGTGGCAGTATATTTATGTTGATGTTTATGATGCTGTTTTGGATTTTTTTAATGGGAATCCGGTTCCCAAGTTTTTCTCTTCTACTTCAATTGTTTTGATTCCTAAGAGTAATAATGTTAATGAAGGTGCACAGATGACACTAGAAAGTGCTATGATACCACTTGAAAGTTTGTTAGGGATGTTAAGCCCTATAGAACTAGCCCAAGTTAATTAAAAGAGAGAGGTGATTTGGTAAACTATAAAGCCAAGGATAAAAATCCAACCAAAATCACCACAAACAAAGTGCGGAAGAAAAATAAATGCTGAAGCGATAATAAGAAAAGAACACACCGGATTTATAGTGGTTCAGTCAAAACTTGACCTACGTCCACTCCTTGGAGGCACCCTCCAAGTATTGCACTAAAATCGTGACTCTCCTTTAGCCCCCACAGCTAGGCGGAGAAGCCCTTACAAAATCACTTCCACCTTCCCCGGTGCGGCGGAGTCGCCGGGTCCTTTGACACCAAGGATATCTTCTTCTTTGGTGAACTTACCTCGAGACAAGCCTTGATCCGATGGTACTAAGGTGCGAATTCGCCGGAGCAACCGTGTGGATCCCCCACCACACTCCCTTGAGTTCCTCCCCCTCACAGGATCTTCTCTCTCTCAAACTCCACCCTTTCCTCTCTCCCTTTCAAGCATTTTCTTCAAGTTTCCCCCACAATAACAAAGCTACAATGGCTGCCAAAGACACTTACAAAGTGCCTTGCCATAGCTTAAAAAGAAGCTCTCAAAATGAGCTCATTAATGCAAGTTGCCGACATTATCGTCCAGGACGATAGGCATATCGTCCTGGCCGATTAGTTCAAATATGAGCAAAATCGTCCTGAATATCGCCCTGAAATGAAGCTGGACGATCTTGAGATCGGCTTGGACGAAATCCCCATTAATTGCTTTCCAAAACTGCATGAGAAATTTTACAAAAATTGACCTGGATCGGCCAGGACGATATTTTATAGTCCAGGCCAATATACCAGGATGATATCCAAAAATAAGATTTTCCTAAGTATATATGGCGGCAGATTCTTGCTGAATTGAGCCGATCATCCTGGCCGATATAAAATCGTCCAGGACGATGTGTTTTGCATAATGACGGCTGCTTTAATGAGGATACCCTAATTAGGGTTTCTACTTTTGGACAGATCATTCAGGCTAATATAAATATCGTCCGGGATGATATTACCAAAAATAGAAAACTTTAGGGTCCCATTAGAAATTCTTCCAAGTTACAAAGTATCAGGACCCACACCAAATATAATAGACTTAAGAAAGGAAAAAGTGTACAAACTGACTCAGACCTAGTCTACCCAATCTTGAGCTGATTCCAAATGGCAGTCCGATCGTGTAAACCTGAAATGTTAGTAGAAAGCAGTTATAGAGAAAAAGAATATTTGCTATCATCAAAATCATAAGCCATAGATCCGCAACAGTTAATACTTGGAATGACTTTAGGCCCATTAGTTTGTGTACTGTTTTCTACAAATTAATTTCTAAGATTTTGGTTAACTGTCTCTCTGTTCTTCTTCCTAAACTTATTTCTCCCAACCAAATGGGTTTTGTTAAAGGTCGTGCGATTGTGGACAATATTTTGATTGAGCAAGAATTCTGCCAAGACTTGGACATTAAGACTAGAGGGGGGAATTTGATCTTGAAACTTGATATTGCTAAAGCTTATGATAACATTAATTGGTGCTTTATTTATAAAATATTGAAATTCTTTGGTTTTGATGATAAGTTTATCTCTCTTATTAGTCTTTGCATTGAAAGTCCCTTCTTCTCCATTATTTTGAATGGCAAGTGTCACGGGTTTTTTAAATCTTCCCATGGTTTACGGCAAGGGGATCCTATCTCTCCGGCTATCTTTATTCTTGCTGTAGATTATCTGTCTAGGGGGATTTCTGATTTGTTCAGTAAGTTTTCTAGTATGTATTTTAGAACTTTGGGTGGCATCAATATCTCTCATTTATGCTTTGCTGATGATTTCATTATTTTCATGAATGCTTCTAAAAATAAGGTTTTTAAAGTTTTGAGATTTTTTGAGCAATTTGAAGCGGTGAGTGGTCTTATTTTTAATAAAGCCAAAAGTGAGTTTGTGATTTCTAGGAATGTTAATCATAATAGCCTCACGGGTTTCTCTCAAGCTGTTTTTCCTTTAAAATATATTGGTATTCCGTTGTTCAAAGGTAGAAAGAAAACTTTTCTTTTTGATGAATTAATTTCTAAAGTGCATAATCGTTTGTCTTCGTGGGATTCTAATTATTTGAGTTTTGGTGGTAGACTGGTTCTTATTAAAAGTGTTCTTGCTTCGATTCCGGTGTATTCTTTTCAAGTGCTTTTTCCCCCTAAGAATGTGTGTTTGAGGATTGATAGGATTCTCAATAATTTTTTTTTGAGGGGATCTTCTACTAACTCTAAAATTCATTGGTCTTCTTGGGATAAGTGTTGCGGGACTAAACCGGAAGGTGATCTTGGTTGCAAATCTATGACTGATTTGGCTCATGCATTTTCTTTTAAACTGTGGTATAATTTTAGGGCTAATGCTAATTTGTGGGCTAAGTTTATGCATGATAAGTATTGTGGGGCTCTTCACCCGTCCCTTTACATTTCTTATAAAGGTCATTCTAAAGTGTGGCAACGTATGGTTCAAATTAAATGGAAAGTTGAGCCCTATTTAGCTTGGGGCCTTGGGGAAGGTTTTATTTATTTTTGGCAAGATCGGTGGATTAATGGGTTATCTATTGATTCCCTTTTGAATACTGTTTCTACGAGTACGGTTAAGGTTAATTTCTTTTTTTCTGATATTGGTTGGGACATGGAGAAGTTAATTTCTGTGCTTCCACTTTCTATTTTCAATTTGATTTCTAATCTTCCTCTGAACCGTACTGCTAAAGATGTCCTTCTTTGTACTTTCACTAAGGATGGTCATTTCCGGACTAAAGATGCGTGGCACATTTTAGAAATAAAAAAGATCCTATTAAACCTTTTAAAATGATGTGGCATAAGAGCATTCCTAGTACTGTGTCTGTTTTTAATTGGAGAATCATGAAGAACTTTGTTCCTACTGATGACCTTCTTAGGATTAGAGGTTTGTTTATCAATTCGAAATGTCAATGTTGCTCTAACATGGAAAGTTTACAGCATGTTTTTGTGTCTTCCCCTATTTCTACCAAGGTGTGGAATTACTTTGAGGATTTTTTTCATGTTAATTGCTGGGTTCCTAATGGTTCGGTTCAGCAATTGTTGGAAGGTTGGATGGTGGGTATTAAAGGTCATATTAGAAATGTTACCCCTCTCCTAATTTTTTGGTTTTTGTGGTTGGCTAGAAATGATTCCCGTTTTAATGGTAATGCGATGAACCACCATATCATTATTGCTAGAATCAAGGAGAAAGTTCTTTCTCTTTCTACTGCTAATCTGATTTCTTTCAAAAGTTTTTATAATGTTTTGTTTACTTTGGAGGCTTTTGGGATCCATTATGAGGATACTGGCAGCTGTCATGGGATGTCCTCTGTTGCTTGGTTGAAACCTCAACTTAACTGTTTTAAACTTAATTTTGATATCTCTCTGATTGGTAGTAGTTGGTGTATTGGTGGCTTGATTAGAAACTATGCCGGGGAGTTTGTTTTTGGTTTTGCTGGTAAAACGGTAGCTGCAGATAAGCATTCTGCTATGTTCTTGGCTGTTTGCCATGGGCTTAATATCTGTGCTGGTTTAGATATTCAGAATATTGTGATTGAGGGTAACTTGAATGAGGACATTAAAGCCTTAGTTGAAGATGGTATGTGTGGGTACTCTTACTTCTATATTTGTAGGAATATTCAGTTCTTTTTGGGCTCTCTGAATTGCCATTTTATTAATGTTTGCCCTGTTGTCAATTCTGCAGCTAGGATGTTAGCGTCGTTTGGTTACATGTTTCATGGTATCACTGATTTATCTTTTAATAATCTCTCTGTTCAGATTAAAGGTTTGATTAATTTGGATAAGAATAGTGTGCCTTATGTTAATGTGCGTTAAGTTCATCAGTTTTGGTGTTCTGTTCTGGGCTGATGTTCTTCGGGTCCTCTTTTTTGTGTTTTTGGTGGTTCTGGTGGTATCTGGGTGGGGGATGTTGGGTCTTTTGGATTGTTTTTTCTGGGTTGTGCTTGCTCCCAGGTCTATCTTGGCTAGTTTCTCGTCTAGGGGTGGCTGCTGCTCCTTTCCTTTTCCTTGTAGCTGGGGTCTCCATGGTTGGTTTTTGGTCTGTTCCTGGGTATGGTTCCAGCTGCAATGTTACTGGTGTCTGTGGTTCAGGTCTGTTTGTTCTGCAGCTGCTGTGTTGGAGGTGTTTTCATCCGGGATCGTTGGTTATTATGAGAATTGGTTTTCCTTTTCTTGTTTAATTTTGGCTCTTAGTTTTCCTTGTTTGCTTCATTTCTTTCCTAGTATCTTTGCAGGCCTCTTTCGCAGGTTTTTGGAGCTCCGCGCTCGTTTTGTGCAAGATACTCGTTCCGGTTGGTGGGCTATGCTGAATGTGTTTTTCATTTCCCTTTGTTTTTTGTTCCTTAGAATGTTACTAGTTTTTTTGTGTAATTTTGATTAGTAGGGAACTCCGACTCTTAGGTTTTTTTTTTTGTAGCTCGTAAGAGCACTAGTGAGCTGGAGTTCCCTAAGAGCACTCCTTTAAGGACTATGTAATTTTTACTTATATTAATGCGTAGGCCTGTCGGTGGGTTTTAACCAAAAAAAAAAAATGTTTGCTGGTCAGAGAGTTTTTGACGGGCACTATATGAACTATCTCGTCTTGTCTCTGTGCTGTTATGGCTGTTTTAAGTATTCTTTTTTTGGTTTGATGATCTTATGGTGTAAGCTTGTATTTCTTGCTTACCATATTAATTTTTGGTGTAACCGTGACATTACTGGGTCCTTACCTTCTTTTTCCAACTATATTCCTCACACCATTTTTTGGAGATATCCTTGCAGGCATTTTAATGGTTTTCGTGTGACGAGCTTCAAAGAATGCAAAGTACCTTTAGTTTGTTCTTTGTTTCTCTTTTTCCGTTATTTTGAATTATTTTGCAGGAAGAACGTGCTGAAGGAGATCTTATTGCTCTTCCATTTTTGGGTGCTGTCGTCTCATAGCCCGAGCTCTTTATTAGATTATTTTTGTAATCATAATAAAAGGATCCACTAGCTCCTACGTTTTTCATTTTCTTTTTTGACTGTAGCTCTTTGGAGCATTAGCGAGCTGGAGGAGCCTTCTAAGGACTCTGTAACCATTTTTTTTATATCAACGCATAGGCCCCATTTGAGGGTTTTAACTAAAAAAAAAAAGGCTCTTTGGTATAATTTAATTAATTAAGTCTTACATGTTTCATTATGCTCTAAGAATTTGATTTCCAACACATTGAAGTAACTTTGCTGGTTATAAAGCACAACGAATTGATTATGGCATGTTTACACCAAATTGCTTTTGATCTCGCCCTCCATCTATGTTAACCTACAAAATATTATTTTGATAAGAGTGCAATATTTATTTATTTGAATACCTCAATATTGTTGCATTAGAGGATCAACATTTTCTATGAATGAATTTTTGAACAAATTCATTAACAAATATCGATTATTGAGCATTGTATCCAAGCGACATAATATTATATGAAGATTAGATTATGAAAAAAATACATTCCAATGTTTAGGTTAAATTAAATAAGGCTATATACAAAAAAGTTGAAAATAAATGAGATTTTAAAATGTATGATGTATGATCCTTCTAAAATGATAAATGGGGGAAACAAGTGTCTTGATACGTATCATACAAGTTTTTCTTTATTTCAATCTGAAACTCATTAAATGATCAGAACAATATAATTTTTGAGAGAATCTACTCACAATTTCTTTGATCAAGTGTCTCATATAAATATCTTATAAACTTGAGAGTGGTAAATAATTACTGAAACTTATAAAAGCAGAAAATTCATTCTTATTGTAAAATGAGCATGTTAGGAATTATTTTTAATTCAAAGATTTAGTATGGAATTAAAACTAGCCAAAGAAAAATAGAACAATTTAAGCCTTGTTTTAAAAATAGTGCATAAATTAAAGTATTCTAAAATTGATTTAAGAAAATTTGGAAATGATTTGATAGTATTATATTCAAATATAATTTCTCCAATTTAAAATTAAAATTGAATGATGTATATTCACTGCACAATATGGAATATTGGGCTATTCAAAAATCAAACTTGTGATTTTGGAAAATCAATTAAAGGAAATTTAGAAAAATAATAAAAAGAATTAATTATGTGAACTAGGAGGAGAATATTAAATAAGTAAATGGATATTTGAATCTAGAAATTGAGTGTCTGTATATGAGGTTGAGGTATATCAAGATTTGTGCTGTAGGGAAGAACCAAAAAGCTTTGTCATATGATGTTTGAAATTTGAGAAATAAACATATTATAATGGTTAAGATGCACTCGAAGCACAAAACTAAAATGGAAGCTACAAGGGATAAAGAATTTGAGATGAGATACATGCACCCTAATATGTTTAATTGACTTGAGTATTAAAATAATAAGGATGATATTTTTTTTTTGAGGATAGAGAATTTTAGTATCCACTACAATAGTGTTACAGCCATACCAGTTCTTCGTAGTAAGTATTGTATCACAAAACTTCTATATTTTCATTTTGGATGAGTTTGAGAATGATTTGTATATATGTGAATGCCTGAAATCTATTTTGAAGCATATCCCATTTTTTTGCCTGCATGAAACATGAAGGCTAAAATTTTCCCTTTGGAGTGCTTTGGTATTGGGTTGGGGGCATTGCGGCGCTAAGCTCTCGGGATTGTTCATTTTAATATGAAGTGCCGGCGCAGAGCGCCATTGTTTGGAGAGCTACAACATTTCGTAAAAAAAAAAAAAAAAAAAAAAAAAAAAAAAAAAAAAAAAAAAAAAAAAAAAAAAACTAATAATTTCCATTTTATTTTATTTTGGCTAAAATCAAAATCCCCATTAAATTATCATTTAGAGATAGAGAGTGTTGGGGGGGGGGGATAGAGAGAGAAAGCCAATTTCGGGTGATTTCGATCCATTTTCTACAATCGAGATAGTTCAAAAAATTTCTAGTTCGAGGTAAGTTACATTCTACTTATCTCAATTTTAATAATGTTAGAATTTTAAGATTTTTTTTTACTAAAATTATAAATTCATAACGTAAAAATAGGAATAATTTTGTATACATTCAACATTCAACGTATAACTTTTTTATACGTTATAGATATAAGAGTTTTTGTTATTCTAATATTTTTTTATAAATTTTCACCATATAAATTGAAAAATGCACTATTTTTAGCAAATTGGAATCATCTTCCTAGTAATTTCTTGCAAAATCGTCGATCCAATCAGTGCCCTACTTCAGTGTTACCGTCGATGTCACATGTGAGAGTCCTCAAAGCTATAGTAAGAGTGACAAGAACCTTAGCTCTCGACTCTTAGATCAAATATATGCTCTTCCCACTTTATTTCAAGGGAAATTCAAAGATAAATGAGGTTGAAGCTCTCAATACCCTCACGCTCGATCTCATGCTCTTGCTCCAAACTCTCGGTTAGTACATCCCTTTCTCTTTTCTTTTCCACTTGCTCTTAATAAAGAGAAAAAATAAAATACAAGATTGAGATTGTACCAATAGCTATATATAAGGCTATATATACAAGAGAGAAAGTTTTATTAGTTATAAAATATGAATAAGATAACTTATTTAATGCAAATTAGTTTAATTTAAAAAAAAAAAAAACATTTGAGATTTGATTCATTAATTAATAGAAACATAGAAAGTTTGCTTGAGAACTTGATATTGCAAACAAATATTGGAAAATGATCCTATCATTTAATAAATGGAACTAGAGATTATGCACCATAATGTTTTTATCATTAAAAATTATTTATAACCAAATTATTTGTTATCTTGAAAGTTTTGCCATGCAAATTTATGAAAGAGTTTTGAGGTTCAAGAAATATTTCAGTGCTTGAACAAAAATTGTCTCATTATATTCTTATCTATTTCCACACATAAGAGACTCATGACATGTTATATATCGAAGATCTATCAAATGCAAAATATTGTGATAAATGACATGACAATAACATTATTAACTATGACCAACATATCAGCCAGTGGAATGATGGTCTTAATAGTTGCTAAATATGTTTTTCTACTAGAAATTAACCATTGTGTAACTATTTTTCCCATAGAAAATAGACACTTATCTTCTAGTTATTAACTTAGCTGTTCTAAGCACGGTTACTATCATAAAATGTCTATAAAAAGTAAAGTGCTATAGCTTAGAAAATTGTTCTGTTAATTCGAATTCCACAACTAGATTGGATTGATTAACAAGTGTTATACACTAATTTTATTTTATTTATTACGTAGTTTAATATTTGTTAATATTATTACTTTTTAGTCAATTAGCTACTGTCTTTAGTGTGATAAATAGAAAATGTTTCAAGAGGATGTTAGCTTCTTGATACATTTTGTTTAAAGTATGCAAGTCTCGTAACTAAAAGACAACAAAAAGCTCTTTTATGCCTTTTGATATAACTAAACATATCTTTGATGACAACTTTTCAATGGGTAATTAATACTTTTGATACATTGTTCACCTCGTTTATGTATGAGGTCGAATTCACCGAGCTAATCCTAATATCTAGGTCTTCCTAGCCTAGCATAGATGTGTTCACTGATAGGATTTTCATAAAGTGGATACCCAATGATGAATTACTGAAATGAAATTTAAACTAAATTTATTTATTTAAATTACTATTTTTTTAAATCAACTCAATTTTGTTTATTTAAATCAAATAATTAATTATATGCTTATAAACCTAAATACAGTCGAAATCAAACGATTCATTCCCCCAATTCCATTAAAATTCAAATGAAATAAGAAATAGTTTTGCTTGGCGTCATTTCCAGTCGGATAATTTTTTTGGGTAAAACCCACAGAGGGGCATACGCATTTCATAAAATAAAAAATAGTACAGATCCTAAGAATCAAAAGCTCTCTAAAAGTACAATCTTTGAAGTAAAACCTTTGAGCTAATGATTATACTAATTACAAAAAAGTAATTAACACAACGAACAAAGGGATAACACGCAAAGGTAGCCAAGGAATAATACCAGAACAAGAAAGCAACATCAACAACACAACACAAAAGGAGCCAGAGCATACGTTCAAACCTGTACAAACACAAAAAAAAAAAACAAGCAAATAGGAGCAACCGAGAACCAACAAAACCACGTCCAACATCACCATCCAGGATAAGCCATTGAAAAAAAGCCCCAACACACACACACAACCCAACAACAACGAAAATCAAACGTCAACAGCAATTTTAACAGTCACCATGGAGAAACCACACCACCCATACTACCCAACCACAACAACACTCACACAACCCAGCAAATCACCCACAAACAACACAGGCCCAACCACCAATAACTCATAGAAAATAGTAAAAAGAGGCCCACACCAACAATAAAGACTAGACAACATTATTTGTTTGATTTGCACCTAGGACACTTACCAACCTGAGAGAAAGCATTACCAGCAAGACGGCTCACATCCCACCCATACAACTCCTGAAACGTATCAACCTACTCAACCCCCATGTCATCCTCAATAGCCCCACAATGAGATAAAGGTGACCAGCCAAGCAAGTCAGATTTCTCCGAACAAGTATCCCAAAGTCCATAGACCCATTGAGGATTAAGTATTAAAAGAAATCAGATCAATATGTACATCAACAAGAGTTTCACTTCCCTTTGGCCCCACAGGAGAGGGCGATACATTGGTTTAACATTAGCCATAGGTGATTCGGTAGAAGATCAAAACCACTAGAAAATTAATTCATCATCATCATATTAGCTGTACAAACATCCCTATCCACCTCACCCTCTCCATCCAAGCCAATCGGGGAAGGAAACAAAATAATATCGCTAGCTCCCACACCACCAACATCAGCCAGAGCCACACCAAAAGAAAACTCCATAGTGCCCACATTATTCTCCATAATGCTAAGATAGTCAACACCACTATACTTAGGATTATAATTATCAAACTTCTCTTGAGCCAGAACTGGTACAACCACTTGCCCCACCTCACTCGGGAGGTTAGATTTAAGCAAAGGTAATTCATGACCCACATTGCCTTGGTCATTATAGTTCAAATATTGAGGAACAAACTCACCCGTCATGTAAGCAAGAAGACCAACAATCAACATTAACTTGCAAAGGAAAATTAGTTGTAACCCCACATTCACATTAGGAGGAGCATCAACCAAATGAGGATGTAAAATAGGATATTCAACTTTTGAATGACCCAAAAATTTTATAGTGACTATAATAAGAGGAAATTCTTCCATTTTAACAAATTGAATATAACCCAAAGTCTCAGAACCTAGCCAAACTTGATCAGGATAATGTTTACCTTTACTTAACTCAACAAGAATGCATATGAGAGCAACCAATGGACTTGTGCCATTAGTGGTAGTATTATCCATTCCTAAAGGGCGGCCAAATAAAGACCCTAGATGATGAAGTATCATGGGGAAAAGAATTGGGGATGGAGATTGGGGAAAGAAACTTAAATAGGAAGGGTAGGGGATTCAATATTTACATCAAAATAAGGAGTCCATCTGAAAAACTTCATAAAAAATTTTTTAACAAGGTAAGAGCAGTGAGAGAACACCCTATAATAATTTAAATCTTTTACTAACTTAATCAAAACATTCTTATGATTGAGCAAAGTGGCAGAGAAACCACCAAAGTGTTTTAAGTTGAAAAAAATTTTTTGAATTACATTGAGGGCAGATGATGTTCTAGAAATTTTCCAACCAGGGAAAAGGGGGCGCTAGAGCAAGCATTTCCAGCCATATAAATAGAGCCGATTAAGGCCGAATGAAGGGATTATTCTTTCTCCTATTTTTGTATCTACCCTGATGGTTCATCTTGCAGCTGCTCCTGACCCCAGCCCATATTCCTTGCATATGTCATTTCCATACACTCGCTCTGTCTTTTGTGAATGCCCCTTGCACCTGCATCAAACAATTGCTCCATCTAAGCCCATGGAGCTCGCTCTTTGCTCGCACGTGAAGCCAACTGCCTCCGCATTGTTATGAAAAACCCTTATAACGAATACTAATTATGACAGTCTTGTACCACTTTTAAAACCACTATAAGGTTTTTTTAGTAGTTGAAATTGTCTGGAAAGCCCTTCAAAATTGCTGCGAAAGTCATTTATTCTTGTAGTGTGTATTCTATACTACTGAAATAATCACAATATTATTGTTTTAGTCTACAAAAATACTCTAATGACTATCAAATAACTCTCCACAAGGTGTTCCTTAGTTTCCAAAATTAGGTTTTGGAAATTCATTATATTAATAGAGATTGTATGTAACAAAGTTCTGAATTTTAAATAAACTAAAGCACTTTTATAGACATCAAAATAAAAGTTTGAATTAATACAAAATTATGCTTTCTAAAATCACCTAGCAAAAAATCTTGAATAAATACTCAAAAAGACTAAAATTGTTGTAATAGCAACGTATCAAAAGTTATACGGATAAAAGTTATTAGAGTGATAAAACTATAATTTTAATAATACCAATTCATATTTTTTGATAAAAAAAATCTAAAAAAAACTAAATTATTAAAAATAGAAATAGGCAGCATATCTTCAAATTTGGGATTTCAAAAATTATGAAAAAATATTCATAAGATAGTTAAGCATGTCTAGAAGGCTCTGATGAAATCGATTTACAAAATGGATACCTAACTGTCTTAGAAGGCCCACCTATACTGACATGCATCAATTTCCTTAGAAATTAAAATTAAATAGGAAGCTTCTTATTTTCAAATTTACAATACCCATAAAATTAATGAAAATTTATTATAATTAGAGCACAATAATATCTATGTTATGAAAAATATGTCTTAAAAATCTGATTCATAATGACTCATGAAATATTATTTAACTATTTTAGGTCAAAATATAACTTTTAAAATATAAGAGTTTTTACACTTCTAACTTTTATTGCTTGACCATAGATGTTAATCGCCCAACTATGGTAAAAAACTATATTCTTCCAACCTTAGTCAACCGCTGACTATGTTTCAGCCTCTAACCACTATTACCCAACAAATGTCCATTAAACCATCATAGATTGACAACGGTCCATCCAACGAAAGTTTTCCATTGGCCATTATCACTCTGACCACCGTCGCACGATGTCATTCCCTCCAACCTCTGTAACTAGCTTGCTATAGTCCTTATAACTTCAATTTAAGTCAACTATGGAACCTCTAACCTCAATCACCTGCTGACTATAATTCCACCAAACTGTGTCACCTAATAAAGGTCACTTTGACCTCTGTTGGATGAGTACGGACCCACTGACCTCTTCTTTCAATTTAATATGATCCTTCTGACATTCATTGCTCTCCAACTATTGTCCCTTAAATCTTAATCACCTGATTGCAATACCAAACTTCTATCGCACTACTATGATCTCTTTAACCCTAGTCGCTTTACTACGATGCCTTTGACTTTCATCACCCGACTATGATCCTATCAACCAAATGAATATGCCAACATTCTCTTGAGAAAAAATCTCATGTTATTAAATTCTTTCAATTTTAACCATATAATGAGCTAAATACAATTTATATTTGCATCATTGAATAATCATCTTTCTTTGTGGAATAACATCATTTGTAATCAATGAAAAACACTTATGGAATTATTTTAACTAGGTCATTCCCCAAGGTTTATCCCTTTCTTAGCTTTTTAAAAAAAAAATTATTATCTCATATGATTGTATCACCCCACTCCTTGACTTATGTGCATGGTAATTTATCATTCAAAACTAAGATATATATTAAGCACTTTATTTGTCTACTATCACAAATTTTTTTATCTGCAATAGTTTGGTGCTATCTTTGTGAAATGATTTTTGGCTAGGGAAAAACCTTTCCTATACCTTGAAAGTTCATTCAAGTCAATGCCTTTGGCGGAGGTTAAATTGCATAGGAAGAACTACCTAACTGAAGATTTGGGGTTAGCAGTGATTTGTTTTTGTATTGAAAATCTGGCGGCATTACCTGTTTGGTTTTTAGATGTGGGAACATTTTTACTACAAAAGTTTGAGTTATGTTTTCACCAAAAAGAGTCGAATCTAAGGTAAAAAAGATGTTTAGAGCTGATCAAAGACTATTATTTAGATATAATGTTTTAGCCAAGTAAAACGAATGTAGTTGTTGATGCTTTGAGTAGAAAGTCAGTAGGACTCGAAACTAGTTTGATCACTTCTGAGCATGTAATGATTAGAGAAATAGAGATGTTGAAATTAGAAGTGGTATGCTCATCTAATGTACTCAATTTTTTGTTCAACCTTTGTTGTAGGAAAAAATTAAGGAAGCTCATAAGAAAGATGAAAAATACGGCAAAATTAAGGGACCAAATTCAATTTGGAAAGAGAGTTGAGTTTCAAGTAGATGAGCTGGGTGTGATTTTTATGGAAGCAAGTTGTGGGTCCCAGTTAATGGTGAAATAAAGAGAGATTTTTCATGAAGCCCATTTTTTAAATATATTATTCATCCAGACAGCAGCAAGATGTATCAAGATTTGAAGAGCATGGTCTGGTGGCATAGATTGAAGTGGGATGTAGTAGTGTATGTAACTAATAATATAGCATGTCATCAAGTTAATGCTGGGCATCAAAGGCCTTGTGAATTATTTCAATCATTGCCTATTCTGGAATGGAAATGCGAGGGGAATCACTATGAATTTTGCTATGGGCTTTTTCAGTGTTAACCTCATTTTTGAATGAGGTCAATTATCCAAATCAAACATTCAATCTCCACACAAAAATTATTGAACTGCACTCCAAATTTTAAATCTAATTCACTATTGTGCTTTGGCATTGTGATTCTTGTTGACCTCACTTTTGGTGACCTGGACATGTTATCTTCTCCAATAATTCTTCTAAAAGTTAGGCCTCCATATCTTAGTGTAGAAATCACCCCTAGGATTCCTCTTAGATAGACACCTGGCGACACAACATCAACTTAGCCTCGATCACATCGATTTAATTCCAGCAGAATAGGTTTACACCAAATCAAATTCATTCTACTCAACTTCGAGTTAAAAGAGGCCGATCTAGTCCGAATTATACTAAATTGGATGTGTCAAGTCAATTCAACTCAATGTCGGGTCAATTCAACTCGACTCATGATCAATCTGACCTCGACAACTTTGAATTGCTGAAATGAACTCGCATAGAATTAATAAAAATTGAATTCCATCAATTAAACTAACTCAATCCAAATTAAGGTATATCTGATCAATTTAATGTTCATCTTGTTGAAGTCGGCTCAAATTGTATTAAATTTATCTAAAAAAACTCAAATTCATATCTAAATTGATTGAATTTAATAAAATAAGCTGAAAGTTAGCCTTTTCTTTTGGATAAAATCCATGATGAGGCCTACATGCTAACATAAATAAAATGAAATAAGTCCTTAAAGGATTAAGAGCCCTTTAAAAATACAACATTTGAAGAAAAATCTAAGAGCATGTGATCAAACTAAGAGAACAGTTCATCAAACGACAAAATTATTTAATTAAGGGCTCTTATTCCTTTAAGGACTTATATATATATATATTACCATGAAATTCTTATGTATTTGATTATAAGTACGTACTAAACAAAGAAACATAGAGTTCAAGGATTAAGGGTGTAAATAAGTCATTTAATCATAAGGTGGGTACTCACTAGTAGTAAATAAGGTTTTAGCTGTACTTTTTTCATACAATTGCAGCATTTTAAAATTCCATTTAGTAGCAAATACATATACGTTATATTTTTGTTCTAAAAAAAAAATTAGCAGTGATTTTAATGAATGTATTTATGGACTTTTGAAATAGTTTTCAACTGTTTTTTTTTTTTTAGGGGAAACCCACCAAAGGGGCCTACGTATTAATATTCTGGAAAAATTACAGGGTCCTTAAGGGAAACTCAATCTCTCTACCGCTCAAAGAGCTACAATAAAAAAGATAAAAAACAAGCCTAAGAGTTCAAGTTTCCCACCTAAAAAACAATACAAAGCAACCTAGTAACATTCTACGGTGCTTAAGAATCAGCACCCAAAAAATGGGAGAAAGCAAAAAACAATAAAAAAACTCCCAGCAGTAGGACTCCACCAAAATCTTCCAATTCATCTCCCAAGCCTGCAACCGCAAAAAATATACAAGAGGCACGAAATAGAATTGAAGGCAAAAAACAATCCTAGCATATAATAGAGAGAAACTCAGAAAAGAAGATCGCCATTTAGAATTCATCCCGTGAAGCTCCAATTTAACACAACAAGCCGTAATGCACAGCAGAACCACAAACCACCTGCAGTAAAACCAAAGAAATAGGGAAGCCATAGAAGAGGCAAAACGCTCACAGACCACCCTAACTGGAATGGGGCATTAATATAAAACAGCAATCACTGAAACAAAAAAAAAACCCAAAAGAAGAGCACACGAATTTCTCTTCACCTAAAACCGCCAAAAACTCCCAACCAAACATGAGAGCCAACAGGCACCACCGAGACATAAAAACCACAGAACTGGCACCAAGCACAGCACAGAATGAGAAGATCAGTTAACGTAAGGCAAACCAAGTTTATCCAATTTAATCAATCCTTGAATCAGGACAGGCACTAGCTTAAGAGAAAAATCAATAATGACTGGATAATTACAACCCATCTTGGCCATTGCTTGAGCACAGCCATTAGCCACATCAGACACGGCCGCAAAAGAGCAGTTAACAGACGCCAAAATCTCCCTGATATTCCTCGTAATATAAAACAAGGAAAAGTAGCAATTGCTACCATCCAACTTAAGCAGCGAATTTAAATCAACATAAGGATTAAGTTCCAGAATAATATTCTGAATTTCCAGACTAGCACACAAGTTTAAACCATGAAAAATAGCAATTAATAATCCACCAATCTTATCATTTTCCTTGGTATTACCAGCAAAACCCAAAACAAAGGCACCATTATGATCTCTAATGACACCACCAGCATAAGAGACATTCCCCTCAAGGATACTAACAATATTCAACTTAAAAAAGTTAGCATGAGGTTTAAACCAGTAAGTATATCTATGCTCTGCAGTGGAATTAACCTCCTCCAACTTAATCCCAAAGCCCTCCAATGTATAAAAAAACCTTATCAAAATTCTTCATAGAAAGTAAGCAGAAAAAAGAGCCTTCACCTTATCCTTAACTTTTTGAATGATACGCTGATGATCCATAATAATCCCCTTAAAACGAGAATCGTTTCTCGCCAACCAAATAAACCAAACAATAAGGGTCGGGACCACATTACGAATGTGACCCTTAAACCTGACCAACCAACCATCAAACAAATTATGAACATAAGTATGGGGACTATAAAAATTAAGATGAAATAAATCCTCAAAATAACTCCAAACCTTGACAACAATGGGAGAAGATATAAAAATGTGATGCATATTTTCACCATTAGAACAACATTAACATTTAGAAGTAATAAAAAAACCTCTCTTCCTAAGTAACTCATCCGTAGGAATGTAATTGTGAAGAATCCTCCAAATGAAAATAGAAATCGTAGTGGGGATGCTCTTATGCCAGATCATTTTAAAAAGCATAGAAGTCTCTTTTTTCTTTTCTTAAAACATGCCAAGCATCTTTAGTTTTAAAAGACCATCTTTAGTAAACGTACAAAGTAAAATATCTTTAGAATTACAGTTAAGGGAGATCTTAAGAATCAGATGAATTAAAGAAACATGAATAATATTGGCAAGCTTATCCAATTCCCACCCATTGGCAGAAAAGAAAAAATTGACCTTCACAGTGTCAATATAATTGGTATTAAGCAACGACTTAAGAGAATGACCATTAATCCAACGGTCTTTCCAAAAGAAAATATTACCCTCTCCAAGCCCCCAAGCTAAGTAGGGCTCAAATTTCCACTTAACCAAACAAAGCCAATGCCAAACCTTAGACTGGCCTTTAGAATAATAACACTTGGAAGGGTGGATCCCCCTGCAATACTTAGCCCTCATAAAATTGGCCCAAAGAGACTCGTTCGCCCTGAAATTGTAAAATATTTTAAAAGAAAAAGCAGAAACCATATCAACCATAGACTTAACACCAAGAGCCCCTTCTTGTAAACAACCACAACAGTTATCCCACGAGGTCCAATGAATTTTAGAATTATTAGCAGACCCCTTCCAAAAAAAATTATTAAAGATTCTGTCAATCGTAGTGCAAACCAACTTAGTAGGAAAAAGAGATTGAAAGCTATAAACTGGAATAAATGAAAGCACACTTTTAATAAACACAAGCCGACCACCATAGCTCAAAAACTTAGAATCCCAAGTCAACAGTTGATTATGCACCGTCGAAATTAAACCATCAAAGAGAAAAGACTTCTTGTTAAACAAAAGTGTGCTTGGTGAAATAACAAAACAACTCTTATTCTTGTTAAAAACAAGACCACTAACCACTTCAAACTGATAAAAAAAAACTCAAAATTTTATTAACCATGTTCGTCGAAGCGTTCGAAAAAATAATGAAATCATCCGCAAAGCATAAGTGAGAAATATTAATGTCACCCAAAGTTCTAAAGTAAAGACTAGGATACTTGCAAAATAGATCAGAAAGCCCCTAGACAGGTAATCCACAGCTATGATAAAGATCGCTGGAGAAATGGGATCGCTTTGTCTCAAACCATGGGAAGCTTTAAACAAACCATGACTCTTACCATCAACAATAATAGAGAAAAAAGGACTTTCAACACACATGCTGATAAGAGAAATAAACTTATCATCAAAACAAAAAAAACTAAGCAATTTGTAAATAAAACCCCAATTGATATTATCATAAGCCTTAGCAATGTCCAATTTCATTATCATATTGCCATCACTAACCTTTACATCCAAATCATGACAAAATTCCTGAGCCAACAAGATATTGTCAACAATGGCACGACCTTTAACAAAGCCCATTTGGAAAGGAGAAATGATCTTAGGTAAAAGTAAAGAAAGTCGATTCATCAAAACTTTGGATATTAATTTATAAAAAATAGAACACAAACTAATGGGTCTATAGTCATTCCATGAATTAACATCATTATTCTTAGGAATTAGAACGATAGAAGTAGAAGAAAAAAACTTGGGAATCGGAGACCCATTAAAGAAATCAACAATAGAAGAAAAAACATCATCAGCAATGATATGCCATGAATGCTAAAAAAAATTAATAGTAAAACCATCCGGACTAGCCACAGAATCCGCATTCATATCAAATAAGGTATTTTTAATTTCATCCAAAAGAGGACACAAGGATAAACCCCTATTGTCCTCTTAAGGAACAACTTTAGGAATAAATGAGTGCTCATCAACAGAATCAGGAATGAAAGCTTTATTAAGATGGTTTTGGGAAAAATTAACAGCAAGATTAGCAATCTCATCATTATTATCCGTAACAGAACCATCCACACGAGTAATTTTCTGAATACAGTTAATAGAACGCTTCTTGTTGACTAAAGCATGAAAATATTTAATATTATTATCCCCCTCTACCAAGTGCTTAACCGTAGCCTTTTGCATCCAAAAAATTTCTTCCTGCCCTTGAAGTTTACTAAGCTCCCCTTTGGTCTCATTTAAAAGAGCAAGATTGGAAACCGAGGGGTCCAATTGACAAATGTCCTAAAGGGAATTAATCCTCTCTTCCGCCAGTAAAATATAGGAAAAAAATGTTCTTAAAAATATTATGATTCCGCCAGTTCAAAACAAGTTTTAACCGTTTCAACTTAGACCACAGTCTAACCATACCAGAAATAGAATCGTCAGGAAAAAGAGGGGCATGCCAATTATTATGGATGACATTAAGAAAATACTCATGAGTTAACCACATGTTATGAAATCTAAATTGAGAATGCAAACCCATAGTTTTAAACTTAACATTAATAAGCAGAGGAGAGTGATCGGAAAGGGTACGGCTAAGATGCTCCGCCTTAGTGGAATTAAAAGAATTAATCCACGCATTATTAAAAAGAACTATATCTAACCGTTGCCATAAATGGCTCCGATGCCAAGTAAATTTGTTTCCCGAAAAACCAATGTCAATAAGGTTGCAAGTCATAATCATATCATTAAAATCCTCCATAGACTGATAAATAGGAAGAAAACCCCCTGAGCGCTCGGCCGGGTTCGTAATGGTATTAAAGTCACCACCAACCAACCAAGGAAGGGCACAAACACTATGAAAATTCATAATTTGCTCCCATAAAATCTTTCTAGAAAAATGAGAAGAAGTAGCATAAACAAAAGAAGCACCACATAGAAAATTCGAGCTTTCAATATTACAATGAAGAACTTGCGCAAAATCCCCAAAAATATCAATTCTAACAAAATCTTTCCAAAAAACCCAAATCTTATTTGCAACAATAGCCCTAGCATGTTTACAACCCAATATTTTAGCAGTATCTAAAAGTTTATCCATAGAAATAAGAGGTTCAAGCAACACAAGTAAATAAATATTATGAATGCGACAAAGGTTTTTAACTCTAAGTTTCGAGGAGTTACACCCAATCCCCTTCACATTCCAAATAATCGCATTAAACATAGAAAAACCAGATTAATGAGTAGTATGCGAACGGGTATTCCTAGAAGACTGTAAAATAATATTTCTAGGCTTTCTACATCTCTTACCACAGCCATTAGAGAAGCTCATATCATTATCCTCTCTAGCATAACACTTAGCCAAAATTTCAACTTCAGTGTCAGTAAAAGCATCACAGTGATAATGGTTAGATAAAAGTAATTCATCATTATTCACAATACTTGAAGGCTCCATAGAGGACTTACCACCTTCCAAATAAAACGCACCATCTTCCACCGTTGAGATGTTCCTTTGTAAACGATCATAAGATGTCTTAGTAGTACAGGATTCACCATTAATAAGAGGAAATTCCATCTGCTGCAAAATCGAATTAATACCATCAGGTTCATGTTCAGAAATACGATTAATATCGAGGGGCTTGGAGGACTCAACATCCCCAAGGTCAAGAACAACAACCAAATTGTCCGAGCTGTTCATGGTTTCCGCAATTTACCACTTTTCTTATTCTAAAAGATTAGGATTGCTTAAAGCACAAACATCCTCCTGGACAAGCGTCGGGAATTGCTCAGGAACAAGATTAGAAGAGAATTCAGAAGCATTGTTAACATTCTCATTAATAATAGGATCGAAGTATTCACAGCAGGGATAGGCACAATGGGAATAATAACATCAGTAATAACATTCTCTTCCAAATCCCTGTCCAAAGGAACCTCCCACACATGATTTCAATTTTGAGCCCCCATATCCAATGTGCCAGACCCGGTACCAACATCAGTTTGAACCAACGACAAAGGCAAATTATCACTAACAACATTAACATTAGCTTTTGCAGGACCTTTCTCCTTACAAAGATTAGGATGTAAACAAAAATATTCATTAATCGCATGGCCATGCATCTTGCAATGAGAACAAAAAATAGGTAAATTTCCAATTTCAATTTTTTGGAAATAACCATTCACTTCCGAAACTAGCCAATTTTCATGCGGTTGCTTTTTCGTAACATCAAGTTGAACTAAAATTCTAGCCACAGACGGACGAGATAAAGAAGCAGTGGCTTGATCGGACTGTAAGGGTCTACCGAAAACAGATGCCAGCCCAAATAAAATTTGCGTGTTAAAGAAATGCAATCGAATGTTAGGGAAAGCAATCCACACCGGGGCAATGGGAGATTCCTCCCTCACATAAAAACCGGTGACCATTTAAGAAGCCTCATTTGACAACCTTGGATATAATAAGAACGTTGAGAAAAATATGACTATAATCTAAATCGTTTGACAATTGTATCGCAATATGCTGGGGATCCAACTAACCCACATTAAAGGAACCAGACAGTTTTAGGGCATGGAAAAATTTATGAATCACGTCCATATTAGGTCTACGTAATACAAATTTACCAACAAGAGTAAAAGAAAATGGTGCAGCAAGTTGATTAACAACAGAATCTTCAAACAAAAGTGCCATACATCCCGACCTTAAAAGAAGAATGCACAAAATGAATCATAGGAGCCGCAGATGAGGAACCACCCGAAACAACATCCTTAAATGATATGGTCTTACCAATCAGGGCAGAAGGAGCAGTTGGGCTGGACGACATTCCCCCCCCCCCCCCCCCCCCCCCCCCCCCCCAACCGAAGACGCAACGAAACCTCAAAATCCCAAAAAGAAAAGACAAAAAACAGGGCAAAAATGAACGAAAAAACTATAAAAAAGGTCCAGAGAGAAGAACGGAGTTACCAGAGATCCTCAAGAGAAAGAAAAGGAAGACAGCACCGATCGGAAAACGATCGAACCACTCCCGAAGGCGGAGCGAGGAGAACGCCACGAAATCGCACCGAGGAACGCAACGGCTAGGTCGAAGTTATCACAAAAAGTTCTAAATGGTTTTCAACTATCTTATTACAGAATTGCATTGATAAAAATCGATTCTATTCTGTAGTATATGAGCGGTATTAACTAGTTATTTTGCAGCATTAAAAAAATTCAAAATTGTGAGGTGGTTGTTTGATTTATATGAATTTTGTAATCAAACGACAAAACTATTTGGTCATTTCTTAATAATTGCCTCCATGGCATATGCATAATCAACCAATCAAAGAGGATATGATAAGAGAAAATCAAAGTCTAAAAGTGGAATGTTGTGAAGAAATAATAACAAAGCATGTAGCTTCAATCATTATTTTTGCTTCAACGACTAATTCAAAACTTAAAAATATTTTTACAAGAATGAAAATAATTCAATAATAATTATAAATTTTATTTTATAAAACTAATAAATCATTTATTGTGCATTATAAATTATTTTATATATAACAATAAAATAACCCTAATTTTATCACAATTATCCTGATTTTTTTAAGTTGCTGAGCAGATATTTTTTTTTTTTTCGAAACTCAGATAACAATTTAAAAAAATTATCATAAGAGAAGCTGCTGCTAAGTTCCATTTGCATTATTAGTCATAATTCTTCTTGCTAAAATAGAAAAACAAAAACACAAGCTTATTACTTGCTAATATTGATAGTCATCAATCATCAATGTCTTTTATCAGTAGGACAAGAACCTCTAAAAATACTACACGTAACTGAATTAGTTTTGTGGTTCCAAATTTGAGGATTCCTTAGAAAGTGCCAAAAGATCACTATGATCGCCACTTCATAGTTGGATATTCTAATAATAGCTGTTGGATATATTTTTTTTTTTTTTTGGTAAAATTATGGTCAAAGCCCTTTCATTAATATAAACTTGTTACATGTAATGAAGAAAGAAAAAGCAGTAAAAACGATCTTGTCAAAACTTACAAGATCCAAAAAAGGGGTAATAAAACAAAATCCCCAGAACAAACCTATAAGGCAAATTAATCAAAAACAGAATGAAATACATGAGAAAATAACCAAAGGTAGAGGAGATCAAAGAAGCCGCGGGCTCAAGAATTGCCGCTCTCTCAACCTGGTTGCAAAAATAAGATTCCTGCCATCCAAAGGGGAAAATGGAAATCCAGTCATCATTGCCCATTTTCACAAAAAACCCCACAAACCAATACCGGCAGCAAATCAGCAAATAGCCAAAACAATCATCGGTAGGTAAAAACAGAACAGCACCCGGATTGCCAACCCAAAAACACATCCAGCAGAACAGAAGCGTGCCAGAACCACCAGACACTAGGGGTGTCAATTTTTGACACGACACGAAAACCCGACTCGGACCCGCCGGGTTGGACCCGACCCGATTTCAAAACGGGCCGGGTTCGGGTTCCAGAAATCGACCCGTTTCAAAAACGGGTCGGGTTCGGGTTGACCCGGCGGGTTGCCGGGTCAACCCGCCAACCCGTTTAATTCAAAAAATTTCGAAATTTCGCCCTCTGCCCGCTTCCCCCGCCCCCTGCCCCGCTGCCCGCTGCCCACGCTGCCCCGCTGCCCCGCTGCCACGCGCCGCTGCCCGCCCGCCGCGCGCGCTGCCACGCGTGACGCGCGCGCTGCCCGCTGTCCCCGCCCCCGCCCCGCCCCGTGCCGCGTGCCGCGTGCCGCCGCGCGCTGCCGCGCCGCCGCGCGCTGCCCCCGCGCGCCGCTGCCCCCGCGCTGCCCGCTGCCCCGCCGCGTGCTGCGCGTGCCGCGCGCGCTGCCGCGTGCCGCGCACTGCCGCCGACGCCTGCTGCCGCGCGCTGCCGCCGTCGCGGTTCTGGGTCGTGTCGGGTCGACCCGGCAACCCGCCGGGTCGGGTCTGGGTTCGGATTTTCGACCCGTTTCTCTACCCGGGTCGGGTTAGGGTTGACCCGTTTTCCACCCGGGTCAGTTCGGGTTCGACCCGAACCCGACCCGTGACCCGAAATTGACACCCCTACCAGACACAGCACCATACAATTCTCAAGAAGCCTTATAGTAACTTCATCAACATATCTCTATTTTTCCATTTCAAAATTCTAGAGAAAACTGCATACTTAATTTTCAGTGATAAAGAAGTGGAAGAAAGAGCGGAATCCCCAAAATTTCTATCATTCCTTTCTCTCCAAATATAGTAAATTGAAGAGCAAATAAGAAGATAGTAAAAATCTTTATTCTTGTCACGAGTTTCTTTGATATATTCAAAAATTTGCAGGACACTAGGCCTGAGCAATAAAAAACCAAGATTGGATATAAGCTTTGAGAGAATAGTAAAAGAGTAGTCGCATTCAAAGAAAAGATGGTTGATAGATTCTGCATGAGAGTGGCAAAGAGCACAAATAGGATCCACAGAGATATTTCTGGCTAATAAAGAATCCGCAGTCTTAAACCCCCAGATAAAGCCATCCAGCTATAAGATGAGTATCTAAGAATATAATGCTTATGCCAAACAAATTCCCACCAATTAACATTAACATCATGAATATGGAAATAATCCCTGAATTTCTTATGCCAGCAAGCCTTAACATCATCCCAATATATTGTCTCCCGATCAGCAGAAAAAATAGGGATACCAGAAAGATAATCCCGAACAGCCAGCGGCAAGTGCTCAGGCAGGACCCAAGCATACCCATTCATAATGACATTAATCCTCTCATTAACAGGAAAAACAGATAGCAGCGGCTGAAGGACATCAATTTCTTTGATACAGCTATCTTTAACCCAATGATCCCAGAACAGAGCAGCATTAGAGTTAACAGATACATTAAAATGAAATTTAGCTTTAGCCAAAATAGCATCCCTACAAATATTTTTCCAATACTTAGAGGCTTTTGAAACAGGGTCTTTCCAAGGAGAGACATGAAGGTGTAATAGCCAACTGCTAAGAGGACTCTTCTCATTGTAAATTCTTAAGATGAGAGAGCAGTTAAAGCAAAATTGGAGGGATTGAAGAGAAGGCAATCCAATACCTCCAAACTCTTTAGGCTTACAAGTCTTTTTCCAAGAGAATAAATGCAATTTTTTCTTATTTAAGTCCCCAAAGAAAAGGAATTTAGCACATAATCTATCAATATGTTTTAGAATGGTTTTGGGTATAATACTACCACGGATCCAGTAGGCAATAGTATTCCAAATCGTATACCTGAGAAATTGAAGTCTGTCAGCAAAAGATAATGCTTTGGCTTTCCAACCAGACAACTTCTTAATGATACTCTCCATAAGCTTAGAAAAACAGCTAATTTTCGGATGAAAAGGAGATAAGGGTATACCCAGATAAGTCATAAAAGAGGAGGCAGCGGAGATGTTAAGAGTAGAGCATAATTCCTCAGAATTAATACAGTTCGGGGGTAATATAACAGAGCTTTTCCCAAAGTTGACATGAAGACCAGTGGCCCTAGAAAATTCCTTAAGAATGTTGGAGAGTTTAATGCAGTTATCAACTTCAGCTTTGCCAAAAATAATCAAATCATCTGCATATAATAGATGAGTCAATCTAAAGTTCCCAAAAGAGAAACCTTCAAAGTATTGTTCAAGCAAATTGCAATCCAGCAAACAAGAAAGACCATCCATAACAATACTGAAGAGATAAGGGCTAAGGGGGCAACCCTGCCTTAGCCCAGAGGAAGATTGAAAGAATCCCTCCAAAGAACCATCCATACAAAGAGAGAACCAGACATCCAGAATACAAGCTTCAATCCACTTAATAAAGGAGATGGGAAAACCTTTTTGCTTCATCCGAGCAAGAAGGAAATGTCTAGATACACTATCAAAGGCTTTCTTAATGTCATACTTAACACACATAAGCCTGATATTAGAGGATTTCCTTGAGAATTGAAGAATCTCATTAGCAAGAATAACATTATCCGTAGAGATCCTATTTTAATAAACCCCGCTTGATTCTCTTTAATAATTTTGGGCATAATAGGCTTCATTCTCTCTGCCAAGAGTTTAGCAATAATTTTGTACAAGGTGTTGCATAGAGCAATGGGCCTGAAATCACCAATGGACTCAGCATTAGTAGATTTCGGAATAAGGGTGATGGCAGTAGCTTTGATAGTGCGGGGAATGTAAGCATTATGAAAGAACCCTTTGATAGCATTGCAACACCGTATACTTTTTTTTTTTTTGAGCATTTAGGTCATTTAAGGCAAATTTACACACACAACGCAGACACAAAGAGTCGAACCCAGACTTCGTAGTTGGAAGCATAAGCTCTCAACCAGCAGACTAAAATGAGTTGTGTCCGTATGAAATTTCAAAAATACCTTTTGCCCTTGATTTGAAAAGTTGAAAATTGATTCCTATTGAAATTTCAAAATTAAACCATTAATTTTGCCGTTGAATGCATAAAACTATTATTAGAATATCCAAAATTTTCTTTTCAAGGAAAGCTCCTCTTTTTTAGCTTATCTATCATTTTCTTTAAATATCGAAAATTAAGCCATTAATTTTGCCCTAGAATGCATAAAACTATTATTAGAATATCCAAAATAAAATTTTCAAGGAAAACTCCTATTTGAGGATTCCCTTTTTGTTTTTCTCATCCATTTCAATACATTGAAAATGACTTGAACAATTGGAATAGTTTCAGAAGAGATCAACAAAAAAGCGTTCTAGTAATAGTTTAATTCATTCAAATATTTAAAGAAAATGACAGATAAGCTCAAAAAGTGGAGTTTTACTGAAAAGAAAATTTTGGATATTCTAATAATAGTTTTATGCATTCAAGGGAAAAATTAATGGTTTAATTTTGAAATTTTAATAGGAATCAATTTTCAACTTTTCAAATCAAAGGCAAAAGGTATTTTTGAAATATTTTAATGGTTTAATTATTTATTCAAGGGATAAAAGATTTTCTTTTAAGAGGGTCTTGATTGATGATTGATGACTATCAATATTAGCAAGTACTAAGCCTGTTTTTATTTTTTATTTTCTATTTTAGGAAGAAGAATGATGACTAATAATGCAAATGGAACTTAGCTACAGCTTTTCTTATGATAATTTTTTTTTAATTGTAATCTGAGTTTTGAAAAAAAAAAATATTTGCTCAGCAACTTTAAAAAATCAGGATAATTGTGGTAAAATTAGGGTTATTTTATTTTAATATAAAAAAATAAATTATAATGCACAATAAATGATTTATTAGTTTTATAAAATAAATTTTATAATTGTTATTGCTTTTTTTTTAATCTAGCAAAAAAAATTTGAGGCTTGAATTAGTTGAAGCAAAAATAATGATAGAAGCTACATTGCTCTCGTTATTATTTCTTCATAACATTCCACTTTTAGACTATAATTTTCTTTTATCATAAAGGTGTTATCGGCATAAAACTTTCCGTCGGGAAAATTTCCAGTGAACAATTCGTCGGAAATATTTCCGGCGAATATAAACTACGCCGTAAATAAAAAAATGAAAAAAATAACTAATCCCACTGAAGCCCGCATCAACCCGCAGAAAACAGAAAAGAACCACCCCATCACCAGCTTAACCAGCAACCATAACACCAACCTAGCCACCAGCAAGTAGAAACAGGGCAAAATAGAGACCACCAGAAGAAACCCGAAAGGGGAGACACATAATATATATCCAAAAAAAAAAAAAAAAAGAATAACATCCTGGAATAAAGAAACAAACAAAAACACCAGGACCAACTCCACAAAGAAGAAACCAGTAGAAAATAGCCGAGATGGAACCGAAACACTCCGGGCACAAAGCCAAGTATGAAAAGGGACGAACAACACAACAACCATCAGAAAAAAGCAAAGTAAAACAAATTAATACTTAACATAAGACATCCCTAATTAATCCAGTCTAAGGAGACCTTTAATAAGAAAAGGCACCTGATTAAAGGTCAGCTCATTAACACCATTAAAATTGCAGCCAATCTTGGCCATAACATTAGCACACATGTTCCCCTCAACAAGAATATTAGAAAAATAGCAGTTAAGTAAGTTTAAGATGCCTCTAATATCCCTCTGAGTATTAAAAAAAAAAGCTGAAGAGCAAGTGTAATCACCCATACCCTGGATGGCCTTGAAATCAAAATCCACTTCTAGCACAATATCAACCAATTAAAGATTAACACAAAGTTGTAAGCCATGAAGCACATCAACAAACTTAGCAAAACTAATATCATCATGCTCAACGGGCCCAGCAAAACGTAAACCCCACAAATAGGAGCCTTTATGATCCTTCAAAACACCACCATAGCCAGCAATATTACCCATTCTAACGCTAGCCACATTCAACTTGACAAAATTAGAAGGTTTAGCCCAAGAAATACATCTATTAACCTTATAGGAATTATTAAACACCAAAATAATACCAAAGCTAGGACAAATAAATTGAAAATTCTTAAAGTACTTAAAGGAAAGTAACTGAGTATAAAAAAGAGAAGCCACTTTATCCTTGATTTTTTGAATAATTCTCTTATAATTCTTCACAACACCGTTAAACCGAGAATCATTTCTCTCAATCCATAGAAACCAAAGAATAAGAAACAGAATAACATTAAGGACATGCCCTTTGGCCTTAACAAGCCAATAATCAAGCAGATAATATAAAGTAGAACTAGAATAAAAGTTAAAATGCAAAATGTCCTCAAAGCTGTGAGTCCAAACCTTAACAGCTATAGGGCCCGAGATGAAGACATGGTGCATATTTTCAACATGAAAACAATATTGACATTTAGAAGGAAAAATAAAAGCTCTTTTCCTCAAATTTTCATCTGTAGGAATAAGCTTGTGAAGAAATCTCCAAGCTAAAATAGAAACCGTATAAGGGATAGAATTGTGCAAAATCATTTTAAAAAACTTAGAAGACTACTTTTTATCTCTAATGAAAAGCCATGCATTCTTAACTGAAATAGTGCCATCTTTAGAAAAAGAACAGAGCAAGACATCCTTAGAAGAAGTGTTTAAAATAATATTTAAAATAAGTTGAATAATGCAATTAGGAAGAAAAGAAGAAAGTTTCTCCAAGTCCCAAGCATGATTAGAAAAAAGTAGTTAACCTTCACCTTAGCAATAGAAATAGAATTTAATAAGGAATCGATCGACTGGCCATTTATCTAACGATCTTGTAACAAGAAATGTTGCCATAACTAAGCCCCCAAGCCAGATAAGGATCAACCTTCCATTTAATTAAGCAAAGATGATGCCAAACTTTAGAGTGACCTTTTAGCAAAACCACATAAAGAAGGATGTCGCCCCCACATTACTTAACCATCATAAAATTGGCCTAGAGATTATCATTATTTCTAAGCTTAAACCAAAGCTTGCAAGAAAAAGCCAAAGCCAAATCAAACATAGACTTACAACCTAAAGCCCATTGTTTGAAAGTCCCACAACATTTGCTCCAAGAAGAACAATGAATCTTAGAATTATTCCCAGAGCCTTTCCAAACAAAATTATTGAAATTCTATCAATTTTATGACAAACAGTTTTAGTAGGAAAAAGGTTTTGAAAACTATAAACCGAAATCGAGCAAAGCACGAGACCACCAAAGCTTAGAAAGATCGAGTCCGAAGAAGACAATCTGTTCTGTACAACAGAAATTAAGTCATCAAAGAGGAAAGACTTCCTTCTACCCTTATACAAAGGAATGCCCATATATTTTAAAGTCAAAGCACCTTGAGTAAAACCAATAAGATTCTTAATATCCGCAACCTGATCAGAATATATTTTCTTATAGATAATAAAGCAGCTCTTAAGTTTATTGAAAGCCAAACCACTAACAGATTCAAATTAATCAAACAAGTTCATGATCTTATCATTCCTAGTTATGCTAGCATTCAAAAAAATAATGAAATCATTTACAAAACATAAATGAGAGATTTTGATACCACCTAAGGTTCTGAAATAGAGACCAGGACATTTTTTTAAAAATGTGATCAATACCCTTAGAAAGGTAATCCGCATCACTTACAAAAAGAGCAGGAGAGATGTGATCCCCTTGTCTCAGCCCATGAGTGGCCCTAATGAAACCATGACACTTACCATTCACCAAAATGGAGAAAAAAGGGCTTTCAATATAAGATTTAATGAGGTTGATAAAAGAAAGATAAAAACCAAATAAACTCAAAATATGATAAATAAAATTCCAATTAATATTGTCATAAGCCTTCGAAATATCTAGTTTCATGATCATGTTACCACCATGACACTTAATATCCAAATCATTACAAAATTCCTAAGCCAATAGGATATTATCCGAGATAGCCCTACCTTTGACAAAACCCATTTGAAAAGGAGATATAAGTCTAGGCAAGAGAAACGTTAAACTATTCATAAGAATTTTAGAGAGCAATTTATAGAAAATAGTGCACAAACTAATAGGTCTAAAATTATTCCTGGAATTCATAGCATTGTTCTTGGGAATAAGCGCAATCGAAGTAGACGATAAGAACTTGGGAATAGTAGTACCATTGAAAAAGTCGATCACGACAAAAAATATATCATTATAAATAATAGTCCAAGTTTTCTAAAAGAATTTATTAGTATAGCCATCCGAACCAGCAATAGAATCAGCATTCATACCAAATAAAATGTCTTTCACCTCCTCAAGAGAAAGAGATTTAGTTAAATTAAAATTACCCTCATCCGAAACCAAATTAGGAATAAAGGATGGATTAGGAAAAATAGAGGGATTAAACGACTTATTAAGATGATTCTGAAAATAAGAAACAACAAGATTAACAATCTCCTTATTTTATTATCCTCAGAAACTGGCCCATCCTCACGAGCAATTTTATGAATGAAATTAATAAAACGCTTCTTCTTAACCAAAGCATGAAAATATTTAGTGTTATTATTACCTTCCAACAAGTGCTAGCAATCGCTTTCTATTTCCAAAAGACATCTTCTTGAGCTTGAAGCTTACAAAGCTCCACTTTGGTCTTTTTCAACAGATTAAAATTGAACTCAAAAGGGTTCAACTGATAAAGATTTTCAGAAGAATTCACTCAATCTTCAGCAGATAGAATGTTAGAAAACAAATTTTTAAAAACATTATGATTCTACCAATTCAAAAAGAAGTTTAAGCTTTTTCAGTTTAAGACAAAGTCTATGCATACCTGAGATAGAATCATCAGGGAAAAGAGGAGCATGCCAATTATTCTGAATAACATCAAAAAAAGAATAATGAAGCAACCACATATTTTAAAATCTAAACTAGGAAGGAAAAGCCCTATTATCATTCTTAATTTTAATAAGAAGAGGAGAATGATCAGACAGAGTACGGCTAAGGTGTTCAACCTTGATCAAATCAAAGAGTTAAGCTAAATATTATTAAAAAGAACTCTATCTAATCTTTGCCACAAATGACCACGATGTCAAGTAAAATTATTACCAGAAAAACCAATATCAATAAGATTGCATTCCATAATCATGCCATTAAAGTCCTCCATGGATTGATAAATAGGGCGAGAGCCTCAATGCGCTCAGACGGATTAGAAATAGTATTAAAATCTCCACCCACAAGCCACGAAAGGTTGCAAATATTATGAAAATGATAGATTTGCTCCCATAATATCCTTCTAGTATAATGAAAGGAAGCAGCATAAACAAAAGAAGCATAACATTAAAAATTAGAACTGTCGATATTACAATGTAGAACTTGAGTAAAATCCCCAATGATATCAATTCTAACATAGTCCTTCTATAAAATAAAAATTTTATTGGCAATATTAGATATAGAAAATTTAAATCCCAAAAATTTAGCAGTACTAAGTAATTTATCCACAGAAATAAGAGGTTCAAGCAAAAAAAGAATTGAAACATTATGAATGCGACATAAATTTTTCACTATAAGCTTAGAAGAAGGGAAACCAATACCCCGAACATTCCAAATGATTGAGTTAAACATAAAAATAAGATTAATGTGAAGTGTATGAATGGGTATTTCTAGGAGACAAAAAACACATTTTTGGGTTTTCTACCTCTCTTACCACGACCCTTAGAGAAATTCAAATCATGTTCTTCTCTCCCATAACATTTAGCCAAAATATCCACCTCCGTGTCAGTATAAGCATCACAATGATAATGATCAATTAAGAGAAGCTTGCTATCATTTAAAGTTCCTGCAGTCCCCTTAGGAGGAGGCATCTCACCTTCCATTAAAAGAACACCATCTTCCACAGTAAAAATATTATTCTTAAAACCAGTACAACCATCCTTAACACCCTCAAGATGGGTAGGAGGGTTCAAAGGAAAGGACAAATCATCCAGCAAAAGAGGAATAGAACTAACATTCATTTTAAGTAGCATTTCTATTTTTTAACCAACTAAACATCCCCTAATAGCCAAGCCTTCTAATTTCCATAAGCCTACAACTTACTATTTATGATGGAACAAAAAAAGCTAAGAGGTAAGCTTACCATAGTTGTATCCTATTCCATAAGTAGAAGTTGGCGGTGCCTTATCAATCCAATTGAATGAAAGGGATATCCCTTCACCTCTCCCTTATTCAATTGCACAAAAGAAGGTATGCAAATAGAGCCCTTCAAAAGGACATTCTAATCCATATCATCCAAATCGTTCTTGTAATCCAATTGAACGAAAGCGGTGGAGTAATCTCGCCGGAGATTACAAGAAGATAAAGGAGTGGGAGATCTGGCGAGAGATGAGAGGGGAGCCGGAGTCGTTCTGGGCGATGAGGAACGATTTGAGGATGGAGATTACAAGAAGGATTTGGATGATATGGATTAGAATGTCCTTTTGAAGGGCTCTATTTGCATACCTTCTTTTGTGCAATTGAATAAGGGAGAGGTGAAGGGATATCCCTTTCATTCAATTGGATTGATAAGGCACTGCCAACTTCTACTTATGGAATAGGATACAACTATGGTAAGCTTACCACTCAGCTTTTTTTGTTCCATCATAAATAGTAAGTTGTAGGCTTATGGAAATTAGAAGGCTTGGCTATTAGGGGATGTTTAGTTGGTTAAAAAATAGAAATGCTACTTAAAATGAATGTTTTGAAATTATTTGAATATATAAAAAATAAATTCATATAATATTTTTTTGTTTGGTGTAAAATAAAATAAATATAGTATAAAGTTTAAATATGACTACTTATGATAGATAATGGAGGTGGTTGGCGGTGGTTGTTGGTTGTTGTTGGTGACTGCGGGTGGTGGTGATGATGGTGGCAGGTTGGTGGCAACGGTGGTGACAGATGGGTGGCTGGCAACTGGCGACTAATGATGGCAGCAGGTGGAGGAGGGTGTCGGTGGATGGGACGGTGACGACGATGTTGGCGGTGATGATGGTGGGTGGCGGCCGATGGTGGTAGAGGTTGGCGGCTAGCAGTGGTGGTGGCTAGCGGGTGGCGGCAGTATAAGGGTGGTTGTTGTGGTGGACAATATAAGCCATTATCACTTAAAATTGGATGAGTTTTATTACCTCAAAAATAAACTAGAATTATTTATACTATATTTACTTTGCTTTAATTTACTTTTCTTTTTCGTCCAATCAAATACCAAAAATTTCAAAACACATCCATTTGAAATACTTTACATCTTTATGCAATCTAGTCAACCAGCCATTTAGAAATATGAGGGGGCACTTGGTACTGTAATTATTGAAATTCTATTAAGTAACTCCAAATATAATTTTTCTCTTAGCAGTGCAATCCTTAAATGGGTTAACTCCTGGGAAGTTATATTAACGGGAAAAAATAGAGAGGGAAGTAGGCCAAAGTAGACAATAACTTTTTTGTTAAGAGTTTGAGAAATTAAAAAATGTTATCAAAGCAATACAACAACAATAAAATTTAAATTAAGTGACATACAAGATAAAACGCTATGGCATGTGGTCCACCTCTTGAACATTACATGGGACAATGTGCTATATGATAGGAAACACCAATTGAGATCATACTGACCATCTGAAAATTTTTATCTATCTAGTGGATGATTTTTGGGATAAGGATTTTAATTGTTTAAGTGGAGATAACTACTAAACAAATTAAGTAAAAAGTAGTAAAACTCTTAAATATTAAGGAACCTTTTGGTGTAATGGCTATAGATTCATTAATAAACTTCAAAGTTAAGCATGCTCGTGTGGGAGCAATTATGAGATGGTGACCTCCTAGGAATTTACATCAACAAGAAAAAAATCATGAGGCCATTGGGACAAAGGGAACAATAAATTCATTGTTAAGAGTTTGGGATATTCCATCTTATTCCCTTTGAATTTGCATCTCAGTTGCCTCCTCTACACACCATACAACACCAAATTTAGTTTGTTCTTAGTGCTACTCTACCTAACCTACCACATCACTGATGGAGTTATAAATAGAACTCTATTCTACAAGAAATGGTTGAAGAAATTTAGCTAATATAATTAATTCATCTCATTTAATTCCCTGTGTGGTAGTCGCACACACTAATTCTCCTAGATAAGGATGGATAAAGGAGAATGTGAATTAATAATCGAGCTATAATATAACTATTATTAAGTACAATTTTCCAATACCAAGAGTGGCTGATTTATTGGATAGACTTGCATGGGCTTCTTTTTTTCTAAATTAGACATGTGAAGTGGGTGCCACCAAATTTGTATACGAACTGGGCCAGGTGATTAATGGTTGACAACCCTTTTAAGATCTTAGAATGATTAAATGAGTAGAAGGTGATACCTTTTGGACTTTATAACACACCCTCAACATTTATGCAACATATAAATGAAGTGCTTCACCCTTTCTTGGAAAACTGATGTGTTGCATATTTCGACAACAACCTCATATATAGTGCCATCATTGTTAAACTTGTTCACCACTTAAATTATATCTTTGAGTTCCTCTACGACCATAAACTTTATCTTAATTTACCCAAGTGTGAGTTTTTCAACATCTATCATGCATTTATTGGGTTTTGTTTCATCTCACGAAGGTGTTTGAATAAATCCTTGAAAGGTTTTGCTAAGAAAAAAAGTTTAATGTCTCATAGTTTATTTGGTGTATGCACCTTCCATGGTTTGGTGAATTTCTACTAATGTTTTATTAAAAATTTAGTCTTATAATGGCCCTAATCATTGATTGTTTGAAAGCTAGTTCCTTTAAGTAGAACATAACAACAACAGTAGTTTGGATCAACCAGAAAGCAAGTATATTTTTTAAGCATAGAACCACACAAGATCGCATTTTCTTTTCTTTCCCGTAAGGGAATTGGAGCAAAACAAATCTTTTCCCCCCCCTCTCTTTCATCAAAAAAGAAGCTTTTCTCCACTTTTCTCAACAAGAAATTAAGGGCCGTTGACTTTAGAACAACAACATAGTTTTGAAACCATAAAGCAAGTATATTTTGCATAGACACAGATGCATTTTCGTAAGGAATTGGAGCAATCTTTTCTCAAGAAATTAAGGCAGTTGAATTTTCAATGAAGATTGAATTCCATGAGATAAAAATCAAATGTATAAGAATAAAAGTTATTTGCAATCATTCGAGCACTAAATCCTTGGGAACACTATCTTCTTCATCAATTTTTTCTACTATGTAGCAACTACTAAGCTCTTTAATACATTAATAACTAGAAAACTATCAACATGATATGTATTAAATGTGACAGCTTTATGTAGAAGTTCCACACAAGGCTGATAAATTGAATCGTGTGGAGGATGTACTTAGTTTATGTGCTACTCTATTCACAAAGTTATAAATGGAAACACTACCTTGTAGGAAATGAACAAAATTTATGACTTCGATGCAAACTTTGTTGAACTATGAAACTTATGATTTGTCAGGACTCAAACTAGCTATTATAACCTGTGCCATGGATTTTTATTTAAGGGTCTTTGTATTCCTCAAGCTTCTTCGATGCGAAAATAAATAAAAGAAATTCACTTGCTTCCCTTGTTGGCTGGGGAAGACTAGCAAAAATCCAGTGTCAATTTTATTGGACCCATTTATATCGAGACATCTCAAGATTTACAAAGAGATGCTCTATATGTCAAACATATAAAAGACATGGGAAAGACACCTTTTTATACACTCCACTTTCAGTAGGGGGATCCATTTGGGGAAATTTAAGTATCGATTTTTTTAATTGACAACCAAGAACTCCATTTTTGTTAAGGATTAAAGTACGATAGTTCATACAAATGACAGTTTTTTCAGCTTGTGAAGGGAAAACAAGCGACATTGCAATGTGGCATGGAGGTGTTTTATTTTTTTAAAATCTAACATGATGAACCACTTCAAGAAGCTTTCTAAATTACTCCACCTATTCATGCAACCAATAGCTTCTCCTCTTATAGCATTCTTCTCCCCAACATCTCATGATTGCTTGCTATTATTGACTTCCTAACACTTTCCTTCCTTCATCGTTGTCACAATTCATGACTATATAACTCCCTTATGCATTATGTTGTGATCGAATGCGACACTGACATTTAGAATAAAATCAAAATTGAAGTAGGCGGACATAAGTGACTTGTTATCTAATTCTCTTAATGAATTGGAAAAGCAATAATCACACCCTTAATGACGCTAAGAATTTTTGCAAATCATCCCATTCATAGGTCATCAAAAATTGCAAAAGCTTTGTTATCTAATTATCTTGTCCTTTTTATAAGTCATTTTAGAAATGAATAAGTGAATTTAAAAACAAAATCTAATTCCCATTTTAAATTTATTTAAAATATCATCAAAACAATATCATCATTATAATAGATGAACAAATTAGCTAGAGAGCTTATAAAATAGAAGTAACTATATTAAATATTGTTTATGTATGTTTCTTCTTTAAGCAAGTGTATTAGTCAACTAGAGCTTATCCGGCCATTTTCTTAACCTAAAAGGGCAATTCATCATTTGTTACAACAAGTGAAAGCTATTTTATTTTCAATTATTGATTGTTAATGGATAACCTTAACTAATTTTGGTAGGATTGCATCCTCTATATGAATAAGAAAATAGGAATAAATACTAAAAAAATAATAGACACAACATAATGTTAGTTTATGAAGAAACACACAAAACTGTGTGGTCCAAATTTAAAAGGTAGCAAATAAAGGCATGTAACTGTTAATTTATAATGAATTAGCAGGTCTAGATCTAGTGGTTCATACTTTTATCGATAACATTAAGGTAATGAGTTCAAGTCTCTACTCCTTTTAGTTATTATTTTATATAAAAAAGTCTAAAGTTTTGCATGTTATCAATTATACTGAATAGTTCATTACCCTTAAGTGAAAACCAAAGTAGATATAACCCACAAATAGGACATGTCATATCGTGTTGAATGGACACAGACCACTATTTTTGGGACTTTATCAGATTTCTTCAAAATAAATAAAACTAAATAACTTGTAATGAACTTCTAGGAAGAAGAAAAATAAACTCATCCATTTTTTTTACTTTTTCATTTATCATCAAGATGTGTATATAATGATACACTATAGTACATTACTACAAATCCTAAAAGAGCAAATAAATGAAATCATAGCTCCAAAGAATCATATATTTTAAGCAAATATATATATATATATATATATATATATATATATATATATATATATATATATATATATATATATATATATATATATATAAATGTAATGAAATAAAAGAAATGTAAATAAACCAACTTCATAAATTCAAGTATATATATTTTTTTGGTAAGCAACATATTCAACTATTGAGCAAAATTTCATAGTTTTAGAGTTTCACCAGATTATCACAGATTATTTAGAAAATTATTTTGAAGCTTTAATTGCAGGATAATATTATTTTTTTGGAAATAAATTACTTTTTAATTAGATTAACATTTCAATTTACTGAATAAAACATTTATAAAAAAAATATCTAATTGTGTAGAATAGTTGTATCAATAGTTACACGATAAAAATTTGTAGATGTAAAGTTTTCCTCAGTTTTAGGCTATAAAATTATAGTTTAATTAAATAAAATCATAAAATTTCAAAAATTTTAATAATTGAGATAAATACAATATAACCTATCTTGATCCAGGCAACTTTCAAAATTGAGCCAATAGTAGAAAATGAATCGAAGTAACCAAAACCTAGCTTTCTTTCTTTAGAATTCTTCCTCTCTCTCTCTCTCTCTCTCTCTCTCTCTCTCTCTCTCTCTCTCTCTCTCTCTCACACACACACACACACACACACACACTCACTCACTCACTCACTCACTCATTGGTTGCCTAAGGGGATGGGCTTCTTCTTAAATGAAAATGAATTGGATTTTGATATTTTCATAAAATAAAAAGATTTGGGACATCGGTGCTTAACCCTACTGTGCCACAACATTCTCTATTAAAGAGCATAAAACACAACATTGACCTAGCACCATCATTTTATTTTATTTTTTCAAAATAATAGAGAGCTCAATCCCATAATATGCCTAACTTGGTGCTTGGAAACTCCCATGGAAAAAATTTAAAATTTTCCATTCATACACATAGACCCCCAAGACTTGGTTTAGAATAGATTCAAACTATAAAATGCTTAAAAAAATTACAAACAAATGTAAGAGGTGTAAATACAAAAAAATTAGTAGATTAATTTTATCATAGTGGATTCGAACAGGTGAAACTACGCACTGTTTCATAGGGTATTAAAATCCTCCCCTTCTTAGGAAAATATCATATTGGATATATCAAAACTCATAACAATAAATCATATCATGATATAACTGTCAAATCTTGGATATGTTTTCTAAAGCAGCTTCTCTTTCTATTTTGTTCTTTCATTGGAGCTTGACCTCGAGATATGATTTTTCCTCAAATTTTTAAAAATTGTGTAGCATAATTCTTTTTGGTTCATGTATGTAGCTCAAATTTAGATGTACCTAAACCTAATCTTTAGAAACTCGATTTTTAAAATTACACACTCATTTCCTTAGAGACATCACATAAATTATATATGAATATCAAACATGTTCTCTAGTAACTATTACTTGTAAGTAGATTTTCTAATCCTTTCAATTATCTCAAATGGTCCGGCATACCTTGGACTCAACTTTCCTTCATTTCCAAACCTACTTACACCCTTCATATTCTGATCTTCTCATATAAAAAAAATTCCTTATTTAGAACTCCATAGCTCAAACCTTTAAATTATGATGATATTTTTTTTCTATCTAGCACCATTGTTCATCTATCTCTGATTAGATGGATTTTTTAGTAGGGTCGTCAACTAAGGCTAGCCCAATTATACTCATCTCACCCACTTCTGTCTAAGACATTAGGGTTCTACACTTCCTACTGTATAAAGCTTTATAAGGGGCTATACTATTATTGTAGGTAAATTCAATCCGAGAGAAAAGAATTTACTAGATAGTCCCAAAGTCCAGAACTCATAATCTCAAAAGATATTTTAAAACCTGAATAGTCCTCTAAAATTGCTTATCGATCTACAGATGAAAAGTGGTATTGAAATATAATTTAATACGCAGACCTTATTAAATGCTTCATATCATAGAGATAACTATGTCAACTCTATTAGAGAATATAAAAGTTTGGTACTCCATGCATTTAGACAATCTCTCTTATAATCAATTATGTCAGTTTATCCACTAATCAACATGTTGGATCGAAATAAAATCTATAGACTTCATCAAACGATCCACTATAGCCCAAATATCAACATATATCTACCTTGATCTAAGAAATCAAATAGTATAATTCATCATCACTTCTTCCCATTTTGATTATGGAATATATAAAGATTGCAAAAGATCGCCTAGTCACTGGTACTCTACTTTCACTAACTATTAGGCTTTAGATTTTGAAACAAAATCTACATCATTTTTCTTCAATCCAAACCACTTGAATATACCATTGAGATTACTACTCATCTTGTTGCTCCTCGAACATATCATATAACCTAAATAATGTGCTTTATGTAAAATCTCACAACTTAAACCTCCAAAACTAAGAACCTGCAACTTGTCCTCTCAAAGATAACTCCAAAATTAGATAATCACAATTAATATTTCTTACTAGGCTTGATTTGGCCAATTAGTTTTAGAAACTATTTATCTGACTTTAAAGCTTTATGAATCCCTTTTTTGTAGAGATAGTTGAATAATAATTTGAACCAAGTCACCATAATCCCATTCAACAATTTCTTTTTATCAATTTTCAAAATTCAAAATTATAATCCCATTCAACATGAGCAATCACTTCTAACTCAAACTTCTTCATATACAAAATTAGAAGATCATTAAAAGTGAATAGAAGAAATAACACTTTATGTTTGTGTGGGTCTTTTTGTAAGGATTTTTTTTTGGGATATTTAGGCCATTTAAGGCAAACTCGCACACACGACGCATACACATAGACTCGAACCTTAGACCTCTTAGTTGGAAGCCTTAGCTCTCAACCAATAGGCCAAGGAGAGTTGTGTCTTTTTGTAAGGATTTATGCATAAGTAGTACCTCTAAATGATTGTCTAAATAATTATTTTATATAAAGAAGTCAGTGTCCCCACATTAGAGTGCAACTTCATTGCATACACAAAAGAATTACTTGAATAATCATAGCTGGCCACGAAAAAATTTTATGACACGACAAGCTCAAAATGATAAAATTGTGTACTTTTAATTTCAGGCGAAAAAATATTTTTTTGTGAAAGGAAGGAATGAGTCTGCCTAGTTCAATGAGTTTAACTTTGCTGAGTTTCAAGAGGAGCAATATGACACGTGAGTCATCTTTCACAAACTACTTAATCAGACCAAATGTCTAGTTTTCTAGGTATTAATAAGTAATGTACATACCATGTTTAAGTATTAATTTTCAAATACCGAGCTCTTTGGACAATTTAATTAATCAAGTCTCACATTGGTGTGGGAACTCATCGGCAGCGTCAATCGAACGAAGCAACTGAAGACCTGCACAAGGAAAATAGACAAAGGCAATAGAACAGGATGAAAAACTTGTGTATATATTTTTTGTCTCCCTTTCTTTCCCCTTACACCTATTTGTATAAAGCATAAAAACAAAAAGAGCATAATTAGCTAATGATAACTAGCAAAGGTAGTGGCTAGGTAATACTACTTTTGCAAATGTTGAAAAGGATTAGGAACGTGCAAAACGTCTGGAGGATAACCGAATTTGGCTGTTAGTCTTGCGTGAGATGTTAGGCTTAAGCTGCACCACATCAAGTGCCCTTCGCTGCAGAAATTTCAGGTTCCACCTGATTATGAACATTGGAATCACCATCTGGAGGATGATATGGAGTAATATCAGAGACATTAAATGTTTTAGAGGTCTATAAATGGTCGGGAATATCGACAACATAGGCGTTGTCATTAATGTGCCTGAGTATTGGATCTGGACCGAATTTGCGAGGGCTTAGCTTAGAGAGAGCACCAGCCGAAAAACGGTCTTTCCGCAGCCGAATCATCACAAGGTCACCCGGTTTGAAAGATACAAATCATTTGTGGAGGTCAACAGCTTGTTTGTAGTTGGAATTTGAACTAATGAGCTTGGTACGAACCTCATTAAGGATGGCCTGACAATTGTCGGTAAGGGCGGCTGCAGAAGTGTTAGCGCATTTTGGCAAAACGGCAATGTCAAATAAATGATTAGGGGCTTTAGTATAAACAATTTCAAAGGGCGACCTCCCTATGTATCGATTTGACATGGAGTTATAAGCAAACTCCGCTTGGCTAAGAGCTTGCTCCCATTATTTCGGATTGCCTTGAACTAAACAACGAAGCATATTCCCAAGAGTGCGATTAACTACTTCAGTCTGACCATCAGACTGTGGATGGTATGCCGAGCTCAAGTTGATGGCTGTATGTAATCGCTTCCACAGTTTGCGCCAAAAATGGCTAACGAACTTAACGTCCCGATCAGACGTTATGCTCCGCGGAAGTCCGTGCAGGCGGACGACTTCACTGAAAAACAAACGAGCGATATTAACAGCATCAAATGTCTTTTTACATGCAATAAAATGAGCCATCTTTGAAAAACGGTCAACCACGACCATAATAGAATCAGAACCCCGTTGGGTCCGAGGGAGTCCCAAAACGAAATCAATGCTAATGTCCTCCCAAATGGAATCGGGGATAGGTAGCGGCGTATACAATCCAGCATTCTGTTTCGTTCCCTTGAACTCCTGGCACACAACACATCTTTCAACAAACCGTGAGACATCCCGGTGTAGTTTTGGCAAAAAAAAAAAAATAAGATTTGAGTTGGGTTATGGTCTTCTCCCTTCCCAGGTGGGCAGTGAGCCCTCCCGCATGAGCCACCTGGATAAGCTATTGTCGGTACGATGAATCAGGTATGCACAGAGTATTTGCTTTGAAGAGGTATCCATGTCTCAAGGAGTAGTCGTCGACAGGTTGCAACAGGTAGCAGCGGTTCCAGATGTCAGCAAAATCAGGATCTGCACTATATAATTCTTTAAGACAGTCAAGTCCTGTAAGCTCTGTCTGCAACTGAGTGACTAGTGCAGTGCGGCGACTCAGAGCGTCTGCTACACGATTTTGATTACTTGATTTGTGCTTGAGAACAAATGTGAATTTTTGAAGGAAAAGAACCCAACGAGCATGCATACGGCTTATAGATTTTTGACTGTTTATAAATTGCAAGGCTAGGTGATCGCTACATAAGACAGTCTTGATGAAGTAAGTACTGTTTCCAATGTTTGAGCACACGAATGACAGCGCATAATTCCTGTTCATAAACAGTCCACTTTTGTCTGGCGGTGCTCAGTTTTTCACTGAAATACTCCACGGGTCAATCAGCTTGAGACAGCACCGCGCCTATGCCCACTACAGAGGCGTCCGTATCTACATGGAATGGAGCTTCGAAATTGGGCAGTGCCAAAACTGGTGCGGAACATAGAGCTTGCTTCATGGTGTCCCAACTCTGCTAACATTCGTCGGACCACGAAAATTGTTTGTTTTTAAGGCAACGGTGATGGGCGCCATGATGATGTTGAAGCCTTTGATGAACCTTCGATAGAAGTTCGCAAGCCCATGGAAACTCCATACGTTAGACAAGGATCGGGGAATAGGCCACTCACAGATGGCAGCAATTTTACTGGGATCGGTGGCGACGCCGTCGCCGGATACAATAAAGCCCAGAAAGTAGACTTCAGTGGAAGCAATTTCACACTTGGGTAAGTTCAGATACAGCTTATGGGCTCTCAACACTTGTAAAACTTGAGTAAGATGTGTTAAATGATCCGACCAGGTTCAACTAAAAATTAAGATATCATCGAAATAAACCACGCAGAATTTATTGAGATAATCTTTTAATACCTTGTTCATCAAAAGCATGAATGTCGCCGGTGCGTTACAGAGTCCAAATAGCATTACCCGCCACTCGAACAAGCCTTGAAGAGTTTTGAAAGCTGTTTTCCATTCGTCGCCTGGCCGTATACAGATCTGATGGTACCCGCTGCGGAGGTCCAGCTTGGAGAAGAACTTTGAGCCCGTGAGTTTGTCCAGAAGATCTTCAATGCGAGGCACAGGGAACCAGAACTTTGTGTTAATTTTATTGATAGCTCGACTATCTATACACATCTTCCATTTGTTATCCTTCTTCGGAACGAGAAGTGCTGGATCCGCGCAAGGACTGAGACTGGGTTGGATCAGTTTTTTTGCGAACTAAATCATCCACCATTTCCTGGAGAAGTTCATGCTCCTTCGGACTCATCCGATAGTGGGGTAAGTTGGGCAAATTGGCTCCTGGTACCAAGTCAATTTGATGCTTCACTGACCGCAGAAGTGGAAGTTCTGCCGGAAGGTCAGTTGGTGTGAGGTCTTGGAATTCTCTCAACAATTCAGCGATCTGTGGTGCCATTTCTCAATTGGGTTTATTAGGAGTTTCCAGGACAACAAGAGCATAAACACAACTATGACCTTTCTCCGATAGTAGAGCTTCTCCTGGAATAATTGTGAGAATAGCTTTATCTTTGTTTCGGATGTCACTGTGGCCTATTGCATTCGGCAGTAATCTTAATTTCCGAGCTTTCCATTCAAAACAATATGTGTTCTGGCAGCAATCATACACAGCTCCATTATCAAATTGCCACGGTCTCCCTAGGATGATGTGGCATACATCCATGTCAATAACGTCACAGAGGACATCACATACATACTATTTTCCTATAGAAAAAGTGATTCGGCACATCTCCGTGACTAGTATATCCATCCCTTTCTTGACCCAGCTGATTTTATACGGCTGTGGATTCTTTGTTGTTTTCAACTGTAAGGCTTGCACTAGCGAACGAGACACAACATTCTTAGTGCATCCATTATCAATCAGTAGCTCGCACACCTTGCCATTAACAGTGCAGCGCGTGCGGAAGATGGCATTGCGTTGCGACATTGTGGGTTGTCGTGGAGCAAGTAAAAACCGTTCCAAGATACATACAACAGTTTCCCCTTCATCAGCTATAAGGTCTTCCACAGTTGGGTCAGAGTCCTCTAGCCCAGTCTCGGGGTCATCCTCTGGTTCAGCCTCTACAATTTGCAGTTGGGGTCGGGTTGGACACTCATTAGACTTGTGTCAGGGCTGGAAACAGTGAAAACATTTCAGAGTAGTCGGCCTCGTATATGGATTGTCTTTTGGTGGGGGTGTAAACCGAGACTTCTGAGCTGTTTTCGAATCCGTTCCTAGACCGGCATTAGGATTCATTATAATACGTGGCTGGGAATTTTTACTGGGTTCCACGATACTCCTTGAATCACTAACGTGCTCAGTAAAGGAACGTCGACAAGCATTACTCCTAGAATGTCTGGACATTTGCGTTTCTGCTTTCAGGGCAAAATTGACGGCTTGTGAGAGAGTCCATACAGAGTTGAGTTCTAATTTATCCTAAATAGGATCCTTTAGGCCTCCGATGTATCGAGCAACCAATTGATTATCAGATTTGTTGAGATTGTTGCGAGCACTTAAGCGGTAGAACTCCTCGGTATAATCACTTACGGAACGCGACCCTTGGACACAATGTTGATATTGCACGTAGAGCATTTGCTCATAATCGGTTGGAAGGAAGTGACCCCTTATCAATTTCTTCATCCGGTACCAGCTCCGGACCACCCCCTTTCCTTCCCGACGGCGATTCTGTAAGAGTTGTACCCACCACGCACTAACACCTTTCAATTTGCACGCCACATATTTAACTTGCTTTTCTGGGGAAATCTCATGTAATCGAAGAACGTCTCTACATCTCTTTCTCAGTCCAGATAATCTTCTATATGTAGACGTCCTTCGAAGAACGGAATGTCAATCTTCACACGAAATTCGCTCTGGTTTGGACGATTCCGATTGTGTCCGATTCCCATGTGATCTCCATATATCCGTCCTTCTGGGTCTCAAAAATTGTTCGTTGGTAACGGCCCCATGTCGTCTTCAGAATCGGAATCAGCAGTGTTCAAAACTGGATAACCACGAAGTGTTCGTTCCATACCTTGTGGAACCCTTCTAGCTGGTGTAACATCTTCCTGTGTAGCTCGTCTGGCACCAGGAACGACAACCTGATTATGTTTCAAGATTTGGATATCTCGTCGAGTTTCAAGGACGAATTGCTTGAAATCCGCGGTAAGCCCGGCTAATTCCTTGTTGATGTTTGTGAGGGTATTCCACAAAGCATCTAAACTCCGATCATCGTCAGAGGCGGCTCGTCGGCTACTTTCGGCCATCCCAGTGTTCGGCGACTGTGCTCTGATACCAGCTGGTGTGGGAACTCGCCGGCAGCGTCAATCGAACGAAGCAACTGAAGACCTGTACAAGGAAAACAGACACAGGCAATAGAACAGGACTAAAAACTTGTGTATATATTTTCTGTCTCCCTTTCTTTCCCCTTACACCTATTTGTATAAAGCATAAAAACAAAAAGAGCATAATTAGCTAATGATAACTAGCAAAGGTAGTGGCTAGGTAATACTACCTTGTAAATGTTGAAAAGGACTAGGAACGTGCAAAACATCTGGAGGATAACCGAATGTGGCTGTTAGTCTTGCGTGAGATGTTAGACTTAAGCTGCACCACATCACACATGTTTCATTAAACTCTAAGATTTTGATTAGCAACACATTGAAGTCACTTTGCTTGTTATGAAAAACACTGAATTGATTATGGCTTGTTAACACATAATTTTCTTTGATCTTGCCCCTCATCTATGTTAATATACAATATTTCTATTAATAAAAGTGCAATTTTTTTTTTGAATAACTTAATATTACTGCATTAGAGGATCAACATTTTATATGAATGTTTTTCCTTAATAAATGCATTGACAAAAATAGAATATTGTTCTTTATCCAGGCGATGTATTTTTATTGTTGCATCCTAGAATATTCACGGTGGCAGAGAAATATATAGTTTTATTTCTTAGCTTTGTATGAAGATCTAACACACAAGCAGATAAAAGAGAGGGCGTGACGTTCATAAGAGACACCAGAGTTTTTGCATGAAAACCCCTGAAAAGGGGAAAAAACTATGGGGCTTGACCTAATTTAAATGAATCCACTATTATTTGTAGTCGATTACAAATGAGGCCCTTCCTTGAGGGAAGGCCCTGAGTTGATATATATAATTTGCATCATACTACATGGTGGGAATTTGAAGAATTAGTATTGAAATGTTCGTTTGGTCAGTGGGACAATAGTCAGTGGGTGGCAAAGGTCGAAAAGACGGTAGTCTAACGCCGGAGGTCAAAAATATCGTTGTTTGGTGATAAAGGTCAGAAGGATCGTAGTCACCGAAGGAGGTCGAAAGGACTATAGTCGGTGAGTGACGGAGGTTGGAAGGACCGTAGTCGATGGGCGACGGAGCTCGAAAATACCATAGTCTAGTGATGGTAGTTGGAGGGACCATAATAGATGATGGAAGTTTGAAGGACTGTAGTCGGCAGGCGACTGAGGTTAGAAGGACCGTAGTTGGTGAGTGACACATGTTGGAAAGACTGTAGTCAAGTAACTGTGGTTGGAGGCACCGTAGTCATATGAGGAGGTTAGAAGTTCTGTAGTCAGTAGGTAATGGAGATTGGAATGTTTGTAGTCAGCAGGCAATGGAGGTCGAAAGATCATAGTCTGGTGATGGTGGTCGGAGGGACAGTATTAGTTGGACGACACTGGTAAGAAAGATTATTGTCTGGTGAAGGATGTAATGTCGTCTGGCGATGGAGGTCATAAGGACCATAGTTTGTGGGCGATAGAGACCGAAAAGATCATTGTATAGTGATGCATGTTGGAAGGACCAAGTCAACGGGCGATAATATTCATAAAGACTATTGTATGGTGAAGGAGATTGCAAGGACCATAGTTAACTAGCAATGGAGGTTGGAAGTCTAGTGATGGGAGGTAGTTCGGCACCGGGTAGATATTTGATGAAAGTCATCGACGGGCAAAAATTACGCGACAAGCGAAAGTCCTGTGTCAAGTAGAAATCCGATGATGGGTGGAAGTTTGGTGTCAGGTAGAAGTTCAACGAAAGTCCAGTGCTAGCAGAATTCGAAGGATGAGTGAAAGTCCTATGTTGGGAAGAAATTTGGAGACAGGAGAAAGTCCGGCGTTCGATAAAAATCCGTCGATGGATGGAAGTTTGGCTTTGGGTAGAAGTCCAACGAAAGTCGAGCTATGGGTAGAAGTTTGGTGATGGGCAGAAGTCCGCCGATGGGCAGAAGTCTGATGTCAGGTAAAAATTCGGTGACGGTTGTTGGCCGGGTAGAAGTATGATGGCAGTCGGTGAGTGGCCAGTGGTCCGACAATGATCGGGCTGAAGTCCGGTGGCGGTCTGCAGTCGGTTGGTGGTCTGGAGGAACTCTGATATTAGGTGGTGGTCCCATAGAACACCAGCATCTGGTTGTGGCCCGATAGAACTCCAACATCAGGTGATAGTCCGGCCAAACTCCATCATCAGCTGGTGGTCCGATAGAACTTTGGGCAGTGGTCAAGGACGAGCGAAGGGGCAAGAGCGATCACCAATCTCTCTCTTTCCCTCTTACATGGATTCGCCGATGGCGGTACTGGAGCTCTTGAAGCCTTAAAGCTCTCTCCTCGTAGAGGTCCCCTCATGTATATAGTGGGGGTCTATTTATAGATTTTCATGAATACACTCCTCGTAATTATAGAGAAGATGTGGGGCAGGTTTCGAGTGCTACAGCAGATGGCTCGTATTGATTCCCCCGACCATAGAGAGTTTTTCAATGGATTAAGTGCCTTAACGGTGTCAGAATCTAGCGATCTTGGGCTCATTGGATTCGTCTCCCCAAGCTACTCGATTTGATTATAAGCATGTCATATTTTCGATATCAATTTTTCAACTAAATAAACCTTTGATCCTTGAAAATGTGGTTTGGGCTCCCGATTTGGACCCATCGGGGGACCCATTATTTTGGCTCAGGTTGGACCGATTTTGGTTTCATTGAGTTCGCCTTTTTGAGATGTTCAGTTTGAATATATGTTTGCTGAAATTGGAATTTAGATGATCGTGAATTTAAATTTGAAAGTTTCCTATTTTAATATGCCTTGAGATTCGTGCATGATTAAGAAGATTTTTTGTGACGTATCAGTTATATAAAAATTAGATTAGTGAAAAATATTCCACAATAAAATGTTTAGGACAAAATAAATAAGACTCTATAGGAAAGAGCCTAAAATAATTGAGACATTTAAAATGGATAATTCGTCAACCATCTAAAATGATAAATGGAAGAAATAAATGTTTTGGTATCATTATGGTTTTTCTTTATTTCAATCTGAAACTCATTAAAAGATCACAACAATTTAGTTTCAGAGAGAATCTACATATAATTTATATGATCAAGTGTCTCATAAAAATATCATATAATCTTTGGAAGGGATAACATTTAAAAAAAATACATAAGACCAGAAGATTCATTGTTATTGTTGCGTCCTGGAATATTCGCGGCGGTAGAGAAATATATGGTTTAACGTCTTAGCGTTGTACGAAGATCCAGCACACAATCAGATAAGTGAGAGGGTGTAGCGTTCATAAAAGACACCAAAGTTTTTACGTGGAAAACCCTTGAAAAAAGGGGGAAAAACCACGGGGCCTGGCCCAGTTTGAATGAATCCACTAGTAATTGTAGTCGATTACAAATGAGGCCCTTCCTTGGGAGAAGGCCTTGGATTGATGTAGCAAATGTACATCACATAGATTGCATTACATGGTAAGAGTTACATATACAGGTTTGTTTGGCCTGAAAGACCGTGGTCGGCAGGAGACCGGAGTCGGCAAGAGACCTGGGTCAGAAAGACCGTTGTCTGTTGATGGAGGTCGGAAGGGACCATAGTAGGCGACAAAGGCCTGAAGAACTGTAGTCGGCAGGAGACCGTAGTCGGCAGAAGACCGTAGTCGGCCGGAGACCGTAGTCAGCCGGAGACCGTAGTCGGCAGGAGACTGTAGTCAGCCGGAGACCGTAGTCGGCCGGAGATCGTAGTCGACCGGCGACCGTAGTCGGCCGGAGACCGTAGTCGGCAAGAGACCGTGGTCAGAAAGACCGTAGGCGGTAGGAGATAAGGAGTCAGGTGTTAGTCCCAGTGTCACTTGGAAGATCGGATGTTGATGGTCTGGCCTTGAGTAGGACGTCGGGTCTTAAGCAGGACGTCAGGTCTTCAGCAGGACGTCGGGTCTTCAGCAGGACGTCGGGACTTAACGTCGGGCCTTGAACAAGACGTCGGGTCTTTGGCAGGAAGTAGGGACTGAGTGTCAGGCCTTGAACAAGACGTCGGGTCTTTGGCAGGATGTAGGGACTGAGTGTCGGGCCTTGAACAAGACGTCAGGTCTTTGGCAGGACGTCGGGGATGAACGTCGGGCCTTAAGGTGGTGGTCCGACGAGGTTTTGTGGTGGTCCGGCGAGGTTCCTGCGGTGGTCCGGCGGTGGTCCGACGAGATTCCTGCGGTGGTCCGACGGTGGTCCGGCGAGGTTCCTGCGGTGGTCCGGCGGCTGTCGAGGAGGAACTCCTTCCTTCTCTTCTCTTCTTCTCTCTCTTGCTTGAGTCCCCCTCTTATGAGAAATGAGGGCTCTATTTATAGATTTTCTGGAGTGGCATGGCCCGTAAATAGGCATGAGATCAGGGCGAATAGGGAGTGGTCCAATGGACGGCCGATATCGAATCCTTTGATCATGTACCGTTTGTTGGGCATTTGAAGGCCTTAATGATGTCAAAATTCTGCGATCTTGGGCTCGTTGGATTCGTCTCGTCGAGCCGTTCGATTCGAGTATAAGCTCGCCAAAATCGGAGACCGTTTGGTAACTCAAATTGCAGTTTGAACCTTCCAACAGCGCTCTGAGCCCTTGATTCAGACTCATTTGGGCTCGGATTGGGTTGATCTTGGTGTCGTTGGGTTCGTATTTCCGAGACGCTCAGTTTGACTGTAAGCTCGCTGAAATCAGAGTTCGAGTGCGCCCAAAATTAATTTTTGTAGTTTCCAACTAGCTTTTGCCTCGAGATTCGTGCCAGATCAAGCTAATTTTGTGATGCCGTATCAGTTATTATACAGTGAGCATTTTAGGAATTATTTTTAATTCATCGGTTTAGTACATAATTAAAGCTACCAAAAGAAAATATAACAATTTAAGCTTTCGTTCTAAATAATTGTGCATAATTTAAAGTATTCTAAAAAATGATTAAAGAAAATTTGGAAATGATTTGATAACATTATATTCAAATATAATTTCCCCAATTTTAAAACTAAAATTAAACAATGTATATTCACTAAAAAATATAGATTATTGGGCTGTTAAAAAATTATACTTGTAATTTTAGAAAATCAATTAAAGCTAATTTTGAAAGAACAGTACAAATTAGTAATAAAGTGAACAAGCTAGGAGGAGAATATTAATTTAGGAAATGGATATTAGACTCTAGAAATTTAGTGCATACATATGAAGTCGAGGTAGATCAAGATCTGGACTATAGAGAAGAACCATAAATAAGTTTGTCATATGATGTCTTGAGAAATAAACAAAGTGGAAGCACAAAACATAAAGAGAACCAACGTGGGAGAAATAATTTAAGTGAGATTGATGTACCGTAATATGTTTACTTGACTTGAGTGTTAAAATAACAAAGATGATATTTTTTAGGAGAGAGGATTTTAATACCCACTACCATAGTGTTACATCCATTCTAACCGAGCTTGATAAGTCTTGTGTGATAGAACTATAATCTTTTCATTTTGTTTGAGTTTGAGAATGATCTAAATGCATGTGAAAGCCTGAACTCTATTATGAAGCATGTCTCGAGGGTTTTTATGCATAAAACCTGATGTTAAATTTTTCCTTGGGAGTGCTTTGGCACTGGACTTATGGGAGTTCCCTCTTGGTCTTTCACATTTTAATATGAATAGTGTCGGCACAGAGCACCACACATTAGGTCAAATTTTTTATGAAAATACTAATTTTCACATCATTTCTATTCTGGCTAAAATCAAATTCTCTCTTGAGCTATCATCTGCAGAAAAGAAAAAGGAGTGGGAGGTTGAGGTAGGTTACGTTTAGGAGAGTCGGAACTGGTTCATCTATCAAACTGGTTGGTCAGGTTTTGATTTTAAAAGCCTGTTTTTGTCTCCATTATGCTCTATTAAGAGTCAAATTCTCATTCAAATCATAAAAAAAAAACCACTTCCAATACTTTCTAATTGCAAGTCTTATTAGATCTACTTCTACGTTTCTTAACATAGGTCAAATCTGATAAATATACTCTCCTAGTTAGGTCATTTGAAGGCCAATGTTTTATATGACCAAACTTAAGGCAACTTTAATCACATCTGTCAGAGGAGCTACTCCAACCTTTCACATATATCTTACTTATTTCACAAGGCACATATCCACCTAAGCATCCTCATCTTTAAAACACTTAACTTAATTTAATGTTTTATTTATTTATTTATATATTTGTTAATGGCCAGCAGTTTGCTTTTCCTCCATTAGTTAGAAAATGATCTCTAAAGCTAGTGTTAAAAGATAAATATAACTAAATTATCACAAAATTAATTTATTTTTATTATACAAATAAATATTTAATTATTTAATTATATATACCTTTAACTTTTGTAATAGTATTTAATAGCTTAGGAAAATTTCCCAAAAAATATTTAATAGCTTAGTTGTAAAGAATGATAACACGACTCTTGAAATGAAAATTCCCCAAAATTAGCAATATATATATATATATATATATATATATATATATATATATATATATATATATATATTACACGGTCAATAATTTTTTACTTTGATTTATATTCTCTAATTGGAAAATGCTTTTCCACACTGTTTAAAGTAAAATTCTTGAAGGAGTACGGTTACATGTCTTATAAATTTTAGAAAAATTCCATTCAAAGATTTTAGTATAATCAGAATGGAAAAGCTTTTTCCAATTAGAGAATATAAATCAAAGCAAAAATATATTATCCGTGTAATCTATATATAATTATAATACCTTTTTTTTTTTTTTGACTTATACAATATTATACCTTTATATATAATTATCATTTTAAATGATTTTTTCCAAATTTAGTAATTTTAATACTGCGCATTAAATCAGTAACAAATATATTCCTACTTGCCAACGAACTGCTTATTCTTTCAAGCAAGGCGGGATGCTCGCATGTTTTTTAAGTGTAGCAATCGGACGTTAGAAAGATTCGCTTAATCTAATTTGTTTAATTAGAAAGCTAATTAAGACCTCGTTTGGATTATAATTAATTTTTTTTTTTGTTACTGTTTATTTACAAATAGATAATCCAGTATATATATATATAAGGAAAAAGAAAATTTTATTCCAAAATAGCAAAAAGGTTACATCAGAGCACAACAAGCCAAAACCCCGCGAATGACATAACAAAGAAAACATTAAAAAGGGGAGAAAACCAGGCAGAACGGACATTAGGCTCAGCAAAAGCTCAGACTGCGAACTACACCAAATCTGGGCACAGACCGTCCAGAGGAGTGAAAGAGCCAACCACCACGAAAAACCAGCCATTCGCCATCACCGCCAAAACAATCACCACCTAAGGTTGCCAACTTGCCACGGATTGGAGCGATGAGCCCGAGCCACATCATAGCCCAGAAGCCACAAGCCACCATAAGCATAACCAGCAAAGACACGAGAATTCAAAATAAGGAAGCACAAAACACCAACGAAGCAGTCACACTCTCAATTATTTCCGTTCCCGTCTACCCCTGCCGCAAGAGGCAACAAAAACAACCGGTAGGTCCTTAAGTGAAGCAATCATACTAGGAGGTTCATCCTCCCCACTAGCCTTCGAAGATGAGTCAGACGAGCAATGAAGCCAATCAAGTTGGTGCCTGACAGGCTCCCCCGAAATGGTACCCACATGATCAACTAACGCCTTAGGAGAAACCAAATTAACCGGGATTTCAACAAATTGTCCAGAAACTTCATCAATAGGCGTAACGGGAGAAGCATCCACACTCTTAACACCCACAACATCACAAGGATCAACCAAATGATCAGGCGAAACGGGAGGGTCCAAAACACCACTAGACCCAAGAAGCCCATGCAAAGTGGATGGGGCAGAGTCCAAACAGGGACTTGAATTAACAACACAACCCACGTACCCATCAGCAATATCACACACCCGAGAATCTTGAGCAACGGTCAACACTCCACCGGTTGTAGCACCCACAACCTCAGAAACAGATTTAACACCCTCAACAACAAGCGTATTAGAAACGGCAGCCACCTCACCACTAGAAACCAAATCAACTAACGGTACATTTTCACAGACATCACACCGAGAATCCACCAAGACATTATTCACATTGAAATTAACTAAAGAAGCATCCATCTACACAGTACCAGTGACCTCCTCCGAAGGTAAAACCGTAGCCTCATTAATCTGCTGAGCCCTAGGAAACACGCACACAGCAGTGGGGTTAACAGAAATAAATTGGTTAGATTGAACGGGAGAAAAAGCAACAACACAATCCTGAATAATAGAATCCTTGTTCGACACCTTAGACTGAAACGGGATGTTAGTCACCAGACGACAATTACCAGAGGGATGTCCAGATTTCTTGCACCAAGAGCAAAAGGGAGGGGAATCCTCCAAAACGACTTGCTGGACATAACCAGACGACTCACGGCCTACCCAGACACTATTAGGATAGGTTTTAGTAACATCCAATTCAATCAACACACGAGCTAGTGACGGCCTAGACCCAATGAAGGTAGCAGTGTCAATTTAAGGGGTTTGCTAAAAATCAAACCCAAGCCGTGAAGAATGTGGGGAGAGAAGAGATGGGGGCGAAGTTGATGGAAAGACACACAAATATGGACAATCGGTGACTCAACCCCGATATCCACAAGGGGAGACCACTTGGTAAGCTTCATGTAATAGTTATAAACCAAGTAAGATCCGTGGGAGAAACTCGACAATAATCAAGATCATTTTTAAGCTTAATGAGTATATTCGTCGGGTCCAGCAAAGTTATTGAAAATTCACCATTCAACTTCAAATTAAAGAAAAAATGACGGATAGAGTCCAGGGACGGTCGTTTAGAGGGGAAAAAACCGACCAGTGAAAACTGGAAGAGCACGGCCAGCGTGGAGATTTCTTGATCTGAGATCTAAAGAGACGGAATACCACGAAAAGATGAGACCCTAAGCTCCGAAAAATTAGAAAAAATTGAGGTGCCCACAAGCACATCTAAAAAAGAACGAGAAGAAGAAGACCCCTCTAAAAAACCAGGGTCACAAAGTTTCGGAGGCATGCCGGCTGCCGCCGGAAAAACCCAAAATAACAAATGCTAGATCAAACCAGAGAGGGGGAAGAACTTCCCTGAAGGACGAAAAAAGACCCCAGCCACATGAAATCAACGGAGAGAGCTAGGGCATTAGCCCTAGAAAAGCGGGAGCAGAGCGGAGCGAAAAAAAAAATTCCAGTAAATATATGTTTTAATTAGTTTATTATAACTTTTCAATGAAAATTCAACATATATGTTAAATCTTTTCAAAATGTTCATTTACGATATTGTAAGTTGTAATATTCTTAGTATAAGTACATTAAAACTAAATATTTTACTTAATTATTGCTAGAAATTTATCTTTTTACTGTTATTTACATATTACAACTGTATATTTAAGTAATTAAATTATATACATATACACACACAAACACAGTACACATATATGTATAAAAAAAACTTGTTATAATTATAAGTTAAAAAATTATTTTTAAAGTACTTGTAGCAAGTATTGTAGCTTGCCAAAATCTTCATGGTGGTAGAGAGACAAAGAGCTTTATGTCTTAGCTTTGAACGAAGGTCCGACACTCACATATAAGAAAGAGGGGTGCAAGAGTCAAATGAGACACCAAGATTTTTACGTGAAAAACTCTAAAAAGAAAAAAATAATGAGGTTTGTCCCAGTTAAAATGACTATACTAGTGTTTATAGTTAATTACAAATGTTGCTCTTCCTTTAATGAAGGTCTTAACTCAATGTTACAAAATTTTCATCACTCAAAGCACATTGCATAGTTAGACTTGGAAGAATCCAGTGACACGAGAGTTATTCTCAAGAGAACTTTGGCATGTTGTTTCGGTTGATAGTACTTTAGTGGAGTGATGGAAGGTCAGCGTGACCGTAGTTGGGTGACTGAGGTATAAGGGACCATTATCAGGTGATAAAGGTATGGGGTACCATAGTTGGTGGTTGACCGTGGATAGAGGGAGTATAGTTGGAGGGAGATATAGATTAGAGGGATTATAGTCAGCAGGCAACAAAGGTCGGAGTGACCATAGTCAATGGGCGACGGAGGAAGTAGGTACTTTAGTTGGGTGAAAATGGTTATAGGGATCGTAATCAGGTTACTGAGGTCGAGGAGACCGTTATCTGGTGACATAGGTCAAAGGGACCATAGTCAGCAGGTGAAGGTCAGCGTAGGGATCATAGTCAGGCGACAATGGTCAAAGGGACTATAGTCAGGTAACTGAGGTGGAGGGAACTGTTATCTAGTGATAACTGTTATAGACACCATAGTTAATGAGAGAAAGAGGTTAGAGAGACTGTAGTTTGCGAGGGACAAGGATCAAAGGGAATGTAGTCTATGAGAGATGCAGTCAAAGGGATCGTATTTGGTAGTGATGGTGGTCGAAAGAACCCTAGTATGTGAGCGACAGTGGTCGAAGAGAATGTAGTTTTCATGTGATTATGGCCATAGGGATTATAGTCAGTGGATAATGGTGATTGGAGGGACCAAAATTGATGGCAGATGGTGGTCAAAGGGACCATAGTCGAGCGGCTAATGATGGTTGGAGGGATCATAGTAGGAAAGCGATGATGGTTAGAAGAAGGTCCGTCGGTGGCTGCCGTACAAAGGGCCAGCAATGCTGGTCAAGTAGAGGTCCAACAACGATGGTCTTATGGTGTGAGTTCACCAATGGTTGTACAGGAGTGGAGTTCTGAGATTCTGCAAGCCTCAGAGCTCTCTTGGGTCTCTAACCCAAGGTTTAAGCATCAAAAGGTCTTTTCTCATCTTCATGTGAGAAGAGGGAGTGTATTTATAGATTTTAGGAGTGGCATGCCATATAAATATGAGAAGATCTAAGATAATTTCGGAGTGTTCCATCAGTCAACTCATAATATCACGTAGTACTTATTTAGCAATTAAGTGTCTTAATGATGTCAGAATTGAGCGATCTTTAGCTTGTTGGATTTTTCTCGTTGAGCCGCTTAATTTGATTATAAACATGTCATATTTGGATATCATTTAATTAACACTTTGAAGCTTTTAAGCATGCTCTAAAACCATGATTTGAGCCCATTTAGGCTCAAATTGGATGGATTTTGGAGTCGCTGGGTTTGACTCACTGATACTTTAATTTTGTTGAAATTAAAGTTAGGATGGTTCCGAATTTAATTTTAAAATTTACCAACCTGAATATGCTTTAAGATTCAAACTTGATAAAAGAAATTTTATGTGACATATTAGTTGCCTCATAATTTTTAAATATTGAAGCTCACAAAGTTTGAAAATATGTTTCTTTACATTTGAAATAGTTGGTGAAGCAAAATTATAATATTTCGGAGAATTATGAGGTGTGACTTCTCCCTTGATATAAAAGTGGATTTCGCTCGGGGGCCGAAAACCATATAAAATATCTTTAATTATAATTTTAACTTTTTGTGATGCCGGACATCGATTTGTGGAAAAGAAATGTTTACAATTTGACTCCAAATCTTTTATAATGGCTTGAAATTGACTGTAAACGTTCAATTGAGCTCTGAAAAATGTAAAAATAAAGTTCAAAAAATTTAGAAAAAAATAATAATAATAAAAAAAAGATCGTCGGAACCATGAATATGTCTAAATCGAACTGTCTTGGCCAAAAATCACATTGGAAGGAGAGTTGACTACCGATTTGGCAAGCTGCTAGAACAGCCGCTATTTGTCACAGATGGCATCAGTAATGCCTACCTGCACGCACGACACATGTGTTTTGCGGGTAAAAAGGGCCTACGATTATCATCATTTGTAATTAATGGTAAACACTAGTGAAATCATTTTAACTAGGTTAGGCCCATGAGTTTTCAGGTTTTTTTCTCAAAAACTTTTTTGTGTCACCTATAATTCTTGCACATCTCTCTCTTATTTGTGTGTTTATTTTATCTTTGTACAAAGCTAGAAAGTTTAACTCTTCATCTCTTACCACTGTGAATATTTTTCCACGTAATTGTTTGGAATTTTTGTAAAAATCCATCTCTCAACCACCCAACTGTGGTCGCTCATGCAATCATTGCCCGTTCGACTACAATCCCTTGGACTTCTATCAATTGGATATAATTGCTTATACCTCCATCTCCCATCGATTATGATCCATGGACCACAGTCGATCAACTATAGTTTTTAGACCACCCTCTCCCAATAATGATCTTCCTAAATTTTGTCTCCCACTTACTTTAGTCCTCTAACCACCAATACTCAACTACTATCCCACCAACCTTTTTATCTTGACAATGATCCCTTTAGACACAACCAACAACCATGGTCCTTCCAATCACTGGTGTCCACGAACTATAATCCACGGACTACTATTATCTGACTACGATCACTAGACCACCATGACCAATTATACTTATTAAAACCTCTGTCGTCTGTCTGTGATCCCTCAAATCAACGCCATTCAACTCGATTCCTTCGATCTCTGTCGCATTAATATAGACCCTTCAACCACCATTGCCTGACAATAATCCCTCCAACCACCATTGCTCAAGTATAGTCCTACCGACCAAATATATTGTCCAATGATATCATAAGAATAGATCTCATGTCGATTTATTCCTCTAATTAACTCTAAAAATGTGATGTGCCCTAAAAGATGTATATTTATATATTGTGCCAATACCTTTCCTTGTGTAAGGGCATTATTTGTAATCAATTGAAACCACTTGTGTGGAATTATTTAACTAGGCAAGACCCCATGAGTTTTCCCTTTTTTAGGGTTTTCTATGTAAAAACTAAAGTATATATTATAACTCCTACAACTTCTTCTCTTATTTGTGTGTGGGATTTTTGTACAAAGCTAAGGCATTAAACTTTCCATCTCTCTACAATCATGAAGGTTCTAGTATGCAATAATAATAATAATAATAATAATAATAATAATAATAATAATAATAATAATAATAATAATAAAAATGGGATTTGCTAATGTATAAGCAATCTACCACTCAAAGTTATATACTTTTACCAAACAAATTTTAATAATAGAAGCTATAGAAGACTAGTACTACGAATCATCAAACATTGCAATAGAGAGCTACCAAAAATATCTAAAAAAGCCACAAATGTCACATACCAAATCACAAAAAAAAAAAATAATAGTGACACATTTGATCACAAAATAATGCATAAACAGAGCAATAGAATCAGGAATAATGGCAGTGATGGAAGAAAAGATTAGGGAAGTCAACAATAATAAACAATCATGAAAAGTTGGGGGAGAAGAATGCTATAAGAGGAGAAACAACCATCAACTTGAATAGCTAGAGTGATTTAGAATGCTTCTTTTTGTGGTTAATCATGTTGGCTTTTTAGAGTTGAAACTTTTAGGTGCAATCAAAGTGTCTTAAAATATAAGTTTTAGAAGAAACTATGTTAATGCTTAAGAAAAGCATATCTTGCACTTAAACTACTATAATTAACACATTTATTAGTGAAGAGAATGTTTCTTCTTTTAGGTTCCTTTCAGGTTCCAAAGAAATCCCACACTAAAATGCATCATCACTTCTTTCCAATTTGACTCTGCAATTCATAACAGTTGCAAAAAACCTCTTAGTCGTTGATTTTCTTCTTTCACAGCATAATAGACTTCATATATCGAAACAAAATATGTATAATTTTTGTTTAATCTATGCCACTATAACATACTTAGTCAAAGATTTTTCTGCTTTCACAAAATAATAGACTTCACATCTTGAAACAAAATCTGTAAAAAATTTTCCTTAATCTATGCCACTAGAGCATACCCTTGAGGTCAATGTACATATTGTTGCACCTTGAATATATCATATAGTTTAATTAATGTGCTTTGTGTAAAATCTCTCACCTTAAATCTCAAAAATTAGGAACCCACAACTTGTCCTTGCTAAAGATGACTCTAAAATCAGATAATCACAGTTTGTATTTTTTAATAAACCTAATTTGGTCAATTAGTTTTGGATACTGGTCTCTATCTAACTTCAAGGCTTTCTAAATCCTTTCATGTAGAGATGATTGAATAATAACTTGAGCTAAGAGACCATAATCAAATTCAACAAGAGCAACCACTTCTAATTCCCTCATATATTGAATTAGAAGATATCAAAAGTAAATAGAAGGGTACAAACTCTATTTTTTTATATGTGTGTGTGTATGTTTAAAAGGTACACACTCTACATTGAAGTCATTTTGTTTGTTATAAAGAACATTGAATTGATTATGGCATGTTAACACAAAATTGCTACTGATCTCGCCATCCATCTGTGTTAATCAACGAAATTTTTATTGATAAGAGTTTAATAATTATTTATTTGAATACCTCAATGTTACTACATAGTCTACATTAGAGGATTGGCATTTTGTATGAATGTTTTTTTTTTCTGAACAAATGCATTGACAAACATAGATTATTATTATGTACCCAAGCGATATAATGTTATATGAAAATAAGATTAATGAAAATCATTCCACAATAAAATGTTTAGGGTTAATTGAATAAGGCTCTATAGAAAAAAGCCTAATATAAATGTCATATTTAAAATGCATAACACATCAACCAACTAAAATTATAATTGGGAGAAACTCAATAAAAGTTCTTACTAATTTTTTCTCTATTTCAATTTGAAACTCATTAAATGTTCACAACAATTTAGTTTCTAAGGGAATTTACTCACAATTTATTTGATCAAGTGTCTCGTATAAATATCTTATAAGCTTTGGAAGGGTGAACAATTACGGAAAATATATAAGAGCAGAAGATTCATTGTTATTGTACAACGAGCATTTTAGGAATTATTATAATTCATTGATTTAGTATAGATTTAAAGCTAGCCAAAGAAAAAAATCAACAATTTAAGTCTTATTTTCAAAAATAGTGCATAAATTAAAGTATTCTAAAATTGATTTTAAAAAATTTGGAAATGATTTTACAACAATATATTCAAATATATTTTCCCCAATTTTATATTCGTTGAACAATATAGATTAATGGACTGTTTGAAAATCATACATGTAATTTTGGAAAATTAATGCTAATTTTGGAATAAAAAATAATTAATTAATTAAGTGAACATGGAGGAGAATATTAATTACGGAAATTGATGTCCTACTCAAGAAATTGAGTGTCTATTGATGACAATGAGGTATATAAATATCTGAGCTATAGAGAAGAACCATAAAAAAATTTTCATATGATGTCTGAAAACTGAGAAATAAAAATATTCTAATTGTGAAGGTGTTTGGAAAGAACAAACCTGAAAGAAAAGCTACATGGGAAAAAGAATTTGAGATGAGATAGATGCACCCTAATTTTTTTTCATGACTTGACTGTTAATATAATAAGGTTGATATTTTTTTTAAGAGAGGATTTTAATACCTAATACAATATTGTTACACCCAATCTGACCTTTCCCGATGAGTCTTGTGTGATGGAACATCTATATTTTTAATTCTGTATGAGTTTGATAATGATCCGTACGCATGTGAATGCTTGAACTCTATTCTGAAACATGTCCCGAGGCTATGTATGCATGAAACATGAAGTCTAAAAAATTTTCTTAGGAGTGCTTTGGCACTGGGTTTGGGGCTATTGCAGCATTAGGATTCTTGGGCTTGTCCATTTTAGTATGAATAACGCCAGTACAGAGTGCCATTGTTTAGAATGACACAATATTAGGTCAATTTTTTTATAAAAAATATTAACTTTCTTTTCACTTCTATTTAAGCAAAAATCAAAATCTCATTTAAGCTTCTCATTTAGAGAAGGGGAAGGGCAGATTTTAGAGAGAGAAAGCTAGTTTCGGGTGATTTCAATCTTTTTTATACTATCGGATCTGTTTGAAAGTTGTTCGGATCGAGGTATGCTACATTTTGCTTATCTCAATTTTAATATTGCTAGAATTTTTAGATTTTTTTTTGTAAAATTATAAATCTATAGCGTGGATAACTTTATATCCATTAATCATTCACCGTTTCACTTTTTGTGTGTTATAGATACAAGAGTACCTAACATTCTAACTTTTTTTTTATAAATTTCACCATGTAAACTTGAAAATGAGCTAATTTTAGGAAATTGGAATCTTTTTCCTACTATTTCTTGCAAAATTGTAGAACCAATCGATACCAGAGCTTCAATTTTACCATCGATGAGCAGCCTCAAAGCTATAATAACAGTGACAAGAACCTTAGCTCTCGCCACCAGGATCAAATATAAGCTCTTCCCTCTTGATTTCACAGGAAATCCAAAGAGAAATGAGGTAGAAGCTCTCAATCTCGCACATTCACCCACCTTCTCTTCCTCAATCTCATGCTCTTGCTCCTAACTCTCAATTCATACATTCCTTTCTCATTTTTGTCCCACATGCTCTTAATAAAGAGAAAAAACAAAATACAATAATGAGACCATACCTATAGCTATAAAAAAGCTATACACAAGATAAAGTTCTATTAGTTGTAAAATATGAATCAGAGAACTTATTTAATTCAAATTAGTTTAATTTTTTAAAAAAAAATTGAGATTTGATTCATTAATTAACAAAAACATTGAAAATTTACTAACGAACTTCATATGGTAAACATGAACTAGAAATTATGCACCATAATATTTTTATCATTAAAAAATTATTTATAGCCATTTTAATTATTATCTTGACAGTCATTGAATATCAAAACATCACTCCTCAAGCTTTTTCTCCCTAGCCGCTCTGCTAGGGTTCGTGGCTCCGGGTGTCTCCTCCCGCTCGGCGGGAGCCTGCTCTCCGGTGATCTTCCATTTTCAGGGAAGTTTCTCCTTCTCTGCCTCTTCTTATCAGCGTGATTACTTTTTTGTTCTGGTTTCTTCTCTTTTTTGCCGGCTGTAAAACTTAGGGACCCCGGTTTTTTTGGAGGGGTTTCCCATTCGCGTTCTTTTATTGAAGCTCTAGCTGGTTCTAAACCCTCTTTTTCGGATTTGTATGCTTCTACCTTTCGTGGATTACCGTCTTTACGGATTTCCGACCAGGAAATCCAATAGCTCGCCGCCCCTTTTCAGTTTTCTCTAGTTGGATTTTTTTCCTTCTAAAAGACCCCCTCTTGAGTCTATTCGCAATTTTTTTTTTCAATTTGAAGTTGTAAAATGAGGTCTCTGTCACGGTTTTGGATTCTTCTCACATTCTGATCAAGCTTGCCAATGATCTTGACTACTGTAGGGTGTTCTGTCACCGTTCTTATCTAGTGTTTAATTGCTATATGAAATTGACGAAATGGTCGCCAACTTTGGATATTGCTGTTGAATCGCCTGTAATTCCAATATGGATTTCGTTCTCTCGGTTGCGCCCTCATTTCATTTCCCCTCGCATTTTGTTTGGACTTGGCGGTTTGTTTGGAAAGCCTTTGAAAATTGACGAAGCAACTGATGTTGGCTCCCGTCCTTCCATTGCTCGAGTGTTAGTTGAACTTGATATAACTAAAACCTATCCTAAACAAGTTTGGTTAGGTTCGGAATCATTAGGTTATACTCAAGAGGTTGTATTTGATGAGTTTCCTCAATTTTGTGCCGGTTGTAAATGTATCGGGCATGCTCAAGGCAATTGTCGTCCTGTTGCTCCTGTGACTCAAAAATCTCCCAACCCCGCTTTAACGACTTTAGATGTTTGTAACGTTGATGAGGGTGTTACTCAAACTGTTCTGGAGGGTGAGATGATGAATAATGTTTTAATTCCTGAGATTATCCCTGCTGTTGAGCCATCTGCTACCCCTGCTTGTGGGGGAAACTCTGTCTCGTTGGAAGTTTTTAATGGTGCTATTTGTCCGGCTGAGGGTGTATTTCCTCCTAATACGGCTGCTCTGGAGTCTCCTGTTGTTCCTATAACTGCTGAACCCATTCCTGTTTCTATTAATATAGCTCAGAATGACTTAAATGAGTTTGTGTCTGATCTGGTGGAGTCGAATGTAGCTAGGGAGGTTTCTGGTGGGCTGGCGGCTTGCAGTATTGGTTCTGATGCTGCAATGTTTGGTCTTTCCCCAAATTCTATTCCTTTCTTTCCTCCTATTTTAGAGCCTTCGAGTTTAAATGATGCCCCTTTAGTTACTGCTCAGGTTGAAGATGTGGATCCTTTGTCTGGTGCTAGAGCTGCTTGTAACCCAGTTATCAATAGTTTTATTGAAGTTCCTGTAAATTTGGTGGAGTCGAATGCTATGGAAAATATGTTAGGTGATTCTTCTGGTTTGGACATTAGGAACCACATTAATTGGTTGAATGGATCGTCAGATTGTGAATCTGAATCCGAATTTTCAGAAGGTGGCTTGGCTTCCCCAGAGTTTTGTGGGGGTTTGGACCCTGGTAACGATTTCACCCTGGTTCGTACTAGACTTAGTTTATCTGTTGCTTCCCGGGGAAGATTTCGCGGTAGAGGCCGGCGTAGACGCTAAAGTTTTTCTTTCTCTATTGATTTCTCCTTGTCTGTCTCTCGGGTTTCAAATGAGTTTGTTCTGTTCTATTGGATGATGCAACGGGATATGAGCAATAATGTGGTTTGGGGCTCGCATCCCTGTTTGTTTAGATGGTGGCAACCTTTGGTGTGGCTTCTCGGGTCGGTCAGTTGGACGTTACCCACCTTATTGGATGGTCCGTGCGAGGCTTCAGGGACACTGGAAGCCCTGGTCGCTTACTGAGCCCGCTTTTTTGATTGTAATCTTCCGTTTTATTTTTTAGCTTTCTTTTTTGCCTACCAAAACTGTAATCGGTTATATATATATATCCATTTAAAAAAAAAATTCTTATCTTGACAGTTTTATGGTTCAAGAAATATTTCAACTCTTGAACAAAAATTGGCTCAAGATATTCTTCTATTTTCTCAATAAAAAAAAAGTATTGGTTATTCTTTTAATTTTATTTGTATAATATAGATCAATTAAATGAAGGCTACTTGTTGAGCACATATGATAGACAAGCACATGTCTGATATTGAAGAGCTATCAAATGCAAAATATTGTGACAAATTTCATGACAAAAAGTCTATTAGCTATGACCAACATATATGTCGGTGCAGTGATAGCCTTAATAGTTGCTAAATATGTTTTGCTACCAGGAGCTAACCATTTTGTAACTGCTTTTCTCATCGAAAATAAACACTTAATCTTCTAGTTATTAACTTAGCTAGGCTTAAACACAGTTAGAGAAGGCATCTAAAAATGTCTATTAAAAAGTTAGTGGTATAGCTTAGAAAACTGCGCTAATGATTCGAATTCGACGGTTTGCAATTAGTTAATATTGGACTGATTAGTATGAAAATCTCATGAAGAAAAGCCAGCAAAAGAATTTTTGATGCATTTTGATATAACTAACAAGTGCTTTGATGGCACCATTCAATGAGTAATCAATACTTTTTGATACATTTATTTTCTTAACCAAATGAAAGATCAATATTTTTGTTACATTTGTTTTCTTAACCAAAAGTTATTGAAAAAAAAAAAAATATTGATTACTCATTTGGTTGAGAAAATAAATGTTTTAAAAGATTTTGATTACTTATAGGAAAGCTCCCATCAAACACTTGCTAGTTATATCAAAAGATATCAAAAAGTTTTTTTCTTTAAGTGGGTTTTTTTATTTGAAGTAACAAGTGTTAAAGTAATTCAAAAATAGGAATTTTTTTAATATTGATCTTTGGTAGGAAGTAAAAAATTTAAACTCTTTAGAGTTACCATTTAGTTCAATCTTGGGGTATTTCAAAATCATTAGATTTAGGGGTTGTTTGGTATACAGTATTACGTGGGTAAAGTTACACGTATTTGCTAAATTAAGTTGTTTTATTCATTTTGAGTGGAACAAAAGGTACCCATGGGGGCTGAGGGGTTTGAATAATTTGAGCAATACTTGCTTCATGAACTCTGTAATCTAGCCTTTGTTGCATACACCGCCATTGTGAAACACCTTCCTGGGTGATCACCACAAGCGGGAGGTTTGCCGACAGAGGAGGAGGAGGAGAGGGGTTTTGGCGGTGGCTAGTGGGGGAGAAGGCCCGTGCTTGGCTTGTGTCGTAGAGGGAGTGTTCTTGGATGTGTTTGTTAATGAGGCATCATAAAATTGCTTTTAGATCTTTAGAAATTGCGTTGCAGGAATGAACAAAATAAAAACTTTAACCTCACTAACAAACAAAATCAATCATCTATTTAAAATTCCAAAAAACCTTATTTCCAACTTTTTAACATGACAATAAGCACAATCCCATCAGCATTCTATCCACAACCCAAAATCAATCAACCTCTAACCTTTAAAAAAAACCTCGTAGAGCTATATGGCTTCCGGTCGCCAGAAAACACATCCAAGAACACTCCCTCTACAACACAAGCCAAGCATGGCCCTTCTCCCCCACCAGCCACCGCCAAAGCCCCTCTCCTCCTTCTCCTCTTTCGGCAAACCTCCCGCTTGTGGTGATCACCCAAGAAGTAGTTCCTCAATGGCGTTGTATGCAACAAAGCCTGCAATACAGAGTTCATGAAGCAAGTATTGCCCAAATTATTCAAACCCCTTAGCCCCATGGTCACCTCCGCAGCAAGCAAGCCCAGAAGAATGCCGTCGAACTGTGTGAAGTCCAATCCCACAGGAAAAGAACGTCGTCGAATGAGGCGAAGAAGCGACTCTATCAAAACTCTACTTCGGGCGATACAGGCGAATGCCGAACAACGAAGAAATAAGCGGGCAAGGACCAAACGTTGACGGAGTACTTTGAGAAAAAGAAAAAGCAAATCCTAAACAGGCCTATCGTGTCCTAAACAGGCCTGACGGTATATATTCCCATTTAGTATCAAAAGAATTCACTCCCAGTACTACTGATTTGCTGCTTTATTTTCCTTTATGTTATTACCGTATAAATTTTTTTTTGGGAAAATTTGGGGCCAAAGCCCATGTATTAAAGAAGAAGGTTACACAAACAAATCAAAATAGTTACAAGTAAGTATAGAATCCTATACCACCCAGAACCAGAAAGAAAAGAACAACATTTATAAGAAAGAAAATATTTGGACTCAGAAATAGGTCTACATCAGTAAGCAAAAACAAAGCCCAGCACATGAGCTATCCAGAATCCAGCCAATAGACGCCAGTTGCCTGGATAAAGACTACAGGCCCTCGCAGCGTCCGAAAAACACCAACGCGAAACCTGGTTGCCAAAGGCCATCCAAGGGAGCTGGATCGATGCAGACCATGGCTCATCATCGTCCCAAAAACTATATAGAATGAGAATTGGAACCCAAGAAAGGATTTGCAGAAGAAAGAATTCGAAAAATCCAGCTCCAGCCGTTAAAAAGTCCAATCCTCAGCAAGATTATAGCATACGCTGCAACAAACCAAAAAGAGCAAAACAGAGAACAGATGCTCCAGTAGAACACCAACCACACAGAGAGAAAACCAAACCAGGAATTCACCCGCATGGAACCCGTCAAAGCAGAATATGAGCAAATCTATCTTTAAGAACGTCAAAAATTTTCCACCTCTTTACCTTAGCACGAATAACATGAGTAATAACATCATTAAGCTCCTTAGGACTTCTCCAGGTATTAGAAAACCTCCGGTAATTTCTTTCTCTCCATAAATGATAGATAAAAACAGCAACAATAAAAAAAACAGAAATGTTTTTCCTTATTACCGAAATCCCGCCAACTGTCCAGAAAATCAAAAACTTGCAGCAAATTTGGCCTTAAATAAAAATTTTTGAACAGAGGAAGTAAACCAGTTAGGATGATGAAAGAGAAGTCACATTCAAAAAATATGTGAGAGTGAGTATCAAGATTCCCCACACAAAAGGAGCAACCAGTATGAACTGGAATGCCCCTAATAACAAGATTATCAGCCGTTTTGAGCTTGCCAATCACAGCCATCCAAGCGTAACAGGAATACCGAAGAGCAAAACCTTTGTGCCAAATGAACTTGTGCCAAACCATATCATCCAAATCCTCATGAAAGTTGGCCGTAAGCTTCCAGGAAACCGGGTTGGGGGAGCCCTCCCAAGTTAATACTGGTTGCTCCCCCAAAATCCCAGTATTTAAAATAGCAGAAAAAATCTCCCTAGGTAAATAGTCCGGTAAAACCCAGTGATCATCCACAATAAACTCATTAACAAATTTATGAGTAAGCCTGAGAGAATTAAACTTATCAGCAATTGCAGAACCATTGCACCACAGATCCCACAGAAAAGAAAGATTGCATTTGTTGTGAACAACGAGGGAGACTGAAGGAAGAATCGAAGCAGCCACATGGCAAAATAATTTCCAGAATTTGGAAGCATGAATAGGAGGGGATTTCCAAGGGGAGTCAAATTTTTTCCTGAACCAAGTCCCAATCAAAGTGTTATAGTTAAACATTCTAAAAATGAAAGAACAAGCCATGTTATGATAGAGAGAGTCAAAGGATGGGAGCCCCAAACCACCCTTGCATTTCGGCACAACCACAGAATTCCAAGATATAAGGTGAAGCTTTTTATCTTTGATGTTACCAAAAAATAAGAATTTTGAGCACATTCTAGAGATAGCTTTACGACATGCTTTGGGAATAATTGCTCCCCTAATCCAATAAGCAATGGTATTGGCGATAGTGAACTTTAAGTATTGTAAACGACCTGCAAAAGAGAGAAACTTGACTTTCCAACCCTCAAGTAGAGAAGAAATCTTGCTCAGAAGGGGTTGGAAGTAAGTAAAATTAAGTCTAGAGGTGGAAATAGGAAGTCCCAAATAACATAAGTGGTCTTCAATCTGAGTAATCCCAAGACAGGAAGAAATGCTAAAATCAGTAGAAATGCGTTGGGATAAAAGCAAGGAGCTTTTATTTGGGTTGATTTTAAGTCCAGATGCATCAGCAAAACAATTCAGGATGTTGTTGAGAGAAGTAGCATTAGCATTAGTAGCAAGCCCAAAAACCAAAAGGTCATCCGCATACATGAGATGATTAATGTTGAGATTATGCTTTTGCATCCCAATGAAAGAAAACCGTCTCTGATCATCCAAGCAAGAGGATAAAGCATCCATGACAATACAAAAAAGAAGGGGGGAAAGGGGGCAGCCCTGCCTAAGCCCAGAGGAGGAGTTGAAAAAGCCATCTAAAGTCCCATTAAGACAAATAGAAAAGTGCACATCAGAAATGCAACCTCTGATCCAAGTAATGAAAAGCTCAGGAAAACCTTTTTGCCTTAATCTATTAATAAGAAAGTTGCGGGAAACAGAATCGAAGGCTTTTTTAATGTCCAACTTGGCACAAAAATACTTGTGATGCCCTCTAAATTCTCTCAAAACTTCAGAGGCAAGAAGGATGTTATCTGTAGAGCACCTCTTGGAAATAAACCCCGACTGGCTTTCATGAATGATGAAGGGAAGTATGGGCTTCATCCTATCAGCAATGATTTTAGCCACAATTTTATAAAAAACATTGCATAATGAAATAGGCCTATAATCAGATATGGAATTTGAATGAGTTCCCTTAGGGATAAGGGAAATGGCCGTCGATTTAGTTCCTTTGGGCATCTGACCGGTGGTGAAGAAGTGCTTAACTGCTCTACAAAGGTGAAAACCAATAATGTGCCAAGCTTTCTGATAAAACCCGAAAGAAAAACCATCCGGCCCAGGGGCAGAGGTAGAGCCACCAGCAAACACCACTTTCTTAATTTCATTATTAGAAACAGGAATTAAAAGAGTAGTAATCATATGAGAAGGCACTATATTGCCCACAGGAATACTGAAAGAGTTTTCACAAGGAGGGTTGGGTGAATTATAAAGCCCTTTGAAGTGACCAATCAAAGCCTTAGATAAATCCTCATGAGAAGTAAGAAGGCCAGAAGGGGATTCCAGCACTTTAATAGCATTCCTGTTCTTTCTAGATCTGATCTTGGCATAAAGAAAGCCAAGGTCATCCTCACCTTGAGAAAGCCAATAGGCCTTAGCCCTTTGAGATATCCAAGAAAACCAAGCCGATTGTAAAAAAGACAATCTGTCATTAGCATCCTTAAGAGAGAAATTTAAAGCCTGATTCAAAGGGTCCCTTTGAATCTCAGAGATACATTTTTGCTGTAAGTTTTTACATTCCAAAATACCATGGGTAATGTAATTAGAAGTACTCCAATTCTTTCCACGAATAGCACCCTTAAGATGTCTCAAACAGTCATAAAAGAAGGTAATAGGACTAGAACTGATAGGCTTATCAAAAGCCCTAAAAACCTCCTCCCAAAATTCATCCAAACCAGTCCAATAATCTTTAAACATAAATCTCGGGAACAGTTTAGTCCTTTGAGCAGCAAAGAAAATTAAAGGGGAATGATCTGAACCAGAAGGGGATTCAACTTTGTAATAAGCAGTAGGAAATAATTCCAAAAATGAGGAATTGATCAGCATTCTGTCCAGTTTAATATGAATAGGGGCATCAATCCTTTGGTTAAACCAAGTAAAAAATAAACCAACAGAAGCAAGATCTTGAAGTCCAGCATCAAACAAGAAATTATTCATTTCCCCCAATCTCTCAGTAGACAAACTGTTCCCACCAGCTTTTTCACATTCAAATCTACAGCAATTAAAATCTCCCATAACAAGCCAAGGAAGATCAATGTTGTCCGAAATACTAATAAGATCACTCCAAAGAACTTTTCTATCATCCAGCTCATTAGCAGCATAAACAACAGAAAGATAGAACGGAGGTAAAGAACCAGCTTCAACAATACCATGAATAACTTGAGAAGAAACAAAGGAAGGGGTAAAAGAAAGTTGAGAAGAGTCCCACTTAATCCAAATTCTACCGGGGGTAGAAAAAGAGAAATTGTCACAGGATTTTTCATCCTGAAATAAGACATGGGTAAAGGAAAACCAATGGTCGGAAATAGAAGAAGGATGGATCTTAGCTTCAAGAATGGCTAAAAGCTTAAGGTTGTAAGAAGCAATTAAGTCTTTACACATCTTAGCTTTTAAAGGGTTGTTGAACCCCCTCACATTCCAATCAGCAATATTGGGAAAGGACATGGTTACTTGGGTTTTTTGGCCTTTTTGGCCGATTTTGGTTTTGGTTTGGCTTTGGAGGAAGGAGATTTATTTTTTCCCGAAGTAGACAGGTTGGAATGGGATGAGGAGGCTTTGGAAGTGGAGGTTTTGGGAGGATGATCATCTTCAGTCTTAGAAGAGGAAGAGAGATTCTCCTCAGTGTTGACGTCCCCGGGATGAGTGGGAGGGTCCATTTGCAACGAATTGAAGCTATTCTCAAGAAGCACTTGAGGGGGTAGCAATAGCAATTGAGAGTAGGGTTGCCCGGAAGAAGAAGAGTCTTCCTGCGGTAAATTCAGGTTAATCAGAGGAGGTTCTCTGGCTTCAGGAACAAGCAGATTAGCCTGATCCGAAGTAACAGGAAGACTTCGTTCAAGAATAGGGGAAGGTGTTGAAGCTGGGGGCAAGTTCAGAGTAATAAGAGGTTGTTCAGGTATGACCACCGAAGAGGGCAAAGAAGAGTTTTGGTCAGTGGGCTTAGAAAACGGAGAAGGAACCCTGGCAGCCGGTTTCCTGGTTGCTCCTCCCCCGAAGAACAGGCTTAGGAGGAAGAGAAGGTTTCGGTGTAGGGTTGGAGGGACAGAGAGCATAGGGATGTATCATAGAGCCACAACCTTCACACTTTGAAGGTTTCCAATCATAAACGACTTTAAGAAACAAATCTTCACCATCAATTTCCAAAGGTATTTCATCCGGTAAAATAGATTCCTTATCAACTTGAACGCAAATACGAGCAAAAGTAAGTCGCGTTCGTTTAGCAGTAAGGGAATCAACGTATAAAGGAATGCCAATGTAACTAGTGATCTTAGAGATACCTGCCGGCGTCCAGAGAGCAAGGGGAAGGTTCAGAATCTTAATCCACAGTGGTATAGCCGCATTTTCGTCCCGCTTGGGCTGAAATTTCGGCGACCACTTCTGTAAAAAGAAAGGCTTACCAAGTAGAAACCAAGGTTCACCGGACCAAATCATGTCAAAATCTTCAACTGCAGTGAACTTCAGGAGAAAAAAGTCGTCTGCTAGAGAAAGTAGCGACAGTGAGCCTTTGAGTTTCCATGCTCTGTTCATGGCGGAAAGCAGTCTCTCGTAGTAGGGCCGTTGCCCCAAGGAATACCCCACAAGAGAGAGACTCCACAAACATTTTCCTTCAGAAAGGTCAGAAGCAGCAAAAGAGAGCTTTTTGGTCGGCTTAACAAACGACATCGGCCAGTCATCCCGGGTGGGAGGGGGAGCTGATAGGTTGCTAGCATAGGAAACAGGAGGAAGAAGGGAGGGAGTGGCCCCTAGCAGGGACGAAGAGCCCTGTAAGGGGGGAAAATCCGCAGTGGTGAGAGCCATCACGGCCAGGCGGCCGGTGGAGAAATCGAAGGAGCGTCAAAACCCTAAAAACGGGCGACCGTACAAATTTTAGCTTTACCTTTGCTTGTATGTGTTATAGTACAAATATACATATTTTAATTATATTATAATTATATCAATAAAGTTTTCAATATAAATATACTATAATTAAAAATAATATAAATATATCATATATATTTGTACTACTTACTGTATATAACAGATAAACACAAATTTATATTTCTAACTAAATATGATGTATAATTTTGTAAAAATGTCAATAAAGTTTTCAATTTAAGTATAGAATGATAAAAAATAACGTAAGTAAATCACAACTATTTGTACTACTATAACAAGTAAACACAAACTTAAATAAATAATTTGAAACATTGCCAAAAATTGCATTGAGCTTTAAATCTTGAGGCATGTTCAAGTTAGAAACTTTAAATTTTAAAATTAGGATTATCCAAGCTTAAATTTCAGCAAAATTATAATCAAATTGGACGTTTAGACAATACGGATGAAAAGATACTAAAATTGGTCCAATCTAAGCCCCAACGAGCCCAAATCAAGGCGCCGAAGCATAATTGGAAACTTCAAAACATTAATTGAATGACAAAATTATGTCCAAACAAGGCTTGCTTCTAGTTGAATTGAGCTGCTCGATGAGAGGAATCTAACGAGCCCATGATTGCTTAATTTTGAAATCAGAAAAGCACTTAAATGCTGAACAAACACTCCATGATTGATCGAATCAATATGGTTCATCTAATGCAACACTCCAAAATTGCTCCAAAATTTCTCTATAATTATAAGGAATACCACTCCCAAAAATCTCTTAATAGACCCCCACTCTTTACATAAAGTAGAAATTTGGATGAGGTTGGGACCTTGGGCTGAAGATTCAAATGAGCTCTAAGGCTAAAATCCCATAGCTCCACCCAAGCATCACAGCCAAACAACCCTCGCCACCCTAAAGCCTCCAGAACACCTTCATTGGCTTATTGTCATAGGACATCCATTCGGTTGAAAGTCTCCTAAATTTCTCTTCTTACTAAGGATGTTCTTCATGAATTTGGTATAGCTAGGCATTAACTCTAAGGCTTCTATAAATGGAATATTGATGGTTAACTTTTAAACACTTCTAGAATCTAGAGAAATACATATCTTGGTTTTATTTCAAAAGGTTTTGAGGAAAGGATGGTAGTGGTGGTCTTTCTATAATATTTCTTATGGGGTTATCTTCTTTCACCTATAATATAGGTTATTCTACTATTTTGGTGGATTTTATAGATGGTTCCCCATATTTCTTCTCCTCAAACTTATCCTTGTCCCTAACCACCACCTCTAACTCCTTACCACTCATTTATCTGATGGCTTTACATTTCTCATTTCCCTTATCATTGGAACTAACCTTAGTATTACTTGGTAGGATTCCTTGTGGTTAAATATTTAGAGAAATAGCCATCTACCCTAGTTATATTTTAATATTTCTAATGGAAGTGATTTAACTCTGAAGTTGGGTCCTCATCTAAAACACTAAGTCTTCTAAGGAAGGCTTATTGATTATTTGAATTAAATCCTTGAGGATAGTTAGGCATAGGATTTCCAAAGTTTTATTGAGGATTGTTCTAGATCTCTACATGCTTTGGTTAACTATTATTATAATTATTACCCCCATTTTGACTATTATTCCAGTGAAAACTAGGGTGGTTTAAACCATGTTTGTGTGTGTTAGAGTACTGACTATTCTACTTATTATTCTTGATAGCATTTAAAGATTCTACTTCTAAGGATTGTGGTCATTAGATAGTCCAAAAAGGCTCTCATCTACTATCATAGGTGCTCCATGAGTTGTACTAACTCCAAGATGATCTAATATCTTAGATATGAAAACTATTTGAGTACTTTTAGACATTGGCTACTTTTTTAGGATTGACTCCTACTAAAGGCCATTGTAAGTTATTAGTGCTCATCTCTTTAATTAAAGCATTATGTTCATTGAAGGGATTTGACATTAATGAACCTCTCGCTACAACATTTAGGATGGACCAAAGATATCCTATTAACCCATTGTCAAATATATGCACAATCAACTAATTAAGTAATGTATGATGTGGGCACCTCATAAGCAACTCCTTAAATCTTTACTAAGCTTCACAGATAGACTCTCCATCTAATTGGGTGAAAGATGTGATTTTATTCCTATGGTTAGTTATTTTAAATGGAGGTAAGTATTTTGTTAGGAATTTATGGGCCAAATCCTTCCAAGTGATAATGGAACCTATGTGTAAGGAATTTAAACACATGTTTTCTTTGTTACTTTATAAAAATGGGAACAGTCTACATCTAATAGGATCATCAAAGACTCCATTATATTTAAATGATGTACACATCTTTAAGAAATTAGTAATATATAAGTTTGAATCCTTAATAGTTGTTCTCCAAAACTATAAGTTTTTTAATATCTAGATGATTACATGTTTAAGCTCAAAATTATTAGCTTGGATGTTGAGTCTACTAATTCTCTAATGAATGCCATCTTCTAATAGGTTTACATAATCTCTAAAGGTCTAGGCTAGTCATTCTCATGAAATGGGTTGGCCATTTCTAAATCTTTTTTTTGTAGTCATTCTAATTTTTTATGGTTGTTTTATGTTTTTAGTCAAAAATTTTTTCTCTTAATTAGGTTCTACAATACATGCAACAACAAACACATATTAAAATAAAAATCACAACATAATTTAACAACTCACAAAAGCAAAAATGCACTAGTACAATAGAAGCAAACAACCATAAAATACAAAACATGTTGAATAAGAAAAAAGATAAGAGTAAATCAACAATCCTTCACGTAATATAGAGTAAATAATATGATAATACCACTATCCTTGGAAACAACGCAAAAACTTGATGTGTGTTCACAACCCCAGAACTCTATGTCAATTAAGTGAATGTGTCGTGTCAGCTAATATAATACTGAGTTGAGTATCATTCCCATGGGGATAATTATGATTACTTTATTACTATCTTTATGAATTACTTTATTTATCCTACTGTTAAAATTAAAAGGTGGTCCTAGTTAAATCTATCAATTAAGTCCATCTAGAAGAAAATGTATGGTAATAAGGCCCTAAACTTATGTTAGTTAAGAATTCATGCTCATATAGATTGATCTCTTATTTTTGTTGTTGTAGATTAAAGTATAAGAAACTCCTAATCTTTGTCAAGCTCGTTGGAGTTCTTAACAAAGTTTCACTTCGCTATGGTTTTTTTATCTCCTTAAGGTTCCTAGATCTCCATCCACCATATATCTATGTATGAGAGAAATCTATTCAAATTCTCTTAATTAATTACACTGTGCCTTCATTGAGGGCATGATCAAACTAAAATTTAAAGTTGTGTAAGGCCTATACATAATCTAAATGAAGCATGGAAGAATTAGAAATAGTGTTGCATACATAACAATTTTGAGATCAAATATATGCAAGCATGATTCTCAAATAAACATAAGTCTTCATTACAATTTAAACAAAAATTACAAGAGAAGGTAAAATGTAGGTATAATGTCTTCCAAAAATTGATTGTGGACTCTCCTTGCACCTTACTCCACTTTCCTTGCCTTACACAAACATTATCCACTCCATTAGACTCTGCCTAAGACTACTTATAAGAGTAAAATATGTCAGCCCCCATAAAAATTTCAATCATGCTATTTATATTTATGACCCATAGCTACCACTAGCACTATGGTAATGGTAATGATAGCACTCTGGTGGTCCCAATTTAAACTAATGCCAAAACATTGAAGCTATTCTCTATCATACAGTGATTGAATTGACATGCCATTCTCCTATTTTTAATTGAATTAACTGCTACATCACAGCACTCTGGTGATTTGGCACTATGAGGCAAGGATTAGTATGGTGTCATTGGTGGAGATCTTATTCTATAGCTACTGGATAGCACTGTGGTGCTGGCATTTTTCATGATGCTAATAGTAATCATTATGATCAAAAATTTGTGCATAAATAGTAAACATATGTATTAACAATAAAATCTATGAAATAGTTCAATAATACGATTCGAAAGCTAGTAAACTAGCATGGATGTCAAATCAATAAAACAATCATCATTGTAATGGAATTAAAACAATAAGAAAATAATGTTAATTAGTAGAACCAAAGCCTCGATGAAGACCGTCGAAACCATATCAATATAGTAAAATCATGTAATAGTATACATATATTATCCAATTACTTTATATCAGCATTAAATCAGTATCATTACCATAATCATATGTTTATTATATCACATAATTAGTAACAATGAATCAATAAAAAATAATAGTATTAATAAGTCAATATCAATATTAGTAGTGTCGGTGATTGTAACAATAAAGTAATACAATAATAATGACAGTAAGGTCATACAATAATAATGAATCAATAACATGCAATCTAATAATCACACTAAAAAATAAAATAGTTATGGCAAAGTAGTGTTTTTCTAGTTGTAAGTTGGTTGTTAGTAATTGTTGGCTCAATAAAAAGAGTCACCACTTCTTGCCCGTCAGCACAACAATAACTCTTTATAATTCACAATTAATAAATCAAGTGAATTAGTAGAGGATAATGTTGCGGATCAATGTTTATGATTTTGATGATAACAAACATTCTTATTTCTCCACGACTGCCTTATGTACTGACATTTCAGGTTCAAACGATCAGACTATAATTTGGAACCAGCTCAAGAATGGGTAGACTAGGTCTGAGTCAGTTTCTACTATTTTTCCTTTCTTGAGTCTGTTGTACTTGGAGTGGCACCTGATGATTTATAACTTGGTAGATTCACTATTGTTCCCTAAAAGAGTTCTAGTTTTGGTAATATCGTCCGGGATGATATTTATATCATCCTAGACGATCTGTCCAAAAACAGAAACCCTAATTAGGGCATCCTCATTAAGGCAACCGTCATTAGCGGATCGGCCTAGATGATACCTGTATCGGCCAGGACGATAGACTCAATTTAGAAAGAATCAGTAGCCATAATCAGTTTAGGTATTCTTTATTTTAGGAAATCGGCTAGGACGATATTCCTATCGTCTAGGAGGATCTAACTCAATTATGCATAAAATTGATCTGGAATATTTGAAAAGCATTAATGGTTGATTGATACGATCACATCGTCCGGGACGATCTCCGGATCAGCCGGGATGATGTCCTGGATGATCTACATTGGACAGCTCGAATTCAGGCTGATGAACAGGACGATTGAAATCAGTTTTAAACTAATCGGCCTGGATGATTGTGATATCGGTCAGGACAATGTAACCAAATTTCTTCTAATTGTCTCAAATCATCCCGGGCTGATTAGTTGAATTTGTACTGATCGGCCAGGACAATATACCTATCGTCCTAGACGATAATGTCGGCAACTTGCATTAATGAGCTCGTTTTGATCTTTTCTATTTAAGAGATGACAAGGCACTTTGTAAGTATCTTTAGCAGCCAATGTAGCTTCATTCTTGTGGGGGAAATTTGAAGAGAAAGCTTAAAAGGGAGTGAGCAACGGGTGAAGTCTTCGAGAGGGAGAAGATCTTGTATGGGGGGACTCAAGGGAGTGTGGAGGGGGATTCCACACCGTTGCTCCGGCAGGCTTGCACCTTAATACTGTCAGATTCAAGGCTTGTCTCGAGGGAAGTTCACCAAAGAAGAAGATCTCTTTGGTGTCAAAGGACCCGGCGACTCTGCCACACCGGGGAAGGTGGAAGTGATTTTGTAAGGGCTTCTCCACCTAGCTGTGGGGGCTAAATGAGAGACACTTATTTAGTGCAATACTTGGAGGGTGCCTCCGAGGAGTGGACGTAGGTCAAGGTTTGACCGAACCATTATAAATCCGGTGTGTTATTTTCTTATTATTGCTTCAGCATTATTTTCTTCCGCACTTTGATTTCTATGGTGATTTTGGTTTGAGTTTTATCTTTGGTTTTAAAGTTATCCAATTCACCTCTCTCTTTGTTAGCATTTTGCCAATTTTATAGGGCTTAACATCCCTAACAAACTTTCTAGTGCCATCATAGCACTTTCAAGTGGTATCAGAGCCGGTTTCCTAAAATAAGTTTTTAAAAAATTTTGAATTTTGATCCATGGCTAATTTTTTGAATCGTAATATTGCAGAAGGTTATTCAATCACCAGACCTCCTTTATTTGAAAATATGTCTTTTGATTTTTGAAAAACTCGCATGTCTATTTTCTTGCAATCGATTAATTTTCACATGTGGCATATGATTTTAACTGATTATTCATCACCGTCACGTATTGTTAATGGAGTTAAACTGATATTCCTTTTAATCAATGGAATAGGGAAGAACAAGTAAATACTCAATTGAATACAAAATCTTTAAACTACTTTTTCTGTGTGCTTTAAATTCTGAAGATTTTATGTTAGTTTTCACGTGTACTACTAGTAAGGAAGTTTGGGATAAACTACACACCATATACGAAAAGTACTATTGAAATCAAGCAATCCAAGTTGAATATGTTAATGCATGATTTTGAACTGTTTTCCATGAAACCTTTTGAAACGATCTTAGACATGTATACCATGTTCATTAAAATTGTAACATCATTACATGGTTTAGGAAAAGAATTTTCAAATTTTGAAAAAGTTAACAAAATTCTTAGCTATTTACTTGAAAATTTTGGTGCCAAAGTTGTTGTTATTTATGAATCAAAAGATTTGAATGATTATTCTATTGATAATTTGATTGGCTCACTCATTGCTTACGAGTAAGGTTCGGGTCAAAGGCTTTAGGATGCATGTAAAGCGATTGTTCTAAAAGCTGAAGATATAGAAAGAGATAGCTTAGTTGGTAACGAATGCAATGAGTTGTCAAGCAAATCACAAAGCTTACCAAAACATAAGCAAAAGTGGAAAAAAAATGTAAAAATGGTAAGGATATTCATATCCCTCCTAACGTTATTTGCTTTCGATGTAGGAAGCCTAGACAAATGAAAAATCAGTGCCCTAATTTAAAAATTCTTCCTAACAAAAAAAAAGTGCAAGGCGAAGCAAAATTTAAACTGGGAAAATAATAAAAGGCAAAAAATCTCATGGGCAGATCAGCTTTCTGAAGCATCGGACCAGGAGAGAGAATGATTAAAAGCCTTTCGTGTTTTTATGTTTTTCTTTTTTTTTGTTTTAGTTTTGTTTATTCTTTAAAATTTTTGTTTTTATGAAAGTTTTTCTCTGATCAACACACACATTCATTTTTCAAAAAAAGAAAAATCTACTTCCTGTTTTTCTTAAAATCTTTGGTAAGTTGTGTTTGACTTCTCTAAAACAGTCAAAGGAAGGAAACTCATATTTTTTATTCTCAATCTCTATTTCCTAAAAGAGGTTATTCTACTTTTGATTTAAAATCTTTTTCATCTTTTAAATTAGTTTTTAAAATTAAATTTTTTATCTCCTTACATTTTATTTATCTCATAGAAATCTTTTACAAGTTGTTGAATCTAACTCATAATTTTCTTAATCAAGAATTCGCTTTATCAATAGGATGGATTTACTTTCTTTTTTTAAGATTTCAGAAAGGTAGAATATTAAAAAAAATGGCCAATGATGCCAAAAATAAAAGATGCGCAATGACGTCAAATTGAAAAATATATGCAAAAGTGTATCAAAAATCAAAAGATGCGCAAAGAGCGTCATTCTAATTGACAAGAGGTATAAAATGAGCCCACAAAATTTAATGCTTACCATTATTGTACTTCTTAAAAGCTTAAAAAAATCCTTGATACTTTCGATACTTCATTTTGAAAAACATGATTCCTGATTCAATAATTCTTGCATTAATCTTCTATTAGTATATTTTATGAAAGGAGTTTTGAAAAATTAATGTTTCTTTTTCTTATTTATTTCTTGATATGGATATTAGATTAAAAAGTTTTTGAGTCTTTTTAAAAAACTTGAGTTTGAATTAACAATTTATGAATTTCTTACTTTTTTCTGGATTATGCATTGTCAACCCATTCCTTACTAAGTTTTTGATTAAAATCAAGAGGTAACTTTCTCATTTTAAAAATATTTGTTTTTCACTAGATCAGGGAACGTTTTTTTTTTCTTTTGGTCATTTTGTTTTTATGCATCCTCTCTTTTTGATAATGTCAAAGGGGGAGAACGTAATGTTGAATTGTAACGTAATGTTGAATTTGTATCCTTTTTTTTCTTTTCAAAAAATTAAAAACAACAAAAACATTTTTTATTTCCCCTATTTTTTAAAAGGGTTTATTCTAGTGAGGGGGAGATTAAGAGATTTTTTTTTTAAATTCAAATTGGATTGTTTGCCATCATAAAAAAGGGGTAGATTGTTGTAGATCAATGATTTATGATTTTGATGATATCAAACATTCTTATTTCTCTACGACTGCCTTATGTACTGATATTTCAGGTTCACACGATCAGACTGTAATTTGGAACCACTTCAAGATTGGGTAGACTAGATCTGAGTCAGTTTGTACTATTTTTTCTTTCTTGAGTCTATTGTATTTGGTGTGGCACCGGATGATTTGTTACTTGGTAGATTCACTATTATTCCCTAAAAGAGTTCTAGTTTTGGTAATATCATCCGGGACGATATTTATATCGTCCTGGATGATCTGTCTAAAAACAGAAACCCTAATTAGGACATCCTCATTAAGGCAGTCGTCATTAGCGGATCGGCCTGGACGATACCTGTATCAACTAGGATGATATACTCAATTCAGAAAGAATCAACCGCCATAATTAGTTTAGGTATTCTTTGTTTTAGGAAATCGGCCAGGACGATATTCCTATCGTCTAGGACGATCTAACTCAATTATGCCTAAATTGATCTGGTATATTCGAAAAGCATTAATGGTTGATTAGTATGATCACATCGTCCGGGACGATCTCCGGATCGGCCGGTACGATGTCCTGGACGATCTACATCGGAAACCTCAAATTTATGGCGATGATCAGGACGATTGAAATCATTTTTAAACTAATCGGCCTGGACGATCGTGATATCGGCCAGGACGATGTAACCAATTTTCTTCTGATCGTCCCAAATCGTCCCGGGCTGATGAGCTGAATTTGTACTGATCGACCAGGACGATATACCTATCGTTCTGGACGATAATGTCGGCAACTTGCATTAATGAGCTCGTTTTGAGCTTTTCTATTTAAGAGATGACAAGGCACTTTGTAAGTGTCTTTGGAAGCCAATGTAGCTTCGTTCTTGTGGGGGAATCTTGAAGAGAAAGCTTGAAAGGGAGTGAGGAACGGGTGAAGTCTGAGAGAGGGCCAGAGAAGATCTTGTGAGGGGGTACTCAAGGGAGTGTGGAGGGGGATTCCACAAGGTTGCTCAGGCAGGCTTGCACCTTAATATCGTCGGATTCAAGGCTTGTATCGAGGGAAGTTCACCAAAGAAGAAGATCTCTTTGGTGTCAAAGGATCCGGCGACTCCGCCTAGCTGTAGGGGCTAAAGGAGAGACACTTGTTTAGTGCAATACTTGAAGGGTGCCTTCAAGGGGTGGACGTAGGTCAAGGTTTGACCGAACCACTATAAATTCGGTGTGTTATTTTCTTGTTATTGCTTCCGCATTATTTTCTTCCGCACTTTGATTTCTGTGGTGATTTTGGTTTGAGTTTTATCTTTGGTTTTAAAATTATCCAATTCACCTCTCTCTTTGTTAGCCTTGAGCTAGTTTTATAGGGCTTAACATCCATAACGAACTTTCTTGTGCCATCAGAGCACTTTCAGATAATACCAAATCAAAATATTTAAAAGAAAGTCCAATGACCCCCCATCCTATATAAGCTAGTTAGTCTACAACCAACATTAGTAAAACTAGCTTTTTACTTGTCCTCACACATATTATTATCATAGTATTATAACTGTAATAGCATCTTGCTATCACCTAATCACATACCAATTTTCATTCACAATGCTTGTATAAAAAATATGCTTAAATAAAATCACTCAAACTTCTATTTAGTGCAAAATGTATAAGAAACAATAACTTCTATTTTATCTGTGAAATTCATGAATGTTCCAGTCAAAATATCTAGAATAATCAATATGATAACATATTAAAAGTTGTGCATTGGAATTCCCATCTTAGGTTTCCTTTCTGTCATCCCAATTTCAACTACTTTGGGCCTTTGCTTCGTTCTCTTCCCTTTCTTCTCCGCTGCTTTGGATCTGATCCCATCTTTCCCCCATCATCATCCATACTATTTCCAGGTTTGTCAGAAACTAAGGCATCTAAGAATTCATTGCCAGAGCAAGCAGTAGACTGAGTGCCTTCAAAACAATAGAGATTAGGGATAAAGTAAAAGGAGAGCTCCATTTGCGAAACCTTCTCCACTGTAGTTCACGCTTAATTGGGGTAAGACCTTTACTTGAAACGCGCACTGCCTGCGACACATCGCCACTTGAACTAACCGAACTAACCACGGCTTTGAGAATCTTTGTCGACGAATTGAGGTCGGAAATCACTACGGAGGTAGCTATAATCCCGACAAAAAAGCTTGAGTTTATTTGTGCTATAAGTGAAGATCGAGATAAATAGTTCATCATGTATATGATCTTGTACTTCCATGACAACGCTTTCGCTGGCCTTCCCAGCCAAAGTATGCATGCTGATTCTTCAAAACAACAATGCAGACCAAAATATTCTAGTCTAGTCTTCATCCACATCCCTGGCCCTCGGTATTGAAAGCCGGACCAGCTAAAGAAATACAAAATAATTAAAAAATGCAAAAAAAATAATCGATTTGTTCTCCAACAACCACCGTTCTCCGGTCTCGGGGACCTTTTCTCTCCAAAATCTTAGAATTTTGGTGCATCACCAGCTGGTCCGGCTGTCAATACCTAATACCTAGCAATGAAGAGGCCGAGCGATGTGAACGACGGCGAGAATATTTCAGCCTGCATTGTTGTTCTGAAGAATCAGCATGGATACTTCAGCTGGGAAGGCCAGCGAAAGCGTTGTCATGGAGGTACGAGATCATATACATGATGAACTTTTTATCTCTTCACTTACAGCACAAATAAACTCAGGCTTTTTTGTCGGGATTATAGCTACCTCCGTAGTGATTTCCAACCTCAGTTCGTCGACAGAGATTCTCAAAGCCGTGGTTAGCTCAAGTGGCGATGAGTCGCAGGCAGTGCACGTTTCAAGTAAAGGTCTTACCCCAATTAAGCATGAACTACAGTGGAGAAGGTTCTGCAAATGGAGCTCTCCTATTTCTTTATCCCTAATCTCTATTGTTTTGAAGGCACTCAGTCGACTGCTTGCTCTGGCAATGAATTCTTAGATGCCTTAGTTTCCGACAAACCTGGAAATAGTATGCATGATGATGGGGCAAAGATGGGATCAGATCCAAAGCAGCGGAGAAGAAAGGGAAGAGAACGAAGCAAAGGCCCAAAGTGGTTGAAATTGAGATGACAGAAAGGAAACCTAAGATGGGAATTCCAATGCCTCCTCAAACACCAAACAGAAATCTCTTATTTCTGCTGCTTTTACAAGGATTCGCTCAGCTGATTGCTCTGGCGGTGAATTTTTAGAGGCTTTAGTTTTGGATAAATCTTGAAATAGCATGCATGTTGATCGTGGAAAGCTCGGAGCAGATTCAGATGACTGAAAGATTAAAAAGAAGTGAAAGAAGTACAGGCCCAAGGTCGTCGAAATTGACAAAACAGAAAGTAAGTCTAAGATGGAGACTCCAAAGGCTCCTCAAACACTCAGTCAGAAATCTCCGGGGAAGAAAAAGGGCAAAGTGATTGGAGGGAAGACTTTTGCAAAGAAAAGGTTGTTTGAAAATTATTTAGAAGATGATGATGAATGGGAAGAACCTAGTGATCAACCCAAGCCTACTTCTGCTGATGAGGCAATTCATCCTTCTAACAGAATCCAATTCGATGAAGATGATTATGCTGCTGAAAAAAAAATGTGGAACCTTGTGGATGGAGTGATTACAGAGAATTTGCCAGCAGGATCTAGTAATTGTTCAAGAGATGTTAATATTAGAATTGATGAGTTGTTGCAAGAGCTTGCTAAACTACCCATGAAATCATTTTCACCTCTACTACTTAAAGCAGAATTATTGCAACTTAATATTGAATGCCCTGTAGATACCCTGAGTTATATTGTTGATAAAATTAGAACCCCTGCCTTCTCTATTTTGTGTTATTCTAAGCGAGAGGAAATATAGACTAAAACAGGCTATAAGCCCAGGAGGGTCTATATCATTCAACAAACAAAATATTGGAAGACTCTATATATGTGCTAAAGAAATGGCTTCCATCTCTTCTTTTGAAAAATGATCAGTCAACAGCTTCAGGGTATATGTTTAATAACAGGCAAGGTGGTAGGAGCAAGAGGAAAATTAGTGGATCAAGGGAGACAAAGGCTCCAGCTAAAAAATTGTCTATGCCCGCTATCCAATCTAACTTTCAAATTGTGCCTTATACTTTTACTGCCGGCATGATTCTCATTTTATGTGTATCATCATTGCCCTTGTACATTATTCCCAACATAATATCTAATGGGTTTCATTTTCTTATTTACGCTGAAAAATTAGACTATTTTTGTGAGACCTCGTTCCTTTGCTGTTGCTGTAGCTGCTGGGAAAAGTGAATTTTTCCCAGGATCGTCCGGGCCGATTGGAGATCGTCCAGGCCGATCTGTACTGTAGAAAATATCGTCCTGAGAATAGTTCTGGGAGTCGTCCAGGACGATCAATTTTGGTCTGATCGTCCCGGGACGATGTGGCGATCGGCCGGGCCGATCCCACTAATGATATAAGAAAATGAGCTCGTTTTGAGGAGAGAGAAAACATTTTTATAACCTCAGATATTTTGAGGAGAGAGAAAGGCCGGAAAAGCAAAGGAAGAAGTCCGATTTCGCGGTCCGCGGAGCGATTTTCGTCGTTCGTTGCTGTTGGATATTTTGTTTGTCTCGCTGTAAGGATTCCGAACCCTACTTCTGTTTTCAGAGATTTTGAGATTTTGCGAAATGGTGCTCAGATTTGTGTTTTTGTAAGCGATTTTCGTACCCGGTTTGGTACTGGCAAAGATTTCACCGCGTAACTTTTGGTATGTTATAGACGTGATTATTCTGCACGTTTTGATTAGTTTCTGGCAGATTTCGTCCGGTTCGTTTTGGTTCTGCGGAGTTTTATTTTGACTGCAATTTATTATGATGTCCGAATTGGTTTGAGCAATAGAAGAATAGTCTTATAATGTTACTGTGCACGTTCTGTATTAATTTGGTGGATTGTAGTTTCTGGAGATTTTTGTGTAAATTCTGTAGACTGTCGTTACTCTGCCCGATTTTCGTACGATTTCTGATTTGATTGAAATTGCTAGATTGAATTGATATGCGTATAACTATTGATATGATCGTCTTCGTTTTCTTTCTTATTGATTATTGCATCGATTATTGCATTGACTGATTGATACTGAAAGACAAGTGGGAACCTGGTTGAACGTTGGTTGAAGATAGATATTGACCTGTACAGGATGGTGGGCCGACGGGCTTTCCTTTAAATCATAGACCATAGATCATCGATATAACGATTGGGAGTTATAAGGAGTTTTATATGCCGATGGGCGGCCGACGGGCAAAAGAGTGACGACTCTTCTTGATAGAACCAACGTGCGGATATCTACAACAGCAATACGGATTCTACAACAGCACTATTGATAATGGCCAGTTTACCTGGTTGATCATAGCTAGTGTTTGTGCTTGTCGAGTAAGACCATTGTATGGAATTGCATGTGCATTATATGGATTTTCTGTTATGCATTGATTTATTGATTCGAATTGATAGCTTAACGTCCGGATTCATTGATTTCATTGATTGATTTCACTGATTGATCATCGAGCATTGATACTACTATTGATTATTGATATTGATATGGACATAGACGGCATAGATTCATAGATTATAGCTGACTTGACTCGATTGACCTGCATATTGTTTCGATCGTGCTTTGATTTCAGCAGTAGGCTTTGGTGACCTGCTGGGCTTTGTAAGCTCATTATATGTGGTTAATATTTCAGGTGCAGGGCCTCCAGTCTGAAGATCTTTCTGTCGAGTTCAGCTTTTTGTTTTGTAGCCTTTGGTAGGCTTTCTTTTGTAGCCTGTATGGCTAGTGTAGATATTTCTTTTGGACTCTCTTTTGTCTGTTCTCTGATTGTACTATATGTGAATTATAGTATCCGCTGCTGTTTCTTTTCTGTAATGTAATTATCTCTGGCTCTGGATGTATATATTGATACGAATAACGGATAAAGAAAGAGAAAAGAAAAAAATGAATGATCGATCAGATGAATCCTTTCACTACACGGATCTTGGGTCGTTATAATTTTAATGGAATTTTTTCGGCATTGTTAATTTATTTTGATAATTATACAATGATAAAATGCGGATTTTTCTTAGATAAGTAAACGCTTAGCTTCAAAGTACATTCAGAAAATGAACTATTCAAATGTTAGAATATGTTGAATTTATTTGTGCCCTAATCTGTTGAAACAATGTTAGAAGTGCATGATTATTGTTTAGAAAAGCTACATTTGAATAGACCCAATTATGGTTCATTTATTTTGCTATCACCAAGTCGATGATATTTGTTGAAAAGGAGCATAAATAGCTGCATACTTAACTGCTTTATCTTTCTACAGGTGGCAGGAGGTTCTCTCCTTGGAAAGGTTCAATTGTGGACTCTGTGGTTGGCGTTTTTCTTACCCAAAATGTATCAGATCATTTGTCAAGGTAGCAATCTTATTATATGAGTCTAATACAAAATTATTTAGTTCTTCGTAACCATATGTGGTATTTGAAAATGTACTCTTACGTGCTATAATATATGCATATATTTCCTTGCAATGGCTGCTATTCACTTACGTGGACATAAGTCTGAGAGATTAGTTAACCGTTAATGGGAGGCTATGCATGTATTTCTCAACAGGATTATTTGGGATGGGAATAATTACTCTACCAATTGTACCTCATTACCCTCTGTTCAAGTTGGCCTATGCCAGATCTTCTCTAAGCTTTTGGATCTATTAATGTGTAAATTTTTGAAGTTCTTTATTGGATTTTTGTAGATACCTATTCCAAATGAAAGTTAGTTTGTATTCCATTTGAGAAAAGGATCAAAATAGTCTATTGACTCTTTATGATGGATCAAAATAGTTATCAATTATATTAAATGATCATTTTGGTCTCTCAGCTTTTTAAAGAGGAATCAAAATAGTCCCACAATGAGATGATTTTGATTCATTGTTAAGGACTTGAGAGAGTAAAAATGATCATTTAATATAGATGAGGATCATTTTAGTTCTTTATAAAGAGTCAAAGGATTATTTTGGTCCTTTTCCCTATTCCATTTTGTCTTATAAAATTATCATTTTATCTACTATATGCAGTTCTGCCTTTATGTCCCTTGCTGCAAAATTTCCTCTTCACAGAAGAGGGGAGGGAGGAAGTTCTGAGAGAAAACTGGATGAAGAACATGAAGAGACCTTTACTGATGCCATGGGATTCCTAGACAACATTCCTGGTCTATCTAATTGTGATGCTCAAGATCCTATGGACATTCAGTTAAATGGGCATCCGCTGGAGGACTTGACAAGTCAATCTCACTACATTCAAAATTCTTTTGTTTCCAGTAGAATGGATAGTGAAAATGCTATAGTGTTTGATGTGGATGGATGCATTCCTATACATGTAGCAATCATTTCAAAAGCTTTTCGTGAGAATTCAGAAAATGAATGTAGAGATCGTCTTCGTGCTCTTTCTGGATTGGTAACATGCTCTAACATGAACAATTATCATGTCTATAAAATGGATGCTGAAAAGGAAGCTATCATCAGTCCTTCAAGCGAGTTAGAAGCTCATTTCAGGTTAGAGGAAAACACATCAAACGAAAAGAAAGCAAATTCTGTTGATGAAGGAAAAATTGACTGGGAGGGGTTGAGGAGAAAAGTTGATCCTGAAGGTGGTAAGAAAGAGAGGAGCCGTGAGAGTTTGGACTCAGTATATTGGGAAGCAGTGCGAAATGCAGATGCAAATAAAATTTCTGAAGCTATTCGAGAGCGAGGGATGAATAATTTACTGGCAAATAGAATCAAGGTAAAATCTTTTTGCTTATTTGATTATATCTAACTCTTGAAGAGCACAACAACACTACATCCCATGTTTTTTGCTTTAATCAAATTCTCTATAATTTGTTTATTATACATGCAATTGCATGAGATAGTTCCTTTTTTTTGCTTGGTATTAGATGCGTAAATAAAAAAGTTTTGGATGGCATTGGGAGTGTTAAAATGGGTTTTTGGGTTGGGTTTGGGTCCAACCCGAAACTAACCCGCCCTCGACTACACTGACCCGAACCCGACTCGATTACACAAACATGTCAGAAATTTGAAACCGGATCAGACCCGCCTCAAATCTGAGTCAACGTGTCCTGACATGCGGGCCCAGGCGAGTGCAGAGTACAGGTTGAGCGCGGCTGGGCGGGAGCAGGATGGTGTTGTCATGCCTCATGCGGGCAGGAGCAGGACGCGGTCAAGCTGGCCGGGGTGGGAGCGGACATGATCATGGGGACAGATGCAGTGCAATCACATGGGCTTGAGTCTGGATGTGGACGCGGTGCGGTCACACGGGTCATTTTTCAAGTTGTTGGGTTTACCCGAACCCAACTTGATTTTTCAAATAGGTTAGGAATTAGAACCCAACCTAAACCGGATTTTTTGGGTCGAATTTTTGGGTTGGGGCATAAGTTGACATTACTAGGTGACATATATATTATACAGCGAGGGGGTAGGGGATAGGGGTGTAAACGAGTCGAGTTATGACACTATCAAGCTCAGCTCGTCAGTTAGAAAGTTGGCTCGAGAAGGCGAGCTCGTCCCAATGTAAACGAGCTCACGAGCCATTCTCGATCCGTAGAGATTTTACGCTCGTAGTTGGCTTGTCCCGCCCGAACATGATCTCTTCCACATGCACAGCAAAGGTTCTACAACAAGTTTGGTTTTTATTAATTTTAAAATTGATTTTAAAAAAAAAGCTGCATCACGTTTATTAAAAAGCTACATGATTGTTTTTTAATTCTTTTTTCCACATAAAAGTTGGCTGATTAGAAATATAACATTAATAGTTTATATAGTTTTAAATGTTTAACTCTAATATTTTAAAAGTTGCGGTTGGTTTTTATCTTTTTCACAATTATTATTTTTTTAAATATTCAACAACAACAATAACAACAATATCAATCCTTTATCCCACTACGTGGCTCGGCTACATGAATCCGTTTTCTCCATTGTGTCTTGCTAAGAGTCACTCATTTAAATCTAACAAAGAAAGATCATTTTTAATATTTTCTAACTAAATTTTTTTAGATCTACCTCTACATTTCTAAACATATATTAAATCTAATGTATCTACTCTCCTAACATGGTCATTAGAAGGCCACCCTTTTTATAAGACCAGACCATCTAAGACGACTCTCTCTAAACTTATCTGTCACTGGAGCTATTCCAACCTTTTCACGGATATGCTCATTTCATATCTTATCTAAGAGTAAATCCACTCATCCACCTTAGCATCCTCATCTCAGCAACACTTAACTTAATGTTATGCTTCTCTTAGATATAATTATTTTAAAATACTATTAGTAATTTGAGCCGACTCGCTAGTTCACGAGCCGAGCCTCATCAAGCTCGAACTAGAGCTTGTTTAATAAACAAGCTCATGGCTCAATAAGCTCGGCTCACGAGCTCGAGCCGGCTTGGCTCTCTTATGCCCCTAGGTGGGGGTTGTAAGTTCAAAAGGGTTGTTAAGCCCTTATGAACTAACCCGAGACTAACTAAGAGGGCGTTGAATTGATGGTTTTAAATATTTTTAAACAAAAGAAAAATCTTTTTGAAACCTTTTCGAATAATTTAAAACAAACAGGAACAACCCTTGATGCGGAAGCGATTAACAAAACCAATCAGAGATTTTAAACCATATAATCAGCCATAGAAAATAAATGTGGAAAATAAAGTGCAGGAATAAAACAGAAAGAACACACCATATTTTTATAGTGGTTCGATCAACTTGACCTACGCCCACTCCTTGGAGGCACCCTTCGAATATTGCACTAAAATAGTAGTGTCTCTCCTTTTTCCCCCACAAAAAGGTAAAGAAGCCCTTACAAAATCATTTTCACCGACCCCGGTTAGGCAGAGAACCCAGACTCTTTTCGCTTCCTCCTGAATCAGGCAAAGAACCCCACTTCTTTTGCTTCCTCCTGAAGCAGGCAGGGAATCTTGATCTAATGCTGACGAAGACCTCCTAAGAGCAACCTTTCTGAGCACCTCACAAACATCCCCTCACAAGATTCTCTCTTTCCCTCTCAAGCTCTCCTTCTCTCTCAAGCTCTCCTTCTCCTTCTCTAAGCTCTCTCAGGTCAGGACAACAACAAAATATTATATCATAAGCAATTGAGAGATATTATAAAGAAGGCCTTAAAATTGCTTTAATTTTCAACTTGCCATCAAAGATCATTCAGGATGATCGACAAATTATCCTATACGATCAGTGTATTTCAACCCTTCCAACTAGGACAATCTGGGTTTGCTGTACGATTGAAACACAATGTTTATTCTGATCGTCCAGGACGATTTGGTCATCGTCCCGTACGATTAGTTCAAAATCATACAATATCGTCCAATAAATAGTTCGGGACTTCCATGAGATAAATCGAGACGATATAAAAATATAACTTATTGTCCAAGATGATGCTTGGATCATCCTGTATGATTAGTTCAAAATCAATGATTATCGTCCAGCATATAGTTCGGGACGTTCAGGAGATTCTGGAGAGAACTAAAGTTTTTCACACAGATCATCCAGGACGATCATGCGATCAGCCATGACAATATGATTGATCAATCTAACTTTAATTACTTTTCTTAATCACCTTACTGATTTAGGTATGATTGTAATGAATAGTCTAGGACGATATGGGATCGTCCTGTACAATTAGAACAAAATTTTAAAAATAAAATTTTGCCTAAATGAGTTTGGCGGCTGAGTATTTTTTATTTGAGCATATCGTCCAGAACGATGGGCATCTCGTTTAGGACGATTTGCTTAAGCAAGTTTGCATGACCTAAATACCCTAATTATGATTTCTATTTTTGATTGATCATCCAAGAAATATAAAATCGTCCTGTACAATATGATTAAAAATAAAAAAATTCTAACTCACTAAATTTCTCCCCCTAAGTGTGTGTGTATGCAAGGTTATTTAGCTTCAGGATCCACCAAGGTACATTTGACTGAAGAAAAGATAAAAAATGCATTGAAATAGAAATTACATACTGACTTAATCATAGTTTACCTGATCTTGAGCTGATTGATGTTCCAAGCGAACTTGTGGGCCTGAAAAGATTAGTGAGCTAGGGCCATAAAACATATATACATGAATGGTAGTAATCAAGGAACAATAATATTTGTTATCATCAAAATCATTGTACTTGGGTCTAGATCTGCAACAATCTCCCTTTTTTTATGATGACAAACATTGTTGTTTGAACATTTTAAATCACAAATATATTTTTATTTTTAATTTATTTTTCAAAAAATAAAATATAAAATAAAGGAGAACAATATAAGCAAAACAAAGCAAATTTTACTAAAACAAGCAAACATTACAACACTAACATTACACCCCTTTTGACATCACCAAAAGGAGTAAACAAAAAAAACCACTAAACAGAACATAGTACAAACAAGTACAAAACATCACACAAAAATAGCAAGCAATTTACTATGAAGGACCCTGATCAGATGAAGGAGGTGGTGGTGATGGCTAAAAAACACTGTAAATGAAAGCAAATTGCTCCCCAAACCAGGCCATATCCTGGTCGTGCTGTTGCTGTTGTTGGGCTTCATATGCATTGAAACGATCAACATGCGCTGTATGCTACTGCTCCTGTGCAATGATGTAGGAGTCAAACCTGGCCTCTCACTGGTCAAACCTGTCTACCAAATGATCCAGCTGTGACTACTGGAGGATAGGAATTGGTTCAGGAATAGCCTTTTCCTCTGCTCCCTCAGCCTCCTCGTGCTCCAAATGGAGGCGAGTGCTGTGAAGGACATGGAAGGAGCTATTGGTGTAGAAGGCAGGTTAGTAGTTTGGTAGGGTAGAATGCTGAAGGTTGTACTTTGTTTCAAGAACATATGTAATGATGTGTCATAGTGTCATATTTGGCTTCCTCTTATGTCCGGAATCTCTAATACTAGTCAAGTGTTCAATGTATTGAAAAAGAAAAGAAGATCAGTAGCATTCAAATACCTACGGGCCATGATATACTAGGTGGTGAGGGAGAGTAGAGGAATATTGTGAATACAGTCACTAGCTTTTAGGTTATAGAGGTTCAAATGACATGTTGAATAGTCATAACATCTTTGACTAATAAACTAGATGCACCATCATGAAAAGTGGCATTAGTGTGTCTTGAATATTGATTGATAGGGCTCCAGTTGAAATCAGGATATAAAGCTAAGATATGAAGTTTGTCACCAGTGGTGGAGAGTTGAAGAAGTTCCTGACAGCCCTGATAAGTGATTTCTACGAGTCTTTTATTTACATAAGATTGATGGGCAGTGTAGGTAGAGTTAAGCCAAAGACTGGTAAATAATTCATATAGAAGTTCAGAGGGGAAAAAGAATGCGAGGGTCAGAATGAAAGTAAGGGAAGTATGAGCAAACATATCTAACACTGGATAAGTGTGCGAGGATTGACAATCTTAGAGGATGTAATCTATACAGTTTTGTACCAGAGATAAGCAGCCTGATCTGATGCCTCAGTGAATCAAGGGTCTACAGTTGCCCTCGAGGAGCTTCTAGTAAGCATTCTAGAACTCTTACCACCAGCCATTTTGAGAGCTTGACTGAAAGGGAGAAGGATTTGAAGGGCTTTGGAGTGAAGAAAATAGTTCAAATCAGTTATTTATAAAGAGTCGGACAAATCATCTAGGATGATCGTGGAATCATCCAGGATGATCAGGAGCAATAATAGCGTTCAGGATGATTGGTCAAAAAGGCGGTCCTATCGTCTAGGATGATCGGACATTGTCTAGGATGATTAGAGACAAGCGATCGTTCCAAGGAGTCAGCCAGTACGATCTTTGACTATAAAGATCATTCAAGATGAACATGTGGATCATCCAGGACAATTGGAAATAATGGATCTTACCGGCCAAATTTAAAACATCCAATTATTTTGCCGTGTGGATCATCCAAGAAGATCACCAATAATTGATGTAGAATTCAATTATATTGTCCAGAATGATGTGGATCATCCAGGACGATCTCAAATAATAGAGTCAGATCATCCGTCAGATGGATGATGAATGGTGAATTTATGATATCATTTTGGACGATAGTAAATCATTTAGGACGATGTGAATAAAAAATTAAAAATTTTGATAATGGATAAATATGATTAGAAGAGGTCCAAAAAAAAGTTAAATTTAATAAAAAATAAGTAAAAAACACAATAAAAAGACGATAAAAATAATAAAAAGAGCAAAAAAATTGAGTTTTTTTAATCAATACTAGAAGATGATAAATTTTTCATATGATTGAATTAAAAATTAATAAGAAATGAATTAATATCACTGAAATCCAAAAAATGACAGAACAATCAATCCTGTTAGTCCTAATTCAGACTCTTTATAGGGTAAAAATCTTTTGAAAATAAAAATCTAATTCATAAAAGAAATCAGCTAAGAAAAACGATATGTTTAAAACTTCATTTCAGAAAAATATCTTATACAATAATATAACAAAGAAATTTCTCACGATTATGAGTTACAATCATGTCTTTGAAAATATCAACTGATACATGATTTCTTCTAAGATTTAAATGTTTGAAAGAGAAGAAAGCTTGATTTCTTGTGGGATCATTTTGTTCCTCTTGTCAATTATTTGACGCACTTTGCACATCTTTTAATTTTTGATACACTTTGTATATTTTTTTAAGTTTTGGCGATTATCGCGTATCTTTTCAGTTTTCTTTTGGGCTCATTTTATGCATCTTATTATTTTTACGAACTAGCTCCCTTTCGAAACCTTTAAATACTCTCAGTTATGAGTACATCTTTCAGATAAAAGAGAAGAAAAACTTACTCTCTAATATAAGGAGTAGGCTATAAAGAAGAATCATATTCATTTGATAAATATAACAACTTGATCAAGAAAGCTCGAAAGTGATTTAATGACTTTGAACATTTTTCATATGAGATAGATTATTTTAGGAAGATAGAAAATATCTCAATTTTAAAGTCCAGTTGTTAATTTGAAATCGATTTTTGCTTTGAAAAGAAAATTATGCCACTAAAGGAGTTAGAGGAAAAGAAACAATCAACAGTGTTTCTTCCTTTAACTGATTTAGGGATGTCAATCATTGTTTATAAATTTTCAATAACAAAAGTAAGGCAAAAATGTCATTCTAGTAATGACCAATAAAAAAAAAATCTGTAGGGAAAAATAAGATAAAAACAAAATATGGAATACTGCAGCACTTAAACAAAAGCAGAAGAAAGATAAGAAAACATAATTCAGAGTTCAATAAACATCAAGTTCACTTAAACAAAAACAAACAAGAAAACAAAAACAGAAGAAAGATAAAAAAACAGAAAATTCAGAGTTGAGTAATCATTAAGTTCATGCATTTATGTCTATGACACCTAATCTGGTCTTTAAGATGCTGAAAGTTTCAAAGGACAGTGATTTAGTAAAAATGTTAGTCAGTTGGTTTTCAATTTCTACATTATGTAGCCCAATGTCTCCTTTAGTAACATGGTCCCTAATAAAGTGATGTCTTATGTCAATGTGTTTGAATGTTGGATGAGATTTTTAGAAATGCAGATGACACTAGTGTTATCACATATAATTGACATTGTGCCTACAAGTAATCCTAAATCTAGAATATGTTGCTTTAACCAAAGGATTTGGGTCACATAACTTCCTAAGGCTATGTACTCAACTTCAGCAATGAAAAGTAAAACTGAGTTTTATTTTCTAGTGGATCATGAGACTAAGAATTATCATATAAATTGTCACGTTCTGGAGGTATTCTTTCTATCCACCCTACACCCTACAAAGTCTGAATCATAATATCCTATAATATCAAAAGAAGTGTTATGCCTTGAGAATATCAAATTCTTAAGTTTTGAGTTCTTAAGAGATATCTAAGGATTCTCTTAACTACAGTCAGGTGGGACTTCTTTAGATCAGCTTGAAATCTAGCTCAGATTCACACACTAAACATTATATCATATCTGCTAGCTGTCAAATAAAGGAGCGATCTAATGATGTCTCTGTATTTCTTTTTATCAACTGATTTTTCATTTGAGTCTTTATCTAATTGATCACTAGAGCTCATGGGAGTTTTTATTGGCTTGACTTTATCCATTTCATATTTCTTCAAGATGTCCTTAATATATTGTGATTGATTAAGAAAAGTTATATCATTCATTTGTCTTATGCTAAATCACAAAAAGTAGGATAATTCTCTTGTCATTCTTATATCAAATTTCTTACTCATTATTTTAGAAAAATCATCATATAAATTTTTATCAAAATTTTCAAAAAGTATATCATCAATATAGATCTGGACAATAAGTAATTCATCACCTACTCTTCTTAGAAAAAAGGTTGTGTCTACGCTCCCCTTAACAAATTTCCTTTCCATTAGGAATGTGCTAAGCCTCTCATTTCATGCCTTGAGTATCTGTTTTAATCCATATAAAGTCTTTTTTAATTTGAAAATATGAATTAAAAATTGAGAATTATCATAGCCTTGGGGTTGCTCTATAAACATATCTTCTTTTATTACCCCATTTAAAAGGCAATATTGATATCCATTTGAAAAAGCTTAAATCTCTTATAACATGCAAGGCTAGTAACACTCTAATCGCTTCCAATCTAGCTACATGGGTAAAAGTCTTCTCAAAATCAATCCATTCTATTTAATTATACCTCTTGGCCACCAATCTTGCCTTATTCTAACCACCACATTAAAATCATTCATTTTATTCTTAAAGACCCATTTGATTCCTACTACATTTTAATCCTTGGTCTTTCTACTAGCTCCCAAATATCATTTCTAATAAATTGGTTTAGTTCCTCTTACATAGCATGTATCCAGAATTTATCAGAAAGGGCTTAATTAATGTTGGTGGTTTTAATAATTAAGATGAAGACAGAGTGGTCTTATAGGGTGTCTTATTCAGTTTGGATCTAACATTCACCATATTTAACACATAACAAGTTGTGTTCACCATTTTTGTCCAAAAGTATCTTAGAAGTGAATACTCAACAAGCATGGCTCTATTGGCTTCCACTAAGGTCCTATTCTTCCTTTTAGCTACCCATTCTACTAAGTGCTCATAGGAGTTGAGAAGTTGTGACTAATTCATTGCTCATCACAGAAAAATCTAAATATCTCATTTCCAAACTCTCCACCATGATCACTATGGATGGTCATAATCCACAACCTAGTTTTTTTTTAATCTAAGTGAATAATGATTTAAATTCATCGAATGACTCACTTTATATGACAGAAATCTAATACAAGTGAACCTCAAGTAGTCATTGACTATTACAAATCCAAAGACCTATCACCTTAAGCTTGCAGTGCTAACGAGTCCAAATAAATAGGATTTTTAAAAGTTTAAAGGTGTTAATGTCCTTAATAGAATGGAAAGAGGATTTGACTTATTTCCCTAGTTGACAGGTATCACACATGTGGTCCTTAGTGAATTCAAGCTTGGGGATTCCTTTTAATAAGTCTTTTTGGGTTACTTTTTTAAGTGTTTTCATACTAGCATGATATAACCTCCTATGCCACAATCAAGACTCATCAGCAATAGTTTTTAAGTAAAATAAAGCAGCACATTCAATATTATTTAAATCAAGCATGTAGGCATTGTTGATCATTTTTTCCTGTAAAACAGTATTATTATTTAAGCTTATAATATAGGTGTTTGATAAAAATTTTATGTTGAAGCCTTTATATCAGAGCTGACTAATACTGAGCAAGTTATATTTCAAGCCATCAACAAGTAAAATATTTTCAATCAAAAGGTTCTTGAAATTTTTTATTATACTTGCGCCCACTACATTCAGGTGGTGTTGTCTCCAAGAGTGACCTTGCCTCCAGCCCTGACCTCCAGTGAAATGAATTGCTTTGCATCTCCAGTCATATGGAATGAGCATCCACTGTCCAAGCACCATTTTCTCTCATGAGGTCTTGTGTGAGAGCATACTTACAAAATCATCAAATATTAGATTTAGAAACTCAAACAAGTTTGGATCTCTTCTTATGGAAAGAAGAATGTAATGAATATGTATTATGCTATGAATCATGCGATTTGGGTCTCACATCAAATGTGTTTTATGATGAATGGTGCATTTGTGGGAGTGTCCTAGTATGCCACATGAAAAACATCTAACATCAGGAAAAGGATTTATTAATATACTCGGGTTATAGTGGCTCTTCCTAAGTTTGAATGGAGCATGCTGATTTAATGGATTATGAAACTCAAGCATTGTAGGTGGTTTTTTATTTTCTTTGAATTTTCAAAAAATTGAAATTTCTATTTTCAAAGTATGCTCTTTACGATCTAAATCAGTTGCAAGAGTATCTAATTCCTTTTATATTGTTTCTAGTTCAATATGTAAATTTTTTAAGGAATCATGCTCTTCAGTCAATTATGAATACTTTTTTGTTCAAAGCATCAAATTCATCTAATAATATCAAGTGATTGCTATCAAGTGTAAAATGATTTTTAATAAAAACTTCATGTTCTTTTTATAAGTTCATAAATTTCAGTTTCAAGCTAGCATAGAATTTTTTAAGCTTTCTATAAGATGAATGAATTTTTCAGAAACATCAAGCGATTAATCGTATATTAATTCACATACATCTTCTTGGTCAGAGTAGCCAAGATGATTATCCGCCATCAAACATAAGTTTGTTATCTCCTCTTCAGCTTCAATTTCAGAGGAGTCAAATGTAGAATCCACCTAGAAAGCTTTTTGGATCCGTTTCTTGTCCTTCATGAACTTAGGATTTTCTTCAGCCTTCTCCTTGCTTAAATGAGCTTTCAGAGTTAAGCAATCAGCCTTCAAATGCCCTAACTTCTTGCATTCAAAACAGACAACGTTAGAAGAAACTTTAGAATTCTTATGGTTCTTACATTTGTTCCATTTCTGATGATGCTTTTGCTTTTTCCTTAATAAACTCTTGAATTGTCTAGTAATTAAAGCAACGTCATCACTTTTAAAACCAGAAGAATTAATGTCTGATTCATTAGCCTTCAAGCCTACAGTTTTTTCTTTTTTTTTTTTTCTTATCTACATCAAGCTGCCTTTGGTTCACTTCTTGCTCATAAGCTATTAGTGATCCAAGTAAGTTATCGATCGAGTAAACATTTAAATCTTTGAATTCAATAATAACAGTAATATTAGTATCAAAAGAAGAAGGTAAACATCTCAAAATTTTGTTGGCTTTCTCATAGTTAGCTCTCTTCCTAAGGCATGTAGGGAGGTGACTATTTGTGTAAACCTATTATACATTTCAGATATTAACTCAGTAGGTTTCATGCAAAAAAGTTCATAGTCATGAAATAAATTATTTAACTTAGATTGCTTAACTTCACTTGTGCCTTCATAAGTAATGCATAATCTATCCCAGATTTTTTTACCAGTTGCACATGTTGAAACATGCATGTAATCTTCTGATTTTAGTGCACAAAAAAATAGTTTAAATATTTTGCATTAAGTTATAGTATGTCCCTATCATCAAAAGTCCATTCAGAAAACGGAAGTTCAGTTTTGATGCCATTTATTTCATGTGTTGGTGCAGATGCCATTTATTTCACGTGTTGGTGCAGAATAACATTTTTTACAAGCATTAACATGCGATAATTTATAGATTGTAAAAAAGTGGACATGCAATTTTTCTAGAAATCAAAATGTATATTATCAAATAAGGGTGGTCGAGTAATGGAATTCTCATTCGTCGTGTTTCAATTATCAAAGTTAGCTATGAATCAAAATTCAAAGGTTTTCTAAAACTTGATTTTATGAATCCTGCTCTGATATCACTTGAAAGTTTGTTAGGATTATTAAGCCCTTGTGAATAAGCCTGAGGCTAACCAAGAGGGGGTGAATTGGTGGTTTTAATATTCTTAAACAAAAAGAAAAATCTTTTTGAAACCTTTTTAAATATTTTATAACAAATAGGATTAACAAAACCAATCAGGAATTTTAAACCATATAATCAACCATAGAAAATTAATATGTGAAAATTAAAGTGCAGAAATAAAACAGAAAGAATACTCTAGATTTTTATAGTGATTTGGTCAACTTGATCTACGTCCCACTCCCCGGAGGCACCCTCTGAGTATTGCACTAAAATTATAATGTCTCTCCTTTTGCTCCCACATCAAGGCAGAGAAGCCCTTACATAATCATTTTCACCGACCTCGGTAAGGCAGAGAACCCAGACTCTTTTTGATTTTTCTTGAAGCAGGCAGAAAACCCCAACTCTTTTTGCTTCCTCCTGAAACAGGTAGAGAACCTTGATCTAATGCTGACAAATTTCTCCCAAGAGCCACAAAGGAGTCAAGGTTGACGATTGGAGAAGACGACTTGAATCCTTATTTGGAGCAACCTTTGTGAACACCTCACAAACTCTCCCTCGCAAGATTCTCTCTCTCTCTCTCTCTCTCTCTCTCTCTATCTATCTATCTCTCTCTCTCTCCAAAGTTCTCCTCATTCTCTAAGCTTTCTTAGGTCAAGACAACAACAAAAGATATTATCATAAGCAATTGAAAGATCTTATAAAGAATGCCTTAAAAATTGCCCTAATTTTTAACTTGCCATCAAAGATCATCCATGGCGAACGACAGATCGTCCAAGATGATTAGTGTATTTCAACCATTCCAACCAGGACGTTCTGGGTTTGTTGTACGATTAGAACATAATATTTATTCTGATCGTCTAGTACGATTTGTTCATCGTCCCGTATGATTAATTCAAAATCATACAATATCGTATAGCAGATAGTTCGTGATGTCCAAGAGATAAATTGGGATGAAATAAAAATATAACTGATCGTCTAAGATGATGCTTGGATCGTCATGTATGATTAGTTCAAAATCAGTGATTATCGTCTAGCAGATTGTTTAGGACATCCATGAGATTCAGGAGAGAACTAAGATTTTTCACACAGATTATCCAGGATGATCATGTGATCAGCCAGGACGATCATGCGATCGACTAGGACGATATGATCGATCAATTTAACCTTAGTTACTTCCCTTAATTTCCTAACTAATTTAGGCAGGATTGTAATGAATCGTCTAGGACGATATGAGATCGTACTGTACGATTAGAACAAAATTCTAAAAATAAAATCTTGCCTAAATGAGTTTGGCCGTTGAGTATTTTTTATTTGAGAATATCGTCCAGGACGATAGGCGTATCGTCCATGATGATTTGCTTAAGCAAGTTTACATGACCCAGATGCCCTAATTAGGGTTTTGTTTTTGACTGATCATCCATGATGATATAAAATCGTCCTGTACGATATGATCAAAAACAAGAAAACTCTAACTCACTAAATTTCTCTCCCTCAATGTTTGTGTGCAAGGTTACTTAGCTTCAGGATCCACTAAAGTACATTGGACTCAAGAAAAGGTAAAAAATGCATTGAAATAGAAATTACATACTCACTCAATCCTAGTCTATCTGATCTTGAGCTGATTGACATTCTGAACAAACTTGTGGACTTAAAAAGTTAGTGAGCTAGGCACATAAAACATATATGCATGAATAATAGTAGTCAAGGAACAATAATGTTTGTTATCATCAAAATCACAGTACTTGGGTCCAGATCTGCAACAGGAGTTGCAAACTTGGGCCTGAAACATAAAAAATCAAACTAATTCAATTCAAAGTTTAAGATTATGGATGAGTGTCAACCACTTGGTATTTGTACACAAGATGTATTACCAAAGCCCAATACTCTTATGTGCATTGACAATCTCCCCTAATGTGCGGGGTCTGTACATTAGCTATGACATGATGTGTGCAAAAAAATAGGTTAATCTGAAAATTTGAGAGAAACTGACTGAGCCTATTGATTTGGTTTGGTTTGAAGTCTAAATTTTTTTTTCTTTGCCAACTAATTTAGTTTGATTTAGGCTAGTTTTGCAAAATTGAAATAAACCAAACTGAACCAATTAAGCATGATATATGACTATAAATTCCATTCATAAATAATGGGATTTATTTAATTCATCTTTATGTATACAACCCTTTTGGATTCTTCTAGAGTTTTGAGTTAGAGACCATTAACAAAGAGTTTTTAAATTACTTTATTTAATTATATCGAAGTATCTGACAATTTTTTTTTGTATCAAATTTGTGGAAAATACTTTCTAATGCATAAATAATTTATTCCTCGCAGGATTTCCTCAATCGTTTGTTTAGAGACCATGGAAGCATTGACCTTGAATTGTTAAGAAACGTATGCCCTGATGAAGCCAAGTAAGACCATTTGCTTATTGATTTTATGTTGAGATGGCCTACATTATGGATTATTATAATTACTATCCTAAATTTTTGTTCTATAACAAAGGGCGCCATATGTGGCTTTCCCCCGTAAGGTTCAAATTTTGGCTTCGTTTGGGATGGCTTTTTTTACTGTTTCTTGAATCAGCTTTCCAGTACAAAAAAAATTTTAATTTTTTATACTAAAAAGTTGCTTCTAGAAGCAGTTAAAAAGCCGTCCCAAACAAAGTCTTAATAGAATAATTTAATTTCAAATATGGGTTTTACTCAATATTATAAAGTTCTTTTTCATTTTACTATTAAGGTTGATACCAATGTTGCCCGCATAAGTGTAAGATTAGGATGGGTGCCACTCAAGCCGTTACCAGAGTTCCTTCAACTACATCTCTTAGAACAGTAAGTGTGCTAATCTTTCCTAATGACATATTTTATTGGAGATTATTAATTATCTTTTGGTCCCACTCCAGATTCCATCCCAAAAGTTATTATGAATTTGAAAACATTATTAATTTATTGTCCATTGCAATCAATCTAATCTTTCATGGTATTTTAATAGGTATAATGGATAGCGTGCAGAAATATATTTGGCCACGTTTATGCAAGCTTGATCATCAGGAGTTGCAAATTTCAGAAACCTACTGCAAAAAAAAAAAAAAAACTCATTTCCAAAAAATGCTTCTATTGCAGTACATTGATTCAGAAAATGATTTTTAATTATTTTTGAGAAACTTTGTTTTCTTTTTAATTAGTTCTTGACTATTAGTTTCTTATATAAAGTTAATTATGTATATTAATTTTGGTGCCAATCAAATAAGATATAAACTTATAAAAGGCAGGAATATGGCTAGTAATTCTTTTATAGTTGTGGTGTTTTTACATATCCTAGGGTCTTTATTTAGCCTCTTTTAGTTTATACATATCCTTCATCTTAAGCATCTTAGTAGGTTTTAACTCATTCTTTTCGGTGGTCACTATAGTCAAACCTCCCTTCTTCGGCACAATAGGAATGGGGCTAAACCAAGTACAATAAAAATGGGATAAATGATATTTGCATCAAACCATTTAAGTATTTATTTCTTTATAATCTCTTCCATGGCATGGATTAATCTTCATTATGAGTTAGATTTTGGTTGGGAGTCTTCTCCATCAAAATCTTATGTATGCATAATGATGAACTAATCCCCTTAATATCAACTATTATTTAACCAAATACTTTTTTATATGTTTTAAGAACCCTAATCAACTTCTTTATGATATTCTTCCAACTCAAAAGAAATGATAACAAGTAAGGTTAAATCATATCTGGAAAATGCATACTTGAAATGGGCATGTAAGCCTTTAACCTCAAGAACTAGTGCCTTAAAAATAGAAGGTTTCAATAATCTCCTAAGAGATAATATACCTAATAGCTCATACATGTTAATTGTAAATTATGTACCTTCTATTATGTTAAAATTCAATGAAAATGTGACATTTTAATTGTCATTGTAAAGGAAATGTTCAAGAAAAAAAAATTCACAAATGTTGAACGAGCGCATTATCGCCAGTGAATTCTGTGCCACAACGTCATCATCTATAAGGCCCTAGCGCCTAATTCAAACATTACAACGCTGGCCACTCTAGAATTTAAGGCAAATCAGTGCCCTAGAAGAGCCAAGGTCATTTTCACAACACTCCATAGCACTGCAACAATAAAAATTCATGTTGCAGTACTTGAGACTCAAGAATTTGAATGCCAGAGCGCTGATCATCCGAGCACCACAATGCTTATTTAAATATTCAAGCATCATTAATCTCAACTTTTATAGCATGATAATGGAGTAGTTGAGAAAATATGTAGCCCCATCAATTCAACCAACAAATATACTGATACAACCAATAGATGCATTAAGTCAATACAGCGCCATAGCGGAGCAAGCTTAACAGTATGAAGGTGCTTGTTCATTTTATAATGCTGCAGCTTCACTGTGTCAAGTGTCGCAGTGCTTGAGCCCGTTTTTTCACTTGTTACAAATAGTTTTTTAGTTCACTTGTTAGAGAGTTTTGTAACTTTTAGTAGAGTCCTATAATATTTAGTCTAGTTCCTTAATTTACTCTTAGAGTAAAGTTTAAGTGAGGCTAAGTATAAGATACTTTTATTGAAGATCTTAGCTTATCTTGTGTAAGCAATTTTACCATTAGGCGAGCAAAGAGTTTTGAGAAGTCAATTGTACTATCATGATGAAGTTTTTCTTATTGGTTCTTGTGTATCCTTTCTTCTACGGAGAAATGAAAATTAGTTCGCATTCAAATTTATCTATGTTATTAATTTATGAGTTTTTGGCTAATGATATAGACATAATGCAAGTACTAATATAGACTCTAGTACCTTGAATGAAATTATGGATGTTTTAAGATTTAGTGTGATATATTACATCGATGGAGGAATATTTGAATAAATGGGAATATTGAATGGAATGTTAGCATATATAGGCATAACATGCTTAACATTCTAGGTTCTATGGAGATGTTAAAATTGTAGGAAGGCCTTAAATGTTCCTTTTCAAATCTATAATCATGGTAGAAATATAGGGATGTGTATGCTCTAAACCACATGTACTGTTAAGAGAATCATTGGGAAAATATTTTCATTTACATGTATTAGTCCAAAACATATTTATAGATTAATATCACCTCATCTATTTGTATTCTTTGTAATTGGTAGAAACTCAAATGTTTTATTCTTGTTTAGTAGGATAAATTGTGCATCTATAATAAATAGTACAAGTTGATTGCAATTTAGCATAATACTTCCTCATTGGATTGACACTCCCTCAATCAATTTTTTACTTGATCAACATGTATACTTGTGTATATTGTTGGCAATTTTAATATCAAAGAAAATTTAAGCATATTCATATTTATATATACACTATTCACCAATGTAAAAATAGCTAGACACATCATACCCACCAAGCTCATATGTGTTCATGCCCACACCACCCATTAATGCCTCTTCAAAATAATTCTAGGGGGCCTCACTAACCATATGCATAGTATATTTGTTGATATCTCCTATGTCATCCTTAAGCAATGAAAACTCCACTGTGTAATAAATCAACATCTTATCCATAAAATACTCCACACAATCATCCACCAAATCAACTATATAACATAGATCCTCATTATAATCTTTTGGAAAGTATATGGACTTCAAAAAATTAAAAGTTACCTCTTGATCTTGCACCCTCATGGTTAAATCCTCCCTCTACATCCACTTTAACTAACACATCCTTTATCACCCTCAATATATATAAATCATCTATCTACTAGTTGAAGGGTAATAGTGGTGGGTTAATCTCTCCCAGGTTAAGCATTTTAAAGATATATAGGGGTATGAGATTGATGTTAGCTCCCAAATAACAAAGTACTCACCTATAAATTCTATCCCCTCCAGCACAAGAAATAGTAAAATGATCAGGTTCCTTAAGCTTTTAAAAGAGTTTCTTTTATATAATAGCACTAGACTGCTTGGAAAGAGCAACAATCTCAAAGTTTCCTAAATTTCTCTTTTTAATAATGATGAACTTCATGAATTTGGCATAGCTAGGTATTTGATCTAAGGCTTTTGCAAATGGAATATTAATGGTCAATTTTTTAAACATTTCTAGAAATCTATAATTTTTTTATATAGTTTTTGTATCATAAATCTTTTAGGAAAGGTTAGTGGTGGCCTCTCTACAACATTCTTTATAGTCTTCTTTTCTCTCTTTTAACTTAGGTTATTCTACCAATTTAGAGGGTTATACAAATGCTTCCTCAGGTTTCTCCTCCTCCAGCATATCCTTCTCCCTAAACACCACCTCTAACCCTAATAATGCTTCATACCCTTGTCTTGGGGATTGATAAAAAACTAATAAGAGCACAGTAGTTATCTAATAATTTAAATAATAATTATGAACATATTAATAAACTAAAAGTTTTACAATAGAGTAGTTTATAGCACCAAAATATGCCACTAGGCAACATAACATGGCTTTCGAGAAAATACTTAAAATATTCATAATATCAATCTCTATAACATATAAAAAGTTATACACTAAAGTTTTACTAATACAAGGTTATCCTCATTTTTTGGTAATGGAAATAGAAATTTAATTGAAAAAATCAAAAAAAAAAAAATCATATTTTTGAATATTAAGATTGGCATAATATGATGTACCTCAATCCAAAAAAATTTCCCAATTTGGAATAGCCCAAAGTAGCTCAATATCCCTTATTCCTCTTCCAAATTCATTTCTTTCTCTCCCCTATTTGGATGGCTCACTCAATTAAATGGAATTAAATAGTGATTTTAAAATATATTTAAAGTTTTGTTAATGACTTAGCACTTTGGTGCGACCACTTAGCATTGACGTGCAAGTTTAAAAATCTAAATTCCATAACTTACAACATTGTAATGTCACTCTTTGGTGCCTAGGTGTTGGTACAGCACTGAGGCGCCCAAACACTTAACATTTGGGCACTCAAATAGTAACATTTCTCAGATTTTGTCAAAATTCACTCCATACCCTTAGGACTTATTCTAGAACAAATGCAACCTTTTTCAAGAAATAAAATAATTTTAAACACATGCAAATGGGTTCAAATACTAATTATTCAATAGGCTTCTTGACTTCAAATTGGGTCAGATCGATTTGATCAGAATTCTAAATTTGGAGGTCTCATATTGGCTATCTCTAAAGGCCATTAAAAATTATTAGTGGTTATCTTTTTAATTAAAGCATAAGCTTCATAAAAAGGCTTGCACATTAAAGAACCTCCCACTGCATCATCTATGATGGACCTAAGGGAACATACTAACCCATTATAAAAGATTAGGATAATAATCAATCAGGAAAAGCATAATATGGGCATTTCATAAGCAACTTCTTAAACCTTTACTAAGCTTCATAAATGTATTCTCCATCTAATTGGTTAAAGATGTGATATCATTCCTAAGCTTAGTTATCTTAGATGAATGTAAGTATTTTACTAGGAACTTATGGGCCAAATTGTTCCAGGTGGTAATGGAGTTGGGGTTAAGGAATTAAACCACATCTTTACTTTGTCTCTTTATAAAAATTGGAGCAGTTTAAGTCTAACATCATCATCATAGAGTTTGTTATTTTACATATATCACAAAGAAACTAGTAATATGCAAGTTTGGATCTTCTACAAGGGTTCCACCAAACTGTAAGTTTTGTACCATCTGAATGATTGCAAGTTTAAGCTCAAAATTATTAGCTTGGATGTTGGGTCTACAAATTCTCTGATAAATTTTATCTACTAATGGGTTAGCAAAATCCCTAAAAGGTCTGGGCTCATAATTCTTATGAATTAGTTGTCCTTTTTAAAATAATTTTATTAATATTTTAGCTTAATCTTTTTTTATTGATTTTTCTTTTATTTATGGGTTAGAAAACACTTCTTAACTGGGTTCTACTGTGCATACAACAATAAACATTATATGAAAATGAAAATCACAACCCAATTTATAACTAACAAAGCAATAATACACTAGTATAACAAATGTAATAACCATACAACAAAAATAGGCTAAACAAGAATGAAGAAACAAGTAAATCAAAAATCCTTTAAGTAATATAAAGTATATATTGAGATATTACCACTATCCCTAGTAAGGTGCAAAAAACTTGATGTGTGTTCACAACCCTAGCACTCTATGTCAATTAAGGGAGTTCACTAGAATCTTCTCAAGTGCATATGTCATGTCAAGTAAAATAATAGTGAGTAAAGTATCATTCCCATGAGGATAATTGTGATATAAAAATTACTTCATTACTACCATGGGCGGATCCCCATTGAGCTGAGGGGGGGGGGCAAATGCCCCCCCTCAAATTTTTTTTTTTTTAACTTTAGAGTGATATTTTGGAATATTTTGGGTATTTTGGGTATTTTGCCCTCTCTCAAAAATTTTTTTTTGCCCTCATTTAATCAATCCTTAGCATCTTTGCCCATCCCCCACAAAAAATTTTTTTTTGCCCACCCTGAAAAAAGAAGTTGGATCCGCCCCTGATTACTACACTTATGGATTGCTTAATTAATTTATCTGACCATGAAATTTAAAAGCTGGTGCTAATGGATCAACTAAATCTATCTAGAAGAAATGATATATTAAGATAGCCCTGAACTTATGTTAGTTAAGAATTCATGGTCATTTAGATTGATATTTTATTTGTGTTGCTTTGGATCAAGCATGAGAAACTTCATATATCTATCAAGCTCATTAGAGTTTTTAATAAAGATACACTTCACGAAGATTTTCAATCTCCTTCAGGATCTAAGATTTCAAGCCACCATATGTCTTGAGAAATATTTTAGTCATACATTCTAATTAAAGCAAGTAAAGTAGTCTTTAGTATAATTCAAACAAAAATTATAAGAGAACATAAAGCGTAGATATAACTATGAATATCTTTCAAGAACTTATTATAACAAACTCTCATTACACAAACTCCACTTTCCTTGGCTTACACACGCACACTGTCCACTCCACTAAACTCTACCTAAGATTGCTTACAATAGTAAAATATGCTATCCAACATAAAAAAGTTTGACCATGATATTTAAATTTATGACCCATACTGCCATAGTGCCAAAATCCTAATAATGGTAGCGCTGTGACATTCCCAATTTGAGCTAAAGCTATAACGCTGATATTCTTGTCTATCGCAGTGCTTTGCTAAATCGATGAGTTGTTCTCATATTATAACTAAATTAACTGCTATGCAATGACGCTCATGAAATTTGGTACTGTGGTGACCAGATCAATGTGGAAAGGTTTTTGGAGATCTTACACTACAACATGTGGAGGAAACTATGGCACTGTCATTTGGCATGCTATAGCGCCATGCACTCTTTCTTGATCCATATTTAGAGCTTGAATGTTATCCTACTAGGAATATTTGTTCATTTTTTTAGCTCTTTAAGTATATTCTCCTACACAAAATCTTCAAGTAAGGCATTTTTAAAGAAAAAAGGATAGTATAAAACTGTTCACCTCATTTTTGTATGAGGTCATTAGGATCCATCCAGACTCTGGCAAGTTAATCTGATGATTGAAAATCATCTAGTTGTCAATCATCTAGAAATCAATCTAGACTTCAATCCATACCTCAACCTAGACCTCAATCCAGACTTCAATCCAGACATAAACCCAGACCATTATTTAAACTTCAATCATGACTTCAATCTTGTCCTCAATCCAAACTTTAAACTAATATTAAAGTTTAAATAAATGGGGCCTAAGAAGAGGAAAAGAGACCCAAATCGGCACAATAGGAGAATCCAACTCAACATCCAAATGGTGAGTCCATTTCACCACTTTCATATAACAATTTTGAACAAAATAGGATCTATGGGAAAAAATTCTGCAATAATCAAAATCATTCTCAAGTTTTATCAAAACATTCCGATTATTGAGCACAGTAACTGAAAAATCCCCAATCAACTTTAAACTAAAACAAAATTTCCGAATGGCTTCGACAGAGGGTCTCCGCCCCGGAAAACGACCAACCAAAGAGAACTCAAAAGGCTTAGCAAGCGACCTAATTTCATCATCCGAAATAAATAGCGCCGGCAAGCCACGATGGGAAGAAAAATTCAGAGCTGGAAAAGAGGAAGAAGAAATACTCGAAACCGCATCCTTGAACGAAATAGGAGCCGCTATTCCGCTCAGGAAACGAGGATCACGTATACGGGAAGCCGCCATACACGAAACCAAGAGCAAAGAGGAAAAAAAATCGCTCACCAGACGAAAGCGAAGAGGAGGCGGCGGAAGGGACGAAAGAGGCGTAACCCTAGCAGAGCCATTGGCAGTGTTTTTAATTTTCAGTGTTGATTTTATGCACTAAACAATCAAAATTAAACGCTATTTATTACGAAATTTTTTAACTAAAAAACTGCTTTAAAAATATCTTGTTGAAATACTTAGTTTTTAGTTAACAAATTTATAATTTCGTAAATGATCGTGAAAAAAATCTAATTTCGTAAATGATCAAGATAAATTTTTTAAAATGATTTTCTAGTTTCGCAAATGAACGGTTTTCCGTTTTTAGTTAATTTTTTAACCGACCATTTTATTTACGAAATTAGAAATTAGAAATTAGCTCCCTCAAACTAATCATTTCGTAAATCGCATTTAATTAGAAATTTGTTAACCAAAAACTGAAAAGCCGATCATTACCCAGTTTTTTAGTTAAAAAATTTCGTAATAAATGTCTTTTATTATTTTTTTTGGTAAATGACTGTTTAGGGCTTAAAGTTAACATCAAATGCTATAAATCTTCTTCATTACAGCTCCATTCACCAATTGGTTAGGAGTTGTAATGAACGTCATTTAGTACGAAATTAGAAACTTTTTAACTAAAAACTGCTTTTTAAAATGCTTTCCCAAACGCAACCAAAGAAAATCCATTACGCTGCCAACGATTACTTCCACTATATCTGCAGTTACTTGAGGTAGCTGGCAATTTTTTTTCCCAAGTAAAAGACAGTAACCATGATTTAGTCATAAATAATCAGATTTTATAAGATAAAATTAATTATGCAAAGAGAAATATTTACTCGATTTGTGTCATTTGGCTTAAAAACAATTAGAAAATCAAAATGTCCATTTATATAAGCTTGATGCTTCCTTAGGTTTCGTTTGGGACGATTTTCTTACTGCTTCTTAAAGTAGCTTTTTAGTAAAAAATTGAATTTTTTGTACTAAAAAGTTGTTTTAAGAAACAGTAAAAAAGTCATCCCAAACAAACCCTTAGTCAAATAATAGAAATCTATGCTTAGATATTGATAATATTTAAATGACAGTTGTGGATCATTTAAGTTTGAAAATGAGTGAAAATATTTGATTGGGAATTATTTACAGAAAATAGTAATTTTCAAAATTTTAGAGAAAATAGTAATATTAATTTTTGTCTTTAAGGGAAATAATTTAGGGTAGAAAACAATAATATAGCCCTTTTGATTGAACTCACTATAAAATGAATTTTTATTTATTTATTTTATAAATTACTTAATTAAAGATTTAACTAATTACATAATTAATTTTCTCTTAAAGTTTTAGTTTTTAATGATTTTGGAAGTAGTTAATTACAGCTTTACCTAATTACATAATTAATAATATTTTAATTATGTGGATATAAAAATAGTTGTGAAAAAAGTGATATTTGTAACTAATAATATTTTTTTGTTGATGATTTAAATAAAATTTAAATTGCCAATCAGATTCTTCGTTTTGAAGGAACTACAAATTCATTATCAGAAATTATCAGTAGATAAAAAAAATAAAAAAATTATCGGTAGAATCCTTTTGAAAAAGAAAAATCATTTAGAAGTCTTATTATCATTTAGATGTCATATTACGAGTAATAATAATAATAATCAAGATAGAAAAAAGAAAATTTTCAATTTTTACAAAAAAATAAACTTTATTTCCGTTTACTGTTTTTACTAATAATTCTTGGAGCAAGATATAAAAACAGAAATTCTTGTAATTAGATATAAAAACAGAAATAAAGTTTCTGTTTTTCTATTTTAACTAAGAATTCTTTATTTCTGTTTTTTTTTTTCTATTTTTACTAAGAAATAAACTTTATTTCTGCTTTCTGTTTTTACTAAGAATTCCTGTAACAACATAAAAAAAAAAAAAAAAAAAAAAAAAAAAAAAAAAAAAAAAAAAAAAAACAGAAATATCTTGTAATAAGATATATCTTAGTAAACACAGAAATAATGTTTTTACAAGGATCTAATCACGAGATTCTTATTTTCTTATAAAAAATAGAAAAAACAGAAATAAAGAATTACTAGTTAAAATAGAAAAATGCTCTGTTTTTATATCTCATTACAAGAATTTCTGTTTTTATATCTTATTACAAGAATTCTTAGTAAAAACAAAAAACTGAAATAAAGTTTATTTCTTTGTAAAAATAGAAAAACAGAATCTTTTAATCTCTATTTTTCTATTTTTATTGAGAAATAAACTTTTTTATGTTTCAACCTCATTTCTTTCTCTCATGTAGCTTCTATTTCTTTTAGGATCTGTATACATCATCTGTTTTTTTTTTTTTTTTTTTTTTTTTTTTTTTTTTTTTTTTTTTTTTTTTTTTTTTTTTTTTGTGGCTCTTCTATATAGCTCCAAGCCTCCAACCAAGTGGCTCTTCTATATAGCTCCAAGCCTCCAACCAAACTTTATATACTCAACCTCATCTGCAGACACTCAATTTTCAGAGTTGGATATCCATTTCTCAGTTAATATTCTCCCCTCCGAGTACGCTCATTTATTTTTGTTTGTATAAAATTAGCTTTAATTAATTTTCCAAAATTACATATATTATTTCCAAACAGCCAAATAATCTACATTGTTCTGTGAATATATATCGTTCAATTTTAATCTTGGAAAATTATATTTGAATATACTGCTATCAAATCATTTCCAAATTTTCTTAAATCAATTTTAGAATATTTTAATTTATGCATTATTTTTTAAAACAAGGCTTAAATTGTTATATTTTTCTTTGGCTAGTTTTAATTCTATACTATATCTTTTAATTAAAAATAATTCCTAACATGCTCATTATACAGTAACAATAAATATTCTACTCTTATATGTTTTCGATAATTGTTCAACCTGCGAAAATTTATAAGATATTTATACGAGACACTTGATCCCATAAATTGTGAGTGGATTCTCTCAGAAACTAGATTGTTGTGAATGATTAATGAGTTCCATATTGAAATAAAGAAAAACTAGTATAATACCAAGAGACTTATTTCTCGCATGTATCATTTTAGACGGCTGATGTGTTATATGATACATTGTTTATAATAATCCCTAAATTCTTGAAGATACAATAATCCTTAAATTCTTGCAGAATTTATTTGTTTAGGAATTTAGTTCGAAAATTCTTCATAAATAAATTTGTTTTAATGTTTTTAATAATTTTTGTTTTAGGAATTTCTGTTTTAATGTCTTTTTTTTTTAATGTCTTAATGTTTTTAGAAAGTCAAGTATTTAGAAATTTGTTTTTCTAAAGTTGTTTTAATTTTTTTAGAAATATCTGTTTTTAATGTAAAACATATAATAAAAATTTGTTTTAATGTAATTTCTGTTTTAAATTAAAAATAAAAAATAGTTTTCATAAATTTGTGTTAATGTTTTAATTTTTTTTAGTAAAATCGGTTTTTAGGAATTACCTTAAAACAAATTTAGAATTTCTGTTTTTAATGTAAATTGTAATTTGTAATTTCGGATACTTAGGAATTTTCACATTTTAATTACAAATTATAAAAAAAATTTAAAAATTAAATTTGTTTTAATGTAAATAAAAAATTACAATTTTGTAATTTAACTTTAGAAGGTTTTACAAATAATTCCTAAAAACCATTTACAATTTCCTTAAATGATAATAAGTAAAGCTAAATTGCATTTTTATTGCTTATAAACTTGAGGAATAATAATCAATGATTGTCAAATTTAATATTTTTATTTTTATTTAACTTTAAAAGGTATCTATGAGGAATAAATGTGGCTCTTACCGACAGGAGTTTTTATTTGGTCCGGTGCAAGGACCTAGAGGAAGGTTCGGTTTTGCCTAAAAAAGTGCAAATACCGAGTTTTTTGAAAAAATATCGAGTTTTTCAAAAAACTCGGCATTTGCACTTTTTACCTATTTTTAACTAAAACCGAACCTTCCTCTACATCCAGTGAAAGGACCTAATAATTGCTCTACCGATAGAGCCTTTGACTCCCACCATAAAATTATTGCTTTTAGTAGTTTATATAATTTAATGAACATTAATCAGCTTTTACTCCGACTACAGCAGACAGCGACCTCATATGTTAAATATAACTTTAATTCACATCACAGTGTGATCACTGTATTCAATCAGACCTAAAAATACACACACCTAATCACTATAATTCAAATAAAAAAAATATAGTAATAATTATTATAAATTATTAAAAGCAATAATTTTATGGTGGGAGTCAAAGGCTCTGAAGGCAAGAGCCTTACGCCACCTGCTATTTTTTAAAAACACTTATTCCTCGTATATGCCTTTAAAGTTAAATAAAACAAACATATTAAATTTGACAATGTTTTTTTTTTTGGGAAATTTTAGGGGCTTCGCCCGTATATTAAAACCAAAAGGAAACATAAGTTTTTCTACCCAACAGCAAAAACTGGGTAAGAAAAACGAACAGCAAGAAGTAAAGATAGACTAAGAAGACTAACAACAAAGCAATAAAAAAAACTAAGCCAGCAAAGGCCAAAAAGCCACGGACTCAGGAAAATGGAGCTAACAGGTAAAGCAAACCATCATCGAATAGTTCAGCAGAAATCAGTCCTCCATGGTTGCCAGAGAGATCAAAATAATCACCGAAACCTGAACTGAAGGCAAAACAGAGGAACGACATACCAGGCCATCCAAAGGAGCAGAGCCCTGGTTGCCACCAAAAAGCAAAAGAATTCTTATAAGCAGTACAGCGGGGCGGAAATGAGATCAATTCTGGCCGTCCAAAGGAGGAGATAATCTGAGGCACCTCGTCACTGTTAGCTCCGCACATCATCATCCTGCTGTAGAGGGTAAGATCCCTCTCAAAAATAATGAAATAACCGAAAAAAGTAGACCACCAAAATTCATCAAAACTTCTCTGGAATAAGCAGACAACCCGGACATCAAAATTCCACATCCAACCAGCCAACCTTGTGACCCAACAGAAACAGTAAAAATTACCCCTCCAAAAATTGCCCATCCAGAAATGGTCCATCCAGCAAAAAACAACCACGCCCCAATCCTCATATACCAGCAAAACAATTAGGAAATGAACTAAACAATTCATCCTTGGCTTTCCAATGTGAAACTTTAGAGCTAATGGCCATAGCAATCTGCTTACCCACCTCAAAAATATTCCTCTGAGAACTAGAAAATCTTCGATCGTTACGTTCTCTCCAAAGGAAGTAGATAACAAAGCAAATTACAAGATAACAGAAATTTTTTTCAACAGCATTAAAAGTGCCAATTTCCTCCAGAAATTCAAATAGCTGCAGAGTAGTGGGTCTAAAGAGAAATCCATTCAGGATAGGCAGCAGGGAAGAAAGAACACCGAAAGAGAAATCACAGGAAAAAAATAAGTGGGCATAACTTTCAATTCCCCTCCGGCACAGGGGACAAGCAGAGCTAATAAAAATGTTCCTCTTGGCCAAAATATCCGCCGTTTTCAAACCATTTTAAAACAATAGCCAAGCATAAGCTGAATATCTAAGAGCCGCCCTCTTGTGCCAAACAAATTTAGCCCAGGCCACCTCCTGAACATTATCAAAATAATACAGCCTAAAAGTTTTGAAGGTAGGCTTATCGAATTTCTTCCAAGCTAAAATAGTAGAGGAAGGGTCCTGAAGTGGAATAGAAGAAATGAGTTGCTTCAGCCAAATAGGAAAACTGCTAGGAATGCACCACACATTCCCACTAGTATAAGAACTAATATCATCAGGGCAACCGATAGGAGGAGTAAAAAAATCAGCCAACTTGTTCCCATTAAGCCACGGATCCCAAAAAAAGGAGAGAAATGTATTTTCCGGGGAAACCTGAAGCTTAATATCAGTAATGATATTACCAGCAATGCCATGAATGAACTTCCAGAATTTCGAACTAACTGTGGGAAGGTTTTTCCAAGGGGAAATGTACTTGTGTCTAAGCCAATCAAACACCAAAGACTTAGTATTATACATCCTCGAAAGGAAGGAGCAACCAAAACCGTGGTATAAAGATTGAATACTAGGGATACCAATTCCCCCCAAATTGATAGGTAAACAGGTGTCACGCCAAGCCATCAGATGTAGCTTCTTACCCTGAGAGGATCCATGAAAGAGAAATCTAGAGCAAATTCTGTCAACATATTTAAAGCAAGCCTTAGGTATGATAGCTCCCCTAATCCAATATGCCAGAGTATTAGCAATAGTAAATCTCAAATATTGAACACGACCTGCAAAAGAAAGAAATTTGACTTTCCAACCATCAAGTAGAGTAGAAATTCTACTCAATAGTGGTTGTAAGTGAGAAAATTTAAGCTTTTTGGGGGAAATGGGAAGTCCCAAATATTTGAAGTGGTAATCAGAAGGAGTGAAGCCCAGAATATTGGATATGGAATTAGCCAAGGAAGTATTATTGGAGAATAAAATGGAGCACTTGGCATTATTGACATGAAGACCAGAAGCAGAGCCAAAATCCTTAAGAAAATTAGACAAGGCCCAAGCATTAGCAATTGAAGCAACTCCAAAAACAAGGACGTCATCCGCATATAAAAGATGCTTGAGAGAAGATGTGCCATAAGGGATACCAGTAAAAGGTCCTTCCTCCAAAGAGCAAGATAGTGCATCCATAGCAATCACAAAAAGCAAAGGCGAGGGAGGGCAACCTTGCCTTAAGCCAGCGGCAGAGGTAAAAAACCCATGCAGAGACCCGTTGATGCAGACTGAAAAAGGGACATCATGAATACAGCATTTTACCCACGAAATAAATTTTTCAGGGAAGCCTTTATCCCTCATTCTAGAAATAAGAAAATCCCAAGAAAGCGAGTCAAATGCTTTCCGAATATCCAGTTTGGCACAAAAAAACTTCCTAGAAGATGTACCATTAAATTCTCTAAGCACTTCCTTAACCAAAATAATGTTATCCGTAGAAATACGCTTAGCAATAAAGTCGGCCTGACTGTGGTGGATAATGTGAGGCAAGACACACTTAAGCCTATTAGCAATGATCTTCACAATAAGCTTATAAAAAACATTACAAAGAGAGATCGGCCGGTAGTCAGAAATATTCGTGGCATGCTTGTTTTTAGGTATAAGGGTAATTGCAGAAGCCTTAGCACACCTAGGAAGTTGAGCACCCGAGAAAAAACTTTTAACCGCGGTGGTCACATAGAAGCCAATAATCTCCCAAGCCCCCTTGAAAAATTCAAAAGTGAAGCCATCGGGGCCGGGAGAGAAAGAGGAGGGCCCCGCAAAAATAACATCATTAATTTCCAGGTCCGTAACAGGAGCAATTAAAGGTTCCATGAGATGCACGGGGATAGAATCCCCCTTGGGAAATACCATGACAGAATTTTGTATAGGTAAAATGGGGTTGTACAACTTCTTAAAATGTTCCACAATTGCAGTAGCAATATCATTGGGGGAGGTGAAATGCCCCTCTTCAGTAACAATTTCCTTAATCCTAGAAGAGTTAGCACGAGATTTAATTCGAGCATACAAGAAGCCCAAATCATCCTCCCCGTTACTTAGCCACTTAGCCTTAGCCCGCTGAATGATCCAAGAACTCCATGCCCCTTGCATAGAGGAAATATTAGCATTAATGTCCTTCAATAAAGCATTAAGTTGAGGATCTAAAGGATTACATTGAAGTTGCTCCAAACATAAATTTTGCTTATGGCAGAGCTCCACCATTTTGGACTTTAAGAAATGGTCATTGTTCCAATGTTTTTGTTTGAGCTGAAACTTGAGGTTTTTGAGCTTAGCATAAAGATTAGAAATAGGACTTCCATCATGATAAATGGCAAAAGAGGAAATAAGAGTGTCCCAAAAACCATCCATCTTGAGCCAAAATTTTTTAAATCGAAATCTGTTAGCATTGAAATAGCTGTCACCCGAAGAAAGCAGCAAAGAAGAATGATCTGAGCAATTGGGGGGAAGCACTTTGTAGTAGGAAGAGGGAAAGCTATGAAGCCACTGATGGTTGACAAGCATTCTGTCAAGCTTAATGTGGATAGGGTCATCCACCCGACCATTGTGCCAAGTATATTTCAAACCAACAGATTTCAAATCCAAAGTGCCCGAATTGAAAATCCAATTGTTAAACTCACCCAGCCTGCTAGGGTGAGTTTGGTTGCCCCCGGATTTATCACCAGGAACCCGAAAACAATTAAAGTCGCCCATCACAATCCACGGGGAGGAGATAGCCTCAGCCAGCTCCAGAAGAGATTGCCACATAGAAGCTCTCAGGGCAGGGGAGTTAGCCGCATAGACCACAGTAATGATGAAAGGGGGGAGGGCTCCAAAATGGAGCACACCGTGAATGAATTGAGAAGTGGAGCTAGTAGGGTGGAAAGTGATGGAAGAAGAATTCCATTTTAACCAAATCCGGCCACAAGCAGATAAATTGAAATTATTACAGCTTTGCTCATTAGGAAAAACCTGGTGCGTGTAAGAAAACCAGGGGTCAGAGAAGGAAGGAGAGGAAATTTTGGCTTCAAGGATACAAATCATATCGAGGTGATGACTGTTAACTAAATTCTTAACCGCAAGAACCTTCTCAGGCTTGTTGAAACCTCGAATGTTCCAGCACCCGATAGATGGTAAAGTTTGTAAGGTCATTTAGACTTAGAAGGGGGTTGTGCTTTCTTAGCACCTTTAGATCTAGTGGATTTAGCATGTTGAGATTTTTGGGATTGACCTTTATCAGGAATTTGATCCTTTTGACGCTTAGAGGAAGAACCATCAGCCTCAGAATGAAGGTCAGATTGATCCTCATTCAGCAAGACAGAGAATTTATTAGGAGACGTAGGGACAGTAGTTTTTTGCCGAATGTGCTCAAAAGAAGAAATAAGAGCACAGTTAGGCGAATTGGTTTGACTGTTGTCCTCAAGAGAAGTGGTAGGTAGCTCCGACGAAAGAAGATCCTCAAGTGGAGAGTTTAAGTTAGGGATATGAGTTTCCAATGTGTCACCCAAAACAGGAATCTGTTGGGGGGCAGCAGGTGGAGGAGGCTGTTCAACCAATTGAATGGATTGAGACATGGAGGTAGCGGGATGAGGTGTAGTGGCATCGGTAGGGGGAGGGTTGATCTCGGGCTGAAGAACTGCGGCGGAGACTGGAGACGGTAGAAGAGCAGGAGAGCGGGCATTGGCAATGACAACAGAAGAGGGAAGAAGAGCGGGGCCCGGAGGCTTGGGCGGGCGAGATGGGTGTCTAGCTCGACTAGAGCTTCTTCCCCTGTTTGGGGGTCGGGCAAAAGGAACAGTCTGAGGCTTCTTGTGGCATAAATTTGACGGATGGACGAGAGAACCGCACCCGGAACGAGGAACCGGTTTCCAGTCGTAAATTACTTGCAAAGCCATGTCTTCCCCGTCCAAAGAGATAGGAATCTCATCAGGGAAAGTGGAATTATTAGTGACAGAAACACATACGCGCGCGTAAGTCAAGCGGGTCTTACGCGCAGTAAGAGCGTCCACCGCCAGAGGATGTCCGACAAAACTGGCAATTTTAGAGATGGCCATGGGGTTCCATACAGCTAAGGGAAGATCCACAATCTTGATCCAGATGGGTATAGAATTACATTCATCCCTTTTAGGTTTAAATTTCGGCGTCCATTTCTGGAGGATAAACGGCCTCCCGAAAAGGAACCACGGCCCTCCAGTCCAAACATCCTCAAAATCTTCAGGTGAAGAAAATTTGAACAAGAAAAAATCATCATTAAGCGAGAGAAGTTCAACCGAACCTTTCAAGTTCCAAACCTTCTTGATTGCGTTCTGCAAACTCAGGTAAGTTGGTCGCGGACCGAGGGAGTAACCAACCAGCGAGCCGCCCCAATCCGGCACCCCAAGGTCCAGCTCGACAGCAGAGAAAGGCACCCTCGTCGCGGGGTTGACGAACGTAACAGAGAAACTATTAGCCATCGGATCATGATGAGTAAGATTGCCAATGAAGTTGAGATGGGAGGGGCACCCCCTCATGAAAGAGGGTGAACGGCGGGAGAAAAAACGCCGGGGTTGAGGCGGCGCCAAAACCCTAACAGAGCGTGGTATTGGTGCAATCGTTTAACGTATCAGTTCACTCCTCAACAATCTGAAATTTGTTTTATTAGGAATAGCGCTAGGAGATACTTGGATATCCCCAGAAGATTTTGTGGTTAGTGTAGATCCAATAAATTTGACAATCATTTAGCTGCAATTTATCTTTACTTTGTACTATATTAAAATTAAAAATTTTCCTCCTGAGCCTTACGCCACCTGTTATTTTTTAAAAACACTTATTCCTCGTATATGCCTTTAAAGTTAAATAAAACAAACATATTAAATTTGACAATCATTTAGCTGCAATTTACTTTACTTTGTACTATATTAAAATTAAAAATTTGAAATTTTCAAAAATTCTATTTTTTTATAATAATTAGTTTAGATGTAAAAAAATTAAAAAAAAAATCTTTTTTTTATAATAATTAGATTATATGTAAAAAAATTAAAAAAAAAATAATTTTTTTTAAAGGAAATTTTGGGGCTTAACCCGTATCTTGATAAAAAAAGAATTACAAGTAAATCAAAACACAACTCAAAAAGAATTACAAGTAAAAAATAAGCTGAGAGCAAAAATCTTGAAGAACCAAAATATTAAAACAAGTCTTAGTAGGGCTCAGGAGAAGCCAGAACTGACACAAAGCAATGAAGAGATCACAGTCGGAGCAGCTCATTGCCTGTACAAAATGGCTGAAGTGAGAATAGACCCTGGTTGCCATCAGAAAAACCACACAAACGATCTAGCAGGGTGCAACATGCCAGGCCAAATTCAGGACCAATTAGCAAGCGGAAAGATGAGGCCCACCAGGGGTAGAAGTAGACACAGTGTCATTGACATCATCATCGCCCAAAGATATCCAAATAGCCAGCTCGAAAAGACATGTCGACTCAATGAAATATACGTACAGATAAGGCGGCATCGGTGTGCTAGGGTTTGGCGATTTTTCTCCCGGCAAAACACCTCCTTCAGCATCTTCTCCGCCATCGCCGGAGGGATCCTATGGATCCCTCCCTCTACTCCACCGCCTTTCCACCTCTCCCCAACTCCTCTTCTCCGGCGGGTACCTCCTGCCCTTTGCCTTGGGACCGTGTTTTTTCTGATTCATCGAACGTCTGTGAGTTCAACATCTCCTCCCTTCCTACACCGGAGGAAATCATCGATTTTCCCTCTGATGACATTGCGGGAGCTGTTGATGAGTGGAATCTCGCTCTGGTAGGCTATTCCCTTGGTAAAAGACCGTTTTATGAGGCTCTTCTCAATGCTGTAAAAAAACTGTGGAATCTCAAAGGTAACATCAAACTGGTTTCTCTTAGTGAAGGTTTTTTCCTGTTCAAATTCTCTTGTGCCGAAGATTATGAGATGGTTTGGACAAAGGGTTCGTGGTTCATTTTCGGTAAACCATTCATTTTTAAAAAATGGACTTCTCATTTTTCTCCTGAAACAGACGAGTACTCTACAGTCCCAATTTGGTTCAAGATACATGATTTACTGTTGTGTTGTTGGACACCGATCGGAATTTCAAAAATTGCAACAAAAATCGGGAATCCACTAGCTGTCGACAGCCTCACTGCGTCTAAATCTAGACTTACATATGCACGAGTTTGTGTTCAAGTTGATTCCTCTGCTACATACCCGGCCACTGTTCCTATCACGGTTGAAGGTAAACTCTTCAACCTGAAAATTCAATACGAATGGCGTCCTTCTCTCTGCAATTTCTGCAAATCCTTCAACCACCAATCAGCTTCCTGCCCATCCAACCCAAACCCCAAGCCTCTTCTTCCACCTACTACCAATCGTGGTAGGAGCACAAGCCGAAGACCCAGACCACCTTCTAAAAATCCTACGGGCATTCTTCCGAACCCGAATATCTTGACGGTACCTCCTCCCGCCTCAACACACGATTTAGCTCCTCCTTCTCTTACTGACGTTGCAATTATTCCTTCCTTTATCCTTGCTGCGTCTTCTTCCCTAAACCCACCACCTACTGTTTCTACTACACCTGCTATTCCTATTACTACTGCTGTTAATCCTCTTCCCTCAGACTTTCACTCTTCACAGCCTGTAGCTACGGCTATTCCTAACCTTAACGATCCCACCCTGCCTACTTCATCCTCATCTGAATCCCTTCTTCCTTCCCACATTCCTCCTCCACCAAATACTATCTCTCCGAATAAATTCTCTATCTTGCAATCCCTCTCAGATTCTGAAATTGCTTCCAACTTTGAACCTGCTACAAACACCTTCCCAGTTTTTGAACCCGTTGTCCTCTCACCCCAATCAAAAGCTGAAACTTCCTCACCAATCTCCAATTCTAAGCCCTCAACCTCCCAACAAAATACTGCTCCTCAGTCTCCTAGAAATACAAGAGGGAAAGGTGCCAAGAAAGGCCCCAAGCCTAAAAAGAATCATTCATGACTCATCCAAATATTGTAGTTTGGAACATCAGGGGTTTCAACAACCCTGACAAAGTTTTGTGTTGCAAAAAATTAGCTCAAGAACACGACATTGATATTTTCTGTCTCTTAGAAAATCGTATTTTACTTCAGAATCTAGATGATCCTTGGTTCTGTTCATCGCACAAGATTTTTGACAACGAACTGTGTTGTCATAACTTTCATACCGCTGCACCTGGTCGTATTGGGATCAAATGGAACGCTAGTAAGGTCAACTTCTCACCTACGTTTATCTCTAAGCAAGTTATTGCTGGCATGGTTTACAATGGTAATCTTCCTCCTTTTCTATTATCTGTTGTCTATGCTTCCAATTTTTTTGAGGAACGAAATATTCTATGGGATGAGCTTAGACAAATCTCAGATAGTATTGGTTTGCCTTGGGCTATTCTTGGAGACTTCAACTGTTGCAGGTTCCCCTCCGAAAAATATGGTGGGAATGCTTTAAACCATTCCAAGCTGGCTCCTCTCAACTCATTTATTTTTGATGCACATCTTGAGGATCTTCCATCTTCTGGTAATTTCTTCACATGGTTTAATCAAAGGGAGGACAACCCTATCCACCTGAAGCTAGATCGTGTGCTCATTAATGATTCTTGGATTTCTGCTTATCCAAACTCCTTTTACAAAGTTTGTAACAGTCTTGTTTCAGACCACACTCCTCTGATTCTCAAATCCAAATTGGTAAGGGCCTCTTCTAAAAGGTTTATGTTTAAGAACTTTTGGTGTAAGATCCCAGAATTTTGGGATATTCTTATTAACATTTTTGCCTCTCCCTCCCAAGGCAATCCTATTAGTTCTCTCTACCATATGCTAAACCTTTTGAAGAAAGAGATCAAGTCCAAGAAATGGGTGAATTCTAATCATTTAGAGACAAAGTGTGCTAAACTTTCCTCTTTGCAAAATCAAATTCAACTTAAAGTTGACTCTGACCCTCTTAATGTCAACTTCTGTACTCAGCTTAAGAAGGTTAATTGTGATTATGCCTACTACAACTCTATGAGAGCTAATTGGATTATTCAGAGATCCAAAGTTAATTGGTTAAAGAATGGAGAGGAAGATTTAAAATTCTTATACTCCAAGATTCACCGAAGGAAATCTCAAAATTTGAGCATCTTACATTCCTCTATTTGCAATAATGATTAGGCTCAAGCTGATAATATTCTTTATTGTTGATCACTTCAAGGTTCTCTACAACTCTCCAAAGCCTCCACTAGTTGATTTGAGTATCATTCCTAGTGGCAATCTCTTATCTGTTGAAGCTATATATTCCCTTATCATTCCTGTAACTAATGAGGAAATCCATGAGGCTATTAAGTCTGGCTGTAATTCTTCAGCTCCTGGCCCAGATGGCTTTAATTTTGGTTTTTACAAAACAACTTGGTCAATTACTGGACCTATGGTTTGCAGAGCTGTTAAGTCTTTCTTCACTAAGAATTATCTCCCTAAAAGGGCCAAAGCTACTGCTTTAGCTCTTATCCCCAAGAAAACTCACGCAGACACCATTCAAGACTTTAGACCCATTTCTCTTTGCAATGTCTTTCACAAGATTATTGCCAAGATTATTGCTTCTAGAATGAAACCTTTTATGCAAGATATCATTCACCATAGTCAGGCTGCTTTTATCTCTAATAGACTTTCCACTGATAACTCTATTCTTGCGGCTGATATTATTGGTTACTTTAACAAGAGGCATCGGAACCAATACTTCTGTGCTAAACTGGATATTAGAAAGGCTTTTGACATTGTCTCCAGAGATTTTCTTTTTGCTAGACCGGCACAAAAGGGCTTCCCTCAGATTTTCATTAACTGGATTAAAGCATGCATCAATGATACTCACTTCTCTATTTGTATTGATGGGGGTTTGCATGGTTTTTTTAGTTCCTCTTCTGGGCTTAGGCAAGGATGCCCGCTTAGCCCCTACCTTTTCTGCATTATTATGGATGCCCTTTCTTGTATTATTGATGACTCCTCTCATCAAGACTGTTTTGAAGGCTTTAAGTTGGATAATTTTCAACTTACTCACCTTACCTATGCTGATGATCTTTTGGTTTTTGGTAAGGCTAATATTCAAAATTGTGACAACCTCATAACGAATTTGGATCTCTCCTCCAACCTTGCCGGCCTTCACCTTAACTTGCACAAGAGTTCCCTTCTCATCTCCCCTCTAACCAACATCTCCCCTTCTATTTCTCAAGCTCTCCACATTCATAATTGCTCCACCAAAATCTCTTACTTGGGTATACCTATTTCCTTAGGTAGATCCAAGATCTCTGATTTCTCCCCTTTGATTGAAAAAGTTACTAACTTGCTTTCCAGTTGGAAAGCAAAGCTACTCTCTTTTGCAGGTAGATTACAATTTATAAAGTATACTATTTCTAATCTGGTGGCCTATTGGATCCGTGGTTCTACAATCCCAAAAACTGTTTTGAAAGCTATTGCCAAAGTTAGTTCCAAGTTTTTATATCACGGCGACACTTGCTCTAAGAAAATGCACTTAATTTCTTGGAGTTCTACTACTAAACCTCTTTCTAAGGGAGGTCTGGGTATTGCAGCACTTAATGTTCTTAAAATTGCTTTTAACTGCCGCACCATTCTTAGAATGCACAACATTAAGAACCCTCTATCTAGTTGGCTGAGAACTAGATACATTTCACCTTGGAAACCTGGCAACTCCTCTAGTTCGGCTTTCTGGAAAAATGTCTGCTCTACTGCCATCATGTTTAAGACGAATTTCTGTTTTCATATTGCTCCTAATAGTCCTATCGATTGCTATTGGGATCATTGGGTTCTTAGTGATAGTTTTTCCTCTTTGTTTCCTGGACATAATTTTCCTTGGTCGTCTGGCTCTGGCTGTAACCTTGGAACTTGGATTTCTGATGGCTCGTGGTCTCTTCCTCCTTCTCTGAGTCCTAGTATTAAAGATATTATTCTTGATATTCCCATTGCTCTTAACTGCCCTTATCATATTACATGGGATAACAATGAGAATGCAACTTTTAAAGATTTTTACAATGAGAAAATTTTCTGATTCGGATGTGGACTGGTATCAATTAGTTTGACACAAGAAACATTCCATTAGATACTCTTCTTGCACCTGGATTGCTATAAATGGTGGTCTTAAAACTGTAGAAGCTTTGAGGTACAGAAATATTTTAATTGAGGACACTTCTTGCCCTCTTTGCCTTGGTTTTTTGGAAAACCGCTCTCACTTAATGTTTGAATGTGACTATTCATTTCAACTCATAACTATGCTCATTCCACAATTTAAGAATTTTTATTTGAGACCAAATATTGCCCAAGCTCTTCACTTTATTGATGGGCTGAACATCAACCGTGAAACTAAGGATGCTACCCTTCTTATTTTTCATGCTGATATTTACTTTATCTGGATTGAGCGTAATACCAAAAAGTTTAAAGGTAATGTTGTTTGTGTCACTACTCTTTATAATAGAATCTCTAGAGCTATTTGCCTGAAGTTGAACAAATGGAAAAATGGTCATCTCTTAATTCAAAAGTTGCAACTTTGCTACTGATAATTACTCCTTTGGGTTATTTCTGGGAACCTTTTTGCTGGTTCGTTTCTGTCTGGACATCATACATTTGACTGGCATATGGTTTTGTTCTTTCTGCTGTCTTATTGCTTCTATGCAATGGAATTTTAGTTTACTGTGGTTGGCTGGTTGGGCTGCAGTTCAAGTGGTTATCATTTGCATAGGTTTAACAACCTATATAGACTTTACAAGTGGTATTAGAGATTTATTTCAAAACTTAAAATTTAGACTACTTTTTAAAAATGATAATGGCTGCTTTTTGGAAATCGTAACACACATGAAGGTTATTTGATCACTAGACTTCCATTATTTAATAATATCCCTTTTAATTTGTATAAAACACATATGTCTACTTTTCTTCAATCGCTTGACTATCACATGTGGATTTTATTACAAGATGGATACCCTAGCCAACTAGACTAAAAAATGGCATTAGAACTAAAACACCGTTTACTGACTAGACTATAGAAGAATGTGAATTAGCTCAGTTAAATGTGAAATATTTAAATAGTTTCTTTTCTGCACTAAAATAAGAAGATTACATGCGTGTTTCTACTTGCAAAACTTGAAAAGAAATTTGGGCCAAACTTTGTATAACATATGAACTAATGGAATGAAACAATCTAGATTAGATATTTTATTATATGATTATGAACTATTTTATTTTAAACCAAATCAATCCATTTCTAACATGTATACAAGTTTCACTCAAATAGTTACTTCTTTACATGCATTAGATAGGAAACTAACGAATGTTGAAATGATTAATAAAATACTTTGTTGTTTGCTTATGACTTATGTTGCTAAAGGAATTGCTATTACATAGTCTAAGGAATTAAATATATATTCTATTGACAATTTTCTTGGATCACTAATATTTTACGAGTAAGGAGTGACTTAAAAATAGATTGATACAGGAGAAAAGCAAAAGGAGAAGAATATAGCTTTGAAAGTGGATGACTAGGAGAGTGATTAGTCGTCACTTGAGGATGAAGATAATATTACCTTAATGACCAGGAAATTTAGAAGTTTTCTAAAGTGGAAGCAAAAGAGACATCAATAGTAGAATAAAGGTAAGTTTTATAAGAATGTTAAGGTTTCTAACAATATTATTTGCTACGAATGCACGAAACTTGGACATGTCAAATTGGATTGCCTTAATGTTAAAGTCACTCCTAGCAAAGAGAATGTGGAAGAGAAAACAATTGTGAGGAAGGAATAGAAGAAATTTCAGTGAGGTTTTTAGGCATACTCGGCTTCAGATTCATCAAAAATAGAAAAGGAAGAAGAAGACACCAATCTGTGCTTAATGGTCGATAATATTGATCAGTCAGATTATGAAGATGTACTTGACTTAAGCTATAATGAATTACTAGAAGTTTTTGAAATAACTCATATGACATATAAAAAACTCAAAAAATGCATGGTAAGTTGAATTTAGATTTCCTAAAGTTATAGAAAAAGCTTGAAATCCTTAGAAAAGATTATGCACATATTGATAATAATCACATGAGTTTATTTGATGAATTTGATGATTTGAATAATCAAAATGAATTATTAAAATCATCCTAGACTTAATTAAAAAAAAAAAGAATTTAAAACTTTTAAAGATAAATCTGAAAGTAGATAGCACGATTTAAAATTTGATAATACTGTATTAGAAAATGCAAACTCATTTATTAGAGTGATAGTAAAATCTCTTGAGGATAATAGGATCCCCTAAACTTGAAGATTTTAATGATCCTATTTTAAAGTCAAAAATATTAAAACCTATGAAGGTATAACTTTATTATCGGAGATTAAAATATCTTTTTCCTAGAGTTAAGTGTTTTATTTGTGAAATGATTGAGCATATTTCACACACTTGTATTATTCATAGTAAAATTCACTTAGTGTGGAGACATAAGATGCATAAAAAAACCATATCATACATGCATCTAGTTTAATGTTCCCGAAAAAAAAAATCAAACTTATTTAGGTTCCCATGACTAACATTTGATTATTTTATAGAAACGCTCTTATAAAAGACCTTATAACAGTATTTGATACCTAGACAGTGATTGCTCGAAGCATATGACTGGAGACACTACATAATTCATATCGCTAGAAGCTAGGAATTGAGGCAAGGTTACACTGGGAGGTAATACCACTAGAAAAGTGGTAGGGACAGATATGATTGATAGCTTGAATAATTTTTTCATTGAAAATATGTTACTTGTAGAAGGCTTAAAGTATAATCTTTTGAGTATTAATCAGTTATATGATAGAGGATATAGTGTTAAATTTTTTTGCCATTAGCTACATATAAAGCCAAAATGGAATTGATGTACTACATGGAAATAGGATAAATAATATATAGATATATATGCTAAATTTAAATTATATTAAATATTCTAATGCCTTTTATTTAAAAATAATTTTTGATGAATCATGATTATAATATAGGATGCTTTTTCATGCTAGTATGAAAAGCCTTAGAAAAATTATCCAAAAAAAAACTTGCTTGAGATATCCCAAAACTAAACTTTACTAAGGATCACCTTTGTGATGCATGTCAACAAAAAAAAAGGTGAAATCTTCATTTCATCCCACTAAGGATCTTATAACTAATTAACCATTAGAGATTATTCATATAGATCTTTTTTGACCTATTGGTACTATAAGTCTAAGAGGAAAGGCATACATATTTATGATTGTTAATGACTTTTCGAGATTCACTTAGGTTAATTTTTTATTTCATAAGAGTGAATCATTTGAGGAATTTAGAAACTTTTTGACTTGGTTTCAAAATATATTGCAACTCTGGATTTCAAGTTTATAATTTTGATGATAATAAATAATATTGATTAATCCTTTATTTCTCCTAGTATTTATAGTGCATATTTATTTGTGCGTTGACTAATATTTTAGGTACATCGTGCACCATTCTTTGAAGATTCAAGACTCAAGATTATGTAAAATTAGCTGTATTTAATGAGTGTTTAATTTTCATTTCATGAGTTAAGTCTTGTAATGATATATATTAGATTAGTGATCGTACACATACACAAGGGGAGTAAAAAATAATTTTAAATATTTTAATTTTTTTTGTATATCGTACTGTACAATCTGGATCATACTGTATGATCTAGTGTAACAAAAATTAATTAAAATATTTTATTTTCCTAAATTTTTTTTAAGTATATCTAATCATACAGTACGAACACCATATCATATTAGATGATCTGGTATAATTAGAAAGCCCACCGTCTATTAAATTAGAAAAAAAAAATTGAATTTGAAATGTTATTCTAATTGTACTGTACGATCATTATCTTGCTGTATAATGTTTAAAATATTGTCTAATTTAATCTTGTGATTATTCAATCAAAACAGATTAATTTTGATATTTTGATTATACTGTACGAACTATGTTGTACTATATCATCAACAGAGATGATTTTAACTGTCCCATGCTTTGTCTTGGATGAACTGTATTTTTATTAAACAGTTCGTGCAGTACTAACTGAACATCATACAGTAAGAACATGTAAATTGAAATGTTCATACAGTACTAAGTGGTGATCATACAGTTCAAACAGGTCAATTTTTGCACATCGTACTGGACGATCTTGCAATCGCACGGTACGATCTTTGACGAATGAATTGAGTTTTTAAAGATTTTTTTAGCCCTCTTTTTAAGCACCCTCATAAGACTTTATAGGAATCTTTTGACAGCCATTGTGTCTTTGTTCTTTTGGAGAAAACTTGAAGAGATGCCTTGAAATGGAGAGAGGAAAGAGTGGAGTTTGAGAGAGGGAGAAGATCCTTGGAGGGGATTTCAAGAGAGTGTGAAGGAGATTTCACATGGTTGCTCCAGCGAGCTTGCACCTTAGTACCATCCGATTCAAGGTTCATCTTGAGGGATGTTTTGGGAAGAAGAAGATCTCTTTGGTGTCAATGGACCATGCTCCTCCGCCGCACCGGAAATGGTGGAAGTAATTTTGTAAGGGCTTCTCTGCCTAGCTGTGGGGCTAAAGGAGAATCACTAAAGGTTTAGTGTAATACTTGGAGGGTGCCACTACGGAGTGGACGTAGGTCAAGTTTTGACTGAACCATTATAAATCTGATGTGTTGTTTCCTTTATTATTTCTACATTTTATTTCTACATTTATTTTTGTTGTGATTTACTGCGTGGGTGAAATTAATAATTTATTTTTTTATTATGAATGTAATTCGCTTCCCCATAGTGTTATAAAAAGATATTTCTTTTTATTAAAGAAGTTTTTAAATATCTAATTCACCCTCCCCTCTTAGTGCATCTTGTACTTTCAAAAAAAACTAGGATGTGAAATTTTAACAATTCAAAGTGATCATGGAGGTGAATTTGAAAATAAAAAATTGCAAGATTTTTTAAAAGAAAATTGAATTTATCATAATTTTTTTGCACCAAGGAACCCTCAGCAGAATGGGATAGAAAAAAGAAAGAACAAAATATTAATTAAAGCTGCTAGAGCCATATTAACAGAATATTTTCTTCCAAAATATTTTTGGGCTAAAGCAGTTAGTACAACTTGTTATCTTCTGAATAGGATGAACATTAGATTAAAATTAAATAAAATACCCTATAAGCTTCTTAAGGGGAAAATACCTAATTTGTCACATTCACATATTTTTCGATGTAAGGTGTTCATACATAATAATGAAAAATCTTCTTTAGGAACATTTGATCTAAAATTAGATGAAGGAATTTTTTTTAGATACTCTAGTGTTAGAAAATCATTTAGAGTGTTTAGCAAAAAAACATTGGTAGTTGAGGAGACCACACATATTGTATTTGGTAAATCTAACATTTTGGAAGAGCTAAGTTTGGAAGAGAATCATATAGAAAATAACTCCCAAAAGATTGAAAAGATAAACTTATAAGAAAATCTGGAGAAAGAAAAACCTTTTCCTAGAGAATAGAATTTTTTTTAAAAATCACCCTAAGGAATTGACTTTAGGTGAACCTAGTAAGGGTGTTAGGACTAGGAAAGGACTTAGCAAAGAGGCTGACCATTCTACCTTTATTTCTATGATTGAACCCACAAATATTAATCATACACTTTCGAATAATTTTTAGATTTTGGCCATGCAAGAGGAGTTGAATCAATTTATAAGGAATAAAGTTTGAGAATTGATTAAAAGGCCAAATGATCAAAGTGTAGTTGGAACTAAGTAGTGTTCAAAAATAAATTGAATGATTTAGGATTTGTGATTAGAATAAGACTAGATTGGTGGCTAAGGGATATAATCAAATTAAATGTATTGATTTTGTAGAGACTTTTGCCTCTATAGCTAGACTTGAAGCAATTAGGGTGTGTTAGCCTTTACCTGTTTCAAAGGCTTTAAACTATTTTAAATGGATGTTAAGAGTTCCTTTTTGAATGGTGTGATATAAGAGGATGTTTATGTTGAGAAACCTCAAGGTTTTGAAAATTCAAAACTTCTTAATCATGTATATAAATTGAAAAAGGTATTATATGAATTGAAATAGGCACCTAGGACTTGGTATTAGATATTAAGCACTTTCCTATTAAAGAGATCTTTTATAAAAGGAAGGGTGTTCACCACTCTCTTTTTGAAAAAACTAGAAGACGATATACTCATTATTCAGATATATGTTTATGATATCATTTTTAGATCTATAAATAAAAATATTTGTGATAATTTTTCTAAAATAATGAGTAGTAAATTTGAGATGAGTTTAATGAGATACCTAAGAAATTTTCTTAGTTTTATTATTAAAAAAAATTAAAATGGAACATTTCTTAACTAGTCAAAGTATATTAAGGAAATTCTCAAGAAATATGAAATGGATAATACTAAACCAGTAACTACACCAATGAGTTCCTCAATTCAGTTGGATAAGGACCCAAATGGAAAATTTGTTGATCAAAAGATATTTAGAGGTATAATTATATCATTACTTTATTTGACTATAAGCATACCAGATATAATATTTAGTGTTTGTTTGTGTGTTAGATTTTAATTTAATCCAAAAGAATCACATTTGACAGTAAGGATAAAACTAGAGCTCTCACCTTGACCTCTAAATTTGATTATGAGTTATCTGATATTAATAAAATTCTTAGAGGTGTAACTCAAGTATGTCACTTAGCAAAGAGTCTACACATTGAATCAAAATGCCCGGATCATCCAGCATTTCTTAAGAACTTCAATCATTTATAAGGCTAGTGATCATATAAATATGACTCCTCTCATGTCCACCGTCACATATTTGATCATGATAAAACAAACTCTTGATGAGGCCCAACACATCCTGGACTACTTGTATAAGCTATCTAAAATTTTGCTTCCTCATCAGAAGGGGAAGAAGAATATTACTCTAGGACACTTAGTGACATACATTTTAAATAAGAAATACCATGCTTTTCATCTTGATCCTCCCACTAAAATTCCAAACTATTTTACTGATGCTTCTTTTCAATCTTTGTTTGGCAGAGACCATAGTTCTAGTGGAGATTCTGAAGAAGAAGGGGAAGCACCTGCTCTTGCACCTCGACCTGATCAGCACTACTTTCAAGAGTTGATCCACCATTTTGATTGTATTGAAACTCACTTTGGTCAACAATTTGATCAAATTGAGACACATTTAAATCAATAGGAAGCAAGGTACCAAGAGGATATGGGGTGGATTCGTGGTCAGTTTGATACGGTTAGTACAAATGTAGCTACGATGAATAGCTATTTTTCAGTATTCAACCAGCCACCTCTTCCAAACCAGGGCCCCTCTAACTTTAAGATATACTTCTTTGTCATTGCTTATGCTAGTCCTTTACCTGTGATATGATGTGATGTGATTTTGTCCTTTTATTTCTCTTTTTTAGTACTTATTTTTGTGTTGAGATGTTTATGATTGGATGTTATGTTATTTTAATATTGGTATCAATAGTCTAAATGTATCTGATTTTTTTTATATCAATAAAAAAATTCATGTTTTGTAAATTTCTTTCGTTCTTATTTTGAAATGTGAGTATGTCTACATGAAAAAATTTTATAATTGATTTAAAAATGTGTTATAAATTAACTTGCATTATAAAATTAATTTCATTACAAAAAATAATTTTTCAAAAATTTAATTTCAATTATAACTGAATTAAAATAAGGAGATCAATTTCATGTTCTTTTAGGCAAACATAATTTAAAAACTATTATTATAATATTGATGTCTTATTATTTTTTATTTATTTTTCAATATGATTATTTTTGCTATTATAGAAGTTTATTTTTAGATTACTGATTTTGGAAAGACTCAAAAAGTATAACAAAAAGAAATGCATAATGTGTGAAAAAATCAAAAGTTTGCGCAATGGTTTACAAAGTGAAAAGAAGCACAAAATTAACCCAACTAGAAATAGATACACAAAGTGTACCACACATATTTAAAAAAGATGCGTAACGTCGCTAAAAGAAATTTAAATTTATTGTGTTCTTTCCACTATCATTTAATCTCTATTTCAAATAATTCTAATTTTTAATTATACTCTATATTAAAATTAAAGTTAACTAATCTTTATTTCAACATTTTTGCAATAATCATCCTTATTTACTTTGTCTAGACTAAATCATGATCTTGATTAACTTTTCTCATCTTAATTCTTCTTTGATTTAAATTTTTGAATCTTTCTTTTAGTCTTATGAAATTAATAATGTTATTGCATTTTTTTAACATAATTTTCAAGATCAATTTTTTTGATTTTTTGTTTGACATCTTTTATTTCAATTTCTACTTTCCTTTTTATTGTTGTCAAAAGGAGAAGAAAAATATTGTTTGTGTTCTTGTTTGTATCTTTTGTTTAGTGGTTATTAATATTTATCTTTGTGTTTGTGCCTTTCATTATCGTTGTGTTTGTGTTTGTTTTGTTTGTGTCTTTTCGTATCTTTGTTCGTGTTTTTCATTGTTTTTAGGATTTTTAAGTATTTTTTGCCATTCATGGAATATCCCTATATTCAAATGTTCATTCATTTAGGGGGACCGAAGGTGAAATTTAGAGTATACATGTTAACTTAAACCCATCATAAAAAAGGAGTAGATTGTTGAGATTGTTACAACTTAGCTTTTTTTATTATTGAGATTACACTACCAAAAAACAAGCCCTATCGCATTGTTTTTTTGAAGCGGTTTAAAAACCGCTGCCAAAACCACTTATTTTCATCAGAAATTGGAATACAATTGCATCAGTTAAAATCGGTGCAAGTTTCAGTGGTTAAAAATGCCGGCAAATCCCATATATGACTTTAAGATACTCGAAGCCCTAATTCCTCTCTTCACTTTATGCTTGTGAGATCGGGAGCGAATCTAAACAGCTGCGACCAAAATCTTCTATTCAATTTTTAAAAGAATTGCTGCGGTCATAACCGCTTCAAATCTGGAATATTGTAGCGATTAAAACTGCTGTGATATTCAGCATTTGTCAGTTCTACCCCGTTGGTCCTGAAACTGCTGCATAATATCTTTGCAGCGCTTTGAAATCACGGCTGACATCCAGCGGTTGTAAAACCACTACAAAAAAAAACAGTGGCGGATAAAACCACCAGGAAAAGTCGAAATTTGTGCTACGAAAGCCTGATTTTTTGGTAGTGAATTATTGTAACAAATATATTTTTGATGATTCCAAATCTTATTATTTTAATTACTATTTCTCCTAACATATATTGGATATATTACTTTTGTTGTTTGTATGTAATAATATTTTAGAGAAATCTTACTCCAGACTGTTGAAGACTTTAAATCAGATTAGATTAGGAATTATTATAAATGGAGTCTATATTTTTTACTTTTTTTAGTATGAGATAGTGTGATTGTAATGAGTAACCGTGTACATTTACACACACACACACACACACACTAAGGGAGTGTTTAAAATTTGTAATTTTTTAAACTAATCATTCTGTATGATTTCATTTTATATGGGACGATTCATTTAGTTATTTTCTCATACGAGCAATTAGATGAATTGTGCAAAGAAAGTTTTACTAAGTGTTGATCGTACTATACAAAGTGACCATCGTATACACGACTTCCATAGTACAAAAAGATGAGTCCCTTTTCATCCCGAATAATCCCAATTTTTTTGAACTAATCGTATTATATGATTCCTCGTACAGACGACATCAAGAGGATAAAAATATGGTGAACCATTTTGTCCAAATAAAAGCCAAATTTTTTGGAATGGATCGTATTGTATGATGTCTTGTTCTTACAGACGATGTCTTGAGTACGAAAGCAGGGGGAACCTTTTTATCCCGATGAATGCCAAATTTTTTTGAAGGGATCATACTGTATAATGTCTTGTTTGTAAGGATGATGTCCAGAGTACGAAAATATAGGATATCTTTTTGTCACAATAAATCAAAAAAATTTTCTTAACAGTTCGTACAGTACAAACATGGTTCGTACTGGACAAATATTGCGTACAAAAATATTTCATTAGGGTTCTTACGTAGGAATTTTTAAACTATTCATATATACGAATTACGATCATACTGTACGATCGTATACCCTTAAAATGACAATTTTTTAGTTTTCTGGATGATTTTTTATGTCTTTCATATAAAAAGTCCTTATAAACTGACTTAGAATATCTATTCTTCCTATTTTCTTTAAGGGCAAGTCAAAAAGTATTTTAGGAGAGTGTTTGAGAGAGAGTTCTTACAAGTAGAGTGTGAAGGGCTCACAAGGTTACTCAAATGTAATAATCTTTTTTGTATTTTGGTTACTTCTCTTCCTTTCTTATTTCTAATTGCTCGAGAGAAGATCTTTGAAGAAGTTCAAGTACTCTACCGACACTTAAATGGTGTGAAAGGATGAAGGTACTCTGTTGACACTTGGAGGGTGTGAAAGGACTATAGTACTCTACCAACACTTGGAGGGTGTAAAAGGATGACGGCACTCTGCCACACCGGGGATTACTGAAAGAGAGGAAAATTGTAAAGGCTTCTTTGCCTTGTTGTGGGGGAAAAAGGAGAGTCACTTTGATAATAGTGCAATATCTGAAAAATGAGTATTTAGGGAGTGGACGTAGGTTTTTTGGACCAAACTACTATAAATCTTTGTGTTCATTTTTATTTCTGCACTTTTATTTTTCAGTATCATACTTTTTGTGGTTGAAAAATTATTTTATATAAAACATAAAAAATGGTTTTCTTTAATTTCCAAGATAATTTTTAAATTACCAATTCACCCCCTCCCCTTGGTTAGCCTTTGGACATTTGCATGGGCTTAATAACCTATATTGAATTTACAAGTGTTCCTTGGAAGCGTCGCATTGTAGCCTGAATATAATGAGAAGTGCACAAGGGTCGTTGTATGTGTGCCCGGATGCAGTGTTAAATTTGCAAGGGTTCCCACACAATCACACAATGGATGTATATAGGCAAAGAAGCTTGTCTTTGAATTTAGAATAAGGATTGAATCTTAGAATTTAGGTTACATTACAAGCATATTAATAAAATTACTAGATATTATAATTCATGGGAAAATAAATATTCTATGCATTCATGAATATAAATGAGTTGTAAAGAAAAATAAAGAGAATGATAGTTTAGGATTCAAACTTTGGTATTCTGATCGGAGTTGTACTATACATATTGTAGGTTTGATTATAAATAAGAGTTTATATGATAATGTGATTAAAATTAATAAAATTGGAGATAAAACTATAGCTTTAAAGATTACAATTGATGCTATGATTATTAATATAATAATTGCCTTTACTAAGTAGATTTGGATATGTGTTCAAATTAAAATATTTGAATGATTTAGAAGAATTACTATAAAAGATATATCTCAAATAAAAATTTTTTTATTGAAAGATATTTAAATGGAGATGTTGCAAGAGGATGTACCCTGATGTTTTCTTTTTGCTAATGATATTCTTCATGCTGATAAGACTAGAGAGGAAGTTGAAGGTAAACTTGAATTATAAAGGTCAACCTTAAAATCTAAAAAAAATTGTTTAAGAAATTCTATAACTGAAAACATAGAGTTTAATTTAGTAGCGAAAGATTTAGTAGGGGATTGTGACTTTGAATGATAAAGTCATTAATAAGAGTACACACTTTAGATATCTCTGGTCTATTGTTCGGAATGATGGTGAAATAGATGTGAATATTATTAGTAGAATTCAAGTTGGATGGTTGAAGTTGAGGAATGCTTCGGGATTGTTTTGTGGTATAAAGGTACCCCTCAAATTTAAGGGAAAATTCTAAAATATGATGGTGAGACTTGCAATGCTTTATGTTACAGAATGTTGGCCATTACAAGAGAAGTATAATATTAAGTTAAGTGTTATAGAGATGAGGATGCTCTGGTTGATGAGTGGCTTCAGCCTTAGAGACACGATACAAAATTAGCATATATGAGAAAATGTTGAAGTAGCTCCAGTGGTAGATAAGATTAGAGTGATATGCATTAGATGGTTTGGACACATAAAATAGTGGCCTTCCAATGACCCAGTTAGGAGAGTAGACGTATTAGATTTTATTTATGCTAAAAAAGGTAGAGGTAGAACTAAAAAGACTTGATTAGAAAATTTTAGAAATGACATTTCCTTATTAAATTTAAATGAGAATTTAACTTTTAACAGTACATAATAGAGAAAAAGGTTTCATGCAGCCGACCCCACATAGTGGGATAAACGCATATTGTTGTTGTCATTGTTGTTGTTGTTGTTGTTTTACTTTAAAAACATAAATTCCTAAAAACCTTAAAACAAATTAAAAAAAAACTAATTTTTAAAAATAGAAATTCCCAAAAATATTAAAATAAAAATTCATAAAAACATTATAGCCAATTTTTTTATCAAGAATTTACGGATTGTTGTATCTTCAAGAATTTAAGGTTTACTATAGAAAATTTATCTTCTTCAAGAATTTAGTTTTCAATTAAATTCTTTATTTTTTCTTGAATTTTGTTTTTTGTTGAGAATATTTAATTATTACATTTTTTTTTTAAACCCATGAATGGGCCTATGCGTTAACAACAATAAAAGGATTCAAGTCCTACCAAGGATAAAGTGAAAAAATACAATGCAAAATACATCATAGAGGAAACAATAGCATTGGAAAAGACAAAAGTAAAGCGAGCTTAAACCTTGGAAATAAGCTTTATACCACCACCCATAGGCTCAGAAAAGACCAACCAAAGGAGAAAAAGCCCACAAAGTTCAAAAGGTCAAAGCATAATCTAACATCCCAAATGGCCACCAAACAGAGCAAGAAGAAGCACCAGCAATGATTGCCAACAAACCACAACATCCATGTGATGATAAAAGAACCTCCACATCATTGCCCGCACATCAATCCTTGAAGGCCAAAAAACAAAGCACCCTAAAACAATCCAACCAGTAAAATCGATAGCAACAACTACATTAATATACGAAGGAAGAAAGCTAAACCCAAATAGAAAATCTTTTTGGATTTTCGTTGTCTATGCTTACCACTTTTTTTTTAAAAAAAAAAATCAACGCCAACAATTTGAAGATCACTTAAATCAAAATTATTCCGAGACTCTAATTGTTTCCCATTCATTTCGACCCCACCAGCAGAGGAAATGCCTTCTTTAAACCAGTCTCCATTCAACACCATTAAAAATAGCATCTATTAATGTCTAGGATCTTGTTGTTTAGGGATTTTTCATGTTAAGTTTTTGGAAATTATTTTCTAGTTTTTTTTAGCACACAAGAAGGTGTCATACTTAGAAAAAAAATAATATAGCAAAATTTTTTGGGCCTTCTTGCTTGAGTTTGATGAAGATACATTAGGTTTTTTTTTCTACATGTTTCACATTTTAATCTAGATTTGTTTTATTCCTTGCTAATTTCTACCTCAATAAAAAATAGTAGACATTTGTCGTAATTTCAACATAATTACTATTTTCTTAAATGAATGAATAGGTGGTGATAGTCTTAATTTGATTTTTATGGCAGAACTTTGTGTGTTTTTAGAAGGTTGTAAAATAAGCTAAATGCTTGCTTGGCCATGGATTCAGAATAACAAATGAATGTGATAAGAACATATTAGATTTTTTTAGCTTATAATTTTTTAATTGCTAATATTTTTTTTATGAAAAGAGATGAGCATCACATCACTTATAAAAATAGATATAGTAAAACTCAGATTGATAAATTTTTTATAAAAAAATAGATCATTTAGATGATAAAAATTATAAAGTTATTCTGAGTAAACATTTATGTACAAAACTTCGATTATTAGTTTTGAACTTTAAGATAAAGGGACAAAAAAATAAAAAAATAAAGTAAAAAAGATATTAGTCTATTAAATGGGGGTATTTAAATAATATTAACAAAAATAATTTTGCGAGTAATATTTTAGATCTCAAGATTTTTTTGTCAGTACATAAGGATGGTAATGTTATTAGAAAAAAGTGACTTGTGACATTAAGAATATTGTAAATAATGTGTTTGGAGTATTAAAGGGAAAAGCTCTTAATAGTATAAATATCTAGTGGTGGAATCCAAATGTACAAAAAGAGATAAAAAATAAGAAGTTTTGTTATAATGATTGGTTTAGATGTAAAAACTCTGATAATTGGGAATGATATAAAGATGCACATAAGGAATCTAAGAAAGCAATATGCGATGCAAATTTCTTAGTATTTAATTATTTATATAATCACTATAGTAAAATGGCATATTATTGGCAGAAAATTTCCAATTTTTAGCCGTTTTTAAGTTTCCAGCAGATTTCAAGCGCAAATTTTTTTGACGGTAAAATACACGTTGGAAATTTTTTCCGGCGAAAAAAACGGTCAGAATATTTTTTTCAACGGATTTTTTTCACTGAAAAATTCTTCAAGAAGAAAAAAATTTGCCAGAATAATTAAAAAAACTAACAATTTTTAATCTATAAGCTACCCACCAGCAGCTGACTGCTTGACCCGACTACCCGCAGCTACCCGCCCGACTGATCCGTTTCTCTCCTGCCTGCTTGACCCGACTACCCGCAGCTACCCGCCCTCCTACAGTAAACCTGCAACTGCATAAATTTAAACTAGCCAACCACTTTTCGCAGAGTAAAATGTGTTAAGAAGTTGAATCTTTTATATTTAAATACAAAATCTCCTCTTTTAAATATAAAAATAAAAAAAATGAAAATTTAATATAAATTAAAATAGAATATTAAAATGAATAATTAATTCAAATAAGTTACTAAATTAAAAATTGAAATAAATAAGCTATTAAATTAATTATTAATTAATTATTATTTGAATAACACTATTTTAATTTTTTAAAAATAAATTCAAATAAATAGTAAAATTAATTATTTTAATTAGGTATTTATTTCAATTTTAATTAAACTAAGTAATTTAATTAATAATAAATTTTTAAAAATAGCTAAATTAATAATTAATTACAATAAGCAATAAAATTATTAATTATTTAAATCATGAATATAAAATATTTTAAAAATTTATAAAAATATGTTGAAAAATCCTTCGGAATGCAGTAAAAAATCTACCAAAAAATCTACATAAAAATTAGACTGAAATATTTCATTATAATCTGTCAGAAAGTCATCGAAAAATCCACCATAAAATAAATCGTAAGAAAATTGCTAGAAAATCAGCAAATAATGGGCAATTTTCATGTAGAGAATAGATTAGATGCTAAGGAGGGAGAATGAAATATGTATAAATTAGCTAAACTAAGAGATATGAGTAGTAAAGATTTATTTTAAGTGAAGAGTATTAAAAAAGAAAATATGGAAGTCATACATTTATTGAGAGGTTTGATGTCAAAATATAGAGAGAATACGGAGGATCAGCATATTATATTTTTTGATTTAGAGAAAGCATTTGGTAAAGTTCCAAGAGAAGTGCTATGGAGAGTTCTAGAAAACAAAGGAGTTAATAATGCTTATATTCAAATCTTTAAAAATATGTAAGCATGAGCTATTACTTGTATTCAAGCACAAGGTGGTATGACCAAGTATTTTCCTATTTCGAATGGATTACATCAAGGATTAACCTTAAGCCCATATCTTTTTTGCTTTAGTCATGGATATTCTCATTAGACTTTTTTAAGTGGCTGTACCTTGGTGTTTGCTATTTGCTTATGATATTCTTCTTGTTGATAAGACTAGAGAGGGAGTTGAATGTAAACTTGAATTGTGGAGGTCAACCTTATAGTTTTTTGCTTGAGTAGACCCATTACTCTGAATTCATGTTTTAATGTTTTAATGTATTTAGAATTTTATGTTTTCTTAAATTTGTTTTATAGATTTGGTTTAATGTTTTAATGTTTTTAGGAATTATATTTAAACAAATTTGTAATTTCTATTTTTTAGATATTTCTATTTTTGTTGAGAACATTTGAATGTTGCCTTTTTGTGGATAAAATCCACATAGGGTCTACGTGTTAATAGCTAGAAAAGTACAAGTTCTTCAAGAAGATCTAGTTTTCTAAAAGTATAGCCTTTGAACTAAAACCTACGGACCAACTGTTCTACCTAATATAATGATGAGTAAAAGAAATAAAGCAACAAAATCAAGCAAAGACATCGGGAGCCACACGAGCCACCCAAAGCAGCTTGCAAGATGAAATCCCAAAGAACCTGCAAATGAAAAGAGAGAAACAACCCAAAGCCAACAAAACAACACCCGAAAAAACCTAAACACATGGACCACTCACTAACTAAAGCAACACCAAAGCCAAAGGAAAAACCAACTGAGGAGAGCCACAGAAATAGAGAAAACCAACAAACAAAACCAATTACTTAATTTTAGACTTCCTCCTACCACATTTTCCACCTCTACGAGAAAATCCTTTTTCAAAAATACAATCCACTTTCAAACTAAAGAACGCATGGAACTCATCAGCAAATTCACCCAATTCATCCCCAACACCCCCACAGGGCACAAAATCAGACCCAACCAACCAATCATTTTGATCCAAATAAGTATCCTTCAAATTCCACGACAATTGAGCTTTCAAAGCCTCAATTGAAATAATAGAAAGCGGAACATCAATAAATGGATTCTCAATAATAGGAAGCGATTTTGTATTCAAAACAACCATGGGAGAACCTCAATACCATCACCCTCCCAGGTTCCATACCACACGGAGAAAAGTTAACACCAGAATGATCAAAAGCATAATCTCCATCAGCTCCATCACCAACACTAATACAAGGAGAGGCGACGGGAGTAGCAGCAAGGTTAACCCCACAAATATTAGCACCCAAACTATCATTAACAACTTTAACAGAGAAATACAAAGCAGTATTCGACAGAACCATTTCCTCCTCAATATTACTGTCCTTATCACCAATATGAAGATCACCATAAATCTTCACAAAATCAAAAGAAGCTTCAATGATATTACCCCCATTAGCCACCATCACATTAGCATGAGGGACAATATATAAATTAGGGGTAGCAATATTAACCATATATTCCAAAACACCATTCACATTCCCATCAGAATTAATAATATTAACAGCAGTATAACCATATTCCTTGTTAGCATGACCCAATGCTTTACATTGATCGCAAAAGGAAGGAAGATTTTTCATCATAATAGATTGAGCATAACCCAAATTATCTGGACCAATCCAAACAACATCGGGATAAATTTTAGTTATATCCAATTCCACTAAAACTCACGCAACCAAAGGGCAAGAACCCACAGAGGATGCATTGTCATTGCGTAGAGACCGACCAAATAAAAAGCCTAATCGATGAAGAATACGATGAGAAAAAAGGTGAGGTCGCAAATTTGGGAAGGAGACCCAAATAGGGATAATGGGAGATTCAATTGATAAATCTAAGTAAGGAGACCAATTCACCAGTTTCATGAAATAATTATAGACCAAATAACAATGATGTGTAAAAACACTATAATAATTCAAATCATTCACAAGTTTAATCAGCACATTCTTTGCATCCAAAAGTGCCACAGAGCATTCAACAGCAAGCTTAAGATTGACAAAAAAAACTTCCTAATGGATTCTAAAGACGGAAGATTGTTTGGAAATTTACTAACAAAAGAAAATTCAAAAGATGCTGTGAGAGCCACAATTTCCTCCTCAGAAATCCATAATGGCGGCATACCATTAAACGATGAAGCTTTAAGTGGAGGGAAAACCACCGGGGTGGCACCGACAAAGGCACCAAGAAATGACCTCGAAATATGTTTACTAGACAAGAAACCGATATCCCATAAATGAGCCTGATTATCTGCCATCAGACGACATCGGAGGAAGAAAATCGGGTAAAAGGAAAGACCATCCACGAAAAAAGCTAAACCATGAAGAAAATAGGAAAAAAAAAAAAACTTCCTTGGGAGATGAGGTCCCGTAAGGGAAACGGGCCGGAGGCTAGGGAAAAGCCCAAGCAGATCGGCGGCGAGGAGCTGCAGCGGCTTTCCTTCCCAGAGAATGAGCTCAAATGATGGAGAAACATTGCTAGCGTGGGGTAGAGCCCTAGCCGAGCGGCGAAGACGAGGTTTGTAGAGACAAAGAGAGCGGCACAAAGTAATGGTTCTTGCAAAGCTTCAGGTTTTTTTTTTTTTGAAGAATCGCTTAACCTTCCATTTTTTACTGTGATTGGAAAAACAAGTGGAATAATGATGATCATTAGTTTTATGGATCATTTCCTTCCATTTATTTCTAAGTGATGCATTGTTGTTAGTTAATGTTAGAGCTACTTACTCTTTTGGCTCAACTTATTCTTGTTGTTTATGGATTTTTTTTAACGATTTTGGAATTATTTTCTAGTTTTTTTTAGTAAACAATAAGTTGTCTTATTTTGCAAAACATAACATACCAATTTTTTTGGGCCATTTTTCTCGAGTATGATATGGATACATTGGATAGTTTTTAATTAAGTTTGCATCTACATTTTTTTTTTAAGTTTACAATGAGTTTGAAGTGGATGCATTGGGTAATTTTTAATTAAGTTTTGCTTCTACATGTTTCCTATTTTAATATTGATTTGTATTATTCCCTACTAATTGCTAGCTAGATCAGAAATGGTAGACAATTTATTTGGGTGATTTCAATTAATTATTATTTCCTTAATGGAATAAATATGTGGTACTAATCCTAATTTGTTTGTTGTGGCAGAACTGTGTGTCTTTTAGAAGGTTGTAATATAAGCTTGATGCTTATTTGGTTTAATAATAAAAAATCTATGCTTAGATCTTGATAGTATTAAATTGAATGTTTTAGATCATTTAAGTTTAGAAATGACTATAAAAGTTTGATTGTGAATTATTTACAGAAAATGGTAATTTTGAATTTTGTAGAGAAAATAGTAATATTAATTTTGTCTTACAAACGCCGCTATTTGTGCTATCTACAACGGCCTTCAGCCTATCGTCGTCCTTCTAACCTATTGATGTTTTCCGTCTCCACCTCGTATTGCAAACAATCTTTGATCAACTATTGTTTCAAATGCATTGTTATTTTATTTTGCAATCTCTTACTTGATGTCGACCATTTTAATTCGAAAGGCATTGTTAGGGGTGTCAATTTCGGTTTAAGGGTCGGGTTTGGGTCAAATCCAAAACTGACTTGACACTATTCGGGTTCGGATCAACCCGAACCTTTTTTGCAAACGGGTTGATTTTTTCGACCCGATCCCGACCTGCTTTGGGTTCGGGTTAACCTGACTCGACCCGGGTCGATTATTTCATCTTCTCTTTTTGTTGTTGTTGTTGGGCTTTATTGCTTTGCAGGAGGTGTAGAGATTGCACACATAGCTTCTTCGACTCCTTCGTAGCTGATCAACATCGCACCTTTGATGATTTTCCCTTCCTATCGGATCGGAAGTTACAACATTTTGATCAGATTCAATGATGAGAGTTCGTTTGTTGCTGTTCGACTACCTTGTTGTTCTGCTTCATTGTTGTTCTCCTACGCTCGTTGTTGTTCTGCTCCTTCGTGGCTATTCGATGTCGCTCCTTTGAAGATTTTCCCTTGCCATCGGATAGGAAGTTACAAAATTTTGATCAGAAGCAACGACGGGAGTTCGCTCGTTGATGTTAGACATCATTGTTGTTCGGCTTCGTTGCTGTTCGACTTCGCTCGTTGTTGTTTGGCTCCTTCGTGGCTGTTCGACATCGCTAATTTGAAAATTTTCCCTCCCATCGGATTGGAAGTTATATCATTTTGATCGGAGGCAACGACCGGAGTTCGTTGTTCGGCTTCGTTACTGTTTGGGTACGGGTCATTCCGGGTCATTCATGGGTTTCTGGGTCAACCCATACCTGAACTGGTTTTGAAAACTGGTCAATTTTCTAGACCCGAACACGACCCACTTCGGGTTCTGGTCAACCTAAACCCAAAAATTTCTGATCGGGTTCGGGTACAATATTGACACCCCAACCAACGAGCAATGATATAATAAAAAAGAAATTTTTCTAAAAGTGAAAAAGATAGTTTTTTTAGACTAAAAGGCTGGCAACAAAGGCGACGCCGATCGACGATGGCAGCCAAGAAGACCTCTAGATAAATTTCCCAATGGTAAACATTTCCGCTTCCTCTTACACTGTCGTAATCACCCTAAATTGCGGCCAATTCACCCTCTTCGCCATGCCGGCGCCGGGACCATAGTTCATGTACTCGCCGCGCGTAGTGGACTGGAAAATTTGAGCTCAGTACGCTTTACTATGGCGAGTACATGAACTATGGTCCCGGCGCCGGCGTGGTGAAGAGGGTGAATTGGCCGAGATTCAGGGTTATTACAAAGGAAGAGGAAGCAGAAAAGTTTACCATTGGGAAATTTATCTAAGGTACCTCTTTGTTTCCGTCGAACGGCTTTGCCTTCATTATCGGCCTAACATTTTTTTGTCAGTAGTAGGAATCAAGTGAGGAACATATCTAGCTAGTGTAGTAAACTCAGTCTCATACTGCATTACTATCTTGCATACATGGTCCAACTTAATAAAAGCTTACTACATCTATCGTCGGGCTGAAGGATTTACAAACCACATCCTGAATACTGTAGTGAACTTATCCCAAGTGATCTCAACATTTGTCTTCCATTAAAAATTTTCTCTTTGTTGCCCAACCCACCATCTCTCAGCCTACCCTTCAAAGAGGAATACAACCAATGGTACCTTTCGGCTGTCTTCATATATTATATGCAGTTAACGATTTTTTTTTATATCATCAAAAACTAGTCTTTTGCAGCCTGAGGTCCTACGACTCCTTTGAACAATGGAGGCTTAAACTTATGAAATGTTTGCAAATGCTTATCTCCTTCGTCTTCTTTGCTTTCAGATGACTTACTCTATGCATCCCCCATTACCCGTGCTATAACAAAAGCCAACTGCACCACACTATCTGATGACAATGAAGCTACACTGTGTTGCTCTTTGGGTGTATTTGACTCTAACAAATCCAATTTTACTATTTGCCTACATGGTTTAATATGATCTGAATAATACACATATGCAATCAATTATGTACACAAAATAATGCACCTAAACTACCTATTCTACCTAACTCACAATAAATTCTTAAATCTTTGGTTGGAAACACCATAATGAAGTCCCCCTTCGAACAAATGGAATCAAGATATATGAGTATGTTACAATTCCATAGATTCCAATAAATACGACCAAAAAGCTGCATCGATTGCAAAAAATAAATATAGAATATATGGCTGAAACTAACAAATAGAATATAGATTAATGGATAAGAAACAACACACAGCTCACCTTGGCCTGTTGGTTGAGAGCTTAGGCTTTCAACTAAAAGGTCTTGGGTTCGAGTCTTTATGTATGCGTTGTGTGTGTGAATTTGACTTAAATGACCTAAATGTCCCAAAAAAAAAAAATAAGAAACAGCAACATGACCTATGCAGATAATGTCGTATTGTCATTTAATGAGCTCAAGTACTTCAGGAACTAAAGTAATAAATTATTTAAACATGCGACAAGCAACCAACAAATTTGCTATAAGATGCGATAAGCAGGCCACTAATATTGTAACGGATTCTGACAACAATGAGGGATAAAGCAACCAACAAATTTGCTAGTTTATGGTTTGCTTGTGTATGCATCTCTTGAGGAGTGTGAGAAAATTGATTATGAGTACATTGTATGTGTTTGTAAATAATTTATTTGTTTTTTTATGCATAAGGACTTTGCCCATATTATATAACTCTAGTAATGTTTGAGAACATTTTGAGATAAGTTTAAACAAAATTTGATGCTATGCGAAAATATTAGTCTATGTAATCTGTATTTTTTTACTATATAAAATGTTTGTGCTATGTTATATTATTGTATTGTAGAATAATTGACATGAGAGGGTATTTCATTTATATGTGCTATAGGTTTTCGATGGATTTCCATCAAAAAAGTCGATACAATGAATTTAGTATATGGGTACCAAAAAACATGTTTTGCCAAAATTTTTGGTGGATTATTGGCAAAATAATCCACCTGAGTTTTCAGCAAAAAAATTGGCAAATTTTTCCCTGAATTATTGAAAAAGTTTCTGGTAGAAATTAGAACAAAAATTATGGCAGAATTTCTACCTTAATTCCATCAAATCTTTCTGCTAGTAATATGCCAGAATTTCTGGAGAAAAAATTCTATTGATAACGCCTAAAAAAATCATTTTTGCAATCCTAAAAAAGCCGGAAACCCATTGGAAATCCACCAAGATAGTTTTCAAAAGCAATTTTCTATTAAAAATTCATTTTCGATGCCCGAAATACCGTTGAATTTCAACCCATCAAAAATCCACCGATAATGCTAATTTTTGGAAGATTTTTTAGGTTTGTTGATTGATTAGTCCATCAGAATTTACTCTTTCTTTTGTAGTGTTGTATCAACATAACCAACATGTCAGATCAAAATAAAATGTACATACTTCATGAAACTATCTACTATGATCCATATATAATATTTCTTCCTCGATCCAGAAAATCCTATAGTAAAATCTATTATCACTTCATTCCATTTTCACTTTGAAATATTTAAAGATTGTAGAAGACCTCTAGTCACTATTGCTATGCTTTTACTAACGGTTAGACTTCATATTTTAAAACAAAATCTACATTTTTCTTCAATCCTAGCCCCACAGCATACCCTTGAGATCACTGTATATCATACTGCTCCCTAAATATATAATATCTATGTGATATGCTTTGTGCAAAATCTCCCATTTTAAATCTCTAAAACTTGGAACCCACAACTTGTCCTTGCCAAAGATGACTCCACATTGATTTAATCATATTTCATATTTCTTACTAGACCTAAATTGATCAATCAGCTTTAGATACTTCATATATGTCTTCAAGGCTTGCTGAATCCTTTCCTATAGAGACAGTTGAATTAATGTTGATCTGAGGTAAGACACCATACTTCCAATCAGTAGGTGCAATAACTTTTCACTCCAACTTTTTCATAAACTAAATTTTAAGATCATCCAAAGTAAATAGAAGACTTGACAATCTATATGTGTATGTCTATGCTTGTATATTATAAGGGTTTATGCATAAGTAGTAACCCTAAATCGTTATGTCTGAATAAATTAGATATTTAAAATCCAAAGTAATTAGAAACAGCAATTCAAACAATGTAAAAAAGGAGGAAAGTTTCTCTCCCAAGCCCGCTCAAAATCCAATTTCCTACTCTAATGCTTAACCAAGCCCTATAACAATGCATCTAGAACACTACCCGACATGCGAATATAACAGAGAGCATACCTTCTTTGAACGACACCGACCTTCTCCGCTTCCCCATAATTCCGCTTCTAGCTTTCGACCTACTTACGAAACTCGATTCGATATATATCTCTATAAATATTTTCCGTAGTTTGGGTCAACCCGATTGACCCGGCTTCAGCTCTTCCTACCAGAATTCGATCTTTTAGAGAAACTCACCAATCCATTATGGCATGTTTCTCTAAAAGATCGGATTCTGGTCGGAAGAGATGAAGGCTGGTCAATCGGGTTGACCCAAACTATGGAAAATATTTATAGAGATATATATCGAATCGGTTTTCGTAAGTAGGTTGAAAGCTCGAAGCGGAATTATGGGGAAGCGGAGAAGGTCGGTGTCTTTCAGAGAAGGTATGCTCTCCCTATATCGGAAAAACCCTAATTAACTATGATCGCTTACTTGCTGACATCTTAGAGGAAATGGTGGTCATATGAAGGTAATCATCGCTTTTGAACTTCGGCTGTACTTTTTTTTTTATCTATTTTGATTTTTTTCTCATTTAAATGAACAAAGAATATCGTTGAAATTAGGCGTTTTAACCGTGTTGCTTTTGGATTTTAAATCTATGCGCATGTTGGGTAGTGTTCTAGATGCATTGTTATAGGGCTTGGTTAAGCATTGGACTAGGAAATTGGTTTTTGAGTGGGCTTAATTGGGAGAGAAACTTTCCTTCTTTTTACGTTGTTTGAATTGTTGCTTCTAATTACTTGGGAGAGATATAATGTTATATGAAAATTAAATTAGTGAAAAATATTCCCCAATAAAATGTTTAGGATAAATTACGAAAGGCTCTATAATAAAAAGCTGAAAATAAATGAGATATTTAAAATGTATAATATTGTATCAACCATATAAAATGATAAATGGGAAAAAAATATCTTGGAATCTTACTAGTTTTTCTTTATTTCAATCTGAAACTCATTAAAAGATCACAGTAATCTAGTTTCTGAAAGAATCTACTCATAATTTATTTGATCAATTGTTTCATATAAATATATTATAAGCTTTAGAACGATGAACAATTACCGAAAACATATAGAGCAAAAGATTCATTGTTATTGTACAATAAGCATGTTAGGAATTATTTTTAATTCAAAGATTTAGTATAGAATTAAAACTAGCCAAAGAAAAATATAATAATTTAAGCCTTGTTTCCAAAAATAGTGCATAAATTAAAATATTCTAATATTGATTCGAGAAAATTTGGAAATGATTTTACGATAGTATATTCAAATATAATTTCCCAAATTTTAAAATTAAAATTGAACTTTATATATTCATTGAACAATGTAGATTGGCTGGGTTGCTCGAAAATCATACTTGTAATTTTGGAAAATCAATTAAAGCTAAAATTAGAATAGCTATAAAAATAATTAACTAATATACATAGGAGGTATAAATTATTTGGTGCGGAGTCCTCACTTAGCTCTATGTCCGGACTCCAATTAAATCATAACACATGGAGTGCTGATACATTGATATTCCATTAAATTTTGTATTTAATTTTATGTTATTTGCCCGATCAACTCGGCCCAGAGGTTCAACATTCTGATCAAATTTAGCTTTTAGAATTAGCGCTCTTTTTTTTTAAAATGAAAATAACGTGGAAGCTTCACAATATATAAGATTTTAGCTGAATAAATTTTTAATATATACTCAGAAAGAAGAAGAGTCGATGAAGATGAAGAATGATTTGGAGGACGATGTTCATTTTTCGAGTAGATGATATGCTTATGGAACGCGGATCTAAATGAGATTATACAAATGTCAAGAAGAGGAAGAATTGAAGTTGAAAGAGCTGCAGCTTGAAGGAATCTTAGTTTATTTATGTATAGATTTTAAGAGAAAATTTGGAGTTCTGCTTATTTTTTGTATGTGTTCGTTTGTATTTTCTGGATAGTGATTTATTTTTTCTCTTTGTTATCAGTTTATTAAAAAAATTGTTCATGGTCTAATAATAAATTCTCATTTAATTCCCAGATTGAATTACAATTAAATTAAATTTATAAGATAATATATTGTTAAATTCACTATGCTTTAGCTGCATAGTGAAAGTGAATCAAAAGTAAAGTGAAAGTGCATCAAAGAATAGTAAAAGCGCAGCAAAAACACACTGACCCTCATGAACTTAATTTTCAAAACTAGATTTTATAGTTTGAAACTATCTATCATAATTACATTACATTTGTTCATATCATGTTACTCTAAGTGTTTCCACTGTGAATTAAACTTGTAAGAAAAATTTTCGAGAGATTTATAATGTATAATATATTATGTTTTTGTTGTGCTTTTATTGCACTTTTGCTGGCCTTTTGTTACACTTTCACTTTTGCTGCTCTTTTGTTGTGTTACTGCTTTGTAATTAATTATTTTAAACATCGTAAACTTAATTTTCAAAACTAGATTGCATAGTTTGAAGCTATTTATCATAATCACATTATATTAGTTTAGATCATGTTACTATAAGTGTTTCCACTATAAATTAAATTTATAAGGAAACTTTTTTAGAAATTACAATGTGTAATTCATTGTGCCTTTGCTATACTTTCACTGCACTTTTGCTACTCTTTTATTGCGTTTTCACTTTTGATTTCTTTTTATTACGGTTTTGCTTTGTAATAAATTATTTTGATCATCATAAACTTAATTTCAAAACTATATTATATAGTTTGAAATAATTATCCATCATAATTATATTTTATTAGTTTTGATCATGTAACTATAAGTACTTCACTATGAATTAAATTTATAAGATTTTTTTTTAGAAATTATAATGTGTAATTCACTACGCTTTTGGTGTCATTTTGCTGCACTTTCACTTTACCACCCTTTTGTTGCACTTTTACTTTGTAATCAATTATTTTAGCCATCATAAATTTAATTTTCAAAACTAGATTGTATAGTTTGAATTTATCTATTACAATCATATTTTATTTGTTCAGATCATGTAACAATAAATATTTTTAATATGAATTAAATTTATAGGGAAATATTTCTAAATATTACAATGTGTAATTCACTCTGTTTTTACTGTACTTTTGCTGCCCTTTGCTGCGCTTTCACTTTTGTTGCTCTTTTGCTAAACTTTTACTTTGAAATTAATTATTTTGACCATCATAAACTTAATTTTTAAAACTAGATTATATAGTTTGAAATTATCTATCATAATCATATTTTATTAGTTCAGATCATGTAACCATAAGTATTTTCACTATGAATTAAATTTGTAAGAAAAGTTTTCTAGAAATTTATTTTACTGTGATTTTGCTACCACTACCAAAAAATCTGGCTTTCGCAACACAAATTTTAAACTTTCCTGGCGGTTTTTCCCGCCACAAATATTTTTGTAGTGGTTTATCTGCCGTGATTATAATACGCTCCAAAGACATTCTACACTGATTTTCTGACCGCTGCTATTAAAGGCTGCGAAAACTTTAGTTTTTTGGTAGTGTACCATTTTGCTGCGCTTTCATTTTGCTACCCTTTTTAATTGTTTTATCTATTATGAACTTTATTTTTAAAAATTAATTGTATAGTTTTAAATTATCCATCATAATCATATTTTATTAGTTCAGATCATATAACTATAATGTATTCACTATGAATTAAATATGTAAGAAAATTTTTCTAGAAATTTATAATGTGTAATTCACTGTGCTTTTGCATCGTTTTTATAGCTCTTTTACTGCGCTTTTGTTACGCTTACACTTTTGCTGTCATTTGGCTGCCGGCCTTTTGTTACGCTTTTGTTGCTTAATGAGTGGTTTAAACAATTGACAACTTTAATTTTCAATTTAAGTTTAGATTATTTACTATAATTATTTAATTTCACTACGAGTTTAATTCATAAGAAAAATTTAATAGAAAATGAAAATTAATATATAATTCATTGGCCTTCACTTTGCTTTTGATGCACTTTCACTATACTTTTGCTATGCTTTTCATTGTTTTCGACTAGGTCAGTTTAATTTTTAAATCTAGATTGCATAGTTTAAAATTTTATATGACAATCAAATTCTTTTAGTTCAGATCATGTTACTATAAGTATTTTCCCTATGAAATAAATTTATAACAAATATTTTTTGAAAAATAATACAATATACTATAATTTATTGCATTTTCACTGCACTTTTGTTGCGATTTCACTACGCTTTTGCTACATTAAAAAAAGAATGCAGTATTGAAAATTCCACTGACACTTTGGGTATTTCATTTTATTATATTGGTCACAAACAATCTTTTTGCGTCCTCATATATAGTTTTAATCTGAATAAAATAAAGAACAAATATTAGTTCATTTTCCAAATTGAGAAATAAATTAACATAATCTTAAAAGAACTTCAAAAATATAGTGAATATAAAGAAAATGCACAGGAAAAGCATAATTAAAGTGCAATTAAAATGAGGCTAAATGAATAAAATTAACTCAAATATTGAAATCGAACACAAAAAATTTAGTTTTCAAATAGAAGAACTCAGTATGGTATGGATACATATGAATATGTAAAAAAAGTGCTTAAGCAGGCGCAACAAATTTTTGCACGTTTACATGTGGCGAATAAAACTTTATGCGACCAAAATGCCGAAGGAATGCAGTGAATCATATGGAATACTGAACAAGAGAGAAAGTGAAGAGTGAAATACCCGGATGAAAAGCAAAATTACCTAGCTCTGAGCTTTTGAACTCCTGAGAATTCAAAATTTTCATCTTTTGGTCGGGTTGGGTTGGTCAGGTTGATAAGACATAAATAAAAAATAAAAGCTAATTGAATATCCACATGTCTACTACACGTGTCAAAATTTAATTTGAGTCCAAATGGAGTGCTACATCCGTACTCCGCAGAGAATAATTTCTCGCTAGAAGTAGAATATTAATTGAGGAAATGGATATCCAACTCTCGAAAATTAATATATGTAGATGAGGTTGAGGTATATAAAGATTTGAGCTATAGAGAAGAACCAGAAAAAGTTTGTCATATGATGTCAGGAAAGTGAGAAATAAGCACATCATAATAGTCATGGTGTAGTGGAGGCCTAAAATTGAAGTATAAGCTAGATGGGAGAGAGACTTTGAGATGAGGTAGATACACCTAAAAATATTTACTCGACTTGAGTGTTAAAATAAAAAGGATAATATTTTTTTTCTAAGGAGAAAGGATTTTAGTACCCACTATAGTCGTGTTACATGCATTTTAACCCTACTTGATCATAATATTAATTTCCACTTCATTTCCATTTTGGCTAAAATAAAAATCCCACTTAAGCTATCATTTAGAGAGAGAAGATATTTAGAAAGAGAAAGTCAGTTTTAGGACCGCTCGGTCCATTTTCTACTATAGACGTAGTTCGGAAAGTTTTTTTGATAGGGTTGGTTACATTCTACTTATCTCAATTTTAATAATGATTGATTTTTTGGGTTTTTTTTATTAAAATTATAAATTCATAGCGTAAACATAGGGATAAATAATAATAATAAAAAAAAAGCGTAAACATAGGGATGACTTTCTGTATATTAAATTTTCACCATGTAACGTTTTGTATGTTATCGATACAAGAGTTCTAGGCATTTTAAATTTTGACAAGGTACACCAGAAAATGTGTTATTTTTAGCAAATTGGAATCTTCTTTCTACATATTTCTTGCAAAAACCTCGATCCAGTTGATACTATAGCTTCAGTTTTACTATCGACGTTAAATGGCGGAGGACTTGAAGCTGTAGTAAGAGTGACAAGAACCTTAGCTCTCGCCTCCAATATCAAATATATGCTCTATGTTCATCATTTTAAGGGAGATCCAAGGAGAAATGATGTTGAAGCTCTCAATCTCGCACATTCATCCACATACTCTTGCTCAATCTCATTCTCTAGCTCCTAAATCTCGAAATGTTCATCCCTTTCTCTTTTATGTCCCACCCGCTCTTAATAAGGAGAAAAAATAAAATACATGAATGTGACTATAACTTTAGAAACGTAGAGACAGAGAAAAACAAGGAAGATAGAAATGGAATTCTTATTTCTTGATTTAGCTCGGTAACAGTATCCTATTTATAGAACAGAGTACAGGGAATGGCATACAGGTAAATATACTAACAACTAAGAGCAGTCTTAATATATTTGAATCTTATATCCTAATATTCCCCCTCAAATTGATGGATCCTTGAGTACCGTCAGTTTGTTGCGCAGACACCGAAATCTTGCTGTATATAATAGTTTTGTGAAGATGTCCGCGATTTGATCATCGGTGCAAATGGGGAGGAGCTGATGTGGTTGTTCTGAATTTGATCCCACATGAATCGATGATCGATTTCGATGTGTTTGGTTCGTGCGTGGAATACCCAATTGTTAACGATAGTAATCGCCGATATGTTGTCATAGAATAGCTCTATGTGTTGATCATGGTGAATGCTGAAGTCGGTTAGCAGATGCTTGAGCCAGATTGTATTTGCGGTTGCTGCTGCCAGAGCTCTGTACTCGGATTCGGTGGATGATCGAGCGACCGTGGATTGCTTCTTAACAGACCAGGAGACGAGTGTGTTGCCAAGGAATGTGCAAAACCTGACGTGGATTTTCTAGTACTTGGATCTCCTGCCCAGTCGACATCTGAGAACGTACGCATCCGCAAATTCGACTTGGAGATGGGTTTGCCATAGTTACTCGTGGCTTTGAGATATCAAAGGAGCTTGGTTAGAAGGTTCGAGTGCTCAGGAGCTGGATCATGCATTGATTGAGATAACATGTTGACTGCATGCGCTAGATCAGGTCGTGTGAGGATGAGGTATTGGAGTGAACCCGTTATATGTCTGTATTGTACCTGATCAAACAAAGACGATGCAGATTCAGTGATTTGCGGTTGTTTCGTAGTGGATGGATTTGCAAGAGGTTTGCAGTCAATGAAATTAGCTTGTTGTAGAATAGATAGTGCATATGATTGTTGAGATAGGAAGTACTTATCTTGTTGTGGAGATTTTGATTCCCAGAAAGTGATTTGCCAAGCCCAGGTGTTTCATGTCGAATTGAGTTTGCAGCTTTCGAATGAGACCTGAAATGGTGTTCCCATCGTTCCCTGTAAGCAAGATGTCGTCTACGTAGACTAGTAGGTATATTTGAGTTTTGGCCTCGATGAGGGTAAGCAAAGACGGATCCGCCTTGCTATGCTTGAACCCGATTGTGAGAAGGTAGTATGTGAATGTCGTGTACCACATGCGTGGCGATTGCTTGAGTCCGTAGATTGCCTTTTTTAATAAGGTAGGCGTGATTTGGAAAAGTGTGGTCTACAAAACCAGTCGGTTGCCGCATGTACACCATTTCACTGATTTTGCCATGGAGGAAGGCATTTGTGACGTCGAGCTGGTGCACCTTCCAATCATGGTGCAAAGCTACACTGAACATCACTCAAATTGTTGGAAGCTTGGCCACCGGGCTGAACGTCTCACCGTAGTTAGTGTTGTGTTCCTGCTGATTTCCTTGAGCCACTAATCTAGCTTTGAACCTGGCGATGGAGCCGTCGGCGTGTAGCTTTGTTCGGAAAGTCCATTTGCATCCCAGTATAAGTTCATTTTCAGGAGGTGGCACTAGGCACCATGTTCCCTATTTTTTTTAATGCAAGGAATTCTGCTGCCATTGCTTTCCGCCATTCGGGATGTTTGAATGCCTCCCTGACTGTAATAGGGTCAGGATTGTTAGCGTTGGCATAATGATTGTGAAATAGGTTGAGTCATGTACGAGGCATTAACGACCCTGTTTGGAGTCTGGTTTGCATATGATGCTTAATGGGAAGATTTGTAGGAATGCTGGGTCCAGAGTTTAGCGGTGGACCTGTAACGGGAGACGAATTTTCCATTTGTATTTGCGGAGTCTGCTGATGAGTGCTGATAGTGTTGGTTTGTTCCGTGAGAATATGTTGAGTATACGACGTTAATATAGATGTGGGTACCAGAAGAGATGGAGGTGTGGATGTTTGCTGAGGTTTGTTGTTCGTAGATACATCTTGAAAAAGAAAAGAGTTTTCAAGAAAATTAACATTGCGTGAGATTATATTTTTGTTAGTGGTTTTGTTCATGCATTTGTACCCCTTGTACATATCTGAGTAACCAAGAAAAACCCACGGGGTAGTGTTTGGTTGAAGTTTCATGCGAGTGTGCCTAGGGATGAGGGGTAGCAAGTGCACCCGAACGTGCGGAGGTGCGTGTATGTCAGAGCTTTGTTGAACAGTAGTTGAAATGATGAATTGTTGTTGGTTGTGAATGAAGGTAGCCTATTGATAAGGTATACCGCCGTCATGACCGCATCTAGGCCAGAATTGCGGGGGCATAGATGCCATTTGAAGCATGGTTCTTATTGTGTCCACGATGTACCTGTGCTTGCGTTTAGCTATACCGTTATGCTCAGGCGTATATGGGCACGAGATTTGTTGATGAATGCCTTTGGATTGAAGGTAGCTTGAGAACTGTTGATTAAGATACTCACGACCGCCGTATGTGCGTATAGCTTTAACTTGATAATCCGTTTGCTTCTCAATGTAATTGACGAAATTATGAAATACATGAAACACATTAGATTTTAGCAAAATAGGAATATCCATGTAAAACGCGTATAGTCATCTACAAAGAGAACGTAGTATCTAAATCCTTGGTGTGAGGGGACCGGAGATGGTCCTCAAACATTGGAATGGATCAGTTCGAGAGGCCTAAGCTTTAGGTTTGTTGGATTTTCAAACGGAAGCTTATTTCCTTTACATAATAAACATGAAACACATTTAAATGATCTAGTAGATATATGAAGGTCAGAGTTGTGTCTAGCTATATGCTTGAGCACGCGAGTATGGGGGTGCTCGAGCCTGTTGTGCCAGACAACGAACGACGAGCTGGACGCAGAGAGAGCATGGTGTTGGTTGCTGGGATTGTCGGTAGAGATCGGATAGAGCCCTCCTCTACACGGTCCGTGGAGCAAGATTTGTTGAGTCTTCGTGTCCTTGAAGGTGAAGCCCATGGAGTCAAAAGTGACAGATATATTGTTATCCTTGACTAAGTTAAAAATTGAGATAAGATTATGAGAAATAGATGGAATATGTAGTAATTGAGAAAGAAGAAGCGTACGAGAGGGGGTTGGAAGATGACCCATGCCCGAGTGAGCAATGGGAATTGTTCTTCCATCCCCTATGGTGACTGAGTCTGATCCTTGATATGTTGAGGCTTATTCTAGATTGTCAGCTTCCCATGTCATGTGTGACGATGCCCCCGAGTCTAAGTACCACTCGTTTTGCTGTTGATTTGGAGTTGCAATGAGAGCTGAGTTCTGCGGAGTATGCCTCTCGGATGGGTTGTAATTGGTGTTCAGCCAGTGCCAGCACATGTCTGTAGCGTGACCTCTTTTGTTGCATATCTGACTTGTGATCGATGATGATGGAGCTGAACGGTTTGTAGAGTTGTGGTTTGGAGCTTGTCTTCCACGACCTCTACGGCCTCTTCCTCGTCTTGTGTACATAGTCGTCTGCAAGTCAGTCGAAACTGTAATTCTTGATGCGTCGGCTTGTATGTGGATTTCTTCACTTATGAGTAAAGCATACAGATTGTCGAGGATGATTGGGTGAAGCATAGTCCTAATCGATGTCTTGAACGATTGATACGTGGTGGTAGTTCGTTCAAGATATACATAATTATATCTTCGTTGTCTACTGTAGAGCCGGCGGAGGCAATATGATCTACCAGTTTCTCGATCTCGGTAAGATACTGACTCATAGACATATTACCCATGGAGATGTGGTGAAGCTCGTTCTTGAGTTGTATCACTTTGGAACGATTTGATGATTGAAATCTTGTTTCAAGAACTTGCCAGATTTCGTAGGTGTAATCAAGATGCAGTATGTATGGCAAGATGGAGGACGAAATGGTGGAGCAAATCACCGTTGCTAAGTTGCAATCGATTGCCAGTTGATCGGAAGATAAATGATCTTTCACCGGAGCTGTCGTTGTAGTAGTTGAAGATGACGACGATTGAGAATTGGGAGATTCAAGAAATTGATGAAATCCATTCGCCCAAAGCAGCTTAAATATCTGACTTCGCCAGATGGGGTAGTTATTTGTAGATAGTTGATTAGGGACGAGAGTCTTGAGATGAGAGATAAAGAATTTAAGAGACGGTGATATGATCGGATTTGGAGTAGCTGCGGAATGCGTCGCCGCGGATGATGTCGCCGACGAGATTTCTGCCATGTAATGACACTTAGGATTGAACCTTCGCTGATACCATGTAGAAACATAGAGACAGAGAGAAACAGGGAAGATAGAAATGGAATTCTTATTTCTTGATTTAGCTCGGTAACAGTATCCTATTTATAGAACAAAGTACAGGGAATGGCATACAGGTAAATATTCTAACAACTAAGGGCAGACTTAATATATTTGAATCTTATATCCTAATAATAACAATGGCTATATGTAAAGCTAAACATGAGAAAAAGTTTTCATAGTTATAAAATATGAATAAGAGAAGTTATTTAATGCAAATTAGTTTAGTTTAAAAAACATTAGAGATTTGATTCATTAATTAAGAGAAACATAGAAAGTTTGCTTGAGAACATCATATAATAAGCAAATATTGGAAAATGATCCTATCTTTTAATACATGGAACTAGAAATTATGCACCATAATATTCTTATCATTAAAAAAATTGTTTATAAACATCTTAATTAGTATCTTGAAAGTATTTTCTTGCAAATTTATGAAAGAGTTTTGAGGTTCAAGAAATATTTCAACGCTTGAACAAAAATTGGAATAAGATATTTTTTTTTTTCTATTTCCTCATTAAAAAAATGCATTGTTTATTATTTTAATTTTATTTGTATATTATCAATCACTTAAATGAAGACTACTTATTGAGCACATATGAGGGACATGCACATATCTGATTTTGATGAGCTATCAAATGCAAAAATTTGTGACAAATTTCATGACAAAAACTATTTGCTATGACCAACCTATCAGTTGATGGTCTTAATGGTTGCTAAATATATTTTGCTACCAGTAATTAACCATTATCAAGCATTATATACTTATTTTATTTTGTTTTTATTATGTAGCATAATATCAGTTAATATTTACTTTGTAATTTATTAGCTACTTGTCTTTAGTGTGATAAATAGAAAACGTTGCAGGGCCTTCTGATATGACTAATAAGTGCTTAGATGGTTCCTTTTCAATGATTAATCGATACTTTTGTTACATCTTTTTTCTTAACAAAAATTAATGAAAAATAATATATTGATTGTTCATTTGGTTAAGAGCATTAATGTTTTAAAGATTTTGATTACTTATAGGAAAGCTCCATCAAAACACTTGCTGGTTATATTAAAATTATGTTGAACCGATACACCTATTTATGGTCCGATATACCGATACATAGATATGCCTTCGATACGGCACCGATACGTGTTGGATACGTCAAAGTTGTATCTAATTAATATACTATTTAATTTCAAAAGGACATGTCGTATCTAATACGCGTGTCAGTTGAAAAAAAAAATTCTAAAAAAAGATGCGTCGTATTTACTTCCATGATTGCGAGCAAGGTTCCCTCATTTCCGAGATAGATTTGAGTATCTTGATGGTATGAAAATATTATAAATTGCTAATCTTTCACTTGATGAGCTTGAATTAGAAGCTATGATATTTATTGAAGATGATATGGAAGTTCAAAGACAAACCACTGAAGAAGCTAATCATATCCTTCATTCTATTGAATAGTTGAAACCTCATGTGCTAGACAATTTATATTTATGCTTTTGTTGTTGTATTAGACATTTTATGCTTACTTTTATTTTGATATTATAAGCTACAGTCTACAAGCTACAGATAACGTTGCTTTCATTTTTTTTTTTATAATTTTAAATATTCTGCTTTGAATGCTTTGTTAATTTTTTTGTATGATTTATAAATTATAATATTGTTTCTGCACCTCGTATCCTATATTTTTAAGAATTGACATGTCCCGTATTCGTATCGGTGTCAGTGCAACATACATTAAAAGATTTCAAAAAGTTTTATGATGTCTTTTAATAACTGTTTGATTTGAAGTAACAAGAGCGTTAAAGTTAGAAGGTTCTTAAGTTCTTTCATTTCCCGCTACTCTTTCTCTCTCTGTTTCTAGTGAGAGAAGCTCTACGATGGTGGGAGGTGGCGCTAGGTCTCCTCCTTCCTCCCTCAAGGCTCATGGAAGGAAGGATATTGTTACAGATGACTATTGGCGGGCTCTAGTACATGAAAGCTTGGCGAAGCTTAATCTTGGTGGCTGCGGCTTCCTCCGGGAAGAAATCAGCAAGGCCATCGTGCTGTTAATGATTCGGCTGCTGCGGCTCCTACGGTGGGAGTACAGGCTCCCGATCAATCTCTTGAACAGGCGAAGGGATTGAATCGTGCAGTTATCAACATTGGATCGGTCTCTATGGCTGCCGACTGCCAGCAGCTCTCCGAGCGTGCCTCCCAGATACGCGACGTGCTTGCGAATCCCGATCTGGCTATGTCGTCTGGTCTGAATTGGCCTGATCAGATGGAGTGTGTTGAAGCTTTACAAGATCATATGGTAAAGGAAATGCAGCAGGAACCTGATCAGCTCATACAACACTCGGGGGACGATGCCATTCGCGACCTGCACTTGCTGCCGTCGTCGGACTGTGAGCAGGAATCGAGCTGCTGCGATCAACTTCAGGTTTGTGATGCTGTCGATGTGGACTTCTCTATCTCGGATAGTGATGAATTGAATGGTAATTCTGTAATTAATTGTGAAGATGGTTTGGAAAGGGATAGTGCTGGAGCTTTTTCCTGCAGGTGCGTAAATTTCACCCCTCCTGCAGCAAGTGGCCATCATACTACAGGATCGTGCACACCAACTGTTTGTGCTTTTTCCCCTAAGACTACAGCAGTAGTTTCTGTGCAAACTTTTGCTGGATTTCAGCCAGCTCCTGATCATACGACTTCCCAAATCCCTCCAAAGGTGTTTGGTGATCGAACCCCAGGCCTCTTTGCTTGGAGAAAGCCATTCTACACTCAACTCGATTATGTTCATAAGGAGGATGTGCTCGACAATTTAGTTTGGGGAAGACGTAAACAGTATTTCCATACCAGTTTGTACTTTTTATTTTGCTTTAATGAATGCTATATGCAAAAATTCCAAAAAAATTAATAATAATAGAAAGAAATGTAGAGTTAAATTTTAAACTATTTAGAATCAACCATTTAGTTTAATTTTGATGTATTTGAAAATCAGCAGATTTAAACGATTTTCAAATATACTGTAAATTCTATCATTATTGTCATAAGTCGTGGCCGCTGGCTACCAGTCACCAACATCATTTGGGTATACACCACATTCATGTTGCTCTAAGCCAAAGAAAAAAATCCACTTATTTTCCACTCAACCAAATAATTCCAAATAGTTCTAACACTCAACATGTGATTTTGATCTTCTTTAATTTTGGGACAAATAAGTCCATATTCTTTCAAGCAATGGGGATTATCGCATGTTGCCATGTTGTTTAAGCCTAGCCATTAGATCAATCAAATGACAAAAAAAAAAACTTAAGCTAATTACGAATCTAACGGAGGTTAACAACGCAATTCTGTGGCCCTACTAGCGGTTAGAACCGTCATTGAAGTTGTGACTAATTATTTGTTTAACACGACTGTTTATGTCGGAAATTAAACTTGTTTACGATGTTTTGGCTCTCTTGGAAAACTATAGGAATTTGAAAATCCAAAGCATATAGAAGGTTGCATTTCAATTGAAAAGTACTTCCAGAGCAAATTTAGACTCCATTTAAGGCAATTTTATTTTTTAGATTGAAACAACAAATTTTGTTTGGCTAATATATTTCACTCTTACTTGTTGATGGTTGCTACCACCTATTGCCAATGACTATTGATCAATTATTATTACAAATGTTTTGTTATTTTAATTTATATTCTCTTACTTTCAATAAATAATAAAAAAAAAACTCTGAAAATGTGATTGTTGAAAACTATTTTTATTTATTTTGAAAGGAACAAAATAAACATATTCTAAAAAAGCATTAATTAACTTTCGAGAATGATATTAAACTAGAAATTAAGCAATGTGGACCTCCGAAAGAGCACCGCGCAAACGGGCCAATTGGAAGGGACAGATTGGATCGTGCATACGACTAACCATTGAGGATAGCGACTCTCGCCAGCGCACCCTAATGGGTAGTAATATACACGACCTAATCACAGTCACGGGTTTCCCCCACCCGATACAACAGTTCGAATGGGGTTTAGTAGATGTGGGGCCAAGTTTCCCACGGGCGCAAACCCCTGTGGTTAACTACATCTCAGGCCGGAGCCCGAGAAAACTCTCGATTAAGAATCATACAATATCATTTCGAAAATTGGGATTTGTACGAGGGTGTAGACTAAGAAGTCCTACTCAAAAGGGAGAAAGTCTAAAGGGCTGAATCAACATGCATGGTTCACACCAGCATTCGGAGGCTCTAGGGTACTAACGAGAAATTGGAGAAAGAAAGACATGCAATCAATCAAATGCGTGAGAGAAAAGATGGTGGCGTCATCCTGTAACGCGGATAAGTAGGATTTATAGTACCTGAAGAATAGGGAACTCACCTACTATTTAAGGCATACTACGAGACCGAATGTAATAGCCTCGAATCCTAAATCTTGGTTGGGTTTAGTGTTCTACACAACACTAAGACCCGTGTCTTAGCTAATACAGTGCAAAATCTGGACTTATCCCTTCCTGGATTGGGGAGCAAGCTAACCACTTAATCGCTTTAAAATCATGTTATCAAGTCAATTATGAGAGATGGATGGGTAGTACAGTTATTGGAAGTAGGACTGACATCTAGAGAGTTTCCTAATTGGTCCTGGACTTATGTGGGGTGAATGCCCCTAACTAATGCAATTAAATTTTAATTAGTTAGTTTCTAGTGCAATGCATGCTAGTTGAAAGGTTTCAAATCATGTATGCTTCAGAATTTTAAAAACAGGATAATAGAAAATAGATTTTTAGAAAAAATTAGGTCTCCCTAGGTTTGGCACTTCTTCCTCATAGGCCAGATTATCCGGACTTTACCCGCAGGCAGAGAGGTGTCTTATAAGAAGGAGAAAGAAAATGCAGTAATATGCATGCGACCCCGGACGGTTCCGGCAATTCTTTAGATTCGTTAAGTTTCTAAATTATTTAAATCATAAATATTAAATTTTAATTATGAGTATTCCTCATTAAGTCCGTTGAGCTCGTTGGGGGTTGTAGGGGGTCCTCCCCCTGCTTGGATTTAGGTGCAAAGCATCCGATTTTTCTTTTTATAGTGCCCCGACGTTATATACTCGAGCGCCCCAACGCTACATGATTTGGTGGAAAAAGACAGAATGCAGAGGGTTGCGGCACTCCAAACCTCGGCATTGCGACACTCCTGATCGAGCTCTGTGGCACGGTCGTGCAGGCTAAAATCAGAGAGTGGGAGTGTGCAGCGCTATAACTTGGCGTCACAACAATTTTCTTTCTCGTTTTTCATTAAGGGTTGTTTCCCTTGGTGGTTGTATTGTATCTCTTTATCTGTTGTAGTGTGAGGACGGTGTAAAAATAATAGTTTTTTATAGTCCTTAAAAGAGCCTAACACAATCCAGGCTAAAACAAAATGGACATGCAAGAAAAGAAACTTAAGAAAAGCAGACAATTTCTACCGCGCAATCAAAAAAAAATACATCAATATAAATAAATAAATCAATTAAATGGACATAGACAAACTGTCCTTATTACAACTCAGGGTATGCAGAAAGTAAAGTGGAAGGGCACCACTGCCAACAACCCGGATTTCTAAGCCTATGACAGACGCAAATTACTTTGAGTGGGATATTGGTCTTCAAGTCTTCAGTCTTATAGGTGTCTTCTCCTTGGATCTTCCTCCATTGGACTCCTTGGATCTTTCCTCTTTGGACCCCTTGGATCTCTCCTCCTTGGACTCCTTGGATTTATCGTGGCTTGAATATCCAAACGAAGAGACAATTCCCCCCATTTGTAGGGGGCATTGCCTTTTCTCTTTAGATATCTAAAGCCATACAGCTCGATCTTCCAAATGGAAGAAGACTCTCCCCTTTGAGGATGTCTTCTTCTTTTGGAATTTGAGTTGGATAAGAATATTCACATTCAAATGTCAATTTCACAACTCTTAATAAATTTTATAAATTTTTACATCAAATGAAAAGCAGTAAATCTAAGTTTCCTGCATGGTTATCCTAATAAAATCCCAAGCAGATATAATGTCAAGCAATTATATAAAAATAAAAGCAATTTATTGAAGCTGTGCCAAGCCATCTTCTTAATTATGAGAGCTAAGCAGCTCTAAAGCACCTGTAACAATTATGATTAAATAAATTAGCTCTCATTTTATTAGAGGGGGCTGAGCAAGCACCTGCACAAAATAATGTCAAAAATCATGACAGTGCCCCCCCTTTATTAGCATGAGCATGGCCACCTGCAAGAAGAACATGATATGTATGTGTATATATATGTCACTCCTAACTTAGTGGTGGATCCAGCGCTCATGACATCAATCCACAGAATGCAGTAAAATTAAGCAAACACATCAACAATTTCACACAGCATGTAGTGAAAACCATGGAAAGCTCCGGCACACAGCAGAAAGAAATAAACACCGACCTAGCCTAAGTCTAGAAATGGTGCCCTAACAAACAATTCTATGTGTGTGTATGGCTGGTGTGGCTTGGATATATCCTAATCTGGGTAGTTAGTAAAAGTTATCTAAAGTTCAGGTTTGTTATATGTTAGAAGAGAAAATTTTTAATTAAAGTTTAAATATTAATGAATTAGGATTCATTTTGATTAATTTAGTTTTTTTATCAGTTTTAAAAGCTTATTGTAGTGATATTTGAAGTTCAAATTGTATTAGCCAATTTTGGAAAGTCACGGGTCCTACTAGGTACTAGGTTGAGGGGGGGGGGGGGGGGGTCCAAAACGTCACTATGGGAAATAGGCTAGGTTTGGGTCTCCTAATACTTTATGTAAATACTACACCTTAAGATGAGTGGTTAGCCAGGTAGTACACTAGATTTGGAGTTTTCTAGGCAAAGTAATGAATTTTCTAAGTTTTTGGCCTTATTAGATTGTAGGCTAGGGTTGACCAAAAAGTTGTCTGTCTAATTTAGGCGAGTTTCTGGAATCCTAACATTTTTAATAAATACTAGACCTTAATAGGAGTCTTATTCAAGTGGATTTACCTAATTTGAATTTTCTACAATAAGTTATGAATTTTTAAAGATCGAGCAATTAAGGGAATTATCTAGTTAAGGGCTGGTTTTATGGTTTTGATCCAAATTAGTTCCAAAATGATTGGAATCACCACCAAAAGTTGGAAATGACATAAGGAGGTGATCCTAAGTGTTTGGGAAAAATTTGGGCTTTTAAAAATTTTAATGATTTATTAGGGATAAAAAGGTAATATCCACCTAAGGTTAAATTAAGGGTCAACCTAAAGTCAAACTAAGGAGCCCTATTTATCTAGGATTTGGGATCAGATTTTGAACAGATCAAGCTATGGTAGGTAATTTTCTGACCTAAAATGCATTTACTGTAATTTTTAGAAGGTCTCAGGGCCCTATTTAAAAGGTTGATTATGATTAATTAAGGGGTCTAACAAGTCCTAAAAATTCCTAGAAAATTCTGGGAGGTTTATGATGTTACTAAGTTTAGGTGTTGAAGTTTTCAGATCGATCAGGGGTATATCCTAGCCCCTATAAAATTTCTAAGTTCGCTAGACGGGTCCTTAATTATTGTCCTTAGAGTGTCACTACGTTATAAAGGTTTGAAGTGAAGTTTTAGCTAACCCTCAAGGTAATAATGCAAGGAACACATGAAAATTAGTAAGCATACAATGTCCTTAGATCTATGAGAGCCTAAACAAAGTGGTGGTTCATCCTACGCATGCAAACTATGATAAAAAGAAAATAAGTACGACTAATGAAGGGATTAGTGAACGATTGGGACTCAACCATCCACTAATCCATACCCCCATGATTACTCTTCACACACACACAATCCATGTCTAAAATTTCATAAAAGTGGATCTCCCAAAATTAGGAGATTTAATAGGGTATATAGTTTTAAAATAATCAATATATATATATATATATATATATATATATATGTGTGTGTGTGTGTGTGTGTGTGTGTGAAAATAATATAATTAAAAATATATCAATTCATATTTATATAAGTATAGGGAAGACCCACTGACCACCTAATCGAAGTTTCGAAAATATTTGAAAATAATTTGTAATTTGAAAATAATAATTATAATAATTATATAAATAATATTAAAATACCCAAATAATCAAATCCAAATAGAAATCTGCTAGGAATGTCAAAATCAGCTTTTGAAAATAATCTTGAAATAAAATTCGTATTTCTCTGCAAAGAATGGGGGGTCGCACATCGAAATCCGACTTGAATTTTGGAAGATTAAAGAAGTTAAAGGGAATTTTAAAATAGTTTTAAAATAATTAATATATAAAAATAATTCATATATATAATTAAATTCAAATAATAATTTTCTGAAAATTCAAAGTAATTTAAAATATAATGATAAAATATCTTAATTATTAATAATATTTTAAATAATTTAAATAATTAAAATAATATTTAATCATTAAAAAAATAAATTTTATATTTAAATAACTAAAATAATAATAATAATAATAATAATAATAAAATTAAAATAGTAACAAATTATTAAAATGACATTTATTATTAGTTATTATAATTAAAGAAATAATGATAATAATATAATAGTAATAAAAATAATTAAAAAAAATATTTTTAAAATAGTATTTTCATTGTTTTTAAAATAATTAAATAAATACAAATTATTTTAAAAGAAATTAATTTTAGAATAACGGGGACGAAAACCAGGCAATTTGATATATTATACGTAAAATATGGAGTTATAAATATTTTTCAATAATTTTTTAAAGAAATATGTGTTTAAAAATAATTTAAATATAATATTAAATTAAAAATGATGGCGGCGGTGGTCACGGGGATGCGTGGAACATGCGGATTGGCTGGCAGAACCGCGAACGCGATTTTGGCAATCATTGCCAATGATTGCGCCGCCGCGCAATCATTAGCAATGATTTCCGCAGCATCGAAATCAGCGCCGATCCACTAATCCGAGTCAGCGGAGCATCAGGATCGTCGGATCGAGTGCGGTTTGGGCAAACGGTTGGGATTTCACCACGTGGCATGCGGAACCGTGGAATGGACTTGCGCGGTCAGGCCAGACCGTAGAGTGGTTGAATCTCAACCATTGATCAAAAGATCAACGGCTGAGATCAGACCCCGCTCATGAGATGGCGAACCCGAAGCCCTTAATCATTTTTTGGATTTTTCTCTCGATCGGATTGACTAAACTTTACGAAATTTTAAACGTATGCTCTAGGTATGAACAAAAATCATGGGGGAGTGATTTTATGGTCTAAAATGTGATTAGTGAAAAGTTATTTAGATTCATGTGTTCTAATATAGGGTTAGCAAAATACCTCAATCACATGGTGGATTCGAGAGATCTTGGGCTTGTTGCACTTGTAGACTGACCACGAATCCTTTTGTAGAAGAAACCACATCTCGAAACGTCTTGGATCTGTCACGAAACGCCTTGGAACATGGATCTCCTCGGGTGGCTGGATATTTCATCGGCGGTAGCTAGGGTGGTCGGGTTTGGATTGGAAAAGGTGGGGAAGGGTCGTGGGAGTACTCTCACAAAATCTCAGAGCTTGAGGAGGTCTAGCAATCGAGCAAGAGTCTGAAAAGTTCCAAAAATATCCTAATTTCTCTTATTTAAACTCCTAAACCTAAGGGGGATAGCTAGGATTGCATCAAGATGGAATTAGGAGGGAAATTAAACATAAGGGGGTCGTGGTTTGCAATTCAAAACCAAGGGAGTTAATTAGAGCATTAAATGGGCTCTTAATTGGGTTTAAATAGGTTAATTTAACCTATTTAAGGCTTGATTTGACTAAGTCAACATTTGAGTTGGTCAAATCAGTCAAGTGAGTCAAGGGGTTGAGCCATGAATAGGTTTAGATGCATTTGAAATCGATTTGGGCTGAAAAGGGCCTATTGGGTCAAAATCGACCCAATAAGACTTGGGTTGACCTAGTCAAAGGTTGACCTGGTCAACCTAGTCCATTGGGTCCAAGGAAGTGAGGTCTAGACAAAAGAGAGGTCAACAAGCAACACTAAGGGGCAGTTTGGTTGATTGAAAAAAAATGCAGTGTAAAGTAAATGTAGTGTATTCCGAATACTTTGAGATTGTTTGGTTGTATGCAAAATAAATGCAGGAGAACTGTTTCCCTTGTTTGGTTAGGTATATCTAGAGTAATGTAAAAGTGGTGTATTTGTAATAAATTTTTTTTGGCATTATAACTAGTGCATTTATAAAAATAGTGTATTTAAAGTAATTAGTATTATTTGGTGTTATAAAAAAAAACCAGTGTATTTATTTATTGCACTATCTTATTATAAATTATTTTGAGATTATAAGATATAATATTCTGCTGTGCATTAATTTGGCAGTGGACTAAAATAGACGTAAATATACTTGTGATAGAGAGAAATTTTAATTTTAATTTTGTGAAAGTTTAAATTTTTTATTTTTCAAGTAATTTTTTTACAAAAAAAATTCAGCGAATTAAATTTTCACACTGATTTCTTTCTTTAATTTAACGATAAAAGTAATGGTTTTCATTTATCAATCAATAAATCACATGATTTTTGTTCATAAGATGTAAACAACATTAATGAAAATTTAAAATTAGAAAACTATAGATAAAATAATACATATTGTTCTTAGTTATAATTACGATAAAGTAACACAAAATAGTTTTTAGTGATAACAACTTAATAGATATGCCAACCTTCAACTACTGAAATCAGTTTCTTAGCTCTTTACACATCCATCTAGCCTTCGAATATGTAGGTTTTGAAAGGAAAGATGACATTAGCGTAGGAGTTTTTGATAAATTATCATATATCATATCAACCTCATCTTCTAAAGATATGCCAACCTTCAACTACTGAAATCAGTTTCTTAGCTCTTTACACATCCATCTAGCCTTCAAATATGTAGGTTTTTGATAAAAATATTTGTTAACTCAAACATCAGTTCAGTATATATTTTTCAAAATTGCTTTAGACATATTGTTGAGCTATTGATAGCGTTAGCAACTTCAGTCACACTATCAGCCATCAAACAAATACACTCACGAATATCTTGATCGATAGCAGATGTCTTAGACTTTCTTTTTATGCCACCTCCTATACACGATGAAGGCAATAGTTTCTTAGTTGTTGAGCAGAATCTTCTATAACTTGCATATCAGACCATTCAATAGGCATTGATCCATCTGTACCAACATCCATAAATTGTGAGGGTTCATCATCGCCTACATATATTTGTTGAGTTTCAAGTGGAGTTTGAGAATTTCTAGATTTCGTCGCTCTCCAGTTGCTTGTCTAAGATCACATACTATCACGAACTCTGCATAATTTATAATTGTAATATTTAAATAAGCAGCATCCTTGGGAAAAGCCTGCAATAAATAAAATAAAAGTTGTTTGCCCCAAAATATTAATTTAAATGATGTACTTAAAGTAATAACTAAATATGTAATGCATACTCTTCTTGACCCACCATTATCATTTTATTTGTTTCCTCCCAAGATACACCTGATTTTCGTTTTAACTCCTGAATGTGAATCCAAATACTTCTTTGATGTCTAATTTGGATACTTGAGCACTTCGCATATTTACATTTTCATGACCCGGCCCGGCTAGCCCGTGTTAATGGGACGGGATCAGTCATTCGTACGGAAAACACTTGAAAACCATAATCATTTTCATTTAAAAGCTTTATAACATAACATAACATCATCAATATCATAATAAGAAAGAGCCACTAACAACTTCAATTTAAAGTATTTCAAACTGTTTCTTCTCACACTTGCTAAAACATAAATCCACAATTAAATAAATTTCAATAACTATTTAGATTCAAACTACTGAAACTCAAACTCAATAGAAACATAAAAGAACCTTTCTTCTAGAGGTCCTCTACAATGGTATGTGTATAGTCGTTATGCAGCCATCACTTCTAAACACTTTCTTCTGAAAAATATTTTCAAACGTAGGATGAGCTTACTTGCCAGCAGGTAGTTCATGTCTTTCAATAAAAAATTACATAAAACCAAAGTAAAGCAGCTTTTCGTATTAAAACATGAAAGGATTGTCAAACTTGCATAATTTTGTATCATTACATATAAGAAATATTTTTCATAACTTTTTCTCAATGTTAAAATCTTTTATTTATCTTTTTCTTAAGCATCATTTTTCATAATTTGAAGAAAACATAAAGAAACCAATATTATGCATAATGTCTTTAAATATCACCTGTCTCGGATGTGCCTAATTTTTTTGTGCTGATCAAGTACACATTTAAATTTTTGGTCATTTCCTTTACCATTGGCTTTACGAGCCTCCTTTACCATTGACTCTATAAGCCTCCTTTACCATTGGCTCTATGAGAATTCTTTATCATTTTGGGCACTCCGCATCAACATACACATTCTTTTATTATACTTTTTTTTCATTCATATGCGTATTGAAAAACAAGTGTGAAAATAAAAATTCATTTGTTCAAAGCATAAAACATTTAATCTAAACATAAAAATAAAACCTTATTAATTTCATGAAATAAAAGACTTGAATATACATATTGCCAAAAATAAAAATTCATAATTTGTATAACATGAAACTTTTCAACTATTTGAATTGAATAATAGAATGAAACATAATTATGAAATTTTTACCAAAAACATGAATATCTACCTCAAACATAGTACGGTACTTCTTCAAAAAGTAACTTTGACATAGCTTATCACTTTAACGATCACAACATAAAATGTTAACAAAAGAGCCGTGTCACAATTTAATAATCTAATTCATATGTTTAAACCTTTCATTTTCACTTTAATTATTCTTTATGTCACTTAATAAATTTTAATTAAATAAACCTTAATTTTTGGATTTAATTAAATCTTAATTTTTGAAAAATCATAAATCTTTCATTTTATCAAAATATTGCTCCAAAATTATTCCTTAATATATATTTATAATTATATTGCTAATTTTTAGGTTAAATTAATTAGGAAAATTAAGAAAATGAAATTTTTGCTAAAAACTTAAAATTTTTTCTTAAAAATATTTCCAAAACCCTTAGGAATCATTTTTGTAAATGTGTCATACGAAATTAAATTTTAGGTTAAAAACTCTAATTTTTAAATTTTCAAAAACTCCTCCAAAATAAAAAAAATTAATTTGGTCTTTTAAATGGTTAGGGGTAAAGTTGGCATTATGACACTTTAATTAATTTTAATTTCTAAAATAAACAAAATTAGGTATAAGTTTTATATATCAAAATGATCAAAATTTTACGTAGAATTTTATAAAAATTTTAAATTTCATTAATTTTAAAAATTTCACTAAAGTCTCGTCGTGATGCATCGAAAAGTGTGCGATGACCTATGAACGTCATTTTCGGGTTTTACAATTCTCCCTTTCTAATAAAAATTTCGTCCTCAAAATTTAAAAATAAATCTATACAGTAAAGATATACCTTAGCTAAATGAGGGTGGTTCTCTCTCATTTATGATTCATTCTCCCAAATGACATCCTTATCTGAACTATGCTTTCATAACACTTTAACATAAGGGATTGCTCTGCTCCTCAACTACTTAACATCATACTCAAGAATTTTCTTTGGTTCTTCCAAAAAGGTCAAATCCGACTGAATATCAACTGATTCAGTGCTAATCTTCTAAGTTTCAACTGAAATGTATTTCCTCAAAGAAGAGATGTGGAATATATTATGTACTCCACTCATATGAGTTCACAAAATCAACATATAGGCCACCTTTCCAATCATTTCTAAAAACTCAAAAGGACCTATATTTCTTGGACTCAGCTTTCCCACTTTACAAAATCTCTTTACTCCATTCATTGGACTGACTTTGAGGAATACAAACTCTACAACATCAAAATCCACTGATCGGTGTTTGGCATCATAATATTTATTCTATCTATCTTGCACTGTCCTCAATATATCTCGGATCAACCTGATCTTTTCTGTAGCATCATCAATCAGATCAGCACCAATAATTTTTTTCCCCTAACTCAGCCTAGCTTAAAGGTGTCTTACACCCTTCTCTCATATAAAGCCTTATAAGGAGCCATACCGATACTTTCTTGGAAGCTGTTGTTATAGGCAAATTCAATCAAAGGTACATATACCTCTCACTTACCACCAAAATTCAGAACACATAACATGAGCAAATCTTCTAATATTTGGATAGTTCTTTCTGACTGCCCATCTATTTGAGGGTGGAAAGATGTATTAAAGGTAAGTCTGGTACCCATAGTTTCCTGAACCTTCTTCCAAAATCTGAAAGTGAATCTCCCATCTCGATCTGACACTATAGGCTTAGGTACCCCATACAATCTAACAATTTGATCAACATATAAACTTGCCAATTTCTCAACTGGATCAGACTGTTTGATAGGTAAAAAGTGTGCAGACTTAATCAACCTATCAATAATCACTCATAAAGCATCACATCCTCTTCTAGATCTGGGTAAACCAACCACAAAATTTATATCAATGTCTTCCCATTTTCACTCAAGTATAGGTAAGGGTTGTAGGAATCCTCCTGGTTTCTAATGTTCCGCTTTAACCATTTGAAATGAAATACATTTAGATACTATATCTGTCACACTTCTCTTCATTCCTGGCCACCAAAATACCTCATTTAAATCCTGATACATTTTGTTACTGCTTGGATGAATGGTGTAACTAGAATAATGAGCTTCTTGAAGGATTTATTTTCTTAAGTCATCCACATCTGGTATGCACAATCTGGCCTTATAACGAAGAAATCCTTCACCATCAAGCTCAAAATCTTCAATGTGTCCCACAATGACCAAATCCAGTATCTTCTTAAAATCTGCATCATGTGGCAAAGCTTCTCGTACACTTTCTAGAAAGGTTGACTGTATAATAGTCTGATTCAAACTAATAATTTATGCATCATTGGGTTGAACAACTGAAATCTCCAACTTGTCCAAAACTCTTATCAATTCTTGCTGCTGTGTAATCACCCAATTTGCACTACCTGAGTTCTTTCTGCTCAAAGCATCAGCAACCATATTCGCTTTACCTGGGTGATACTGAATGTCCAACTCATAATCCTTAATGAGTTCTAGCCATCTCCTCTGCCTTAGATTCAGTTCCTTTTGGGTGAAGATATACTTCAAACTTTGGTGGTCAGTAAAAATTTTGTACCGAACTCCGTACAAGTAATGCCTCCAGATCTTCAAGGCAAAAGCTACTACAGCTTACTCTAGGTCGTGGGTAAGGTAATTCCTTTCATGATTCTTCAATTACTTAGAAGTATAGGCAATGACTCTTCTATTCTACATCAGTACACAACCAACCCTTTAAGCGAAGCATCACTATAGAGCTGATTGTAAATAACTTATTATAAAATTAAATATTTTATATTTTAAAAAATAACTTAAATTATTGAATTTAATAACTTAAATTATAATAAAATAAATTAAATTTCATGTTTTTAATAACTTAAATAATATTTAAAATTTCAAGTTTTTAAAGAGTGATCATTTACACTTTATAGTTAAAATAAACTTTTGTATTTGTGAATTATTTAAATAACATTATTTTTTTTTTCATTTTCTCAAAGTTAATTATTGTATTATTTTCAAAATATATTCTCTCATAATTTTTATACCAAGTGTTGCAATATTTTTTGTAATAATTTTAAATAAAATTGTATTGGGACGTAAAAAATTAATATAGTTGAATGGGCTCTTTCTCAATTTACCCAAATAAAAAAGAAAAAATAGTTATAACATTAAAAATGTTACAATTTATGCTAAAAATAATAATTAAATAGAATAATATTAGATTGTGAGGATATGATATAGCAAATACTGTGGATTGCGATTACATTTGGAAAGCCTATACTAAAGCTGGTTTCCAACAGGACAACTAGTGCTGCTGCGACACGGCAGGGGATTTTCTTATTTATTAGTCATCTTAAATATGGAAATTAGAAGCTGATTATGAAGCAAAAAAATGACTGAAAAGTATCCGTGGGAAACCCTAATATCTTGGGAAACCCTAACTTTTCCCAATTTAATGGGGCATAGATACTTTTTGAGTCATTTTTTGCTTCATAATCAGCTTCTAATTTCCATATTTGAGATGACTAATAAATAAGAAAATCCCCTGCCATGTCGCAGCAGCACATGCTGTCCTGTTAGAAACCAGCTTTAGTGTAGGCTTTCCAAATGTAATTGCAATCCACAGTATTTGCTATATCATATCCTCGCAATCTAATATTATTCTATTTAATGCTTATTTTTAGCATAATTTGTATCATTTTTAATGTTATAACTATTTTGTTTTTTTTTTTTTTCATTTGGGTAAATTGAGGACAGAGCCCACTCAACTATATTAAATTTTTACGTCCCAATCAGAATACAATTTTATTTAAAATTATTGCAAAAAATATTGCAACACTTGCTATAAAAATTATGAGAGAATATATTTTGAAAATAATACAATAACTAACTTTGATAAAATGAAAAAAAAAGTGTTATTTAAATAATTCACAAATACAAAAGTTTGTTTAGACTATAAATTGTAAATGATCACTCTTTAAAAACTTGAAATTAAAACTTAAATTATATTAAAATTTTATAATTATTTATTTTGTTAAATTAAGTTAAATAATTTACAGCCCGCTCGCCGAAGGCAGTCCATGCAGGCTGCGGTGGGCTAGGCTGTCCACGTGGGCGTGGTTGGGCTGGCTTGGGCGGAGCAGAAATGGGAGTAGCGAGCGGGCTGGCTAGGAAGGCCAGATGGGTGCTTTGGATTTGTGTTTTTTTTTTTAATATTTCTTGACCTTCAGGCGCAAAAAAAAAATTGCTAAAAATATTTTTCCAGCGGAAAATTCACCAGAAATAAGCCAGAATTGTTTCCAGTGAATTCTTTTGCACAAGAAGACATTTTCCTATGCGTGTTTTACCGGTAAAAATATTTCCATCAAAAATGCTAATTTCCGATGGATTTTGACCATTTTCAGGTGAAAATGGCCACCAAAAGATGACGTTTTCCCAAAAACAAAAATCAAAGAATAAAGAGTGATAGAGAAGAGGGAAAAAAACCTAAGATCTTAATGCCGTAGAGCAATTTTTGTCAGCCGACTTTATTGTGAGATTTTCTCATCTCGTTGTATGGAATCATAATCATACTTTTGATTTTAATAGTTTAGTATTTTTAATATTTTTCTAATCATATTTATATTTTCATTATCAAAAAAATTAAAATAATTTTATATTGGTAAAATATTTAGCAGTTAAAGTTTTATATGTTATAAAGATTGAGGTTATTAATATTTTAAATATTTATTTGAGTTTTTTCTAGGTGATTTTGTGAAAGTAGCCATTTTTATTAATTTTAAATTTATTTTGAGTTTTAAAAAAAAATATTTTATTTTAATTAAAGCTTCATAATTTTGTTATATACGATATTTGTAAATTTTATCTCTGTAGGGTTTTCTAATGCTTATCACTAGGATATTTTGATATTGTTTGAATTAAGCCCAATTATATTTTATTTTACTACAATGCATTGAAAATAAATATGATTATGTGTTTATCTAGTCACATTACTATTATAATACTATGATAATAATTTATGTATGGGAAAAAAATAAGTAAAGATCAGTTATTCACTAATGTTGCCAGATTAATTGACTTGTACAAGATGGTAGACCTATAGACTTTCCTTTAAATTTTATGATTTGGTGTTATCCTTTATTAATTAACATGATTTACTGATTGAGAGTTATAAGAAGATGATTACAGTATAAACAGATAAAGAGTGAGGACTTTGTTTACTAAGCTAAGAGTTTATTGATACTAGTACGATACTAAAGAATATAGCTTAAACTAGGATTTCTTACTTATTAAATGTGACTACTAAAATGAATTTTATTGAGATATTATTCTTATTTCTTTACAGTTTTATTATTACTACACAAATGTATTGTTACTACATTATTTTACAACTTATGTTACTAGACAGTTACTGTTACTAATATAAACATTGATACTACTGATTTATTATATTGATAATAAGCATATGACATATCGAGCATACAATATATTGATTTGATACTGATATAGAATATAAAGATAGTATATGTACACTCTGATATGATTTTATTGTATTGATATGATTTTAATAGTCTTTATCGATGCTTTGGTTTTACCACTATATGATTTATTTACTAATTAATATTACTAATCTAAAGACTGCTTTATCAATTCAACACACATACTGATTTACTGATTTTTATACCATACTATTTTACTGCTTATAAATTTTACTATTACTACATATGAGTTTTAGCATTCCTTCATAGATTTATGATTACATAAATTTTACTATTATAATTTTTTTGTTGACATGCATATTATTTCTTTTTAGTGCATTGAGTTCAGTCATAGAATTTGGTTACTTGTTGGGCTCTTTAACTTATTATATGTGATTTAATAATTTCAGGTAAGATCAATAGAGCTGGAGTGTGAGATTGACTAAGCTGCTTCAAGTTCAGGTATTTATAATTTTAGTTATTCTTTTGTACCATTTTGAAGCAGGGAACCCTGATGTGGACCATCTTGACCTGAAAGGCATAATATCACATAAATTCATCCCTACAACTGCTAATTAACTATTTTATTTACCTTTTCATTATTATAATATACATTTTAGCTTTCTATTTACCTTTACCTAATATAATATTGTAAATAGATATATGATATGTAGGTTTTATGGAAGGATGAAATTAACTAATTTTGAATGCATATCTTTATTATTAAAGATAGAGAGGCTTTAAAGAAAATGAAGTGTAAAAAAACTATTGGACCTGATGATATTCCAATAGAGGTGTGAAAATGCTTAGGAGATGATGGAACTTCTTGGCACACTAAACTTTTTAATATTATTTTGAAAACTAAAAGGATGCTAGATGAGTGAAGAATGAGAGTGTTGATTCTAATTTTGATGAATGAAGTTGATCCAAAAGATTTAGCAAATTATAGAGGAATTAAGTTGATGTGTCATACTTTAAAAATTTGGGAGAGAGTTAAAGAGCATTGTTACGACGTGATACTAATGTTTCTCAAAATCAATTTGGATTCATGCGTGGTAGGTCTAATATGGAAGATATTAATTTATTTAGAGGGCTGATGGAGAATTTTGGAGAGAATAAGGAGGATCTATATATGATATTTATTGATTTTGAGATAAAGTTCCAAGAGAAGTGCTATAGAGAGTTCTAAATAATGGGTAATAATGCTTATATTCAATTCATTAGGGATATATATGCAGAAGTTGTTACTTGTGTTCAAACATGAGGTGGCTCGACCAAAATTTTTTCTTATTTCAGTTAAATTACATCAAGGATAAGCCTAAATCCCTTATCTTTTTTGCTTTAGTCATGGATGTTCTTACTATACATTTACAAGAGGATGTACCCTTGTGTATGCTTTTTTCTAATGACATTCTTCTAATTGATAAGACTAGAAAGGGTGTTGAAGTTAAACTCAAATTATGGTGTTCAACCTTAAAGTCAAAAGGTTTTCATTTGCGTAGATCTAAAGTTGAATACATAGTGTGTAATTTCAGTAGTAATAGATCTAATGCGAGGGGGGGGGGGGGGGGTTGTGACTTTGAGCGATCAAGTCATTAATAAGTGTATTAGTTTTAGATATCTTAGGTCTATATATTGTTCATAATGATGGTGAAATAGATGGGAATATTATTAGCATAATTCAAGTTAGTTGGTTTGAAGTGGAGGAATGCTTCAGATTTGTTGTGTGATTAAAAAGTACCACTTAAACTTAAGGAAATTTTTTTTTAAATGGTTGTGAGACCTACATTGCTTTATGGTGCAGAATGTTGGCCATTAAAATAGAAGCATAATATTAAGTTATGTGTTGCTCAGATGAAAATGCTTAGGTGGATGAGTTGATTTACTCTTAGATATAAGATATGAAATGAACATGTTCATGTAAAGGTTGGGGTAGCTCCAGTGATAGATAAGATTAGAGAGAGTCACCTTAAATTGTTTGGTCATGTAAAGAGATGACCTTCCGATGTTCCTGCTAAGAGAGTAGATGTATTAGATTTGGCCTATGCAAAGAAAAGCATAGGTACACCTAAAAAGATTTAGTTAGAAAATATTTAAAATGACAATTCTTTAATAGATTTAAATAAGAATTTGACTCTTAACAGGACATAATGGAGAAAAGGATTCATGTAGTCGATCTCACATAGTGGGATAAAAGCCAGTTGTTGTTGTTGTTGTTTTTGTATCTTTATTACCGTTTCATTCATTTTTGATATTTCTAGATGAACATCCTTATTTCAACAGCAACCACAACATCATTACTTTAAATTAAAAAAACCTATAATTTTAAAAATCAGTAACTAATTCTTTAGAACTGCAAATTAAGCATCAATAATGACAATCAAAATGAGTGAGGTGAGAGTAGGATCATGTTCATTAGATGTGAGTGGACTTGCTTGTATTTCTGCCTATTTCTTCAATCACAAAACAAACAAGAGTCACAAGCAGGTGTGAACAACATTTAGAATATATGAAAATGGAGTTCTTATAATGGGCAATTTTTTTAAAAGAATAGAAATTTCATTATTTGAAAAATGAACATAATTCTATTTATTTATAGAATAGTGATATCATCTAAGTGAATAGAACAAATTATTTTTATAACTATCAAACAAATGTATTTAAACCAACATAGAACAAAAATATTTGCTAGAAATATAGAATAACACATAAAAATAGAGAACTCCACTTTAGCTCTTGCGAACACTTTATCAAAAAGCTATTTCTCAATTTAATAAGAGATAATATACCCCACTAGGCTTAGCTGGGTTGTTTGGCGAGCATGGTTGGGTAGCCCTAACCCATGTTAGATTCCTCTCTTAAGCGATATGCTTGTTTAGTTGGGAAAAAATAAGTGTGTGGTCTAGCATCTGTGGGGCTTGTCGCCGATAGGCCCACTGAGAGATTAGTTACTCTACCAAGTACCTCCTCTACGGAGGTGACAGTGGGAAGTTACCTCCATTCTCAAAAAAAAAAAAGTGATAATATATTAGAATATAAATACATATTGTAAAAATAAAGACAATCAAGAAGCCCTTGGCAGTATAAATGATAGAGGATTTATTCTATTGTTTTACTAACTTTTGATTCTTCTTAAATTATTATTTAGGATATATGTCCCTTCATTCTAATTGACAATAATGATAGAAACTCAATAGTAATCAGATCATCTATATCATCCTTTAATATCTTTTCTTTATAACATGCTTAGCTTTTCTTTATTGTTTATAACTCTTTTTCTATTTTATTTTATTATAATGCTTATATCCTTCATATTGGTTCCTACTCTTAAGAAAATCAAAGTTGCTTTTAACCATAAATTGATGAACAAGTTAAAGGCTTAAAGCTTCCCACTGCCTTAAACATAGCTTTTAAATCATACAAAATATATATTAATATTTAGTTTTTTAAAAATAGTTACAAATATTTCATAAAATTTTTATGTGCTTTTATGTTTAACTAACTTCTAAATCCTTATATTCACTCATACGACATTCAAAATTTTAAACAATCCAAAAATATCATTAAGATTAATTTTTTTAACATGATTTTTCATGCATTTATTTTAAATATAAAAATAATATATTATTAATATATATATAAATATATAAAAACCATCGTCTCTCTCCACTGGTGCCTCGTGCGACTCTTCGGCGATTTAGGGCATCCTTGCACGACCTTCTTTCGGGGGCCTTTTCATCTGGTTTACGATGGATTTTACTCTATTTTTCATGTTTTTCTCCTTGCATATGTGTTTTATGAGTTGACTCTGCCTTTTGCTTTGTTTTTCATTTCAGTTTTCTCTTGTTTGGGGGATGATTACCTCGTCGACATATTTTCCTCCGATAGCTGGGGTTCCTAATGGTAAATCTCGTTCTTTTAAGGATGTGCTTGTTGGTTTGTCCTTTGCTTCATCTCAGCCTCACTTTGTGCAGACTTCGTTTAAGGGTTGTCTTGATTTAATGTATGATGATTCGGTTGTTTCTCAGTTAGAGACTTCTTTTGCCCTTACTTTGGTTGGAAAATTTGTTCTTAGGCATCCTAATCTTGACATTATTCGCAAGTTTTTTTGTTAATATGAAGCTCACTGTTTCCTTTCACATTGGTCTGCTTGATCCACGGCATGTGGCCATTCAATTGAACAACGACTTGGATTATATTCGTATTATTTTGAGATGGTCTTACTACATTCAGGCTTGCCAAATGCGACTGCTTAAATGGGCACCAAATTTTGATGTCCGTGAGGAGTTGTCGATTGCTCCTATTTGGGTTTCTTTCCCTAATCTAATGCTCCACTTCTTTAATTCACAATTACAGTTTGGTCTTGCTTCGATTCTCGGCAGGCCTTTGCAAACTGATCAGGCCACGGCATTTGTTTACTGTCTGTCAGTGGCTCCTGTTATTGTAGAGTTAGATATTTATAAAAAAGCATCCTACATAGATTTGGTTATGATATAAATTGAATGGTTATTTTCATAAAGTCAAATTTGAAAATTTTTCTACCTTTTGCACCCATTGTAGGATGTACGGGCATGGCTTGACTGAGTGTTTTATGCTTCATTCGAATCTTAAGAAGGAGAAGACCAAGTTGAAAGAGGATAGTTTGAAAAATAATGTTAATGATACTTTGGATTATAATATGGTTGAGACTTATAGTGAGAATGATTGGGGTAATGAGATGCCTATTCTTTAGTCTGAATTTATTCAGGCCAATCCTACGGTTCCTAATAGAGTTGATGTTATCATCCATCAAAGTGTAGAACCCAAACCGAGTAGTATTTTTTGTTCTGAACTCTATGGAGGGGAGATACAAATGTTACATATTAATACCGATAGCAATATTATTCCTACTCTTAAATCTAACCTTTGTGTTTCAAAGAAAAATTTAGCTGAGATGAGTATTATTAATGTTGATACTAACGGTTCTAATCAGTATCTATCTAAATTTTTTAATGAGCAGGCTAATGAGATTATTCCTGACAGTGATGAGCCCATAAGGTTGGAGGTTGTTTTGTCCCTAGAGATGTTGGTAGGAGACCAATCCAAGATTATGGCTTACAATAAATCTACATGGAAGATGGTGTTCTCTTTGTGGAAGGTAATTAACCTCTTTCTAGGGGATGATGAATGAAAATAATTTTCCTTTAAATGATAATTATCTTAGTGATGCTTTTTCTGACATGGAGGTGCATATGTTGGCTAAATATTTTGCTAGAGATGATAATGACCTGAGCTTTTCTAAGAGTCGTGGTAAGAGAGGTAGAAAATCAAGGAATATTTTTTTATAGTCTCCTAGAAACACACGTTTGTGTACTTCTCATTAATCATTATTTTTAATGTTTAATGCTATTATTTGGAATGTTTGTGGTACTGGTTGCCCGTCTTCTAAAGTTGGATTTAAAAAATTATGTTGTATTCATAATGTTTTTATTCTTATTTTACTTGAGCCTCTTATTTTCATGGAAAAGTTACTTGTTATTGCTAAATCTATGGGTTTTAAACATGCAAAGTCGAATGTGGCCAATAAAATTTGGAAAGATTTTGTTAGAATTGATTTCATTGGGGATTATACTCAAGTCTTGCATTGTAATATCGAAAGCTCTAGTTTCTAATGGTATGCTTCGTTTGTTTATGCTGCATCCTCTTGTTATACTAGAAAAAATTTATGGGAACAAATTATCCAATTTCACAATATTTGTAATCTTCTTTGGCTTGTTGGAGGTGATTTTAATACTATAACTAATCCTTTTAAACAGATAGGGGGTTCTCTCCCTATTTATTAGTCTATGGAGGATTTCAATGGGATGATAATTGATTATAATATGAATGATATTTGCTTTGTTGGTAATAATTTTACGTGGCATCGTGGGCATTTATGGCAAAGGTTGGATAGGGTTTTATTTAATGATGTTTGGCTTAACTATTTTGAGTTTACTAATGTTGAACACCTTAGGATGACTCTTTCTTATCATTCTCCTCTTCTTATTAAAATTAAGAGTATTTATAGAATTTCTCTTTCTCAATTTAGATTTCAAAATACGTGGTTGCTTCATGACTCTTTTTTGGATGTGGTTAATAATTATTGGCAGACCCCCTTGATGCCTTATAACTCTTTCATTAGTATGAATAGACTTTGGATGAAGCTTAAAAGACATAAGTAAGTTTTAAATTGGTGGAACAATCATGTTTTTAAAAATATTTTTTTTTAACATTTTAATTGAGGAGGATAGGGTGAAATTTTATGAGAAGCAATGTCAGTTAGTTCCTTCTGATACTAACAACTCTTTGTTAAAAGAGGCTAAGGATGAACTTTATAAATTACAAGATCAAGAAGAAATTTTTTGGAAAAAAAAAGTGGTTATTAAACATTTGGCGAAAGGGGATAACAACACTAAATACTTTCATGCTTTAGTTAAGAAGAAACATGCAATTAATTTTATCTATAACATTAATCGAGGTGATGGTATTGTTACTAAAGATAATGATGAGATTTCTAGTTTAGTTGTTCATCATTTTTAAAATTATTTGAATAAAACCTTTGCTCCCTCTATTATTGACAAACCTTATATTATTCCTAATCTTATATCTATTGATGATAATATTGGTTTATCTAATTCTCTTTCCCTTAATGAGGTTAAGGATACCATTTTTTGTATGAATGGAGATTTTGTTGCTGGTTAGGATGGTTTCACAACCAAGTTTTTTCAGAAATTTTGGCATATTATTTATAATGATATTTTTTCTGCTGTTATTGATTTTTTTAATGGTAATCATTTACCTAAGTTTTTTTACTTCTACTTCTGTTATGCTGATTCCCAAGAAAAATTCGGTGAATTCTTGGAATGACTTTAGACCTATTAGTTTTTGTACTTTATTTTATAAACTATTTTCTAAAATTTTGATGAACCGGTTGTCTATTGTTTTGCCTATTTCCCCTTTTCAAACAAGTTTTGTTAAAGGGCGTGCTATTTTGAACAATATTCTTTTAGCACAAGAGTTTTGTCAAGCTTAGAGGTGGTAATATGATTCTTAAATTGGATATTGCCAAAGCTTATGATAATATTAATTGGGATTTCATTTAAAGAATCTTGAATTTATTTGGTTTGGAATTTAAGTTCATCAACCTCATTAAAAATTGCATTGAAGGTCCTTACTTTTCTATCATTGTGAATGGTAAGAGCCATGGCTTTTTTAAGGCTTCTCATGGGTTGTGACAAGGGGATCCTATTTCCCCTGCTCTTTTTATTATTGTTGCCGATTACCTGTCTAGAGGTCTTGAGGATCTTTTTGCAAAGTATCCTAACCTCTACTTCAGAACGTTAGGTGGCTTTAAAATTTCGTATTTAGTTTTTGTTGATGATTTCATTGTTTTTACTAATGCTTCTATGAGAAGAATTAATAGACTTGTGGGTTTCTTTAACTATTTTGAGTTGATTAGTGGCTTGGCTTTTAATAAACACAAGTGTTGATTTAATATTGCTAGGGAAGTTACTCCTGATCGTTTTGTGGCTATTAAGAATGTTATTGGTTTTAGCCATGGTATTTTGCCTTTCAAGTATTTGGGTGTTCCTCTTTATAAGGGTTGAAAGAAGTCTTTCCTTTTTGATGATTTAGTTACTGTTGTGCGTAAGGATGCTAATTTCTTAAACTTTGGGGGTCATCTTACTCTCATTAAGAGCATTATTTCCTCTATTCATGTTTATATCTTTCAAACTTTATTTCCTACTAAGACTGTGTGTACCAAGATTGATAGAATTATCAATAAATTTTTCTAGAAAGGTACGGGCAGCAGTTTTAAAATTCATTGGTCTTTTTGGCCCAACTATTATGGCACTTTGCAAGAAGGGGGTTTAGGTTGTAAGTCTATGCATGACTTAACTTATACTTTTTCTTTCAAGTTATGGTACAATCTTCGTGTCAATGGGACGCTTTGGGCTAAATTTATGATTGCCAAGTATTGTGGGGAGAGGCATCCCACCATGTGTGGTTTCAGTAAAGGCAATTCTAAAGTTTGGTAGCGTCTTTGCTCCGTTAAGTGGCTTGTTGAACCGTATATTGTGTGGGGTATGGGTAATAGAAATATTTTTTTTAAGGCAAGATCCTTGGTTGGATGGCCATTCGATTGACTCTTTTACTAATACTTGTTCCAATGCTACGGTGAAAGTTAACTATTTTTTTCTAATAATGGTTGGATTTAGAGAAACTTTCAAGTGTTCTTCCTAATTTTATGATTCAGCATATTTTAAAGATTCCTCTCAATATCAATACGAATGATGGTCTGCTTTATGCCGTGAATAAAGATGGTTGTTTTAGACTTATTGATTCTTGCCATCCGTTTAGAACTAAGCATGATACTTCTAAGCTTTTTCAAAGGATTTGGCATAAAATCATTCCTTCTACTGTCTCTATTTTTATTTGGAGAATTTTACACAAGTTCATTTCTACGGATGACAATTTGATCAAAAGAGGTTTTATTCTTCATTCTAAATGTCAATGTTGCTACCATGTGGATAATATGCATCATGTTTTCATTTCTTGTCCTTTAGATGTTAAAGTTTAGACTTATTTTGAGGATATCTTCCATTTCAACTATTTAACGGTTATGGTTTCTATTAATTATATGTTTAATTGATGGATTGTTAATTCCGAAGGCCACATAAGGAATGTGATTCCTTCTTTTTTCCTTTGGTTTTTATGGTTGGAGATAAATAATTCCCGTTTCAATTGGGTTGCTATGAACTATTAGAGAATTATCCATAACATTAAGGATAAAATTGTGGCTCTTTATTCTGCTAATCTTCTTAATTTCTTCCAAGAGTTTTAAAAATTGTTTCTTCACTGCTGGGACATTTGGTATTAACTTGGAGGTGGAGTCCATTATGGATGCCCCTAGCTATACTTCTTGGATGATGCCAACATCCAATTTTTTAAAGCTGAATGTTGATAGTGCTAAAAGGTAGTCTATTGTTTCCCTATGGGGGGGGGGGGGGGGGGGGGGGGGGGGGGGGGGGGGGGGGGGTTTAAGAGATGATCAGCGTAACTATGTTTTCAGTTTTGCTAGACCCGATGTATTGCTGATGAGAATTATGCTACTACATATGCTATTCTCCATGGTTTAAGTATTTTTTTTAATCTTAATTATATTAATATTGTTGTAGAGGATGGTTCCTACTTTGATTATATGTCTCTTAATCTTAAGGAGGATAATGTTTGCTCCTCTATCGTGTTTTATTTGCGAAGGAATATTAGGAATTTATGAAATGATTTAAATTGTTCTTTCTTTGTTATTGTTGAGGAAGGTAATGTTGTTGCTCAGGTGATTGCTAGATGGGGTTGTGGTTTGGATGCTTTAATTGAATTTTTTTTTCTATCTGCCTCGTAAAGTTAAGGGCCTCTTAAGATTGGATCAAATTGGTGAACCTTATATTAAATCTTAATGGTTGTGTTGTTGCTCTTCTTGGGTTTTATCTTTTGGCTCTTTCCTCTTATTATTTTATTATATTTGTTGGTTTTGTGTTTTAAGTTATGATCTGGAGCTCTATTTTATGCACTGTCTCGCTGGTGGTTACCTTTGTTGTTGTTTTGATTCCTAGGTTTGTGAGGTTGGTAGGGTTGCATCTTGGTGTTTTTTGGTTGGGCTTGGGTCTTATACCTGCTGTTGGCATTCGTGAAAGATTTTATTTGTTTATTGTGTTTTGTTGGAGTGGGACTTAAGCTATGATAGCAACCGTGATATTACCGATGGTTTTATCCCTATGTTGCTCTCTTTCCAACAGGTTTTGGTTGACTGGGGGTTTCTGTGGGCTGGTTCTCTTTTTGAGTGTTTTTATGAGTGTAATTATTTTGACTTTGTCTGTGAGAGCTGTCTGGTTATGGGAGCTGTGTTTGGTTCTGCTCTGTTTAGGTTTGATAGTTTTTGTATGTCCTTTGGACTAGTTATTGGTTTTGGCCTGGTTGTTTGGTGCAGCTATTTTGAGGGCTCCTTTTTGGGTATCCTGAATCATGTTTTGGGGATTTGGGGTTCCCTTGTTATTGATATAATGTTGGAATTCTTGGTTAGGGTGCCTTTTCGAATTTTTCATGGCATGTTGGTTGGGTTAACTTAGAGGCTTTCTAGTGTTCTGCTGTTATCAGTTATGGATGGAAGTTCTTGCTAATTCTTGTTGGTAGGATTGAGAGGTGTGTGGAGTACCTGGATGATGTTTTCTGGTTTAATTTTTACCTGAGCTCTATAAGTCTTCATCCTATTAATGGTTCTATTTCTTGGTAGCTTCCTTTTACCGACACTCATTTTTATATTTACTTCCTTTTTGAATTAGGTTTTTGCTCTTATTTATAATTCATATATGTTCTTTTGTGCTATCATTTTTTGTGTTGCAGCCTCTTTTATTTTTAGGTGGATTGGTTCATGGCTGTTTTAAAAGGTTTTTGCAGAAAGATGGTGCTTCAAGGCATATCTTCATCTTTCTTTTTGGATGCTTACCTTTAGCATCTTTAGCTTGATATTAGGTTTTTTTGTATTCTGGCTTAGTGGAGAAAATCGGCACTTAGGTTTTCTTTTATTTTGTTTTGTTGCTCTTTTGAGCAGTAGCGAGTTGATGGTCTCCCTTAAGGACTTTGTAATCATTTTTCTTAATATTAACGTGTAGGCCCCTTCGTGGGTTTTACAAAAAAAAAGAAATATATATATATATATATATATATATATATATATATATATATATATATATATAAGGATATACATGCAATTTTGTTTTATCACAACCAAGCTAAAGAATTTAAAACATTTGGACTTTTTCCTATTGCAAGGTGCAGAACCAGCATTTCATATTGAGGGGGGGGGAGGGGGGGTTGGAATTTCTTATTGATAGACAAATATTAAAAAAAAAAAAGAGGACATAATTCAGAGGTAAATATTGTATTTCATTATGATAGGAAAATTAAAAATAATTTCAATTTTATTAATCTATTTTCCATTTTTTGATAATATTAGATTACATCCTCGTTTGGAATCAAATCAAGCACATCTTTTTTTAATGTAAGACAAAATACAGTCGTTGAGCCAATCATCACCTACCATACCACACAATCTATGTTTGATAATTTTCATTGTAGAAAATGTTGTCTTTCATTGAAGCAGTAGCTACTAGTAAAGTTTATGTTAAAGTAGTAAGTCTGTAAACTAGATGATACACACCATCCTTCTTGACCTTAACAATTTGCTTTGCAAGATCAACAATGTTTTATATAGTGGAGAACTCTTTATTGGTCTGCTTATAAATAATATAAGTTGATAATTAATTTTTAAGAGCCACAACCTCAATTATTTAAAAATCATTTGGATATAACTCTGCTAGACGTATCAATTTCTTCTCATCATAAGCATGAATAGAATCACTTGGGTTTAAGCATGCCATATAAAAAGGCAACTCAGTACTAGATTTAGAAAAATAATTACTTGGCTCTTCAAATTGCATATCGACTACAGTGTAAATAGCTTGACATGATAATGAAGTTGAATGTGTAGTTGAATAATTATTAGAAAAGAAAGTTTTCTAAAAAAAAAACACACTAATTTTTTATTTTGAGAAAGAACGAATTCATAAAATGATAAAAAACATAAAAAAGAAGAGGAGAACTAGCAAGATTACTCACCTCGATCCAAAATTCGCAAACCCTAAAGGCAACGACAGATTGAAACCTTAGTGCTCGATGGATATTAGATGTTCCGAGGCAACGAGCATAAGATAATGCTTTGAGTCAACAACCAAATACATGAGAACACTAAAAAAAAGCGCGCGGGGGGGGGGGGGGGGGGGGGGGGGGGGGGGGGGGGGGGGGGGGGGGGGGGGGGGGGGGGGGTATGTAGGGCGGATAAGGATGACCTACCATAGTAGAGAAGCTGAAGAAAATGGAGTCCTTACGACGCAGTTGCCTACCATAGAGAAGCCGAAGAAAGCGAAGAAGCCAAAGATCGAAATGAGTCACCAGAGCGGAGAAGTCGAATAAAGCAAGTCGTTAGCAGCCTCCTAAAAGTGATGGGAGAGCCTCCAGGGGGGCATTTGCCCCCCTTCTCAACCAAATTGTGATTCCACCCCTGCCTGCTCCCATTACCAAACATAAGAGTTACTACTATTAAATTAAAAAAATACTATTTTTTTTTCTAATGGTTAAGTGCCGAATATTCACAGAGATATATGAGTAACTATTTTGTTGATGTGATATTGTGAGAATTTTTTGCTCTTGTCCATTTGACCATAATTGCATATCTTTATTAAGTTTATCCTTATCGTTCTTGTTCATAAAAAGTGATAGTGATCGAAGAAGGAGAGTTGTGTATAATTACAAATCATATGTTGCCTTTTAGATAATTAATTTTATGGAAAGAGAAGATATATTTATCCCTTTGTATTGTGGAACTAAAAGATTTTAGTATGGTTCATAATTTTATGATGATAAAATTAGTTCCAAGAAGTCAAACATTATGACGAGAGGAAATTATTTGGCTTTTCTAATTGAATACCTTTGGGCATTATAAGGTAAGTTATAAGATATTATTGTTAGTTCTATGTGGAATCTACCTGTTTTATTTAATTGAGTTGTACTGTTGTCTTAGATCTCAATTCAACCAATTGAGCTCATCATCAAGTTACATAGGTTAGTCAAGCCATCAAACCCAAATACTTGTTTTTGTAAAATCATACTGTGTTGTAGCATTGTGCACTTGAGCTTTACAATATTGTATAGTCTAGTTGGAGACAAACAAAAAACAAAGGGCCATGGTGCTTCAGGCCTCGATCTTGCAGCCCTGCAAATTAGGCTGGAAATAGAGAGTAGAGCACTTTAATGCTCCAAACTTAATGTCACTTCGCTGCAGGTCTTGCTGGATAGTTTTCTTTCTCATTTGTCATGTAAACTTGACGGGATGCATCTCTTGGTGTGGTTTTATGAGTATATCATTTTGTAGCTTTGTAAGAGAATAGTGCAAGAGTGTATAAATAAATAGACAAAGTAAGTGAGTGGGAGAATGGCATTTTTACAACTCATATTTTCTTTTTATTTTTTATTTTTTGTTTCACTACATGGTTACTTCCCCAACAATTGTCTTTTTTAATTAGTTTAAAAGGTTTTGTTATAATAAAATAGGATGTGATATTCGTTATTGTAGGGATATTGATATTTATAATACACAAAAGTATTTGATATCATCGATGCCAGTAATAGTATCCTGATTAAGGGTTATGAATATATGATAAGCATGATAACAAATCTAAAAGAAGTTATGATACAAATTTATAACCAGTGGACAAAATAGGTGAGGGTTATGGCATACTCAATAATAACTTTGGGTAAACAATGGAAATGGTGGGTAAGGATTAGGATAGACACAAATGTTATAGCATTGTAAGCTTTTATGTGATGCATATGGCTGTGGTGGACCCAAAAGTAGATATTTTGCAACATAAGAAGAAATATTGTTTACTTCATAGATTTCTTGGAGGAATTTAAACATCTTTAAAGCTAGTTAAAATATTTTCAAAATTAAAAGCATTATTCTTCTTAAATGATATGAGTTTAAATGCTTTTGTACCCTATTCTTATCTATTGAGTTAATTAATTGATGTTGACCACCTAGTTAATCAATTAATGGTTAGAGTGGACCTTTCCAAATTAATATTGTGTCTAATCCTAGAAAAACTATTGTGTGTTGTGTTTAGAAGCATCTGAAGTCCAATTCAGATGCAACCATGTCACTAAATACACAGTGCATTGGATAACGTGGCGCATCTGGATTTGCCTCCCGACACGTTCAGACTCTGCATAAAATAAGCTCTCCTAATCCTAGGGCTTTCTTACAGTTAATCTTTCATGAGAACTTTTTTAAATAATAGAGACCTTATATGCACGATTTTCCTAGAATGGCTCATTTTTAATAGGTTTGCCAACATCATAATCAGGTTGTACCCCTCTATTGCAAGTGATGTTAGCAAAGACCTCTTATTGCCCGTTTTGTTGAGCTAGTTGATATTGAATTTTTAGTTCCACAAATCAAAATTATGAATCATACTATTATCTTTTAATTCATCAATTCAAACAGATAAATATATATTCTCTTTTCATAAAAGTAATTATATAAAAAAGATAACATATGATTTGTAATTTAGGCAAACTCTCCTTCAATCACTCTCATTTTTGCTTAACAAGAGCAACAAATTAAGCAAAATAAATATATTCAATTATTTTCAAATTGACAAGAGCCAAAATACTCACAATATCACATCAGCATAAAAATTACACAAATATATCTTGAATACTTGGCTCTTGTCAATTAAAAAATTTGTTTTTCCCAATTTAATAATAGCAACTCTTAGATTTGGTGATGGCGACAAGAAAAAGTCTGAATTTTTTACATTCATTAGCGTTTGACATTATATATATATATATATATATATATATATATATATATATATATATATATATATATATATATATATATATATATATATATAGGATAGAGAGAGAGAGAGAGAGAGAGAGAGAGAGAGAGAGTACTTGGCCACAAAGTACAATTTTGTTAGTTGTTAGGACAAGCTCGGATTTGTATATTTTGTTATTTTTAGTTGTTAGTACAATTTTATTATTTTCTCTTTCCATTAAAAGTTATGATTTTCTTTCTCCATTAAAAAGTACAATTTTGTGATTTTTTTCTTTTTTCATTAATAATTGACATTTTGTTATTCTAGTTTTTTTATTTTTATTTTTTTTTTGGAAAATGTCATTCCATTGAATAACAATATTTTAATGACAAAAACTTATCATTAAAATTTTGTTATTTAATAGAATAACAAATTGCACTTTTTAATGAAAAGAGACAATAACAAAATTTTACTTTAAACAAAATTTTGTCATTAAAATATTGTTATTTAATGGAACAACAAAACTGCACTTTTTATGAAAACAGAAAATAATTAATTGTAACTATTTAATGAAAAGAGAGAATAACAAAAAAATTTTTCATTAAAATTTGGTGGAATTTTTTTATTTAATGTAATAGCAAAATTATACTTTTAATGAAAAGAGAAAATAACAAAATTGTAACTTTTAATAAGAGATAAAAATTTCCAAAAAAAAAAAAAAAAAAAAGAGATAACAAAATTGTACTTTAAAGAGGAGAAAATAACAAAATTGTACATTTTAAAATCGCACTTTTTGAAGAGGAGAAAATAACAAAATTGTACTTTAAACAAAATTTTGTCGTTAAAAGTTTTTAATTAATGAAATAACGAAATTGTACTTTTTAATGAATGAGAAAAAAACAAAATTGTACTTAGTAATGAAAAGAGAAAATAATAAAATTGTACTTTTTAATGAAAAGAGTAAATAATAAAAATTTTGGTGTAATTTTGTTATTTAATGGAATAACAAAATTGTACTTTTTAATGAAAGTTGGCACTAACCAAATTTTTTCATTGAATTTTTTTATTTAATGGGAAAAAAACTGTACTTTATAATGAAAATAGAAAATAACAAAATTGTGCTTTTTATTGGAAAGAGAAAATATTAACTTTTAACGGAAAGAGAAAATAACAAAATTGTACTAACAATTAAAAATAAAAAAATTGTACAAATCCGAACTAGTACTAACATTTAACAAATAACAAAATATTACTTTGTGATTAACATAATTTTTTTTAAAGTAAAATATGACATATGATGGAGTCACTGTGTTTTAAGTAGTTATATTTTTAGCCGCTTTCTCCAAATATATACAGATAAAAATATAGCATATGGTTGACTCACAAATCTAAATGGTGCATGGAGCTAGTACTACTACCGGTTTAAACCGCAAGTACTACTACCGGTTTAAATCGCTAGCACTACTATCGGTTTAAACCGCTAGCAATATAAATCTATAGCACGCTGCAAGCAAGCACTGCATAAATCACATTTTTTTGGTGGTGAGAGGATTGTACTATTTTCTCGGAAAAATTATAGTGAAATTCTTGGTTTGGTGTGCATCCATGATTTGTTCCATGTTGTAAGTTTTTTCACATCTAATCCTAATTCTTTTCATTTCCATTGCATTTTTACTTATATGTTTTTCTTGTGTGGTTTACTTCCTCTTTCGAACAAGATGTAAATTTACATGATGTGCCATCACCTTTTCCGGAGGAGGGCATCATTTGAAATTAGCAAAAAAAAAATTATATGGAATTATTTCAACTGGATGAGGTCCCGTGATTTTTTTCCCTTTCCAAGGGATTTTAGATAAAAATTATTGTCTCTTATAACTCTTGCATCTCTCTCTCTTACCTATGTGTGTGCATAATCTTTGCATAAAACTAAGACATTAAACTCTCAATCTCTCTATTGTCGCGAATGTTTCAGCATGATCCAATAATCATTGGTTGTATCTTTAATATCTTAACTATTTCGGCAAGATGAATATGACTAAAGGCGCATTTAAAATAACTTGTTACTAAATGGGAAGGTTGAGTCAATAGGTAACTATCAAGATTCAAGAGCTTTATTTTCCATGAAAAAATAATTAATAGACTTTGATTCATATGTTGAAAATATATCAAAACCATAATACATATGATTTGAAGCTTAAAATGTACTACAACATAATTTGTTATTATCAAAGTTATTTTTGAATTAGATTAAAATAGCACATTTTTTAATTTACCCAGCATAACCTTTTTAGAAAAAAATATCTAATTGTGTAGAATATTTTCATATATATATTTAGACAATGAAAATTTTGTTGGTGTAAAGTCATTCTTACTTTTAGGTTCGAAAATTATAATATAAGAAAAAAAATTCTTAATTTATATATTTTTAAAAATAGAGATAGGCGAAATGTAACCTACCTTGATTCAGATAGTAGCTTTTAGAATCCAATAGATGACAAAAAAAGAACCAGAGTCGTCGTAAACTAGTTTTCTTTATGTAGGATTCTCCCCCTAGATCTCTCTCTCTCTCTCTCTCTCTCTCTCTCTTGTTGGCCGCATAATAAAAAATCTGGCGCCATAATGCTTGGCCCTACAGTGCTCCATTGTTCTCCACTAGAAGCATGACATTGTAAAACTGAACCTAGCACTTCTATTTAAATTATTTTGAAAAATAACAAAGAGTTCAATCCCACAGTGTTGCCTACCCTGGTGTCATGGCATCCCCATTAGAATTTTTTAAGATTTTCCATTTTTGGACATAGCTCCCCACAAAAGATTCAATTTATCACATGCATTCAAATTAATTTCAAACACAAGCAAGAGATGTAAATATTAAAACTTTAGAGGATTACGTTTACTAGACTAGTTCAGAACAAGTACAATTTCACACTACCTCATTATGTATTACCATCCTACCCTCAAAAAAAATTATCCTCGATATTTTAAAATTTTAATCAATGAAACAACACATGATATAACTATCTTATCTCATATTCCTTCTATACGTAACTTCTCTCTATATTATATTCTTTCATTGCACTTTGACCATTAAGATCTATTTATTCATCAATTTTTTAATGTCGTTTGGCAGAATCTATTTTTTTTTTTGTCTGTAAAGCTCAGATTTAGATGCACCCCAACCTCATCTATAGATACTAAGTTCTCAAAATCAAGCACTTATTTCCTCAAAGATGATATATGTAATACACTATGAATATTAGACATGTGCTCATGTAACTGTAATATGTAAGTAGACTTTCCGATCCTTTTAACTATCTCAAATGATCCAACCTACCTTGGACTCAGATTTCCTTTCTTTCCACTCTTCACCGATCTGATCTTCATATATATAAAATTTCCCTACTTAGAACTTTTACAGCTTGGTTCTTCGCAATATAATGCTATTTTTTTTCCTATCCTACACAACTTTTAATCTATCTCCAAGCAAACAGATTTTTTGGTAGGGTCATTAACTATGGCTGACCCAATCAAACTTCTCTCACCCACTTCTATCCAAGGTTATACATTTCCTCTTATACAAAAATTCATAAAGGGTTATACCTATACTTGACTAAAACTATTGTTGTCGGTAAATTTGATTAGAAGAACAAGATTTTCCTAAATAGCTCTAAAGTCCAGAACTCATAATATTAGAAGAGTTTTTCAATACCTAAATAATCCTTTCAAATTGTTCATCACACACTACAAGAAAGCCATCAATTGGTGGCAGACTTCGCGATGGAAATTTTTTACTTTGAAATTGTGACGGTTTGCAATAAAATTTTCTACCATATATATATATATATATTATATATATATATATATATATATATATATATATATATATATATATATATATATATATATATATATATATATATATATATATATTGATAAATTTTCTGCTGAAAATGTGTCATGTTGCAGCTGAAAATTTTTTGTGTGGCAGATTTTTAGCTACAAAGTCATCGCCAATCCATCACAAATTTGTCACAAATATGACGCAAAAAGCTCTATCTAAATGGGCTAACTAGCCATTTATTTCATTTGATCAACATGCTATTTTGACCGCGCTAGTGAGTTCCTTCAGCGAAATTTCAGTAGTCTATTATTCATTGTAATGGTATAATAGATGGAGACATTATTAGTAGAATTTGTGTTGGATGGTTGAAATAGAGTAAAGCATTGAGCTTATTGTGTGATAGATAAGTTCCCCTCAAGCTTAAGGAAAAATTCTAAAAAAATGGTGGCGTGACAAGCAATGCTTTATGGTGTAGTGTCTTGGCCATTAAAAGAGAAGCATAATAGTAAGTTAAGTGTTACAAAGATGAGGATGATGTATACAATAATTATAGTATATTGGATGGTTGAAATAGAGGATAATGCATCATGCTTATTATGTGATAGATAGGTTCCCCTCAAATTTAAGGAAAAAATTCTAAAAAAAAGTGGTCAGACTTGGTATGGTTTTTGATTTATAATGTTGGCCATTAAAAGAAAAGCATAATATTAATTAAGCGTTATAGAGATGAGGATTCTTAGGTGGATGAGTGGCTTTACTCTTATAGTCTAATCTTCATGATGATGATATAATGGATGGAGATATTATTAGTAGAATTCTAATTGGATGATTGAAGTGGAAAAATGCATCAGGCTTGTTGTGTGATAAAAAAAGTCCTTCTCAAACTTAAGTGAAAAATTTTGTAAGATGGTAGTGAGAGCTGTAATGCTTTATGGTGCAAATTTTTGGCAATTAAAAGAGAAGTATATATTAAGTTAGGTGTTACAAAAGATGGTGAAGCTTAAGTGGATATATGAGTGGCTTTACTCTTAGAGTCTACTATTGATGGTGATGGTGTAATGGATTGAGATATTATTAGTAGAATCCATGTTAGATGGTTGAGGAGGAGGAATGCATATGGCTATATCTCAAGTAAGTTTAAGTTAAGATTCTATAAAATTTTATAGACTCATACATAAAGGCCCTGAATTCAAAACTGTTATAGGAAGTTTATTAATGGTCTTATTATAACATCACTATTGGATCTTATTTATAAATTGGATCAAAGAAGCGATATATATTTTGACAAGTCACTTCAACCTTATATCTAATCAATTAACACAATGAAAAATAATAATAACATATCTACGCTTTCTACACCAATCAGGTCAATAATGTGGCAAGACATTTGTAAGAGCAAGAACTAATGAATCTAGCTTGGGGGCCTATGAGAGAAGTAAAATATTTGCAAATTTTATTATCAACGGTTACAAATTTCAAACCAAAACTTAGTGTGAAGGTCATAAAATAGAAAATTATGGCATATGTGCAAAAGGGAATAATCATACAAATGATGATTATGAGTATTATGGGGTCTTATAGGAAGCACTACAATTAAAATATCCTTGAGATAGGAATAAAGTGCATCTTTTTAATTGTGATTATTTTGATCCAGTATAAAATAGAGGAACCAGGTGCTTCCACTTTAAGGCATTATAGAAGTAAAACGAGGTAAAAGATATGGAAAATATGACACATTTGTCTTTACTAGCCTGGCTACCCAAGTATTCTTTGCTAACTATCAAGAAGAGTGCATGTCAAACTCTAAAGAGCTTGCTAATGATGTACATGATCCAATTATAACTAATGAAACTGAGTTGTTGTTAGAGGAAGTGGACATGGACATTGAAGAGTACATTAAAGATGTTAGTAGAGAGGATGTGGCCTCGTTAAATGAAAGTGAGTCACCTTGTGATTAATAGTTAGTAGGTAAAAGTGAATCACCTATTATCACACAGTGGAATTTTTTTACATTTTGTCATACACACAATAATTATAATATCATTAGCATCTCTTCATATTTTATTATACTAATAAAGAATATTTTTTTTAATATATTGTATATAGTGAGATCTCTATTAGTTGCCTGAGCATAATACTCAAGTAAGAACAAATTTTAAAAAACACAAAGCAACATGCTTGTAAGACATATTCACTCACGTTAGGAGGACAGGTGAGCAACAGATTTAGATTAGAGAGGGTGTATGGAAATAGCTCAATAGTACTTGGGGTAGCCAAGATTTTATAGTGAGGAGGGAGAAGAATAGACAAAACTGAGCTTCTAACATCAGGGGCCTGGGTAGCTCCCTTTGTACTGGGGGCTCAATTCTACAAACTAAGCATAGATGTTGATTGGTAAGAATTTTAACATATTTTTATATTTTTTTTGTTTATGCATGCTAATCTAAGTATATTATAGAAGAAGATGCTTGGTAGAAAACTCACTATAGTTGAGTTATACAGTCACACTCATAAGCATCAAGAGAGCTAGTAATGGGTGGATGAGCAAGCTAGGATGACATATGTAAGTATATAAGGATATTATACTTATATAATTATTATAGGTAGTTATTATACGATGATTAATCTTTAATTATGCTATATTTTGTAGGATGAGTATACAAGGCTTCAAGAGAGCCAAGCTACAATATGTTCGGGTTCCTTTGTGGGATCTAAATATGTTTCTGACTATCGTACTTGGTCAGAAGAAGTAGGTAGAATGCAGAATGGATAGATTTATGCATTTGGCTCGTAAGCCGATGCGTACAAGAGTTAGTCCTCTTTTGCTACCATGTACTCGTAGGCAGCCATAAGAGTTTAAATGGCCAATAGGTAGCTAACCTAATAGCGAAGTTAGAAAATGTTTGAAAAACATAGGAGAATATGAATATTCAGATCTTAGATGAGCTTAGGAGATTGAGAGAGTAGACTAGCATAAGTCAACCTATAACTACATAGGTCGAGCAGGATAGCGAGGACACAAATTTTGCCTAGACTGTCTATAAAAAATGTTTTTAATTTAATTTACTTCATTTGATTTATAACAAATATTAAAACTTTAATAGTGTTATGAAATTTATAGAATTTTATAGAATTTGGTTGCTTATTTGAGCTATTGGAATTTATGTTACTTTATTATTATTATTGATTATTGTTACTACTTTTAATTATTCCTTGTAAACTGATTGGAATCATATTTTTGGGAAGCTCAATAACCGATTGCATGAGCTATTTTTTTATTAATACTACAGGTTTCTAGAAGATTTGTGATGGAAATTTTGTCGCAAATCTCAATATGAAAATCTAGTATTGTTGTTTACGATGGAAATATCCATCATAAAAGTTAGTAGATTTTTGAAGCATTTTCTCCACAATGTAAGACGGATATTCTGCCACAAATTAAGGTAAAATTTTTGTCGTACATCCGCCACAAATTTGCCACAAAATATTTGCGATGGATCAGTTCCATCACAAATACTTTTACGATGTGGGTTTTAATGGTGTATTCAATTCTGGTGCATATCTGCTGGAAATCAAGATTTGTGACGGATTTATCTTATTTTGTGACAAATTATTCCACCATAAAAGGCTGAATTTCTTGTACTGTCAGTCTATGGATAAAAAGATGTAGAAATTCAAATTAAATATCCAGACCGTTGTTGAATGTCTCTCCATAACCTGAAGATAAATTTTTCATCTCTGTCAAAGAATATCACTCTTGGTACTCCATGTAGTTACACAATCTCTCTTATATATACTTGTATGATTCTTTCCACTGAATTAGCACATTGGATTGGAATAAATTGTTCAAACTTCATCAACTAATCTGTTATAACTTAGATATCATCATGTCCATACCGCAATCTAGGAAGTGCTCTAATAAAATTCATGGTCACTTCCTCTTATTTTCACTAAAGAATATATAATATTTATAGAAGATCATTTTTCACTTACACTTTCATTAACTGGTATGCTTTACATTTTAATAAAAATCTTCAACATTTTTCTTCAATCCAAGCCACTAGAATATACCCTTGAGATCACTATACATCTTGCTTCTATATATCCTATAACCTAAATAATGTGCTTCATATAAAATCTCCGATATATCTTAAATCTCCAAAACTTGGAACCCATAACTTTTCCTTGCCAAATATCACTCCAAAATTAAAAAATCATGGTTCATATTTCTTTCTTGATTTGATTTGATCAATCAGCTTCAGATACTTTTCATCTTGCTTCAAGGCTTTCTGAATCCTTTCCTATGTAAATGGTTAAATAATCATCTGAGCCAAAACACCAGAATCCCATTCAGTAGATGTAATCACTTCTAACTCCAATTTTTTCATATATTTAATTAGAAGATCATCAAAAGTAAATAGAAGACTTGACAATATTATATATATATATATATATATATATATATATATATATATATATATATATATATATATATATATATATACTATGTGTGTGCGCGCGCGCGCGTGTGTGCGTGTGTTTATGAGCGTGCTTCTATGTTATCAGAATTTATGCATAACCAGTACCTCTAAATCGTTATGTCTGAATAATTATTTAATATAAAGAGGCTAGTATCCCACATGAGATTGCAACTTCATACCATACTGCTAAAGAGTTCCTTGACTAATTATAGCCATAAAAGGATTTTATTGCACGATAACGTCAAAATGATAAATTGTTTTTCTTTTTATTTATGAAAAAAGATTTTTTTTTTTTTGGTGAGAGGAATGAGTTAACTAGTCCAATGAGTTTAAATTTTTTTAGTTCAAGAGGAGTAACTGGTCACATGAGTAATTTATCACAAACTACTTAATTAGACTAGGGGGATGAGTTTTCTATGTATACTACTCCAAATTAACTTTTGTGTTGCCTTCCATCTGTGTGAATATACAAAATTTCGATTGATAAGATGGCCATATTTATTTATTCGAATACCTCAGTATCACTGCATTAGAAGATCAACATTTTCTATTAATGTTTTTCCTAAACAAATGCATTGACAAACATATTATTTTGCATTTTGTCTAAGTGACATAATGTTATATGAAAATTAGATTAGTGAAAAAATCTAAAATAAAATGTTTAGGATTCATAAAATAAGGTTCTACAAAAAAGAGCTGAAAATAAATGAAATATTTAAAATGTATAACACATCAATAATCTAAAATGATAAAAGTGAGAAACAAGTGCTTAGTATCATACTAATTTGTGTGTTTGAGTTTGCCTTGATTGACCTAAATGTTCCAAAAAAAAAACAAGAAAATCATATTAGTTTTTTCCTTATTTCAATCAGAAACTCATAAAATGATGACAACAATATAGCTTCTAAGAGAATCTACCCACAATTTATTTGATCAGTTGTCTCATATAAATAATATCTTATAAGGCTTGAAAGGGTGAACAATTATCATAAAGATATAAGATTAGAAGATTCATTGTTATTGTACAATGAACATGTTAGGAATTATTTTAATTCAAATATCTAGTATAGAATTAAAGCCAACCAAAGAAAAATATAACAATTTAAGTTTTATTTTAAAAAATAAGGCATAAATTAAACTATTCTAAAATTGATTTAAGAAAATCTGGAAAAGATTTGATAGAAATATATTCAAATATAATTTTCCCAATTTTAAAACTAAAATTGAACGATGTATATTCACTGAACCTTGTATAATTTTTGGTGCTTTATAAAGCATACATGTAATTATGGAAAATCAATTAAAGCTAAATTTAAAATATATAGCAATAAAAATAATTAATTAAGTGAACTAGGAGGAGAATATTAATTGAGGAAATGGATATCGAACTCTACAAATTGAGTTTCTATAGATGAGGTTGAGGTATATAAAGATCTGAGCTGTAGAGAAGAACTAGAAAAACTTTGTCATTTGATGCCAGGAAACTGAGAAATAAATAGATCCTAATAGTCAAGGTGCAGTGGAATCACAAAAACTAAAAGAGAAGCCACATTGAAGAAAGAATTAGATATTAGATAGATATACCCTATTTCCTTAACTTGAGTGATAAAGTAATAAGGATCAAATTTTTTTAGGAGAGAGAATTTCAATACCAACTATGATAGAGTTGCACCCATTCTGACCCCACTCTATTAGTCTTGTGAGATGGAACTTCTATATTTTCATTTTGTGTGAGTTTGAGAATGATATGTTTGCATGTAAATGCCTGAACTTTATTACGAAGCATGTCGCCAAGGTCTGTATGCATGAAACCAGAAGTCTGAAATTTTCACTTGGGAGAGTTTTGGCACTCGGTTTGGGGGCGTTGCGGTGCTCAGCTCTCAGACTAGTCCATTTTAATAGAAATAGTGCTTACACAGGGCATTGCTGTTTGGAGCACCGCAACATTAGATAAAATTTTTATAAAAAATATTAGTTTCCACTTCATTTCTATTTTGGCTAAAATCAAAATCCCCCTTTAATTATCATTTAGAGAGAAGGGAAGATTTTAAAGAAAGGGCCAGTTTTGGACAATTTCGACCATTTTCTACTTACGGTCTTATTCGAGAAGTTGTTTGGATCAATGCATTTTATATTTTTCTTATCTCAATTTTAAAAAAGCTAGAATTTTGGGATTTTTTTATTAAAATCATAAATTCATAGTGTAAAAATAGGGATAATTTTGTATCAAATAAAATTTATTTGTGCAACTTTTAGTGTGTTATAAATACAATAGTTTTGAGTGTTTTAATATTTTTTAATTAATTTTTACCATGTAAATTGGAAAATACATTATTTTAAGCAAACTGGGATATTCTTCAATTACTATTGATTTTTTGCAAAATTGTTGATCATATCGATTCCCTAGCTTCAATTTTACCATCGACGTCACATGTAAGAGGCATCAAAGATATAGTAAAGGTGATAAGAACCTTACCTTTCACCTCGAAGATCAAATATGAGCTCTCTTGTCTTAATTTCACAAGAAATCCAAAGAGAAAAGAGGTAAAAGCTCTCAATCTTGCGCATTCACCTACCTTCTCTGGCTTTTTCTCATGCTCTTTCACCTTACTCTCTCTGTACATCCCTGTCTCTTTTCTATCTCACCTGCTCTTAATAGAAGAAAAAAAAAATACATGAATGAGACTATACCAATATCTATATTTAAAGCTACACATCAGAGAAAGTTTTTTTAATTATAAAATATGAATAAGAGAACTTATTTAATGCAAATTAGTTTAATTTAAAAAAAAAACATTTGAGATTTAATTCATTAATTAACATAAACATAAAAAAGTTTGCTTGAGAACTTCATATGGTAAACAAATATTGGAAAATGATCCAATCATTTAATAAGATGAACCCATGATTAAATGGAAACGAAAACACAATTTTAAAAAAAAAAAATTGTTTGGAAGAATTTATGATGTGGACATATATTCTTCAGTTTAATTTATCATAATTTCCGCTTGAAATTGATAATGGGGCAAGTCATTAAAGGAGAAATACATTTCTACAATTGGATTCCTAAACACAACAAGTCTTCGAGAAAGGGAACTTCCTAAGAACAAAATCGTTTAAACCTTTCTTACCTAGGCTAGAAATCTTCCAATTTGTTGTGGGTGTTGACGGCACCGCCGAGCACAACCAACCCCCACATCACCATCGAGGGAATTCCTCTGCTACTCATCAAGGAACTTTTGTCTCATCGAATAACAAAGCTCGGTAGAAGGAAACGTGTTGCAAAGCTTCGGGATTTCATCATAGTTGAACCCAAACCCTAGATCCAAACGCCCTTCAAATCCTCAAGATCTTCATCCATCAACCTCTTCGTCTTCCCTGCCACTTCATCTCCACCCTCAGATCCCTTCTCTCCACCATCACCCACTTCTATGTAACCCTCTAGCATCACCGAGCCGCTTCTCCTCCCTTTTGACGGCCACACACAATCGGTTTTAGCTTCCCTAAGTACTTCTCCTTTAAGGAAATCGCAAAGCTTTGCGGCCCGGGATTTCCTTAAAGAGGAAGTACTGAGCAAGGCTAAAACCGATTAGCTGTGACCGTCGAAAGGGAGGAGTGGCAGCTCGATGATGCTAGATGGTTACATAGAAGTTGGTGATGGTGGAGAGAAGGGATCTGTGGGTTGAGATGAAGTGGTAGGGTGGACGAAGAGCTTGATCGATGAAGATCCAGAGGATTTGAAGGGGTGTTTGGATCTACGGTTTGGGTTCAACTATGAGGAAATCTCGAAGCTTTTCAACATGTTTGCTGCTCTCGAGCTTTATTATTTGATGAGCCAAAAGTTCCTTGATAAGTAGCAGAGGAATTCCCTCGATGGTGATGTAGGGGTTGGTTGTGCTCGACGGCGCCGTCAACACCCATAGCTAATGGGAAGATTTCCAGCCCATGTAAGAAAGGTTTAAATGATTTTGTTCTTAGGAAGTTCTCTTTCTCAAAGACTTGTTGTGTTTAGGAATCCAATTGTAGAAATGTATTTCTCCTTTAATGACTTGCCTCAGTATCAGTTTCAAGCGAAAATTATGATAAATTAAATTGAAAAAGATATGTCTACATCATAAATCCTTCAAAACAATTTTATTTTTTGAAATTGTGTTTTTGTTTCCATTTGTTTTCAATTTATATAGCTCAAAATTTCTTACCAAAGCACCGAATCTAACAAATTTGCTGTTTTTAATAACATATTTAATCAGTAATTAGCTCCTTATAACGCTCGTTCAAAAAAATCAAAACTTCTTCATGTTACAAATAATTTGATTTGTATCCCTTCTCGTTGAACTTGAACAGGGGATAATCCAGATGAAGTTAAAGCAAGATTGAAAAATTGGGTGGAAGCTGTCGCCTGTGCTATTAGATTATGAAACTAAATCGCACTTTTTTAAATTTTCATGTTAATCTTTACTGAAGGGAACAAAAAACTAGTGTTAGTTTCTACTAAATAATTTTTTTAATGGATTGTGATGTCTCAAAATCTAAATTAAAAGAATTATTTATTTATCCTTTAAATAATCAACAACTAGAGCTATCTAATGTCATTTATCAGTAATGAATAATACAACGGATTCTATAAATTAAAACAACAATGTATACATTTGTATTCATTCTCAAAAATTATATACACTACTCAAGACTATAACAAAAGGAAATAGAACTAGTAGAATCCTGACCAGCCTCACACTACTGCTCCTCTGCCTTGACCTGGAATCATTTAACCACATATAATGAGCTTAAAAAACCCAACAAATCACCAAAACCTACAACTGAATTCAAAGCACAGTAAAGAAGCAATATGCTTATCAACAGTCAAAACATAACAGTTGCATTCGTATGACCATTGAATCAGTGCAGAAATAGAAAAATTCATATGGATTAGCAATAGAATTTGTAAACAATAAAATACTACGGTACAAAAGCCAGTAAACCAATACGAGTGACAAATCCATAATTCAACCATCATATTAGTAATACCACTCAGTAAAGAAATTGGCTAAAGTATATCAAATTAAAATATCAGTCTTTAAAATCAAATCAATGTAGTAAATTCATATAGAAATGTTCATATGCTATCCAGACATTATATATAATGTGCACAGTGTATCACATGCTTAAAATCTGTACAGTAAATCATTAATATCAAATAGTATAAGTATCTATATCAGTAACAATTAATCTGTACAATAGTAAAAATAATGCCTCAAGAACATACACTTTAGCAGTCATACTAAATAAGTAAGAAGTTCCGGCTATCACATTATTTTTTAGTGTTGTATCAGTATCAGCAAATCGTTGGCTCAGTAAACAGTGTCATCACTCTTTACCCATCGGCATAGTAATCATCTCCTTATAACTTCCAATCAGTATCACGTGAGCAGTAGAGGATAATATCAAACCATAGTATTAAAAGGAAAGCCCGTCGGTCCACCATCTTATACAGGTCAATCAGTCTACAACCAATTGGTCAACTAGTCTTTACTTGTCTTTACACACACATTGTTATCACATCATTATATCAATAATTTCAATCACATATCCATATTTATTTATGATATATTGTAGTAAATAAAGTGAAATTGAACTTAATTAGGAATATGTCAAAATGTCATAACGATATAAAACAAAGAATTCTATTAGGTAAAAATGTACATTTTTTAGAAAATTATCAAATTACGATGGATTATGTAAAATGATATTTTTAGACTTTTATTCAACTACACAACTATTTTTAGAGATCAAAATAAATATCAAAGTAGACTAAAATTATTATATTTTCAAAATCACTCAGTTAAAAATCTCAAATAAAGACTCAAAATTCTCATAATCACGATCTCTATAACATACAAAGAGTTACGTGATGAAAGTTTTGCCAATACAAAGTTCTTCACGCTTTTCGGTAATGAAAACACAAATTTGAGCAGAAATATACAAAAAATATAAAATCTTTAAAATCATAAATAGGGTATGAATTCCTTACAGCGAAACGAGCAATTATCACAACTAGCCTGACAGACGAAAATCGCACAGCGGCCTCCAAATCTTAGCTTCAAATTTCTCTCCTCAAAAATCTCTCTTAACCTCTCGAAAACTTCTCTGTTTGGCCGAATGCTTAAGACTAAGTGATTTTTAATAAAAGTTTTAGTGGAATGAGTTATTTATAATGATATAATAATATAATATTTATTTAATAATTAATTAAATCAAGTCTTTAGTATAAAATTCAAATAAATAATTTTATGACTTCAAAAATTACAGAAAAATATCCATAAAATAAATCATGTTATTTAAAAAAGAACCTCTATTTGATAACATGGATAACTAGGTCCCAAAATCCTCTCTTGTACCGACAAGTACAATTTCCTTAAAGATTTTCACGGGTGTCCAAAAATCACAAAAAAAATTGTGTAAATAAAATATTTCAATCAAAATACCATGATAAAGACGGATTAAGATTTAGAGTTATTATGACTCCAAAAAAAATTGAAAAGGTCAAAGTACGGGCTAATACACCACATGCCACCCTGTCCTATGTTTGTGTTACTGCAGACGTTCTAGCTGGAATTTGATCTGTAATTACATACTACTAACTGAACAATGGGACTTGGCAGACAGCGAGATTTGTACTATCATATTTATAAAAGACAAACGCAGGCCTTGCATTTTACCATAGTATTCTTGTTAGATTTTTGGGTTTATCTTTGATGTTAGTTCAGTAAAAAAATTATGTTGGTTGTTCTGGTACAAATTGTATTAATTTGGGCTTCAGAATCACTTGATTTGTTTTAAAATTAGTGCTACATATTAAGATTTTGTATTTTATATTAAGGGCATCTGCAATCAAAAAATATTTCAAAATATAATAACAACCAAGTCAACTCGTAATTTATTTTCATGTGAACTCCATTCCTAACATAAAAAGAACCTAATTTAAATAAGTTAATTACATAAAAAAATTAAACATATTAAAATTAAAAATTTAATAACATAAGTTAAAATAATATATTTGGAATTAAAGTTTTAAAATTTAATAATTTTAGGATAATTTTATAATTAAAAAATACAAAATGGGGTTTTAAACAGTGTGATTCCATCATGGCTTCGCACTATTCACAACGGCAAAAATGCGGCGTTCAAGTGGAGGTTAGATTATATATATATATATATATTAATTATTCGTCCATTTTTTTTTTTTTGGACATTTAGGCCAGTTAAGGCAAACTCACACACACAACGCATACACATAGACTCGAACCTTGGACCTCTTAGTTGGAAGCCTAAGCTCTCAACCAATAGGCCAAGGAGAGTTGTGTTATTCGTCCATTTGAGTGCAACAAAGGCCCAGTATTAATCATTTAGCTTACTTCACGTGCATTTGATGACATAAGATCTAAAATGTATCATAATGTCATGATTAAGGAGATTAGTTAGAAGAAAATCTCTTTATGGATTACACTATTGACTTCAAGGAATCTTCTTCGATAAGGCAGAGGCAAGTAGATATATTATGAGAAGGCCTCACATTTCACCAAATGTTCATTTAGCTTCTTAAAGAGTAGATGCCCACATGAGAAAGAAACTTACTACTACAACATTCTAAGATCATCTGGTCCATCAAATAATGTAAAATATTTTAGTATTCTTTAAATTAATATTTTTTATAAGTTAGACCATGTTTAAGGTATAGGTAGACAATCCTAAAAGGCTATTTATTTGTGAATAATTTGTTAGTTAAAATTCATAGAAAAACTTCAGTATTTTGATAAAAATATGCTATAAGTATTTTGATTTAAAAAATATAATTTTCAATAGAAGAAATAATTAAGTCATAAATCACTAATATTTCTTGCATCAAGTTCCACATTTGATTAGATAAATTTTTTGGTGATTTATCAAAACTAAAATTATTTTATAAGTTGGACTCAAAAATAGATATGAATATTCTTTTATCGTTCTATTTTCAAATAAGATTTCAAAACAATTCATCATAATTTTATATCAAATTTCAAATAATTTTTGAGAAAATTGAGCACATTTAAGAGAAAAATATTATATTTGGATAACCATATATGTTTTATATTGGCATGGAGTTAATTTTATCGCATATGCTAAAGTTGTAAAAATTGGACCACAAAATGAACTGGAATGAGGAGTTCACGGTTCCATAGTTCGACCAGGGTTAAACCAGATGACATAATAAATATTAAATTTATTTAAAAAATAATACAATTTAAATATATTGATATAATTGTATCAAATATGTAACAATAAATTAAACAAAATAAATAATTATGAAGTATAAAGCACGAATAAATAAAATCTTTTTAAGAAAATAATATTATGGGTACAAAGACCAAATATAATTTGTTTGCCTCAAAGGTAAAACTTAATCAACTTGACTATCAACATAACTGCTAAAATAGACCATTCTATTTCATTCACTACTCAATTATGGATAAGTTGGATCGAACTCATTTAACATCAAAATGGATTCTCGAATAACCTATAGCTTTTTAATATAGCTTTGGATTCTATAGAGACCTACAAGCTCTATGTTTTTTCATTGATAGATGTTGCATAATTAAAGCCTAAAATAAACATCTAAAGGATTTGGTTTCACAATAAGAATGAGAGTCTCTCATTTTATCTTTTTAAGTTAATAGTCTCAAGTTTCAACCGAGTCTTTAATGATTAAAAATTTCCCAAATCATTGTATTGGGGCATTCCCACAAACACTTGGAGGGCAGTTAGCTACTTCCTACACCATTTCCTTGGATGAATCTAACGATTTTAAACACCTGTTTGTTGTAGTTCACAAATCATTCACATCCACAACTGAATTCATAACCATTTTAATACAATCTTTCATAGGCATGTCTATGAACACAAACAAGATGTTGCGGATCGAGAGACTCTCAATCAAGCATGAAATCACCTTTTAGCTCGTGTTCAAGATGATTGTAATAGCCCTTAAAATACAACATTGCTTCATTTTCGTCATTCTCAAATGCTCATTCCTACTTGGATTCATGATCTTCCTCATTCTCATATCATTTAGAATCTGACATTCCTTCAGCTGAGCTGGTGGAGATGGGATCTTGTAGGTGCTGACCTCAAGCCAGTTGATAGAGCCATTTGAATCAAAATTCTTAACTTTCCTTAAAGAGGTAAAGCTATGGAAACCTTTCGCAAAAAAAACCAAAAATCTCATTTTAGCCTTTGTTTAATGTTAAAATGGTATCATAATACTGACATATGCTAAATATGAACATGAGGTAAAAGAGTAAGGGGCTGAAATTAAGGATTGGTGTTGAAACCATTGTTGAGAGTTACACCATTCATACTTACACCTCTAACAAGAAGAGGAATAGAGAATTATCTAAATTGAGCTGAGTGTTAAGTTTCACATTTCATTTCCATTATGGAATTACTTTACATACAGGATGTAAATATAACAATAACTTTAAGTAAAAAATGTCATGACTATTATGCCCAGATGGTTACATAAAGTGATAGAAATAGTATAGTCACAGAAGAATGAGGTGATAGAGTTTGGAGAAAAGCGGAGCATATGCCTATGGTTGTCAGCTAGTCTTCAAATGGAGTGGAGATGAACTACTTTTATCACCATTCTTCAAGTTGATGGGAAGAATGACCATTAATTTGTTGTGAAGTGTCTGAAGCCTTGTTGAAGGTAATGACTTGGTAAAAATGTCAGCAACTTGATCCATAGTTGAAAATATGATGAACAACAAGGTTTTGTGCGTGCATAGAAGATAAGATTGAAATCAATAGACATAACAGAGATATTGTCATAGAAAATAGGAGTGGTGTCTAACCAAATGGAGAAGTGTTAATAGAGGTGTCAAACCCAAATTAAATTAGTTGTGGTTGCGACAAGGGGCATGCATTTTTCTTCAGTAAGGAACACATTATAGTGGACTATTTTTTGATGGACCAAGCGATGAGGGTTGTACCGAGGAAAATACGAAAACTAGGAGTAGATTTTTTGTCCAAGGTGTCACCTTCCCAATCTGAGTCAAAAAAATAAAAACAGGAGTAGATCAATTTTGGGCAGTAGTAGGCCATGATCAATTGTGCCTTTAAGGTACCAAAGAATGTGTTTAAGAAATTGAAAATGAGATAGCAAAGGTCGGAGCATAAGATGACATAATTTATTAATAGAAAAAATAATGTTTAGTATAGTGGAGGATAGATATTGGAGGTACCTACTAATTTTTGAAATATAGTAGGTTGGCAAACGGAACCTTTAAATCTGGATCGATTGGTAGCTTGGAAGGTAATGGGGTAGATAAAGGTTTGCAATTAGACATGGTCGATTTGTGTAAGATCTCTTGGATATAGGAATGCTGAGATAATTGGTACCTTAGTAAATAAAAATCAAATAATGTATATTCCAAGATTAAGGGAGAGCAGACCAAGATTGCATGTTTGGAATTTGAGCTAAAGACTTTTAATGAGGGAATAAATGAAGGAGGGATCATTTAAAATATTAAGTATATCATCAACACAAAATATTAAGTCGACAATTATATTAGCTTTATATAGAAGGAGAAAGGAAGACTATACATATTTGATTTACAATTCTTGAGTGATGAGGTAAAAGGATAATGTTGCAAACCATAGACGAGGTGCCTGTTTGAGTTCGTAAATTGTTTTGTGTAAGTGGAAAACTTGATTTTGATATTGAGGAACTTTAATTACTTGTGGCTAAGTCATGTAGATCATTTTAGTGATTATTCCATGAAGAAAAAGTATTGGCCACATCTAGTTGGAGGATGGGCCAACTATGATGCATGGCAATAGTGAGAAATATTTTAATGGTGTGAGATTTTATCATGAGACTGAAGGTTTCATGATAATCGATACCATATTCCTATTTGAAACATTGAGCTATGAGACGAGCTTTATGTTGAGCATTAGAGCGTTCAACTAATCTTTTGAGCTTATAAATCCACTTATAGTCAATAATTTGTTGATTAACAGGGGGAGAACTAGAGACTAAGTTCCTTGAGCTTGAAGCTCTCTAAATTCTTTAAACATGGCAGGTTATCATGCTGGAAGTTTGATAGAAATCATATAACACATTGGACTAGTTTGAATAGCATGATAGAGATCCAAGATAAAGTGTGGTTTTAGAGAACCAGTATATAGATTAGTGACCATTGGGTGCTCAGGTGGGATGATTGGAGGAGAAGATGTTAAAGAGGATGAAGCATTCGGTGAGAAATAAGAGGAAGTAGGAATAATAGATGAGCTTGATGTGTGTGTGAAGAAATAATTTATGAAGGTTGATTTACTAGAATATGTGGTTGTTGCAGTCCATGACCTCTAGCCTGAGATTTTGATGAATATAAATAATATCAATTGCATTATTATTCATTAAATATCTTTGATTTTTGCTCTTGTCTCTGAGAACAAACATTTCAAAGAGATTATAAATTACTCATAAAAACAAGAGGACTCAAGACTGGGTAGAGTAGGAGTTGGAAGTTATAACATTACAATTTTTCATTTATTATTTATTTTTTTTCTTGATTCTGTCCATAAATTGTATGCATGACTGAGTAACCATGTACACACACAGGGGGAGAGGATTTTTTAAAATGAAGAAAAAAGTTTTTTTCTCCGTCGATCGTATTGTATGAGTTTTAATCATACCGTACGATCTGATCTGGCTCAAACGGGAATCAGTAAACAAGTCATAATATACAATGGATATTATGCTGTATGATGTGTTTCTAATCAAAAGCCCTAGCTGCTAGATTGATTTAAGTAAATTTTTAATTAATACATTTTCAAATAATTATACTGTACGATCCCATCGTATGATACAATATTTTTGAATACTTATTTAAATTAACCCCATGATTAGTGCATAAATCAAGGATTAATTTTTGATTGTTTATTGTACTGTACGATATCATTCGTACTATACGATCAACCAAGACTATTTTTTTCGTCCCAGACTTCGTATAGGATGATCCCTTAATTTTAAACTAATCATACTATATGAAATGGTTCATACCATACAATGTACAATTTGTCATCCCAACAATCATCCTATACGAATAGAAGGATTTTATAAATCATATTGGACGAGAAAAATGAGAAGGTTCGCTACCGTCACCAGGAGGGTGACATAGCGCTTGGCACTCCGCCACGCCGGGTTGGCGAAAGTGAGATTTGTAAAGGCTTCTCCTCCTTTCTGTGGGGGCAAAAGGAGAATTACTGTTTAGTAGTAAAATTCCTGGAGTGTAGGACTCCAAGGAGTGGATGTAGGTCAAATGACTGAACCACTATAAATTCTCTGGTGTGATTTTTTTCCCTTATTGCACTTTATTTATGTTTTGGATTTTATTTTTGTTAAAATTGTTTGGTGAAAATCACAGTGAAATTTTTTATTGAGCAAGTTAATTTTTCACTATCTATTATTGCAAATTGTATTTTAAGCATTCGTTTTCGTATCAATTAATTTTCCTGTTTAAAATTTAAAAACATAAAAAATTAGAACTCCTATTTAGGATTATATTTTTATTGTAACAAATTTCCAATTCACCCATCTCTTGACGCATTTCGTAATTTTAATTGGGATCGGAGCAGGGTTTAAAAAATAGTATTTTAGAAAACCTTGAAAAAATGATCATGGCTCATTTTGGTAATCGTAATATTGCGTAGGGTTATTCAATAACCCATCCACCTCTATTTGATAACATTCTGTTTGATTTCTAGAAAATTAGAATGTCTACTTTTTTACAGTCTTTAGACTATCGTACGTGGATGTTGGTTCAAGAAGGTTACATTGCACCATTTAAACTTGTGAATGGCTTAAAAACTCAAGTACCTTGTAGTGAATGGAGCAATGAGGATAGATATTTAGCACAATTAAATATGAAGTGCTTAAACAATTTTTTTTGTGCATTGATATCTGAGGACTACATGAGAGTATCTACTTACGCTACTTAAGAAGATTTGGGATAGACTGTGCATCGCGTACGAAGGAACTAGTTAGGTTAAACAGTCTAGACTTAACAATCTATTACATGATTACAAAATGTTCTGTATGAAATCTAGCAAAATAATATCTGACATGTACACTAGGTTCATCTAAATAGTAACATCCGTGCATGCTTTAGGTAGAGAAATTTCTTCCAAAAAAGTTAATAAGATTCTTATAGATGCTTACTGAGTTCCTATGATGCTAAAATTACTACAATCACTGAATCCAAAGATATAAATATTTATTCTATTGATAATTTGATTGGATCACTCATTGCATACGATCAAGGAGTGAGTTAAAGGTAAAATGATGCAGGAGAAAAGAAGGAGCAGACGGTGGCATTGAAAGAAAATAACTCAAAAAGTGAAAGTTCTGCAATGGAGGAAGAAGACAACATAACCTTGATGACTCGATAGTTCAAGAACTTTCTGAAAAAGAAAATAAAGGCTTCATCAAAATAACTGGAATAAAGGTAGAAGCTTAAGAACTACTAAAATTTTATCTGTCATGATTTGTTTTGAGTGCAGGAAACAAGGTCACCTCCAGGCTAATTTACCAACCTTAAAGAGTCAACCAATTAAGGAAAGGCGAGGAGAAAGCAAAATTTAAGAAAAGAAAGATGAAGACACAAAAGGTATTTTGGTCCGACTTTGCCTCAGAATCATTAGAAGAAGAAGTAGAGGAGAATATAACAAATTTGTGTCTAATGGCTAATAATAATCTTAAGCAATTGGATCAAGATGAGGTATATTAACTTTCATATGAAGATTTGTTACTTATTTCTGAGAAAATCCATAACTCGTATAGGAAGTTAAAGAAAGTACATGCTAATCTTAATATTGAGTTTAGCACTTTACAACATGAGCATGCTAACTTAGTTAAAGAAAATTCTGATTTAGATAGAGATCATATGTCCCTGCTTAATGAGTTTGATGCATTGAATTAACTGATGCACATGAATCCTTGAAAACATCGCATGTTGAATTAGAAATGAAGTATAAGATATTAGAGGAACATAGGTTAGTGAACCCATTTCCTGGTGTTAGGTGCTTCTCTTTTGGCATGCTAGGTCACATAGTCCTGACATGCACAATTCGCCATAACACACACCTAATTTAGAGATATAAATTGCATTCATCACAGCATAGCATTTATACATATCATTCATGCAAGCATAAGGAGGAACCCAAACTCACTTGGGTTCCCAAATCTAACCCTTGAATGACTTTCAAAAGACCTAGTGAGAGCATCTAGTACTTGGATAGTGGCTGCTCGCGACATATGACTGAAGACATAAAGAAGTTCATTATACTGGAGACCAGGATCGGAGACAAAGTAATATTAGGAGATAACACCACCAGGAAAGTGGTGGGTTCATGTATTCTTGGAAATGCTAAGAGTTTTTTAATTGAGAATGTTTTATTAGTTGATGGTTTAAAACATAATTTATTAAGCATTAGTCAATTATGTGATAAAGGTTTTGACATAAAATTTCTTTCGGATAAACACCTGATTAGTTTAAATGACAAACTTATTTTAGAAAGAAAATATATAAATAATGTTTACATGTTAGATCTTGATTGCATTGAAAATTTAAATTCACTTTGTTTAAAAATAATAATAGATGACTCATGGATATGACATAGGAGACTATGCCATGCTAGTATGAAAACACTTAGAAATATCACTCAGAAAAATCTAGTTATAGGCGTACCTAAGTTACACTTCACTAAGGACCATCTATGCGATGTTTGACAACTAGGAAAATAAGTAAAATCATCTTTTCATTCAATCAAAGATGTGAACACTTCTAGGCCACTAGAAATCCTTCACATGGACTTATTTGGACCCGTTAGCACAACTAACCTAGGTGGAAAGAATTATGGAGTTGTAATTGTATATGACTTCACTAGTTCACTTGGATAAGATTCTTAACACATAAGAATGAGTTGTTTGAGAAATTTAAGATCTTCTCCACTTGGATAATGCAAGATCTTAACAATCCATAGTTATCATGGTGGAAAGTTTTAAAATGAAATATTTGAATCATTCTATCAAGAGTTAGGAATAGAGCATAACTTCTCTACCCTTAGAACTCCACAATAAAATGGAATAACAAAAAAAAGAATAGAACCTTGGTAGAAGCTGTTAGGGCAATGTTAGCTGTGTACACCTTTCCTAGATATTTTTGGGTAGAAGCGATAAACACGGTATGTTATGTCGTAAATAGGGTGAACATTAGGTTGAAGCTGATCAAAACTCCTTATGAACTCCATAAAAGTAAGATACTAAATCTTTCACACTTACATGTCTTTGGTTACAAATTCTTTATCTTAATTAATGGAAAACTTCCCTTAGGAAAATTTGATCCCAAGTTTGATGAGGGTATCTTCTTAGGTTGTTCATCTGTAGGTAAGGCCTATAGAATCTTTAATAAGATAACCCTAGTAGTAGAAGAGTTTACCCATGTAATGTTTGATGAATCAGATAAGCCCTCTGAATCTAAAATTGAAGAAGATGAAGTACAGGCAATTCAGGGAGTAGAAACTATGACCATAGGAGAAAGGGCAGAACCTAAGAAAGACTTGCCTAGAGAACGAAGATATTCTTAGACTTGCCTAGAGAACGGAGATATTCTTCTAGTCATCCTAAAAAATTAATTTTAGGAGACCTATTAGAAGGTGTAAGAACCAGGCATTGACTTAGGAAGGAGGTTAGTCATTCTGAATTAATCTCTTTGATAGAACACACAAGTATAGATCAAGCTTTAGGAGATGAATTATATATCCTAGCAATACGAGAAGAATTGAGTCAATTCACCATGAATGATGTTTAGGAACTAGTCAAGAGACCCAAAGAGCAAAGTGTAGTTGGAACAAAACGGGTCTTTAAGAATAAGGTGAATGAATCAGGAACCATAGTATAAAATAAGGCCAGACTAGTAGCTAAAGGTATAATCAAATTGAAGGCATATACTTTGAATAAACCTTTGCCTAGTAGCTAGACTAGAAGCCATAAGGGTGCTCTTAGCCTTTGCTTGCTTTAAAAGTTTTAAACTATATCAAATGGATATAAAGAGTGCTTTTTTGAATGGGGTAATCAAAGATGATGTTTATGTTGATTAATCCCTTGGATTTGAAATTAAAGTTCATAATTTTCAAACCATATATTCAAATTAAAAAAGACACTATATGGGTTAAAGCAAGTATCTAGAGCCTGGTACGAAAGACTTAGCTCATTCTTACTTGATAGAGGTTTTTGTCAAGGGTAGTGTGGACACCACACACTTTTTATAAAAAGTTAAAGATAAAATTCTCATTGTTCAGATTTATGTTGATGACATTCTATTTGGATCTTCAGTTAAAAATTTATGTGATGAATTCTAAAAAATAATGAGTAATAAGTTGCTTAGCTTTAGTGTAAAATAAATGAAAAGTGAAATATTTCTTAGCCAAATGAAATATATTAAAGATATTCTAAGAAAATATGAGATGGACAGTGCAAAGCCTATGAACACCCTAATGAGCTCTACGATTCAACTATATAAAGATCCGAATGGAAAATCAGTAGACCAGAAAAAATTTAGAGGAATAATTGGATCTCTCCTCTACTTAACTGCCAGTAGACCAGACATAATGTTTAGTGTGTGCCTCTATGTTCGTTTTCAAGCTGATCCTAAAGAGTCTCACTTAACTGTGATCAAGGGAATCCTTAAATATCTACTAGGCACCCCGAACTTAGAAATTTGATATCCTAGGTACAAAACATCTTTTGAAATCTTATGATACTCATATTTTGATTTTACAGGATGTAAGGTAAATAGAAAAAGCACCTCTGACTCTTGCCAATTCATAGGATAATATTTAGTTTCTTGGTCCATTAGGAAGCAAAATTCGGTAGCCCTCTCCTTGGCTGAGGCAGAATATATTACATTAAGAAGTTGGGTTGCACAAGTACTGTGGTTGAAACAACAACTTCTTAATCTTGGATTACCCGTAGGAACCATTCCAATCATGTGCGACAACACAAGTGCAATTTGCATTTCTAAAAATCCAATTCAACACTCTAGAAAAAAATACTTAGACATTTAGACATCACTTCATAAGAGATCATATAGCTAAAGCAGACATAGAATAATATCACATAGCTACAAGAGATCAATTGGCAGACATTTTCATGAAACCATTAGCCTACAAAACCTTTAGCACTTTGAGGACAAGACTTGGTGTCATAGACATCCATGTATAATCTGAAGAAAAAAAAAACAAAAACAAAATTTTATTTTGTCTAAGGTGTTCCTGATCATCACATACTCACCACACAAAACTCAACAAATTACAATTTTTTATATCGTACTATACGATACAAGTTCGTAATGTATGACATATCCAAAACTACACAAATTATAACCCAACCTCAATTTCATCTTTGCATATCATACTATATGTGCCAAATCGTACTGTATGATATATGTGGCTTTACATGCAAACCATTTGGTACGATATAATTGCACATCGTACGGTATGATATCTGCTCTCCATACTGTATGATCCACATCAGCAATGAATTGGGACAAATTAAAGCCATTTGGTACGATATAATTGCACTTCGTACTATATGATTTCTCCTCTTCGTACTGTACAAGACACTTTAGCAAATGGATGAGGATGACTTTAAGTGGGATGGTATGATATAATTGTTATTCATATTGTGTGAATACATGTTTGTACTGTACGATGCTTTCATTAAAAGACATATCGACGACCCCTGGGGCAATCTCAAATCCTTCATATCGTATTGTATGACAGCCATCGTACTGTATGATTTGACCACCTTTTCCCAACCGTTCGTCCAGACAACATTATTGCACATCATACTGTACAATCCTATATCGTACTGTACAATATCTCTAAATTTCTAAAATCAGAGGGCACATATGATCTGTTCTCTCACTCCTTAGTTAATCCCTCACTCTCACCTATTTTTTCTAAATGGTAAGCTTTAGCAAGCGCAGTCTTCTCGTCCTTGAAAGCTCATCTTCCTCCACCGTCCCAACAATCATTTCTTAACCTCCAAAGATGAAGAGGCCTACCACAAATTTAAGGCATGCAAATTACCCCATCACGAATGTTGAATCAAGTGGCCTTAAATTTTGAGGTAATGAACTTATTCTCGTCCACCACTTTGCAATTCCTCCTTACCCTAGCCTTCCCGTACATCTCTGAACTTCTGTTTAAATTCCTAGCCAACCTAACTATAAATGTTGAAAGCATAACCCTTACCTCCTTTGCCTACCGACAACGTGTCGAAATCACTAAGGAAAATCTCGCCCAATTCATTGGGATGTCTACTGAAGGCCCTAGAGCTCATTCCTTTCTCACAAATGAATTCGACTGGAGTGTTGCAAATCTAGTACTTAGGAATGTCGCTTGTTTACCAACACCAGCTCTTATTTAGTCATTAACTCGGAATGCTAGAATTATTCAACACATCCTTCGCACTTCAATCGTACCCAAAGCTGACAACTGAATCCGCATGACTCCAATCTTATCCATTGTCACTTACTTTATTATGTTAAACACCAAATTTTATGATGCTGATTTGATCATTGATTATATCTGGAACATGACCTTAGTCCGCCTCCCTACCACCTGTAAAAAACAAAATCTAGCCCTTAGCCACCTCATAGGATACAGTTTTCAAAACAATTACTAATTAACCTATCCTAGTGAACCAAATAATCTACCCATTTTCTATAAATATGCCTCCTTCCGTATTTTGTTTCATCGGGGGCAAGAGCTGGATGAACAAGATTTTGATGAAGAAGAAGAAGAAGAGGCTGCTCCAGCAGGAGCTCTATTTCCACCAAGACGACCTACACCACCCCGAGGACCTACACCGGCCTATCCTCATGATGACTTAGTGGAACGATTCGACCAACTATAAAGCTGCCTTGATGCTCACATACAAGAACATGATCAACAATATGAGGATGACATGTGGTGGTTTGGGGAACATTTTTTATTAATTGATCAACAATTAACGTCCATCCACCACTAATTCAAACCACCTTCACCTCCACCTGATTAGGATCCTACTTTCTTACGTGCATATATTTTGTGCTATTTTTCTTAGTGTTGATTATTCCTTCTCTTTTTGGTGATGTCAAAAGGGTGAGAATCATGATGTGTACTTTAGTTAGTGTGTCTTATCTTATTTATCCTATTATCTTTAATTCAAATGAATTGCATTTTCTTTCTGTTTCTATTTTTACTACTTTTATTTTATTTAATTTAAATAAAAAAACAAAAAAAACAATAAATAAAAATTCTTTGCTAATTTCTTTAACAATAACATTATTTGACATCATCAAAAAGGGAGAGATTATTACAGTCCATGATGTCTAGTCTAGATTTTGATGATGATAAATAATGTCAATTGCATTATTATTCATTAAATATCTTTGATTTCTACTCTTATCTGTGAGTACTAATATTTTAGAGAGATTACAAGTTACTTAGAATAACAAGAGAACTCAAGACTGGGTAGAGTACTTGGAGTTTATAACATTAAAAGTTTTTTATTTATTATTTTTTTTCTTGAGTCTAACCATAAATTGTATGGAAGACTGAGTAATCATGCACACACATAAGGGGAGAGAATTTTTTAAAATGAAGAAATTTTTTCTATGTATTATTTTAAACTTGTTCGAGATTAATGAGTATTGTCTCATAAACTAACTATTGTTGCCCAGGCTTTGCCTCTTGTTAGCACTTTCAGGGGCATAATTCTTTTTGGAGAATATTGAAAATTATCCAAGAAAACCTATATTTTGCTGATAAGCATGCTTGTTATGTTCATAATAGCTATTATTATTCTAATGGTTTCCTCTGGACACAGAAAGTCTTGATGATGCTCTTATCTTGTCTTCTCTATCTCAAAGTATATAAACTACTCATTTGGTGCAACAGAATGAAGAACTGAGTTATTTCTGTCTCTTATGCTTCATCATGATGTACATATGCTATGCACTTTTGCTGTAGCACCAGAGTTTTTATTTGGTGGTTTGCATACTTTACAAGGATGCATTCTAGAGCTACAGTTCCATATTTTATAACTTTTGATTCTTTTGCTTTTGCAAGGTGCTTGTATCTTTTCGTATAGGCGGAAAGCTGTCACTTTTTAGAATTGAATAAGGGAAAGATACAAGAACCCTGCAAAAGCAAAATAATCAAAAGTTATGAATATTGAAATGTAGGTTTAAAGAATGTGGCCTTGTAAAGTATGACAACCACCAAATAATAACTATGGTTATGCAGCAAAAGGGCAGAGCATATGTACTTCATGATGAAGCATACGTGATTGAAACAACTTAGTTCTTCTTTCTGTTTAACCAAAAGAGTAGTTTATATACTTTGAGATAGTGAAGAGAAGATGGGAGCATCAACAAGACTTTCTGTGTCCAGAGGAAGCCATTAGAACAACAACAGCAATTATGAACATAACAAGGATGATTATCAGCAAAATATAGGTTTTCTTGGATGATCTTTGGTATTAACATCCTTTTCTTTCATTTAACTCTTCTTAGTCTTCAAAACCCAACAAAGTTTAAATCTTGAATGTTCCAATTGATATGAATAATTCATCTCCACTCCGTCTACAGAATAGCTAACAGCCTTCGGCATTTGCTCTGCTACTCAAAAGACTCTAACATCACATACTTATATGGCTTTACTATTTCTATTACTTTATATAACTATCAGGGTATAATTGTCATTACACTTGTTACTTAAAGTTTAAGTTATATATACATCTTGTAGATACAATAATTCTATCATGGAAATGAAATGTGAAACTTAACACTCATCTTGATTTAGATAGTTCTATGTTCCTCGTCATGTTAGAGCTACATGTATGCATGGTGAAACTCTCAACACTGGTTTCAACATGGTATGAGAGTCAAGTGCTTAACACATCTTCCCTTTGGCGTTGATGGGGGATTTGTCCATGTCTCTTCCCTTCACTTCACCAACCCTAATGTCAGCTCTGCAAACCATCCCTAAATCTTTTATCCCCTCTGCTCTCGATATCATGGTCTTTAATATCAAGAATGTCATCAACATTCAAGAGCTTCTTGATAACTACCCGATCTAGAAATCTTCCATTCTCAACTTTTTGCTGTAAATAGTCCCTCTGGTTATCTAGATGGTAGCCATATTTCCCCTTCCAAACATCAATGTTTTGCTATTAATTAGCTCACACTAATTCTCCAATTTTTAACTTAGACATTGGTGGATCAAAATCAATATGTAGCCATATTCTTCACCATCTCGCTTTTTATCTTACCTAACATTCTTAACCTAGACATTATTCATCAATTTGGACAACATTATAACACAGATTATACTTGAAAAATCACACATATTCTACACGACAATTCTCTAGAACGAGTTACATTCCCTCTCTATGCAAAATAAATCCATGATTGATTATGTTTCCATAGTTGAAAGTCTGGTTGACAACATTTCTAACTCTAAAGGTTCAATAACTATCAAACATATTATCCTTTACATCTTGAGTCATCTTCCCCCAACTGATCAGTCATTAAAATGTCCACTAATACCAAACATACCAATCATTAGTTTGGAAGATGTGTATTATCTCCTCCATAGTATTGATGTTATCAAGTTCATGCTACTTTTAAATCGAGGTCAGGCTTACGGATGATTTTCCTATCCTCAAAGTTGTGGCAAATTTAACTCTTCAAACACTGCTCCCCATCCTAGACATCCTCATTTTCTTTTCAATTGTCCAATCTTTGGAAATGTAGACATTTCACTTTTACCAACTAGCATTAGGGAAACTTTCAGTATGTTCCACCTCCTCAAAGGTGGCCTTGCTTGCTGATTCATAAAAAACTCCCTTATACTTATATAGTGGTGTCACTGCTCATCTTACTCCAGATCATCTTCCTCTACAACAAGCTACCCCATACTCTAGCAAAGATTAAGTTATAGTTGGAAATGGTACTCCACTTCCCATTCCAAATTCTAGAAAAGGTCTACTCCTGACCCCACTCATAAGTTCTATCTAAATCCTTACTCCATTCCCCAAATCTAACTCATAAACAACTATCTATTTCCAAATTAATCAATTACAATAACTACTCCATTATTTTTGACAAATCTGATTTTAATGTCAAGGAATGGAAGACCAACCAACTTTTTCTTCACGGTCCGTGCCATAATTGATTGTATCTAGCAGCCACCTCCACCCCTTTCCTTTCCATTATCACTTCCATAAATTTCATAGATGCTTTGACTCTTACTCAAACATGGCAAAGATGATTGGGCCATCCCATCTTCAACACCCTTGGTTCTTTGCCTAAATCTTTTCAGGCCTTATGTATCTCTCCTTCTCATGTAGTTTGTAATTCATGAGAGGTAGCTAAAATTCATAAGCTATCACACTCTAATTCTCAGCATGTATCTCAAACTCCTTTAGAATTAATACATATTGATGTTTGGTATCAATCCCCCCATTAGGTCTCAAGATAGTTTTTATGTCTATCTAATGTTAATTGACGATTACTCCCACTATACTTGGCTCTATCCTCTCAAAACTAAACTTCATGAGAAAATACTCATTAATCTCAATTAAGTTTAAAATGACATAGAGAAAGAAGTTACTTCAACAAAAATTGGTTTTTATGCAATTCACTAGTTTCTCTTTGGTAGTAAATTAATTAGTCCAGTTTATCAACTTTAATGAATATCTTATTAATTGGCCTATAAGAAGCTGATGTTACAACCAATCAATTTATATCTGTTAGAAGATATGATATTTTAAATAAGGGTTTTTAAAAGTTTTCTATATTTGTTATTTTTTTTTAAGATTTAAAAATAAATAAATAACAAATACTTAATTTTGATACAAGGACAATTTGAGTCTTATGGCTAAATAGCTAAAACAGATGTTACAACCAAATAATTTTTATTCATTCTATGTGCTCAGTTGCTGACAAACAGATTCAAGCAAAATAAGTTAGCTAAGGGTATTGTAATTGGTAGAAATTTGCCAAAGATTTCTCATCTATTATATGCATATGATATTGTCATTTTCTCCCATGCTAATCTCAAGGAAGTGAGGGAAATCAAATCAGCTATTATGGAGTTCTGCAGCTGGACAGGGCAGAAGGTTAATTCAGAGAAATCTGTGATGCCTTTTGGGAAGCATGTTAAGAAAAGAAAGAGAAAGGCTGTGGAAAGAATCATGGGTTTTAAAGTAGGAGAGAATACATGTACCTTGGAGTTAGAATGGATTTGAGGAGACCGAGGGCTGTAGATTTTCTATTCATCACTGATAAAGCTTTGAAGCTCACGGCGGTTTGGGGCAGCAAATAGTTATCTCTGGTTGGGAAAATTCTGCTGATCCAATCGGTTCTGGTATCTATTCCAAACTTCTATTGTTCTTATTCATTAGCTCCTAAAAGTATTCTTAAAGATATAGAAAAACATTGTCGTGATTTTATTTGGAATAAACAAGATGGAAGCTTGGGTTTGCACTATTTAAGTTTGGGTAAAATGTGTAAACCGGAAGAACAAGGTGGCAGAGGTATCAAATCATGCATTGAAACAGTGGATGCTTTAAGAGCCAAGTTGGCTTGGAAAGTAATTCAAGAGAAGGATTCTTTGATATATAAAATTTTAAATCAAAAGCATGGCCAATGGATGGAGAACTCATTGAATGGTGGAGGATCGATCGTCGTCAACTAGTAAAATCATATCAAGTGGTAAGAAAACTCTTAAAATGTGGTGAGATGGGAAGTAGCTCATGGTGGTTCTATTAGCATTATGGAAGATATTTGGATATTGGACAGGAAATTGAGCTTGTGGCCTACTTTTGTTTCAATACAAGAAGCAGGGGATAATACTATGGATTGTTTGATTACTAATGAAGAATGGAACATGCTTAAACTTAAACTGATGTTTGGAGTTGAACTTGTAAAGAAAATCCTGGTGATGGATATTCATACGAATAGATGTTACGATTCTGGAGCTATGATTTCTGCTATGGTGTGCAGGAGGAGAAGTATGCAGGAATAAGACTATTTTTTCTAGAAATGCTTGAAGAAGTGCAAATTAAATCCCCGAGTTGAAATCTTTTGGTGGAGATTGTTCAATGATGCATTACCCACTTGTGATTTCTTGTTCAAGAGAAGGTTACAAGAGAATTATAGCTGTCCTAGAGGTTGTGGCAATCAAGAAAATCTGGAGCATATTACGGTGAAATGCTGTAAGCTGAAGGAGGTGATTGGCTGTTTGAACAAGTGCAAATTTTAGTTCTAGTTTTTTCAATCACCTCCTTCTTGTCGGGATTGGATGGAAGAAAGTTATACTTCTCAAGGTTACATGGTTAACATTTTTTGTAATGTTTTTTATCTAACTTGGAGATCCAGGAATAAGCTGGTTCATGGAGAAAAAGAGGATGGTTCGGTCTTCTTAGCATATTATGCTGTAAGCTTAGCTTCTATTTCATTTATGGCGGTTAATATGATGGGAAACTGGGGTACTAATCAGTCTTTTAGACTGTCAAATTGTTGGTACCCTCCACCCAATTGGATAAAAATCAATTTGGATGCATCATTATTAAAATCACAAAAAGCTGGACTAGTGGTGTTGTTTGTGATAGCAGATGAAGACTGCTCTTGGCTTATGGGCATTCTTGTATTCATTGGGATATTGCAAGGCTTGAGCTATTTTCGTTCCAGTTTATTAAGGAGATAAGGTGGGATTGGATGCAAGACTACAAAGGTATAATCATAGAGGGAGATAATCTTAATGTTATAAAGTTTTTACAAAAGTTAGAAGGCAAATGGAAAGATGAGTTGCTACTTTTAAATGATCATAAGTTCATTTTATTCAATTGGGCTAATAGGAGAGGTAATAAACTAGCAAATTTATGTGCTAGCTATGCCATTTTTTCTAATTTTTGTTGGGAAGGCTTATCTTCAAATAAGGTTCCTTCTTTATTTGGCAATTTGCTAAAAGAAGAATCTTGTGGAGTATCTAGTTTGTAATTAGTTTTCTTGACTAATAATATTTAGTCTTGTGCTTCATAAAAAAAAAAACAAAAACAAAAACAAAAACAATCTACATAAACAGTCACCAATTTATTTTCAAAAAAAAATTTAGAACTATATTTTCTCAACAATCGCTCATAAGCAAACTCTTGCTAAAGGTATAGCGCAACAAACGATGCCTAAAAAATATTGTAAATTCGGTATAGAAATGAAGTTTCGAAAAAAAATTATTTTACGAAAGAATATATCCAAATAGGTGATGACCAAAATTTTGGCGTTTTGAATTGATCATGCAAATGCTGTAATTAAGCCGAACGTCCAAACGAGGCAAATGAATTCATTGGAAGTTAACAACGCGATTATGTGGCCCATCTCCTAGTCATAGCTGCCATAGACGCCACGACTATTTATTTGTTTGAATATGTTGATTGTGTTAGCTAGTGGAAAACTTGATTTAAGTTCTTGTGCCCTATTGAAAATTATAATGATTTGAAAATTTTAAGCATTCAGTGTTTAGCCTGATGGGCTGTAAAGCGTCAGGCGGAAAGAGTATGCCAAAAACAAATTGAGAAAGGTAAAGATTAAATGTTATTTCTTGTCTTTGTCCAAAGGGTATACAATGTATATATAGAGGTTTTGTAAATGACCTCCGTACATGTCTTTAACAGAAAGTTACAGCTGTACAAGGTTACACGTATCATATCCCATTGTTTATTCATATCCGTTAACATACCCCGGCAATCTGACGGCACATAAGTGACGATGAGTTTGTTAGCGAGATATTTAAAGTGCGATATGGATAAAGATTTAGTGAAAAGATTAGCTATTTGATCTTTTGAGGATATGTGATAAACTTGTATTGAGTTGTTTTTTATGTGATCCCGAATAAAGTGATAGTCGGTCTCGAAGTGTTTAGTGTGAGCATGATAAACTGGGTTGTTCGCCAACGCAATTGCGGAGGTATTGTCACAGTATAAAGTTGTGGGTTGATGTTGTGGAATATCGAGCTCTTTAAGAAGTTACGAAGCCAAATAACTTCAGTTGTGGCTGTTGCAATTGCCCGATATTCGACTTCGGTGGAGGACCGAGATGTTGTTGATTGCTTCTTTGCACACCAAGAGATTAGAGTGGAGCCCAAAAAATTATAGTAACCAGTTGTCGACTTTCGATCATGTGCGTCACCGGCCCAGTCGGAGTCAGTATAAGTACTGAGCTTGAGATGTCCAATTGTAATTGGTATACCGGAATGTAGAGAGCCACGAAGCTATCGCAAAATTCGTTTCAGCTGCTCAAAGTTTTCAACGGATAGTTGATGCATGTACTGACAAGCCTTGTTGATAGCAAATATGATGTCCAGTCGTGTAAGAGTCAGGTATTGAAGAGCTCCCACAATTTGACGGTAGAGCTTTGGATTGTCAAAGGCAGGGGAGTTTGTGTGAGTGGGAGTTTTTATTGTCGTGGGGGTGGAAACCGGTTTACTGTTTAGCATTCTTGTGCGTGCCAGAATTTGTTCCGCGTAGGTTGATTGAAGCAGGGTTAATCCGGTTGGAGTTCGCTCTGCTGAAATACCAAGAAAGTGGGTCATAGTTCCTAGATTTCTCATATTGAAACGTTGATGTAGGTGATCAAGTAGAGTGTTTATGAACTGAGCGTTGTTACCTGTTAGAATAATGTCGTCAACATAAATTAAAAAATAAATTAAACGTTGATCAGCAGTGAGGTGAGAGGAAGCCCCACTGTCAAGAAACCAATCAGCTTGGCGGATGTTGTCTTGTGCGGAGAACAATGCTGAGTTGGTCGGAGTGTCGGAATAGGTCGGATCTATTCTATACCAGCACCGAAGAGCAAAGTGTCCCATTTGTTGCAGATCTGACATACAGTATTGCTATATGTGTTTTTTTCTCCTCAACCGGTAGAGGAAGATTGACAACGACCCCTGCTGCCGCACTACATTCTGTGATCTCTCCTTCAATCTTACCCTACATTCTTGATCTAACTCACTATCACGACATATGGACTACCCTTGCACATCGTCTTCAAGCTACAACACGATCGAGATTCATTCATCTAAAGAACGAACTGCATTACCTCTCCAAAGGCGACAAATCCATGACGCAGTATCTCCTGGACGTAAAATTGAAGGTCGATGTGATCCAAGCTACCAGACACACGATTGATCTGGAAGACGTGATCCTCTACACACAGAATGGTCTTCCATCCTCCTACCAGTTGTTCAAAACGCCGATTCACATGAATCTTCAAACCTTAAATCTTGATGACCTCTATAGCTTATTATGCAGTGAATAACACATCTTACTTCAAGAAGCCACGAAAGATTTTCAATCACTGCAACTAACGGTCAACTCCGTTGCTCTTGCGGCACCTCGTGGTCGAGGTCGAGGACGGCACAACTCATATCCATTAACATTCAGAAGGTTGCATTTCAATTGAAAAGCATTTTGAGAGTAAACTTAGAGTTTACCTTTAATTTAGTTTAGCGTAAAATTGATCTCGGTTGTCTATAACCGCCTTTAGTCTTTCACCTTCCATTGTTCTTCTCACATATTGATGCTTTTCATTATCAGAGCCTATTGAAAACAATCTTTGATCAATTATTATTTCAAATACATTGTTATTTTACTTTGCATTATCTTTCTTAATGCTGACTATTTTAATTTGAGAGGCATCATATCGCAGGAATTCACACCCACTATTCCTATTTTGTTTTTTATTTATAGTACACATCATAGCTTTTTGTATACCTATTTCTGATATAGTAGAAGAAATAGCTATAATATACACGTCTTGTAGAAGAAGCAAGAGGTTAACTTATTTTGAATAAATATCCTAGTTGCTATTTCTTTTTTTTAAATTTTTTTTTTGGTCTTCCTTCCCCTCTTTCAGCTACAGCAGCTACTGTTAGGGTTGTGCCCTAAAGAAATATTATTGTAATATATTTTCTATGGAAATAAATATTTAAAGACAAGTTTAGCATGTTTCGATATTATCATTTGATATAATATTTTTATTCCATGATTATTTATACAACCATAATTCAGTATATAATTATATACAAGAGGATTGAATTATGGATAATAATCAAAACAAGTTCATAATTATTAATTATAGTTGGAATCTATGATTAAATATTATTAGTACGGTCCATCAACATTAAGAATGGAATAATCTTATCCGGATTATTCGATATGGAGATATTAAGGATGGAGGTACTTTATATAATATGATTATATAGAACTGGACCAGATAAATTTTGAATTCTCTAATAAATTATGTTTTAATTATAGAGAATTTAAAATTAATCATAAAGATGATCATATATAAAACAATCTTAATCCTGAGTTATTAATAAACTCCTATTTGTGACATTTAGTTTTTTGATTTACTCGGAAATAGTTTGGAAGAAATAAACTCAATCCTTGTATTTCAGAAACACAATGAAACAAATGGCTGGGAATGTTAATATACAGATATGGAATCCATTCCTTTCAATTTTGAAAGTTAGAAAATTAGTTCCCTTGAATAATTAATTCAGAACTTGAACAATTGAGCGCTCAAATTTTGTGACTAGATCATAAAGTTTATTGTTCATTAGAGAATTAATTGGAATTCAAGGATTAAGATATAATTAGTGAGGTGACAGAATTACCTAGCTCTAATTATGAACTTTTTATGGAGGATTATTTTATATGTAATGATTAAATCAATGGACGATTCAAATTTTTAATTGAGTAAATTATACTATAATTTCAAGAGTGCAATTTCATATTTATAGTGGAATAATATTGAAATTAATAATTTTTATTTATTAATTTAAGAGTTAATTTAATAATCAAATTTATTGGAGCTTGAATTATAGGTCCATAGGTCCCTTCTTCATCACCCAAGCTCTATTATATATTGAACACTAAGAATGTGACATAATATAAATGTTAATTATGATCACATTAGTAACATATTTATGATCACCTTTTTAATTTTATATTTCATGAAGGTAATCATGACTCATCATTAATATTTTCTTAATTTAAAAGATAAAGATAAGGTTGATGATAAGTCATGATGTGTCATGATAATTATCATCAAATATATTTTAATATTAAAAAGATATAGATAATATTAAAGATATGATTGATGATGTGTCATGATAATTATCATTTTAATATTAATTATAAATGTTTCATGAAATACTAAGAGGTGCTTATGAAAAGATGTGAACTTTCTTATAAATAAGAATTAAGTTCTACATGAAATAAGATTGATGATGATACATAATTCCTTCATGAGAGATAGAAGAATATGTATGAGAAGAATGTTGCTCTCATCGTCTTTTCTTTTGAAGGATTAAATTGTGTTTAGAACACAAATTAGATTCAAAAGAAAAAGTGTTCATCAATAATTGATTGATTGTGCCCACTCACTAAAATATATATTATGGGGGTGATTAGAAGAAGAAGGCTTACGGTCTCAATCAACGTTTCGACGAAGAAGATATCAAATCTCGATCAATAATTCGGTAAATTTTTCTTCATTTCATATTATAAAGTTATTTATTAAGAAAATTAATATTGAGAATGTCTCAATTTAATTTTCTAAAAATCCTGATTTATTTTTCCGCATTTTATATTATGATATAAAAAATTCCAACAATTGGTATCAGAGCCAGAGTTTATTACTGAATAAATCTTTGTGGTTTATTAAAATTCTTATTTTATATGATAAAATTAAGCCATCTTTATAATCATTTTGTTCATAAGATGAAAAATGATTTAATGTTATAATTTTAATGTTTATGTATTTTTTTAAGTCAAGAAAATCTGAAGTAGATTTTGAATTTACTTTAGTAATACTGTTCTTGAAAATTTCATGTTTTAATCATAATTTTTTCTTGTATTTTATAAGATAAAATAAATAATGAGTGTGAGCGGGTTTTATGGAAACAAAACCTTTGGTCTTCATTATTAATTCAACACCGTGAGTTTTAAGTGGGGCCTAGCAACGCATAAATTTCGTTCCCCTACGGAAGGTGTCAATTTAATTCAATAACAAGGTTGATTTCTTTTATAAAAATTTTCTAAGATATATTTTAAAATTGACCTACCCTACGGCGGCAATTTTAATTTAAATTTTAGAAAATTATAATAATGGGTCACACTCATAAAGATATATATTAAATGTGTTAATTATATCTTGACCAAATAAACGGTTATTAATAAGTAAAGATAAATATGAGATATTTATGATTTTATTTATTAAATTATAAAGTATCAATTTAATTTTATAATAATATGACTGATCCTAGGGCAGCATATTATTGATAAAATTAGTATAATCGTGGCATTAACAATTTTTTTAATTTGTTTAAAGGCATAGATCATATATGTATATGAATCATGCTGATATATGCCAAATTTTAAATGATATGTCATGCTAATTTTTAAAATATGTTTATTTATTTATTTCAGTTATCATGACGAATGCCATTCTCACAATCTTATCAAATGAAAAGTTAACTGGGGAAAACTTTGTGAAATGGAAAAGCAATATAAACCTTGTACTGATTTGTGAAAATCATAAGTTTGTTTTGAATGAGAACTGTCCTCCACTTCCTGCTGCTAATGCTTCTCGTACTGTACGAGATGCCTATGAAAAATGGATTGACTCAAATAACAAAGCAAGGTGCTATCTCCTTGATAGCATGTCTGACGTGCTAAGATCGCAACATGAAAATATGATAACCGCATATGAGATTATGGAATCTCTCCAATCCATGTTTGGGAAACCTTCTGAACAAGCTCGTCATGAAGCTATCAAAGCAGTTATGAATTCTAAAATGAAAGCAAATGTCTCAGTTCGAGAACATGTTCTCAAAATGATAAATTATATTCATGAAGCTGAGATTAATGGAGCAATCATTGATGAGGGAACTCAAGTGGGGATGATTTTAGAAACTTTATCCTCGCGATTTCTGCAATTCAAGAGCAATTACTTTATGAATCGTCTAAAGTATAATCTTACTGAATTGCTAAATGAGCTTCAAACTTTTGAATCAATTTCAAAAGAAAAAGAGCCAGAATCAAATGTTGCTGAAGTTTATCCTTCTTCTACTTATAAGAACAATAAGAGAAAGAAGAAAGATAAAAACATAAAATTCATAAAAGGAAGCAAAGACAGCAAGAATAAATGCAATAAAAAGAACAAAAGCTCTAAAAAGGAACCCAAAGGAAAATGTTTTCATTGTGGGATCGAAGGGCATTGGAAGCGAAACTGCAATAAGTATCTTGTGGAGCTAAAAGAGAAGAAGAAAGAAAAGAAAGGTAAATTTGATTTACTAGTTCTTGAAACATGTTTAGTTGAAAATGATATATCATCCTGGATAGTTGATTCAGGTGCAACTGATCATGTATGTTCTTCATTGCAGATGCTTAGTTCTTAGAGGAGACTTGCTAGTGGAGAACATATTATGAGAGTAGGGACAGGAAGTACTATATCAGCTCAAGCAGTGGGAGTCGTTAGGCTTGAATTTGAAAATAAATATCTAGTGTTGACTAATGTTTATTTTATTCCAGGGTTTTCTAGAAATATTGTGTCTATTTCAAAGTTGTTTGAACAATGTTTTGGACTCTCTTTTTATAATAATAAGACTGTTATTTCTAAGAATGGTTTGAATATTTGTTCTACAATAATGGAAAATGGACTCTTTATGTTAAAACCCACTAGAAATACACTGCTTAATACTGAAATGTTCAAAGTTGAAAAACCTAAACAAAAAGGGCAAAAGATTTCATATGAAGATAACACATATCTACGGCATCTTAGACTTGGTCATATAAACTTAAATAGGATTGAAAGACTTGTAAAGGATGGTCCTTTAAGAGAACTGACAGTCGGAACTCTACCTGTCTGTGAATCTTGTTTAGAAGGAAAAATGACTAAGAGAACTTTTTATGGAAAAAGTGAAAGAGCAAAAGAAACCCTTGAACTTGTACATTCAGATGTTTGTGGACCATTTAATATACAAGCAAGAGGTGGTTATGAATATTTTGTCATTTTTATTGATGACTATTCAAGATATGGTTATGTTTATTTAATGACAAGGAAATCTGAAACTTTTCAAAAGTTTAAAGAATTTCGTGCTGAAGTTGAAAATCAATTAAGCAAGTCATTAAAAATACTTCGATCAGATTGTGGTGGTGAGTACTTAGATACAGAATTCAGAAATTATTTAATTGAAAATGGAATTGTATCTCAACTCACTGCACCTGCAACTCCACAACAAAATGGTGTTGCTGAAAGAAAAAATCGAACATTGCTCGATATGGTTAGGTCTTGTCAAGTTACTCTTCCTTACCAAATTCATTTTGGGGATATGCAATACAAACTGCTATGTATATTTTGAATATTGTACCTTCAAAATCAGTACATAAAACACCTTTAGAATTATGGAGTGGGAGTAAACCTAGTTTACGACACATCCGTATATGGGGATGTCCGGCACATGTATTAAAGACAAAAACTAATAAGTTGGAATCACGTTCAGAAGTATGCATTTTTGTCGGATATCCAAAAGGTACAAGAGGAGGTTTGTTTTATAGTCCTCAAGAAAAGAAAGTATTTATATCGACAAATGCTACTTTTCTTGAACATGAATATATGAAAGATTTCAAACCTCGGAGTAAAGTGTTACTAAAAGAATTTCTAAATGAACCAATCACAAACGATATGGACACTATTGTTGAAAGTCAACAAAAGGAAACCACCACTCTAAATCAAGAACCTTTATTGCCTCGTCGTAGTGGGAGAGTTATTAGATTACCCTTTCGATATAATATTAATGGAGAAGCATATATTGTCGCATCTGATGATGACAATGATGATCCATTAACATATAAACAAGCATTAGAGGATCCTGATAAAGAAAAATGGTTAGACGCCATGAAACTTGAAATAGATTCGATGTATTTCAATTCTGTTTGGGAACTTGTGGATCTTCCTAGCGAGGTAAGACCTATAGGATGTAAATGGATATATAAGAGAAAAAGAAGTGCTAATGGAAAAGTTGAGACTTATAAAGCAAGGCTAGTGGCAAAAGGATACAACCAAAAGGAGGGTATTGATTTTGATGAAACTTTCTCTCCTGTTGCTATGCTTAAATCTATACGTATAATTCTATCCATTGCTGCATATTATGACTATGTAATTTGACAAATGGATGTCAAGACGGCTTTTTTGAATGGCTATCTTGAAGAAAGAATTTATATGAAACAGTCAGAGGGTTTCATAATAGAAGGTCAAGAGCAAAAAGTTTGCAAACTACAAAGATCTATATATGGACTTAAGCAAGCTTCAAGGTCATGGAATATAAGATTTGATGAAGCAATTAAATCTTATGGATTTGATCAAAGCTTAAATGAACCTTGTGTTTACAAATACTTTAAAAATTAAATAGTTGTGTTCTTAATTCTTTACGTAGATGATATTCTACTTATTGGGAATAATACTGAATTATTATTTGACGTAAAGAAATGGCTGGCCAAACAATTCCAAATGAAACATTTGGGAGAGGCAAGTTTTATACTTGGGATAAAACTAATAAGAGATTGTGAAAGAGGGTAAAGTATCAGTACAGAAGATAACATCACAAGAGAATATTGCTGATCCTTTTACCAAGACACTGCCTAAAAGAATTTTTCAGAAACATGTACAAGAAATGGGATTGAGAAAGATGTCTCATTTGCTTTAGGGCAAGTGGGAGTTTGTTAGGGTTGTGCCCTAAAGAAATATTATTGTAATATATTTTCTAAGAAAATAAACATTTAAAGACAAGTTTAGCATGTTTCGATATTATCATTTGATATAATATTTTTGTTCCATGATTATTTATACAACCATAATTCAGTATATAATTATATACAAGAGGATTGAATTATGGATAATAATCAAAACAAGTTCATAATTATTAATTATAGTTGGAATCTATGATTAAATATTATTAGTACGGTCCATCAACATTAAGAATGGAATAAACTTATCGGGATTATTCAATATAGAGATATTAAGGATGGAGGTACTTTATATAATATGATTATATAGAACTGGACCAGATAAATTTTGAATTCTCTAATAAATTATGTTTTAATTATAGAGAATTTAAAATTAATCATAAAGATGATCATATATAAAACAATCTTAATCCTGAGTTATTAATAAACTCCTATTTGTGACATTTAGTTTTTTGATTTACTCGGAAATAGTTTGGAAGAAATAAACTCAATCCTTGTATTTCAGAAACACAATGAAACAAATGGTTGGGAATGTTAATATACAGATATGGAATCCATTCCTTTCAATTTTGAAAGTTAGAAAATTAGTTCTCTTGAATAATTAATTCAGAACTTGAACAATTGAGCACTCAAATTTTGTGACTAGATCATAAAGTTTATTGTTCATTAAAGAATTAATTGGAATTCAAGGAATAAGATATAATTAGTGAGGTGACAGAATTACCTAGCTCTAATTATGAACTTTTTATGGAGGATTATTTTATATGTAATGATTAAATCAATGGACGATCCAAATTTTTAATTGAGTAAATTATACTATAATTTCAAGAGTGCAATTTCATATTTATAGTGGAATAATATTGAAATTAATAATTTTTATTTATTAATTTAAGAGTTAAATTAATAATCAAATTTATTGGAGCTTGAATTATAGGTCCATAGGTCCCTTCTTCATCACCCAAGCTCTATTATATATTGAACACTAAGAATGTGACATAATATAAATGTTAATTATGATCACATTAGTAACATATTTATGATCACCTTTTTAATTTTATATTTCATGAAGGTAATGATAACTCATCATTAATATTTTCTTAATTTAAAAGATAAAGATAAGGTTGATGATAAGTCATGATGTGTCATGATAATTATCATCAAATATCTTTTAATATTAAAAAGATATAGATAATATTAAAGATTTGATTGATGATGTGTCATGATAATTATCATTTTAATATTAATTATAAATGCTTCATGAAATACTAAGAGGTGCTTATGAAAAGATGTGAACTTTCTTATAAATAAGAATTAAGTTCTACATGAAATAAGATTGATGATGATACATAATTCCTTCATGTGAGATAGAAGAATATGTATGAGAAGAATGTTGCTCTCATCGTCTTTTCTTTTGAAGGATTAAATTGTGTTTAGAACACAAATTAGATTCAAAAGAAAAAGTGTTCATCAATAATTGATTGATTGTGCCCACTCACTAAAATATATATTGTGGGGGTGATTAGAAGAAGAAGGCTTACGGTCTCAATCAACGTTTCGACGAAGAAGATATCAAATCTCGATCAATAATTCGGTAAAGTTTTCTTCATTTCATATTATAAAGTTATTTATTAAGAAAATTAATATTGAGAATGTCTCAATTTAATTTTCTAAAAATCCTGATTTTTATTTCCGCATTTTATATTATGATATAAAAAATTCCAACAGCTACATCATTAGTTATTAGAGCTAGTAACTTCAGTTATGGATGAAGGAAGCTATCACAAAGCTTATCAATACGACCGAGCTTGGAGGCCATATGGGCAGCTCACATAAGCTTCACTTGGCAATTGGATGAATTAACTATGGTGTTTTCGAGTTTATCGGCGGAGATGCAGAATGAAAAGTAGACTCTCATGGAAATTGTGAGCACAAACCAAGCAAACTAACCTCCGCCACTAACAACAATACCGATGAAACGAATGGCATATAGCAGCAGAAGAATGTAGTGAAGGTCACCTGCACCTGTAGCTAAAATATTTGATTCGGAGGACAAGGTCAAATTGCAACCAAGAAGGGAAATTTTTGAATCACTGACTGAAGCAACATTCCAATATTACAATTATTTGATGTAGCAAGAAGTGAACCACAAATAATAAGAGGAATTTCATGTGAAGTTGGATATCCCATTCTTTGATGACTTCTTAAACATTGAGTACTATCTTGATTGAGAGAGAGGCTATTGAGACCTTTTTCAAATATGTGAAAATTAGGACGATTAAATAAGTAAAATATGCAGCATGTTGCTTGAACGGTGGTGCAAGCATGTTGTGGTTGTAATTGCTATAAGCTTATCAATAAGAAGGCAAGGAACAAGTGTGGAGTTGGCTTAAATTGAATTAGCTATTGTGGGAGCATTTCTCTGCTTCCAAGGGAAGAGAAATCTATTAGTGAGTACATTGAAGAATTCTTTTGCATCAGTGCTTAAAACAATTTTAATGAGTAATTCAGTTCATTGCTATATACATTGGGGAATTAAAAGAGGTGATTCAGGATAAACTTGAGCTTAACTCAAAGTGGACACTATCTCTAGCAACTAATTTTCATTAAAGGAAGAAACCCAACTGATAAGCCACTCCCAAAGTTACTCTTCCCTTAGGAAATTTGCTGAAAACTCCATTAGTCATGCTAAACCCAATTTGTCTACATTCAAAACCCAACAACAAAAACCTTATCACCCATATGGTTCTTTTCTTAATATTACCCCACTTGCATATGTAAAAACAAATAAGGTGAAGGCACATCTTATGGACAATCAATATAATAAGTCAATAATGTTGAAATGCTTTTGGTGCTTTCAACCCGTTCATAAGTCCAATAAATGCCTCAATTGCTAATGGCAGCAGCCGCTTGAAGATGATATTTATAGTAAAGATGGGGAACAAGAAGTAGAAAATAAGAACCTGAATTAGGATTTGAGGACTTGAATGGCGATGATGGAGAGCATTAATTTGCATACATGATAATTTATTATTGACACCCAAGCAAGCCTCTAATTCATAAAGAAATGCATCGTTTAGGACTTGTCATACCATTAATGGGAAAGTTTTTTATTTTTTTATCAATAATGGGTGCACAAAGAATGTCATTTCTCAAACTGTTGTCCAAGTATTGAAATTGAAAGCTACTAAGAATCTTCATCCTTATAAGTTCAGTCGGGTCAAGTAGGGGATGTAGATTATGGTGTCATACTTTTGATGCATCACTTTTTTAGTGAGAAAATATTATGTATATGAAGTTTTTTTTAATGAGTTAGATATGAAAATTTGCCAGGTCATTTTAGGTCGACCAAGACAATTCAATCTTGGTGCGGTCTATGATTGCATTACCAACTTCTTCTTTTTTTTAATGAAAGCGTAGAAAGTTGTGATTTTTGTCTCATCCACTGAAGCAACTACAAGACTCAAAAAAGATCACCTACTATGTACATCATCTTAGGAAGAACCTTGCTTTTGTCATGGTAGTATATAAACTAAGTTCTCTTGATAGTTCTATCAGACTCTATTACTTTTGTGACACTTATAAGTCATTTCGTGGAAATTCAAAAGTTTTTATCTAAATTCTGATGTTATATATGAAACCCCTTAAGCAAAAAAAAAAAACTTAACTCTTAAACATCGAAGTACTCTTTGGTGTAATGGTTGGAATTTAAGAAAGGGCAAAGTTAAGTGTACTCCTACATGAGCAATAATAAAATGAGTAAATTTCCACGGAATAACATCAATAGGAAGTTACACCAAAGGGATAAAATCATGAGGCCATTAGGCCAAAGAGGATAATACCTCGATTGTTTTTTTTTTTTTTTTAGTTTTTTTTTTCATGAGGCCATTAGGCCAAAGAGGTATAATACCTCGATTGTTAAGAGTTTATGATATTACAAAATGGTATCAAGCAATGCAACACCACAAAATAGGAGCTAAGTGTCATACTAAACAAAGTGTTATAATACAAAGGCAACCTCTTGAATCTCATATGGGATAAAGTGCTATATGATGAAAGCCACCACTTGAGCTTATAAGGACCACCTCTACAATCTTGTCTGTTTGGTGGATGGTTTTAGGATAAGGATACTGACAAGAATGTTAGTTATTTAAATGTGGGAGATTAAAAAACTCCTTAAGAAAAATAATGTTAAATTCTTAAACATCAAGATACATTTTAATGTAATATTTATAATTTTACTAATAAACTTAAAAGTTAATCATGCATGTACAGGAGAAAGTTTGGGATGCATGACCTTCAAAGAAGTTACATCAATGGAATAAAATTGTGAGGCCATTATGATAAAGTGAAAAATATATATTTTTTATAAGTTTCAACAATTACATGCTATTGCCTTCGAATTGCCATTTGATTTACCTCCTCCATGCACCATATAATGCAAATTGAGTTAGTGTCAGGTGTTACTTATAATAACTCAAAAATATAAAAGTGTTTAAAAACATAATTTTAGTTTGAAATAGAGCGTATCAGCACTATGCTTGGGAGTGTTGTGGCGGCCGGGGATGAGAGCACAACAACACTGGAAATGGACACTATGAAGTTGTACAGTAATTCTTGATTAAACATGTAGCGTTATGATGCTAGGTCTAAGTACTCAAGCACTAGTCCACTAATAGTATATATAAAATCTTGAGAGCAATTAATAATAACTCGATGTACTGGGCAGAATAATGCTTACAATTAAAAATAAATTAAATAAATAATACAAGATAAATAAATAAATAAATATTCAATAAATAAGAAAAAAATTAATAAATTTTTTGCATACCTCTCATAAGAAATAAATATCAGAATTCAAACCTTTATGACTCCAAACACTAGAATACTAGAAAATAGACTCTTATAACTCTCAAATACTTAGAAAATATCATATATTCATAAATTTATGTCCTTTTGACTCCCTATGCATCAACACTAGAACCTTTTCCAAAATTAGAGCTCCACAAAATCATACATTTTAACTAGATAAGAATATATATAACATTGCATTGCAATTAAAAAAATGTAGATAAACCAATTTTAAAAATTTACATAATACTTTACTGGTAGGGAACAAATTCAACTATAGAGTAAAAATTCATAGCTTTAGAGTTTTACCATATTACTAGGGATTATTTAAAAAACTATTTTAAGCTTTAATTATAATACAATATTAATTTCTTGGATCAAAATTATTTTTTAATTGGATTAAAGTAGAGCATCTTTCAAATTACCCATAAAATTTTCTCTAGAAAAATATCTATTTGTATAAAATAGTTGCATCTATGGTTATATGATAAAAAATTTACAGGTGTAAATTTATCCTCATTTTAATGTTACAAAATTACAATTCAAGTAAAAAAAGATCATAAAATTTTTGTATTTTTAAAAACTGAGATAGCAAAAATATAACCTACCTCGATCTGAATAACTTTTAGAATTGAGTAATTGCATAAAATAAACCAAAGTCATTAAAACCTAGCTTTCTCTCTCAAGGATTCTCCTCTCTTTCTATTTATCAATCTATTTCTCACTCACTAGCTGCCTAAGGAGATGGGTATGGGTTTTTGATTAAATGGAAATGAAGTGTATTTTGATATTATCCTGGAAAATATATTGGGCAACAACACTTGAACTTACAACATTGCAGTGTTCTTGACTTGAGAGTATGGCACAACAACATCGACCCTAGCACCACTATTTATAATTATTTTTGAAAATAACAGAGCAATCAATCCCTCAATGTCGCCTACCCTAGTGTTGTGGCACTCCCATGGGAAAATTTTTAAAATTTTTATTCATGCACATAGACCCCCAAGACCCACTTCAAAATAAATTTAAACTATAATATGCATATAAAACATTCATAAAAACATGTAAGAGAGGCACATGCAAAAATTTTAATTGGTTACTTATGCCATATTGGGTTAGATTTGGTGTAACTACGTGTTGCTTCATTAGGTTTTACAATCCATCCCTCCTCATAAATGTATCATCGACATTTCAGAATTCATATGAATGAAATGTATCATGATATAAATGTCTCATCTCAAACTTTTCTTATCACAAGTAGCTTCTCTTCTTATTTTGTTCTTTTATTGCACCTTGACCATTAGGATTTATTTTTTACTCAATTTTAACATCATGTGATCGAGTCCTTTTTGGTTCATTACTGTAGCTTAGATTTAGGAATACCCCAACATCATCTATAGATACTCGTTTATCAAAATCAGACACTCATTTCCTCAGAGATGAAACATGGAATATGTTGTGATTCTGACATATGCTCTAATAAATATAACATGTAAGCAGACTTTCTGATCACTTCAATTTACTCAAATGGTCTAACATACATTGGGCTCAACTTTCTTTTCTTTCCAAACCTACTAATTCCCTTCATCAATTCGATTTTCAAACATATAAAATGCCCTACTTATAACTCCACAGCTTAGTACTTTGCATTATAATACTATTTTTGCCTATCATACATTGCTTTCAATATATCTCTGATCATAATTTTTTTTTAGTAGAGTCGTTAACTAAGGCTAGCCCAATTAGACTCCTCTTACCCACTTCTATCTAAGATATTAGAGTTTTACAATTCCTACCATATAGAGCTTTCTACCAACACTTAATTGAAAATTATTAATATAAGTAAATTCAATTAGAAGGATATGATTTTCCTAGATACCCAACAATCTAAAACTCATAATCTTAGAGGATTTTTATATATTTGAATTGTCCTCCCAAACTGTCGCACTTAAGATGAAAACTCATACTAAAAAATAATTTTGTACCTAGTATCTTGGAGATAAATATGTCATCTCTATTAAAGAATATCACTCTTGGTACTCCATGTTGCTAAGTATTGCAATGTCAAGCATCCTACTAATTATTTTTTTCTAAACAAGGTGACTCTAGAGTTTGGAAAAGGCTTTGCAGGATTAAATGGGAGGTTGAGCCTTTCATCTTTTGGGGCATCGATGGAGGTAATACTTTCTTTTGGCAGGATCGTTGGTTAGGTAAAAATTCTATTGACACTCTACTCAATTCGGATTCTATTTCTTCTATTAAGGTCAATGCCTTTTTTAATAATAATGAGTGGGACTATAATAAGCTTACTAATGAGGTCCCTGAATGTATCCTCCATAGTATTTTAAACTTACCTATCAATACTGCTTCTAGAGATATTTTGTTATGTTATCTTTCCAAAGATGGTGGCTTTCATTTAAAGAGTGCTTGGCATACCTTTAGAGATAAAAATAATAAAGATAACATTTTCCTTAATATCTGGCATATATAAAAGCATTCCTTCTACTATTTCTGTGTTTGCTTGGAGAGTTTTGCATAGTTTTTTTTCCTATGAATGATAATCTTATTAAGAAAGGTTGTATCTTGACCTCTAAATGCCAATGTTATTTTCATAAAGACTATGCACCATGTTTTTTTATCTGGGCCTGTTGCTGTTAGAACCTAGGTTTATTTTGATGATCTATTTCAACTGAACTGTTTTAACTCTAAATTGTCTTTTAATTCCATGCTTAAATTATGGTTTATTAACTCTAAAGGTCACATTCATAACCTTATTCCTTCTCTCATTTTGTGGTTTCTTTGGCTAGAAAGGAATCAATCCCTGTTCAATAATGTGAAAATGAACCACCAGAATATTATTCAGAAAGTGAAAGATAAGGTGTTAGCTCTTGTGGCTGTTAACTTGATTTCTGTTAAGAACTTCAAAAATTATTACTTTGTTGGTAATTCGTTAGGCTTGAAGTTGGAGGGTGCCCCTATCATTTCTAATGTAATCTACTGGCATAAACCTCCCATTAATTTCTTTAAGATTAATGTGGATGGCACTAGTACTGATTTAATTGCTGGTTGTGGTGGTGTGATTAGATATAATAATGGTGGCCTCATTGTTGCTTTTGTTGGTCCTATTCAATATAACTATCATACTGCTATACTTAAGGCTATTTTGTAGGGTATTCAGTTGTGCACTTTTCTTAACGTTTCTAATTTGCTTATTGAGGTTAATTTTGGCTTAGATTTTAACCTCTTTCTAGCTGAAGATGAGACTTGTTGTTCTCCGTACCTCTTCTATTTGGTTAGGGAGATTAAAAATCTTTTGTTATCCCTTAACTTTTCTTTTCACCATATTAGTAAGGATGGTAATGCTTGTGCCTCTTGGTTGGCTATGTGGGGCTGTAATTGGTCTTGTTTTGCTTATTTTATTTGGGGCACTTATCTTGCCCATCTTCATGGCTGCAATCTTGATGCTTGTGGTTGTCCCTATGTTAGTTCTCAACTTATCTTGGTTGGTCTATGGTTTCTATTTATTCAATTGGTGGTTAGTTTGGTGGTCTCTATTTTTTGTATGGGATTTTTGCTTTCTTTGGTTACTTAACTGGTTTGCTACGCTCTGTTTCCTTAAGTTCTGGATATTACCTTATGTTGGTTGGAATTTCTATAGATATTTGGCCTTCTGTAACTGTTGCTTTGATCCTAGTGGTACGCTTGATTTTCCCCCAGTTGTGGGGGTTGTTACATGGTATAGTATTGCTTGGTTTTTGTTTGAGTTTATATTATTGTTCCTCGGTGAACAGTGTTTGGTTCTTATGGTCTGGGACTCTCACTGTTGGTCCTTCCTGTGCTTTTGGGTTTTTGAGTGCTCTTGCGCCTGGTTTTTTATTCTTTTCTTTAGATCTGTGGTTGTCATGGTTTTCTTTGGTTCTGTTTGGATGATCTGGTTGGATTTGTTCATAGATGCTGCTGTCTGTTGGATTATGGGTATGAGCAATGATTGCAATGCTATTTTTGCTGAGAGCATTTCACTTTGGTGCTTTCCCTCCCTCAGGTTACTAGTTGGGTCCGCTGGGAGTATTTCTATTCAATTAGCTTGGGTTTTGGTTTCTTTTGACTACCTCTTATATGGGAAGTTGGGGGATATGTTGCTTCATGTTATTTGCGGGAATGCATTTGGCTATCTTTGTGGTAATTCTGTGGAGGATTTAGCCCTGGCTCTTCATAGCTTGCAGTGGTGTTGTTTCTCCTTAGGTGGGCTGCATTGGTGTTGTTGTGTTTTTGGGAGGGTTGGATCCTTTTACCTGTTGTGGATTTGTGTTAATTATGCATCTAACTTATACGTGAATTATTAAAGAGAACTGGATAGATTATGCTCCTGAGGGTTGGATCGAGTGGCAGGTGGACATCTTGATGAAGCTGATTATAATTTTTTAATCCCGAGCTCTGATAATTTATATCCTTGGTCTGACTTTCAGTGGTGCTTTGATCATTTTTGGTTAAGTGGATTTACTCAATTTTTTTCTCTCCCTAACTTTACTTCTTGCATTACTAATTCATATATTACTTGTTGTTATAATCTTCTTGTTTGCAGCATTTTTGTTTCGCAGGTGATTTGGTTTTCTGCGGTCATCACCCATTTTTGTAGAAAGCTCGAGCCTCATTTCTCTATCTATAGCTTTCTTTTTTAGATGCTTACCTATAGCATCTGTAGAATGTTCCTAGGTTCTTTTGTACTTTTGCATAGTGGAGACTTTTTGCTCATAGGTATTTTCTTCTTTCTTTTTTGTAGCTAGTTGGAGCATAGTGAGCGATTAGTCTCGCTTAAGGACTATGTACTATTTTTTATTATTAACGTGTAGGCCCTGCCGTGGGTTTTAACCAAAAAAAAATCTCCTTTACATACACTTGTGTTCATCAATCTACTGAATCAGCATGTTGAATTGGAATAAAATGTATAGACTTCATCAAACGATCTACTATAACCCACATATCCTCACATCTCTAGCTAGATATATGAAATCATATAGTAGAAGGCTTCTTAGTCACTAATGCTCTGCTTTCACTAACTAATAGACTTTTTAAAACAAAATTTCCATCAATTTTCTTAAATCCAAGACACCAAAACATACCCTTGAGATCACTGTACATCTTGATGCTTTTCAAATATATCATATAACTTAAATAATGCAGTTCATGTAAAATCTCTTACCTTAAAGCTTAAATATCCAAAACTAGGAATCCATAGCTTCCTTGCCAAAGATGACTCCAAAATCAACCATTCACGATTCATAATTCTTATTAGACATAATTTGATCAATCATCTTCAAATAGTTCGTATATAACTTCAAGGCTTTATGAATATTTCCTGTAGAGATGGTTGAACAATCACATTAACACCAACTTACCTTTAATCTTGCCTTCCATCTATGTTAATCCATCATGCTTCCAAAAATTTCTCTGTCGAACTCACGAATTTACACTAATACATAACAATCAAATGTCTATCTACAAAATTTTTATTGACATGAGTGCAATATTTATTTGACAGAACACCTCAATATTGCATTAGATAATCAACATTCCATCCTAACAAATGGATAGAAAAACATAGATTACAGTGCATTATACACAAGCGGTTTAATGTTATAAGGAAATTAGATTAGTTAAAAACATTTCACAATAAAATGTTTAGGACTAATTAAATAAGGCTCTATAGAATAACACAACAAATAAATGAGATAATTAAAATATACAATATATCAAAAAAAATGATAAATGGGAGAAACAAGTGTCTTGGCATCATACTAGTTTTCTTTACTTCAATTTGAAACTCATTAAATGATCACAACAATCTAATTTCTATAAGAGTCTACTCAAATTTTATTTGATCAAGTGTCTCATATAAATAATATATTATAAGCCTTGGAAGAGTGAACAATTACCATAAATATATAAGAGCAGAAGATTCATTGTTATTGTACCATTAGCATGTTAGGAATTTTTATTATTTAAAATATTTAGCATATAATTAAAGCTAACCAAAGAAAAAATATAATAATTTAGGCCTTATTTTCAAAATCAGTGCAAAAATTAAAGTATTCTATAATTGGTTTGAGAAAATTTGGAAATGATTTGAAAGCAATATATTCAAATATAATTTCACCAAATTTAAAATTAAAATTGAATGATGTATATTCACTGAACAATATAGATTATTGTGTTGGAAAATCAATTAAAGCTATTTTTGGAATAACAATAAAAATAATTAATTAAGAGAACTAGAAGGGGAATATTAATTGAGGAAATGGGTAAGTGGCTTTAGAAATTGAGTGTTTGCATATGAGGTTAAGGTATATCCAGATTCTATTGGTAAAAAAGAACGAGAAAATTTTTTGGCATATGATATCAAAAAAGTGAGAAATAAGCTTATCTCAATAGTCAAGATGCAAACGAAGCACAAATTAAAAGAGAAGCAATGTGGGAGAAAGAATCTAAGATGAGACGCTTGTACCCTAATATGTTTTGTTGAATTGAGTGTTGAAATAACAAGTATGACATTTTTCCGAGGGAGGATTGTAACATCCACTTCAATAATGTTACGAGCATTCTGACCTGGCTCGATAAGTCTTATGTGAGGGAACTTTCGTATTTCATTTTGTATGAGTTTAAGAATATTTTATATTCATGTGAATACTTGAATTCTATTCTTAATAATTTCTCGATGATGTGACAACCTCGATTCTAGTTGAAGAATTGCATCACTCTGAGCATCTCAACATCAACCAGAGCTGACAGATTTTCATTTAACAGTGAAACACTTAAATAACTAGTTCTCAAAAAGGTTTATGATGCCTTTTTTTTATATAACTAACAAATTCTTGGATGGTACCTTTTTAATGAGTAATCAATACTTTTTTATTACATTGATTATCTTAATCAAATGAAAGATCAATATTTTTGTTACATTTTTTTCTTAACCAATATTTTTTTTTTTTTTTTTTTTTTTGAAAAATACAATATTGATTACTCATTTAGTTAAGAAGGAAATATTTTAAAAGATTTTAATTACTTATTGGAAAGCTCTCATGAAACACTTGTTAGTTATATCAGAAGGTTTCATAAAGCTTTTTGCCATCTTTTAGTGGTTGTTTGATTTGAACTAATAAGTGCAAAAGTATTTCATATGTAGGTATTTTAAAATAGTTATATTTGGTAGGAAGTACATGAAATGTTGAGTAAAATTTTAAACTATTTGGAATTTATCATTTAGTTCAATTTTGGTGTATTTAAAAATCATTAAATTTTATCCATTTTCAAATTTCTATAAATTCTTTGTCATTGTCATAAGTCTCCGCCACCACTGCCTGATGGCTACCAATCACTATTATCATTTGGCTATATGTCAAATTCATTTTATTCCAAGCCAAATAAAGAAAAATAACTATTTTTTTATATATTTTATGCTCAACTAAATAATTCCAAATAGTTATAACACCCCACATGTGATTTTTATTCTCTTATTTCGGAGACAATGAACCACATATTCTTTCAATCAAGATAAGGATACTGACATGTAGGGGTGTCAATTCGGGTCAGCGGGTCAGGTTCGGGTCGAACTCGAATTGACTCGGCTATATACGGGTCAACCCAAACCCGACCCGTTTTTGTAAAAGGGTTGGTTTTTTCCACCCGGACCCGACCACCACGGGTTGCTGGGTTGACACGACCAGACCCGGATTTTTGAAATACTCCCGATGGTGCAACGGCAGCGGTAGTGATGGAGCAGCGGTAGGCGGCAGCGGCAGCACGCGTCATAGCGGCAACATGAGTCATTGGCAGAGCAGCGGGAGCAGCAGTAGCACGTGTCGCCGCTTCAGCCTTCGGGTTCAGGACGTGTTGCGAAAGTTGGGACACACGCGCAGCGCGTGCTTCGATGCTTCACCGCTTCGGAGTTCGGGGCTTCAGGCGGTACTCGATGCTTTGGGCGGCACCATGCAGATATCACGTGAACTCGGGTTCAACTGGGCAGGATAGGCAGCAGACGCGGGCAGAGGGTTTTCGGGTCATTTTCGGGTTGCCGGGTCAACCTGAACCTGACCCTTTTTCTTGAAACGAATCATTTTGTTGAACCCGAATCCGACCCGTTTCACAAACAGGTCGACGCGAACCTGGATTTTTTTGGGTCGGGTCCGAGTCGGGTTTCGGGTCAGATCATAAATTAACACCCCTACTGACATGTTGTTCAAGCCTAGCTGTTAGATCAATCAAACGATAGAAAAGATGATTAAGCTAATTAAGAATCTAATGGAGGTTAACAACGTGATTATATGGCCTCGACTTTGGTCAGAGCCGCCATTAACATTGCAATTAAATGTTTGCTTAACATAACTATTTATGCAAAAAAAAAAAAAAAAACATAACTATTTATGCAGGAAAAGTTGTTAAAGTTATTTTGGCGTTGTTGGAAAACTATGGTGATTTGAAAATCTTAAGAATTTGGAAAGTTGAATTTCAATTGAAAATTAAAGTATTTTGACAGTAAATTTAGACTTCAACTTTAATTTAGAATTCATTTAAGACAGTTTTCTTACATTTTATTTTTCAGATTGAAAACACGATTTCTATTTAGCTGTCGTTTTTCATTATTTACAAAAAAAAAAAAAAATTTACTAGCTACCTTATACAATAAATGTTTAAAAAAATTTTACTAACAACAACTTTATAATCATCTTAACAAAAAAATCAGTCATTCCAAATAGACCATTAGTTTAGAAAAAATTAAGTCTAGTCAACTGCAACTGTCTTTGGTTGACCGTCACCATCCTTAGCTTTTGATGGTCCATACCACGAGGGGTCTGAATATTTGACACAAACTAAAAACCTGGCTCAAACATGACCTGAAAATTTTGGTTAAGTGTCAACCCATTTGGCAAACCGGTCGAGTTAGGATTCCCGGATTCGATCTGTTTTGTAAAACGGGGTGAGTTCGGGTTGACCCGAAATCAGAACTCAACCCGGCTTAAATTGGGGAAAATGTGCATGCATTCCGTCTCGTCAGTCGCGTCGAGTGAGTCGCATCAAATGCCCGCGCTGGCGCATACCGTCCTATCCCGAGTGTCTGCCATCCCTGGCATTAGGGGTGTCAATTCGAGTCAGCGGGTCGGGTTCGGGTCGAACCCGAATTGACCCGGCTTTAAACGGATCAACCCGAACCCTCACTGTTTTTGTAAACGGGTCAGCTTTTTCAACCTGGATTCGACCCGCGCGGGTAGCCGGGTTTATACGACCCGCGCGGGTAGCCGGGTTTATACGACCCGACCCGAATTTTTTAAATACTCTCGGCGGCAGACGACAGCGGTAGCACACGTCGCAGGCGGAGCAGCGGCAGCACGCATCGCCGCTTCGGCCTTTGGGTTCGAGACGCTCTATAGAGTTGGGACGCACGCGCCCGATGCGCACTTCGATGCTTCACCGCTTCGGAGTTCGGGGCTTCGGACGGCACTCGATGCTTTAGGAGGCTCAATACAGACAGCACGCGAACCCCGGTTCAACCTGGCAGGGCAAGAAGCAAACGCGGGCAGAGGGTGGTTTTCGGGTCATTTTCGGGTTGTCGGGTCAACCCAAACCTGGCCCGTTTTTTGAAACGGGTCATTTTGTTGAACCCGAACCCGACCCATTTCACAAACTGTTCGACCAGAACCCGAATTTTTCCTTGTGAGTCCGGGTCGGGTCAAAAATTGACACACCTACCTGCATTGCCGTCACCGCTGACTTGCCAACCCACTGATGCCTCACCCCGCCAGCAGCCTCAAGGTACCAGTTAGCAGTCGACTCGCCGAGTCGTTGACGCCTCACTCTATTGCGGTTCAAGTCGGTTCAACTCAGCAACTGACACGTGTCGGGTCCGGGTTGAAAAGCATGACCCATATGCAAAAAAGGGATGGGTTTGAGTTGTGTCAATTAGTGTCGGGTCAATTCTGAGTTGAACCCGAACCCAACCATGATCTAATTTTGACTGCCATAGCTACCACTGCCATATGATGAAACTCATGAAAGCAACTTTTGATCAGTTATTATTTTAAATTCTTTATTATTTTATTTTATATTCTCTTACTTTAAATTAAAAGAAATGACCTGAAAAATTGATTGTTTGAAAAATTAATTTTTTTAAAGAGGTAATATAAACATATTTTTAAAAAGCCGTAAAAAATTTCCGAGTATAATAATAAACTGGAAAGTATGGAATAATAGATCAAAATGGACAATATGAGAGTGGGATCTTGCTCGTGAGATGTGAGGACTTGTTTGTATTTTCAGCTGTTCTTCAACAACAATGCAGATAAGAGTGAGACAAGCACATGGCGACAACATTAAGAAATAATACGAAAATGAAGTTTTTTATTCAGAGCATTTTTAAAAAAAAACATAGTAGTTTCATTAATTAGAACAATAACCAATGCTTTAGACCAGACCGGCCGGTCAGACCGGTTCAACCGTGAACCGGTCTGAAGGCTAGTTCGGAACAACCTGAGAACTGGCTTGGCTTCAAACCGGCCGGTTTTGTCAAGAACCGCCGGTTCAACCGGTGAACCAGCAAACGGGTCATAGTTCTCTTGAACCGGCCGGTTCAACTTTTGCATTTTTTAATATTTAAATTTTAAGTAACTTATTTATAAATATTAAAAAATATTTATAATTTAATTTCAAATTTTAAATAACAGTATTAAGTTCTATTGTTTTTTTTTTTTTGGCAGGGAGTGTCGGCCTTTGGCCACTAATCTCCCTAGCCGAACTAGCATGCAACCCACACCAATTTACAAATCCGACACTTAAGGCTGTCACGAAGCGCCGAGGGGTTTCGAACTTGGGACCTGACCTTTGGCCAGCCAAGTCTCCTCCACCAGGCCACCCCGCCGTGGGTAAGTTCTATTGTTTGGATGATGGTGCTCTATTGGAGAATCTCTTATTGTTTATTTCTTTTCTTTAAAGGTGAAATATGTTTTTTTAACCTAAGATAAAGTGGCTTTTTGTTTGATAACGTGCTCATCATTACCAATGATTTTTCAAAAAATTAGATTGAACTTTATAACGGTTCATATCACTTCATTCTATAAAAAATATTGTTTATGATATTTTTTAGTGTTATATTATTTTCATAAAAAATTATATCAATCAAAATTTTAATTAAATTTAAGTGAAATGAATATTAAATTTATGCGCAATTTTAAATTCTTATCAAAGATTTTATGATAGTGTTAAAAATTCAAAAAATAAAAAAAAATGATTCAGGATTTATTATTTTGCTTTACCAACTTTTGATCCATCTTAAATTATTATTTAGGATAAATATTCCCTTTTAGTATCACAAGAATTCAACCCCACTACAACTAAAATTTTGTTTTATTTCCTTCTTTATTATCAGCGGACACATTTTAGTTAGGGGTGTCAAAATTGACCAAACCTACCAACCCAATCAAAACCCGATCCGAAAAAGTTGAGTTCGTTTTGATCAATTTTATAAACATATTAGGTTTGGATTGGGTTTTATGTCCAATTTATTAAACAGTCTGGATTTGTGTTGACCTGCAAAATCATTTTTGACCTGACAATAACCTGCCTATCATATTTTTTTGGTAAACCTTTTTACATATGGGTTTAATCTTATAATTTTTTTGCAAAAATTATAAATTTAATGATTAATAAGTTATAAAAAATATTATTTAATCATAATGAGTTGTGTTTAGAACATTCAAATTACTAGCTGGTCAGCTTCGAGTTGATATTTTTTACTCATTTACTGAACAGGTTGGGCTCAAATTAGTTTGAATTGAGTCGGATCAATTTCGAATTTGACATGAACCTAAACACGTTAACCCGTTTTGACACTCCTAGATACCGAGGAGTCCTTTCAAACCACTCTCTCCATTACTCATGCAAACTATTAAAAATATTTTAAAGTTATTTAATCACCATCCACAAGATTGCTCTTTTGCAAACACATAAAAAACGTTTCCAATGGGGACAGAGGACACAAGATTACTCTTTTGATAATACCTTCTCTAATTCTGAATTTCTGTGTAAATCTATCTCATTTGCTATTTCAGCTAAGATTTCTATTTGGAAGTCTTTATCCCTCTATTAGAGGTTTATTGCATTGATTCTGTTTTGTTGTTTTGGTCTTTTGGTAGCCAGATTTTTTTAATAAATCTTGGACGGCCAATAAGAATTTATTTTTTGATCTCTTTTTGGCTTTGGGGCTTTTTACTTGGGGTTCTTTTCTTTTTATTTTGCAGGTCGGCACTTCGAGTTGTGCAGTTTGATTGTTTCCCTTTGGTTGGAAGACTTTTAGCCTGCTGGAGTTGATCTTGTTGTATGTTGCTATCTTTTGGGTTTATCTATTGTTGATGGTTTTCGATCCGTTCTTATTGTTTTTTTGCTGGTTTCAGAACTGAATTCTCTTTGTTGTTTCTGTTTAACGAGACAACTAAGAGTTTTAGTTTGATTGGTGGCTTCGTGTTGGAGAGCTTTTGGCTCAGTTAGAGAGCTTAAGTTCTTTTTTTTGTTGTTCCTCTTAGCAGTTGGGGACTGTCCTCTTGTTTGTTGTCTCTGAGTTTCTTCACTCTGTTCTTCCTTTCTTAGGATTTATTTCTTTTTCTCTTTTTGTTTGTAAGTTTTTCATTTGTTTTTTCTTACAAATCATTTTGTATTCTTTTGTAACTTTTTTCATTTTTTGGAATGAAATTGAACATGTTTGCCCCCATTTTTTCCAAAAAAAAAAAGGGGACACAGGACACCAATAAGACAATTTTAGCATAACTAATCATTTATTAATTAATTTCAATTGTGGTTGTCAATCCCAATGGGGAATCACAAAATCTCCACTTTTCCGTTTGGCTTGCTCTAAATCGATAAGAGAATAGGCTTATTTTAAGTATGGCATGGAGGATTATATGTTCTTATGACCTCTTCTTCGACTTGATCTAATTCAATTACTTGCTCTGAGTGCAGGCATTGGTGACTTGCCTTTTTCTGTTCATTCTGAACAAATGTATTTTCTGCTTTAGTTAGGCTTTCCCTACTCATTTTGATAGGGGTTCTTTTTATTTCCTTTTGAGTGAGTTTTGCTCCTTTTTAATGTAGCTCATGCCAGCTTCATATTTTACACTTTAAATTTTGTTATTTTGTAATTTTTTTTTTATTACTAATGAAATGGGCTCTGCGCTCAATTTCTCAAAAAAATAAAATTTAATAAATGATTAGTTTGGCTAAATTAGTCTTATTGGTGTCCTCATTGGGAATATTTCTTAAGTGTAAGTAAAAGCATAATCTTGCATATGGTGATTAAATTAAAAATTTTTAAAGGTTTGCATGAGTAATGAAGAAAAGGTGGTCTTGTTTTTTGGACCTGCTAATGAAATTTTGATTTGTGGATAATTGTAGATTTTAGTGCAACTCTGAGATTGTTGTCTTTTCTTCCGAGCGCCTTTTTAATCACTACAGAAAAAAAAAAAAAAAAAAGATCACACAACTCTCCTTGGCCTATTGGTTGAGAGCTAAGGCTTCCAACAAAGAGGTCTAAGGTTCGAGTCTCTGTGTATGCGTTGTGTGTGTGAATTTGCCTTAAATGGCCTAAATGTCCTAAAAAAAACATAAAAAGATCCGGCAGAAGTACTAACATGCAAAGCAAATCACTTAATAGGAGACCGATTATCAAGTTGAGGATCCACTAGGTAGAAAGCTAAAAACAAAGTTCCTCCTTTCGCCCATGTTCTCCCAAGACAAAAACTAGAGTGAGGGGAGTGAAGGTCCCTTTGGCATCAGAGATGTCAATATTTGACAAACCTCAAAATGCTAATCCAAATTGAATCTCAAAATTTTGAATCGGGGTTAACTAAATTGGAAAATAAGTCGAATGCAGAATTCATATTCTGACTCGATTGTAATTTTGGGTTGGGTTTGGGTCAACCCATCGCAGTTGTCCATCGCGCTTGCCCGCTTGCTGGTTACGATTGGCCGTTGAACTGCCCACTCTTGGTTGCCCATTACACTAAATTGGATCAGCATGTTGGGTTTTGGGTTAGGGTTGTGTTCGATTAAGTTCCAAGATTATAACATGTTCACCTAACCGGATTAGGTACGATGAAAGCGAGATAATTCCAGGTGGACCTGAACCCAACTTGAAAACTCATTTTGATAGCCGTATTTAGCATTCACGTGTAAAAATATAGCCACACTATAGATGATTTTCGATGGAAGACAAGCTAAGAGTTTTTGTATGGTCTATTGGGATTCTGGTTAAATAATCGCAAAGATTTTTTAATAAAATTAAAAAAAATTCCCAAATTTTTTTATTTTGGAGCTGATTTTTTTGTTCAAATTCAAAATTATAATTCTTGTTATTTCTATACAATTTATTTTGGCCGCTACCCGCCAACAACACCTGCTATAATGATTATCTCCTGTTGTTCGCCAACATTTCCCACAAAATCATCACTATTGATGTATTTATTTTACTTCAAATTAAATAAGAAAATAATAACCTTTATTTATATTATTATATATTATATTTCTTTTACTTTGCATTTTGTGGAATCAAATAAACTCTTAAATTTGAAGAAATTGTTATCTCCACAATATAGATTCCATATAAATTTTATTTGCTCTTCAATACCGTTAGAGTTTTCGTATATAATTATTCCAAAACAAAAAAATAATAATAACTAAATGTAATAATAACCAAACATCAAATTATAATAAGTATATTAAATGAAAAGAGAGGGAAAAAAAAAAGATTAAAGATTTTTTTTTGTTTATAAAATAACTGGTGTATAAAAAATTTAGGCCAAGATATATAATTTAAATTAAATTTAATATTATATAAGTTTTTCATATATAAATATAATGATTTTAAGTGCATTTAATATAAATTATATTAAGATTTTTCTTATGACAGTATATATCATATCTATTTGTGTAAACAGAAAATTATATATGATAGTTTGGTCAATTAAGATAGACTTAAAACACATAACACATACATAATATTCGAATCCAAAACTTCTTAAATGATAGCCTAAGCTCTGAACCAGCAGATCAAGATGAACTGTGTACAAATAAAAAACTTAAATGTGTACTATAATAACGAAAATTGTCATAAAACATCAAATTAGCAATAGTTTGGGTGAATTCCTGTGAAACTAAAAGGAAATATATACCCTAAATAGTAATTGAAAAAGGATCAAAAGTTGGTAAGTCAATATAATAAGTCGTCAATTATTTGATTTTGTTTAATTTTTTACAATCATCATAAAAGTCATCGATAATAATTTAAATATGTGCATAAATTTAATATTAATTTCACTAAATTTAAATAAAAATTTAATTTATATGCATTTTTAAGAAAATAATATACCACTAAGAAAATTATCATTAACAATAGTTATCTCTGATTTTTTTTTTTTAGTGAACTTACTATAAGTAATAAAATTTATTCTTAGTGTTTGAAGAATTGCAAAACACAATATTCAGCAGAGGGTGGTAATCCAGAAAGAAAAATTGTTTTTACACCACTGCAAATGCAGACATGCAACAAACACATATAGCCCAGATAACTTCAAAAAAAAAAAAGAAAAAAAAAAGCCAAGATAACTTGTCCCAAACTTATTTTCCAGCATAACTAGCCATGTATGGTACCATTCGTTAACCATCAACGAGCTTCGTATTGAATAATTCTGCCAGTGCGTTTCTTGTACAAAATACGATGTCCACACTCCCTGCATTGGACCGCATCACCTGGCTTCACCGGGACCTCCTTGCGACAATCTCCACAAATATAAATCACAGCTTCTAGCTGAGAATCCTTAGGTTCTGGCTGAGAATCCTTAGGTTGATCTGGCTGAGAATCCTTAGGTTCTGGCTGAGAATCCATCAATAATGAAGAGAATTTGACAAGTTTGTCTTGGCTACGAGCAAGAGCAAGCTCCCCCAGTCGTGATTACTTCCAAACCAACAGAGAACGACAAGGAGGTGTGGTTTCAGATCCGATATGAACGGAATGTCGTCGAAGGAGCGAAGTCGAACAGCAACGAAGGAGCCGAAGAAGTGATTCGTGCAATCTCTACACTGCGAAACAACGAAGCCGAACTGCAACGATGAAAAAGAGGACAATAATTTTCTCTGATGAATTCATATGAACCGTCATAAAGTTCAATCCATTTTTTTGAAAAATTATTGGTAATACAGAGCTCGATATCAAAAAAAAGAAGGGATTTCATCTCAGGCTAAAAACATAGTTCAATTTAATTTAATTTTTAATTTTTAAGAATTAAAATTAAAATTTAAACTTAGAGCAGGAGGAGTTTCAATTTTTTAATTTTGTAAATTTAATTTGATTATGATATATGTTGATTATTTTTAATTATGTTTATAGATAATAAGAATTATTTGTTCTATTTTATAAATAAAAAGAAATATGCTCATTCTTCTAATTATAGAAATTACTATTTTCTTTTCAAAAAATCTCCCTTAACTTTACTAATGCTTAATTTTCAGTTCTAAAAAATTAATTACTACCTTTTAGATTATTTTCTTTTCGACCATCAATTTTGAGAGTTTATTATATTATTATAAAAAATAAGGGAATAAAAAGTTTGAATTATTTAACGCTTAGGCTTTAGATAACGTGCGAGCATTGTTGTCTTGCTATAGAAAAAATATGTTGTATGTTGTCTTTGTAAATAGGTGAAAATGAAAATCACGCTTTTATGTGTATGTGACAGTAAGTTGGAAATAATCATGGAGTAATTAAGGCTTGAAGGTGACGACTTGATTCTCATGGCATTTAGATGTCGCCACCCGCCCCTCATCGGTCATTCCCTGTCGGCGTTACCGTCAGCTAGTAATTCAAAATCACTGCATTCATCCACTGCCGATTTCTCCAATGCTCACTTCACATATTTTGGAAATCACTGCAGTCATTCAGGGCCTTTGAAGTGCCCACCACTTGCCTGTCGGCAACGAACAATTTACGGGTCACATCTTTCGTTGACAAGGTTTCCCTCACTACTCCCAAAAAGTATGTACGGATCACACCTCACATCGACAAATATTGTTGCTCAGGAGTTCACCCATTGCACTGTTAGCACCGTCCACGAGCTTCTTCCTACCATGCCTAAAAGGGTGTGTATAGGAGTTTTTTCTTCATGCTAAATGTGTGGAAAGAAAGGTCCACTGGTGATCATGTCGGGAGCTTCCACGACAAGGTTGTTTGTTATATGTGGAATCGGATTGTGTTGATGAAATTGAGTTGTATTATTGACTCAAACCTCAATTTAGTTGATTGAGTTTGTTGAGGGGTTGTTGGCGGGCCTCATGCTTCTTGAGTTTAGGGGCAACCATATAACACTGCACCGCTGTATACTTGAGTGCTGTGGTGCTGTACACTCGTGCTAACTTGAAGATAAAGAGTAGAGCACCACGACACTTCATGTCCCAGCAGTTCGGTGCTACTAGCCAAGCTTGGAGACAGAAAGTGAAACACCGTGGCACTCTAAACATGACACCATAACAATTTTTGCCCGGCAAGGTAGTTTTCTTTTCGTCTTTCATGTCTAACTCGAAGGGTTGCTTCTCTCATGGAGTTTTAAGGTGTTTCCATTTTTGTGTGTGATCGAACAAATTATAAAGAGAGACAAAAGAGAGTGAGAGAGAAGTGATCTACACCATTTCTATCATATTTTTATAGTAAATTTCATAGTGTGATGGGATAATACCAAAAATTTCAGAAAAAAAAAAGATAGCTAGGAAAGAAAATGATCAACTACCATTCTTTTCTTAATTGATTAAAAAGTGGAAAAGGACATGGGATAATACAAAAAAACTTTCCAAAAACAAAAGGAAAGAAAATAATACGTAAGCCAGTTGCCATTCTGTTCTTAATTGATAAAAAAAGTGGAAAACAATGTATTCACAACCCAAATTCTTGACCACTTGCTCCGATAATTCAAAATGCTAAGGAAAAGGACATAACGTAGTGCAATGGTGTTGGACAGAAAAGTTATTTCTTAATTAAATGGATTATTATTATTATTATTATTATTATTATTATTATTATTATTATTATTATTATTTAAAAAAGAATAAATGATATATTTGAAAATTTCCTACTATAAGCTAGAATAGTATAAAAACCAACAACATAGCATTAAATTATCTGTCGGAGAATACATTGTTTTCACTTTTTATCAACTAAGAAGAGAAAGGCAGCTGGGTTACGTATTATTTTCTTTCCTTTTGCTTTTGGAAAATTTTGGTATTACCCATTCCATTAGCTAGAAAGCTTAAAAATAGAGGTACTTGTATTACTTCTATTTTATGTAGCTTGCTTCTACAAGCAATCATATTAGTTGAATAGAGCATGTTCAACCACTTGCTTTACCTAAATGGCAATTCATCATTTTTTTACAACGAAAGCTAGCAATGTTACTTTCAATTATTGATTGTTATTAGACAATCTTAACTACTTTGTGTGAGGGTCTTATCCTTTATATGAATAACAAAATAGACATATATACTACAAAGATAATGGTCGCATCATGATGTTTGTTTACTAAAAAAACACATAGCAATGTTTGGTCCAAATTTAAATAGTAGCAAATAATTGCATCTAATTGTTAATTTATAATGAACTAGCAGGTCTAGGTCTAGCGATTCACATACGTACATACCTAAGGTAATGAGGTTTAGTTCGTACTCATCAACTATCATGTTATTTCTTAAATAAAGTCTAGAAGTGTTGCCCATTTTATGTTGTATTGAATAGTTCATTACATTTTATGTCTCTCTCTATAATGGATCTTGTGTCCTTTTAATATATAATAAATAGGGATATGCTATTTATGAATAATTATTTTATAAAAGATACATGTGTCCCATAGGGCATTGCAGCTTCATACCATACCACAAAAGAGTTCCTTGAACAACCATAGGCACAAAAGTATTTTATGAAACAACAACCTCAAAATGATAAATTTGTTTTCTTTTAATTTAAAAAAAAAAGAAGATTTTTTTGTAAGAGTAATAGGTTTATCTAGTCCAAAGAGTTTAACTTTGCTGAATTAAACAGTAGGGATAAAATTCACTGAGTTATTTGTCACAAAATACTTAATCAATCTTAGGGGTCGAGTTTCTTGAATTACTAAGTAATGAATAAATAATTTTAAGTATAAATGATCAAATAAGCGATACTAGGCTCTTTTGTAAAATATAATTAATTAAGTCTAACATGTTTCATTAAGCTCTAAGAATTTTATTACCAACACATTGAAATGAGGTTGCTTGCCCATGATTTTTCTTTTGTTGTAAATCTCACCAAATTGATTACGACACGTTATCACCAAATTGCCTTGATCTCACTCTCCATCTATGTTAATTATCAAGCTTCAAAAAATTGCTCTGTCGAACAATCATATGCCTATCTATAAAATTTCTATTGATAACAGATTAACATTTTTCTGTTGAATACCTCAATATTACTGCATTTGAGGATCATAATTTTCTATGAATGTTTTTTCTGAATAGATGCATTGACAAATATTAATTATTGTGTACTGCGTCAAAGTGATATAATGATTTATGAAAATTAGATTAAACAACATTCCACAATAAAATGATTAGGGTTAATTAAATAAGGCTCTATAGAAAAAAGTCAAAAATAAATGAGATAATTATAATGAATAATGCATCAACCATCTATAATGATAAATTGGAGAAATAAGTGTCTTGGTATCATACTAGTTTTTCTTTATTTCAATCTGAAACTCATTAAAGGATAACAACAATCAAGCTTATGAGAGATTCTACACACAATTTATTTGATAAAGTGTCTCATATAAATAATATCTTATACGCCTTGGAAGGGTGAAAATTTGCCAAAAACATATAAGAGCAGAATATTCATTGTTATTGTATAATGAGCAAGTTAGGAATTGTTGTTAATTTAAAGATTTAGTATAGAATTAATGCTAGCCAAAGAAAACTATAAGATTTTAAGTCTTATTTTAAAAAATATGGCATAAATAAAAGTATTCTAAAATTGATTTAAGAAAATTAGGAAATGATTGAAATCAATATATTTAAAAATAATGTCTCCATTTTAAAAATTAAAATTAAGCGATGTATATTCACTGAACAATGTAGATTATTGGATTGTTTGAAAATAATACAAGTAATTTTGGAAAATCAATAAAAGCTAATTTTGGAATAAGAATAAAAATAATTAATTAATAGAACTAGGAGGAAAATATTAACTAATTAAGGAAATGGGTATCTAGCTCTAAAATCCGAGTGTTTGAGGATGAGGTTGAAGTATGTCCATATCTAGGATATAGTGAAAAGACTAGAAAAAATTTGCCATATGATGTCAAGAAATTGAAAAATAAACATAACTCAATGGTCAATGTGCAGTGAATGCACAAAACTAAAAGTGAAGCTACACAGGAGAAAATATCCAAGATGAGATAATTGTACCTGAATCTATTTACTTGACCAGAGTGTTGAAATAAAAAGGATGATATTTTTTGGGGAGCGAGAATTGTAATGCCCATTGCAATAGTGTTACACCTGTTTTGACAAGGCCTGATAAGTTGTGTGATGGAACTTATGTATTTTCACTAAGTATGAGTTTGAGAAAAAAATTTTTTTTGGTTAAAACCCACTCATGGGGCCTACGTGTTAATATTCAAAAATCGGTTACAAGGTCCTTAGAAGGATCCTCCAGCTCGCTATTGCTCGAAAGAGCTACAAGTAAAAAAGAAAAATCAAAACCTATGAGCCGGTGGATCCTTTTTCTACGATTACAAAAAGAACTTAATAATAACCTAGGTCTGTGAGGCAACATAACCCAAAAAAGGAAGCTCATAATGATAACGTTCAGCTCAGACTTCCTACAAAAAAACCTAAGAAAATAGCAAACAAGATTTAAGAACCAAAAGTAGAATACCTTGTGGATATAGCAGCTTGTACCTCGATAACTGTATTGATTCATGCAGATAATTCTCCCAAAAAGGATGTGAGACAAAAAAAGAGTAACATAAGCTAAAAAGCCAAAAAAATTCCTGTTATACCAATCCTCCAAGTGATGAGTAAGCTGCTGAAATAAGAGAGACCCACCGTAATAACAACCAGGTTTGCTGGAAATGGGAGAACCAAAAGACCCCAAACGAAAGAGCCCAGCAACACTCAACTTACCAACACAATCATTCCAGTGCATAGAAACAGAAGTCTAAATGAAGTCTAAATATTCACTTGGGAGCGCTTTGGCAATAGGTTTAGGGGCACTGTGACGCTAAGCTCTCGGGCTTCTACTTTTTAAAATGAATAGTACCAACATAGTGGCGCCATTGCATGGAGGGTTATGATTGTTGCGATCCGGGATTCCGAGCTTATGATTTTGATGATAAAAAAATATTATTGATTGTACTTTCATTTCTCCTATCATTTTGCATTGCATATATTTTTATGTTTACTAAAACTTCAGGTACGTCATATATCATGCTAGAAGAATCAAGGCTCAAGTTTGGGTTGAATAAGAACATTGTTGACAAGAGTATGTAATTTTTATTTATTTATTTTTAAATTTCTTGAGTCAAAAGTCCTATAAAAGGTATAAACTTTTTTGGTGATTGTGTACACACATAGTGGAGTGAGCAAATAAGTTAAATATTTTTGAACTAATCGTACCATATAAACTAGATCGTACAATATGATCAATTATTTTTAAAATAATTTAAAATAGATAATTTTTTAGTTAATATTTTTAAACTAATCATATTTTATGATCCAGATCATACTCTATAATCCATTTAAAATAGAAACCTTAGCTGCCAATCAAAATTAAGTATGTATTTAATTTATAATTTTTGAATTAATCATATTGTACGATAATATTCATACAGTATAAATTTTGAAAACTAACTTTAGCTAATCCCCGTGATTAATCTATCAAATCAATGTTTAATTAATTTGGTTGATCGTATTATATGATGTATATCATAGTGTTTGATAGGCAAAGGTGAAACACATTCATCCCAAAAATTATCTTGGATGAAGTCTTAATTTTTGAAATAATCAAACGATGTGAAGTCATTCATAATATACAATTGGTAGAGATGATTTTCGATTGCCCCGACAATCACCTTGTATGATCTCAATATAATTAAACTAATCGTATTGTACGATATTCAAATCATATTATATGATTAGTATACAGATTTTTGAAAAGTTCATCTCCGGACTGTTCCGTTGTATTGGAAGTTATCTGGTTTTTGAACTAATCATATTGTACGATCATTGATCATATTGTACGATTAGTTTCAATTGAATCTAAAATTTAGGGTTTATAAAGACATTGCATTTAAAGAAATTCTTAATTATTTTCTAGAAAGATAATTCTAATTGTTGAAGGGATTCTTTGAGAGAGGTGTTAGAGATCTTGAAGAGTGGAGAAGGAGAAGGTGAGTTTTATGAAAGAGAGTAATTGTGAGAGGGTGTTCACAGGGTTGCTCCCAGTAAGATTCACATTGATTCCTCCACAAGGCTCTATGGATCTGTTTGGGTTGCTCTACGATGAAAAGCTTTAAGGTCAAAGGTTAGGGTTCTCTACCTTCACTATAAGGGTGAAAAAGGATTGTACGGAACTTTGCCTTCACTAGGAAGGTGAAAAAGCTCCCAAATTAATTTCCTGCCTTAACCAGGAGGATGAAAAGAGTTTCTAATGATCTTTGCCTCACCAGGAGGGTAAAAAAATTTTTGGTTCTTCGCCTCCCCAGGTTGGTGAAAGTGATTCTTGTAAGTGCTTCACCATCTTCCTATAAGGGTTAAAAGATAGACACTAAGAGTTAGTGCAATACCCAGAGTGGACGACTCCAAGGAGTAGAAGTAATTTATTATTTGATCGAACCACTATAAAACTTATAGTGTACTCATTCTTATTTTATTTTTTGTACTTCACTTTTATGTAATTTATTTTATTGAAAAATGCATGTTGAAAGTGTTATTTTTGTGTTAGATTTATTTAATCAAATTATGATCATCATTCTAATTGCTATTATTTTTATTAACTTTGGCATCACGTGATTAAATTTTTTAATTCAAGTTATTTAAATTTTGAAAAGATTATTTTGTGTTAATTTTTTTTACATAACCAATTCACCCCCTCCCCCTCTTGGTATGCATAGGGACAGTTCAATGAGGCTTAAAATCCTCTATTGAACTTTTAGTGATATTAGGTCAAATTTTTATATTAATATTAATTTCTATTTCATTTCCAATAATAACAACAACAACACCATTAAGCCTTTGTCCCACTACGTGGGGTTGGTTGAATGAATCCTATTTCTCCATTATGTCATGTCAAAAGTCAAATTCTCATTTAAATCAAATAAAGAATAATCATTTTTAATATTTTCTAACCATTTCTTTTTAATTCTACCTCTACATTTCTTATAATAAGTCAAATCTAATACCTCTACATCCCTAACTAGGTAATCGGAAGGCCGTCATTTTATGTGACCAAACCATCTAAGGTAACTCTCTCTAATCTTATCTTCCACTGGTGTTACTCCAACCATTTCATGGATATGCTCATTTTGTATCATATCTCTAAGGGTAGAGCCAATCATCTACCTGAGCGTCCTCCTCTCTGCAACACTTAACGTAGTATTATGCTTCTCTTTTAATGGCCAACATTTGACACCATAAAGCATTGGAGGTCTCACCACCATCTCATAGAATTTTACTTAAGTTTGAGGGGGACTTTTCTTTCACACAACAATCCTAATGCATTCATCCACTTTAAACATCCAACTTGAATTCTGATAACATCCCCATCTATTTCACCATCACTCTGAACAATAGATACAAGATATCTAAAACATGTACTCTTATTAATGACTTGCTCTTCCAAATCACAATACCCTCACTAAGTCTATTACTACTAAAATTACACTCTAATTATGTTTTAGATATACTCAAGAGAAAACCATTGGACTCTAAGGTTAAGGTTGACCTCCATAATTCATGTTTACGTTCAACTTCCTATCTAGTCTTATCAACAAGAAGAATATTAACAACAAAAAGTATACACCAAGGTACATCCTCTTGCAATTTTCTAGTGAAAACATGCATGACTAATGCAAAAAAAAATAAAAAATGGCTTAAGGCTGATCCTTGATGTAGTCCAACCAAAATAGGAAAAGACTTGGTCAAACCACATTGTGTATGAACATAAGTAATTGCTCTTGCATATATATCTTTAATGATTTGAATATAAACATTATTAAATCCTTTCTTTTCAAAAACTCACCACAGCAGTTCTCTTGGAACTTCATCACATGGTTTCTTTAAATCAATAAATATCATGTGTATATCCTCCTTATTCTCTTTATATTTCTCCATCAAATCTCTCAATAAATGTATGGCTTCTATAGTAGACCTACCTGGCATAAATCCAAATTGATTTTGAGAAATATTCGTATCACGCCGCAACCTATGCTCCATAACTCATTCCCATATTTTTTAAAGTACGACACATTAACTTCATTCCCCTATAATTCACTCAATCTTGTGAATCACCTTTACTCATCCGACGTCTTTGTAGTCTTCAAAACAATATTAAAAAGTTTAGTAAGATAAGAAATTCCTTCATCTCTTAAGCATTTCTACACCTCTATTGGAATATCAACAAGTTCAACAGTTTTTTCACACTTCATTTTCTTTATGCTTCTCTAACTTCAATTTTACTAATACGCCGATAAAAAAAATTATTTTTATTTAGGGTGTTAATTAAAGTCTCTAAAGTCAATCGTATTTTCACATTCTTCATTAAAAAGTTTAACAAAATATCTCAATCATATTTGTTGAATATTATCTTCAAAGATAATTACTTTTTGATATTCATCCTTAATACACATCACTTGAATTAAATCCTTACTACTCCTATCTCTTTGTTTGTCTAACTTGTGCATATATCTTTCTCCCACCTTAGTATTTAATCTATTAAATTAATCATTAAAAGCTAATATCTTTGCATTGCATATTACTTTCTAAGAATCCTTACGTGCCTCTTTATGTATTTCTCAATTATAAAAAATTCTACATCTAAACTAATTTTTTAACAAATTTTCTTATTTTTTATCTTTTTTTTTTGCACATTTGGATTCCACCGCCAACTATTTTTACTATTAAAAGTTTTATTCATTGAAACTCTAAGCACATCTTTTGCAATATTCTTAATATCACGAGCCACTTATCCCACATAACATTAGCATCCTCATGCACAGACAAAATCTTAAGATCTAAAATATTACTCCCAAAAATATTTTGTTATTATTTTTTATATGCCCCATCTAATCCTTAAATAATGTTTTACTTGATTTTTTTATTTTCTGCACCTTTATCTTAAAGTTCAAAACTAATAATCGATGTTGGTTATATAAATTTTTATTCAGAATAACTTTACATTCATTGCAATCTAAACGATCTAATTTGCTTATAAGAAAAAAAATCAATCTGAGTTTTACTTTATTAATTTTTAAGTGATGAGATACTCATATCTTTTCTTAAAAAATGTATTAGCAGTTAAAAAATTATAAGCTAAAGAAAAATCTAATATGGCCTCACCATATTTATTTATCGTTCCAAATCCATGGCCACCATGAATGCTTTTAAAATCATTTACCTATCTACCAACACTACGGGAAAACACGCGATTACCTTCGGATTTTTCGGCGAAAAAATTTGCGCCGGCAAATACGGCGCATGTAACGGCACATCGTGCGAATGAACATTTACGACATTTTTTCTAGCGCATATGGCGCCAGAGAGTTTCCGGCGTCTGTTGTGTCGGTAAAAGACGTCGGAATAGACCAGCATTTTAATGGTTTCGGCGCACTTTACGGCGGAAAATAATCGGCACAGTTACCGGCGGATATTGCGCCGGTGTATTTAAACTCAACGACTTAAAACTGACATCTTGGACGCATTGCAATATGTTCATTTAAATCTCCTATAATAAAAACTCTTTCTTCAAGAGGTGTCTTTTATATTAAGTTTTTGAAGTCATTCAAAAATTTTAATTTTAAATTCATATCCAAACCTACTTGAGGAGCAAAAGAACTTATAATATTAACAATCTTAGTATCAACAACAATATTTAAAGCTATAATTCCATATCCAATTCTATTAATTTTTATAACATTCACCTTTAAACTCTTAGCTATAATCATATCTACACTATTTTTAGTTTAAATCTAAATTATAAATTTCCTAAGTCTTATTTCCAACCCATTTAGTTTCTTAAATGCACAAAATATTTATCTTCCTATGAATCATAATATCTATTAATTCCATTAAATTTTTATAAGGAAACCTATATTCTTTATTTATCTTTGTTTTAATAATATTATAATTTTTAATTTTTTTTATTAAAATTATAAGTTTATAGCAAAAAATAAGGATAACTTTGAGTTCATTAAAATTTTATCGGGCAACTTACTATATGTTATAGATGTAACCGCTATAGACATTTTAACATACTTTTAATTTTCGCCAGGTAAACTAGAAAATATTGGATAATGATTCTAACTTTTAAAAGAATGTTGTAGTCAATTTAATGTTATAAAATAATGATTTGCATAATCCTTGATAATTTAATAAAATTATGAAATTTGCTCAATTTTTGAATATGTTGGCTACCAGTATACCATTCTATGAATTTTTTGTATTTTGATTATTTCTATTTTTCATTGAAATACAAACATATATATACTTATCTTCTTGAGGTGTTTAATTATAAGGTGTTCTGGATGTTGGAGGATGTTTGGCTGTGTTGAGTGCACTAGGATCTATAAGGGTCTAAAATTTTTAATATATGATGTGCAAAGCATTTGAGAATTTTAACTGTTTATTTAAAGAATTTCTTAACACTAATGAAGAATCTTTTTGATATTTTCAAAAACTTAAATTAAACAATTTAATCACTAAACTCAAAAGATAAAAAAATAACAACAATCATAATAATTATGACTTGAATAAATCAATCTTACATAAACCACAATATTTTCAAAATGCATTTTTCAAGAAAATAAATTGTTGGAAATTAAAGTGCTAAAAATAAAATGTGGAAGTAAAAAATGAAAGAGCACGCCATAATTTTATATTGATTCAGTCAAACAATACTCAATGTCCATTCCCTAGAGTCCTCCCCTCCATATTTTACACTAAATTTTAAGTGTCTTTTCTTTAGCCGGCCCCCACCACTATAAGAAAATGCCCAATTACCGATGGACCATATATATCTGCCAGTAATAATAAAAATCCATTAAAAATTTTATTTTCTTGCAAATTTCTGATGAAAACTCATTCGATGGTAATTCGCCCATCGAAAAATCTAAACTGGCAAATTTTTTTAGCTAGAAACATTTTTTGTGGCATTTCCAGTGCAATTTGTGCAAGAAAAATAATGCTTATACGTTAGCTTTCCTTAACGGATTCCAGCATTTAATCTACCGATATTTTTGGTTAAAAAGTTACACCATAAGTAGCATCACACTACTATCGACGGACAAAACAGAAAGATTATCAGCCAAAATACTAGCATAAAAGTGTGTCGTAAATATCAATCCATTTTTATTGTATCGTATTGTCTATGGAGTTTTAGTCGAAATATTCGTCGGAAACATGTAGCATAAACTAAAAAAATAACCTTCCAGCTTATAAAATTGATTAATATGAAATAACTTGCTACAAAAAACTATATATAGTCAAACATAAACCTCTAATCAAAAATATCATCTAATATATAATATAAATATATAAACATAAAATAAAAAGAAGAATATAATCAACAAATATAAAATAATAAAAAAGTGCAGATGTCCATAAAATAAATAAGTACATATATCCAAGAAATATTTTTCTCTACATGCATCACGTCAAAAATTTTATCTAATTAGGTTTGTCCTCCAATATGTCAATGACCAAAAAAATACTTTTTTTGTTTCAACTAAAGCATCTGTAGTAATTATATATTATTTATTTATTTTAGCCCCCTTTTGGACTTACATGGCCATCTCGTAAGCATCTAGATCACTCATAACCTTTGGGTAATCTATCACACATCACATCATAGAAAGAAACTAATATTCATCACATTAATTATCATAGAAAGCTAACAAAAATAATAAATCAACCAGCACATATAGAAATAACAAATAGATCTAGGTGTGTGTAGTAGGATGTGTGATTTTTTATATATCAATTATAGGATAATTTATTTAAGTTATTTATGATTTGGTTTGTTAAAAGAAAAAAAAAAGGATATTTTAATTTAAGTTTAAATAATAATGTCTTAAGGTTGATTTAAAAATTTATTTTTTAGTGTCTAATGATTACTTTCTTTGCTATTCATCAAGGCCGTGAGGTTTATTTCACCCTCTTAGGGGTAAACTTAATAGCCTCATAGTGGGTTATCCAATAGTAATAAATTTTATTAAATTAATTTAGTGAGTTGGAAATTAAAGAAAGACAAATTAAATAATATATTATCAACTTAAGATATTAATTTAATTAAATTTTCTATCAACTGATTTGTGGTGTTGTACCGTTAGGTCTAAGGACCAGACCTCTTTAGGATAGTTAGCCTCACAATCCAAAGTAGTCCATCCTAAAAACCAAGTTGATATAGTTGAATTAAAATTTTTAATTATTTAAATCATTAATAATCAATTAATTTTAAGTTTTTTTCACTCAATTAAATTCGTTCGTAACTTTGTGTTGTTAGGCTCGAGGATCAGACCTCCATAAAACACTTAGCCCCACAGTCCGAAGTAGTCCATCCTAAAAACTTCAATTTTAGAGCTTTTATTGTGTGTTAAGGGGGTTGATTGATTGATTATAAAAGATTAATTTATTTATTTAATTAGATTTTAGGTAAATTATTGAAATATAAAATTTTGAGTTATGATTGAACTCCTAATAAGTCTATTATTTTATTCACATAGTTAATTAAATTCTAATTTATTTGTATGCAATATTAAAGATATTTTTAGATTATGTGTGTTATTAATTAAGGAGAATTTAATGAATTAGAAAAAATTTTTCATTTAAGATATTTTAGTTCAGGTTTTTTCTCTTAATTTATCTCATGTCTTTCAAGTTTAGTTTCATTGAAGGGTAGTTAATATGTTAATTAGATTTAGTTTTAGTGTTTGTTCTAATTTTATTTTTTAATGATTATGTATTTTAATTATGATTTGATTAAAAGTTAAGTATTTTTTTATGCATTTGATTTGGATTATCACTGATTTTGGTTGGAGTTTTTAGTTATTAAGTGATTATGATTAAGACTAGGTTGATAGTACATGTTAATCCTAAGGTGAGATGTCATTAAAATTTTCTATGTTTAATGTTTCTTTCCTAAAGGATACATGCATCCTAGGTCTATGTTTTCTAATACTCGTCCTTAATTTTTGTCCTTAAATGTCATTAATATTATATGGAATGAAAGATATTATTTCTAAGCCTTTATACATACATACACATGTGTAAATGTGTTTAGGGTTCTAAAATAAATAAAAGCCTCCTAGTTAAAAAAGGATGTTTCTACAGGATCCTAATGTTGGAGATTTACAACCAGAAGGCTCTTAAGGGCTTGTAAGTTTTAAGAGAACCTACAACTCTGAGGGCTATCACCTGGTGATTTCACCTGTAGCACCCCTATCGAAATGAATGAGGATGACTAATACTCGTTGTCTATTATCTCGTTCGTCTATTTCTCAGAAAGCTCCTTCTCTTTTTCTCCTCGGTGCTTCCTCTCAAAAATCATAAAAAAAAGAAAAGGTTGTATTAGAGCAGGTTATTATTTAATATGCAAATGATAATGAAGAAAATATAATTAAACCCAAGGCATGTTCAAAACTAAAATATAATGCACCATGAGAGCTTTCTAACATGTTCGCCGATATTGTATTTATATAAAATTCAAGAAAGTAGAGGATAAATGAAATTCAAGAAAGCATAAAAGCACTTCCAAACTTCGAATTATTTATAGCTAAATATGCCTCCAATAGCATAAGTAACATAACCATGAGTCTATTAAACATGTGATTGCTCTCCAATGATTCCAACCTTCTCATTATATACCACCAAGATTCCAAAAGAAGCTTTTAATACAAACTTGTAAACTCACTTTTGTGTCAAATATACCATGCTTTGCCAAAAATTTATAACCAATAATGCAGTTTTTGCTCATGACAACTCATCAATCCTTCTCCAATAACTAATCAAATCTTTGAGAATGGATAAAATTCAAGGAAAGAAAGAACTTCATAAGCGTAAAGAAACACCAACCATGTCAAAATCCAAAGAGAACAAAGTCCAAATAACCCATGAAATGTATATATATATATATATATATATATATAGATGCTTATGTTGAGTGGGAGATTGAAAGAAATCAATTATTCACAAACTACTTTTCAAAACTCATAAAATTTTGTAACATATAGCAACATCATGAAGCCCTTCAATCATAAAGCTAACTTTCAAACTTTCCAATAGAAAATATTTTCTAAAATAAAACCACTTTTAAAGCTTTCTCTCACAAAAAGCAAAGTTTAGAATCCTTCCAACAAATTTTTACCCCTCATGCTACATGCCACCAAAAATTTCAAGAAAGCTTGCAAATGTGTATCTTGGAGAATTAAAAAAAAAAAAAATCGATAACAATTCATGCATTAGACTACCATTACAATGTGATAAGGTTCATATTATCGCAAGAATGATTCTTTCCAAAGACCAATGCCAATGTTATGCATACATCGATAACGAAAAGGATGTTTGGCGATAAAAAAAGAAGAAGTAAATCTCAAAAACATTTAATAATTTCTCCAAACTCCATCAATGAAACCACTTGATTATAGGAATGCACATAAAATTCTCCACATCAATCCTATGTTTTCCATACAAAAATATAATACAAGAGATCAAGACTTCTCAAACTTCAAAAACCTAAAAATAGAGAAATATTCCACTGGCATATAGACAATATCAAAATGCACCCACAAGACTCATGGATTCAAACATATGAAATAAATCCACCACATTCTTACTTTAAGAATATGTAATTTTGAACCCCCGCATATGAGACAAAAATGAATTTTAGTTGAAACATATTTACCATTAACCATTATAGAATCCAACGTGAGTTAACTCGCATGTATGTAACCCATGCATAAATATAGATTTCATACACAAAATAACCAACCAAGCTTTCAAAGTTTTCTTTCATATGCAAAATGTGCAAATGACCAACATCTTCATTGTAAGCAAAACTTCATCAAGATCTATGAGAGAGAAATGATGAAAAATTCATGCTCCCTTGAGACCAACAAAGTCTATACATAAATGATGACTAAATAAAGTTTTAAAGAAGAAAATGATACAAATCTAAGATACCTAGTCTGTGATTTTGATGATGAAAACCCCTATTGATTGAATTGTACACTCTTAGAAAATATGTTGGATATTGTTTGTGTTTTGTATACTAACGATTACATATACAATACTCAAGAAGACAAAAGGCTCAAGATTGGGTAGGTTTGGATGTCAAGTCAAAAGAGTCTATATTTTTATTTTCTTGAGTTAGGCCACATTAGAGTATATGCAATTAGGTGACCATGCTCACACTTAAAGGGGGAGAGAAAATTTTTTAAAAATTTAAATTTTCTAAACGAATCGTACTGTGAGATTTAAAATCATATTGTACGATCATTTAATTTAAAGTTTGGTTCAACCGCTAATTGAAAACTCATGATCTATGAACTAATCGTACATTGCGATACATATCATGTTGTAAGATTCATTTCATTATCAAAACCTAGCCACCAGATTAAGTTAAGTCAGATTTTGAAATTGATAATTTGAACTAATCATACTATATGAAAAAATTTGAAATATTGTTAAAATTAACCCCCATGATTAGTCAATCAAATATGATTTAATTAATGATAGTCAATCATAATGTGCGATGTCGATCGTACTAGATGATTGATATAGATAAAAATCTTATCATCCTGGAGATCTTACCAAACAAAATTATGATTTTTGACCTAATTATACTGTGCGATGATGATCATACCAAATGATCGATAAAGATGAGTTTGGTCATCCAGAAAATTATACCATACGAAGCACCAGTTTTTGAACTACTTGTACTAAACGTTAGTCATATTATACTGGATGATTAACCTAAAAATAACGAACTATATTGTATGATGAGAATAGTATGGGATGAAATATAAAGACTAATTTCTGTCATCCTAGGAATCATCCTATACAAATAGAGGAAATTAAACAAATCATAATGGACGATATCTAGATCGTATTGTACGATGTGTTCATAAAAATTGAATGGTTCATATTAACGATTGGTTACATCGTACTAGACAGGACTAGTGATGAACTCATTGTATTGTATGAACTTGTTTTGTATTATATGAATAGTGATGACCAACTTGAAACTTTAGGGTTTTTTTAAGCCTATTATTAAGATATTTCTTTAACCTTTTCTAAAGAGATGTGAAGAGAGGAATGTGACTGAAGGAGGAACTCTAAGAGGGAGTTTTTGAAGAAAATTAGGGTTCTTGAAAGGAATGAGAAGGTGAGCTTGAGCTTGGGGAAGAAGTAGTGTGAGGAGGATCACATGGTTTCTCCGGGCTAGCTGCACGCTTGGTTCTCATGTGACTTTGGTGAGTCTTGTGGGGAGCTCTTTAGGGAGTAAGATTTCTTAGTCCAGTCCTCTAGATTCTCTTCCTTCTATAAGAAGGAGAAAAAGGAGTCAAGATTCTCTGCCTATGAAAGGAGTATCAATACTCTGCAGCACCGCATTGGTGCTTTGTAAAGGCTTCTCTGCCTTGTTGAGGGAGCAAAAGGAGAGTCACTTGTGTTAGTACAATACTTGGAGTGGAGGAGTCCGAGGAGTGGTCGTAAGTCATGGTTTGACTTAACCACTATAAAATCTAGTGTGTTCTTTCTAATTTTATTTTTTGCATTTTACTTTTTGCACTTCGTTTTCATTATATCTACTTGGTGAATTTTTAAGATCAATGTTTTGTTATACAATTTAGAATTTCATCATCAACAATGAAATTGTTGTTAAAATTTTTAGCTTCCACATTGTGAAATTAAATTTCCTATTTGAAAAGTTTAAAAAATATACAAAAATTAGTATTCATGTTTAGGATTATTTTTAAAAAGCAACAACTCAACCCCCCCCCCCCCCCCCCCCCCCCCCCCCTTGGTGCATCTCAAACTTTTAGAAAAGCCAATTATTCCTTGCATTCTTTAAACTTAAATCATGTCAATAATCATTTGTGATAATAATGACATTAATAAGTGCTAGAAGAAAGTCTAGCAACAATGCAAACAACTTGCTAGAAGGGTATCATGTCATGTTTGATACCTTGTTGCAAAGGTAGGACAAGGGCCAACAATATCATAATGATACCAAGGAAGAAAAACATCACATAAATGAATATGTATACATGTGTATGCTTATCCATTTGACATTAAAGCCCTGCATAGATGATATCCAAGACAAAGAAAAGATAAGAAAAGTTTCCCTTTTGGGGCATTTGGTCAAACACATAGCATAAAATATATGAGATATGACACAAAATAATCCATTTGAAATCATACTATCATACCAAACATAGCTTTTTCCATAAAAGAATTTCATTAACAAGGTTGCTCAAACTAAAGGTAAACACATCCTCTACACATTGGAACACTTGTCAAAAAATAAGAACATGAAAATCTCTTCCATTCAAAGCATCAAAGCTTATAGAAATTGTTCCCATATTTTCTTTTTCCTCTCATCTTTAATGAGTCCAAGTAAATATATATAGAACGAGAAGAGAAATAGGAATAAGAAGAAGGAGAAGAAGTATGAGATGATCATTAAAGGGAAAGGAAGGAGGAAGAGTAGGAAAAGGGGAAGAAGAATGAGAGGAAGAAGAGGAAGGAGAATAGTAAGAATAAATATATCTGCTTCAAAGAAGAAGAGGAGTCAACTGGAGGGCATCAAACTTCCTGGACGAGTTGAAGGTGTAAGGGGGATAGGGGTTCTCACACATGAAGGGGAGGAGGCTTCGACCTTCTCGTGATCATGAGAGGAAAACAAAAGGATCGGCGTCGAAGGGGCATCATCCTTCTCCTTGGATATGCAAACCATAAGAGGTAGAGAGTAGAAGGGGCTTCCGCTTCTCTAGACTGATCGAGCAAAAGAAAATTAGATAGAGAGAGAGGGACAGCCTGCGAATAGAGGAATCCCAACGAATAGGAGGAAGATTCTAAGAAGAAATGCTCGCATATGCCAAAAACAGTAGCCCTCCATTTCCCATCCGTCGTTGCAGTTGCTCAAACACGCAAATGGAGCATGCAGTTGCTGGGGATCATATACGAACCACTGCAATTTGATTTTGGCCCTCCGATCATGCTTCCTGATTTAGAGGAATTCAAGGGGCTTCGAAGGGAATTTAGATTTTAATTGGTATGAAGTTGAACCAGTTAAGGCTAAAATTGAGCCTGAACCAGGTCCAATTTAAATTTATTTGGGTCAGTATGGGTTTGATGCGATCCAACCGAATTAATTTGACATAATCAAACTCGAATTGGTTCCGATTCAAGTCAAATCAAGCTGGACGAGGCCTGATCAACTCAGTTGAACATGCTCGAGGGCGAATTTGCAAAAGTAGAGGTCAACATCTATAACATATGAAGTGAATATTGAACAGATAAATTATCTTTCCCAATATATATTACTATCATTTATGCATCTTGTCCTTCATAATAATAATCAAATCTTTGATCACTTTAAGAAAGTTTTTAGCCTAAACTTGCAACCGAACTCTGTATCGAGAGCCAATATATATTTTTCAGATCTGACACAAATCTAACTTCAGTAAGAGTTATAATCACTCAATTACTACTCCTAATTTGATAGTTCTAATTCTAATGACACTACAGGCTGCATCATTTCCTTTAATGATCGACCTTCCCTATCACTTTCTTCTTTGTATGAATCAAACCAATGCTTATTATGAGTAATGTGAAATGAACAACCTAAATCTACCTCCAATCTTCAATGTCAGAATTTATTGTAAACTATCATAGCCTTTGAATCCATATATCTATCTGATGTTCAACCAAAAATTCAACAAAATTTTCTATATCCTACTTTTACGAATAAGGATAATTTTTTTATAATGACCTTCCTTTTGATAGCAAAAATATTTAAATTTGATCTAGGAATTTCACTTTGACTTGTATCTCTGTTTGTTTTTTTCTAGCATTCAAGTATAAAGATATTTCAGATTATTTCTCAATTTTGTTTTTATCTATACTGATTTCAAAGGAGTCTGAACTTCTTTTAATGACAATGCGTCCTAAGCATATTTCTTTGTTTCAAAAAAGTGAGCATACAATTCAAGTAAATATTTAAGATGATTATGGCCTGATTCTCATCATCCACTTGAACCTCAAGCTTTTCGAAATATCTGGCAATTTTATTGAATACAGCCATATAATCATATATACTTTTCAATTTAGAGATTTTAAATCGAAACAATTTGCCCTTGTATTAAATCCTATTTTGTAAGTCCTTAGTCATTTATATAAATAGGTTTCAATTATTGATTTGACCCAATAACCCGGCCTGAAAAAATTGAATTTGGGTCAACCAATTTAATAAATGGGTCAGGTTTGGATTATAATTTTTGACATGTTTGAAAAATTGGATCAGGTCAACGTTAACCCATTAACCCAAATTTGACCCGAGTCCATCTCAGCTATCTATTCACATCGCCGCACATGCGCACATCACTTGACGTGGTCCCGCCAGGCAGTCCTCACCCAAGCAGATGTAGCGTACATCTCACAACATAAGTGCACCTGTGCCGCACCAGCTCAATTAGGTGATCCCGAGCCTTCCCTCTCCTGCTTTGTCGTCCTGCATCGTCATTGCATAGCACGCTGGGACTTACCCCGCACTACAAAACCTAGTCGCTTGCCCGAATCCACGCACTCGCGTCGTCCCACCAAGACGACTAGCCCGCAATCACGCTCGAGTAGTTTTCAAAATAAGGTTTAACGAGTCAGGTTGGGTCAACCCGATAACTCGATGGGTTGGGTCTAAGTATGAATTTATGACACTTTTATAAAATCGGATTCGCGTTTGGGTCAACTGAATTAGACATGGGTCAAGTCCGGGTTAAAGCTGAAACCCGATCCGAATACCTGTTTTGGAACCCCTATATATAAAGTAAAACTTTATGAAACAAAAAAAAACATATTATGTTATTCATTTTCTTCAATAGTTTGTCCCTCCCTTTCCCCATCCCGCACACCGTCGTGAAGCCCACATCGAAGCCTCCCTAAACGATTGGAGCACCAAAATGACAACACCTCTCGCCACCATAGCAACGCCTCTCCGACTTCATGACAACGTGACCACGATGGAACAATCTAACTTCTAACCTCTCCTTTTTCCGCTTTGTTGTCTGGTCTAATTTTCACAGTAATTTTGGGGCTTTGCCCATATCATAAATGAGAAGGTAAAAAATATAATGCAAAGAGAGTGTAAAGAACCTTAAACAAGAATTTACATCATAGAGCAGAGCTCAAACATGAAGAAAGCTTAATGAACAAGCAAAAAATCTCAAGTAGCAAGAGCAAAAGCCTACAATTATGATGTGCACAAAAGATTAAAAAGGTCCATAAATGAGAGAAAGACCCCTGAGAAGACCCATAGAGAAGAACCATGAACTCAATGGAGTCACCTAACCAAAAGGCAGCAACATAATTGATAAATTCATATCAGTCAACCAAAAAAAAAAAATATTGGGTCAAAAGAAACAGTAGGTTGATTCGAAGAGGTAGCAAATGGAGTTGATATCAATTGATTTTCTACCAAGCACATCCATGGTTTTAAGCCCATGAATAGTAGCCATCGAAGCATATGAGGAGAATATAAGAGAACCATTTTTTTTTCCATATGAATTTAGCCCATGAGACAGGCTAAAAGTTTGAGAAGTGGTGTGGATAAAAACTTTTTAATGTAGGTGTTTCGATAGAAACCCAAATAATAGGGGAGGGGGAACAACTTAGAATTGGAATAGTTAAGATATGCTTCTTTACCACATTTGGGAAGAGGTCAGAATGAGCCCAACAACCACTAAAAATAAATTCTTTCACAACAAAATGTGATATTCTAGGTGGATCAAATAATTTAGCAAGAGCATTATGCTTGCACCAAGGGTCCCAAAACATGGACAAATTACATTTAGTAGAGGCAACATTAAAAGAAATACAATCTCTATTATTTATGGAAGTACCACAAAAAATTTCCATATTTTAGAAGCATGGGCTACAGGACACTTCCAGCGGGATCTGTTTTTTTATCTAAACAAAATAGCAAGAGGGGATTTAGCAGAAAACAACCTCCAAATAAGAGAACATCCTAAACCATAGAATAAAGATTGAATGTCAGGGATACCCAGGCCACCACAATTCCTATGATAACATGTATCACTCTATTAAATAAGGTGTATCTTTTTTTCATTGATATTCCCAAGAAACAAAAATATAGCTTAGTACATCCTCTCAATGATCTTGCAGCATGCCTTAGGAATGATGGCCCCGCTAATCCAATAAGCCAAAGTATTGGAGATGGTGAATTTTTAAAATAGAACTCTATGTGCAAAAGTCAAAAAATATATTTTCTATCATGGATGGAAGTGAATAGAGGAAGGCCTGGAAGTAGAAATAGGCAATCCTAAATACTTTAAATTTTATTCAGAGTTGTGAAAGACAATAATATAGCAGATATCAGTAGTAGCATAGCAATAAGGTGAAAAAAAAGATAGAGAACTTGGCTTGGTTAACATATAGCCCATAGACAATAGAAAAGGAGGAGAAGATATTGTTAAGGGAGAGCATTCTGAGTAGAAGCCAATCCAAAAAGAGTAAGTCATTTACAAATATTAGGTAATTTTAATTTTGACCATAAGGCTTAATGCATGAGAAATGACATGAAGAACTAAGATCTTCAAGGCAGCAAAAAAAAGCCTCCATGATAATATAAAAGAGCAGGGGGGAAAGAGAGCAACCTTGTCTTAACTCGAAGATAGAATTAAAGTACCCCGTAAGGGTGCCATTGATACAAATAGAGAATTGCACATCATTGATACAACATTTATAGGCCATTTTAAAACTCAAGAAATCCTAAGAGACAGTACCAAAAGCCTTAATATCAAGTTTTGCACATAAGTAATCTCTCGTGGAAGCTTTGAATTCCTCTAAAAGTTATAAGGCTAAAATAATGCTATCTTTGGAGCATCTCTCATAAATGAAACCAACATTGCTTTTATGATTGATCAATGTTAAGATAGGTTTCATTCTATTAGAAATGATCATAACAATGATTTTCTTGAACACATTGCATACGAAAAATAGGTCTATAATCCTTGATTCTTGTGGAATGATAACACTTAGGATTCAAAGTGATGGTTGTAGCTTTGACACCTTTCAGTAGGTGTCCATCGAGAAAAAAATTTTAAACAACATTACAAACCTGAAGCCCGATAAAATTGCATGTGCTTTTTTAAAATTTGAAAGTGAATTCATCCAGGCTTGAGACAGAGGAAGAGGAGATGGAAAAACCATTGCTTTAATCTCATAATTTTACACATGAGAGATTGAGGAATCTAGAAGGTGGAAGGTATAGTTTTCCCATCATGAATTATGTAGTTGTTTGGTTGAAGTGGTTTTGGAGAATTAAAGAGGGTTTAAAAGTGCTTAATGTATGCATAAGCAATCTCTTGAGAAGTGGTGAAGTGGCCCAGAGAAGTTGTAAGCTCATTTTTGTAGTTGACATTATACCAATATCTATTTTTAGCTTACAAAAAACCAAGATCATCTCTACCTTTAGATTGCCATTTAGACTTAGTGCATTGAGTAAACAAAGATGCCCAAGAAGATTAACTAGAGGATACAAGAGAGTTTAATTCTTTTATGCTGAAGTTGAGGTTGGGATTTAGGTGCTATTCTATAGCTCCATTAAGCAACCAAGCTGATGATTCTTTAAGTCATTGATCGAATCTAATAAGGAGGAGGAATCCAAATTTTTCCCCATTAATAAAGATTTAAGCTTGTGAAGCTAGCAAAAAAGTTAGTAATTGGACATCCATGAGTAGGAGCGATAAAAGTTGAAGTAATAGCTTTCAATAAACCTTTTGTATTAACCCAATAATTCTTGTAAAGAATTTTGCTATAAGTAGTTTTGATGGAATTGGAATAAATCACCAATAGAGAGTGGTCATAGCATTAGGAGGTTTTCATCTTTATTACAGGAATTTGAGAAGCAATCAAGCCAAGCAATATTAACTAGAATTTTGTCCAACTTAATGTGAATAGGGATGTAAACACTTTGATTAAACAAAGTTTAAAAAAAAACCCATAGATGCAAGGTCATGTGCATTAATATTGAAAATAAGGTTGTTAAGCTCACCCAGCCTGCTGAAATGTAGTAAAATTTCACCAGATTTCTTAGAGGCATATCTGTAGCAGTTGAGACACCAATAATAAGCTAGGGGAAGTAATGGTGGAAGATAGGTTTTGAATCCACAATGAGGTCTTGTATCTTCAGGAGAGTTAGTGCGTAAATCACAAAAAAAGAATAGAAGGAGAAGTGCTAGAAGATTTCCCGTGGTTTTGAATCTACAATGAGGTCTTGTATCCCATGGTTTTTCCCTTTCCAGGGTTTTCCACGTAAAAATCCCTGGTGTTATTTTATCTTCTGTTTGTGTGCTGAATATTCGTGCAACGCTGAGACGGAAATTTACTAACTCTATCGCCTCTTATATTTTAGCCAGCAATAGTTTGGCACCGTCTGTGGGAACCTTATTCCATAACTCCAAGTATTACTACGATGTTCAATAGGCACAGCAGTCGCATCGTTGGAGCTTCTCGCTCTAACTCCCACCAGTCCAGAAATCAGTCTATAAATCATAGACACCTGATGTCTGCCTCTTTCTATCCTATGGAGCAAAATGCCATTGGAGAAGGAACCTCGGGACCCTCACTTGAAGAGAGAATCCAAAAAATAGAAGAATCTCAGAACGAGATCCTTCAACTCCTGCGAGAGTCTCGTCAGCCAGCATTACCACAGCGAGAGGAAGTTCTTCTCCCTCAAGCTCAAACACTGGCCGAAGATGTTCAACTCAAACATCTTTAAGCGGAGATTTATCCTCCTCCACCAAAAAGACATCCGCAGTCACGCCAGGATAACGAACTTGTCGATACAGCAAGTTCTACACATCCTTCGCCCGTAACTTGGCAACCTCGCATTCTTTTAGATCTCCCAGAAGACTCAACCCAACCACACATTATTGGGCTCCCTTACAATGCCCTACGTCAGAAACTACGGAGATTAGTATGAGAAGAATTTGCCCGAGGAGATGTGAGGCCAATTCTCCGATAGTGGGACTTCCAGGAGTCATCACCCTAACTGAAGTCATTCTTCATCAAACTATTCTGTTTGGATTTAAAGTACCCAGCATCGAGTCTTACGACGGGATGCCTGACCCGTATGAGCATATCAACCACTATAAAACCATCATGCATATTCAGCGATCCTCAGACGCACTCCTCTGCTAGGTCTTTCCTGCCACCCTTAGGGACAGACTTGAACATGGTTCTATTCACTTCCATCTGGAATGATCCCCTCATTTTTAAAAATGGCCAAAGTATTCGTCAAACAGTTTGTGGCCAATCGAAGAATTACTAAGAATTCTTCTCACCTCTCGGGGATTCATCAAAATGAAGGTGAATCGTTGAAAAGTATTTTCAATGATTTTTCACTTAAGCTCGACAAATTTCAGGAGTAGATCCTGAATTACTGAGAGGGGTCTTTCTTAGAGTCCTTCATCCTGGCCCCTTCTATTCGCAACTCATGCGCGACACCATTCATTCATATGCCGATTTGATCCATCATGTGGAAGCTCAAATCTCGGCGGATGAAGCCATAAATTCTCATAGAAAGAAATTTGAGCAAACTAATGGAAACCGCAAGGGTGCACCTGGGATGAATAATTCATCCTCATAATGGAAGAACAATCTACCTCCTAGGCCTCCATTGCCACGAGGAGAACCTCGACAGGAGAAGGAGTACACTCCACTGAATACAACTCGAGCAAATGTATTAATGGCTGTTCGACATCAAGATACAGTGAAATAGCCGCATCCTCTGAAGCCGAATACAGGAAATCAAGATTAGTACTGCCACTTTCATCGTAGTTGTGGCCACATCACCGAAGCCTGTAGGAAACTAAAGGATGAGATTGAAAGACTTATCCACTGAGGCTATCTTCTATAGTTTATTCGAGATTCACCTACCCGAGAAGAAGCTCATCCCGCTGGGGGGAAAATCAACAACATAGGCTACCGGTGAATAATCGAATAATAGTTGGTGAAATTGAGACAATTACTGGAGGCCCCTTATTATCTGATCAAGCCTTTTTGGTTGTAGATGAGAACCCAACTCCAAAGAAGGCTCGTATCGATCATTCCATCATATTTGATGACTTTGATTTGGAGGGAGTAAAAAACCCTCATCAAGACCCGCTTGTGATTAATGCGAGGATAGGGAACCCGTGTTACATTGTTAAAAGAATTCTTGTGGACAATGGAAGCTCCGTAGATTTCCTATTCTACTCAACTTTTCTCAATATGGGTTTTTCCATAGAAAAGATTCAGCCTGTTGCAGGTCCTTTATATGGATTTGATAATCGACCTGTACGAGCAGAAGGGATAATCAACCTCCTAATTATATTAGGAGAATTTCCCTGACTTACTACACACTCTATTCAGTTCATTACTATAAATTCAATATCAGCTTATAATGCTATCTTTGGGATGCCTCTCTAGTCAATTTTTAGGATTGTCGCCTCTATCCCTCATCTTAAGATAAATTCCTTACTCCGGCAAGAGTCAGTGTAATATGCAGAGATCAACAAATAGCACAAATATGTTATCTTAGGTAGGTTAAAGCATGCCAAATAATTACTCTGAGCATCGAGGATTTTGATCTCTAGAGCGAGGATATCCCTCAAAGAGCTTCCCCTGTATAATACCTTACTACTATATCTATCTCTGAAGAACATCCTTCAAAGACGGTACAGATTGGATCACTTCTCACAGATGACAAGAAGAAAAAATTCACATATTTTCTACGTGAAAATCAGGATATTTTTGTATGGAGTCTGATGGATATGCCCAGAATTGACCCCGAAGTGATCGTACACTCTCTCAAAGTCAATCTGACATGCAAACCGATCATCCAGAAAAAATAAAACTTTGCACCTGATCATCAGCAAGTGATCGAACAAGAAGTGGATAAACTCTTGGAAGCCAGATTTATACGCGAGGTGCACTATTCTACTTGGCTGGCAAATGTTGTCATAGTTTGGAAGGGGAGTGGAGCGTGGAGAATATGTATAGATTATACATATCTCAATAAAGCCTATCCAAAAGACAGTTTTCCACTTCCTCATATTGACTAGTTAGTTGATACCACCTCTAGATATTAGATGTTGAGCTTTATGGACGCCTACTCTAGTTATAATCAAATAAAGATGAATTCGACTAATGAAGAAGCGACAGCTTTTCAAACAGATAAAGGGCTATACAGTTATCGGGTGATCCCCTTCAGGCTCAAAAATAATGGAGCAACTTATAAGCTCCTCATGAATAAGATTTTCAAAAATCTTATTGGGCGTACTATGGAGGTGTACGTAGACAATATATTGGTAAAAAGTCTTGAAAAATCTCAACATATCTCTAACTTGGAGCAGTGCATCCACTTATTGAGGTATTACAATATGCAACTTAACCTCGTTAAATGCATTATTGGAGTCGCTTCTGGAAATTTTTTGGGTTTATGGTAACCCATAGAGGATTGGAGTCGCTTCTGCATTTATTTTATTATTACTGCACTGCATTTTTTTTTTACTTCCCTGCATTTTACTTCACTGCATTTATTTTATTGTTACTTCCCTGCTATTAATATTTCTTATTTATTTCTATGCAGATGGCTTCAGGTGAAGATCCTAGTAAAGGATTGATAAAAAATATTTTTAACAGGTACACTAAGAAGATCACTACAGTTGGACCAGCTAGGATAGTACGTACTGAGGGTGCTACACAGTCTCATCCTACTACACAGCCTCAGCCTACTACACAGCATCAGCCTGCTACATAGCCTTAGCCTGCTACACAATCTTTATCCACTTCTGGAGCCTGTAGCCCGCAGTTCTACTTAGCAAACCCCTGATTTCCTTCACCAAATCCCAGGCAGAGTACTCCTTTCTATACATACTACGCATCTCCCACCTTATGCTGGTGCCCCTCCTACTTATCCATTTCCACCATATGCTCCACCATACTATCCCCCACCACCCCATTAGCCTTCTTCAGCTGGACCTTCAACACCAGCTACACCAGAGCAGGCGATAGATGGTAGAATGTTGATAGCACCTAAGGGTGACACGTACGTACTTCATCTTTTATTTAAGCTAATGAATATTTATATTATATATTTGTTTCACATAAATTTTTTTTTGTAGGTTCTACCCATCAAAACAACTAACACAGAAAGTACGAGACATAATACGGAGTAGGTTTGATGCTCCTTATGTTTCTTGGAAGAAAATCCGAAAGAAGTCCGGGAGATGTGGTTTAGAGAGTTTGAGATATTTTTGGGTTTTAGTTTTTATGTAAAATGATTAATTCTTTTTTACTTAAGCTAAAAATCTTATATATTATATATCATATGTATTTGAAAGCAGAAAGAATTTTGTTGGCTGCCCCAAACACGCGCTTTTATTTGCTTCGGTTGATCGGATGCAAGAAACATCCGGTCGCAGGTAAAAAAAATGCCTGTACTGAGGTGTACCGAGTTTTTTGAATAACTCGGTACACCTCGGTACAGGCATTTTTTTGTCTGCGACCGGATGTTACTCTGCATCCGGTCGGAGGACGTAATAATGGCTCCCCAAACACAATGATAGGATTAGAAAGAATTTTGAGAAGCGTGGGTCTACTCGGATGCGCGACAAGTTCACAGATATTAGAAAGTCTGGGAAGCGACCATTGTGGATTGGAGAGGGTATATGGGCTGAGTTGAACACTGCTTGGGGCAGCGAAGAGTATACTAGGAGGAGGGATCAAAATAGACAGAACAAAGCTTCTGATTTTGGGGGATTGGGTAGTTCACTTCATACTGGCGGCTCGGTTCCACATACTGAGCACAGGCATCGTTTGGTAATGAATTTTAAATTTTTTTCAAAGTTGTTCTTTAATTCAAATATTAATAAAATTCTCTTAATTCTAACATAAAGAGATGCTTAGTAAAGAACCAACTCCTGTGGAATTGCATAGTCGCACTTATAAGCGAATGGAGGATAAATAATGGATTGATGAGAGAGCAAGAAAAGCCCATGTAAGTATATATTTATATGTGCTTAATATTTCCTAATTTTAGTTTAATTATATATATTTATATTCTACTTTCACAGGAGGAATATACACAGCTTCGAGAGGCTCATGCCGCATCAGGTGAGGGTTCTTCTGGGGCTCTGTGGAGTTTTCTGAGTATCGCATATGGTCTCAGGCCATCGGAGGAATGCAGCATGGTAGAGTTTATGGTTTAGGTGCGCAAGCTCAGGAATATGAGGGGATGACCTCCTCTACTGCATCCAGCTTTGCATCCAGTTCACATGACTCCTTACAAGCTCAACAAATAGGTTCCCTTCAAACTGAGCTAGAACAAGTAAAGAAATCACATGTTGATTGGCAAGCGCTGTTGCAAGCACAGGTTCAAATGCAGATGCAGATGCAAGAGCAACAGAATCAGTTATTGGATGAAATGCGTAGAATGAGGGAGTAGATGAGTGGAAAAGAGGCAGCTCCAACTGAGGAGGAGTTCACAGAGTCAGAGTAGTTTAGTTTAGTTTACATAAACTTGTTTATTTCTGTGAACATGTGTTATTGAACAATATGTGATGTTTTTAGTTATTTATGTGAACTTGTTTATTTCTATGAAGATGGATATTTAATTTTTCTGAGTATATATTGAAGTTGTTTATATCTGTTATGTGTATAACTGTCATTTGGAAGTGGTTTCGTATAGGTTTGTAGGTATGAAAATTTGATTGTTGGATGGGAAGATAATTTTTTTTTTGTCAATACTATAGGTTGTCGGCGGATTATGCGTCGGAAAGTCGACAAAAATGATGATACAATGAACTGGATCGAGCAAGCCGGCGTCTTTGGGTGCGCCGGAAATTACCGACGCCTATTTTGGCGTTTTCTCCGCCGGCAAATTTCGACTCCACTTTTGCGCCGAAAATAAGTTGTAGCCTATTTACAGTGACAATCTTATGACTTATGCGCCGGTAGTTTTCGTCGGATCCATACGACGTAAACTACCGACGCATTAGTCGCAGGAATTACGAAATGAAAATTAATGTCTTCCATGTCGTATTTTGCGCAGGTAAAGCACCGGAACGTGCGCCAGAATTTTTACCGGCGGCATATAAATGTCGGTAAATATTTAGCGACGTGAGCCAAACCGGCAGAGGCAAATCCGACGGAAATGCATCGAAAACTGAGGATTTCCGTCGGATCTCACATGTTATCGACGGATACTGTCCGCCGGTAACGGCGTGTTTTCCTGTAGTGGAAGCAAATCCAGAGAAGATTAAGGCACTGAGAGATATGGTACCACCGAAGAATATCAATGAGGTCCAAAGGCTAAATGAGAGAATTGCAACACTATCTCGTTTCCTAGCACGTTTAGAAGACAAATATCTGTCATTCTTCAAGGTACTTAGAGGCACTCGTAGCTCTCGGTTCTAATGAACAGATGAATGTCAAGAAGTCTTTGAACAGCTACGAAAGTATTTGGCATCTCTGCCGCTACTTTCTAAGCCAACGCTTGGAAAAAAATTGTATTTATATATGACTGTTTCTACCCAAGCCATTAGTTTGGTCTTGGTACGAGAAGAGAATGATGTACAACGTCCCATCTATTATGTCAGTAAAATTCTATCTTAAATTGAAGATGTTATCCTCTAACAAATAAGACAGCATTAGCGTTAGTTTATTTCGCCAGAAAACTACGCACTTAAATTTCAAGCCCATTCAATTAGGGTTTACACAAATCTGCCTTTAAAAAGTATTCTATAGAAGCTAGAAGCATCGGGTAGACTTGTTAAGTTGTTTGTAGAGCTAGGAGAATTTGACATCCACTATTTTCCTAGGCCCGAAATTAAATCTCAAGCACTTATAGATTTGTAGTTGAATGCATAGTCCCAGTATCCGATGTTCAACCAATTGCTTCGTCTTCTTCTCCATTCTGGATGTTGTATGTCGATGAAGCTTCTAGAAGTTTTGGGGTTGGGGCTGGAATTTTATTGATCTCTCCGCAGAAAGTTACCATTGAGTATGGGCTCTGACTTATGTTTCTGGCAACAAACAACACAACAAAATACGAGGCCCTCATTGTTGGATTGAGACTAGCAATTGACTTTGAGGTCCATAACCTAATAGTCCACACTGATTCCCAACTAGTCGCCAACTCAGGTGGAAGGGGAGTTTGATATCCAAAATCCACAACTGACCTAGTATTGCAGCATTGTGAAGTTACTCTTAGCCCACTTAAAAGAATATCAGATCATATATGTTCTCCGAGAGAAAAAAGCGAGAGTAGATACTCTTTTAAAACTTGCTACATCAATAATGAGAGATATTTATAAAAGAAAATGTATCAAGGAGATCCACTTTCCAAGTATTCAAGGTCCGTGGGTCATACAATCAATCGATGAACCAAGAGGGACATCTTGGATCGATCCCATCTTGTCCCTTTTACATGATGGGATACTACCTGAAGAACCTATGATGCAACAAGACTTCAAAGAAAAGAGACAAATTTCATCATTATCGGTGATGATTTGTATAAATGCTCTTTCACCGGACCATATCTCAAATATCTCTCACCTTCAGAAGCTGATTACGCACTCCGAGAAGTTCATTTAGGGGTGTGCAGAGAACATCTGGGAGGAAGAGAGTTGGCTTACAAGATTATGAGGCAGTGATTCTATTGGCCTATAATGAAACATGACACACTTGAGTTTACTCAAAAGTGTGAAAGCTGCCAATTGCATTCCAATCTCACCCTTACACCCGCTCTGGAGCTTGCATCATTGTAGAGTACCTTGGCCTTTCGTTCAATGGGGAATCAATATAATTAGACCCTTCCCTATAGCCACTGGACAGTGGAAATTCATTATCCTAGATGTGGATTACTTCACCAAGTGGGTAGAGGCAGAACCTTTGGCGAATATTACTGAAGCAAATGCCAAGCAATTCTTATGAAAGAATATAGTCTATCATTTTAGCATTCCTGAGAGAATCAATACTAACAACGAGACACAATTTATTAGGAAGATCTTTACTTCTTTCTGTAAAGATTTTTATATTCATCTTATTCATACAGATGACACCCATCCTCAAGAGAATGGGCAAACAGAAGTTACAAATCAAACAATTCTGAAATGGATGAAGACACGCCTAGGGAAGGCTGGAGGGCAATGGGCTGAAGAACTCCCAAATATCCTCTAGGCTTATTGGACCACTTCCATAACTCCCACTGGAGAAACCCCGTATAACCTCTATTTTGGTATAGAAGTAGTCATACTAATTTATATCAGAGTCCCGAGCAATAGAGTTCAAACTTTTGACTTCAATAACAACGAGGAGAGGCTCCGAGCAAATTTAGATCTCCTCCCTGAACTAAGAAATGAAGCCTCACTCAGGACCGCTGCATACCACAAAAGGATCGCTCGTCACTACAATCGGAGAGTGAGACCTCGACCGATCTCTATTGGAGATTTAGTTGTGCGAAGCATTGAAGCCGCTGGAAAAGGCTCTCAGTGTAATAATCTCTCCCTCCTCTGGAAGGGCCCTTATTTGGTGGCGGCTATGGTCAAGCCTGGAACCTTCAAACTAAGGGATGCTAGGGGATAGGGGAAAAATGTTCCCCCGAACTTGGAATGTAGGCAACCTTCGCAAGTAATATCAGTAGGAGTTGATACTACTATTTTTTTTGATGTTATGTTGTTAGTAGTATTTGTCTTACGTTATGTCCCCTCAAGTAGTTATGCTTTATATCTTTCAAGTTTTTCGTACACCCTTTGTGTGTTGATTGTGGAAGAACTCTTTTTCTATATCCCTAAATTATACTAGGGAATTACTATACTGTCTTAAATAATACAGTAATAAGATGTTCACTTTGTCGTGATACTACCTCTTCAACTCAAACTCTTTTTCTGTGATTCGAGAAATACACAATCTATATTGTATCTCAATCACTAGGCGATCAATCCCAACGGGATATGTTCTGACCTCTTCCATACAGGTTAAAATCATCAAGCAAATGCTTTGATTAACAACTCGGATAAGTTAGGATATCCAAGGAGGATATCTCTTATATTCACTTAAGTCAAAAAGGCTACCAAAATATTTGAGTAAAATTCATATACATGTGAAAAAGAGAAATATCTTTTTATATATCACTGAAATATCAAGTACATCATATGAAATTAGCAACACCAAAAATACACATATAATCACTAGAAAAAATAAAAAGTGATACAAACAATATCAGAATAATCCTATAGGATCTCAATATCATCTTCGTCCTCCTCTAGAGAAAAAGCATGCTGCAACTCACTTTCTTATTCTTCACCACCAGAGTCTGAAGAAGGATCACCAGAAGCATGGCTAGGAGTCAACCCCTCGATCTTTACTCCAGTCTTACACTACACTACACGTACACCCTTCATAAAACCTCTAATGAAGCCATCCTCTATTCACTCTGCCTCCAAATCCTTCACCTCCACATCATAAATGTGTTTACGAGCCTCCTAAACGTAATCCTTAATAATTATCTTGAAGGCATAAGATTTCTTGAACTCTTCTATGACTGTCGACAGCAACTGCTGGGCTTCCTTCTCTGACAGCATACTTTGGAGCATCTTATTCTCAGCTTCAAGGATTTGCTGATCTTTCGCCTACTAGTTGATCATCGCTTGAGCATCCACCAACTCTATATACAAGCGATCCATCTGCTCGTTTTGTGAGGAGGCTGAACTTATCTTGTTTGACAGCTCTGCTCTACACTCTCCTAACTGCTCCTCCACTACTTGCAACTCCTTCACTTTACTGTCATATTTTTTCTTGTATTCCCCCTGAAGGTATTTAACCTTCATAAATTTGTTGTTCCAATCATCCAAGACCTTATTCATCTCAAGCTGGAAATCAATATGTTGTTCCAAATGAAGCAATAAAAATATGTAAAAAATATATCCTCAAATATATGTATATATATAAACGGAAAGAAGAAAAGGTGAACTCACCATCTCCTCAGCCCGTCGATGACCAATGCACTTATGTTTCAAAACATCTTCTGGAATGTATGACTTAGACGGAGAGAAGCGAGGATTTTTGCTGGAAACTATCAAAATTTCATCTGCCTTCTTCTTCTTTGGAGCATGCAAATCTCCTTCACTCCATGGTCGCTTGGAGTGATTCTTTTGTGGAACTACCTCCGGAACTTTCGCGGATCTCTTTAGCATTTGTGCATGCGATCTTCCTACTTGAGTAGATAATCCAACCTATAACAAGTATTCTTCATCTATATATCTACTCGAATAACACACCTCATAATATAGGGTGTCTAAATCAGGAAGCTTCAGAATCTTCAATAAATCTTCTGCTCCAATATGAAGAGGTACGGGTAACTCCCTCAACTTCCCCCATTTTTCTTGAAGATTCTAATCATTTTGCACATAAAGAAGTCACTAATCCAACCTTTCGATGAGTCTCAAGTACGAATATCCAACCACTTGGATCTGAAAGAGACACGACCCTGCACATCACTAAAGAGATGCCCCATCCGAAAAAGGCATTCTGAAGAAAGTACCACTCCACGATCTTTAAAAAGTACAGTCATGCCCATTACGATCGACATGGCCCTATAGGAAAATTGAGATAAACTCACTCCGTAGATTGTCAGAATATCAATCAATTCAGAAGATGGTGGAAACCTCAGCCCCACTTGTAAACTGAATTCGTACACCGTCACATATCCCGGAGGAGGAAAATGGCCACGATCAGATCTTGTCGGCACCTTCATCAACAGATCATTAGGAAAATGAAATTTTTTCCTAAAGAAAATGAAAGAATCGTCAGTAATGGTGGAAATAACATCGTCAGCCTTCGGTGTCTTATGAGTCTTCTTTGAACCTTCAGATCGATGCATAGGATGATATTTCTTGGTTGGAGGATCTCTTTCAGATGTGTGATCACCTATTTCAATTCCCTTATTAAAGGGGCGCAAATCTAAGTAGGGAAAATAACATAAGAAAGATAGCAGAAAGCCTCCAGATTAGGAAGAAAAATGGGAGAGAAAGAAGGAAGAGGAGAGGAAGTCTCTAACTTCTATATAAGAGAAGGGGTGCTGAGTCAAGTAGGGAAACTCACCTACTCAAAAACAGAAAAAAGACTCAACTGTCAGAGAGCCAGAGGGAGAAGAAGAGAAGGGATAATTTTTCTATAGGCATTAGGGGTCTATTTATATTTTTTTGTGAGAGAAAAGGAAAGTTTTTAGAGTTTTCTGGCCTTTTTTATTTTTCAAATTTTTTTTTTTTTTTTTAGAATTTTTTTGAGATTTTTTGCAATTTTTGGGCCCCACACGATTAAAAAAATCATAAAACCGGCTAGCTGCCGAGGGCTCTAGGGGGCGCGCCTTTTCATGCATCACGCGGGCATCGCCGTCGGCGGCAAGCGGCGGGAAGTGGCCGGTAGGCCGGTTCGGCCGCCTACGCGTGTCCAGGCCCAATTTTCGGCCCGAATGATCCGAATCGAACATTTTTGGGATTCCCATACACGTTTTCTGAGGTTCTGGACTCGATTTTTACACTCTTGAAGCTAACCAGGCCTCTATGATCAAGTTTGAGTAAGCTATTGATTTTTGGAACGTAATGTTTTGCGATTCAACTAGTATAAAATGTCGACGCATATATTTTTGGACTATTGGAGCTTCGACGTTCGAAAATAGGGGGACAACTGATATAGTAGATTTCGGTGTTTTTACCGGCAGCTACCCAGCCGTCCGATTGCTGTAAAAAAACCTTCATTCGACCGCTGGGAAAAGTACCGATGGCTAAATCGCGGTCACAACCGAAAGAATTGTTGGCGGTGTGTATTGCCGGCATGTGGCCGGACTACCGCCGGATGCCGTCGGTCAACCGCCAGAAAAATTTGGCGGTTATAGTATATTTCGGTGGCGTCAATTAGCTATCTGGTATCGAATTTTCCGGCAGCTAAACTACCGGTTAGCCGCCGAAAACCTATAGCATCTGAAAAAAAAAATTGACAGCCTCCCCTCTATTTGAGAGATTTTCACCCTAAACTCTAAACCTGCACATAGAGCAATAACAACAAGTTTGGGCAACACGCCACTATTGTCAATCACAGTAATAATCACAAATATCTTCATAAGTTAAACAAAACAAAATAATAAATGAAGCTAATGTTCTAAGTTCACAAGTTCTAAGTTTAATAAGTTCAACCAAATAAGTTTACAATCAGATCATCATAAGTTCATCAAACATAAAAAAAGTGCTAATCCTCGTCTGTATCTTCGCTATCTGGAGATGCATATGGTTGCTCTATCTCTTACACTTTCTTCCTTTGATTTGTTGCAAATCTATATTCATGTCTTATATTTTGATGATTGACAAACACTATTAATTCTTTTGGACTGCCTATTATTTCTAACTTTTAAGGAATCAAAGATCGAAGGAACAAACAAAGCCAGTTCAAGATTGCGTAGGTCAGGGTTGAGTCAGTCTGTAATTTGCTTTTTCTCTTCTTGAGTTTATTTGTAATGTTCAAAGATACTGATGCTAAGTAACCCTACACACACACTTGAGAGACTTAGAAATTCTGTTTTTACTCAAATCAGCCAGGACGATATTTACATCGTCCTGGACGATCTGGCTTAAAACAGAAATGCTAATCAAGAATTCTTAATTAAGGCGGCCGTCATTAACAGATCGGCCTGGACGATATGTGTATCGGCCAGGATGATAAGCTCAAAACAGAAAGAAATTGCCGCTATAAATAATTAATGTATTATGTATTTTTTGTAAACGGCCAGGACGATGTTGGATCGGCCTGGACGATATTTTATAATTATGCCTTAATTGATCAGACAAATCAAGGAAGTAATTAAGGATGATTGATACGATCATATCGACCTGGACGATCTCAGGATCGGCCGGGCCAATCTGTTCAAAAACCTTAGTTACTCCTGGACGATAAATATCGACCAGCTTGAATTCAGGGCGATGCTCTGGACGATTTTCCTCTGATTTGTACTGATTGGCCGGGACAATCGTGTGATCTTCCTAGACGATCAAGCCAATTTTAAATCATCCATCTTGCATTCAGGGCGATGCTCTGGCCGATCTTCTAAGATTTGTACTGATCGGCCAGGACGATGTCCATATCGTCCTGGACGATATTGTCGGTAACTTGCAAGTAATGAGCTCCTTTGAAGCTCTTCTATTTAAGAGCTCTTGTTCAACATTTCGAACAATCTTTTGCTGCTGCCTTGACATGAGAAGACATTGAGGAGAGAAAGAGAGAGAGGGAGAGAGAGAGTATCTTGTGAGGGGGAGCTTGTGAGGGGATTCACAAGGGTTGCTTCAAGGATCGCTCTACTTCTTCTTCGTCTAGAGTTTCTCGTCCTTGGAAGGGTCGGTAGAGGTAAGGATTCAGCATCTGATTGTGATTCTTTGCCAGCTTCAGGAGGAAGCAAAAGGAGATAGGTTCTCTGCCTTGCCGGGGTGGCAAAAAGAGGTTCTTCGTAAAGGCTTCTCTGCCTAGCTGTGGGGGCTAAAGAAGAGTCGCGATTGTAGTGCAATACTCAGAGGGCACCTCCGGGGAGTGGACGTAGGTCGAGTTGACAGAACCACTATAAATCTTTGTGTTCTTTTTTCTTGCTTCCTCACTTTAATTTCCGCACTTATTTTTTGTGGTGTGATTTTGGTTTATAAGATTTTACTTCTTTATGAAAAGAAAATTTTTAAAATACCAATTCACCCCCCCCCCCCTCTTGGTTAGCTTGGTCCAGTTCTATAGGGCTTACCATCCCTAACAAACTTTCATGATTTTCATCTCTGTAGGATCGCAGCTCTGCTTGCATTTCATTTTGAACATTTCTCATCTCTTCAATCTATCTAGTCAGCGTTGTAACCCTCTGGCTTACGGTTTCTTCAGCTCTACTTGGATCATAAAATGCTTAGGTGGATGAACTGCCCTCATAAGCATAGCCTTGTGAATCCAAGTCATATACCCTCCCCCTTTGTATTCCTCCAATAACATCTGACCATGTATGATACTCAGAAATCTAGGTCGATCCTGAAGATGATCCCTCACTAGTGCACTGACGACTTTCCCGATCTTGTACAAAATCATCCTGCAAGAATAAATCCATAAAATATATTGATATTACAATTAGTTTTATTATAACAAATTTTTATTCCTAAACTTTAAAAATATATACTCACATGAGCCTTCTTAGCGTTTTCATCAACCCACTGACGGTTAGCTTCATGTTGATGAGTTCTCGTATGCAACTCCGGTGGTGTTGGCTCCTGACCAGGAAACTCTTTCTAAAAATATAAGATATAGTTATAATAACATAAATATATTTAATAAACTAATTTAAAGCTCTTACTAAACATGGTCTAAGTTTCATATGAGGAACATATCCACAAGTATGAAGAGAGCTTCCTAAACCTCCATAGTCAGTGCTTTATTCTGTTTATTCTGCTATATTATTTTTGTGAACTCAGGGGTCACCGAAGCTTTACTCAAATCAGCCTATATGCCCTCTCCAATCCATATTGGATGCTACCCATACTTTCTAATGCTCGTAAACATGTCCCTGAGATGGGTTGCTCCTCTCTTCTCAAAATTTGTTCTGATCCTCATGCTATGCTCAGGCAATCACTTAAATTCTTTCAGTAAAAATTTAGGCATAACCAAAAATATTAATACAAATTACATCAAATATTTGAATTCATATAAAATAAGTATACCTGAAATTCTCCAAACCACATATCCCTAATCTCCTTTGGGATCTTCTTTCATGAAAAGTAAGGAGCATCGTATTTGTTCTTTATAATATCCTAGATCTTGGGAGTATGTGGCATTAAAGGATTGAAGCTGCAGGTTAGTTTTTTTATCAATAATATATAATATATCAAAATAAAATAAACTTAATAACATAAACTGAAGTTACTTATCGCCATCAGGCTCAATATATTGACGGTTATCTACTACAGTTGTATGATCCCCAGCACCAATCTCTGCTGGTCTAGATGGTCCACCGTGTTCTGGCTGCACTGAATATGGGTAATAATATGGGTGGGGGTAAGGAGGGTAAAGACCAGTGGATAGACCTGCTGTTTGTGATGATGGTGGGGGGTAATATGGATAGAATGGTGCTGCTTGTGCCTGATCTTGAGAGGGAAAGTGAGGACTCGTCGACGGAGGAGGGAAGCAGCAAAGGAAGGGTGGTGGTACAACAGCAGGTGGATCTGACTGACCCTGACCCTGCTCACTCGGGGACTGCTACTGACTCCTAAGTGGTGGTGGTGAAGGTATAAATGGTGAAACTGATCTCTGTCCCTCACTTTCCTCAGGCTGTCTGGGTCTGTTAGAATTAACACTCAACTTTTTTTTAAGAGAACTTTGAGGCAAAAGATGTACGAGGATGATCGTCACCTGAAGCCATCTACATTAAAAGAAGTAATTAATAAAGCATTGTAATATATAAAAATAAATAATACATAATACAAATTACTAAACTACAAAAAAAAAGAAGAACAAAATACAAAATAAAGTAACATTTTCATTGCTCAGAATTTAAAAAGTACAATTCTAAATATTATAAAAAGTAAAATTCTACAATTCTAATTTATAAAAAAGAAATTCTAAATTATAAAAACTACTCAGAATCAGAAACATTTTTATTACTCAGAATTCAAAAAGTATAATTCTATAAGTACATAACTATTCAAAAATATTATAAAAAGCAAAATTCTATAATTCTAAATTATAAAAACTACAATTCAAAATTACAAAAACTAATTAGAATCAGAAACATTTTTATTGCTCTCCAGGGTATCTTTACTTTCATCCTCGTTCTCACTTGATGAGCTAGTTGAACTATTAACATCTTCTAACTGCATTTCAATACTAAGTGTTGTAGTTGGCATCTCCTCTATTTCAACAGGCATACAACTTGACCTTTCATCCTCTTGATGTGCAGTTGTTACAATGTATTGTTGATCAATTATTCTCCGTGCTTTTTGTTTTTATGATAGCTAGCCAATCTTGTTTATCCCTACGACCACTGGGATATTTGCTGAAATAAACTTGAATAGCTTGACTTGTTAACACAAATGGATCAAACTTCCCGTATTTTCTACTATATTTTACATCGACTAAGCACCCTCATCTCTGCAACACTTAACTTAGTATTTTACATCGACTAAGCACCCTCATCATTGACCAAGATTCGGCACCATAAAGCATTGCATATCTCACCACCATCTTATAGAATTTTCCCTAAAGTTTGAGGGGGACTTTTCTATCACACAATAAGCCTGATTCATGCCTCCATTTCAACCATCCAACTTGAATTGTGCTGATAATATCCCCTTTTATTTCACCATCACTCTAAACAAAAGATCTAAGATATCTAAAATGTGTACTTTTATTAATTACTTGATCGCCCAAAGTCATAAACCCCTCACTAGGTCTATTACTACTAAAATTAAACTCCATATATTCAGTTTTAGATCTACTCAAGCGAAACCTTTAGACTCTATAGTTGACCTCCATAATTCAAGTTTACCTTCAACTCCCTCTCTAGTCTTATAAATATGTAGAATATCATCAACAAAAAGCATACAAGTAGATACATCCTCTCACAAATATCTACTTAAAAAATCCATGACTAAAACAAAAAAGACATTGGCTACATCCTCTCGCAAATGTCTAGAGAGAACAACCATGACTAAAGCAAAAAAATATTGACTTAAGACTGATCCTTGATGAAATCTAACCCAAATTACAAACATCAACAAGTAAAATATCAAAAAAAGCATACAATAACGTACATCCTCTTGCAAATGTGTAGTGATAAAATCCATGACTAAAGCAAAAACATATGGACTTAATTAGAGATGTTCCTTGATGTAATCCAACCGGAATAACAAAAAATGGAGCCTAAAAATTAAAAATTTAAACCTCCGATCAAGGAAGGCGACATGCACGGGATCGGTGAGAGCCCATTGGGATTACAGTGGGGAGCTAGTCGACGACCAGAAGGACCTCGTCGGCGGCCTAAATCTTCTCGGTCGCGAGATGGCGGGCGGAAGAGAGGCGGCGAGCGCAACGCAGGGGAGAGAGAGAGAGGGATATGGAATGAAATGGGAGGCTCAGGATGGTTGATTTTTAGGGATTTTTCCGGCGGCATTCTGGCGGCCCAAACCGCCAGTATTAAAATCACTTAACACCGACGGTTCTAGCTGTCGGTAAGGCGCCGATAATTTTAAATACCGGCCGTTGAACTAGCGGTTTCTGGGCCGCCGTTATTCCTGACGGCTTATCCTTGCATAACGGCCGAGTAGGCCACCAGTAATAACTGGTGGTTCGATCGCCGGGTAAGCCGCCGTTACTATCGGGGGCTGGACAACCGCCGGTAACCAATGAATTTTCTGTAGTGGGGATTGCTAGGTGAGGGATCTAAGTGAATGAATATATATATGTTTTTTTTTTAAATAAATAAACTTTCTGACCCACTACGGTGGAGCCCAAGGGCCCCTGCACTACTTGACTCATTTATTTCCCCAAAATCCCAAAAGCTCAATGCCACACTATTGCCCATCTCAGTGCCACACCGCTCCCATATACCAATTTATAGAATTTTAGGGAATTTACATTTGGGGTTATTACAAATATGCAAACTATACTTGTGGCATAGGTTATATTAGGTGTGGTGCAAACCATAAAAAAATAAGAATTTGTCGGTTGCACTTGCATATAGAGTTATAATTATTTACCTTTGATTTTCCTCAACTGTTTGAGACTATGGAATATAAAGCCTAAACTATGAGCCCAGCTGTGATAAAATTGATTTGGTTGTGTACATTTCAAATTTCTTAAGAGTTTTTCAGATATATTTGTGTTGGGATAAATGCATGCATCAAGCCTTTATATTTTCTCTTATTATGTCTATCTCAATTGTATGTTTGGCCTCACCTAAATCTTTCATCTCAAAGGTTACTAATTAACATCTTTAACTCTGCTATCTCTATAATGTTGTCATTTGCTATAAGCTTATCACTGATGCAAGGAAGTATAGTGGTAAGAAGTTAACCATATTAGAAATGGTCAGTGCAAGGTTATCTAAGGACGTCACAATATTCCATGACATAAGTAATAGTTTGTGAAATGACCTCCTCTGCTGCTACTTATGCCTGCTTTGTGTTCACATTTTGCCTTAAATTATGAGTCCTTTAGTTGTTGGCTTTATTTTTTTCTCATTACATTATGTTGCTTTCTTATATATTTTATCTGTTGTTGTTCGTTGTATTCTGAGCATCTCACAGGGCTCTCTACATTTTACTTTGTACGTACCACACTTGTAATTTATAACCTTCTACATTAATGAATTGTGCTTTGCCCCTAATTTCCCAAAAAAAAAAAGTTGTTAGAAGAAATATAAGGTTGCTCTTTGTCATATGCATACAAATATGTTTTTAGCTATTATATACAGACAGTAAAACAACAACCAAAGTAGAAAAAAGAACAGTGACAGAAAGGAGAAGTCTTGAAAGAGATTTCAAAAAGAGAAAAAAGATTCGTAAGTGTTGAAAGTGACATTTGATAAATACAAACTCTAGTAATGTAGTAATAATTTCAAATTTTATTCTTTCTAACACTTTCAATCTAAAGTTCTTATTTATTAAATTTTGCATTCAACACATATGAATCTTTTTTTTATCTTTTCAAAATCGCTTTCAAATCTTCTCCTTTCTATCTCTGCCTATTCTTCTACTTGGTTGTTTTTTTGCCATTTGTATATAATAGCTTAAAACATCTTTGTATGCATATGACAAAGGGCAACCTTATATTTCTTCTAACAACCAAATTTTTATAAACATACTATAAATTGATGGTATCATAAATGGCGATGACATCATATACAATGGCTAGCTTATTTCTTTTTTTCAAGTTTTGGAATAATTTTAACAAAATTTTAAATGATATTTTGAGATTAAAATGAATGAATCTATTAAATCCCTCAAATGTCAGATATAATATATATAACTTAAACATTGTGAAAATTATCAAAGCTCTTTCTCAAATTCTCTTCATTATTCTTTCTTCAGTAAATTTAAAGGTTGATCAAAATTTTACTTCAAATTTAGTTCATACTAAGCCACATCATTTGTATTCTCCTTAATCATCAATTCAAAACGTTTATTCATAGGTATGTCCTCATATATAATAAAACTTGCTTCCATAACCTATTGAGATTTGTATAGAAGAAATTTATACAGGGATTAGGCATTGGATTAATGATCCTGATCTTCATGATGGCAAAAGGTTAAGTGGACATCACAAAATGTAAGAACTGCTTGCTTTCTTTTTTTTGGTATCATCAACTTAGGCTTCGTTTGATTGAAAGTTTTTGGTGCTTATTCCGTCTTAAAACTAGAAATTCATTTCTTCTTTATTGTTTGGTACGTTAAATCAAGTTACCAATAACTCCTTTTGTTTCATTTTTCTGCTATTTTGAAAAAGCTTTATATATATATATATGCTTCTCCATTAGAAAACTCTATTTTGTGAACCAATGTTTCTTAAAACTGTCTTTTACAAAAGTACCAAAAAAATCAAAGGAAGCCTTAATGTGATATCATCAAAGGTATCACAAAAATAGAAAGTTGGTTTCCAAAAATTTATTGCACAAATTGGTCTTTATGTTCGGCATAGACTTTAATTTTTAGGAATGTAAGATTATATTTAAAGTCTAACAAAAGGAATAGAATTTGTCAGTTGGTCTTGAAATTTTTATATCATAAATATAAGATAAAAGATCAATTGAGATGGAATGATATTTGATCAAAAATAAGATATTATTATAATAGAAATATTTTTTATTTTGTTTTCTTAAATATAGAAACAAATCTCACATAATATATTTTATATATGGGATTTCACAATAGGAGAGATATTAGAATAAACTCCTCTCATGAATCATCCTTGAACAACACTAGACGGGATAACTTCGGACATTTTCTACTCTCAAAAGGACCATTTCAGCTTCTTTGAATTTTTTATTAGAAACATCAAACTTTTTGTAAGCACCCAACTAACGAATGAAAACTAAGCCATATGGAGTTCTCAAATCCTAAAAAAAAAATTGATCGAATGACTTTGAAAGCTTTCTCAATAATACTACCCCTAACCCTCAAAACTCATGTTAAATGAAGTTGGTCTTCTAATTCTCACCCTAAATTATTCTTCATAACTCTTTGACAAAAATCTTGTCACTATATTATACTCCACTATAACTACCCGAATCATCTTTTATGTCTTGAACTTCACCACACGCTTTGAAATTTAGACTACCCTTGTTCACCAATTACCAGCTAACAATCACTCTTAATTTATCCAACTCGGAACTCTTTTAAATCAAATTAAGCTATCATCAACAAACTTTAAGCCATGGGATCCCTTATAGATTAAGAAGACATTGTCCTATTTTCCTCCATCATATCAAGCATCTGAAATTTTCTTTCATATCAAACTCACATCCATTAGTCGTGATGTTTTATACTCACTCCTTTGTAGTGTGGAAATCAATTTTGCAACCAACAAACTTAAACTTCAATTAACCATAGACCCAAAACTTGCTTTCACTTCTAACCTTCTAATTTTCTTGTGTATGAAGCTTGTAACTTGGGCAAGAGCCATAACTATCTTTCTCAGGGATCCATAGATAAAAATACAAACCAATAGAATTTGTTCAATCAAACATTTGCATACCTTTGTTGGCTCCATCTATTCAAATTTATTGATATAATGTATCTTTTATCGATGATTTTTTCTATTATTATTGGATCTTTTCTAAGATAAATAAATCAAATAAAATGACAAATTTTCCAAGTTTAGAACTATTGCTGAAAAATAATTTGTAACTGATATAAAGATTCTACACATAATTGGTGGGAAATGATGGATGTGCAAACTCCACTCTCCTAAATTTTATAGCTATTGATAATATCAATCATTAATTATACTGCAAAAAGATAGTCGACCAACCTGCTGTTAAAGAATGCAAGCGTCAAAACCTTATTGAAAAAACTCAAACCCTTCCCCTTGAAGCTTGGCTACCCTAAAATTTTGAGCCAACACTCTTGAGTTTCCAATTACCCTCTAAGAATCACTCTTTAGTTTAGAACTGGTGTTAAAGAATGCAACCATCGAAACCTTATTGACAACACTCAAACCCTTCCCGTTGAAGCTTGGCTACCCTACAATTTTGTGCTAACACTCTTCACACTACCACTTTCCTCTTAAATTTCCTCCCATCCTCAAATAATAAGTTTAGATCTCCTTATCAACTCAGCACAAGCCAATGACTTACACTCACCTTGAAGTTTTTGGCTGCACCTACAACCCTTGGCTTCACTTCCCACTACTCACAAATGTTTTTCCATGATCAACGTACTTGACATGTTTTTGTAGGCTACTCATCTATTCACAAGGCATACAATTGCAATAATACTTACAATAACAAAGTCATAGGATGGTCACAACACGTCAAATTTGATGAAAATACTTGCAAAAATTCATTTTTAGCAACCTACACCAACTATCTCAAAAATAACACTTATCTCCAATCGTCCACTCGCACTCATCATTGCATCACAATTAACAAAATGCTCCATGCCATCAAATCATCATTGTTGCTTGTATTTTCCTAGTCATGTAAAATTATCAGGTGCGGTCACCAGATGCCGTTCATAGGCCAATCAGGATCCGCTACGTCACCAATTCACTACGTACTGTCACTGTGTACCGCAATATATCGTTTGATGTGGTGCATCCTGATTGACCTCCGGACGATCCGGAGCCTACATGTAATAATTTCTCCTACTCATATATGGTGTACTCAAATCCACTTCCCTTTTCTCCTGAAACTACATACTGCAAAAAAAAAAAATCTATGCCCAAGCCTCCCTCTAAATAACTATAAATATTATCCTTTCTTTAAATATATATACTAATAATAGATCATTTATACCTATCAATTGAATTATTTTTGAAAATGACATTCAAAGGAAAACATAGATAAAGTTAGTCGAAATAATAAAAAATATATATATTATCGAAAATGGCAACATAAATATATTCTAAAAGCAGTAATTAATTATAAAAGTGATATCAAAATAGACATTAAGCAGTAATAAAGCTAATCAGAATGGACCAGACGAAAGCGGGATCGCTTTCACGGGATAGGACGAATTGGTTTGTATTTTCGTCTTTTTCTTCATTCACATTACGGACAATAGAGAAGATTTGGTAGGACGGCATTTAGAATAATGGATAACTTGAAATAAAAGGTCATATTACTAAAATCTAAAACATTTTTGGAAAGTCTTGGTTTCATTATTAATTTGGAAGGGTCGTGAATCAATTAATCATAACAAATCTGTAGAAGAAATTATTTTGAGATTTTTTAGTTTGGGTGCTTAGAAAGTAAAGATTGAAGGGTTATATTACAAAATTGTTTTCTCCATTTGGGGATTTTTCTTCAATAAATCTCAATAGCACTATTAAGAAACCAAATACTCTGCTAGGGTTTGCCCGCGGAATAAACATACTACTCACTATGTTTTCCTTGGTTTTTGGATTTCTGAAGAAGAAATTCAAGCCCTAGCCGCTCCTTTTGAATTTGGTTTGATTGATAAATTTCCTTTCGGTCAGCCTGTACTGGACCCTATTCGGAAAGAAAATTTTCAACCTAAATCTCTCTAGGGAATTCTCTTTGACCGTTTTGGACCCTTGACAATTTTTAATCAAGCTTTCTAATGATTTAGATTAAAGTAGGATCTTCGCTCGTAGAGAATATTATTGGATACTAATCAAAAAAAATTTCAACCTAAAGCTCTCTAGGGAATTCTCTGTAACCGTTTTGGGGCCCTTGACAATTTTTAATCAAGCTTTCTAATGACTTAGATTACAGTAAAATCTTCGCCCGTAGAGAATATTATTTGAGCCAAGGTTTTAAAAATCGGACCGGACCGGCCATTTCAACAGGTTGAATTGTGAACTAGTAGGCCGGCCGATTCGGTTCCCTCTCAGAATCATTCTTGAAGAATATTGCACAAAACATGCGTAAACTGCCGGTCAAACTGTTAATCGGAAAGTCGGCGCCGGTTTTCAAGAATCACACTGTTCAAATAACGTTTAGGCAGACTCACACATACATTAAATCTCGAACTCAAGACCTCTTAATTGATAGCTTATGCTCCCGACCAATCAATTATGTTGCAGTGAAATCAATCCCTCATAATGACTTCTTTATTTCAAGTCCTCCGTCACTTTCAAGTTCCCTGATTCCAAATGCTATCCCACCTACTTTTCTGTTTTCTCTATTGTCTGTAATGTGAATGAAGAAAAAGATGAAATTATAAACAAGTCGTCGCATACCATCCATTCTGATTAGCTTTATTACTGCTGAATGTCTATTTTGATATCATTTTCATAATTAATTACTGCTTTTAGAATAGGTTTATGTTGCTATTTTCGACAAAATCATATTATTTATAATATATATTTAAAGAAAGGCTAATATTTATAGTTATTTGTTAAAAGAAATAAAACAAAAAAGAAAAATAAAGCTTACTAACTTTCAGATACAGAGTATTTCTTCATGAAAAGAAGATACCAATTATTGTTTTCTCAGGCCCATAAGTGCTACCTTAAGAGGTAGTGATATTATTTATATTTTCCTCCTACTACAAGGAGGCTACAGGACTAATATGGAACTAAAAAAACTACTAGCGGCTAATTAGGGGTATCAATTTTGAGTCACGGATCAGGTTCGGGTCGAATTCAAAACTAACTCGACACTATTCGGGTCAACCTGAATGGGTCACTGGTCAGTTTTTCGGACCCGAACCCGACCTGCTTCGGGTTCGGGTCAACCCGACATGACCCGAAAGCGGTGTCGGATATCTGTAGTGGGATGCTGGCGGCTGGACAGCTGGACATGGAAAACATGTAAGCAGGCACGCGGCGCGGTCCTGGACGCGGCAAGCTGGGCTCGCCCGCACGCGGGCTTAGATGTGTTGGCTTGGATATGATCAACCGGAGCCAGTCACGCAGACCTCGGGACACGCAGTCGCAGACACACGGGTGACGGCATGATTGGGCACAGGCAGCGGTGGGATAGCGGGGCAGGGGAGGGCAGGCGCAGTCACGTGACAGCTCAGTCAGCAGGCAAGCGGGGGTCATGCGGGGTTTGCCACGGGCAGGCGCAGCTGTGGTCACGCGGGCAGCACAATCAGCGGAACAATCCATGCCATTTCCGTGGTTCCGAGTCAATCCAAACCTAATCAGATTTTTGAAACAGGTCAAAACTCTAATCCAAACCCAACCCGAACTCTGAAATTTCCTTGTCATGCTAAGGTCTGCTTTTCGGGTCATGTCCAATATTGACACCCCTATGACTAACAACCCCAAATATCAGAAACGAAATAGAGCTATATATATATACAACCTACTAGCTCCTGCATCATTCTATCGGGATAAGAGGAATTTATGGTTTGTAGTAAGAGGTTAAATCAGCAAGGTTAAAAATGGTTGATACATCCGGGCAACGCTAATAGGTAAGAGTTGTAATTGATCTTCTTGACAACCCGAAATGTTCCATTAGCTTTAGGCTTATGCTGTCCATATGATCAAGGAGGAAACCATTCCTTCCCCAAATGAATCCGTACAGGGTCCCCTTCAACACAACCTTCTTCCTGGATTTGTTGGCCTGAGCTTGATAGCGACCATTTTGTTTTGTAATTTTGTCTTGAAATTGTTTAGGTAACTTCTTGATTTCTAAGCTTCATTGCTCCCCATCAATGTTGCATGGGGTTCCATGCACCATTGACATTAAGTCAAGAGATGTTATTGGGTTTCTTCTATAAATAATTGGGCAATTTTTTAAACTAAGTATCATTTAAATTATAATAAAGCAATTAACCAATGAAAAAAAAAAAATTTAAACTCGCCAAAGTCGCCCGTTGAACAGGTAGACTGATTTATGGAATGGTTAAAAATAAATTCTATTTTAGCCAATATTAAATCCCACTGTTGAATGTTCTTTTCAACAAAGCAATGCAATAAATTGCCCAAGCTTCTATTGATTTTCTCTATTTGGCCATCTATCTGGAAGAGCTGATGAACTGAATTGTTAACGGATTCTCAATTTGTCCCTTAGAATTTTTCAAAAATGGTTCAAAATTTTAACATCTTGATCAGATGTGATTGTCTTGGAAATCCCATTCAACTGACTATTTCAGTGTAATATAGATCTGTAATATGCATAGCATCAAGGGTCTTGTTGCATGTCACAAAGTAGACCATTTTTTAAAATTGGCTCGACTACCATCATGTTTGAATTTTTTTGGCATTGGGTGTGTGGAAAAACCCAACAGAAAGTCAAGACTAACATTGTGAATATTTTTTGACCTAGGACAGTCAAAAATTATTGTTGGAGTTATTATCAATCAAAATCACAAACGTCTTTGTCATAACATTTATATTATTGTGTTTTAGTTTCACCAATTTTTTCATAATTTTGGGAATTATGTGAAATTTCTTAAGAACTTTGTTCTTTTCAGTATAAGTTGGGAATTTGAGACCGTTAGATATCCGTTTTACAATCCGATTTTATTAAAGTGTTTTAAACATGTTTAATTAATTTGTGAATATTTTTCATTAAGTTTTGGATTCCTAATTTAAAGATATAAAATGATTTATACAATTTTAAAAATAAATAATTAAAATAATTACCTAAATACCTTTTAATATTTTATTATAAAATAGTATTGCACTTGAAAACCTTTTAAGAAAATCCATTTCCCTGTTTATCTTCGGCTAATGGAGAAGGGGAAGGAGGAATTGAGTGAATAAAAGATGAGAAAGAAAATAGAAATTCATTTTTGGATCACTTTAAGTCTTTTTTGTTTGTCGGCCCAGTTGGAAAACTTATTCATCTCGAGATAGGTCACATTATGCTATCTCAATTTTCAAAAATACAAAAATTTTATCTAATTTTCCGATTAAATTTTTATTTTTGTTAGCAAAAAATGCAGATAAATTTGCACGGTTAAAACTTTCATCGCGTAACTTTTTATATGTTATAGAGATTAAGAGTACGAAAGTATTGAGTATTTTCTAGAAATTTTATAACATGAGTTTTGAAATTTGTGTTATTTTTTTAATAAAACATTATCTAGATGTTTAAAAATAATAATGTAATACAATAAAAGTCTTAAAATATTATTTTATATAATCCTTGATAATTTAATTATTTTTTTAAAAATATGCATTTTTCCCTAATAGGATTTTCTGTTTCCTACCGTTAGAAAAATTTATGCAATTCTAACATATGATCAATTTTTCCTTAACTATTATAATATGATGAAAATATGCATTTGTGATTAAATAATATCTATTATGACACTAAGGGGCTATAATCCTTTGAGATACAATGTGTCAAGGTATATTCATGTGACTATAAGACATGTTCTGATGACTATAAGCCATGTTATGTCGCCTACGGGCATATTTTGGTGCTAAAGCACAAAATGAGTCATAATGGGTCAGAATCCTTTAAGATTATGTCTGAATCCATATAATGTGATATGAACTGATCTATGAAATTAATTATAATTTATTAATTTGCTCGGTATTATTTTGTTTTATAATTGGATAATTATTATGCTCGTATTACATTTTTTAGTATAGTAATTTTTTAATTGTATTTAATTAATTTTAAATATTCTGCAAAATATTTAATAAAAGAATTTAAAATTTTAGGTAGTTTTAAGTGACCTACTAAGGTGTTGTAGCTCACATGATTTTGCTTCTAGCTTTCAGGCTCTCAAAAGGAAAGTATTTTATGGATTAGTAGTTCAAAATCAGATCTAAATTTATAGGTATTTCCCCATTTTAATTTTTGTATAGACATAATTAATTTATTATTTAATTTTATAGCCTTTACATATAACCATATAATGTATACATTTGAAGAAATGAAAAAAAAAATTATGGATGAGTTTATTTTCAGCATTTGGATGTTGTAATTACTCTGTAATATAAAGTTTATTTAAAATTAATATTGGAAGAGAGTCTAAAATATTTCAAAATTAGAACTTTGGATTTGCCAATCATAGCTCAACACGATAAGACCTGTTCTAGTTGGGTTGAGTTGTGATAAGCTTATATAATATTAGATTAATAGTATTAGAATCGGATAGTAAAATAAAGCTATAGGAATTGATCTGTAAATCTTTTAGGGTGATTTCAATTCTGTTTGGGTATTCATTCATGTATGTTCACTTTATATTTTATATGACTATAGATCTGCTAGACTCAGTAATGATAGATAGGCAGAGTTCTAATCTAGTCAGACAACTCTTATAAATAGTACTGCTCTGACAGTGGGTCTTGATACAGTTTCATAGTCTCATTCACATGTATGTTCACTTTTATATTCTCTAGTTTTAGTTGGTGGCTTCTAAAAGGTTTTATTTCGGTGGATGAGAGATTATTGTCTAAGGGCTTCAACATTATGTCTAAATGTCAATGTTGTTCTCAAGTTGAAACTCTTAATCATGTTTTCCTAAATGGGCATATAGGTAACAAGGTCTAGATCTTATTGGATAATGCTTTGGACTTTAATTTGGCTTCAAATGTTATTAATTGTTATTCTTTTTTGGATCGCTGGTGCTCCAATCAGCCTACTGACCACATTGCTATTATTATCCCTATGATAGTTTTCTGGTTATTATGGTTGGAGAGGAACAATAGTGAACATCTTGACATCAAAATGAATTGTGACAAAATCATTATTTTCCTTAAACTTAAAATCCTTCAGATGATTAATGCAAATTTACTTTTACATAAGCATTTCAAAGGTGTTATGTCTTGGACTACTATTTTTGAGATATCTTTTGATAAAGATAGTATTAGAAAATTTTTAGTGTGGTTTATTGGATTAAACCATCTTTTAACCAAATTAAATTATATATTAATGGGTCTCTTTCTAAAACTAGTGTTGGTTGTGGGGGTATTGCTAGGAACTTTAATTGAGAGATGTTTTTTTACTTTTACTAATAAAGTTTTTAATGGAAATGTGATTATTGCAGAAGCCCTGCTCTCTTACTCAGGCTTAAATTCTATTCTCAAATCAATATCCAAAATATTTGTATTGAGTATGACTATTTAATACTAGTTCACCTTTAAGAATAATTGTTGTAATAATGCTTCTTTGTTTTATACTTCTAGGAGTATTATGAACTATTTGAAGCAAGTTGAGTTCATTATCTCTCATATTCCAACAAATGGTAATTCTTGTGTTGATTTGTTGGCTGGGAAAGGTGGTTACCTTTACTCCACTGAGTTATATATTGATTTGTCCATTTTGTAATTTTTGAAAGACTTGGTGAAAATGAACAAGCTTGGTTTTCATTCTTTGAGGCATAAATGAGACTCGGTTGTCCTTCAGTTTTTGTTTTATGCTCATTTCTCTGAACATGTGTTGTAGCTCTGGTCTATTGTGGTTGTTGGCTCTATTCATTTTGTCGTAATTCCAATTTTTTTGTCTCCTTTTAACTATTGTGACGAGGTTGGTCTGGATATTCTGGTTGGTTTTTTTATGCCCTGGAGTTTTGCTGATCGCCAATGCATGGTTCTGGTTGGTTTATTCTCTGCTTGTTTACTCCTCTTTGGTTTTTTTTCTCTCTGTCCTTCTTCATCCTGTGAAAGTGTGCTTTGTTTCGTTCGGCTGCTCGTGGGTCTGCTTCCACTTCCCACAGGTTGGTGGGCTCTTGACGATTTTCCTGCATTTGATGGGTTCACTTCTGTTGTGTTGTATGCTTATCTCAGTTTTGGGGCTACTTTTTGGTTTGGGATATTGCACCTTGCTTTTATTTATTTTTTATGGCATTTAATTTTGTAAGTTGGTATGAGTCTTTGGCTCTTAGGATTTTTTGCCTTTTTGATTGTCACTCTTTTAGCCTTAGTGAGCTATCGATCCCTTTAGGGCTTGTAACCCCTTATTATTATTAATGCGTAGGTCCTATAAGGGGTCAATGTCTAAATATACCTCTAAATATTTCTATCTAAATAATCACTTTATATAAAGAGGTCAACGTCCCCCATGAGATTGTAGCTTTATACCATGTTACAAAAGAGTTCCCTAAATAATCATAGCCACAAAATGATTTTATTACACAACAACCTCAAAATGATAAATTTGTTTTCTTTTTATTTCAAAAAAAAAAAGAAGATTTAGCTTTTGTTGCACGAAATTGATTATGGCATGTTAACACCAAATAGCCTTTGATCTCATTTTCCATTTGTGTCAATCATCAAACTTCCAAATATTGCTATGACAAACTCAAGAAATTACACTATGCATAACAATCATATATCTATGTACGAAATTTCTATTGACAAGAGTGCAATATTTATTTGACAAAACACATCAATATTACTGCATTAGAGAATCAACGTGTTCTATGAATGTTTTTCCTTAACAAATTGATCAACAAACATATATTTCAGTGCACTGTGTCCAAGCAGTATAATGTGAACATTAGAATAGTAAAGCATTCCACAATAAAATGTTTAGGACAAAAAAAAGACTATAGGAAAAGCTGCAAATAAATGAGATACTTGAAATGTGTAATGCATCAACCATCTAAAATGATAAATAAGAGAAATAAGTGTCTTGATTTCATACAAGTTTTTCTTTATTTCAATGTGGAACTCATTGAATGATTCTGGCAATCTACCTTTTGAGAGAATCTACTCACAATTTATTTGATCAACAGTCACATATAAATCTCTTATAAGCCTTGAAGAGGCTAGCAATTTTGGAAAATATATAATAGCATAAGATCCATTATTATCATACAATGAGCATATTTGGAATTATGTACAAATATGTGTAAAAATAATTATTGTTCATAAAAAAAAAACTATAACAATTTAAGCTTTGCTTTCAAAAGACAAGGAATAAATTAAAGTATTCTAAAATTTAATTAAGAAAATTTTGAAATTATTTTCAAGCAAAATATTCAAATTAAAATTTCTCGATTTTAAAATAAAAACTGAGCATTTTACATTCATTGAACGGCATAAATTCTTCGCATGCTTGAAAATTATACAAGTAATTTTGAAAAATCAATTAAAGCTAATTTTGGAAGGACAATAAAAATAATTAATTACGAGAGAACTATGAGGAGAATATTTAATTGAAAATATAATTCCTTAAAATTTATGCCAATCTCATCAAAAGTACTTTAGAAACAATGAATTGAAAGATATGTCTACTAATTGTATATTGCACTATTTATTATATTTTGCGTGAAAGAAACAATAGAAAGTTTAGCTCGATTACTGTGTGTATTGTGATTCTTGGTAATAAAATTACAAGAGTTGTTAGATTAAATATTTCAAAATGGAGAAAAGGGGATTTATTAAGGGAGAAGCTGAAACTGTTATTGGCTGCGAGGTCTTAGGGTTTGGCCGGTGTTATTGATGTGTTTCCTCGAACAATACTAGTGTTTCGGGTGGTTCCATCCTGGGTCCTTAGATGCTTTTGGTTGTCGGTTTTTTTGGTGGTTGGTTTTGATCTTTTTTTTTTTTCAAAGCCTCAGTCCGAACTTTGAATTAGTGATGACTTTTGGTTGCTTTTCTCAGGTCTGGCAGGTTTTATTATATTTTGTAGTTGGACAATGATGAATTCCTACCTATGACTCTCCCCTCAGATGGTCCTTAGGAAATCAGGGGAGCCGTTGAATATGCTGCTATTTCATATGATCAATCTAATCTAATCCTGAGTCCAAGCCAAGAGATATTTTTGCTTTCACTATCCTGTTATTGGCAGCAACTCTTACAAATTAAGACAATTTTTTCATACTTCCAGGGACATTGGGAGATTTTTTGGAGCTTCTTGTTTTCTCAAAGGCTCTTCCTTTCTATTTTTGCACAATTCTCTCACCCTTGTAATTTGCTTTAGTTAATAGAATAGGCTCTGCCCCTAATTTTTCCCCAACAAAAAAAGATATGACTTGTTTCAATTATAATGAGAAGATCAGAGCCATAAGTTTAAGCTTTCATTCTGAGCAATTGTATTGGTTTTAACTTTTGCTAGACTACTGTGATTATTTTTCATTGCAAAAGCTTTTCATAGTGATTTTAAAACCTCAGGTGAAAGTGACTGTGGCTAAATGTTTTGCGACTATTCTTATTGTAAGTAGATTTTTCAATGATTTTAACCACTGCATTTTTGGGCATTTTTGTAATTTAAAAAACCACCACAAATATGGAAAATTTACTTTTTGCAGTGGTAAAATTGTAATAATTCTATATACATTACAATGGTTCATTTTTTTAACTTTTTTATAAAAATATAATGTTGTATTATAAGGCTTAAATTAATATATAATCGCAGGCTTTCCGGCGGCAAATTTTCCGCCGATAAAACACGCGTAGGAAAAATATTTCCGGCAATATTTTTCGGTGGCAAATATTTCAGGCAATTTTTCGGTGGAAAATGGCCGCTGGAAAATATCTAAATGTTTTTTTTTTTTTTTAATTTACCTGCTGCCCAGCTACCCCCGCCCCACCCGGCTGCCCTCTCGATCTCCCGCCCTGCCCACCAGGAGGCCTGCCCGCGCTGCCAGGCTGTGTGCCATGCCCGGGATTCGAACCGAGTCCACTCATTTTTTCTAAATCCCAACCATTCTGCTGAGTGGCAGAATGTGTTAGAATGCTTAATATCATTTATTTAATCTATATCATATGAAAATTATAATTAAAAATTAATAAAAAAAATAAATTAAAATTATTAACTAATTAAATTAATTAAGACGAAAATACTATGAACCGCCGGAAAGCCGCCAAAAATTCTTCTGAAAAATTAGGCCGTCGAAAAGCCGCCAGAAAATAGTCAGCCGGCAAGCCGCCGGAAAAATCTGTCGGTAATTGACGATTTTCCTGTAGTGAAAACCATAGAAGCAATCGACAAAAAATCAGCCCAATTACTTCCTACCATGGCATTTAAATTTACCCCGACCACGACCAAGAAAACGGCCTTTCTCAAAGTCAAGACAATCCGCTTCTTCCCCACTAGAAGGAGAAGAAAGGGCATCCTCTAAATAAAGCCAGTCATTTTGAAACAAAACCGAGTTTTTAACGGACTTAACCACATGATCTTGCATTTCAACATTAGACAAAACAGAAATAGGTATATTAACAACATTACCATAACCCTCAAAGTCATCGTTAGATGCTAAATCCGCTTGCACCGGATTAAACACCTGATTAACGGCCACACCACCACCAGATGGAACGAGAATGCTCAACAACCACACTAGGTGCAACAGCCTCAACCAAAACACATGGGGCATACATAGTACCCACACGAGACAAAGTTACTTTAGAATTAAAAAAACTACCAACGTCACTAGCACAAAAATGGGATGCCAGGACAGCAGGATCGAGCCCGACAACACCAGGATTCGCCAGAGGAGGCATAAACACAGGTAAATCTTCCACAGACGCAACCACCTCCTCAGCAGGAATCAAAAAATATTCACAATCTAACACAACCATAGCATTAAAGTAATTTTCCACATTCATAGATGGCACAATAGTGGAAGAAATAATCACATCCGGATTCGCAGACGGTAAAGCAATAGGAGATATGGCATCTAGATTAGGACTCAAATTAATAATATATTATTCCCTAACTCTGGCACAGAAATAGAAGGAATGTCCCCATGTAAATGGGATTTAGATAAATGCAGATGCAAGATACAACATCCCGATTTGGAATGACCTAAGGATTAACAATGCAAGCAATACAAAGGCAAATCCTCCAAAGTAATCGACTGAACATAACCCAAATTGTCTTGACCAAACCAAATCTTGTCAGGATACTGCTTAGAGACATCCAATTCCACCAAAACACGACCAACCGAGAGACGAGAACCAGAGTAAGTAGCATGATCAATTTTAAGGGGGCGACCGAAGATAGAGCCGAGGCCCTGAAGAATCATCGGAGAAAAGAGATAAGGTCTCAAATTCTGGAAAGCCAACCAAATAAGGATTATAGGAGATTTAACATCCACATCAAAAGAAGGCGACCACTTAATTAAACACATGTAACAATTGTTCACGAAATAAGAATGATGAGCAAAAACACGGCAATAATCCAAGTCATTCCCTAATTTGATCAAAACGTTCTTCGGATTCAGAACCGTAACAGAGAAATCACCATTGATTTTTAGATTGAAAAAAAAATTCGAATAGCCTCAAGGTCGGCCGGATGGTCGGAAACTTCCCCACCAACACAAAATCGAATGGAGAAGCAAGCGACGAGATTTTCGCCTCAGAAATCTATAACAAGGGAAGCCCACGATGAGTGGATATTTTAAGTTCAAGGAAAGGGGAGACCTTATTGGAAAGCGCCTCACAAAATGGCTTGGACAAAGGTTTGCCATCAAGAAAACCACCATCAATCAGACAATTACCAGCCATATAGAGCAGAAGGCACAAAAGGAAGGAAACAAATACTTCCCTGAGATACAAAACACAGTCGGAGAGCAGCACGACAGAAATCGCCTCGGAAGCCCTAACCTTAACAGAGCGCATGGGGTCTGATATTTAGTAACAATCCTGAGTAAATCCTACTCGCAATTTATATAATGGCAAGCTTTAAAAACTAGGTTAACCTTTAAAACAAATACAAACTTCTTAAATAAATGATAAGGAAGGATATCGCCTAATTAAATCTTGTCAAAAAAAAGAAGAAGAAATATTGTTGTTCTAACAATTCATCTTGCAAATTTGTCGACCGAATTAGTGCCACTAATTTCAATTATATCATCAACATCACATGCAAGAAACATCAAAGCTGCAATAAGAGGAACAAAAATCTTTCCTCTCGCCTCCATGCTCAAATGCACGCTCTTCCATCTTGATTTTATAAAAAACCCAAAGAGAAATTAAGAATAAGCTCTCGGTCTTGCACTTTCGCTAGCCTCCTATCTTGCTCGACTCTTATTCTGGCTCCTAGCTCTATGTTCATTCGTCATTTTCTCTTTTTAGTCCCACTAGCTCTTTGATACGGCGTCACAAAATTAGCTTGATCTGGCACGAATCTCGAGGCAAAAGCTAGTTGGAAACTTCAAAAATTAATTCCAATCGCACCCGAACTCCGATTTCAGCAACCTTATAGTCGAACTGAGCGTCTCGGAAATACGAACCCAACGACACCAAGATCGACCCAATACGAGCCCAAATGAGTCTGAATCAAGGGCTCAAAGTGCTGTTGGAAGGTTCAAACTTCAATTTGAGATACCAAACGGACTCCGATTTTGACGAGCTTATACTTGAATCGAAGGGCTCGACGAGACGAATCCAACGAGACCAAGATCACAGAATTTCGACATCACTAAGGCCTCCAAATGGCCAACGAACGGTGAACGGTCATAGGATTCAATATCGGCCGTCCATTTGACCACTCCCTATTCGCCCCTGATCTCACGCCTATTTACGAGCCATGCCACTCCAGAAAAATCTATAAATAGAGCCCTCATTCTTCACAATAGAGGATCCAAGCAAGAGAGAGAAGAAGAGAAGAGAAGGAAGGAGTTCCTCCTCGACAGCCGCCGGACCACCGCCGGACCACCGCAGAACCTCGCCGGACCACCGCCGAACCACCGCAGGAATCTCGTCGGACCACCGCCGGACCACCACAGGAACCTCGCCGGACCACCACAAAACCTCGCGGACCACCACCTTAAGGCCCGACGTTCATCCCCAGCGTCCTGCCAAAGACCCGACGTCTTGTTCAAGGCCCGACACTCAGTCCCTACGTCCTGCCAAAGACCCGACGTCTTGTTCAAGGCCTGACACTCAGTCCCTACTTCATGCCAAAGACCCGACGTCTTGTTCAAGGCCCGACGTTAAGTCCCGACGTCCTGCTGAAGACCCGACGTCCTGCTGAAGACCTGACGTCCTGCTTAAGACCCGACGTCCTACTCAAGGCCAGACCATCAACATCCGATCTTCCAAGTGACACTGGGACTTACACCTGACTCCTTATCTCCTACCGCCTACGGTCCTTCTGACCACTGTCGCCTACTACGGTCCGTCCGACCTCCATCACCAGACAACGGTATTTCTGACTAAGGTCTCCTGCCGACTACGGTCGCCGGCCGACTACGGTCTCCTGCCGACTACGGTCTCCGGCCGACTACGGTCTCCGGCCGACTACAGTCTCCGGCCGACTACGGTCTCCGGCCGACTACAGTTCTTCAGGCCTTTGTCGCCTACTATGGTCCTTCCGACCTCCATCAACAGACAACGGTCTTTCTAACTCCGGTCTCCTGCCGACCACGGTCCTTCAGGCCAAACAAACCTGTATATGTAACTTTTACCATGTAATGCAATCTATATGATGTATATTTGCTACATCAATCCAAGGCCTTCTCCTAAGGAAGTGCCTCATTTGTAACCGACTACAAATACTAGTGGATTCATTCAAACTGGGCTAGGCCCCGTGGTTTTTCCCCCCTTTTCAGGGGTTTTCCACGTAAAAACTTTGGTGTCTCTTATGAACGCTACACCCTCTCACTTATCTGATTGTGTGCTGGATCTTCGTACAACGCTAAGACGTTAAACTATATATTTCTCTACCGCCGCGAATATTCCAGGACGCAACACTCTTAATAAAGAGGAAAAAAATAAAATACAAAAAGAAAGAGGCTATACCATTTTTTTTTTTAAAACCCCGAACTATGCATTAAAATAAAAGGACGGAAACAAAGACCTTATAAGAGACATTCAGCTCACTACCGCTCAAAAGAGCAACAAAAGAAAAAAAAAGGAAAACCAACGAGCCAAATGTTTCCACTAGAGAAGAAAACAAAGCAACCTAATAACATGCTAATGATGCTACAGAGAAGTATCGAAAAAAGAAAGAACAAATATAAGCAATAAAGGCCATTCTTTCTATCAAAAAACTTGAGTCCCCTCCTCAACAGCTCTATCTGCAAAGAATAAAAGCTATGAAAAAGAAAACAAATGCAAGACAAAAAATTAGTATAATGATAGCCAAAAAAGTGGATAGACATAAAACTGGAATTACCATAGACAATATTATTCAAAGTAAAGCCCGACTTAGGTTTTAGACATTTAGAGCTCAGGATACTCTCTATAATATTAGCTTCATTGGGATGGTTCAATTGCCGCTCAATCCTAAATGGGTAAACCATCATATGAGACACCAAATCAAACAACCAATTGATACTCAAGATATTCACAATAGAGCACTGAGTAATCGATCCCCAACCAAGGAGAAAAAAGTTCAAACGCCAATTACATCTATAATAATAGCTCACCCCAAAAAAATAGAGACTAGCACGAAAGCCCCCAATCTTCTCACAACTGCCCCCAATCTTATCACAGAAAAGGAATAAAAAAATTCCTTAATGAACATAATACCCGAACATCTTCTAGCAACACTAGTGATCCAGAAACCCCATAAGCCAAAACCAATAAGGAAGTACAAACCAAACAACCATCTTCCCACTATAATCCCCCAAAACCCATACAAATAGGAGAACAATAAAAGAACCGTCCCTCCGCATCATAACCACCACATCACAGCTCCAGCCTAATGCCAGCTAGATGAGCATTACAATGAACCCCATTGGCAATACAACCAGCACTATCCTCATATTCATAAAGCCACCTGCAGCGATAAGAAACCTCCAGCCAACCAAACGGCAGACGAAGAGATTAAACATGTTACAGAAAAAATATCAATTATGGCAGGAATCTAGCAAAGCCCACGAAAAAACCCAAACCACAACAAACAAAAGGACTTAAGTAACAACATAGGGAACCTTACAATACTCCAGGTAAAGAGGCTATACCAATACTTATATATATATGAAGTTACACAACAAAGAAAGTTTTATAGGCTATAAAACAGGATTAAGAAAAGATTTTTTAATGCAAATTAATTTAATTTTAAAAAACACGTAAGATTTAATTCATTATTTAATAATATCCATTTTGAATCAAACCTTACATGAGCCAAGCCCTTCTTTTTCATAAAACCTTTTCAACTAGGAGACCTACCTAATTATAGTAGAGCTAGGCAATATTAGAATTTGGTCGTGGCACCTCCTAAATCAATATACAGTTCTTATTGTTATGATCGAACCTGAGTTGAGATAACTCATTAAAGTTTTGCTTTTGAATTCATCTGACCCCTATGCAACTATATGGAAGTATTTTGTGCACATATGAGTCTTCATGTGTTCTGAAATGAGTCCTCAAGAGTCTATTTGCATGTTTGAACAAATATGAATTTTTCTCTAGGGCACCCCGATGATGGGTTTGGCAATGCTCTAGCACCTATGCTCTCAAGAAAGTTGAAAATTAATTCAACGCTATCAATTTCTGAAGGAGCGTTGCGATGCCAGCATAAATTTTATATTAACAATATCCAAATGCACTATTCCACCCTTTATGTTCCATTTGAGCAGCCATCTAGAGAGGGAGAGGGTTTTCTTACGAGCGAAACATCATTTTGGGTTATTTTGAGTCATTTAATTTTCAGTTGTCGGGTCAAGGTAGGTTAAGTTTTGACTATCATAGTTTTCAATCATTTAGAATTTTTGGAATATTTTTTATCGAATTATAATTTATTTTTACAGAAATGCAATGTTATCAGATTCTGGAATATTTCATAAGTGTAACTTTTTATATGTTGTTGGTACAATTATTCAGTGAATAAGATGCATCTTTTCTTGTTGAAGATCTTGTATGGTTTGGGTTCTCTTTTTGGTCATCCATTACAAAATGACAATGCGACTGTGGTTTGTTGTAGACCCTATTTTGCTAGGGTTCTTATGGAACTTGATATTTCTAAGCAATATATCCAAACAAAATTTGGCTTGGCGTGATAAATTTTAGCTATGCTTAGAAATTTCTTGTGGATAATTTCCTTGCATTATGTGATCATTGCAAAATCTTGGGTCATTACAAGAGAGAATGATATCTGTTTCTCCCACATTTGAGGAAAAAACTAAGCACAAAACATAGATTTTCTGGAAAATGATTTTAAACATGCATCATCTCCTCCTGTAAGAAATGTGTTAGTCTTTGACCTGATCATAAAAACTAATACCTATCTTATTATTGATGTTCTTGTTCCCACTATTCCTACCAATAACCCTTTAGTTAATGTTAAGCTATCTGACCTTAACTTGGTTGATTTAGTTAACACTTGCACGATAATGTTTACCACATTTAATATGGGCTTAAGTAAATCAAAATTGAATTAAAACTTAATCCAAATCCAGCAAACTTAGTGGTATTTTACTTATCTTGGCATCAAATGTTTTTAAAATTTTTTAGAACTCCAGAAACTAATTTAAATTAAAAAGTCAGGTATATAATTAACCATTTATTTAATGCATTTAAATATTTAATAAAATACAAAAATCCATTAAATAGCCAAACTTTTACTAAATCATCAATCCAATCAATTAAGTTAGACTATAATATTAAAATGTACAACCAACACTCCATTGATCCCATGTCCTCATGCTCGTTGTGACATTACCACAAAAAAATTGATAGAATGCAAATCATCAATTCACAAACTTAATAAATCATTAATATGATAATAAAAACTAGATATATAATTCAATCAGTAAACTAAATCAACCCTATACCCAAAGATAATTATTAGTAACCTAGGCCTATGAGGCTATTAAGTTATCATTAAGAATGGTCAAATAAATCTCACACCCCTAGTATAAACAAAGGTAGTTATTGTTCAAACTAACTAATTAATAATAAATTACTATTAAATGGAAGCCTTCATACCTTATATAAATTTCAATTGGAGATCTTAAGTGTATTAAATTTTGATGCCTAATGACTGAAACACCTAATTAAAATTTACAACTTTAGAGAACTAATAATTAATAAATTCTAACACTCCAAATCAACATTAAAATGAATATTAAAACATCAAACTTAAATTAAAATTTCCTCTTGACCTAAAAACAAACCACCTAAAAACAAACCAAGTATAACATTAGAAAACTCTAAACAACTATAAGCCTAGGAAATATCCAAATCAATAGCCTCATACACACACCATAAATGACTTGCTAGGACAACCAACTCTAGTTTTAGACTAGATTATTTTTCTTTCTAACATACTTTGTTTATGTGATTTTGACATGGATTTCAGTTTATGTTAGTTGCCATGGTTGATGTGATTTTTATTGCATATGATGTAATGATTTTACTATATTCCTTATCATATGATGTGATGGACGTTAGATTTCTCCTAGGTTAGGAATGATCTAGATACTAATAGGGCTTTTTTATAGGTGGTCATATTTATGTAGAGCTATAAAAAGGGAACTAATTAAATTGTAATTAAAAAAAAATTTTCTACACTTGCTAAAAATTCTAAGCCTCATAAAAATTAAAAACATGGCTAGGTAAATGTACTGACTCAAATGTAAGCAACTAGTTGTATATAAATGCTTGGGATTCTACCTGATTTTATATGAATTACTTAGGATAACATGCTCAGCGTATAAAGCCATTTTATATGTTCATGTATAAATTCAAATATATAAGATTTGTGAAAGTAATTTAAATTGAGATATTCAATGTCCAATTTAGAATTCAAAAAGGAAGGAAACATCCCTTCAGAGAGGAGTTCCTTCCATTTGAAGATCCAAATTAGAATGACTTAAAATCTAAATAGAAAAGAAACACCACTTTGTGGAGGAGTTCTTTTCATTTGGATATCCAAACCCGACAGATCTAAGGAGCCTGAAGGAAGGAACGAAAGAAGTGAAGACAAAAAAATATCTCACTTTTAAACTTGCGTCATTTTATAGGATTAGAATCCAAGATGTTTTTAGTGGAGCCCATCCATTTTTAATTTCTATAGACCCTGGTTTGTAATTAAGTGATACTTATCATATGGATTTTTGATATTATATATTCTAATGATGACTATTTAAATTATTTATTTTGTAGAAATTATTTGCTTTTCAAAGTTTATTTTTTACATGTAAGATTTATTTTTTTCCTAGAATATGTTTAGGCTCTAAAGGACTTAATTTTTTTTAATTTGTAATTAAATAAAATTTAATACTAATATAGAAAGATAAATGTTTCAAAGAAGTAATTATGGGCACACTGGGGGTTTTCATGCATACATATTTATCTTCTCTCCTTATTAGGCATCTCCCCGTCTACAATTTGTAGCATATGACCAGATCTATTAGGATGTAGTGTCTAGGAGATGTTATGCATGTCTAAAAAAAAAAATCTATTTTTTAAGTCTAATTTTTAAAATTCATGATATATGTTTTTTCATATAAGATTAATCAGCATGCATTCTATTAGAAATCAACTAAAGAAATAAATTTTAATTGAATTTCATATAATCCCATGATACATAAGTAAAGGGGTCAATTAGGAAATTCTCTAGCTATTAGCTTCAATTTCTCGAAAACCTAAAAAATGAGTTTTACCCATCTTTTGTGAGATTATGATTTTAAAGTGCCTAGGTGGTTCAGCTGACATTCCAATCCAGGTCGATGTAATCCCAGAATATCATATCATTAGTTTGGTTAGTGTTATTATTACTAAGTGTCTAAGTTAGATCTATATTATGGGGCTGACCCAAAATCTTAAGTCCCCAATATTGAAAATGTAATATAAATTTTTTAATAAAATGATAGCTTTAATAAAAAATATTCTTCTATCTAATATTTAAAGTCCAACATACGATAGATTGAGGTGTTTCTGAATTATTTTATAATCCCAAAACACCTCCTACTCCTCATCCTTTAGCCACCAAAATAATTTTTTTAAAATTTGATCCTATCTCAATTAAAATGTCAACATTCTTCCCTTTATATTACTTTTTGAAAATCTAAATGAAATTTATAACATCATTTTAATCAAGAGTATTCATTGAAAGCTTAAACTTCCTACAATATAATTAACTATGAAGGCTTGCTTTTGTAGGACATTTATGACCCCAAATAAAATAAACCCCATCCCATTTATCTCCTAAATAGATTGTGGGGAAATTATTCTTTTAGTAAAATTAAAAAATAAGTCAATCATTATCATCATATTCAAATGATTAGTAATAAATGATATCTTCTCTTCTTGGGAAGATATATCATTTCTTATTATGATTTTGATTATGAAATTAATGAAGATACATCTAAATTATAGTAGCTAAATGCATAGTTGAACAACATTTTGACCCTATGGGGTTATATATAGTTCTCTCTTGAATTTGGTTATGATAATTGGGATGAAGTTATGATTTCGTAATCTGAACCCATTAAAAAATGATATTGTCATCTTTCGATGTGATATATCATTCATTATGACATATTCAACTTCAAAATTAACATATATATATATATATATATATATATATATATATATATATATATATATATATATATATATATTCTCAAAAATACAAATGCAATTAATTTGTGTAATTCCTAAACAAACAACAACAAATTGACAACAATATTGATAATTCCATTTATGGGCATTATGCAGAGGGTTCTATTGGTGATCCATCCAAATCTATTAATGTCTCTAATTTATTCTCGATTGTTATCATCCCAAATCTTCCTATTTAATGAAGACCATGTAAATAAAATGGATGGGATCTCCCAAGAAGATTAAGATTCTATTACGAATCCTAACTATCATTCTGATGGGTTCAACCCTTTTGCTCACTCCTTTTCTAATTGGGAAGAAGGAGAGATAAATTTTGTTAATGATGAAGTATACCATAATAACATTCAAGATTTGGATGATCTTAATTTAATTAATGTCATAAAGAATAATTTTACTTTAGTTACATCTAAGGAAAAAAAGAATAAAAAGAAAAAATAATTTAACTTACCTAGTGATACTAGCATGACTAGATATAATACTTGTGGTAGTAAAGTTTCTCATGTTTAAGATAATTATTTGAAATGTTAGGGGTGTGGGTAAGCTAGATACTCAGTTTTGTATTTGTAATTTATGCAGAATTCATAAAATCTCTTTTTTATCTCTTCTTGAGCCTATAATTAATTCTTCCAAATTATTTACTTGTTAAAAATAGTTGGGATTTGATTCTAATTTTGCTAATTCTAATGGAAAATGTTGGAATTTTTTTGAAAAAAGAATATCCCTTATCCATTATTGGTTATTTTGATCAGGCTCTGCATTCCTTTTTTTTTTCTAATTGCAATGTTTCTATGATGGGTTCAATTATATATGCTAGATGCTCTAATGTTGGAAAAATTTCCTTTGTGAAAAAAATTGGTTGATTTTGATAGTTTCTATAAAGGTCCATGATTTGTGGGATGTAATTTTAACATCATCGCCAAGGCTTTGAAACAACTTGGAGGTGCTCCTCCTAATTTATCTGTAATGGATGATTTTAATAATACTACTTTGTAGTGTGGTTTATTTGACATTGCCTTTTCCAGTTCTAGCTTTACTTGATCTAATAAGAGTGTGGGAAATATTATACAAAATTTTATTTAACCACTACGGGAAAACACGCGATTACCATCGGATTTTCCGGCGAAAATTTTTGCGCCGGTACGAACGGCGTAGTTAACGGCGGAATATGCCTAAATCTTGCGACGGAAAACTTACAACGCATTTGCCAGCGCAAAATACGACGGAAGTATTCCAGCGTCCCTTGCGACGGTAAACGCATTGGTAAAACGAGCTCTGAACCGATTCCATCGCACGTTACGGCGGAAACATACCGGCGAACATTACCGACGGAACTTCCGCCGGCTTATTTAAACTCAACGACTTATTTTCTTCGCACGTTACGATGGATCTTATTTCCGTCGGACACTCCACCGGAACGTGCGTCGGTGAAAACCCTATTTTTCGACACCGAGCCCCTCTGGCCGCCGCTCATTCGTTTCCTTCCGTTCTCTCACCTCGCGTGTTTCGCCCGTCACTGTCCGTCGCTCGCTGTGGATTGACGTCGCCGACGGTCACCGGAATTCGTCGTCGACGGTCACCGGACTTCGCCGAGCATCCTTTCCTCTCTTTCCTGCACGCGCGCCGCCGAGGGTAGCTCTTCGTCGACGGAATGGAAGGTATTTTGTTTCTTTTTTTTTCCTATTTCGGTTGGATTACATATAGGATCAGCCTTAAGTCCATATCTTTTTGCTTTAGTCATGGATGTTCTCACTAGACATTTGCTAGAGGATGTACCTTGGTGCATGCTTTTTGTTGATGATATTCTTCTTGTTGATAAAACTAGAGAGGGAGTTGAAGGAAAACTTGAACTATGGAAGTCAACCTTAGAGTCTAAAGGTTTCCATTTGAGTAGATCTAAAACCGAATATAAGGAGTGTAATTTTAGTACTAATAGATATAGTGGAGGGATTGTGACTTTGAGCGATCAAGTCATTAAAAAGAGTATATGTTTTAGATATCTCAAATCTATTGTTCAAAACGATGGTGAAATATATGTGGATATTATCTAAAACGGATTATATGAAGTGCAATTGTGACTTTTGGTGATCAAATCATTAATAAGAGTACACATTTTAGATATTTTTGATCTATTGTTCAAAGTGATGGTTAAATAGATGGGGATATTATTAGTAGAATTCAAGTTGGATGGTTGAAGTACGTGGAGGAATGCATCGGGCTTATTGTGTTATAGAAAATTCCCCCTCAAACTTAAGGGAAATTTCTATAAGATGGTGGTGAGACTTGCAATGCTTTATGGTGCCGAATGTTGGCCACTAAAAAAGAAGCATAATACTAAGTTAAATGTGGCAGAGATGAGGATGCTTAGGTGGATGAGTGGCTTGACCCTTAGAGATAGGATGCGAAATGAACATATACGTGAAAAGGTTGGAGTAGCTCCAGTGGAAGATAAGATTAGAGAAAGTCGCCTTAGATGGTTTGGTCATATGAACATCTATTAATGTCTTTTTAGATCTATATATATATAAATCCATTACTTTTTTTTCTCTTATATATAGGTTATGGATATTAGAAACTAAAGAAGTTGGATGTATAACCGATTATCTCAAGATCGGAAGACCTTAACAGATGAATTCATCAATGGGGTAAACTTTTTCATTCAGCAAGCAAAACAGCTGCCCAGCTTTATATCAGAAGGAAAGTTTCGATGTCCATGTTTTAAACACACAAAAATCTAGTGCACCTAGAACCAGATGATGTAACTGTTGATCTGTATCGCAGAGGATTCATGCCACGGTATTGGTATTGGACTTCTCATGGTGAGTATGAGCCACAATTTGATTATCAATGCGGTCCTTCTACAAGTCGTAATGTTGCTGAGGCTGAAAACATCCGATCAAATCTTGACGAATTAGTTCATGATGCAACTGGAATACAAACTGAATAAAATATAGAAGAGTTATCGAATACGGAGGCACAAAATTTTTATAATTTATTGCATGCTTCCCAGCAACCAATCTGGAAAGGGTGCACGACTCACTCAAAACTATCTATTGCTGTGAAGATGTTAAGCATCAAGGCTGAATATAATGTTGCTCTTGAATGTTTTAATCAATTCATTGGCCTGCTTAAGGAAACCAATCCGATAGATAATTTAATTCCTACAGATCTATATCGGATAAAGAAGTTAGTTTCCAAACTTAGTTTGACATACACAAAGATAGATTGTTATGTGAATGGATGCATGTTATACTTTAAAGAAGATATCGCAGAAATTGTATGCCGTCATTGCAATGCATCAAGATTTAAACCAAAATCTAGATATAGAAGGAAGCAGAAGGATGTGCCTGTTAGTAGGATGTTCTATTTTCCAATAATTTTGAGACTACAATGGCTATATGCATCCATGAGATTTGCTGCACATATGAGATGGCATAATAATCACATTCCACAAGAAGGTGTTATCACACATCCATCAGAAGCAGAGGCTTGGAAGCACTTTGATCGTACACATCCCATATTCGTGGCAGAACCAAAAAATGTCAGATTAGGTTTATGCACAGATGGTTTTACTTCATTCAGTCAGTCGGCTACACCCGTACTCATGTTGGCCTGTGATACTCACTCCTTACAATCTTCTTCCAGAGTTATGTATGACTACTCCTTATATGTTTCTGTCACTTATAATTCTAGAGCCACATAATCTAAAATTAAAGATTGACGTATTCTTACAACCTTTGATTGATGATTTAAGTTTATTATGGGAAGAGGGAGTAAGTACATATGATATCTCCACGAAACAGAATTTTACACTAAGAGCAGCATTATTTTGGACAATTGGTAACTTTTCTGCATATGGTATGCTCTCAGGTTTGAACACTTCAGGAAAGATAGCTTGTCCGTATTGTATGGAAAATATAAAATTATTCACTTTAAAGTATGGTAGGAAGAACACTTGGTTCGATTGTCATCGAATGTTTTTGCCTCAAACTCATCCATTCAGGCGAAATAAAGAAGCGTTTACTAAAAATAAAATGGTGATGTTTCAGCCTCCTCCAAGGTTCAATTGTGAAGAAATTTTTGAAAGAGTGGAATTCTTGCCCACCATAATGGAATCTCCAACATTAGCTGAGTTCAGATTGCCAGAATATGGTGTCAACCATAATTGGACCAAGAAAAGTATTTTTTGGTCGTTGCCATATTGGAGAATAAACTTGATTAGACATAACTTTGATGTTATGCATATAGAGAAAAATATTTTTGATAATATTTTCTATACAGTTATGGACATCAAAGAGAAATTGAAAGATAATATAAAAGCAAGGATGAACTTAAAGGAGATTTGTATAAGGAAAGCTTTGGAATTGAAGGATGGTGGAGCGGGAAAATTTCTCAAACCAAAAGCTCCATTCACATTAACTTTAGAGCAAAAACGAGCAATTTGTGAATGGGTGAAGACTCTACGAGTACTTGATGGATATTCTTCCAATCTAAGCAGGTGTGTTGATATAAGATCAGGAGATTATTCGGATTAAAAAGTCATGATTGTCACATCTTCATGTAATGTCTACTATCCACTGCTTTTAGTTATCTTCCAGATCATATTTTAAAGCCCCTGATCGAGCTAAGTGTCTTCTTCAAAGATTTATGCTCTTCTAAATTAAATGTGGAGAATTTGATTCTTATGGAGCAACAAATTCCATTCATTTTGTGTCAACTTGAGAAAATATTTCCTCTAGGCTTTTTTGACTCTATGGAGCATCTACCTGTTCATTTACCATATGAGGCTATGGTTGGTGGACCTGTTCAGTATAGGTGGATGTATCCTTTTGAGAGATATTTAAATAAACTTAAGAAGACCGCTAAGAACAAATCACGACCCGAAGGCTCTATCTGTGAAGCATATTTAACATATGAGAAAACTCAGTTTTGCTCGTATTATTTTGAAATAATATCTCAATCAGGTGAAAGTTCAGCATCTCAAAATATTGGTAAATCCTCTAATATATCTGTATTCAGTGGAATTGGGGAACCTTTAGGCGCTAGCTCCGTGCGCTATTTGACCGATAAGGAGATGGAAGTTATCACATTGTACATCTTGTTTAACTGTGATGAAGTTGAGTCGTATCTCGAGTAAGCATGAGTTAAGTTGTTTATATTTTCGGTTTTCTTTTAGACTTTATTCTAAACTCAAGATATGAATTTGTAGGAGGTTCATTGATGGTCTTAGTATATCAGAAGAAGGAGAAGTACAGAAGATAGTGGAAAAAGAATTCACTGCTTGGTTTAAAATACGATATATTTTGAATAATTAATCTTACTTAATGAGTTAATTATTTCTGCAATTAATATTAGTAACAATAACATCTTGTACATTTAAAGGTACACACTGAAGACAGTTCGCAGTATTCAAGGTTATCTGAGTTAGCTTGGGGACCAAATAAATTAGAAAAATATTATCAAATATTTGAGGTCAATGGTTATAAATTCCAAATAAAAATTTGGTGTGAAGGTAGGAAGACAAAAAATTCAGGTGTATGTGTAAGAGGGAACACACACATAGGGGATGATTCTGAATACTACGGGGTATTACAAGAAATATTAGAGGTTGAATATCCCGGTCAGAGCAATACTGTGTATCTCTTCAATTGTGAATGGTTTGATCCAGTACCAAATAGAGTTACGAAAGTTCATCCAATTTACGGTATAACAGAAGTAAAGAGGGCTAGGAGATATGCAAAGTTTGATCCTTTCATCATTGCTAGTCAGACAATTCAAGTCTATTATGCTAACTATCTAAGCAAAGTACGAGGCAAACAAGATTGGCTGGTAGTTATAAAGACAAAACTAAGGGGAGTAATTGAGAAAACCACCTCAATACCATCAGCACATCAAGAAGAGTTTATGTCAAATTTAAAAAATCTCCCAATCAATGTAGATGACCAAATCAGAATTAATGAGAGCGAGTTACAATTAGAGGAGGTGGATCTAATCATAGAGGAAAGTAATGATGAATCTGATAGTAATGGGAGTGTATCATCTTATGCAAGTGAATCAACAAATGATGAGTTAACAACATAAGGTAACTTAAATTTTTTTTACCTACTGCACTGCATTTTATTTTACTAGCTTGCATTTTACTTCACTGCATTTTTTTAGCTACTTCACTGCATTTTATTTTACTTCACTGCATTTTACTTCACTGTATTTTTTTTAGCTACTACTGCACTGCATCATTTTATTTAAATTTTTGTTATTACTCATATTTCTAATATATATTTTTATGTATGTGCATATGGCTTCAGGTGAGGAGCCTAGTAGAGAATTGATAAAAAAATATATTTAACAGGCGCATTAAGAAGAGTACAGGTGGACCACCTCGGCCACTACGTACTAAGGGGACCACCTCGGCTCAGCCTGCTACACAGCCTCAGTCTACTACACAGCCTTTACCCACTCATGGAAGAGGTAGCCTGCAGTTTTACTCACCAGACCCCTGATGTCCTTCACCAGATCCCGGTCAGAGTACTCCTTTTTACCCATACTACGCACCCCCACCGTATGCTTGTGCCCCTCATACTTATCAATTTCCACCATATGCTCCACCATACTATCCCCCACCAACCCATCAGCCTACTACAGCTGGACCTTCGACAGTAGCTGGACCTTCGAAAGCAGCTGCAGCAGAGCAGGAGACAGATGGTAGAATGTTAATAGCAGATGAGGGTGACACGTACGTACAGTCTCTTTTATTTAAAATAATGAATATTTTTATTTTATATTTTATATTTTGTTTCACATAACTTTATTTTTGTAGGTTCTACCCCTCAAAACAACCGACACATAAAATACGGGATATCATAGGAGCAGGTTTGACGCTCCTTATGTTTCTTGGAAGAAAGTCCCGAAAGAAGTCCGGGAGATGTGGTTTAGAGAGTTTGAGGTATTTTTGAGTTTTAATTTTTATGTTAAATGATTTATTCTTTCTTACTTAAGCTAATAATCTTATATATTATATATCATATGTATTTGATTGCAGAAAGATTTTTGTTAGTTGTCCCAACACAATGATAGGATTAGAAAGAATTTTGAGAAGCGTGGGTCTACTCGGATGCACGACATGTTCACATATATTAGAAAGTCTGGGAAGCGACCATTGTAGATTGGAGAGGTTATATGGGCTGAGTTGAATGCAGCTTGGGGCAGCGAAGAGTACAGTAGGAGGAGGGATCAAAATCAACAGAACATAGCTTCTGATGTTGGTGGGTTGGGTAGTTCACTTCATACAGGCGGCTCTGTTCCATATACTGAGCACAGGCGTCATTTGGTAATGAATTTTAAATATTTTTTTTAAATTTTTGTTTAATCTGTATTAATAAAATTATCTTAATTCAAACAGAAAGCGATGCTTGGTAGAGAACCAACTCCTGTTGAATTGCATAGTCGCACTCATAAGCGATAGGAGGATCAACAATGGATTGATGAGAAATCAAGAAAAGCCTATGTAAGTATATTTTTATATATGTTTAATATTTTCTAAGTTTTAGTTTAATTATATATATTTATATTACACTTTCACAGGAGGATTATACACGGCTTCGAGAGACTCATGCCGCATCAGGTGAGGGCTCTTATGGCGGCTCTGTGGAGTATTTTGAGTATCGCATCTGGTCGCAGGCCGTCGGAGGATTGCAGCATGGTAGAGTATATGGCTTAGGTGCGCAAGCTCAGGCATTCGAGGGGATGACCTCCTCTACTGCATCCATCTTCGCATCCAGTTCTCATGACTCCTTACAAGCTCAACAAATAAGTGCCCTTCAAGCTAAGCTAGAACAAGTAAGGAAATCACAAGCTGATTGGCAAGCTCAGCTGCAAGCACAGGTTCAAGCTCAGTTGCAAGCACATATTCAAACAAGTACGGAGCAACACAATCAGTTGTTGGATGAAATGCGCAAGATGAGGGATCAGCTGAGTGAAAAAGACGTAGCTCCACCTGAGGAGGAGTCTACGGAGTCAGAGTAATTTAATTTAGTTTACATGAACTTGTTTATTTCTGTGAACATGTGTTATTGAACAGTTTCTTTTAATCTGATGTTTTTTGTTGATTGTTACTATTGAACAGTTTCTTTTAATGTTATAAACTGTTGTGAATTTGTTATAAAATGTTGATATGTTGAAATGTTACTATTGAAATGTTGTGGAATCGATATTTGTATAGGTTTACAGGTATGGAAATTTGATTGTTGGCTGGGAATAAATTTTTTTTTTATCAATGCTACAGGTTTCCGGCGGATTGTACGTCGGAACGAACGATACAACGAATTGTATCGGACGTATCGACGTCTTCCTTCCGTCGGCAACTACCAGCGCATGTTCCGGCGCAATTTTCGCCGCTTATTTCCGGCGACAACTTTGCGCCGCAAACAAAGCCATGGGTTGTCTACGGCGACCTTGCGGCTTTTTATCTGCCGGTAATTACCGGCAGAAACTCCAACAGAAACTTACCGGCGCATATGGCACCGGAATTTATCGGTTGTAAGTCGTCGGCACCAATCTGATGTTTTACGCCGGTAATGCGTCGGGAAGTGCGCCGGAAAGTTTTCCGGCGCATTACATTTGTCGGAAAAAATTTATCGACGTGACCAAAACCGGCGTATGAATTTCCGCTGAAATGTGCGCCGGAAACTTATAGTTCCGTCGGATTATCTATGTGTTCCGACGGATTTAGTCCGCCGGTAATGACGGGTTTTCCTGTAGTGAACAATGAATGGCATTCCAACTTTCCTAATTCCTTTGTAAAGCATCTTAGTAGAATTGACTCTAATCATATCTCTTTGCTTTTTAAAACTCAGCAAAATAATTCTAATAGCTTTTCCCCTTTTTTTTTCAAAATATGTGCTTCAAGCTCTTGATTCCCTTAAGGTTGTGAAAGATACCTTGCTAGATCCTATGCATTATCATGAGGAGAATAATGATATGATTCATTTTTCTTTAAAATTAATTAAGTGTGTTAAACAAGTCCTTAGATGGTTGAACAATAATAATGTGGCCAACATCTTTGAGAATATTTTAATGTTGAAGAAGAGGTTATTCATCTCGAAAACTTTTTTTCTTATAACAATTGTGATGTCTTATGGAATCAACTATGTAAAACCAAATCTAATCTCATTGACATTAAACATATGGAGGAAGAATTTTGGAGGCAAAAGGTTGCCTCTAAGGACCTCTTTGAGGGTGATATAAATACCAAATATTTTTTATGATATTGGCAATTCTAAAAACTTTAGATCTTTTATTAATAAAATCAAATTGGATTCTAGTGTTTGGTGTGAAGATTAAGAAATGAATTAATTTTTTTATTCATCTATTTCTCATTTCCATAAAACCCTCGGTTGTGCTAAGGATGTTAGAGCCATTTCTCATCCTCATATTATCCCTACCCTTATTAATCATGTGGTCAATTTTAACATCACTAAAATCCCTGGTGAGCTTGAGATTTTCACATCCTTGATGGATATGAACAAGGATTCTGTGGTGGGTCCTGATGATTTTATTATTGTTTTCTTTTAAAAATATTAGTTAATCATTAAGGAGGAACTACTTAAAGCCATTGTAACATTTTTTAATGGCAATTGAATTCCTAAGTTTTTTACTTGCACTTATATTATTCTTATACCTAAAAATGTTAAACCAAAGAATTAGAATGATTTCAGACCTATTATCCTTTACACCACTTTTAATAAGGTAATTTCAAAATTTTTGTCTTCTAGATTAGTGATTTTTCTTTCTAAGATTTTTCATTTAATCAAACTGGGTTTGTGCATTTCTAATAATGTTTTAAAAGCTCAGGAGATGATTCATGAGATAAACAAAAAAGTGTCTGAGCATAATTTAATTTTCAAGCTTGAAATATCTAAGCAAATGATAATATAAATTGATCTTTCATGTTTAATATTTTTCTTCTTTTTGGTTTTAATGATATTTGCATTAGTCTATTTAAGGGAATTATTGAAAATAGCTAGTTCTCTATCATTATTAATGGCAAAGCTAGAGGTTTTTTTAAAGGCGCCCTAGGTGTCAGATAGGGGGTACACTTTCTCATGTTATGTATATTATTATTGTTGAATACTTATCTAAGGGTTTGACCCATTATTTTTCTTTATATAAAATATTATCTTATGAAATATCTAGTGGTTTAAATATTTTTCTCTTTTTTTTTTTTGCTAATGGCATTATCATTTTTAATGAATTTTTTAAATGCATCAAGTGAATCAAAAATTGATTAATGATTTTTTTTTTTTGAAAAACGCAAAAGGATCACATTCCTTCTTTAACAAACTAATAAACAAAGAAGGAATTGATTTCAAGCAAAGACTATCCAAAAAAAAATTATTATAATGAGCAATGTTAGCACATTCATTGGCTAACTTATTACAATCTCTGCTCACACTACTAGAAATAACATGCTTAAATATTTTAAGGAAATCCATCTCTTCACTCCCTCTTGAAATTAGCACCTTGGTCGGATTTTTATTCAATGTACGAAGAAAATTAATAATATTGGCATTATCACCTTCAATAATAATACCTTCATAATTTAACATCCAATCTTGCAAAATGACCTTCAACTCTTGATGAATAGCTAAAAGCTCCAACCAAGATACATCCCAATGCAAACCTTTGAATCCAAAATCCATAAGAAACCTTCCTTTAAAATCCCTGAATACTAAATTGTTTAATGATTCTGCAAAAGAAAGTTGTCTCAAGTTCAACAATAATAAGAGCACATTTATTATGAATAAAGGAATGTCATCAGTGCAACGTAATAATATCAATCTCTTTACTGGCTTTAAAAAATAAGTCCTTCCTATTTATTATCCCATCAATCTCTTCCTAATTATGTTTCTCAAAGCTTGGTGGAGATTATTTTTGATATTGCCTTCAATCCTAACTACAATGATCAATATATTTTAAATTCTCAAAAAATTGTGATTTCAGCTCAAACAAAGGGTGGCATTATTTTAGGATTAAGAGGTATTGTTTTCCTATCTTCGATAAAAATTGGAACTCTTTCAAACCTTTAAATTTCTCTATTTTCACTTGAAGAATTCTGAAAAGCTTTTTTCTTGTTAACATCAGGTTGAAAGAGAAAGGTATTTGCTTGGCTTCCAAATGGCAATGTTGATATCATATTGAGACCTTAAGGCATGTCTTCTTAAATGGTCCACTTTCCTTTAGGGTTTGGTCTAATTTGGAGATAGGTATTGGGAAAAATTTTATTTCTAATAATAATAAATTTGACTACTTAGCTGGCTTGTTTAATAAAAGAACTAAATGTCATATTCTTATTGTTACGCCTTCGGTAGTTTTCTAGCTATTTTGGAATGAGATAAATAATAGTAAACATCATGGTGTCAAAATAAACTCAGATAGCTTATCATTTCTATAAAAAGTAAAATCCTACAACTTTCTAAATCTAAAATCTTTCTTCTGAGCTTTTCAGAGGATAGCGAACCTGGTCATCCTCTTTCAATATTGATTGTTCTAATACTAGTGGGTCCACTATCCCTAGAATTATGAGGAGGAATATGCCCTTTAAAGATGAGTTTAAACTTAACATTAATGGTTTTGGTTCTAATACTGGTTGTGGCTGTGGTGGTGTAATCCATGATCATGATGATGCTCTTTTGAATGGTTTTACTTCCAACATTCCTAAACGAAATGTTGTTTGTGATGAGTTAATTGCTTTATTTAAGGGTCTTTTGTTATGTTTTGATAAAGATTGGAATAATATTTGGATCAAAACTGACTCAAAATTATTTTGTCTTTAGTAAATTAAAAAAAATGTCATAATGCCATCCTTTTCTACTTGTTTAACAAAACAATGAACCTGCTTGGTAGATTCAACTATAGCATTTATCATATCTTAAGGGAATGTAATCCTTGTGCTGATGATTAGTTGGCAAAGGAAGGTTGCAAGACCAATGACACTATTTTATTTAATAATAATTTTTCACATAGATTTCTTAATGGAAGGATTAGTCTTGTTTCTTTGGATCTATGTTCCATATATTAGAAGTTAGTTTTGTTTAATAGGAGTTATATATTTTTACGAACTACGTTTTAGCTATCCCTCATGCCTCTAAGGTTATGATTTTCCTGCTTGGTTACTAATGGTTGTACATAGCTATCAGGTTAAGTGGATGATTTGTGTTGTAGATATTTTTTATATTAATAATTTATGCTGCAGCTTCTACATTAATGTTGGTTGTGTGTTAATAAGATTTGTTGTTCTTCCATTACAGGAAATTCAGTTAATACTGGAGGCTTTACTGGTAAAACCTGCAGTTTTCAAAAAACACCGGCGGCTTATCGGCGGTTCTCAAGCCGCCGGTAAAAATGGCATCGGAAACCATTGCCGACGGTCTTTTTCCGGCGGTTTCATTCGCCGACGGCTCTCCGGCGGCTTATACCGTCGGTTACGATCGGTTTTTGTACCGACGGTATTCCGGCCGTTGAGCCGCCGGTACTTTTACCGATGGCTAACCGGCGGTCTATACACCGACGGCATGCCGGCGGTTACAATGGCCGGCGTGCGTTCGAACAACCGCCGGCAAGCATCGGTACATCGTCGGTACCGCACCGACGGTTAACCAGCGATCAATGCTGACGGTCAGGCCAGCGATCTACACCGCTGGTATGTAACCGGATAACCTCCGGGCAACGTCGGTAAACTGCCGGTAATATACCGGCGGTTGAAAGTGGAAGCAAGTTTGAGGATCTTTCATCTAGTTTTGAGGATTTTTCATCTAGTCTTCGAATTATTATTTTATAATGGAAGCAAGTTTTTTTCATTCAATTGGTCTCTATTCTCGATTTATCGTCCTATTTATATTCTTATAGATATTCTTCAATTGGTTGATTTATTATGTTTCTTTGTGTTATTTGGGAAGGATTATATGGGCTATGATTGCAATTAGTTCTCTAATTTTTGGAAATTTTCCCTTTTTGCTTCTAGTTTTGATGGTCTCATCTTGTGGCCTTTAGTGGTTCGTTGGTGGTTGTTTAATGTGGTTTGTTTTATGGTGGTTACTGGGTGGGTGTGTCCTGGTGGTTGTTAATCTTTTGTTGTTTCTCCATGTTTGGATAATCTACCTATGGCCTTGTTGATTGTGGTTTCCCTCAGTGATATTGGGTGGGTTATTGCTTCTTATTTCAGTTCTGGTTTTATTATTGATTTATGTCTTTTTTGTTGTGTCTAATATTGGGAATTTCTCAAAGATTGGTTAAAATTTTTGATACTACACTTATCATAGCATAATTATGCCCTTCTCATTTCACTATATTTCTTCTAGGCTCATTTTATTTTGGTCTTTTTTCTCCTCTAAATCGGTTGGCTTTCATAGTGTTGGTTTTGGCTTATTTGAAAATTATTTTTATCATTCATAGGTGTCCAGATATGAATTTTTTTTCTCGTCTTTATTTCTTTGGGCGAATTGTCTTGCATTTTTCAGTATTGTTTTGTGTTGCTCTTTGTATGATGTCTGGTGTTGTTAGTAATGGTTGGCAATTGAATTTTTTTTTTTTTTTTTTTTTGTGTATATTCGCTCCTTTGATTTGTTTGTTTTTGGCTTCTCTATTTTATATCCTTTTTCAATGTGCCTTTTTCTTTTATCTTGTGGGGGTTGAGATTCTTAAATAATTTTGTCACCATGTCTCTGTTTGCTCTTTTTGCCTATTCAGGTGTTGGTGCCGTTTGCCTTTCATTTTGATTTGCTAGTGGAATTTCTCTTCATTGTGTCATGCCTTTTGTTGCTATGGAGAATGTTGCCAATAGAGGATTCTCTTGTGCTTTTGATGGAGCTATAATTGGACTATTCTCGATATAGTTGCTTTGATTTTGTTGCCTTTTGTGGCCTCCATTATATTTTAGGTACCATTTGGTTGTTAGCTTGATGAACTTAAAGTATATTCAAGTTTGGGCTTATTTTTAGGGTTTGACTTCTTGCTATCTTTACATTTTTTCTACTATTTTGTAATTAGATAGGAATATTTTACTTTGTGTGTATGTGTTGGTGTAGACATGTTGGTTGTCTTTGGTGATTTTTTTTTTTTTTATTTGATTTCAACTATGCTTTGAGTCTTGACTTAAAGTGTTGTTAGGATTGCCAAGGAGTATTTCACGAACATCTTGTAATGTTATTTATTTCTTCTTGTTTTTTCAATCTAAATTTATTATTATATCACTAAGGTTTTGACTCTTCAAGATTAAATTATCTATGCTCTATTTTTTGGAAATATTTACTAACTTTTCTTTTTACATGCAAATTATTACTTAATGAATGAATTAAATTAAATTAATGGTTTTTTATTTAGTCATTAGAATTTAATGTATGATTAATGATTTAAATCATGTTTTATTAGTATTCTGACACAGTGAGTAATTCATAATTAAAAAAAATGATGTAAGCAAACCAGTAGTTCAAATTGTTTTAATGCTTGCTAAACGATAATGATATAAACTACCGCAATATATGTCCTCCAGAATTGCACTGATTTTTATCACTGTGGAAAGTCTGTCCTCTAGAATTGCAGTGGTTTTACATTGCAAAATGCCAAAAAAAAAGCTGTTAAAATCACTATAATATCTTGCAACAATTAAAACTATTGCTTCTACCATAATACTCCATCCCTAGAATTTTCTAACTATTGTGAATAGCTCAAAAAAAAAAACTATTTTTTCGTGATCTTATGTTTGTTTTTTATTTTGGGGAGGGGGCCCACTCAAGGGACCTACACGTTAATTAAAAGGGTAAATTACAAGTCCTTAGAAGGGATCTAATGCCCTCTACCGCTTAGAGGAGTATATATTCAAAATAAAATAAAACCTAGAAGCTAAAGATACCACCTAATTACAAGCAAAAATAAAACCTATAATACAACCAACGGATTTCAGGAGTCATCACCCAAAAGAGGATCGTATAGATTTGAATTTTGAAGTGGCAAGCAAACCCTACAAAAAATAATAACCTATACAAAACGAAATATGAAAAGAACAAAGAAAACATGCAAGTGAAGATCCAGAAAAGAGGAGAAACATCCAGCTGAATACACCTAAAGATATCTAAAGATAAAATAAAAGGAAACATGGATGGGCATATAAAAAATGCTAGGACAACAGAGATATCCCCAATAATCGGGTGGAAAAGCAGAGCATATAGACCAAAATTAACCTCAAGCACACAACCAACATAACAACTTTTGAGTGATCTTCTCTTTATTCATGCAATCGATCATATCTTTACTTTTAATTCATTGTATCTAAATTCCTATGGATGGTTATAAAAAAAAAATAAAAGATAAAAGGATTGTTGGTGCATAATCTCTAGTTCCATGTATTAATTGATTACATCATTTGTCAATATTTGATTACCATATGAACTTCTCAAACAAACATTCAATGTTTGGCATATTTTTCTAGCTCTAAATTAAACATAACAATTGGATACAAAAAATAAACAAAATATAATATTTTCTTTTATTGAAAAGTTAGAATGAACCTCTGCAAAATATCTAGCTTCAAGATTAACAACAAATTTTACCTCCACTGAAAGTGTTATGTAAAATGCACAAAAATCGTGAAATTGTTGCAAAATCTAGTTGTAGTTAAAACTGCTGTTAAACATGCCACGATGTGCCTTACCTCGTGGAGACAGGTTTAAATTTTTTTTACTAAAAAGCTACTTTATAAAGCAATATAAAAGCTGTCACAAACGAAACCTAAATTTCTTATAGTGATTTTTTGAATATACTTAAAACCAATCCTATCTTTAAATTCATTGTTTCTAATTACATTTTTTAATATTGGCTTAAAGTTTTATTATGTATATTTTCAAATGAATATTCTCCACCTACTCTTAAAAAACTGTTTTTATTATTATTCTAAAATTATCTTTAATTGATTCTTAAAAAATTACTTTTATGATTTTCAAACAACATATATATATATATATATATATATATATATATATATATATATATATATATATATATATATATATATATATATATATATATATATATATATATATATATATATATATATATATATATATATATAAGTATAAGTTACACAAACTCTTTTTTAGAATATCCTTTTTATAATTATTCATTTCATAAAAGCTTCTCCACCAAATATTCGTAGATTATAAATTTAAAAGAGCCATTTAGATATGAAAAGATATATATTTTTCATATTTTATAATTGATTTAAATATTACTATTAAAATCTTCATTCTTTAAATAAATAATTTATTGCTTGTTCACATTTTTTGATGAGAAAACTCATTTATCAAAATAAAAATTATGAGTTATGCACTATTTTTTGGGAAAAAAGGCTTAAATTGTTATATATTTGTTTGTTGGACATTCATTCCTTACTAATTCTTTAAATTAAAAACAATTTTTTCCTAACATGCTCGTTATACAATAACAACGAATATTCTGCTCTTCTATGTTTACCAAGATTGCTCTCCTCTCAAGGCTTATAAGAGATCTAAATGAGCCAATCAAATAAATTGCGAGTAGATTTTATCAGAAACTAGATTGCAAGGATCGTTCAATGAGTTCCACGTTGAAATAAAGAAAAACTTGTATGATATCAAGATGCTTGTTTTTTTTTTATTATTTATCATTGTAGATGATCGATGCATTATACATTTCAAATATCTCATTTACTTGCTACTATTTCTATTGAGCCTTGATTAATTTGTTCTACATTTTTATTTTGAGTTTGACATAGTAGTCATTACAAGGTTGATGATTAACAGAGATGGAAGATTAAAGGCAATTTGGTGTCACTGTGCATTAATTTTTTTTGGGACATTTAGGCCATTTAAGGCAAACTCACAAAAGAAATTTTATTGATAAGAAGTCACCAAATACAACAGCCATAAGCCACAAAGAAATAGCACAAAAAAGAACAATAACAAAAAGGGAATTAAGACGCTAATACCGAGCTCAGTATTCGGTCAAAACTTCCAGCGTCCATGACGTCCCGCAAGGACCGTCCAGAAAGGTGTATACGAACGAACAAAGCATCCCGGCGATCACACCAACGGTTGCCACCAGCAAAAACGTTAAGAACGCGAGCTCTGACCACATCATTGCTCATCGCCACAAAATACCGCAAAAATACCAAAAAGGCCGTCAAAACTGACAAGAAGAAGCAAACATAACAGAAACCAATTGTAAAATCATCTTCTGCGTCTGCCTCTCCCCCAAAACTTTCCACGACAGGCAATATTTGAAGAACGCACAAGAGCAAAGTCAGAATCGGCATCCGAAGGATCCAATTCCGAATCCTCCTCCGACGAATCAACCAACCAATTATTCTGTGTCCTAATATCCAAACCAGAAGAATTCCCCACACCGGAAACCAAATCTATGTTATCAACCTCACTAACAGGGACCTCAACTAAGTTATTGGAAATAGGAATAGCATTCTCTCTACCTGGAGACGGAACAACCGCCTCACAACCATCCGGAATCCCTCCCACACAATCTGAATCATCAACAACTTTATCACTTCCGTTCGCAGTGACAACACCCATAGCAGGAGGTCCATCTGAATTTAATACCTCCACCGTACCAGAAAAAACTTCAGACACCACATTTTCCGGGGACATAGAAATTACAACTTCACGATCACAAACATTCAACAGAACCGAAGGCACAAAAGGAATAGCATTCGGAGAAAATGGAGAAAATGAAAATTCATTAACAACATCTGAACGAATAGCATCCTTACCAATACCCTCATCGCTCATCAACACAGAAATTTTATCTTTATCCAGAGCTGCTTGGCTCACATCAAAATTTTCAAGTTCCGAGCCACAAACATTCAATATCGGACTACTAACATCAATACCAGAGGAAGGAAGAAGAGAAACAACATCAGCAGAGGACAGACCACTAAGCCCACCCTCTACCACAGCCCCTCTCTGCAACCAAAACACAATGCTCAGACACAGGAACACCACTAGAAGAGGGTTCATTCACCGCAATAACCTCCACATTCGACAGGCTAACCTCAGGGACACAAGAAATCAACGGATCAGACACAGACTCAATGTTAGGATGCAGAATTTTACAACCTTTTTTCGAATGACCCAAGGCAGAGCAATGCACACAGTATTCAGGAAAATCTTCAAAAATCACATTTTGGACATAACCGAGACAATCCGAGCCAATCCAGATTTTATCCGGATAATTTTTTGATACATCCAGTTCAACCAAAACGCGCGCAACAGATGGCCTAGATCCAATGGAAGTAGCATTATCAGTTTTTAAAGGTTTGCCAAAAATCGAACCTAATCCATGCAGAATACGAGAAGCGAATAAATGAGGTCGTAAGTTAGGAAAAGAGATCCAAATGGGTATGACCGGAGATTCAATGTCAATATCCAACGAAGGGGACCATTTAATCAATTTCATGAAACAATTACTCACAAAATAAGACCTATGCGCAAAGATCCTGCAATAATCCAGATCGTTGAAAAGCTTGATCAGCACATTCTGTTAGTTCAGAACCGTGACAGACACTTCACCCTTCAATTTTAGCTTAAAGAAAAAAGACCTAATAGCCTCAAGGGAAGGTCTCGGACTAGGAAATTTTCCAACAAGAGCAAATTCGAACGGAGCAGCCAACACTTGGATTTCCGCCTCCGAAATCCACAGCGCCGGCATTCCACGATGAGAGGAAACCTTCAAATCAGGAAAGGGGACAGCCGGAGAAACGGGACGAGCCCGCAAGAGCCCATCCTTAAACGACAGAGAAGAAGGACACACCAAAAAACCAAACCGGGTCCCTAGGGCAATGATGTTGCAAAGTCTTAGAGCTTAATAAACCTATAGTCAATGATGTTGGTGTTCTTTACTCGTTAATACTTAGAAGACTCTGTATATATATATTCATACTTAGAAGACTTGTTAATACTCGTTAACATAATCAGACGACAAATTGCATGTATCATCACGTGATAGTCTAGAAATATTTTTTTATATCACAAAAATCCGATAAATTATAAACAGAAATAAAATGATATTTTGGAAGAAAATATAAGATATTAATAGCTACAGTATGGTTGTATTATGATTAGTACAACATATAAACTAATTATATTAACTCTGCTTCTTATTTTCAATGCGTTCTTTGCTACAGATCGAGGTAAGAATTCTTTTAAAGATGTAGTGGAATAATAAATGAGATGCTTATCTATAGAGGCATTAATCAAATATAATAATGACTAATTAGTTTCTTATTATATTATGTTTATATTTTAATTACAATATATATAGCCATAATTAGGGGTGTTAATTTCCGGTCAAGGGTCGGGTTCGGGTCGAACCCGAAACTGACCCGGGTTCAAACGGGTCAGAAATTTGAACCCAGACCCGACCCGGATAGGTAAGCGGGTCGTAAATTCGAACCCGGACACGACTCGGCGGGTTGACGGGTTGACCCGACCCGACCCGCACGGCAGAGAAGGAGCTCGGGTTTCGCGAGCACGGCAGCGGGCGGCGGCGCGAGGCGCGAGCGCGGCATGGCAGCAGCACAGCAGCGTGCATGGGTTCGGTAGCGGGCGACGGCGCGGGTTAGCAGCGCGGGGCAGCGGGGAAGTGGGGCAGCAGCGCGGGGCGCGTTGGGCAGCGGGCAGCATCGGCGAGGGCAGCGGGCAGCCAGGGGGGCAGCGGGAAATTCAATTTTTTAAAAAATAAACAAGTTTTCGGGTTGACCCGGCAACCCGCTGGGTCAACCCAAACCCGACCCATTTTTTCAAACGGATCGAATCTGCGAACCCGAGCCCGACCCGTTTTTCAAACGGGTCCCATCCAACCCGGATTTTTCGGGTCGGGTTCGGATCGGGTTTTTGTGTTGTGTCAAATATTGACACCCCTAGCCATAATATAGTTATTAAAATAATAAAATCTTATATTTTCAGTTAAATATAATTCATCTTCCCTAATCATTTATCTTATAATCTGATATAAAAATGATTCAAGAGCTTTGGTCAAATTATTTTTTTTTTTTCTTTTTGTGTGTAATAACTCAAAAAATATTTTATTTTTCTATAAAAACCAATGCCTAATATAAAGAACAATTTGAGCAATAGAAATTGGAGACACCGACCTCCTAATTTATTGATGCCTGTAATGATATATCAAGCCCTCACATTTAGTTGAAAGAACCAAAATTGGAGAGCTTGCAGTTATAACATGTTGTGATGTTAACAAGACCTTTTGCCATCTTCACATTGTGTTTAAATTGTTAAACATCATTATGATTATATGTACCAATTGCTAAACTCCAAAAGTTAATGGTAATTAACCGCTAACCTTTTTAGCAAAAATTCAAAATGCTTATTAAAAAAGGTTTAGCAATAAAATAGAAGTTTTTGAATTAACAATAACTCGAATTAGATTCGACCGTTATTTTTTCAGTTATAATGATTCAGAGCTCCATAAGTATATAGGAAAAATAGAAAAGGCTTAATATGGCAAGTTTGAGAGTTACTATTGCCTACAACTTTCATTCGATCACTTCTGACATTGGTTTGAAGACCACTGAAGTATTTGTGCTTTATCATAGAGAAGGCTATCTAAGAAAGCAATGCTTCTTTTTCTTTGCTTGCTTGTTCATGAATTTAAATCAATAAATTTTGTGACTGTCATTTGCCTCATTTGGTCAAATTCCATTACAAGCTGTTTGAAGGTGAAGCTCTCTTATTAATTTGGGAGAAAAAGGTTAGAGAAGTTAAAGGTAAACTTTATTGAAGAATCCTTGAATATATTTTATGGCATGTAACCATAATCCCATTATGTCGTTATAAATGGCCTTAACATGCTCAGATATATCTTACACATATATTTGATACCTTATCAAATTATCATACCAATGTTTGAAGATGATTATGATACCTAGTCGACTAGAGCTTGTTTGGTCATTTGCTAAACCAAGAAGGACATTTCATCAATGATTATAACGAGATAAGCGTTATTTGCAATTATTGACTTTTATTTGATGACATAAATCATCTAAATTTATGGAGGTTTGCATCATCTATATGAATGACAAAACAACCTTATATAATACAAAGACATGTGTTGTGTAAATACAACGGAAACAACCCAAAAATCAAACAACACAAATAACACAAAGGACAAAGTAATTTACGTGGCTTGGCGAAGACGACTTCATCAACGGGGAGGGGATGATGATTTCACTATATTGGAGAAAAACAAGATTACAATAAGCTCTCTCTCTCTCTCTCTCTCTCTCTCTCTCTCTCTCTCTCTCTCTCTCTCTCTCTCTCTCTCTCTCTCTCTCTCTCTCTCTCTTTCTCTCTCTCTCTCTCTCATATAATAGCCCTCAAACCCTCAATTTATAGATTTAAGGCAAAAAAATAAGAAAAAATTTCCTAATCAAAATCTCAATCAAATCATCTAATTAGAAAAATAATCATCTCCCTAATCAATTAAAACAATTAGCCATTAAAACTTTCCAAAATAAATCTTATCTATATTTAGAAATATTTTCAAATCATCAATCTTCACCGCATCTTTCACTTCAGAAAGTGAAAGATGATATGCTAGGCTCCAATATCAGAAAGTCTACACCCATGTAATTGCCTACCTCCCTGTATCAAAATAAGTGGACAATGAGTCATGAGTCCTGCACCACTATTATAGTGACTTCCTCTCCAATACCAAGCCTGTATCAACTGTACATTTCAGGATACTCTTCATAGATTGTCAGTGACTCCTTCCTAGATTCTATACGAACCTACTCACAATGCCAAGTGCTTCAGCAATGTCAAGATCGAGATGCTCCAAAATCAAATCATCAAGTGCTAAAAAATGATAAGTGACCACAGGTCAAGGGATGCTTTACCACTAGAGAGAACACCTGATCATAAACAATCCCTTCCTGTTGCGTAGAGCCCTTTCTCACCCAAGTAGTCTTGTATCGTACATTAGTTTCATGAGATCCTTCCTTCTTTGCACTCACTTATTTACACTAAATGACGTTCCTTCATGGAAATAGCTTCACCAACCTCCAAGTAGTATTCTCCTGAAGAGAATTCATCTCTTCATCAATGGCCCTCTTCCACAAATCACCATCAAAATTATCCACTGCTTCCTTATAGTGACTTAAAACTTCAGCCTCCATGTTTAAAAGTGTAAATTTAATGTGGTCTCTTAAAAAAGAAGGCTTTGAGACATTCTGGAGCATAGAATTATTCCTCTAATAGATTCTTGAGCTGGAATCTCATCATCAACATCATCTTCTACCTCCTAATCTACAATTGAATAAGATACATGGGTAGAAGTGATATGTCACTATGGAACAAATGGAGTTGCATTAAACTCCATCTTCTATAGCGCATATGTGATCCCAATAGAACTCTCCACCTACTTAGAGTCCCTAGCTTTCAACATGCTCATCTTGTCAAATATAACATCCTTATTAATGATAATCTTATTCTCTACTGGATCATAAAGTTTGAAGTCTTTGACTCCACGGTTGAAGCTACTAAAGATCATCTTATTTCCCTATGATTCCAATTTATTATTCCGAATATGATATTAAGCATAACACCCAAACACTCTCAAGTTTTCATAATCTCTAATAGGATTCCCCAACCACATCTCCTTTGGCGTCTTCTTCCCAATAGCTACAAAAGGCAAAAAATTTACCAAGTGATAGATAATCTATTACCTCAACCCAATAGACTTTATCCAACCCAGCATTGGATAACATACACCAAACTTTCTCCACCAAAGTTATATTCATCCTCTCTTCCATCCCATTCTGCTGCTGTGTCTCTCTAATAGTGAAGTGATGCTCTATCCTAGATCTTTGGCATTCATACAAGAATGTGTCTTGTTTAGGCTACTCTCTGTAATCTGCTTTCATGCGGTTAGGTAGGCACACACAAAAAATATTAATAAAAAAACTCTATGCACAAACAGGCTTACGTACGATGTAACACTTTTCCATTTTGCCTTATTGAACCACAAGAATGAGAGTTTTTTTGTTCTTCACGTCGTCGCTAGAAATCACTAAAAATTTTGCTTTGATACTAATTGTTGTGCAAATACAATGAAAACAACTCAAAAATCAAACAACAAAAATATCACAAAGAACACGACAATTTACGTGGTTCAGCAAAGATTCCTACATCCATGGAGAGTGGATGATGATTTCACTATATTGGAGAAAAACAAGGATTATAATAAGCTCTTTCTTTCTCTCTCTCTCTCTCTCTCTCTCTCTCTCTCTCTCTCTCTCTCTCTCTCATCTCTCTCTCTCTCTCTCTCTCTCTCTCTCTCTCTCTCTCTCTCTCTCTCTCTTCTCTCTCTCTCTCTCATCTCTCTCTCTCTCTCTCTCTCTCTTATATACAACAACCCTTAAACCTTCAATGTATAGATTTGAGGAAAAACAATAAGGAAAAACTTCCTAATTTAATTTCCATTTAAATTACTTAATTAGAAAATTAATCAACACCCTAATCAATTGCAATAATTAATTAGCCATTAAAGCTTTCCAAAATAAAGCTTATTTTGATTTGAAAATATTTCCAAATCAACAAAGAGTTGTGCCATTCTTAGTTTAGAAGAACAGAGTGTTGCATTGGTCTTTAAGCTTTATTTGATTACTAGATTAAAAAATAGAACTATGAGAGGTCCAAATTAAAAGGTTGCAAATAATCACATTAATTGTTAAATTATAATAGTTGTGATTAAATTTGCTCAATTTCTATGACTATATTTTAGAAATTTAAACCAAAATTATTATAGTTTAGATAAAATATGATAGACTATTTTAAAGTCTGCATTTTTAGAACATAATAAAAAATTAATTCTATTGTTGAATGCTTGATAAAATAAGAAATAAATAGTAATGAAATTTAGATATGCATTAGAGATTTAGCTAGATATAATTCAAATATATTGTTTAAATTAGTGTCCTCTCACATGCAATGTCAGTGGTAAAACTAAAACTAGGCATTAGTTGGGTCAACAATTTTGATAGAAATCAGTAGGAAAATAATGATAAGTAGAAGAGCAATATTTCTTTGTTCTAATTTTTTTTGGCAAGATTTGATCATTTATTAAAGAAATTTGTATTTCTTTTAATGGTTAGCCAAGTTTTAATACTTGCTAAAAATCTTGTATGAATTGCTTGGTAATGTAATTGAAGTATATGCCTTCTCTTTCTCCCAATAGATGTTGGCACAAACATGTCAAACCATGCTTATCATTTATTTTTATATTATATGTTGGCTACTTTTTTTTTTATTTTGTCATTTATCTTGTTTAAATTAAGTTTGCAAGATTGTGTAAAGTAGTTTATTCTTCATGAAATTGGATTATTTTAATCTTTAATGACTTTTTTTTTATTCTTTAATGACTTCCCTCCCTTTTTATAGCCCCGCAAAAGCATGACCACTTATATAAAATTAGATTAGTGATAAACATCCATAATGCTTCTAATTTAGAGCATCTAATCTTTCATCATAAGATCAACAAATCATCATCATCATAGGCATTATCAAGCATCAAAACATTTACACATCCACCAACATCACTCAAGCATGTACAATAAACATAGAGAGCAAGTAAATCACTCAATAAATTCAAAGATTAATAAGTCCTAAACACTGAAAAAAATTATAATAATTTCATCCAATGGAGGAAACAAACGCATGAGTTATATATCTTTTAGTTGTTTTAGATTTTTATGGCTTCTTTACTTTAGGTTTGTTGAATGTATTTTAAAGAATGATTTATATTTTGAATTCTTAAGTTTTACAAGATTTTTTATTGATGTTAAGAATGTCTTCAAAGTGACTTTGCAGATTTTAAAAGTTCAATTAAATTGAAAGGTTTAATTAATTTACGTTAATTAGCCTTAAGGATTCTTCATGTTTACATGTTTAGATTTCAATTTAATTTAACTTAGGCTTACTGATTTTTCTCTTTTTATTTTTTTTCTTTGATTAAGAGCTTCATACATTTTTAAATATTTTTATGATTTTCTTGAGTTAATAAAGATTTTTTATTTTAAAGGATCAAACACTTATTTTTGAATTAGGATTTGGTAATTAACCAACCAAATTAATTCCAAATTTCATGAAACTTTGCCCATGAATCATTACTAACATGTACATTATACTGCTAAGAAATTAAAATAAAATTATTAAATAATTTCATAAAAATGAAAAAAGTAAATATTTTAAAAAATAAAAAAAATACGTTGCTGTCTTTTCCAAATCGTTGGTAAATAATGGTGACATTGCTTTTGCAGAAAAACCTTAATCCGCATCGTTCAGTCTTAATTAAATTTATGCCTAATATTTTTTTAAAATTTAGCTAAAACTACGTCAGCAGCTAAAAAATGCAGCTTTTCTGAACTTCACCAAAAGCGGACTAAAAATCGAGAAAAATAGATCTAATTTCAGCAGAAAAAAAAAAGCAAAGAAATGAATTTCAGTACAATCCAAAAACAACCGATCTCTCCCTCCACAAAATCCAAAACATAGAGGAAGCCGCGGTGGACTAGACGAGAATGCCGATTCTTAACAGCACAATACTATAAACTTAAATCGGTACATACAGTTCCTATATAAGAAAAAAATCAATGGAATTGCCTCTTTCATTGGCAAGATCACCTCCAACCGAAACCTCGTTTTTCACTACAAAATGTCGTGAAATTAAAAAAATGCCTTGATTCATCCAATCGAACTTCAATTTTGCCAAGGTAACGTTCTTTTTTCTTTTCGATCTTCTCTTCGGCAAGTTAGGTAGACACTGAAAAATAGCGGAGATGAACAGTGCAACGTCAATGTTGGCGTCCTACTGTTCACCCGCAATCAAATAGCGGAAGTTTTACCGTTCTGCTGGAGCTCTCCAACAACGTCATTCAAGCATTTGGAGTTTGGTTGGAGATGCCCTAAAAAACTCAATTTTTATTTCAAAATACAGTAATAAACTAAAATGAAGTATCTTTTTTTCCCGACTGAACTCTATTTTCTATCACCCAAAAAAAATATTCAATGTATATTTCATACTTTGTTTTATACAATGTTTAATCATATATTGACGTCGCACTGTTTACCCTCATTGAAATAGCAATTTTTTAAACGATCAAATGGAGTAAATCAGCAAAGCTTAACACTCATTTGGGGTTCAGCTGAAGAGACTCTAACAACAAGTGTTACACAATAACCCAAATAAAATATAAGCTATAGAAAAAAGCATTATCCCAAATCCCAAAAATGCTCATCGAGGCAAATCCAAAGAGGCAAACAAAAAGACCAAAAGGCCTACAAAGAAGAAAAAAATTAACTACTGGACACGAGAGGAATTCCAAATAAATAAAGCAAGCATATTGTCTTTAAAGTATGCGCGACCCAATTGTTAGTGCAGGTAGGCCATCCATTGATATTCAAATGAATTAATTGATTGAAGAAAATAGTCATAATTCATCTGATTGAAGAAAATAGTCATAATGAAGTAGAATGAGCAGACAAGAAGAGAGAAACACGGTTGTCGTAACATAGCTATGGCCATTCAGGGAAGGAAGTGGGGATGAGTCTGCATCACATAGTCCAACCAAAAGGTGCAGAGCAACAAAACCATAGAGAAGCCTAGAGTAAATTAGAAGTAGAGCAACTTATTAATCCATATGAGAAGAAGCCAATTAAGAAAGAAGTTGTGAAACCTCAGCAGAATTCTTCCAGTTCAAAACTTTGACACGATTGGGTCTTTTAAGCTTGACTATAATAGTATTTCAGTAGTTAAAGATTCCCCTCCACACACCAAAGATCCCGAGAGAGAGAGAGAGAGAGAGAGAGAGAGAGAGAGAGAGAGAGAGAGAGAGAGAGAGAGAGAGAGAGAGAGAGAGAGAGAGAGAGAGAGAGAGAGAGAGAGGGGGGGGATTGTTGCTTAGAGAAATTCTAAATGAGAAATTAATGAAATCCTGCAACTCACCATTAATGCAAATAGAGAAATGAACATCATAAATATAGGCTTTGATCCAAGACACAAAAACAAGGGGAAACCTTTCCCCAACAATCTATAAATGTGAAAGCGTCGAGAGACCGTATCAAAGACTTTATAAAAGTCAAAATTTTCAAAAAGAATTTAGCTTTCCCAAGACAGTTAAATTTAGCCATAATTTCTTAGGCTAAAATAATATTGTCAAAAACAATTCTATTATATAATAAATAAGATTGATTAGGATGGATAATATAAGGCAAAATAAATTTGAGTCTCAAAACAAGAATTTTAGCAATGATTTTGCAAAAATTATTCCAAAGTGAAAAATTAGTAGCTAATTCTATCTTAGACTTGCTCTTTTTGGAAATGGAATGTTTGGTGCTTCCAAAATGTATTGGATTATGAGGTAGGTTGGTTGTTTAGGCTCCATTTAGGATAGCTTATTTCTTATTATTTTTTAAGTAATATTTTTTTAAAAAAATTAATTAGAAATTTTTATGATAAAAAATTACTTTAAAAATAATAAAAGGGTGGTCCCAAAAGAAATCTTACTTTGTTTATATTGCATGAAAGTTGTATGAAAATCAAGAATTGGTCACACAAGAATCTCTGTGTGACTGATTTATGTTTATATAAGGAATCGGAATTCAGCTTCCTCTATGTTTTGGATTTTGTGGAGGGTGAGATTGGTTGCTTTTGGAATGTTCTCGAATTCGTTTCTTTGCTTTTTTTTTTTTGGAAACTTGATCTATTTATCTCGATTTTTTGTCCGCTATTGGTGAAGTCCAGAAAAGTTGCTTTTTTTAGTACTGATGTAGTTTTCGCTGAATTTTCAAAATAGGATTTGATGTAATTTTAATTAAGACAAACGAGGGGGGGGGGGGAGCGTTCGCATCTCATTTGTCAAAAATTTTTTAAGTTTTTTTTTTTTTTCTTTTTTTTTCCCGGCTCAAAATGGATCGCCGGAAATTATACCAGCGAAAAATTCCGCAGGAAATATTTCTAGTGGCCTATTTTGCGCCGGTATGACTTTTCTGACGCCCGTGTAACCGGCGAAAAAAAACCTGCCGGAAATACTAATTTCCGACGGATTTGGAGCGTGTTCTGACAAATTATGTCCGCCGCTTTTACATAATAATTTTATGAATTTGGTTCATACCAACTGGCATGCTCCTATTTACCCTGATAATAATATTACTTGCATATTGAGATTATGGAGGTCTAAGTTGATAAGATTAAACCAAGTCTCTAAGATGGTGAAATAAAAATATTTTTAAGAATATTTTTACTAATATTAAGGAAGCGGATAATAAGGTGATTTAGTTGGATAAAGTTTATTTGGAGAATCCTATTATTGAAAATCTCAATAGCCTTAACAATGTTAAGGCTTCTCTTTTTTAGCTGCAGAATCACGAGAAAATTTTTTAGAGGCAAAAGTCTAATGCTAAGATTATCTTGGAGGGTAATAAGAACATCAACTTTTTTCATGCTTTGGCTAATAAGAAAAGAATTAAAAATCATATTCATAAAATTATTAATAGTGATGGTAGTATGGTCGATTATGAGGAATTAATTTTTAATTCGGTGGTTGATCACTTCAAAAACATTTTTAATAATAAGAATAGTTCTATTCCTATTGTTAATCCTTATGTTATCCTTAACATTATTACTGAAAAAGATAATTATTTACTCACTCAATCTCCTACTAAGTAAGTGATTTGGAATGTTATTAATGATATGAATGGGGATTCCATGGCTGGTCCTGATGGATTCACTACCAAATTTTTTCAGAAAACATAGAATATTGGTAAATTGGATATGATTGAAGTGGTGAAAGACTTTTTTGCTGGCAACCCTTGATATTAATGCTAAAGTGAAAGGGGACAACATAATCTTGAAACTTGATATTACTAAAGCTTATGATAACCTCAATTATATTTGTTGTTCAATGTTTTATCTTTATTTGGTTTTAGTGATTATTTTATTATGCTTATTAAGAATAGTATTGAGAATTGTTACTTTTCTATGATCATTAATGAGAGGAATCATGGTTTTTTTAAATTCTCTCAAGGTTTAAGGCAAGGTGACTCTATTTTTCCTGGTCTTTTTATTATTGCTATGGAGTACCTTTTCAAGGGTTGGATGAGTTATATTTATGGCATCTGAAGCTTCTTTTTCATACTATGCTGGGTTTCCCAATTACTCATCTTAGTTTTGCTGATGATTTTATTATATTTTCTGATGGTTATATTAATAATATTAAAGTGTTAATCAATTTTCTTTCCTAGTTTCAAGACATGAGTGGTTTGGCCATTAATAAAGATAAAAGTAGTTTTATTGTTGCTAAGTCTGTTAATCAGGTTAGAACTAATGCTATCCAAAGGATTTGTAGCTTTCATTCCAAGTCGTTGCCCATTAAGTACTTGGGTACTCTATTTTTAAAGGTGGGAAAAAATCACCTTTTTGAAGATATGTTCACTATTTTCAAAGGAAACTTTCTAATTGGTCTTCTAACTTTATTTCTTTTTGGTGGGAGATTGATGCTGATAAAAAGTGTTTTGAATTTTATTCCCATTTTTCTCTTTCATACTTTGCAACCTACTGTGTCTATTTGCCTTAGACTGGAGAGGATGCTTAATAAGTTTTTATGGGGATCTAATAATAATAGTACTTGTATTCATTGGGCTTCTTGAAAGAAGATTTGTGGGGGGTGTTTAACAAAAGGGGTTTAGATTCCATAAATATTTGTGATACAGTTTAAATTTTTCTAATAAATTATGATTTTCTTTTAGATCTAACATTAGTTTATGGGCTTAATTTATGAATGTTAAATATTGCAAAGATATTCATCCCGTGTTATGTAGTTACAAAAGTTCTAATTCTATGGTTTGGAAAAGGCTTTGCCACATTAAATGGGAGGCTGAGCAATTCATTCAATGGGGGTTGGATAAAGGTAATGTCTTTTTCTAGCAAGATAATTGGTTGGGGCCTTACTTTATAGATAGTTTTTTATATACGCATAATCTTGATAATATTAAGGTTAATAGCTTTTGTTACAAACTTGGATTCAAGGATTATAATTTTGCTGATAATAAACATTTCTGACATTCTTGTTTTCTTACTATTGTTATTAATGCACATTTGTTTTCGTAGTCTTGCCTACTAACGTTTTGGGTCGACAATGTCAATTGCAATTCAAGTTAGCTCAAAATTAGATAGATTAGGACTAAGTCAGTCAGTAAGTATAATTATAGTATTTTTACCTTTTCTTGAGTCAAATATAATAAGGCTGATCCTGATGCTAAGTAACCTTGCATACACATAATTTGTATGCAAGGTTTTTTTTTCTATCAAAAAAAACCTTGCATACACATACTCAGGAAGAGAAATTCTGTAGATTTAAGAGTTTTTCTATTTTTGATCATATTGTATAGGACTATCCAAAATTATCTTGGATGATCAATTAAAAATAGAAACTCTAATTATGGCATATTTGTTAAGATAGTAGAGTTAAAAAAATTATCCTTGACGATATTAACATCATCCTGGATGATAGGCTCAAATCAGAAAGAATCAGCCGCCAAACTCTTTTAGGTATGATATCTTTTTAGAAATCGTATAGGATGACCCCATATCATTCTGGATGATTCATTAAAATCATACCTAAATTAGTCAGGTGATTAAGAAAAGTAATTAATGATTGATTGATCGATCATATCGTCCTGGATAATCATTGGATTGCCCTAAATGATCAGTTAGAAAAAACCTTAGATTTCTTTTGAATCACTTAGATGACCAGAACGATTTGCTGGACAATATTTTTATTTTTGAACTAATCATACAGTATGATCCAAGAATCATCCCGAATGAAAAGTTATATTTCTTCATCGTCCAACATGTATCTCTTGGATGACCAAAATGATTTATTGGATGATAATCACTTATTTTTAACTAGTCGTATAGGATGATCTAATAATCGTCCGAGACGATAAGTTATATTTCTTCATCGTCCATCTTATATCTTATGGACGACCATAATGATGTGTTGGAAGATATATATGGTATTAAACTAATTGTACAGCATGATGTCCACATATTCCTAGACGATCAGAATAAACAATGTGTTTTAATCATCTAGCTCTCCCATATCGTCTAGGCTGAAAGGGTTGAAATATACTTATTGTACAGGACAATATCGATCGTCCTGGATGATCTTTGATGGCAAGTTGCAAATTAGGGCAAATTTAAGTGCTTCTTTACAAGATCTCTTGATTATTGATGTTGAGATCTTTTACTTCTTTCCTGACTTGAGAGAGCTTAGAGAAGGAGAGAGAGAGCTTGGGAGGGAGAGAGAGAGAGAGAGAGAGAGAGAGAGAGAGAGAGAATCATGTGAGGGGGAGTTTTTTAGGTGTTCATAAAGGTTACTCCAAGCAAGGATTTGAGTCATCTTCTCCATTCATGATCATCCTTGGCTCCTTGGTGGCTCTGGGAAGGTTGTCTTCAGCAATCGATCAAGATTCTCTACTTGCTTCAAGATGAAGCAAAAAGAGGTCAGGCTCTCTGCCTCACTAGGGTCGATGGAAAGGAGTTTGTAAAGGCTTATCCATCTTGCTGTGGGAGCAAAAGGAGAGTCACTATGTTTTAGTGTATTATCCGGAGGAGAGGCTCTTGGGAGTGGATGTAGATCAAGTTGATCAAACTACTATAAAATTTTAGCGTGTTCTTTCTGTGTTACTTTTGCACTTTATTTTTCCGCATATTAATTTATGTGGTTAATTACATTTGTTTTAAAATATACAAAAAAAATTTAAAAAGTTTTCACTTTGTATTTAAAAAATTTTAAATGGATTTTTACATACATAATATCTAAAACTATTTAAAATACATATTAAACACCTAAATTATTGTATTTATTGATATACCATATAAAATCTTCCTTTCCTTTTATTCTACCACTCCATTTAAGCACCGTCAGTTGGGGAATGCGAACCAGGCACTTATGATCTCTCGCCTGGATGAGCTCGAGGACATCTCCGATCACTACAAGAGACTCACCATCGTCGTTCTTCTCCTGAACGACGAGAAGGAGGAGGAAACGGGGTTGGTCGTGGAGGCAGATAACTGTGCAAGAACATTTAGTATTTGAGATAAATCCCATTGTCAAATCCATTGGAGAGGAGTCTCTCCCCAGATAAAAGAGAAAGAGAACTGGGTAGGGCATTTTGCCATTGCTCTAATAACCTCATCTGGGCAAGCATATAGTTCACACCATTCCCATATTACCACTGCTAAAGGATTCAGAAGCTGCTCCACCCACCTCACCTCTTTGCTCGCGCCACCACCACCACCGCTTTCGGAGTTTGGCAAGTTGCCTCGTTCGTGCCCTTTCTTGGATCTGTTATTCACCTGCAGCTTGATGATGAGGGACGGTGAGCTGAGCAATGGGTTGCACCACATCTTCAGAAAGGCCAGGAGGGCCAATGGGCTCCAAAATACTGGTGGCGATTGCTTGCTTGTACTAAACCCTAAACTATATCACATATATAATCGTAATTGGATGTAGAAATGAGGCGCTATACTCCCACTTGCTTAATACCAAAATCTTGTAAACACCACTAAATGGAGTGTCAAAGGAATATTAATTTACATGCAACCGAAACTAACTCAATCCTTAACGCGGCTTGTTTCTTCTTAATGAGTAGGATATGTCGAAGCTAAAAGAAGGCGAAGGAGCAGAGTATGGAAACTGAAAAAGAGAAGAAGAAAGGAAGATAGTAATGTTTCTCAACACAATTCATTAAGCTCAATTCATACTGAGTAATTTGCTTCTTCTTCTAAATGAACATGAACAAATCATCTTTTCGTTTTACCAAAAATATAAGGTACATAAGTATTCTGATTTCAGGAGCGAAATAACAAACTGAGTCTTTTGATCGCTATCTCGGCCATTATGATGGAGCTTGATTCCAATGGTACGATCTTTTCTTTAAAGAAGATGTCGTCGGAGTTGAAATGGTATGTATGTTGCTTCCATCTAATGAATTCAAGCTAAAATAAAAAATCAAAATCTTTCTCATCTTTCTCGTCTTCGAACTATTCATCCTCATGATCTCAGCCTCTGTCCTCAGATCTTTGATCTTCGGGGTTGGCAAACTAAAGGTCGAAGAAGGGCCCCTCGTCATCGATCTCTTCGTCATCACCGCTAGCTCCAGCAAAAAGGCTGAAAGATTCCATGGAAGGAAGAACCAGAGCGCAAGTGAATAATCTGTGTGTGTGTTTTTTTTTTTTCTGTTGTCCATATTGTGATCTTCTTTTACGGTAGGCAACAGAGTGATAGTATAGATGAGAGGAATGGTTTTTAGGTGGTAGATAAGTAAATATTAATGTTTAGGTGTTAGATATGTAAATAGAATAATTTTAGGTGTTATGCATATAAAAATCCCATTTTTAAAACTACCAATTCACACCCCCCCCCCCCCCCCCCCCCCCCCCCCCCCCCTCTCTCTTGATTAGCCTCGGGCTAGTTCATAAAGGCATAACAACCCTAACGATCTTCCAGCTTTATTGTTAATGGTACTTGGAATGTCAATAAACTTTTGGAGGTCATTCATACTATTTTAATTGATATTATGTTGACTATTCCTTTATAATTATAGTGCAAGGATAAAAACTTTTTCAATCTATCTTCCTCTGAAAAATGTTTGGAATACAATTAGATTTAAATATGAGACATCCCACATTTATTCTGCTATCTCGCATAACAATATTTCTTTATCTTATTACATTCTTGTGTGGAGGTGTCTGAAAGGGTTTCTTCCTGTTGATGAATTTATTCGAAAAAAAGGTTTAGTTTCCTTCTAAATGTCAATATTGTTTTAATGTGAAAAATGTCCATCATGTTTTTGTGAATGGGGATATTGCTAAAAAAGTTTAGAATTATTTTTTAGCTCGACTAATAAGAGTAATTTTAATATTAAAAATGATGTTTTTAAAATTGTTGGATGACTACCTCTAAATGCCACATCTACAATTTAATGCCCATTCTTATTTTGTGATATCTTTGGAGAGTTAGAAATGATTCCAAACATAATAACCTTAAGATGAATTGTAATCAAATTATTCCCAATGTTAGAAACAAATTCTGCAAATTTATTCTGTCAATCTTATTACTACTAAGAACTTCTATAAATGCATTGACATGGCTATAGATTTGGGTATTCCTACTGATTGTGAGTAATCGGATTGTATTGAAAAGGTTGTTAGATGGATTAAACGTAACCCTCCGTATAGTAAACTTAACTTTGATGGGTCTATTGAGCCCAATGGTGCAGGTGCTAGTGGTATTATTCAGGATCATTTGGGTTGTGGTTATCTGCTTTTACTAGTCCTTTAAATTTATGTAATGTTATTACTGTCGAGCTTATGGATTTGTCCTATGGGCTTGATATTTGTATTACATTGGGTTTTGAGTATGTGTGGATTGAGGTGGATGATATGTTTTTAATTCAGATTATTGATAAAGTTGTGCCTAGTAATCCTCAAAACTTTTATTTGATTAGAAAAATTAAGCAATCCCTCTCTACAATTAACTATTTTATTTCTCACATTTATCGTGAAGCAAATTCATGTGCTGACCGATTGGCAAATTTTGGTTATCAATTTGATGGTTTTCAAGAGTTAAATATTTTGAATTTACCTACTATGGTGAAAGGTATTATTAACTTGGACAAAGTTGGTTTGCCTTAAATTCTTAATGGTTGAGGTTTATGTTATTCTTGTTAATTTCTCTTTGGTTCTTCGTTTAATTGGCTTGGGTTTCTTCTCTGTGTTGTGTGTGCTGGTTCCAGATTTTAGGGGGTTTGTGTCTGTGTTGTGGGTTACCTTTTCATTTTTGAGCTCCTTTCTGCGAGTGATGGTCCAGGCTATCTGGTGCTCTGGGTTTTATTTGGGTTGCTGTGAGGTTGGGATTATGCTAGTTGTGGTTAATTTTCCAATTATCTAGTTTGGCCTTTTCCTCTAAGCCAATTGAGCTGGTTGTCATTACTTGGTTTTGCGGGTATGGGTTGTGCTGGTGGAATTTATATTTATATTTAGTTATTTAGTATCATTTTCTAGGTTGTAATTCCTGCTGGGTGTTTCTTATTATGAACTGCTAGTTTATTTTCTGCGTGATTCTGCTCATTATGCTGGCGATGTTGGTAGTGTTGGTTCCCGGCTTTATGTGGTTTTTGTCTATGGGGTGAGCTGTTTCCTCGTCTTTTTTGCAGGTGATGGTCCTTGATAACTAGTGCTCTGTATGCTCTGTTTGGGTTGCTGTGAGGTTGGGTTTCTGCAGGCTGTGTTTTTTATTCCAGTTATTCTGGGGGCACTTATCCTAGATTGACATACTCATCTTAGGTGTATTGAGCTGGATTTTAGTAATTGGCTGAGTGTGTGTTGTTTAATGGAGATCGTTTTCTCTGCTTATCAGACTGTTTATTCCCGTTTAGGCTGGATTCTAGTTTATCTCTTGAACAATTTTTTTCTTTCAGGAGGTGCACAATTTCTTCTCCTTCAATAATGGTGACATCTATCATAATAACTTAAGATTATTCAAATTATCTTTTTTCTCTAACCTATGATGCAGGAAGGTTTTCTTTTGTGCAGGTTGGTTGATTGGAGCTTTTGGTTGTTTGCTCGACAATTTTTGTAGAAAGCTGGTGTTGAATGTGATTTCTTTTAGCTTTCTCTTTTGGGTGCCGTCTATTAGTCGTCTTAGAATGTTCCTAGGCTTTTGTGTATTTTGGTGTAGTAAGGGACTTTGGGCTCGTAAGTTTTTCTTTTTAATTTTGTTTGTAGCTCCTCGGAGCATTAGTGAGTTGAAGATCCCCTTAAGCACCTTGTACTTTTTATTTTATATTAATGCGTAGGCCCCGCCGTGACTTTTCCCTATATATATAATTTTTTTTTCTTTTAAATTTTAAGAATAGTTAAGTATTACTAATAAATTTTTTATATATCTAATCAATAAACATAAGCAATGATAGAGTTAAGGATTTTTTCTTATAGAGGCATAAATTATAAACTGTGTTTGTAAAATAACTGAATTTAAAATATCAAATTCAGTTATTTGGTGGCTTTTGATTCTTTCAGATCCAAAACATTTAGGAAGCTGTAGAAAAAAAAAACCACATCTCCAAAAGAGCACGTCAAAAATAGAATCAACGATAATTTTTGTTTTCTGCTGCTGTTGGGGCTTCCTGTTTGGTGGCTTTTGATTCTCTTAAGGTTTTGTAACCAATTTTTGAATTATCGTGTAGGCTTGTATGTGAATTTTAACAAAATAAAATAAATAAATAAAAATTAAAAGTACAATTTTTTTTAAATGATAAAGAAAATATCACTATATTAAATCATGCAAAAATTATGAAGAAATGTTTTTCTTCAATGTATCATCTTGTTCCTCACTCGATGCTTGCAAAATTGTTGTCACAATCATTGCCCTAGCTTGAGTTTTACCATCGACGTCACTTGTGAGAGGCCTCAAAGCTGCAATGAAATTATGAAAGTAACAAGAACCTTTCCTCTTGCCTCTCGCCTCCACGATTAAATGCATGCTCTTCCCTCTTGGTTTTAAAGATAATCCAAAGATAAATGAGGAAGAAGCTCTCGATTCAAACTTCCCTTTCTCTTTTGTGATCCCTCTTGTTCTTAATAAAGAGAGAAAACAAAATACAATGAAGAGATTATACCAATAACTATATGATGTAATCTTTTAAAACATGGTACTAGAGAGAGATTATCTACCTAAATATTTTTTATAATTACAAATTTATTTATGACCATTTTAATTATTATCTTGAAAGTTTTTATCTTGCAAAATTATGATTGAATTTTGAAGTTCAAGAAATATTTCAAATTCTTGAACAAAAATTGGCTCTAGATACTATTATCTATTTTTTCACCTAATAAAATGCATTGGTCATTTTTTTAATTTTATTTGTATACTATCAATCTTTTAAAAGGATGCGACTTTTTTGAGCAGATATGAGACAAATGTCATCATATCGAAGAGCCAATAAATGCAAAATTTTGTGTCAAATGTCATCACAAAAAATATTTTCTACGACCAATACATTGGCCGGTGGAGTGATTGTCTTAGGCTTTTTTTAAGACATTTTTTTTATATAAAACAACTTTTTAGTACAAATATTTCTTGAATTTAAAATTTTTATATTAAAAAGCCGTTTTAAAAAGCTGTAAGAAAGTTATACCAAACGAAGCCTTAGACTTCATTTAGGATAACTTTCTTACTGTTTTCTAAAGTAGCTTTCTTGTAAAAAAAATCCTTAAAATAATGAAAACATAGATGTCAAAAGCTATTCCAAATGAAACCGTAATATTCACTAAATATGTTTTGCTTTCAAAAATTAATCATTCTATAACTATCTTGCGTGTCATAAGAAAGCACTAATCTTCTATTAATTAACTTAGCTTGGTTTAAGCAGGTTGGAGAAGGCCATCATAAAAATTTTATAAAAAGTAAAGTCGTGCAGCTCACAAAACTCCATTGATTGTTAAGATTTCACGATTAGATTGGATTAATTAACAAGTATTATTTATACTCTTATTTTTTTATTAAGTAGCATAATATTAGTTAAGTATTATTACCTTTTAGGCTCCGTTTGGGACTGCTTTCTAGTTGCTTCTAAAAGCAACTTTCTAGTACAATTTTTTTTAATTTTGTATTAAAAAATTATTTTAAGAAGCAATTAGAAAACCGTCTCAAACGAAACCTTAGTCTATTAGCTACTTGCCCTTATTGTGATAAATAGCAAAAGTTGCAAGAGAATGTTGCGCTTCTTGATAAATTTTATCAAAAGTATGTAAGTTTCGTGAATAAGGTCTCGTTTGGTTCCCCCCTTTTTTTTCATTTTTAAACCGAGGTATTAGAACGGAGAAGCCGATTTTTTTCTTCTTAGATCAGCAAAAAAAAACAGGTACAACAAAAGGTATTTTTTAAAAAATTGGATAAACAAACAGCAAAATAATAATTTTTTTCTCCGATTGTAATCCGAAACATAAAAATTATGGCCAATCAAACAAGACTTTGATTGCAGTTTTTCAATGATCAATCAATACTTTTTGATACATTTATTTGTTTAATCAAAATGAAAGATCAATATTTTTGTTACATTTGTTTTCTTAACAAAAATTATTGAAAAAATTAAATATTAGTTACTAATTTGGCTAGGATAACAAAATATTTTAAAAGGTTTTGATTACTCATTGAAAGCTCCCATTGAAACACTTGTCAGTTATATCAAAAGGTATTAAAAAGCTCATCCCCCCGACTTTTCCCCTCATGTCTGCTAGGGTTTTTCCCTTTCGTGAACCCTAGCCGCCGCCTTCTCTCGCGCTGGTGAGATCGCGATTTCCATGGCTAATAAACGTTTGGATCCTGGTTTCATTGAAGGTAAGAACTCTAAATCTTTCAAGGATGTGCTTTCTAGTTCGGTTTCGACTGCTTTCCCGGAATGTCGTGTGTCTACCATTCGTGGCTTGTCGGCGCTATGGTTTTCAGAGGATGAGTTTTTCCATCTTGCTAAACCTTTTGAGTATGCTTTAGTTGGTAAGTTTCCATTGAAACGTCCGGTGTTGGATTCCATTCGAAAAAAATTTTTCAACCTTAAACTATCCGGTGAATTTTCGGTTACCTTGTTAGATCAAACAAATGTGTTGATTAAACTTGGTAACGATTTAGATTATGGTAGAATTTTTTCTCACCGGTCCTATTTTGTTGCTGGTTGTTTCATGAAAATCATCAAATGGTCGCCTCTCCTTGATCTGTCGGAGGAGTCGCCGATCGTCCCGGTGTGGGTTTCTTTCCCGGGTTTGCGTCCTCACCTGTTTTCTTCCAAGATTTTATTTGGTTTGGGATCAATTTTTGAGCGGCCGATTCAAATTAACAGATAATGCGACGGCGGTGGGTTCGCGTCCCTCGGTAGCTCGTTTGTTGGTTGAAATTGATATCTCAAAATCTCACCCGGATTCGGTGTGGTTAGGGCCGGAGAAGTGTGGGTATATTCAAAAGGTAATTTTTGAAGATGTTCCTAGCTTTTGTCAGCAGTGTAAAGTTGTTGGTCACAAAAAAACGGAATGCTCTAAACAAGTTCCTCATTTAAGAACACCTTTGATTTCGGTTACTCCTCTGATGGATGCTGGGATTCAGCAAAATCTTAACCCCCCTGAACATGTTTTATCTTCATCCCTGAATCCTCCTTCTAATCATCTCATTGCTGATATTTTGGAAACGGACCAGATTTGTTTGAAATCTGGTGTTGGGGTGGAGGTTTTGCCTTTGCCTATTACCACGGCTTCCCCTGTTTTGCTGGATATTACTATCGGGATGGGGGCTGATGCTTTACCTGATTTGAGTGCTATTGATGTTTCGAGCCCTCGGTGTGTTCCGGTTAGGCCTGTTGATTGTTCTGCTGATTTAGATTTACCTGTTGTTGATGTTAATAATGTTGTGCCGGTGGAGAACTTAAATGAAGTATCTAAAAGCTCAAATCATTTCGTGAATGTTCCGGTGCATGCGGCTGCTACGATAAACCTGGTAAATTCTCTGAGTTGTGATAGATCGGATCAAATAAATTGGTTAAATGACTCTTCTGAGGGTGATTTTGTCTCTGACCATTCGGATTTTGATTTCCTATCTTCGGATTTTTGTGGGGGCTCTGACCCAGGGAATGATTTTTCATTGGTTCGTGCAAATGTTGGTTGTTCGAAGGTTTCACGTGCTAGGGGCCGCGGAAGGGGCCGTGGCAGGGGTCGTCGTAGGCGTTAATGATTTGTTGTTTTGTTGGTTAATCTGTTTGGTATTCCGATTATGGGTTTCGGTGTCCTCGTAATTTTTTTTTTGGGGCTATGATATGGCCGGGACGAGTGCCCTATCTTTTGCTGGCGGCAACCTTTGGTGCTTTTCGATGCGTATCGTTGACTGGACCCTTTATCACCTTACTGGATGGCCCGTGCATGATGGTGGGGCATTGGATGTCTCGGTCTTCTACTGAGCCCAACTACCATTTATCTACTATCAGTTTCCTTCTTTAATTGTATTTCTGCATTTTACTAGATGTTTGACTATCTCTGTTGTAACCCTTTACTTATCAATAAAATGTTTTTGTTTAAAAAAAAAAAGGTATTAAAAAGCTTTTTGATATCTTCATGTGGAGCTTGATTTGAAGTAACAAAGGTGTTAGAGTATTGATATTTGGAAGTATATATATATATATATATATATATATATATATATATATATATATATATATATATATATATATATATATATATATATATATATATATATATATATATATATATATATATATATATATATATATATAAAAAATTTTAAAGTATTTGAATTCACCCTTAATTAGTTCAATTTTGATATATATATAGAAATCATTAGTTTTACGATCTATGTGGGGCAACTTCAATTTTTTTTATGAAATTAGTTGTAAAATTACAATGCGAAAAATAATTTAACTACTCCTGTTGTAAGAAGTAGCTTTCCAGCATAATTTTTTTTTTTAAAAAAAAGAGAGAATGAAACAAAAAAGCATCAGCTAAACGAAATTATGATTACTATGTAAAACAAAAATAAGCAAAAAAAACTATCTCAAACATATTCTTAATGATTTCCAAATACATTGTATTGTAAATTTTCTTCCAATGTCTTTGTTGTCGATGCCGATTAGGTACCCGTCACAACTACGTTTTGCTATACAACGTATTCGTTTTTCTCAAAGCCAATAAAAAAAATCACTTGTATTTATTTTACACTTATCCAAATATTTTTAATACATTAAAAATATTTTTTAATTATATATCATTTTATTCTGCATTTCTTTTCATCCAAAGAAACAACCCCTTAGTCTATAGAGTATAGACTACCACACCCTCTTTACCAAATGTTGTAATGCAAAAAAAATCAACCATCCTCTTGCAACCTTAACTATTTATCACACTAAGGACAAGTTGTTAATAGATTAAAAGGTTTAGCTGATAGTAATATGCTTACTTAAAAAAAAAAAAAAAAAAAGGTTATACTACAATTGTTAACTAATCCAATGTAACAATTGTGAGCTGCATCACTTTACTCTTCATAGAAATTTTAAAATGAACTTGTGCTTTATATATAAGAAACTTTGTGTGAGATTGCTTATAAAACTATATTTTAGTATATATATTTTTTTAAATAGAAAAAAAATCATAATCATCTAAAATTGTCTTAAATAAGAGATTATTATGTGCCGAGTTCCGACATAGAGAGTCGTTTGGGTTTGTGACTGTGAACTGTAAAAAGGCAGTTATTATTCACCACTTTGCTTTTATTGTTCACCCATACACTTTTACTATACTTTGACTGCATAATCACCAGGACGAATTGTTCTCTATATCCAAACTCCACACGTAATAATCTCTCCTTAAATAAAGCCATAATCGCAGTTTTAAGCGGCCACTTTTTTTTTAGCGTAAATTTTCTCTCATATAATATTTTTTTTGTAATATTTAGTTCATTTAAGACAAATTTACATATATAATGCATACACAAAGACTCGAATCCAAGACCTCTTAGTTGAATGCCTAAGCTCTCAACCAACAGCATAAGCTCTTTTACTATTTATAATAACCCATAATAATCTCTCCCTAAATAAAACCATAATCACAGTTTTACGCAGCCACTACCACTAACTGGACCAAATCAATGGCCATTTAAACTGGCGACTGGTATGCAAGGCTTTTAAAACCGGACCGTTCAATGAACCGGAAGAAGAAGGGGTTAGAGATTTGATGGTTCGATCGGGGTCGAACCGAGGTCGAACCGGATGACGTAATAAATATTTATTATATTTAAATATTATAATAATGACATAACTATTTATAAATATATAGCAAAAATTGATGAAAATTATAAAGTTTGAGACAAGAAAGTAAAAAAATGGCATATCTCAGATCCACTTCCTTGCACCAAGACTTCTCATGAGACGTTCAACAACCATTTTGATCGAAGAATATCTAATAATGGCATTGTGTAGTTGTATAGAGGTTAAGGATTATAAAACTACTTACATATATGAATGAACATTAAGTACATGGCATACTAAATATAAGTAATGGCATAATATCATAACAAATGAATATATAATAAATCACCTATGAAATATTAAAGAAATCAAACTTAACAAGCAACTAAATGACAACAAAGGGATTAAAAACGATACAAATAAACAAAAACATAACATATATGTAAGATCAAACAAGTTTCATATATGAACCAACTGATAACAAAAACAAAACATATTCATAATTAAAATCAAAGTTTCACTTTCTCAGTTCAATAGTTTTAAAGATCTCCTAAATTAGCATCTTCAAATCTATCTATAAAAGTTGAGTCTCCGGGTCTCGCTTCACTAAAATGTTCAAACTCAAATGCATCCGATTGATCGAGCCCGATTATGTCGCCTACATTTTCTTCATTCTCTAAATCACCTTCACCAACAAATAAGAAATATAAAATAAGATATTATTTTTACTTTCAATTAAATAATATATTCAAATTTCATTGTCAACTTACAATGTCCTTGTTGATTAAATGATATATTTTGTTCTTCAACAAGTGGTATTGCATCCTCTTTGTATATCTCATTTTCCAAATCCTGCAAGTCAAGTTCTGGAGTTGTTTCATCTTCAAGTATCCAAAAATCAACCATTTCAACACAAGTGTAGTCCAGAGGGTCATATTGTCTTTTTTTAAGTTGAAACCTAAAAAATGAATAAATAATTTTATGTTAAGATTATACATAATACTTAAATTGACACTTGTATATAAATTTAATGTTAGATCATACATATTCTTTAAATTCAGATTATATCGAACATATACAAGATCGTTGAGTCATTAATGCTCCAAATAATTCCGTCTCTTTGAGTGGGTCTGTTAAAAAACACTCCACTTTCTTTCGCATCCAGATGAAGATGATGTTTGGCTGAGAATTTTTATAGCAACTTTCTGTAAGTTTGGAGCACTTGATCCAAACATCTTCCACCACCCATCTACATATTATCAAGTTTGAGAGTTTAGTGAATAAGGATATTCGTATAAGTATATACACATGTTGAAAGTAAAAAAAGAGAATTACCAGGTTGCATTTCTTTCTTCATTGTCAGTGCAATTGGTTTTCCAAAGCTTTCTAAGCTATCACGAAATAATCTGACTTCATTCATTGCAACGGTGGGCTTAGAGAAAATGTCTTTATTTCCAATTAATTCAACTAAACCTTGTAAAATTCCTGACTTTTGACAATAGTTCTCTCTATCATACTGAAAATGAGGATTGACAAAATATGCTGCTGCATGGATGCCTTGCCTTAATTGAGTATCCCATCTTCTTTTTATTATAGTAGTAAAAGGCTTATATGATCTCTTCATATTTCTAAACATAGCTTTAATTGTCTTTCTTGCTCTGTACATGCCATCATATAAATATCCAAGAGATGGTTTTTCATCAGAGTCAACAATACGCAACAATCTAATCAAAGGGCCCGATATCTTTGAAATAATAAGACAATTATCCCAAAATTTCAAGTCTAAAATAATTGAAACTACCTCCTTCCCCTTTGAAGTTTTGGATATCTTTGAATCCACAAAGAACTTGTTTGTGATTAATGCTTATAGGTCATGATGATGCTCATGCACACTTTTCAAAGTAATAAATGTTGTTGCAAAACGGGTTGCTCCAGGGCGTACGATCTCCTTCCAACCTGGCCTTTTCCTAAGCCAGGCAAGTATGAATATGTGATTATAACAAAAAATTATCAACTTTGATGCTTTTTTTGCTAGGTCCTCTATGAGAGGCATACTACCAATATCTTTCAAAATTAAATTTATACAATGGGCTGCACAAGGAGACCAGTAAATATTATTGAATCTTTCATGTAATAGTTGACATGCCTTTTTGTAATTAGTTGCATTATCGGTAACGATTTGAACAACACTCTCTGGACCAACCCACTCAACAACCTCAGCAAATAAAGAGCACAAAGTGGTAGCATCCTTCGTGATGTCTGAAGCATCAACTGATTTTAAAAAAGCTACACCACATGGACAATATATCAAAAAATTGATTAAAGTTCTGCTCCTACTATCAGTCTATCCATCTATCATAAGTGTACAACCTATTTCCTTCCAAGTTTGTCTATAACTATCAATGAGTAGCCTGCATTCTTCCTTGCAATCCTTAAGTAAGTTGACTCTCATGTTATGATAACTGGGGAGCTTGTAACCATGACCTATTGCAGGAATAGTATCAACAGCTTTCTGTGCATATATTGAAGTAAGAGCATTAAAAGGAATACAACAATCAAAAAACCACCTTGCTAAAGCCATATCTGCACGGTGCACTACTTCCTTAGATGCTAAAGCACTCTTAATTGAAGGTTGTGCACCTCGTGTAGTTCTAGGAGCAAAGAAGGTATCTATATCAGAAGCTTTTCTTTTTCCCTTACTAAGTTCTAAAACATGTGCATGAGAAGATTGTGTTTTTGGTAGCGAGCAAGAATCTCTCTCTTCATCTATACAATCATCCACAGGAAATGATGTACTGTCCAACTCTTCCTGTGCTTGTTGTTTTTTTTCTTAAAATTTCCTTCAAGTTTTCATTCATTTGATATCTAACATCATGTGGAACCTTTTTGCAAGCAGCTATATTCCCCTTTACACCTGCTAAATACTGTTTCATTCTATTAATTCCTCCTCCCTTGTATGAAATACCACAATGTAGGCACTTAAATTATTTCTTCCCATCAGATCCTTTAACTTCAGCAAAATGGTTCCAAGCAATATATATTTTCTCACGCACACTTGAATTTGAAGTCTGATTACTAGGTGCTTCCATTCTAATTTGATTTATCAAATAAAATCACATACAAATAAATTAAAACCATGCAAAGTAGAAAACTACAAAGTAAAAAAGTATAACGTAGAAAACAATGGAAGGTAAAAAAGTTTTGAAAACTACAACTATGCCATGATGCTTAGATAATGATAATGATAATAATAGATTTTAGTCTTTTACGCAGACCAATCAAGTTTGGCTAGTTTCTCTACATTTCCTCACAACTTCAAAATTATCTAGTTATTTGCTAAGGAGTAAATGATCATTTCATTCTGACTATGTCAGGTTGGCTTTATGAATGCTTCATTCTCCTTATTTTAGCTGAAATCAAATTATTGGCTACTAAGGTGTCTGAATTGCAGAAACATAAATATTTGGAAAACAGAACATTTTTTTTCCTGCGGCAGGTTACTTCAACAATCCATATTCCACGGCAATAACTGTATCGGCTTCTCACTAAGTTCATCAGAGTTCCAGAATAAAAATTAATGTCTGTAAAAGCTGATATATTATGATTTCTGTTTAAGAGTAATCTGAAATTGTAAAGATTTTGAAATTGCGAATGAATAAAATAAGATTTCTGTTTAAGAGATTTTGAAATTGCAAATGAATAAAATATGTAAGAACTTGAAAAAACAATTTCAGAGATTTCTGTTTAAAAACAGAGATCCCACAAATAATTTTAATCTAGATTGTGTTTGCTGCTCCACAAATCTCATGCATTTGCTAATGTAGATAACAGGAAAGAGTAAACATCGGCCTACTACCGAATGCAAGAAGAAGCCGAGAAGGAGACGTCGGCCTACTACCGAATGCAAGAAGAAGCCGAGAAGGAGAAGCATGTGAAGAACTCACAGTGGTTGGAGAAGATAACTTGAGCATGAGAGGGAGCTTCGATTCCTGGTCGGCTTTGACAAAGAAATGGTCGACGTCTCGTCGAGAGGGATTCACGAAAGGGGAGCGGACGGGAAGAGAAGCCGAACGAAAGTTAAGTAGGGTTTTTTTTTTTCACTTTTCATATCAATTTGGACTCAACCGAACCGTTTGATCAAATCCAACGGTCCAAAATACCTGTTTGCCGAACCGTCCGGTTATACAAAATCGGAGCCGATTTGCCAGTTCAACAGTTGAACCGGCGGTTCGCACAGTCCAACTCCGGTTCGACGCAAAAACGGTCCTGAAGCAAACCGTAACCGGCCGGCCGGCCGGTTCGCAGTTCAACTGGTTGAACCGGCCGGTTCGCGGTTCAACCAGTTGTACCGGCCGGTCCGGTTCAGTTTTAAAAGCCTTGCTGGTATGCTTTTTTTGTGTAAATTTTCTCTCATATAAATTTTTTTTGAAATTATGGTGAGGCCGTTTTGAACCCCGCATTCCAAGGCCACGAACACAGCGACTGTTGCCACGTGCCACCTGCCATTTTTTTAAATATTAGGTCATTTTCCCCTCCTCTTCCTCTGTCCTGCTTCCCCTTTCTTGCGATCCCTTTGCTGCTGCGATTTGCGACCGACCGGCGAGAAGAGGGAGGTTCGTGTTCTTTTTTCTTCTTCTTCTTGAGATTTTATATTTTTCTCTGACCAATTCTATGATTTTATTCCTTAGTTCAGGAAGATCATTTCTGGAGTTATTTCTGAATATTTTTGGATTTATTTTTTGAGAAAGTGAGCTGATCTGTTTTTTCTCTCTAACAGAAGAAATTTTTATGATTTTGAGATTTAATTTAAATGTAGTGCATCTCTAAAAGTTTATCTTGTATGTCTTTGCTTAGCTGGTCCTGAAGCAAGCAAATCTGTTTTTGTAAATTTTTATTTTGTTGAAATATATTTGAAGAAAATAGCTTATTTGTAAAGCAAATAATTATTTTATACATTATATTCTTATTTTTAAATTACATGAAAATAGATTAAATACAAATTAGATAAATAGTTTTTAACAAAATTCAGTGTCAAAATACAAATTTAATAAATAGGATGTCGAACTCTGAATTTTAATAATAATTTTTAAAAATTTTATAAATTTGATTAGTTGGTAAGTTTATATAAAAATTAAAAAAGCATATTTTACAATATAATTTTAACCAGAAAAATATAATTGTATATCAGTCCCCGGTTTAAATGGGGACTGGTTGTAAAAAAGAATAACTTAAAAAAGCAAAATACACACGGGCCAGTTCAAAATGAAAAATTATTAGGTATGGACATAGAGCATGTCCGAAGGTTAATCCGGACATGCCACGACACCCAATGCACTGCCCAATACACAGTGCATTAGGTGACGTGACGCGTCCAAATTGACATCTATATGCGTTTAGCGTCCACATGTAATAATCTCCCATTCAAAACAGTATAAAACAAAATAAAAAAAATTATGTGAGATTAAGTTAAGGAAAAAAATCTATTTCGGTCTGGTTTGGTCTACAGAGTCGTCGTTCAAAAGGTAAAATTATTCTGTGCGGTTACTTAATACATAACGTCGTCCATAGACCAATCAGAATGTGTCACGTCAGCGATACCGAGCAGTACCAAGCCACAATTTTGAGCATCGGGTGACATGCCGCATTCCGATTGGTCTCCGAACTGCATTCGACATCCACACAGAATAATTAATCATTCAAAAGAGCGACTATGCCTAGGTTAATTTTTTTATATATAATTAAATAACTAATTTCGTTTTACATGTTAACTTTTTCAAAAATTTGTCCTATCTTTAACAAAGGTGCGTGTGCATATATATAGGACAAGTTTCTTCTTGCTTCCCTTTATTTTTAAAAAGTTTGTGGGCTACACCGAGCCAAACACTAGAAGATTACTGCCTATTTGCAAACGGCTAATTGGATAAAGATTGCTGGCAGTTGATGTGTAGCAAATGTATTAGAACCACGAAAACACTTAATAATAGAATCCTCTTTAGGAGTATGATGGCTGGCAAAACTAACTCTAGTGGTCTTTTGCCAATCCTCACCAATCCAGTTCTACTAAAGTCCACAACTCTTGGTGTTGCAATTCTATTTGGGATGGCCTTATTCATGGCTGTATGATGACCAACATAAGCGCCTCAGCCTGGCATTTGTCTTCTCTCATGATTTTAACACCTTAGTAGTTTAAATTCCTCTTGAGTTCAAGAGAAATGACCATGATATAGATGTAAATCAATCATCATTATGAAAAAAAAAAATCAAGTTAACAACCCTCAAATAGCTAACAAAACATTGCGCGAACATTATGCTGGACATGATCATACTAAGATGGGTAAAATCTTATTTCATTTCCTTCACTAATGCACTTGTTACCACAGGAAAATGTGTTATTACCGGCGAACAAAATACACCAGTAATCGTATAATTCCGCTATAAACTATATATTTCCAACGGAAAATCCGTCGGAAAAACAGTCTCTACGTTACCGGTGAAATATCTATTGGTTACATCACTGCTTCTACTAGTGGATATATTTCCAACGAAAATTTCACCTATATTCACCGGTAAACGAAGGTTTTCCTGTAGTGTGTTAATGATCTTTTCATTAATATACTTGCAACCGATCAAATCTTTTACTTTTAATTCATTGTATGTAGGTCCATGTATTAAATGATTGCATCATTTGCCAATATAATTATTTACCATATGAAGTTCTCAAGCAAACATTCAATGGTTTGCATAATTTTATTGTTGTTAAATAAACATAACAATTTTAATTCATTGTTTCTAAATACATTTTTTAATTAATCCTCTTAATAAATTAGTTTTATTATCATTCCAAAATTAGCCTTAATTGATTTTCCAAAATTGCTTTTATGTTTTTCAAACAACCTAATAATCTATATTGCTAATAAATATATAAATATGTAAGTGTACACAAAATCTTTAGGAATGTCCATTTAAATATTTTCATTTTCATAAAAGTTTCTCCACCAAATATTCATCGATTATAATTTTATGCAGACCATTTTAATTATGAAATTATAAATGAATTTCATATTTATAGTTGATTTAAAAATTAGTATTAAAATCTACATTATCTAAATAGATAATTTAGTGCTTGTTCACATTTTTGGATGAGAAACTCATTTATCTAAATTTAAATTGTTATATTTTCTTCTACTGGGCGTTAATTCTGTACTAAATCTTTGAATTAAAAATAATTCCAACCATGTTTGTTGTACAAAAACAATGAATCTTCTCCTTATAGTTATCATATCAGTAGTCTTTTAGATATTTAGAAGTTGAGGGAGGTATGTAGTAGAAGAAATTTGTCAATAGGCAAATTATTACAAAATCATTTAGTAGAACATAATCAACAACAACCATATAAGAATTTGTATCATCAACTCCAGTTATATTTGTATTTAGATCTTGACAATCTTGTAGAGAATTTTGATGGAGAATTAATATTTAGATAAATAAGGTTGACGGGTTCTTCATCTCTATGAGTGCATTAAAGATTGTCAATCAATGTGGATGAGGAAAAGGAGATTCAATGTCGAAGTGAACCTAGAGAATGATGTATGTGTGCAATGAATAAGATACTTCAAACATTTCAAGAACAATGTCATTACATGTGATTTTCCTTCGTAAAATTTTCTATAAACTTGAATATCACGTTGAAGCAAGTAAGAGAGGGTGCAAAAATATGATCTTCGCTAAAAACCCACTTTTTGTCCAAAAATCCTTCTCTAGAAAGACAATACAAATGACATCTTTGAGAATGTCAATTTTAACTAGAACTTTAGTAATTTTTCTATATTCTACATCAATAAAATCTTCTTGTTGAGGCATTCATGCATTCCTCTTTCAATAGCTCATTGAAGAAGATTGGTAAATCTTATAATAGATTGAAGTTTGTGAGTGATTATGTACTTGACTACTTAATGGTTAGGAAAGTATTTTTTCCTTATAGAGATTTTTTTCTAGGACAACTTACGTTCCATAGGGTTGTGAATGTTTATACTATAAGAGAATTGTTCAAATTACGATTTAATCTAATTTCTATTTATTTATTCATTATAATGCTCCTCATCTTAAATGACAAGTAATTTTGTTTATATTTTGATTTTCTAATTGTGTAAATATTGTAACTTTGGTTAGCTCTAGAAGTTAATGGTTTTTTTAGTGAAGTTGAATCTTTTTTTTTTTTTTTTGTGTTATTGCAGTCATTGTGCAAATTTCCTATTTTTGATGTATGTCAGGAGCTTTTATTTGTGTAGAGTATAGAGAACACAAAGGAGGGATTTGAATTAGATTTTTGAATTAAAAAAAAATTTAAAGAAGTTCAAAAACTCAATTCAACACCCCCTTGATGCTCCTAGACTCTTCCTTGATAGAAACCCTGCACGAGGACTTATATAACATAAAAATAGGCTTAACTCCACTAAAAGCAATTAAATCCATAGGCAATCAAAGTTACAATATTTAGACAGCTAAAAAATTAGAACATTAACTAAATTACCTATCATTCAAGATGAGGAGCATTATGACGAATAAATCGATGTAAATTAGATTTAATTGTAATTCGAACAAGTCTCTTAGTATCAACATTTCTATCCCTTAGGAGTGTAAGTTGTCATGGAGACAAATATTTATAAGAAGAAAATATTTCCCTAGTTATTACGCTGTGAAACACAAAATCACCTACCAACTCCAATCGTTCATAAGATTTTTCCACATTCTTCAATGATTTATTGAAAGAAGCGTGTGTGAATGCCCCAAAAGATGCATTTTCTAACTATTGACACTATCATTAATCATTTAAGATTTACCATGATCTTATTAAATTGATTTCAATTTTTTTAAAATAAATGATATTTATTACTAATTAAATACTAGGAAGAGCACATAGAACTGAATATATATAGCACCTCTATATTATCTAATTAAGAAAGGCTTTGGGAATTTCTAAATTAATCTTCCGTAGTTAAGAATGAGAATGAATGATCATCCAATAGGTTTAGATTACTTTGGAATCCATAGAAAATTAGTCTATTTATGAGGCTTTAATGAAGCTAACACTATAAATAGTTACAAGAAAGGTTTTATGTGGATGATGTAAATGAAAAACATCTTTAAGTTATTGTAACATTACCACTAATTTGTTCAGCAAGAGTTTAGTTAATTGAGGTAATTAAAAAGGGTTGGAGAAATTAATTTAAAAATTTACGTAAGAAGTAAATATTATAAGATTTAATTTGATATATCATTACGGGCATCCCTAAATTAGAAGGTCGGTGTCTCCAATTTGTATTGCTCAAAGTGTTCTTTATATTAGGCATTGGCTTTTAAAGAAAAATAATAAATATTTTTGTGTTATTACACAAAAAGAAAAATAATTATAATTTGTCCAGAGATCTTGGATCATTTTTATATTAGATTTTAAGATAAATGATAAGAGAAGTGAATGCTATTTAGCTGAAATTTAGGCTTTTATTTTATTAATATATAACTATATTATGCTTATATTATAATTAAGATATTATTGTCAATTATGATATAACCATCATAAAATTAGAAACTAATTAGATATTATTAATATTTATTATATTTGAATGCCTCTGTAGATAAGCAGCTCACTTATTATTCCACTACATCTTTAAAAGAATTCTCACGTTTGTAGACAAGCAACGCATTGAAAATAAGAAGCAGAGTTTCTGCGTAATTTTACCATAATATAATTAGTTTATATACTGTACTCATCATAATATAACTAGACTATATACACAACTCTCCTTGGCCTATTGGTTGGGAGCTTAGGCTTCCAATTAAGAGGTTCAGAATTCGAGTCTATGTGTATTAATCAATAACATTACAAGTAATGAAAAACTAAAGCCTCAAAAACGGAGAGGCTGGCTCGGTTAGATCCCAAAAGAACAAAAACAGATTCCTGTAAGATAGTCAGTAAAGAGTACAGAAGGAAACCCAAAACATTAAGGCTCCCAAAATTCATCACAAACTTGCGCAGCCATTGCTGCAACTCAGAAATTCGAATAAGATCAGCTGTTGTATCTAGTTCCCCTAGTTGCCCAAGGGCCATCCTAGGGGGCCTGCAATTTGGTACATCATTGTCCAAGACAATACCCGCAGGCAAGGGCGGAGGGAGGGGGGGCAAGGGGGGCACGTGCCCCCCCTAATTTTTTTTTTCCCCCCCTTGGCTACAGCCTACAAGTGATATTAAAACAATTTTTTTATAAGAAAAATAAGAGTTGGAGGTATAAATTATAATTATTCAGTCACGATTTTTAATGCATGTAATACATTCATAAAAAAGTTGTCATATAATTTATTGATCAAATTTTTTTTTTGTCAAAATGAATCTTAAAAGTATTGTATTTATTTTGAGATATGTGTAATATACATTTTAATTGAATTTTTTATGTGTTGCACTCATTTTAAAGTAAATTTAAGTGTGGATGATCAATTTACATAAGAAAATTAGCATTATTTTTATAAAAAATAAGACCTAACAATTCTATGATTTAACTTGCAAGACTATGCTTTAGGCTTTGTTCGGAATAATTTTCTTACTAATTTTCACAATAAATTTTTTTATAAAAATTTTTACTTTAGCTACAATATCATATCAAAGGCACAAACGTAGACCACTCCCAAATGGCTTGCTTTCCCTCGACTCAAACAGTCTGTTTCATTTTCCCCTTTGCTCCTCTCTCAATACTCGCGAAATCGAGCACAACTTTTGTTTTTCTTTTCGCTCCTCTCTCGCCATGTTTTTTTTGCGTCTCTCTCGACATGCTATTTGCATTATTAATTTTGATCTTACAGCTCCTTTTGACTCTAGCAATAAGTTGGTAAACTTAACTATTTTAATGTATTATAACATTCCAAATGAGATGACAAACCACTGGAAAATTGACCATAGGAAAACCGTCGGAAAATTCATTGCCGAAAAACTGCCTGAAAATTGCGCCGATAATGGATGATTTTTCTGTAGTGTTTAATTTAGGCCCCCCTCCCCCCTGAATAAAATTTCTGGCTCCGCCACTGCCCGCAGGCAAAGCAAACAGAAATCTGTCATAAGGGCCTCGAATATCAAAGAAGAATATATATTTATAGGAGATCCAGCAGAGTAGTAGAATTCTTCCATTTGTTAACTTTCTCAAAATCCGCCCTTTTAATGATAATTGCAGTAGTAGTATTACATTTCTGTTTATAATTTATCTGATTAGACATTCTGGGTTTTCCTTATATTAGAAGGTAGTGTGGTTGGATTTCTTTCTGGGTTTACCTTCTTCTTTTTCTGTTGGTTTTCTATGAGTTTTGTTCTTCTTTTGGGCTGTCATTTTTCTCCTCAGTCAGTTTTTTTTTTTTTTTTGGTTGGTTGTATTGCAGCTTGCTGTAGTTGGTTGTGATGCAGCTTTGCTGCTAGTGGCCTTTCTTATTTCTGGAGTACTTAACTTGAAACCTTGTCCTATTAGAGTTTGCTTGATTTGAAATTTTTTTTTTTTCTGATTTTAATTTTCCTCTTCTTTTTGTGTTTTTTTTTGTTTGGGCCTGGTTGCTGGTGGTAGTGTTTTCATGTGCAGGGGTTTTATTACTGCTATCGTATATAGTTGGTTGACTGCTGCTAGCTTTTTTGGTTTGGTTCGGTTTGCTCAGCCAAGCTTATTGTGGAGCATGATCTGTTGTAGCTTTTTGTCTCCTTTGATTGTGAACCTTGATTTTCTGCCTTAGTTCCTTTGAGCTTAACGAATATCTCAGCTTTTGACTGCTTTGAATTTTTGGGTTTGGCTTCTGGCCTACCTCCCATGCATTTTTTTTTTCTTTCTAGATTTTCTTATTTAGGTAGGGATGTTCCACTCTTAGGTTCTTTTTTTGTTTTTTAAATATAGCTCTTTGAGTATTAGTAAGTTATCAGTTATATTGCGACCAAAGTATGGTTACAAAATTTTGAGATAAACACTACTGCAAAATATTTGATATGGCTGATATAGTGGCGGAGTGATGGACTTAGTAGTTGCTAAAAATGTTTTAGCTATAAAAAATTAACCATTTTGTAACTATTTTATCAGTGGGAAGTAAACACTAATCTATTGGCATGCCCTCAAACTTCATTAAAAAAGGAGAAGAGGTTCTAGCAGAAAATGTCCTAAAAGTTATCATAGCCTCTTTTTTTAAAAAAAATTTATCATAGCCTCTTTAATTTGCGTATAGAAGAAAAAGCAGGGTTGGAGAAGACCATTACAGTTTACAAAACTCCGGTCATGTAAATTGGATTAATTAAAAGTGTTATATTCTTTTTTTATTTTTATTATTATTGCACACTAGAATATACGTGACAATAGAGTTAAAATTCTACGTCTTAGAGTTATACGAATATCCAGCTCACACAGAGAAAACGCAAGATGTTTTTACGTGGAAAACCCTGGAAACGAGAAAAATCACGGGGCCTGACCTAGTCTAAAATGGTTTTTCTATTGCTTGAGTATATTACATTGGGCTGACTCGTTCATGAGGGCAATTAGATTACAAATGTCAACCGTTTGGTTGAAATCTAGTGAAAAACGAGGATGAAATTACAGAGTCACTTGGTTGACTGGCGGAAGTCCGGTGCAACTTGAAATTTCGGACGTCACTTGGTAACCTGGCATTGGTTTGGCTGAACTTTAGTGTCGGGTTGTGGTCCGGCAGATGTCCAGCGTCAGATGGTGATCCAGTGGAACTCCGGACGTCAAGTGATGGTATGACAGAACTCTAGGTTTACTCCGAGTGTCAAGTGGCAGTCCAGTAGAACTCTGGGCCTCAGGTGGTGGTCTGGTAGAACTTTGGGCTTTAGGTGGTGGTCTAGCGGAACCTTGGGCCTCAGGTGCTGATCAGGTAGAAGTCTGGGCCTCAAGTGGTGGTCCCGTGAAGCTCAGGGCCTCAAGTGGTATTCCGGCGGAGGTGAAGGCCTCATGTGGTGGTCCAGCGAAGCTTAGGGCCTCAAATGGTGGTCCGGTGGAGGTGAGGGCCTCAAGTGGTTGTCTGGGGGAGCTCAGGGCCTCAAGTGGTGGTCCGGCGGAGCTCAGGGCCTCAAGTTGTGGTCCGGCCAAGGTGAGGGCCTCAAGTAATGGTCTGGCGGAGATGAGGGCCTCAAGTGGTGGTCCGGCGGAGTTGAGGGCCTCAAGTGGTGGTCCAGTGGAGCTCAGGACCTCAAGTGGTGGTCCGGCGAAGGTGAGGGCCACAAGTGGTGGTTGAGCGGAGCTCAGGGCCTCAAGTGGTGGTACGGCGAAGCAACGAAGTCAGGCGGTGGTCTGGCGGAACTCAGGCGGTGGTCGAGGAGGAGCAAGGAGGCAAGAGTGATCTCTGATCTCTCTCTTAAATCCTTTAGCTTGGGGTCCCTTTTCAAGAGAAAAGAGGGCTTTATTTATAGAGTTTTGGAATGGCATGACCCATAAATAGGTGGGAGATCAAGGGCAACTGGGGAGTGGTTGGATGGACGACCGATGTTGAATCCTTTGATCGTGGACCGTTTGATGGACATTTGAATGTCTTAGTGATGTCGGAATTCGGTGATCTTGTGCTTGTTGGATTCGTCTCGTCAAGCCGCACGATTCGACTATAAGCACATTATGTTTAGAAACTGTTTGGTAATCCAAATTGTGGTTTGAACCTTCCAACAGCCGTTCTAACCCTTTGATTTGGGCCCATTTGGGCTCGGATTGAGTTAGATTTGGTGTTGTTGGGTTCATATTATTGAGATGTTATGTTTGATGGTTAAGTTTACTTAAATTGGAGTTCGGATGGTCCCAATTTTAATTTCGGAAGTTTCCAACTTGATTTTGCATCAAGATCATGCCCGATCAAGATAATTTTTTGATGACGTATCAATTATGTTATATAATATCGATTAAGTATTATTGCCTTTTGGTCTATTATCTCACTTTTCATAGTGTGATAAATAGCAAAAGTTGCAATCGGATGATAGCTTATTGGTGCATTTTGTTAAGTATGACAATTTCCTTTGTAAAAGAATAATATGCAATCCATACTTTTTGATATGTTTGTTTACTTAACCAAATGTGTGATCAATATTTTTTGTTACTTTTGACTATAAGCTTGCTGAAATGTTAAACAAAAACAAAATAAGTGTATAAAAATTGTCAATTAATCTAATCTAGTGGGAAAATCTCGACAGAAGCAATTCCTTCCTTCTCATCAGCGCTCAAATGCCCTAAACTTCCAAAAAAAAAAAAAGAAGGAATATGTTGACCCTGTCGTGCTTATGTTACTCAATAATTAACTTTTTTCATACCAAGCATAATAATCTTTTATGAACTATTTTCCTACGCGTGAATTACTGTTGAAAAATTTTCCCTCAGAAATTCGCAGAAAATATAAATTACCAATGAATTTTAGTCATTTTCAGACGGAAACGGCCGCCGGAAAATGATGTCAATTCTTTCTCTACTTTTAATTAATTGTTTTTAAATACATTTTCTAATATTTCCATATGACTATATTTAGCATATTTTCACATAAATACAATACACCTAATTTTATTAGTAAATTTATTATTATTTTGATAAAATCAGTTTTTATTGATTTTCCAAAATTACTTTTATTATTTTCGAACAGTTGAATACCATTGTTTACAAATATATATAACATATTTCTTAATTTACCACAAACTCTTTTAGAATTTCTTTTATTATTATTATTATTATTATTATTATTATTATATATATATATATATATATATATATATATATATATATATATATATATATATATATATATATATATATATAAAAGCTCTTAAAAGTAATGAAACTTTTTTATTACCAGTAATTAAAAAAAAAAGCAGACTTTGTTTTATTAGTTCTAAATTACCCAAATGGTTACTTCAAGCATTTAAGAATGGTATTACAGCTTTTCCTATTTCCTTAAAAGCTACAAAATTGATTTAACCCAATTTAGAAATAATTTCGAAGGCATATATTAAAAAGAATTATCGTTGAAGAAGCTTTTTAAGGAATAGGAAAAGCTGTAATAACATTCTTAAATGCTTAAAGTAACCATTTGGATAATTTAAAATTGACATATGCAACATTTCTAATTTCAAAATTAAAAATAGAAATTGTCACAACTCGTTATCTCATCTGTTCATAGAAACTGCCCATTATATTAAGAGCAATGAAATAAATGCATAAAAATTTGCAAATAAATTTAAAAAGTAACTTACTTATTAAGTAAATAAAAAAAAAACATGTAAAAATTATTTTTTATGTGAACCTAGATAAAATGCTATGAAATATATTGTTTCTAATAAAATCAAATTTATACATTCACGAAAGCTAGTTATAGAGGTACAAATCTTGGTGCATAACAAGCTGATGGTCGATTTCCTTAATCGGGCAAAAGACGAAGAGATGTGACAAGCTTAGAGTTCAACAATGAGCTCATGCTGGGGCTTTATTTGTTGCTAGCTCGAGAGAGAAAGAAAGAGGAAGCGAAGGGGGCGTTGGTTGCATAGGGAGATGAGAGACTTCCCTTTTTCTTTATTTATATATTTCTTATGAAATGAATCTTTTTAATTATATTACTTGATCATGAGAGTCTAGAATGATTATCTTCATGTAATGTAATGAGTTATAGATGTAGGAGCTTTTAAGAACTGTTAGCTCATATGAACTTCAAGCTGAATTATCAAAACCATAATATGTTATTGTGGACCACCTATTTCCACTACCGCAGCACTCTGACACTGCTCCACTCACTTCGTAGTCCGACCTGCTCTTAACTACAGTACAAAACTCTTTAACCAACTTATCTCTCATAGCTCTATATATTCCTCAAGCGGCCTAACAAAAGAATGAATGAATACATAAACTTAAGAATTCTTCTTCTTGTTCCAGCTTCTTTGATTTACTTTCTATATTTTTCATACCTTTTTTCATGGTATCAGAGTACTAAGCTTCTCCGCTCCTCCTTCGTCTATATTCGATGGCAGATCAAGACTCCTCTTTAAGTATTCACCCTATCTCATCACTCTCGGTTTCCATGGCAGAATTCACCATACATTCTCCACTCAGATTTTTAATGTCAAATCTCAAGCTCATTATCAACATTCAGCTCAACAATGAAAACTACACAAAATGGAGACTCAAATATACAAACCCAGTTCGGTAAATGAATTTTAATGGTGCTTGACTGGCATACTAGTTCTCCCTCCTAAGCTAGCCCCATCCTCCACTAGTTCTCATTATCTTTTATGGCATCTTGTCGACCGAAATCTGGTTTATGCTTTACTCTCTACAATATCTCCTTCGATTCTACCCTGCATTCTCAATCTCACCATCGCTCACGAAATTTGGAATGCCCTGTAGAAATGACTTAAACCCACCAATAGATCATGTGTCATTCAACTCAAGAATGAACTTCACCACATACAAATGAGAGACAACACCATCAATTAGTATCTTTTTCAAATCAAGGCTCTGGTGGACAACATAGCCACTACAGGTTTTCAAATTGATTCAAAGGATATAATTATGTACATTCTAAGTGGTTAACGCTTTACATACTTTCATATAAATGATAAGTGGTTAACGCTTTACATACTCATGGGGGAGGTGGATTGGTGGATGATTGAATTCCAATCATTTACTAATCTTACCGATAAGCGTGCTTAATTTTTTCTTTATCTTATTTTACATGTGTAGGATGCACAAGCACCTAGCTTAGGCTCTCCTAGATCTAAGGACATGATGTATTTACTATTTTTATGCATTTCCCCTTTATGTTACCCCAAGGGTTAGCTCAAAACTTCATTTAACTTACTCAATGTATTGACACCCTAAGGATAATAATTAAGGACCCGTCTAGCAAACTTAGAAAAATTTTAGAAGTTATGATAGATCCCTGATTGACATGAAAACTTTAACATTTAAACTTAGTAATATTCTAAACCTCCTAGAATTTTTTAGGATTTTTTTAGAAGCTTTTAGACCCCTTAATTAACCAACCCATAATTTACCCAATAATTAGGGCCCGATAACTTCTAAAAATTATAATAAATCTATTTTAGATCAAAAAATTGCCCATAATACCTCAAATTGTTCAAAATTCAATCTTTAACCTTATATAGTTAGGGTTCTTTAGCTGAACCTCAATTTGATACTTAATTCAATCTTAATTAGAAATTATATTTTTGCCCCTATTAGATAATTAAAAATTATTAAAAATTCAAAATTTTCGCCAAACACTTAAAAACATGTTATTAGGTCATTTCTGATCTTTAGGGGTGATTCCAATCAGTTTGGAGCAGATTTAAATCAAAATCATAAAATCACCCATAATTAGACAGTTTTAATAATTCCATTAATTACCCAAAACTTTGAAAATTCATATATTTGCGTAGAAAACTCTAAATCTAGCAAACTCAATGCATAACTCTTAAGGCCTAATATTTATCTAAAATGTTAGAACCCTCAAACCTAGCCCATTTTCCATAGTGATCTTTTTGGACCCCCTTAGCATAGCACCTAGGAGGACCCGGGACTTTCCAAAAATTGACTAATATAATTTGAACTTTAATTATCACTACCCTAAGCATTAAAATGAATCAACAAATTAAATTAACTAAAATAGATCCTAATTTACTAATATTTGAACTTTAAATGAAGTTTCCTTTTCAGGCCTTCAATAAACTTGAACTTTATGTAATTTTAACTATCTATCCAGCTTAGAATCTATCTCAACCACACAAGCCTTTACACACACATAGAATTATTTGTTAGAGAACCACTTCTAGACCTAGGCTAGGCCAGTGTTTATTTTTCTACTGTGTGCCGGGCTTTTTGAGTTTTATTACATGTTGTGAAAATTGTTGCTGTGTTTACTTATTTTTACTATACTCTGGGAATTGATGTGATTACGTGCTAGATCTATCACATAGGTTAGGTTCAATATTTTTATATTAATGATGTTTTCTATAGGTGGCCATGCTCATACAACGATAAATTAAAGGGGGGTAATTGTCATGATTTAAAATGAATAATATTTATGCAGGTGCTTTAGAATTTGCTAAGCCCCCATAAATAAATAAGGGCTAATTTAAAATCATAATAATAACTGTTACAGGTGCTGCAGAGACTACTTAGCCCTCATAAATAATTAAGAGCATGGTCAAGTGTGACCATGATGAGTATTTTTCTTTTTATATAAACTACTTGGGATGATATATTAACTGTTTGAGATTTTTATTAGGATAACTTTGCAGGAGAGTCTAGAATTTACTGCTTTCAATTAATGTAACTATTTATAACAATTGTTTGAGTTGTGAAAATAACTTTGATTTGGGATATCCTTATCCAACTCGAATTTCAAAAGAAGAATGCATCCTCAAGTGGGAGAGTCTTCTTTTATTTGGAAGATCTAGTTTGGATGGCTTTTAGATATCCAAATAGAAAATGCAATACCCTCTAAGGGAGAGAATTGTCTATTCGTTTGGATATTTAAGCCACGATGAATCCAATGAGTTCAAGGAGGATAGATCCAAGGAGTCCAAGGAGAAGAAATCGAGGAAGACTGAGAAGTTGAAGACCCAATATCCCACTCAAAGTCATTTGTGTCATTCTTAAGCTTATAAATTTGGATTGTTGGTAGTGGTGCCTGACCACTTTATTTTCTGTAGACCCTGTGTTATAATTAAGGGTTGTTGGCCTATAAATATTTATTAATTAGTTTGATTAATCTGATGTATTTTATTTGTGATGTTTGCCTCTAGGATTGTTTGTTTTTCCTAGTTTATTGGCGAATTACATGCCGCTTTTGTTTTAGCCTTGATTTTGTTAAGCTCTGTAAGGACTAAAAATTTTTTATACTCATAATTAAAATTTAACATTTAAGAATTAAATAATATAAAAACTTAACAACCTAGAGAACTGCCAAAATTGTCCGGAGTCGCATGCATATCAATGCATTCTTCTTCTCCCTTGCTATGAGACACTTCCCCACCTACGAGTAGAGTCCGGATAATCTGGCCTATGAGGATGAGGTGATGGATAGTCTCATTCTAAAAATTATTTTTATATAAGCCTGTTTTTAAAATCTTACACATATCTGATTTGGAGACTTCAACCAACATACATTGTATTAGAAACTAATTAAATCAAATTTTAATTACATTAGCTTTAGAAGTATTCACCCAACATAAGTATAAGTCCAATTATAAAACTCTCTAGATGTCGGCCTTAACTTTCAAAAACCAAACCACACACCCATCTTTCATAAATGATTGGACAACATGATTTTAAATCACTTAGGTGGTTAGTTGGCTCCCCAATCTAGGCCGGGGTACCAGGTTTTGTACTGCATTAGTTAGGATATGAGTTTTAGTGTTGTGCGTAGAGCACTAAACCCAATTTAAATTTAGGATTCAAGGCTACTATATTTGATCTTGTAGTATGCCTAAATGGTAGGTAAGTTTTCTTCTCTTCTGAAACTATAAAACCTACCTATCCACGTCGCAGGATGACGCCACCTCTATCTTTTCATCTGGACTATTTCGAGTGTATGATATTTTTTCTCCAGTTTCTTCTCACTACCTTAGTCCCTATGGATATCAGTATGAGTCGTATATGTTGACTAAGCCCATTTGAACCTTTCTTCTCATTTGAATAGGACCTCCTAATTTTAGCCCTATATGACAATTCCATTTTAGAAAGGATAATATATGATCCTTAATCGAGAGTTTTTTTTGGGCTCCAGCCCAAGATGTAATTAACCATGGGGGCTTGCGCCTGTGGGAAACTGAATTCCACCTTCTAATAAACCCCACTTCTAGCTAATGTATCGGATGGGGGAAACCCATTATTTTGATCATATCGTATATATTACTACCTGTCGGGATGCATTGGCGAGAGCCACTATCCTCAATGGTTAGTCATATGCACGATCTAATCTGCCCTTCCATCAACCCGTTTGTAAGAAGCGCGGAGGCCAACGATCGTCTGTATCCCTCGGGGTAGATGCGGTCGTATACTCCTCTACAATTTTACAGCTTGCAGTGTCCTTTCGAAGGTCCACAAAATATATGGGGATGTTATTAATAGAATTCATGTTAGATGGTTGGTGTGGAGGAATGCATCGGGCTTGTTGTGTGATAGAAAAGTTCCCCTCAAACTTAAGGAAAAATTTTATAAGATGGTGGTGAGACCTGTAATACTTTATGGTGTTGAATGTTGGTCATTAAAAGAGAAGCATAATACTAAGTTAAGTTTTGTAGAGATAAGTTACTGTAGATGGTGTGGTCACTTAAAATGGCGGCCTTCTAATGACTCTATTTTAGAAGAGATATTAGATTTGACTTATATTAAGAAAGTTAGAGATACACCTAAAAAGGCTTGGCTAAAAAATATTAAAAATTATATTTCGTTATTAAATTTAAATAAGATTTAAGACTGCATATTTTCTAATAATTCATTTCATAACTATGTTATGAAACATTTTAACATCCAAATAACTATCTAAGAAAAAAGATATTAGATATATAACAAGTTGTTACCAGTTCGAAGAAGATTGACATAAGAATTTATGCAGAGAGTTGAGATTTTTATTCAAGTCACATCTTAACTAACTTTATTTAAATCCGATGGAATGTTTAGATGTCCACACTTGAAGCACAAAAAATAAGTATTCCTTAAGCCCGATAATTTAAAGGTTGATTTATATCGTAGGGGATTTGTTCCAAGATACTAGATTTGGTCCTTATATGATAAGTACGAGCCACATAGAGATACTCATGCGGTTTATCTATAGCTTTTGAAATAGTTAATGAAGATCAAATGAGTAAATTATATAAAGAATTTATTTTTGATGCAGTATGTTCTAATTTAAGGGCCAACATGGAAGAGCCACCAAACACAGAAATTAAAAAAAAAAATTTGAATTACTACATACTACTCAAAAATTAATTTAGGATGATTGCAAAACTCATTCAAAATTATCAGTTTTTGTTATGATGCTAAGTATCAAAATTGAATATAATATTCCTCGTGACTATTTCAATGACTTCATTGGTCTTCTTAAGGAAATAAATCAAACGGATAATTTAATCCCCATAGATTTGTATCAAATAAAACAAATTAGTATCCAAGTTGGGTCTCACCACTACAAAAATTGATTATTATATAAATGGATGGATGTTATATTATAGGGATAATGTGACAAAAATTTATTGTCACACCTACAATGCGCCCTAGTTTAAATCAAACTTGGGAAAACAATATTGTCAAAAAAAATAGATGTTTCATATTCCCGTTTATTTTACTTATCAATTATTCCAAGTCTTTAGTGGCTCTATGCATCAATGAGTTGAAGAGATCATATAAGATGGTATAAGGAGAAATTAGCACATCATAGTGTTCTTTCTCATCCATCAGATGCTGAAGTGTGGAAATATTTTGATCGAATGCATGCTTCATTTGTTGCATGAAAATATTTTGATAAGAAATACTCAACTTCATTTTATCAATATTACCCACCATCACCATCATAAACAGCTCTATCAACCTACCCTTACCTTCCTTATCACCACCTTTATTACTACATACCTCCTATACAACTATAATAGGATTGACCATTAACATAAGCAGATGTTGGTTCTGTGCACTGGCGGAACCAGGTTGCTGTTAGGGGGGGCAATTGCCCCCCCTCAAAAAAAAAAATTTTTTTTTAGAAGAGTGAAAAAAAAAAAAATTTATAGGAGAGTAAAAATTTTTTTGCCCCTCCTAAAAAATTATTTTTGCCTCCCCTAAAATCTCTTTTGTCCTAACTTGCCCTAAAATAGTTATATATTTCTTCACATTTTGTTCTAATATTTTTTTTCATGACAGTTTAATTACACTTTTTTTTTCTTTTTTTTTTCTTGCTTAAATTTTTTTCATAATATATAGATATATAATATTATTTTTTTAATATTTAATTATTTTTGTGCTGTATTTGCCCCCCCCTCAAAATTGAAGCCGGTTCCGCCCCTGGTTCTGTGGAGCCTATAATAGTAGTAGATAAGCGTGTATATATAGCCTGAGGGTGATACATAAGCTTAGTTTATTTTGTAATGTTATTATAATTTAATTTATTATATATTATTGATAAAAAAAATATACCTGCAGCTTCAATCCCTCGAGGTAGCATACCTATAAGATTCATGACATCATAAGAAAAAAATATGATGCTCCTTACTTATCATGGAAGGAAATCCCAAACGAAGTTAGGGATATGTAGTTCAGAGAATTTGAGTTATATTTATTTGTTATTATTTAAAATTTTTTACTTCATTTATTTTAATATTATTTATTATGCCTATATTTTATAGAAAGAGTTTAGGTAGTTGCCTGAGCTTGATACGAAGATTAGAACAAATTTTGTGAAGAGAATTAACTCATCTTAGGGACATATTCACGGACATTAGAAAGTATGGGCAGCTTCCATTATGGATTAGTGAGGGAGTATGGGCTAATTAGAGTAGAGCTTGGGCGAGCCCTAAGTTCACCAAATTGATAGAGCAAAATAAGCAAAATAGAGCATCTGTCTATGAGGGTTTAGGAAGCTCTCTTCATATTGGCGGTTCAGTGCCTCATACTGAACATAGACGATGAATGGTAAAAGATTATTTCAATTAATTTAATAAATTTATGTATATTATTTTAATTATATTTTTTATTTACATAAAGAGTAACTTGGTTGAGAGCCAACACCATTGAAGTTGTATATGAGGACTTACTAACATTAAACTGATCATTAGTGGCTTGTTGAGAAGGCGAGAAAGCTCATGTGAATATAATTTTTTTGCGTAATAATACAAAATAAATAGAAAATTTATTTTATGAATTTATTATTGTAAGATAAATTTATATGACTTCAAGATAGTCAACCATCTACTGGTAAAGGATCATCTTCAAGATCGGCCCAATATTTTGAGTATCAAACATGGTTAGATGTTATTAGAGGAAGACATAGTGGAAGGGTTTATCGCTTAGGTTTGTAAGGATATACTTATGAGGGCAATACATCTACTTCAATATTTTATGATATTAGTGTGGCTAAAGAAATTATTAGCAAGAGATCTTAGTTTATGTCATGACAAGAGAGTTATAGGAGATGAGAAAGATTCAAAATAAGATGTAGGCAGAGCTACGATCATATCGAGCAAAAAATCAGAAGAAAAAAGAACAAGTTGCCTATACCATAATTACATGGAAGTAAGGACAGGGATGGTGATTAATGTTGTTGATATTTGTTGTTATTTTTTTAAGAACTATTTGGTGTATTTGGAACATCTGATTATGAATTTCATATATTATGTTGATTGTGGAACATATGCATTATTATTTTTATGAAGAACTGTTTATTGTTATTTGGAACATTTGCACTTTATTTATTTCACATGTATTGTTATTTATTTGAAGGACTATTATGTTGATTGTGGATTATTGATGTATATGATTAAAAGTGTTTTATCTATGATTTGAACTGTGTTTAAGTAATTATGAAAATTTGTGTGGATAGAGGGGGTTGTCAATTTTTTTTTTGCAAATGCTGCAAATTTTATGCGATTTAGTTGTAAAAAATTTTGATACAGGACGACGTGAAGTTGCTGTCGATTTTTTTGTTTTGCCACTGGTAATATCCCGCGCTTACCCAGCAGTTTGGCTGCTGGAAATAACGGTGGTAATAGGCGATTTTCTTGTAGTGTCATTTACTCAACATGACTTTAATCTATGTCCATTAACCTTGAAAATATAAAAATATTTCTTAGCTTGAATAGTACTAATGGCACCATTAAGATATATTTAGATAATAATATATGGGCCAATCCATCTAGATTTAAGTTTTTCATGACAAAACTTCTTCCTTTAATAAAAAAATGGAGCATCTTCACAAGGATGAAATTCGTAATCTAGAACTTCAGATTTATGCATTTTTATCATATCTGCTTTATATCTTCTTAAATCTTCATGAACTTCATCATGAAATGCATGGAGTTTATTAATGATAGTAGAACTTTACATGTGGAGAAGAGAAAATGAATCTTTATTTTTCAAATGTTATTTTCTCTTAATTTTAGAGGATGAATGCCTTTGCTTAATTCTACCCATTATTAAAGTTGAAATTTTAAGAAGAAAAATATTTTATTATATTCAAGAACAAACGAAGATTAATAGTTAAACTTTCAAAATGTATTTTTTATAATTTTTAAGTGAGAGGAAGTTTTAAAATTCAATTCTCCAAACTACTTAATCTCGGCTCAGCACTACAACGCTAATGGTAGTGATGCAGCACTTTACATCTCCAAAGTGTTTTTTTTTTTAGAAATCAAACTATCCTACCTGCTCATTTAAACTATCAACTAGGTTACCTCCCTTGATATGGTAAGTGTTTAGTCTTTAGCCAGACTTAATCACTTATTAACCCTAATTTTGGGTTACCTCTCAAGCAGCACTAAGTTTATAGTGTTCAGCAAGACTTACCTAGATTTTTTAATTTGGTTGGGATAAATTATTTCAATTCTTCATTTGACTTCCATTCTAATCTTTTTCTTTTTTTTTTAAGGTTAACTTCAGTATTACTCGGTAAAGATCCAAGAGGTCAAAAATACTAACAAAAATTGCAAGCTGACTTAATGGATCTCTAAATTTTGCAACTTGATTTTGTAATTAATTCCCTAATTGCATAAATACATCCTTGAATGCTATTTTTTAATTTTCAAATTGATTTCTTTGATTAAATCCTAGAGGATATGTAGGCCTATGATTTACAAGTTGTTAAGAATTATTTCAATTTTCTCCTTGATTATTCTACCCATTATTCCATTGATTACCACCCAAATTATTTGACCAATTAAAATTAGGATTATTCCTTCAACTTAGATTCTACATATTCGAATAGGGATTATTTTCCTTCGAATTACGTTAACATTTCTACCTCTTGCTTAGTATTATCTTCAATTGAATTTTTATCTCTAACGAAGTCAGTTCCAACCCCGAATTTACTCCTATTATATTCAATTTTTTTTTTAAATTGCTGCAACTTGTACAGTCAAGATTAATGAAGCATCATATTCATAAATTCCAACTATTTTTTAAGGATATACCCTATCAGTAGACCATTGTAAATTAATGGTAGCCATTTTCTCTATTAATTCATAGGCTTTCTCAAATTGTTTAGACATTAATGATCGTCCAATTGCAACATCAATTATGATTCTAAGAGACCCTACTAATCCATTATAAAATATTTGAATAATCAACCAATCAGATATTGCATGATGTAAGACTTTTCTATGTATTTCTTTAAATCTTTCTCAACTCTTATAAATGAATTCTCGTTCAGACTGAGTAAAAGAAGTTATGCCATTTCTATGTATGAAAAATATTTGGCAATGAACTAATGAGCTAACTCATTCCAAGTAATTATTTAACCTAGGGATAAAAAACTTAATCACATTTTAGCTTTATCTCTTAGAGAAAAAGAAAATAATTTAAGTCTAATAGCAACATCACTGACACCATTGTACTTAAATTTTAAACAAATTTCTAAAATATTGGATAAATATAAATTAGATTAATATTCTACAGGAGTTTTCACAAATTGAGAATTTTGAACCATTTGAATTATAACTGATTTTAATTCAAAATTATTAGCTTGGAATGTATGTATATTTATGCTCCGATGAGTTTCATCTACTAAAAGGTTTGCATGTTCCTTAAGAGGTATAGAATAATTTTGCTCTAACTCAGGTTCAGTCATTTTCAAGATCTTTTTTATTTTTTTTTATTTTTAAAGAGTTCTCTCAATTTCAGGATCAAATGACAAAAATTCTTTTCTATGTCTATAAATCTTGCAACAAAAAATATATAAATAATCAAAATAAAATGAAATAAACTAAAAAGAAAGAAAAAATGTAAGTAGGTCTATCTATATAATTAATTCAATAATATAGTGAGAATTTTGCAAGAAGTAAAATACTTTATGGGCAATGACGTCAAAAATATGATGGGGGCTGTGGAATAATATATAGAATTGTAAAATAATTTAGGGCTATATCAATCCCTAACAATACTTAGGTTTTTTTTTTTTATATACAAAATATAAAAACCCCACTTGATATATGTAAGTATACGTGCTGAATCAAGTAATATAGTGATATAGTAGAGTATCAATCCAATGAGAAAGTTATGCTCACTTCCAAATACAGTCAAAGACGCGTCTTATGCTAAAAATACCTTTTTAGCTTTCCACTATTTGATTTCCCTCTTGTGTTTCTTTTTTTCATCTTATTCCCCTTCGTCTTTGTTATTATCTATCGGTCGGATTTGGGTTCACTTGTTTTGATTGGAAAGGTCTATTTTGCACTGATGGGATGTGCTTGAGGCTGGTTAGGCATTAATCTGATCAAAGGCAACTGCTGTGTGCGTTGAATGATGAGGAGGCATACTGAGCGGACACTGAAGGAATTGTATGATCTCATTGAGAGGTTATTGCAGCCGGAGGCATGTAATGTTGTTGCCTTAGTTTTGTCTGGTTAGGATAAAAATTCATTTAGGTCCCCTGTCATTATCAAAATTCATATCATCGATTTAGTTCAAATTTCGGTAGCCTCCCATCGTCTCCTTCATATAAGTGAAATTTCAGAAGTCTAGGCCATCCCACCACACTACGAGACTATGTATGGTAGGTGTCGGGCGACACCACAGCCGTATTTCTTCAATTCCACCATGCAATGAGAGTATGTATGGGTCTTCGAGGTACATGTTTAAAAGTGTATTTGAACCAAGTTTTATCAATCTTTTGTTCAATGCTCAAATACACAATATTCTTGAGCTTTCATCAGGCCTTAATATTTTTTTAAAGTTATTTTATGATGATTCATAATAATTCTAGGTTGGCACTACCAATTTAAACACAATTTTTCTAACAAATAGTTATCTTAATGGCTGTAAATGAAGCACACTTGTGCATAGATCATTATTGTCATTGTCAACTTTATGAACTTTGTAATGTAATTATTGTATAATTATTTCGATCGAACATCATTTGGCTAGTGTTGCGCGTCATTTTTGAGTGTTGGTTGCTGATTTCAATCGATTGCGTTTGATTAGAATGTGAGGCGCTTTCACGTAGGGGAATTCGACGTTCTGGTCATAACATCACATTCTCTGTACATGTTTTCTCACTCGCACTGAGCCACGTATGGGTACTCAAAAGTGTCCCTGTCTTGCTATGAGAGCATGTACAGGGCCTACCTGCTTCGCGTAAGCATCACTCTGGATTCCCTCCTACCAAGCTACGAGAGCGTGTATAGGAGGTTCTATGGCTCTCCGTAAATGTCGAGTGCGGGCGGCGATCAACGAGGTCGAGGCAACGATGAAAATTATAAAAATATGTCTTCTTCTTGTGGAATGTCACTAACTTTTAACAATTTACCAAATATATTCCATCTAGTTGCATTTTATATCACTGTTTTAGCAAAGAACTCCCTTCCATGTGATAGTCTCAATCCTACGCTCTTCCATCTTTAAGCATAATTTTTGTCACATTCGCCTTATAAAGTAGTTTACTGTCCTTATTAACTAGTCCATTTGCCGGTAAAATAAATCGTCGGAAATTGACCGCCGCAAATCGTTTCCTACGCGGTTTTTACCGGCAGAGAAAACTGTCGGTATTTTAGGAAACCGCCGGAAATAATCGTCGGTAATTGACATTTTTTCTGTAGTGCTACTTTTTGTCCAAGTTGTAAAAACTTCATGGTTTGGAATGGGACTTTATTTGGTTTCAGTGAGATCATACAACTCCTTCAGTGTCCGCTCATTAGGCCTCCTCATCACTCAACACATGCAGTGATTGCCTTCGATTGGAGTAATGCTCGACCAGCCTTAGGCGCATCTCATCAGTGCAAACTAGATCTTTCCTAGTCCAAAAAATGAACACAAATCCGACCAATAGATAAGAACAACGAAGAAGGGGAATAAGACGAAAAAAAAAAAAACACAGGAGGGAAATAAATGGCGGAAAGATGAGAAGGAATTTTTACCATATGCCTGATTCAAAGGGATCTAGATGTGGTAGCTGGTTGGAGGTCGATTGGAGAAGGGTCTTTGACTGCTATAACGGTCTCTATACCGTCACTCCGTCAATCTCCTCAACTCCAACTGCACTTCATTCCACGACATCACCATCTTCTTCAGCTCTTTGGCATGCCAGACTTGGACATCCCAACTCTCGGACGCATCTACAGTTATCTAGGAAATTTTCTTCTATATGTAATCCATCTTTACATTATATGTGTGAGTCTTGTAATGTGGCCAAAAGCCACAAGTTATCCTTTAGTCCTACCAATACTCGTGTATCCAAACCGTTTATTTTAATACATTCTGATGTTTGGGGTCCATCCCCAGTCTCTTCATCTGCTGGTTTTCGCTATTATGTAATCTTTGTGGATGATCACACTCGCTTTACTTGGTTATACCTTATGCATACAAAATCTGAAACATATTCTAAATTTCAACTGTTCCATAAACTAATTCAAAATAATTTCAAAACAAACATTCAATATTTTCGCTCCGATGGTGGAGGCGAATTCACTAGTTCTGCTTTTCGCTCTTATCTCTCTAACCATGGTATCTCACATCAAATTAGTTGTCCATATACTCCAGAGCAAAATGGGACAGCTGAACGGAAACATCGCCATCTACTTGAAACCACCCGTACTCTACTTCATCAAGCCAAACTTCCTCTTCACTATTGGGCTGAAGCCTTACTAACATCCAATTATTTAATTAACCGACTTCCTACTAAAGCTTGCCAAAATCAAATTCCATATGAACTTCTCCACAAACAAACATCTCCCACTTATACTCATCTCAAAACCTTTGGTTGCCTTTGTTTTCCTTGGCTTCAACCCATAACAGAATCCAAACTTCATCCTCGCTCTCAACCCTGTCTTTTCCTAGGGTATTCACCTTTACATAAAGGCTATCGATGTCTCAATCTTCAAAACAACAAACTTCACATCTCCCGTCATGTCGTTTTTCATGAAACTATTTTCCCTTTTTCATCAGCTAATACAACTCCTGATGCTCTTTCTTTCACTAATCCCAAACCAGCCTTTACCTCACCATATCTACTTCTACCCACTTCTTCTGTCACTTCAACTACAACAACCTCTCAGACTTCTCCTTCTATACCACAAACCACACCTTACACCATCTCCCCGTCCTCCCTGTCTCCAACATCCACAAATTCCCCCTCCAATTCTCCTCAAACCTCCACATCCGACTCCCTCACTCCTCTTCCCATTCCTTCTTCTCATCCTATGCAAACAAGACACAAGGCTGGCATACATTGTCCAAAACGCATATTTGATCTTCTTACCGTCCCTACCACAGATTTCATTCCCTCTACATTCTCCCAAGCTCAAAAATATCCTCATTGGAGAGTTGCCATGTCCGAGGAGTTTCTTGCCCTCCAAAAGCAAGGAACATGGACCTTAGTTCCTCCCCCACCTAATGCCAATATTTTGGGCTCCAAGTGGATTTTTAAATTGAAATACAAGCCCAACGGTGCCATTGATCGCTACAAAGCCCGCCTTGTCGCTCAAGGTTTTGGTCAAGAATTTGGTATTGATTTTCAGGAGACGTTCAGTCCAGTGGCTAAAATGCCGACTATTCGGGTGCTTCTATTACTCTCTCTACATCATCAGTGGGATGTTCTTCAATTCGACATATCGAATGCCTTTCTACACGGCGCCATTCGTGAAGATGTCTATATGCATCAACCTGTCGGCTTTGCTGACCGCGAACATCCGCATTTTGTTTGCAAGCTTCGTAAAGCTATCTATGGCCTTAAGCAAGCTCCCCGAGAATGGTATAATACTTTTACCTCATTTTTACTACAGCTTGGTTTTGTTTTCAGCAAAGCCGATCCCTCGCTTTTAGTTTATGATCGGGACAACATTCAGATCTTCATTCTCATCTATGTCGATGATCTATTGATTACTGGCAATGATAAAACTCTCATCCAGCAGCTTATCACTAAGCTTCACACCAAATTTTCTTTAAAACAATTGGGCTTGGTTTCAAATTTTTTAGGAATTGAAATCCTAAAACAGTCCTCTGGCATTCTCCTGCTTCAACGCCAATATGCCCGTGATATCATTGCTTCTGCAGGCCTTCAACATAGCAAACCGGTTCCAACACCTATGATCCCGAAACCTGTTCATTCACTGAATGCCGATCTCCCATTTTCTGATCCGTCACACTACAGACGGCTAGCTGGCTCCTTAAATTACCTTACCATAACTCGCCCAGACATTGCTTATGCTGTTAATTGCATATGTCAACATATGCACTGTCCCACCAATGCCGACTACACAGCACTCAAACGGCTTCTAAGATATGTTCATGGGACAATCAATTATGGCCTGCCACTAGCTCCGGGACAACTTCAACTTACCTGCTATTCTGATGCTGACTGGGCGAGTGATGCTCTTGATCGAAAATCAATCACTGGATTTTGTACCTTTTTGGGCAAAAGTCTCATTTCCTGGTGTGTTAAAAAGCAGCCAACCGTTGCCAAATCCTCCACCGAGGCGGAATACCGCGCTCTTGCTTCAGCCACCTCTGATGTTATATGGCTGCGTCGCCTCTTGGCTGATTTTCAAATACCTCAATCTCTACCTACCCCAATACACTGTGATAACACTTCTGCTTTGGCCTTAGCCTTAAATCCAGTGTTTCATGCTCGGACGAAACATATAGAAATAGACTATCAATTTATACGCCAGCATGTGGAACATGGTGCGGTTCAGCTTCATCACATATCCTCTCTTGATCAACCAGCTGATATACTCACCAAACCGCTTCAGCCAGCTCGTTTTGATGATCTTAGGTACAAATTGAGCATTCGACCTTCGATTGCTCAATTTGCGGGGGACTGTTAGCACTACTGCAGGACCATCTTACCGCATTCACTCATTACAGCACAAGGATGTAAAAGTTCCTGCTCTGCCACAAAACCAGGCCATCATTTCCACTGCTACAGCAACCGATTTCTGACTATCTTGTCTAAGCTTCTTTTATATATTTACCTTGCTGTATGCGAAAACTGCGGAAGCAATGGAAATATGTTAAGCTCATTTTCTCCTCTATTTTCCTTCGTCTAACTCCTACTGCAGGTACTTCACTTCAGACAGGGCCGTTGGGCTGAGTTCAGGCGTCTGGTGTTGGTGGTCGGGATTGCTGCAGCTAATCGAACAGGGACAGAGGAAAAGCTTGTTTGTTCGTGGATTGGAGCTCTCGTGTCTGCGTAGATGGAACGGGTAATAGGAGGGGTGTTTGTGGCTGTTTGATCTGTGTTGTAAGGAGGAGACAAATAGGGCAGAGGGTGGAAGTCGGCTGAAGGCTCACTCGTTTGGGAACTTTTATTTGGTCTGGTGAACGTACGCAACTCTACGTTCGGCCGCCAGTAGAATCGCGTCATGCGTTTTCATTATTTACCGCGCGCCCTGACAACCCGACCCGAAACGGACCCAAGATTGCTTGGTATTGCTCGGTATTGGTCGATTTTGCTCGGCAATAACCAATACCAAGCAATACCGAGCAAATACCTAGCAATATCGAGCAAATACCGAGTTGTACCTAGTTTTTTCTAGCAATACCGAGCAAATACCTAGTAATACCGTGCAAATCCCTAGCAATACCGAGCAAATCCTGAGCAAATACTGAGTTGTACCGAGTTGTAGAAAAACTCGGTACAACTCGGTATTTGCATGGTATTGGTCTTCACAGAGCGGTATTTCTCGTTTTTGCAAAGCAATACAGAGCAAATACAAAGCAATACTGAGAAAATTGCGAATATAGCATTCCCGGGTTCCGGTCCGGGTCAAGTCGTCGGGCCGCGCGATAAAGAGTAATAGCGCGTGGCGACATGTTATTGGCGGCCGAACGTAGCTCTACGTCCGGTCAGAGGACGTAATAATTGTATATAATTAAAACATCTAGATGGATAAACAATAGTCATACATCTTCAGAAATAAATTAAAAAAAAAGAGTGGCAACAAATATTGATTTATGATATTTAAAAAAAATAAATAAAAATGAACTTTTAATCATGTACGTTTTTACGTAATTGTGACTAATTCTATGAGTTATATATTATAGTGAATGTTTTAGAAAACTCTGTGTGATAGAAGTGTTTTAAAATTAAAATAATTTCATTTTAGTATTCTTTTAATTCAGAAAATGGCTTAGCTTATCTATTAAGTGGATTTGTTTTTTCTATTTAATCAGCTCTTCTGCTAAAGGCAGGCCGAGAGATGTATTGAAAATCAGAAAGGGAAAATATATAGAGCTGGGTTGTTTTCGATGTTCGGGTGTGAGCAGGTTTCTCCGAGTGATCTAGCGCTTGATCGGTGCTTGGCTTCTTGAACGAAAGAGAGGTGGAGAAATCCTCTATCTTGTTCTTGTTATTCGAGGAAGATGATCGTATGTGATTGTCTGTTGGAAGGGTGATTTGTGCCATAAGATCATGTACTTTTGCAAAGCTTAGCTATATGCTGGATATGCAGATATTTCTCTCCTAATTAGAATAGGAAGATTTTTGCATTGATTGTTTGGTGTTCTGTGTTTGGGCATTCCTGTTTCTTTGGTTTTACCGAAAACAGCAGCTCTTCTTCAAGGATAAAGAGAACGATACAAAAGAGAACGACGCAAAAGATAACGAGCGTACAAGAAGAAATCAACGAAAATATTGCATTATTCAACCACAAGCTCTTGAATGCATCCCGTTTGGTAAGCCCAAAATACCGAAGAGCTTGGCAAGGAGAGCTAATACCATGTGAATGAATGTGAATAAGTAAAGGGAGGAGATTGGCTTTATATAGAGGAAGTTATTAGGTGGCGAATGCTGAACTGCTTTCATTACGGGTTAGAGTTTAATAAATCATTGGATATTAAAGAAAATTGAAGAGTAAGGTCATCTCCAACTGAACGCCAAACGAGCTTATGACGTCGTTCGGTCGCTCCAACCGAACGCCAAATTTTTCGCCATCTACTTGCAGGTGAACAGTGCGACGCCAATATTGGCGTCGCACTGTTCACCCACGCCATTTTCGGCTCTCAAGCGGAAAACGCGCGAAAGGAGAATGATCGTTATATTCCCAGAAACACCTAAAATGGCGTTCGATTGGAGCAGCCGCACGGCATTTTGGAGTTTTGAGTTATTTTGCCGTGAAAAATAGAGTTCTTGATTGGAGATGCCCTAAGAGGTAGAATGTTTGTGTTACTGTTTTTGCTTTATTTTTTTATTTTAAGTTATGTAAAGAAATAGAGAGAGAGAGAGAGAGAGAGAGAGAGAGAGAGAGAGAGAGAGAGAGAGAGAGAGAGAGACTATGGTTTTTTATTGCTTGAAAATATGGCCTTAAGACAATAACTTCTTCGTTCATTAGGCTTGCTCTCTAACCCAGTATTTATATGTGGAGATAGTCGTATAAGGCTTAATAAGAAAGTTATGCAAAAGGAAAAATCATATATTACAGAATATGACCTCATGAAAACTTTCCATGAAATAAAAGATACACAAGCTATGGCTCTAAACTATCTTAAATATGAATTTAAGACTTTTCAAATATAAGGTGGGTCTGTGTGAAGTTTTTAGCCATCCTCATGGGCTGGTTGAGTTTTGGTGAGTAGGCATTTAGGTGGCTCACGATATGCTTCCCTAATCAGCTTCTACGGCTAAGCAGATCGGCAATTTGATTTGAGTACCAGGCTCAGGGCGGATTTACCATGGTGGCCCTGAGGCACGGCCCCCACTGATTGTATAATTAAGGCTTAATTAAATTTATTTATGACTACTTAATTCCAATAAAAGCAGATTTTAGCATTTTTTTAGGATTTTCCAATTCATGGTGTTCTACTCTACGCCTCCTTTTCACTAGAAATTATTCATGCGTGGAGATCTGAAGCAGAACGCCATCTGGAAACTAACCAGAATTCGCCACGTCAGTACTACCGAGCCATGCTACTGAGCAAAGGGTGACGTGGTACACTCTGGTTGATCTCCGAACAACGTTCTGCATCCGCACAGAATAATTAATTCTTGTTCGCGTAGGAAGATTACCTAACCGAACGGCGAACGCACGCCTAATCAGGCTACTTCATTCATATGTTGATTAGCAATTTCTATTGTATCTGAGTAGCTTCTTATTTTAAGTAAATAACAATTTAAAAGATCATCATATGCTATTTATTTGACTAAATGTGAGATACCTTTATTTTATCAAAAGATCTGTACACTTTACCATTTGAATTTAGATAGGACATAAATGAGTTTTATCGGCCAAAAATGCTAACAAGCAATTAATTATATATTCAAAGAATGAACACATAAATGAGTTTTAGCAAAATGAATAACTAATAAAAAAGACATTCTCCACCATCTTGCTTTCATTTTTGGTGAAGATATGTAGGAACTCCAACAATTTGGCTATCTCTTTATTCAATTGCTTTTATTTCCTTCTATGACGTTGTAGTTGAATTCATGTTATATATTTTGGTCAGAGGAATTTATAAGTAAACAATTATGTGTTCTTATTCGTGTTCTCTTTTTCCTCTTATTCTCATCTCAATTCATGCAATAATAGAGAAAAAGATTGAGCTGTGTTTTTTCTTCATGCAATCATCTGACCCAAGAGTTAGAATTTGTATGATAATGATGTGTTGTATTTTATTTTTTTATATAAATGTTTTGTATTGTTGTATTTTTTATTTTGTTGTATAATAATGTTGTGTTTCCTTATGTTATTATTATTGTATTTTATTTTCTTTATGTGTTATTTCAATGAGTTGATGAATCTACTGTTATTTGTTAAAATAATTCATATGTGATGACTGTTGATCATATTCATTAATGAATTTTTGGTACCTATTATAAAAAAAACCTAATTTATTCTTGTTGCATCCAGGAGTATTTAGCGGCGGTAGAGAAATATAAAGTTTATCGTCTTAGCGTTGTACGAAAATCCGGCACGCAATCAGATAAGAGAGAGGGTCTAGCATTTATGAGACACCAAGATTTTTACGTGGAAAACCCCTGAAAAAAGGGGAAAAAACCAAGGGGCCTAGCCCAGTTTGAACGAATCCACTAGTATTTGCAGTTGATTATAAATGAGGCCCTTCCTTGGGAGAAGGCCTTAGCTTGATGTACATCTTATAGAGTACATTACATGATGTAAATACAAAGAGCAACTATTGACATATTCGCTTTGTTGGAAGGACTGTAGTCGGCGGGCGACGGAAGTCAGGAGGACCGTAGTCAGCTTGCGACGGAGGTCGGAAGGACTGTAGTCAGCGGGCGACGTAAGTCAGGAGGACCATAGTCGGCAGGCGACAGAGGTCAGAAAGACTGTAGTCGGCGGGCGACATAAGTTAGGAGGACCGTAGTCGACGGGCGACGGATGTCGGAAAGATTGTAGTCGGCGGGCGACGTAAGTCAGGAGGATCGTAGTCAGCTGGCGATTGACGGAGGTCAGAAGGACTGTAGTCTGACGACAAAGATCAGAAGGACAGCGTCAGGTAGAAGTCCAACAATGGAAAGAAATCCATCTTCGCGTAGACGTCCAGCGAAGTCCGATAACTGGCAGAAGTCCGGCGCCGGGTAGAAACTTGGCGAAGAGTTAAGGTTCGACGTCGGGTAGAAGTCTGACGTCTGTTGGTGGCAAAAGAGAACTCCGGCTTCAATTAAGCGGAGTTTTAGCGTCAGGAGGGAACTCTGTTATAAATTGAGAAGAATTTCAGCATCATGTGGAAGTTGGGAAGAATTCTTGCGTTCTCCCGAATATCATGCAGAATCCCGGCGTGTTCGGGCAACATGAAGAGCTCCGACGGTGGTCGAGGAGGAGGGAATTATCCTTTTCCCCTTTCTCTTCTTCTTCCCTTCTTCTTCTCTCTCTTCACTTGAGCCCCCTTTGTGTAGAATGGGGGCTCTATTTATAATTTTTCTGGAGTGACATAGTCCGTAAATAGGCGTGAGATCAGGGGCGAATTGGGAGTGTTTGGAATGGACGGCCGATATCGAATCCTTTGATCATGCACCGTTCGTTGGACATTTGAAGGTCTTAATGATGTTGGAATTTGGCGATCTTGGGCTCGTTGGATTTGTCTCCTCGAGCCGCTCGATTCGAGTATAAGCTCGTTAAAATCGGAGACCGTTTGGTAACTCAAATTGCGGTTTGAAGCTTCCAAGAGCGCTTCGGGTCCTTGATTCGGACTCATTTGGGCTCGGATTGGGCCGAATTTGGTGTTGTTGGATTCGTATTTTCGAGACGCTCAGTTTGACTGTAAGCTTGTTGAAATCGGTGTTCATATGATCTCGAATTTAATTTTTGAAGTTTACAACTAGCTTTTGCCTCGAGATTCGTGTCCGATCAAGCTAATTTTTGCATTACGTATCAATTCTTCTTAAGCGTTATCTCTCAATTGGCTAAAGAATCTGTTGTCATTATTTTGGACTAATTCTTTTCAATTTCTTTTGATTGTATGTATATTTCTTGATGAATTGTGCAGATATCACTTAATGAATTTAACATGTTATTGTTTGTGTTGTAATATAATTAATTTAAATCTTTAATGATTATGGAGTTGGTGTTATTTATATTACTAATTATTATTTATATTATTAATTATCTATTTTTTATTTTTTAGTTTGTATTAATTAAATTACTTAAATAATTACTGATGATTTGCTGCTTTTTTATGTTTTGCATTTTTGGTTGATGTTAGATTGCCAGCTTCGGGTGTGGTATGATTTTGAATAAGTCGCTAGAATCTTCTTCATCTCCTTCGACGAAGTTTCTTCATGTCGAATCAAAAGTGGCAAAAGATCGCCGTTCTTCCTGTTGGATGGACGTAGTGACGCGAGCTTGCTCATTGTTAAAGTAACCATCATTATCCCTTTTGCACGCTTCTTTAGCCAAATCTCATAAATCCATCAAACTTCATGATTTAGGGGGCTGTTCTACAACAAGTGGGATTTAACTTTATTGGGATTTAGTAAATCCTGTAAATCCGAATTTAGTAAATACTGAGGTTGTTAAATCTTCAAAACTGTTTGATATAATAAATGCTAATTTATATTAAATTATGAGAAACTGTTTAATAACATATTTTAGGATTTATGACAATTAGAGATTCAAATAAGAAGAATATAATTATAAATTAAAAATAAATTTATAATAAAAAAAATTAATTTGCTATGAATTTAATAATATGTTAATTACAAGTTACCTATTATTTATTATTTACACTGTAAATTATATATTTAATAATATGTATTTAAGGTATATAAATTAAGATAATTATATTAATATTAAATTACTAATTATTAAATTAATTTAAATTTGATAATTAATTTATGTACAAAATATACTATTAATTATTTAATTAATTTTCATAATTATTAATATTTTAAATTTTATTAATTAAGTTAATCAATAATAACGTCTAGGGTTTGCTTTTCATTTCTCTTTTCGTTGTTGCTGTTCGGCTTCCTTGCTTCGCAGGAGGTGTAGAGATTCGTGGCTGTTCGACTTTGCTCCTTCGACGACTTTCCCTTCCTGTCGGATCGGAAGTTACGACATTTTGATCGGAAGCAACAACGTGAGCTCGCTGGCTGTGAAGGTAAATTTCCACCTTTCGCGCGCTGATGAGGAAGCGGATAGGTCGCGGCGGCGGTCGCTCGCCATTTTCCCCATCATCAGTCATGGATCGATCCAAACTTATTCGCCGCATCCAAACCCTAAATCTAAACGCCTCCCCTGACCCAGATATCGTCATTCAGCGCCTTCGCGACCAATACCCCGACTACGCTCGGATAAAGATCCGGCCATTCTCCGCCCGACTCAGCGAAGTATTACAATACATCCGCAATGGTAATTCTAAACCCCTCGCCGCAGGCAACACCTCATCGTCCTCATTTTCCGATTGCGAGAGGTCATCTCGCAGAAAGCGTGGAAAGGAGGACGTATTTGAGGAGCGGCTCCTTCGTGCCGAGTCCAAGCATCTTCGCCTGTTGCAAGTAAACCAGGTCGCCCCTTCCTCGCAGTCCGAATCGTCAGATGATTCAACTTCCACTTCCGATGATGCTGCTTTTGATGGGAATATTGAACCGGAGTTCGACGTGACGAAATCCATGCTCCGGGAGAGGTATGTCAAACAATCAGAGCAGAGCTTTAAAAAAGGGAAGGAGGAGAAGAATCTTGAGATTGAGGCAATTGCTGATGAGAAGAGGAAGATTGAGATCCCGATGAAAAAGGGTGGGGGAAGTGGGAAGGAGGCTCCTGTAGTGGGTCTGGGAGCTATTGACAGTGATCATAGGAGTAAAATTGTGAGTTGGGAGACTGGGAGAGAAGGGCCGAGGTTTCAGGATCTCGGAGGCCTTAACATGGTTTTGGAGGATTTGATGATGGAGGTGATTGTACCGTTGTGCCATCCAGAGCTGCCCAAAAGGCTTGGGGTGAGACCGACAGCCGGAATATTGTTGCATGGTCCGCCTGGGTGTGGGAAGACAAAACTTGCTTTTGCAATTGCGAATGAGACTGGCGTGCCATTCTACAAAATTTTCTGCTACTGAAGTGATTTCTGGTGTCTCAGGTAGAGTGAAGTTGTACTATTTTTGCTGATTTACTTTTAAATAATCTATTTTCAGAAGAAAATATATACATTTTTGTCTTGAATGGTATACAAATTGCTTTTATGATTCCAAATAGAGAACAAGGCTTCACAATTATTCATCATTACAAGCTTTCAAGTTGTTAAAAAAGCCTATATGTAGTCATGTGAATTGAACTCTTTTATGAACTACTTTATAGTTCTCGGACTAATTAAACTCTCCTTTTGATAACCTTAGTTATTGGATAAGTTGAACTCTCTTTTAGATGGCCTTATTTTTTTTTATGAGTTGAACTCTCCCTTGGACAATTTCAATTTGTGGTAAGTTCAATGAATGGGTTGAACTCTCCCTTAGAGAACTTAAGTCTGAGATGAATTTAGGCTCTCTAATGACATCAAGCTTGAGACAAGTTCAAAGTCGCATTTTGACTTAATTAACCTAACACATTTGTAATGAGTGTCCATTAGTTCTCCGATTTTCATGTTTTTTTGTTTGAAATAAAAATTTTCATTCATTTTTTTTTAATGAAATAATGAATTTTGAAGCTAATTTGTCCAAATTAATATCTAGAAATATGCCTAGTAAAGAATATTTGATTAGCTTCTTGTTTGAAGAATATTTTAATTCTAGCATAGTCTTTTGTCTTTTATGTATTTTTGAACTAGTTGCCGCCTAGGATGGGCCCCGCCTCACCATTAGCTAGAGCTTTCATTTTTTGGGTTGCAATCCCAATGTTGATTTGATAAAGCATTATCTTATCAAACCATTAGCCAGACACTAAACTTGAGTTAATACCTTATGTAATCTCAATAGGAATGAAAGAAGGTTAATTTGATAAAGCATGCCACAAATAACTGAGATGAAGCTAATAATGATGATTACTCTTCCTTTTCATTCTAAAAGCTGCATTTGTGATCATATTTAGGCCCTTTTCAACAAATCCTGACCCCTCTTATTTATGGTTAACTTTAAATTTTTCTCTCATTCCTAAGTTTTTACAATTTCTCTAGCGTGAGAATTGCTTCTGCCATATTTGACTTTGCAGTCCCAATGTTTTTTCTTAAACTTTCATCATGCTATCAAAATAAGGTATATATATCTTGTAGTTCATGTATTTTTAATGTAGGATGAAGAACATTATGCTAAACTTCTGAAATATCTTTCTACCTTTGTTAATGGGTTTTTAACAAACTGCAAAATGTGGTTATTTCAGGTGCATCTGAAGAAAGCATACGTGACCTTTTCAACAAGGCATACCGAACTGCTCCTTCCATTGTATTCATTGATGAGATAGATGCCATTGCTTCCAAGAGGGAAAACTTACAAAGGGAGATGGAACGTAGAATAGTGACACAGCTTATGACTTGCATGGATGAGTCACCGCAAATTCTGAGAGCAATTGATAGTGATTCTAGCCCAGAAGCATCTGAAAAAATAACAAATAGAATGTCTGGTTACGTTCTTGTAATTGGAGCTACAAACAGACCCGATGCAATTGATCAAGCTCTGAGGAGACCTGGACGCTTTGATAGAGAGATAGCTTTAGGTGTCCCTGATGAAAATGCGCGTGCAGAAATATTGTCAGTGCTGACTCGTAATCTTAGAATTGAGGGAAAATTTGATCGCTTCTTGATAGCCAGGTTCACACCAGGTTTTGTTGGTGCTGATTTGGCAGCATTGGTGAGTAAAGCTGGTAATCTGGCTATGAAGAGAATAATAGATAAAAGAAGACTTCAACTTAAGGAAAATGTTGACTGGTGGAGGCATCCGTGGTCGCCTGAAGAAATTGAGAACCTTAGCATTACTATGCTTGACTTTGAGGTAAAGTATTCATAAGTGTTAAACTTGACACTTAGTAATCACACTGCTTTAGTATATTGTATATTAAAATTTACATTTTGTATCATGGAAGATATTAATAATTCTCTACCTTATATGTCTTATGATTCACCTTTTTTCTATTATGATTTGTTTAAGGCTTTGAGAGTGTTTGCCTGGAACAATTATTACGTCCTCCGACCGGACGTAGAGGAACGTCCGGTCGGAGGCCAAATCTCGCCAAAAAATGAGAAATACCGAGTAATACCAAACAATAATGAGGAATACCATCACGTGAAGATCCAATACCGAGTTATACAAAAGTTATACCGAGTTTTTCCTTGAAAAAACTCGGTACAACTCGGTATTGCTCGGTATAGCTCGGTATAACTCGGTATTGGTCTTCACAGAGCGGTATTCCTCGTTATTATCAAATAATACCTAGCAATACCGAGCAAATACCTAGTTTTTTTGGTGGAATTTTACCTCTGACCGGACGTTTCTCTACGTCCTTACACCGGACGTAATAAAAGTTCGTGTGCCTGTGTAGAATTTATAACATATCTTTGTGCCCTGAACATTGTTATGTGCTGTACATGTAGTTTATTTTTGAACCTATGCAAACTTTAGGCTTCGTTCTCTTATGCTTAATGCTATGTATGGAAATGTATTACAAAAAAAGCATTTTGATGTAGTCCATGCAGCTCAGGTTGCTCATGCATCTGTCATTTATGTTCAAGAATGACTTATTGTTTTACTTATTCCAGGAAGCTACAAAATTGGTCCAGCCCTCTACTAGAAGAGAGGGATTTTCCTCGATTCCTAATATCAAATGGGAGGATGTTGGTGGCCTTGATTCATTGAGGAAAGCATTTAATCGTTACATTATTCAACGCATAAAGCATCCAGAGGATTATGAGGTAATCTACATGAATAAAAAGTTTGGTGAATGTAAACCTCTTAACCATTTTACTACAAACTTGTGTCATATTCATCATCTAGTTTTGCTTATACTTGTAGCATAGGAAACTTTTCTGCCTCTGTTTTTCATTTTGCTGATATATGCAAGTGACTTGCAATTTTTATTGCTTGCTGATTGTAAATGTTAATTGATTAGACATGAGCATGTGTATGTTCCAAGGATGTGCTAGTAGCTAAAACTTATTGAGGTGTATCAGAATATTTGTACCTCCTTTTTTATTTAGAATACAAGAATTTCGAAGTAAAAGAAAGTCAAAACATCTGATTGTTTAGTTAGGACATTCATATACTTAATTTGGAACTTGATGCCTTTTGAGTGGTATAGAAGTCATTATGGATGGACCTGTAGATAGAAGTTCATAATGCAAGGTAGCAAGAGAATGTGGAAAAACTGTGTCATTATTATTGATATCATTGCCATTAAAACTTCCAACATTTGATTCTATGGCTTTTTAGGATTTACTTGATCATATGTTTTAGATAAACGTTCAATTTCAAAATGTCGAGCTCATTCTTGTCAAATATTTATTCTTTGCTTATTAATGATTTGTTCGGGCTATCTTCTAGTTTCTTGATATTTTACTAAGAATGCTAGCTTAACTTCGACATTGAATTAAAAAAGGGGCGTATATTGTGCATGGAGATCCTACTAATGCAAGGTCTCAACAGGGGGTGAAATTTATCTCAATTGTCATTTGCTCTCGGTACTAGTTTTATTGGATGTAAATTTTTGCTTCCAAGTAAAATCCCATAAGTTTGGTTTATGTTATCTTCAGGAACTTGGGGTGGACATGGAGGTTGGTTTTATGCTTTATGGACCTCCCGGATGTGGTAAAACATTGATTGCAAAAGCTGTGGCCAATGAGGCTGGTGCCAACTTTATTCACATTAAGGTGCGTGTAAGCTGTCTGAAGTTTTCATTGAGTTCTTGATGCTCTTTTACAAGTGGCATCACTAATATGAAAAATTGGCACTTAAAAAATATCTTGTACGTAATGCTCATCGACCAATCATTTCAGGTAGTGAACAGTTGTTTAGTTTGAAAATAATTGTTTTCTTTGTATCCATGAAATGCAGGGTCCTGAAATTTTGAGGAAATATGTTGGAGAAAGCGAGGAAGAAGTTAGAACAATATTTAGACGTGCAAGGACTTGTTCTCCTTGCATACTTTTCTTTGATGAAGTGTGTGCTTCATTCCTATCATTTAATTGTTTCAATTCTTTGGTGAAGTCTTTTTTATGTTCTTAGTATTGCAATTGCTGGTCCTAGCAGAACTGAATTTATTATAGTGCCATCTAAGGTTTAGGGTTTAGTTACATTAAGATTAATTGATTTCTGTTACTTATCAGGTAACAACTAAAGCTAATATCAAATGCTAAAAGTAAAAAAAAAAAAAAAAATCCTATTTTGAGTGATAGTTATGTTGATTTTGTGTTATTTATTTGTTTAAGGTGGATGCATTAACACCTAAGCGAGGAAGAGAGGGTGCTTGGGTTGTGGAACGGGCCCTGAATCAGGTTATTTTTTTTATGTTTGTTTTCTTGTGGATATAGCATGCCATTGTATTCTTGCGTGGCATATATTAAATGATGTTACTTGCGTCTCTGTTTAAATTTCATGTTTATGCTTGGATAACTTTTTTTTTTTTTTTAAATGCAGCTGCTTATAGAACTAGATGGTGCTGATCAGCGGCATGGTGTTTATGTCATTGGAGCTACAAATAGGTGTCCTTGCTTATTATTGAAGTCTATTTGGTTCAATTAATGTTTCTTCTAGACTTCCACTTATAAATGATATGTCAGGCTTGAAGTGATCGACCCTGCTATTCTACGGCCTGGTAGATTTGGAAGGCTATTTTATGTTCCACTTCCGAGCGCTGATGAACGGGGTTTGATTTTAAAAGCACTTGCTCGCAAGAAGCCCGTTTCTCCAGATTTTGATTACAATGTGTTTACCTCTAGAGAGGCTTGCATGAATCTATCTGGGGCTGATCTTGCAGCTTTGGTAAGGTTGCATTGTATATGTATAATAAAAATCACACATTTATAATATAGCAGGGCATGTTGACTGACATAATTGCCTCTTCCACCACAACATCAATTCAAATAGATTTTTGTTTACACACTTGCTACTAATGTTGGGAGCTACCATCATCATTTTTATGCTTCAATTGGCTTGCAATTTTTTTCCTTCTATAACAGGTGAATGAAGCAGCCATGACTGTTAAGGAGGAGAAACAAATGTATGTGGACCAAGGGATTTCATATGATGAACCATTGGTGATCAAGACATCACACTTTGAGAAGGCTCTTGAAAAGATTATCCCATCAGTCTCAGAGCAGGTATTAAAAAGAGAAATAACTTGTACATTTACCTTTTTTAATCAAAAAAATCTTTGAAGCGACCTCAGACTATTCGTGTATAGTTAATTTAGTCCCATATTATTATGTTGTCCCAATTTAGTTCAGAACTAACCTGTAGAAGGATGCTCTTTGACATTTGCCTTCTTTTTTCATTGTTTCTGGGCCTCTTATTTTTGTTTATGTTGATTTTATTTGGCTAGCCATGTTGAACCTCATTAAACAAATTCTAAACTTGTTCTCCCTCCTTTTGTTATTGTACGTTGCAGCAAAGGCATTACTATGAGGCCTTGTCACAGAATTTCAGAGCAGCATAAGATGCGACCCTCAAATCAACTTGATAAGCACAATATTTTTTACTTAAGAGTGTGAAATTGTAGGTTAGTTATGCTAAATTTGTTAGCATGGAGTGTTTTAAAGGTCTATTATTTTTATTGAGCTGATCATGAAAAGTTCCATCAAGATGTTGTTTCTACATGCTTTGTAAAATCTTTCTAGTATTTTAGATTATCTATTTTTTTCCTTTTTCTGGACATAGTTGTATAATTAGGAAAACATTTAAAAGCAGTGGTTATCGGAAACCTTGTATACTTCCATGTTTAGCGTTCTTCCTTCTACATCAATTATCATTTTCTTCCCTATGAATTATTTGTACCAACCTATTCTTATCTTCTATGCCTGTTTGGCTGTGATCCAATGCTCTTCCTCTGCAAATTGTAGACGTCGGTGATCTTCTTCCTGTCTATGATATTCTTTAATTTGTTGTCTTATTGAGCTTCATTTTATGTGGCCTCATCTTCAAATTTTCTCAGCTCTAGTTAGGAGTCACCTTTGCTAAGCTAACCAATGCTTTTGTGTATTTACCAATGATGATGACTGCTAATTTGTGAAAAATGTTAGAATTGGTTGGCTGAAAAGATTGATAAAATGATGTGAAATGTAGTTCGCATAAATGTTTTAGAAGTCTGTTTTGATTCTGAAATGATTTCTTTGTAAAAATCAGAGAATTTCCAATATTGCATATGTTAAAGCATTTATTTCCCTTCCTTTTAGTGGCAAGATACTTTCTCTTATTGATGGTTTCTCATGAGATCTAAGGGTTCTATTTAATTGTATTTTCCTTTTGCAATTTGGAGAATCTATTTGGGTGAGGGGCCAATGTGTTAGCTTTTTAATTTGCATTTCTAATTAGAAGCAAAACTTCTTCATCTGAATGAAACTTCATTTTCTTACATCCAACATTCCAAATTAGTTGTTAAGCATGTGGGGTGCTTGTGCGTTTCCGCAACCCCAGGAAAAAACAAAATTTCTATAGAATTTCTTTTGACCACTACAGAATATTTAACTTGTTCTTGTAAGATATTGATTCTTCATCAAACATGGTGCATACTTTTCTCTCAAAATGTCATAGGCACATTGCCATGCGTCCTCAGCTATAATGCTAGAACTAGCAATCTTGCATGCGGACTTTTTCCTAAATAAATTAAGCATCAAATAAGTGAAATATATTTTTGTGTCAGAACACGTATGATATTAGCTAGCTGAGTTTAAAATCCACATAGAAATCAGTTGTCTCCATCAAACATAGAAAGAAAATCGACATAATCTATTTCATCCTTATTTGTATTTGTTTCCTATCCTCCTAGTGGTTGTACTTGATTGAAATCATATAATTTCTTTTGATTTGTAGTTTTTTGCTATAGAAATCAGTCTCATTTCTGCTCATCGATTTACTTCTAGATGTAGGTATTTTATTCATTATTCTGAGCCTGCCCCAACCAATCCCTAACCAAGTTTTTCATCTCCTATACCTATAAGTTTAACAATCACATGTTTTGAAGTAATTTTTTGTTGCCCTCTAAGTTGATTGTATACCATGGAGGTGAATTCCACAATAACAATAAAGTTTTATTTTTATCATCAAGAAATATAAAAATATTCTTCAAATCCTTAATGATGGAAAGATGCTGTATGTGAAGTAGATGCAATCTATGGTAAAATTATTTTAAGAGGCTATTAATCTTGTACAAAGACTTCAATTCAAACTTCAAACCTATATTGATTATTTACTATTAAGACTTCCATCAAAATCTCCTGCACCAAACACTCCTAAAATGCAAAGAGAGCATTTTCATCAATTTCTATATTTTTCCAGCACTCATGGTCTAAGACATGTTTGTAAGTCTCTCCTAGATTAGGAATACCACGTATTTTGGTTGAGAATTCCGATCAGAGAAACGTCGAGAATTCTGTTTCTTCCATAAATGATAAACGGAGCAAGCGACTGCAAGGTAGCTGAATTTTTTCCCCCACTACTAAACTGTTGCAAGTCATCCACAAATTCATAAACTTGAAGTAATTTAAGCCTTAAAAGAAACCCTTCTAATACACGCAGAATAGAGTTGATTACCAATAAAGTGTAATCACAATCAAAAAAATAAATGCTTATGAGTTTCCTGAGCATTTTGGCTGAGGGTGCAGGATGGATTAACTGGAATGTATATCTTAATAAGCAAATCCGCACATTTTAACTTCTCGATTATAGTCATCTAAGCATAGCAAGAGTATCCAAGGGCATGATGCTTATGCTAAATAGATTTATGCCAACTGATCTCCTCCAAATTGTTAAAGAGCATGGCAAGAAAGATCTTGAAGGAGGGATTTTGTGATCCATTCGAGTACAGAGCCGGTTCATTAGATTGTTCTCTAAAATGGAAAAAATGGCCATATTTCTCCCTCATAAAAAATTGAAAAGTTTTATTTTTATAGGAATTTTTGAGGTTTGACCATTCGAGCGCGATGACATAGAGGAGTGCAAATTTTAGAAATCGGTATGGTATTATTATTAATAGCAGCAATAAATATGTATAAAAAATTCAATAATATATACAATCCGACCAATCGTGTTAAATGGACGACTGAAAGCTAATTAGGATAGCCAGCCGACTGTAATTTTTTGTTATTTTTTCAAGTTTTAAATTGTTTTCTTTCTTTTTGTTGTTTTTTTTTTTTATCTTAAAAGTATTTCTTTTATGATAAAATATTGTTGCGTGTTAGAAAATACGCTGTGGTAGAGTTTATAAATTTGCGTCCGAGCGTTGCACGTAAGTTTAACACACAAACAGAAAAGAGAAGTGAACACCAAGAGTTTTTACGTGGAAAACCCAAAAAGGGAAAAAACCACGGGGCCTTGCCCAGTTGCAAATTTCCACTAGTGTTTTCGTAAATTACAAATGGCGGATTTCGTCCCACAAGTTGGGATAATCCAAGTACAATTTGTTTTTTCCACGAAATTTACAAAATTTTGCGAATTCCTGGCGTTTCCTGAAAATCCGGCAGAGTTCCGGCGTCTTCAGGCGGCAGGAAGAGCTCCGGCGGCGGTGGTCGAGGAGGTGAGGAATCTCTTTTTCCCCTTTCTCCTTCTCCTTCTCTTATTCTTCTCTCTCTTCACTTGAGTCCCCTTGGTGTAGAATAAGGGCTCTATTTATAGTTTTTCTGGAGTGGCATAGCCCGTAAATAGGCGTGAGATCAAGGGCGAATTGGGAGTGGTTTGAATGGACGGCCGATATCGAATCCTTTGGTCATACACCGTTCGTTGGTTATTTGAAGGCCTTAATGATGTCGGAATCTGATGATTTTGGGCTCGTTGGATTCGTCTCGTCGAGCCGTTCGATTCGAGTATAAGCTCGTCAAAATCGGAGACCGTTTGGTAACTCAAATTGCGGTTTGAACCTTCCAACAGCGCTTTGAACCCTTGATTCGGACTCATTTGGGCTCGGATTGGGTTGATCTTGGTGTCGTTGGGTTCGTATTTCCGAGACGCTCAGTTTGACTGTAAGATCGCTGAAATCGGAGTTCATATGCTCCCTAAATTAATTTCAGAAGTTTCCAATTTGATTTTGCATCGAGATTCATGCCCGATCAAGATAATTTTTTAAGGATGTATAAAATATAATTTTTTTTTACGTAGATGGACCTACATCCACATAAGGTACGTGGCATGGTTGATTGTTTCTATCGTGTAGTTGGAAAGGTTGTTTTCCCTCTCTTGTTTGAAAAATTATTACGTGCGGGTCCGGATTTATCCGAAGACTAATAAAAATACGCCACATTCCTCCAAAAAAAATTACGTCGTTCCGTTCTCAATACTCGAGCGCGAAACCGGACGGTTCTCTCATCCAGACACGTGTCCGCACAGAATAATCTCCCCTCTAGTTGTCCTCGGTAGCTGGCAATGATTGAAGGTTCTTTTCTGTTAATTGCATGCCTACTATGATCCTTTTGAAAAATTTTCCATTTAAATTCTACTACAGCTCGACGGAAAGAGTAAAGAATAAAAATATGGCAGAATAAATACATGAATGGGATCGGATGCTTGGGCGATTCTCAATTACATTCACAAAAAATAAAAATTATGCAAAAAACTCCCACATTTAAATATTTTTATTGAATATTAAGATTTTATTTAGGACAACTTTTTACTGTTTTCTAAAACAGTTTTTTAGTATTGTGCTCCTGTTGCCATCCTCTCCACGCTAATGAAGGTCACTATCGCAAATATTAAGGTTCCTTGTCTGATGAGAATTCAAGTTATTGGTAGTTTTGAAGCCTCTAAGAACTCATAGGAGAGAAATTATTACGTGTGATCATCAGATCGTTCGAAGATGAATCAGGATGTACAATGTCACCTAGTACATAGCTGCGGTACACAACAAAATGATGACATAACGCATCCTGATTCATCTCTAAATAGCGTCTGATTACTGCACATAATAATTTCACCAATCTTCACTATCTCGTCCTCCCTTTTCCTCTTTTGAGCCTCTCATGTAATCCTTTAAAGCTATGGATGATCTGAATACTTATTAGACCAAGGATAACAATGTTTGGGGTAGTAACTTTCATCCTTTTAGATGGATCAAGAACTACAGAAGCAGCACCACATGGTAAGGGTAAGTTGGTGAAGAAGATGAAGATGTATTTTCATAAAAATACAAAAAAAAAAACTTTATAAAAAAATATGAAGATGTATTTTCATAAAAATACAATAAAAAAATACTAATAAAAAAAGATGAAGATGTATTTTCATTAAAAAAAAAAAAGATGAAGATGTATTTTCATGTTATTTGAAATTTTAAATAATATGTAGGTAAACATTTTGTGTCATGTATGTGAATCCTCATAAAAAATTATACAAAAGATATATGAACATATAAAATAAATATATAATTGCTAATTATATTTTCAACTAATTATCTTAAATAATTATGTTAATTTCATGAAATAATAATTTTGTGTGTATATATATATATATATATATATATATATATATATATATATATATATATATATATATATATATATAAGGTAAATGCTAAATATATAAATAGATAGTAATTTATTACTAAGCATGGGCGGATCCCCATTGATTGAGTTGGGTGGGGGGGGGGGGGGATATTTTGGAATATTTTGAGTATTTCGGGTATTTTGCCCCCTCTCAAAAAAATTTTTTCCCCTCATTTAATCAATCCTAAGCATCTTTGCCCATCCCCCATAAAAAGTTTTTTTTACCCATCCTGAAAAAAGAAGCTGGATTCGCCCCTGTAATACTAAGCTATTTTTAATGCTGCTTAGAAAGCATAAGTTAGTTCATTTAATATTCAATAAAATACCTAAATTTAGGAATTATTTGTAAAATTTTATATTCTTTTTTATTTGGGAAAGTAATTGAAAATCTCGTCCGCATTTCGATCCATCCGCGTCCTTATCTGCCACATTTTCCTTCTTTACTCTTTCCGTCGAGTAGTAATAGAATCTAAACTGGGAAAATTTTAGAAGGATCATATTATGCATGTAATTATGGTTTAGTTTGGTAAAGCTTTTTTGTATTTTTTACAATAGTTTTTTAGTATATAAATTTTTGAACTAAATTTTTTTGTACTAAATAGTAATTTTAAAAAGTAATAAAAAAGTTGTAAAAAATGAAGCTTAAGACTTCGTTTGAGATTGCTTTTTTAGGACTTCTAAAATAATTTTTTAGTTAAAAATTTTTACAAACACTACAAACATATGAGATTCTTTCGTCCATGGTGTTTTTATACTGTCTAGTTCTAGCTCTCTCAAGTCTCCTTCTATAATTTAGAGGAGTTAGTGGAAATAGGTCTATGGAAGGATCGTGCTATCCCTATTCTTCAAAATCATGTAGGTCGTGAAATTCTGAGGAATACGTTCGCACGTAGTTTTCCTTGGAGTTGTACTGTGAAATAAAGTCATGATAGCTACGACGTAAAACTGCTAAACAACTCATGACTTGAAAACATGGTATGTGATAGATTAATGACTTTCCACATCTAAATTCATATATCTCATTCGGATTGAAGCTAACTATGTATGATCTACTTTTTACATATAAAATTTTTAAAACTCATTCAAATTGTTTTTTATGGGTTCTGGAAGTCGCCTGGCCTCCTATGTACACCCTTTGAGAGAATATATTACATGTACTATTGTCTTCAACTTGAACATGTCATAGGCATTTCATAAACATTAGAATTGCATTATAGTATAGGAAAGTAATCATTTCTTATATAGATAATTCCATTGCACATTTTAACACTCCATTGGATGACTTAGATGTAATTGTTGTCATTGTCATAAATTAATATCCATCTATTAACATCTATCATGATCCATAAACCATTGTTGTCAAGTACGTTTTGAATATATGTCATATATCCGTCAAAAGTATGTGGATCATTTGGATGACCGGCCAAGTACATCTTCTAACACAAAAAAATATTATAGGATATGTTCACGACATGTATTGCTTTTTTAAATTCTCTCATATGTGCTTAAGACACATATGCATGGTTTAGAAAAAATTCCTATGCAATCATGTATGTATCTATCTGCGATCAAACACTAGTTATTTATAAGGGGAATGGCAACATAACATGTAAGCATTGAAGAAATCAATACAATGATTCATTGCAATCTAACTCTATGATATCAAGTACGAGAAGGAAAATACCATTGTTTGGATCTATACCAACTAAAATTAGCATTGCCCCATGGTACTTTCCAAGCGTGAAGGTATCATCCAAGTTTATGACTAGCTGATAGAAGCTCCATCCCATTATAATTGGACCGAAAGCCTAAAATATTCTCTCAAATATGCCTTTTGGAACAATGTAGCATGTTTACAGTGCCAAGCATGGCTAAGATAATTTCCTCCAAAAATAAATTTATCGTGAGACAATTATCCTCCCGACTACCAAACACAACTTTAACATTATTTTACTCTAGCTTCCCTCGCTTTCAAGTACGAAACTTTGATATTAAACTTCACTTTAATGCAAGTGATAAACTCCCTAGGTTTGAGTTCAAACTATCTTCAAATGATTAAGAATATGAAATGACTCTCATGGAGATCTAGCAGGCCATGCCCACACTTTACTCTCATGGCTTGTTGGATTGCCTTGTAAGTAGGTCCTTTTTTTGTTTGCTCTCTATGGAATCAAGTCATTACATCAACTAAAAGAGAAAATATTGGAAATGTTCATCGGAGAGTGCCCGAGGATATTTAATAATCTGATGCAAGTCAGTATCCATGAGTTCATATACCTGATAAACATCCATGAATGTCTAATGAGGCGGCATAATTTATATCCTTCAAAGCAATGACATTCTCATGATGAAGGTGACGGAGAAGTTTCACTTCTCTCAATGTATAAAGCACACCGACATGATTTTCAAATACATTACTAATTTTCTTAGTTGCAAACTTCTCATTTGTCTCCTTATTCACAGAGGAACAAACGATCTCATATGCTCCCCTACCAATTGGCTTGATCGGCACACATACTTTATGTCAACCTCAAAGAGGCTTTGCAACATCACATAGTAATGCTTTCCAGGATTAACAGTGTCATTTAATGGATCAATTGCTCTAGCCATTCTCTTTGACAAAAGCGGAAGTGGAAGTTCTGGAAGTGAAGCCTTTCTCTAGTGAATCAGTAACCGAGATGAATTGTCACCAAAAGTTGAGCAATAAGTATTCCCAATTGAATAACTTGAATAAGAATCTTTTCTTCTATTTCAAGATCAAGCCTTCATGCAACCATTGCAACTCCAAATTGCACGAATAAATCTAGTAGGATTCCTTCCCCTCCTAATTTCCTAAACCCTTAATGAGGATATATTAGTTCAATCAAATAACTCAAAAGTACAGATTCATCTCCCAAAATGACCCTTATATTTTCTTCAGATGCAGTTCATTATAGCATCCGACTTTCCGAACAATGAAATAATTTTGATAGACTCAAAAGAAATTGATCAGGCCAGGTGGTGGGTTGAAGTTAGTGGTGTATGTGTTTGAGGGAGCTGGATTGGAAGGTGCAGATCTCAAACATTGGATCTGATTTGGCAAAACATTTCAAGGAAAAGTGTACATACATTGATAAATATGTATATAGCAATTTAACCATTACATGGTATATTGAATACAAAATTTTTAGAGGGTAATGGACTTCACTCAAAAAAGGGTATGTATATAGCTTTTAGATCATCGAGAATACTCAAAATGTGTTGTAATTTTGATCATCCAACAAAAGTCAAGCACATAAATCAATGCGGTTTTCGAGATAAATTGTAAGAATTTTGAGAAATTGGCATGAAAATAATGTAAAATTGTGTATTTTTTTTTAATTTTATTATCTTAATAATACTAATAATAATTATTATTATAAAAAATAAAATTTAAAAAATCAGATCGGCCATTACCTTACATTGTAGATCAAACGTTCGATGGGGAGCTTGACACATTGACGACGAGCCTCACGCTACTTCCCGTCGTCCTCTTCGCAGGACGTTGCCGTAATCTTCATCCTCGACCTTGACATTAAAGGGGTCCGGTCTATTTTTCTCCCCAACTTTGACCAATCACCTGGCCAAATCAAATTCTATTAAGTGTTTTAAAAATTTTTTCACTAATCAAAAAAGCCAGATGATATGAGGTACTGCATCTAAAAAAAATATAAAGGTTGCTTTGAGAGATGAATCAGTACTTTTAAGTTCAGTGATTGAATTAATATATCTCTTATTAAGGGTTTATGAAATCGTAAGGAGAAGGAATCTTACTAGGATTTTTACGTGAAGTTTGGAGTTATGATGGTTGCATGAAGGCTTGATCTTCAAATAGAAGAAAAGATTCTTATTCAAGTTATTCAATTGTGAATACATTTTGCTCAACTTTGGGTGGCAATTCATCTTGATTGCTTGGCTTCATTTCAAGAATTTCCTCTTCTACTTCTATCAAAGGGAATGGTTAGAGCAGTTCATCCATCAAATGGCACCGAGAATCCTAGAAAGTATTACAATGTAATGTTGTAAATCCTCTTTGAGATTGACACAAAAAGTATGTGTCGATTGTGTCGATCAATCCAATTGGTTGGGGAGCATATGGGATTGTTTATTCCTCTGTGAACAAGAAGACAAATGAGAAGGTTTCAACCAAGAAAATTATTAATGTATTTAAAATCGTGTCGATGCGCTTCAAACATTGAGGAAGTGAAACGTCTCCATCACCTTCATCATGAGAATGTCATTGCTTTGAAGGATATAATGATGCCACCTCATAAGACATTCAGGGATATTTATCTGGTCTATGAACACATGGATACTTACTTGCATCAGATTATCAAATCTCCTCAGGCACTCTCCAATAAACATTACCAATATTTTCTATTTCAATTGATGCAATGACATGACTCCAGATTGATTAGATGAATAAAGTACCTACTTGTAAGGCAATCCAGTAAGCCATGCCCACACGTTACTCTCAAAATCAATTGCTTTGAGATGTAAAGGAAGATGTACTTTTCCTTTTGATGCAAATGCCTTTCTATCTAGCTTTTTTAGTTCAATCATTTCAGTTTGTAGTTTAGATGATGAATCCTGAGGGAAAAACATCACAAAGTTTTCTTGCAAATTATAGTTTTGCATGAAGTTATTAAAGATGGATTTATTGAACCTACACCCATTCAAGCACAAGGATGGCCAATGGCCATGAAGGGTTGTGACGTTTTTGTATTATTGAAATAGGATCGAGAAAGACATTGGCTTATTTATTGCATGTCATTATTGATGTGAATGCTCAGCTAATTTTGGCACTTGGTGATGGTCTAATTGTCATGGTCTTGGCTCCCACTTGTGAACTTGCTGTTCAGATACAACAAGAGGCAATTAAATTTGGAGCATCATGAGGGGTTAAAAATACTGGCATATAGGTGGTGTTCCCAAGGAACCTCAGGTTTGAGATCTCTAAAAAGGTGTTAAATTTTTTATTTCCACACTTGGTCAGTTGATTGATATGATAGAATCACATCATACATGGAGGGTGAAATACCTTGTGTTGGATGAGGTAGACCGAAAGTTGGATATGGGATTTAAACCACATATCAGGAAGATTATCTCTCAGGAAAAAAAAAATAAAAGGAAAGTAGGAAATGCTTCCTCTACCTCTATCGACATGCCTAGAGCCTCATGTATCATTAACATCAACCTTGACTCAGTATTTGACACTGTCAACATAGTTGCCATCCTCCCAGACACAGTGGACGAAGTCGCTGATGACCCCTATGCAAGTATAAAGGTGTAAACCCTATCCTTAGTAGTTATAGCGTGGTGAGCTACCACCCATGTTCCCTTAAGAAGACGAATGATTTTATTAAAGATTATATAGAATCAAAGAATGAGCACGTTAAAAAAAAAAAAAGAGAGAAAATGTTCTATCATCTCTTCAAAAATACCGAGGCTCCAAAAATTTTTTACCACATCGTTTGAGTGAAGACTTCGAGGTCAAGCCCCTCAACTCAACATCCTACACTATGACGAGTCAGAAATAAAGAAATATAATGACACATAAGTCGAGCCTTTGGCCTCATAATTTTATAATACATCATCTATCATAAAAAGACCTCATATTATTTAGATGTGTTTACCCAATCGAAATGAGGATCAATTGATTCGTGGATCTAACCTCCCAAAGAATGAGAAAATGGAGTCCATATTAGAGAAATTAGTAATCTCATGATCGTCAGGCGACAATACTACTATTTACATGTAAAAAAAAGCAGAGAATCCGTAGTAAAGACCATGGGCCGCTGAAGCACGATGTCATGCCACCTGATTTATAGTATTTGTATAAGCATATAGAAGGTGTCAACAAACCCCACAATAATACGCCACCTAAAAATCGTCACCTATGTAGCCAGCTACATTCAAAAATGCAAAACACTCTTTGTACTGCATACAAATATCTTAAATTTCCCCTCATGCATGCATTACAATATGCATGAAAATTCATTTAAATATGTTATCCAGTGTCACGAGATGTATCAAATTATAACAAGCACATTGCATTTGCATGATAACATATTGCATATGCATGTATCATAACTTGCAGAATGTATTATATGGGCATGTCACTTGACATTATTACTGCATTCCAATGATAACCTCTCTGCATGCATCTATAGGATGTCGAGAATTTTCTTCTAGCATGTTGCCTCAACTTTGCTATTGAATTCTAAAAGACCCCAGGCATGCATCTGTAGGATGCCGAGGATTTTATTCTAGCATGTCACCTCAATAATAGCATGCCTCGACATTGCTATTGCATCTCAAAATGACCTCTTGCATGCATTGGTGGGATATAGAGGATTTCATTTAAGTGTGTCATCTGACATAATAAGTGTATTTCAAAAATTGTCCTCATGCATAAGTAAAGAGTTTTACTCTAGTGTGTCATTTGACACTATAATTACACGTCAAAAAATCATCCTCTTGCATAAGTAGAGGGTTTCACTGTAGTATGTCATTTGACACTATAATTTCACTTCAAGCAAAGGGTTTCACGCCAGTGTGTTATTTGACACTATAATTGCATTTCGAGATAGATAAGTTTAAAAAATATTTTAGCTCACAATTAGCTAATGTCTAGTTGAGAATATCACTATGATTTATTCTCAAGCTATCTCTTTCCAGTAAGGAAAATACATGTCATCAAACTAGTGTTTTTACCACCAAATGACATCACACCTATGGTTTTGCTTCTAAATTGCATCACAAGTAAACAATTATGATCGAGAACCTCTAAACCAGGTGGTCGCAGCAAAATGACACCACTATATTACAGTCATAGTCAGTGCTCTTATGTTCCCTAATGATACTAAATCCTTGAAAATGAATCAATAATATACGGTTGATAGAGCACAAAGCTCTCTATTAGCTAAGATAGATTCAAATTTATCTTCTTAGGCAAACATCCATCCCAGGTTTGTAAGGTACCCTTGGATGACGTAACCTATGGCTGTTGTTAAGGATTCTTTTATCAGGTTGGGTCGACCATCTCCTCTGACTAAGTAGATCGAAGACTATAGTGGCCTAGGATGACATAAGCATGGGTTCTCGATCGGGTTCATCATCACTCCCCCACCATCTGCTTTAAGTACAAAATGGTGAAATTTAAATTTTAAATATCAACTCCTCAAACACCAACCAATGTTGCTACAATATGTCGCGTATCAGCTATCTATGGATACGACGTATTCATTCAATAACTAGCCTTAATCGAATGTTCTCTCTCGTGAGTGAGAGGAGTAATTAACTATAGGGGCTTGCGCCTATAGGAAACTAAAAGTCAAATCATAAAGTCCTCACAAAATGAGGGAAAAATCACTGGGTAGTGTCTTATCTCAAACACAATTTTCCTTCTAAAAATTTACCCTAGAACTTAATCCAAGCGAAAGTACAACGCAAAGAAAAGAGACGAGGAAGTCGTGGTGCGAATTTTTGGAGCCCACAAATATATTCATATTTTAGTTGGATTACATCAAGGATCTCCCTTAAGCACATATCTTTTTTCTTTAGTCATGTATGTTCTCACTAGACATTTGCAAGAGATTGTACCCTGGTGCATGCTTTTTGCTGATAATAATTTTCTTGTTGATAAGACTAGAGAGGGAGTTGAAGGTAAACTTGAATTATGGAGGTCTACCTTAAAGTCTAAAGGCTTTTGTTTGAGTAGATCTAAAACTGAATATATAGAGTATAATTTTAGTAATAATACATCTAGTGAGGGGATTGTGACTTTGGGCAATCAAGGCATTAATAAGAGTACGCATTTTAGATATCTTGGGTCTATTGTTTAGAATGATGGTGAAATAGATGGTGATATTATTAGTAGAATTCTAGTTAGATGGTTGAAGTTGAGGAATGCATCAATCTTGTTATGTGATAGAAAAGTCCCTCTCAACTTTAAGAGAAAATTCTATAAGATGGTAGTGAGACCTACAATGCTTTATGGTGCAAAATGTTAGCCATTAAAAGAGAAGCATAATATTAAGTTAGGTGTTGTAGAGATGAGGATGCTCAAGTGGATGAGCGGCTTTACTCTTAGAGACAGGATACGAAATGAGCATATATATGAAAAGGATGGAGTAGCTCCAATGGAAGATAAGATTAAAGAGAGTTGCCCTAGATGGTTTCATCACATAAAATGGTAGCTTTTCGATGACCCCATTAGAAAAGTAGATGTATTAGATTTGACTTATGTTAAGAAAGGTAGAGACATACCTAAAAAGAATTGGTTAGAAGCAGTGGCGGAGCCAGGAATTTTATTTATTCAGGGGGGGGGGGGGGGGGGGGGGGGGGGGGGGGGCTAATTAAAATAGTTATGTTTGCTCATCTGGAATGTTAGAATACATTAAAATAGTTTTATTTGTCATCTCATTACCGGAGCCAAGAGGAGCTATAATATCCAAATTAAGAATGTAAATAATACAGCCCTTAGAGTTTAGAAGACATAAATATTTGTCATAGGCGGTCTCCGTTTGGGGGCTAGAGAGGGATGAAAGGGAAAATCAAAGTCGTGCTTGAGGTCGTGACCCTGTGGCTAACTTCACCTTACTGGCTAAGCTTCTCCTTTTCCTGCATAAGTTTCTTTGATGCAGGTTATTCACAATAATTTCTCATCTCCTTAGCACTGTAAGAAATGCAGATACCATTGCTGTTATGCATGAAGGTTCAATTATCAAAAAAGATACTATTGTGCTAGCCTAATGAGTATTAATAATTTAGCTAATTATTCATTCCCTAAACCCTAAACAAAAATAATAAAGTTTTTTTTAATGGTAGAAACTAGGATTGTTATGACCTAGTTAGTCATTAGGAAATGTATACTTCTTCATTCGAAATGAATGGCACCACTTACGAGTTGTTAATTTGGTTAGTTTCTCACTTAGAGCTACAACAAAGCCCAATGGAGCCTACAAAAACTCATTCAGTTAAAAGAAATGGACCAAAATTTGAATCAATCATCACAGGCTCAAACAGTGGATGTTATTCTTCCAGCCATAGAAGTGTCATCCTTGAGCCGGAACGGTTCACAAAAACAATCCATTAGCAGAGAATCATCTTTGAGGTATGTGAGCGGCCACTTATTCTGCACGGAGCTTGCTTTGCCAGTTGCGACCAAATTGAAAACTCCAGCGGGGAAATTAGTGCAAGACTTTCAACTGATGCCGCTTGCTTTAAGAAGCCTTGCTGGCGATGCACTAGCAGTCTCTATTATTGCATTCCTGTTATTCTTCTCTGTCATTAATCTTCTATGTTTTTTTTAATTTTTCTGTTGCAGCTTGCTATTCAGCATAATTTTTTTTTGTTAGGGGGGGGGGGGGGGGGCACGTGCCCCCCTTTGCCCCCCCTCTCTCCGCCCCATTGTTAGAAGATATTAGAAATGATCGTTTTTTATTGGATTTAGATGAGAAATTGACTCTTAACACGACACAATGAAGAAAAATGATTCATGTAGGCGACCCAACATGGTAGGATAAAGACTTGTTGTTGTTATTTTTAAATAATCTTTGTACTAAAAAGCTTCTTTCTATAGCAACTTTTACAAAATATGTTTTCTTTACCGTAGTTTACAACCATGTTCTCGACATTAAAGGCAAAGAGTGGGACAAAATAAAAATCCTTGCTTTTATTTAATTTTCTTAGTTTATCTCTTATCTTTTGCTTTTTTTTTAGGTGTTTTGACTTAATTTTATAAACCCAATTAATTAAATTTGTTATACTTAGATATATGAAGAAAGGATCGGCTGCACATATAATAAGAAGCACAGAGCTATTTACAAAGAAAATAGTTTTTTTTTTTTTAACTTTAGATATCATAAGAAATTTTTAAAAAATCCTACATAGAGATTTTTTGGTAGAAACAGAAAAAAAAAAAGGCGAGGAAGAAAGATAGACAATAGATATTTAAAATATATTTATTTAATTATGTGAACAAACTGATTTATATGAAACTTAGGAAAAATAGATAAATTATAAGTTCATCCAATTATTCAATTCTTTCCTTCGCAGTTGTTCATTATTTTTTAGTTGCATAGCTTTACTTCTAATCTATGCCATCAATTCATGCTCATATATTGCAAGACTAATTATCAATAGAGAGAGAGAGAGAGAGAGAGAGAGAGAGAGAGAGAGAGAGAGAGAGAGAGAGAGAGAGAGAGAGAGAGAGAGAGAGAGAGAGAGACTATCTTATTCCCTAGAAATAAGATCTATGAGTTAATGATTTTCTTCTTTTTTATATTTATCATTTGACGCTCTATTTATGAGTGAGGAGAGGCAATAATATATAGAAAATTTATATTAAAGGTAATTACATGGATTTAAAAAAAATTAATTATTGAATATAAGCTAATAATGAATTTCTATAAAATAAAAGATTTGCTAGCTGTAAAAATTAAGATTAGTGCATTCTAAATATGAGATGGGTTCATGTGAAGTTGTTAGCCAACTTCTCATGGATGGCTAAATTTGCATAAACAATTATGTGGGTGATTTTGAGTGAGTATTTATGAGGCTTAATTAGGTTGTAGAGTTTGTTTAGGGGTTGTTCGGTTGTCTGAAAAGGAATGCAGTGTAAAAGAAATACTTGAAGTTGTTTGGATATGAGTATAAAAGGAATGCATGAGATTGCTTCTTTTGTTTTCTAATCTTCCGATCTGATTCTAACTTTTGTGAGGAATTTTTATTGCAGATCTATGAAGGATGTCAGTTCCTTGGGGTGGATGGTTGTATGTGCTGATTGAGCTTTGGAGGGTGCTTATTTTCTCTTGTATATCTTTGGGAATGGTCTTTTGCGTGCTTGTAAATCTTTTGATTTTGCGGGTATTATTGCTGGTACCTGATTGGGCTTCAAAGTTGGCTTAAGCTTGAATTTTTTTTTGGGTGATGGCTCATTGCCTCCCTTTATTTTTTTTTCATTTTATCTTATATCTTAGTAGGGATTGTTGGCTCCTTTGTTTTTTTTTTATTGTAGCTCTTTGAACATTAGTATTTATAAATCAATCCAATCTAATAATTTTTAAATTCATCAAAATCAAAATAGAAGATTTATTTCAACAAACTAAGAACCACCGTTCATAAAACCATTTCATTTGAAATACATTACACATCTTTTAACTTCAAATCAAATAACACATGAAACTCATTACAATTTTAAAAAATGCATTTATTAAAGCTTCGTTTGCGACGACTTTCTTACTAACAACTTTCTAGTATAAAGAAATTCATCTCAAATGAAACCTAAATCTCCTATCAACCAAACAGTTACATCTTTATGAAACCCAATTTCATCAATTTAAAATAAAGAAACTTTAATATTGATACAAGCAACAAATTTTTTTTCCTACTAGGTTTTTTTGCCATTCGTCGAAGCACTTCTGCTATAATCCTCATACAAGTAATAGCCGAGAAAGCCCAACGGTCAAATGAAAAGATAGCATCAGATTCCCTCCTTCCGACAAAATTTCCTATCGCTTTAACAAACACAAAGAATGCGGTTGCTCTCCTCCCTAAATCCTAACAATATACACCGTATCCCGCCCGCTCCTCCTTACCTTTCCTGCTTTTCCTTTCAAAGTGTCAAAGCCTCGTGCCTGGAAGCTCGTTGTTTCTCCCTCCAGTTTGCTCCCCACATCATTGCCTCGGCCACCGCCCGCTCCCTCTCAACATCCTTGTTGATGACGCCGGCGATCTCTTTCGGCGTGTCGTCTCTCTCGATCCCACATACACCCCACTTGCTTCCATCCTCTTGATTCCCTCGGCTGGGATTCTCCTCCCTCGACCCGCGGCTCAGCCGATCAAGGCGGTGGCTGTAGGCGGCCACCGCCTTGGGATCGTAGGTTTGCGATTCTAGATATGACAGTGCGGTGACAACATCTGCAATGAGTGGGCGCGCAGCTGCCTCTTCTTGGATGCACATGGAGGCCACGGCAACAGCTTGGTAGAGACTGCGCATTGGGTATCGTCCTTGGAGCGTAGGATCAGCTAGCTTGGAAAGCTTTCTTTGGTCATTGAGCATTGGTCGGGCCTGCAAGGGTTTCCTTCATGTTAGTTTATTATGTTTAGGCATTGGCTAAATCCTTGAGGAATTACAACGACCCAAACTGTAGTTGATTTTGTTTCCACTATAAAAAGCATGCCAATTAAAAATTTTGTACTAAAAAACTGCTTTAAGAATCAATAAAAAAATCGCTTCAAACGAGAGAAATTATTAGGTGCGGACACCGGACGTCGAGATATGTCCGGACTCCAATAAAATGTTGAAATGTGGAGTGGTGGATACTCAATTGGATTTATTTTTTACTTTATATATTTAATGTGTTCGCAGAACTTTAAGCTAAGCACACCAAAAGCGCAGCCAAAACGCCGGTAAAGTGCAATCAAAAGAGCAGTCAAAGCGCAACTAAAGTGCAACTAAAATGCAGGTAAAGAGCACAAAAAAGGGCAATAAAAACACACTCCACGTGTCACATGTTAAGTGGATGTCCTTATAAATCTCTACGTCCGGACTTTGCACTTAATAATTTTCCGCCAAACGAAGCCATAATCTTTAGGTATTTTTAGTAAATAAACATATATTGCTTGCAATGAATAGTTGTCATAATGAAGTTCTGTAATCATAACTTTCTCTGGGGCAAACTCAAGTAGATTTTTCTCTAAAACTGAAAGGAACAGCAATGTTGTCTTCCTAAGAAAAAATGTTGGGTTTTGACAGGAACTTTTAAATTGAAGGGCATTTAATGTGTTGACATTGGTGAAGGGCAATTTGGTTACTTTGAAAAGGATATTGCATAGAAAGAAGTTCTGCCACCTTTTAAAAATAAAAGTGGTGTGGCTTAAAGAAGATTATCTTCTATTGTAATGTCGGCGTAGTATTAAACCCTTCTAGGTCCATGTAAAAGAATATAAATTATAGTTGTCTATGTATAACACTATATATTATGAAATAGCACACTTTGTTTGAGGTGGCTTAAGCTTTTTTGTTTCTATTTTTAAAAAATCTTTTTTATCGCGATTTTAAATATAATTTTTCATAAACAACTTCTTAAAGGAAAAATTTAAACAAATGGGGTACTACTTTTATTAGCTATTTTTCCTACCAAAAAAGCCATGAAAAAGTCATACCAAACAAAGCATTGATCCATCTATACAAAAATTGCATAATTTTCTCTCTATTGTGTATGATCAAAACATCAAAATATACTTGCATTTGTATCAATAAATGCTACTTCCATTCCATTGTCTCTGTGATATAAAGTTTTTTATCTATATCCTTAGAAATTTCAAGGAACCAATCTATTCTCTTACTTCTATCACACTGAACTCAATCATAAGTGACTTGATCATAGTGATCAAATTTTGTAATTGAAAGACTTGAATGAACTCATAATACATGGTAACCATTAATATTCTACATTCATGTTATTTGATTGGGACTATTTTTATTTTATTTATTTATTTTTTTTTTTGTGACAAGGAACCTCTCTGCTTTGAGGCGAGTAAATCCCGATCGACCTAGCAGGCAACCCATACCATTTACCTGGGCCAACACTCAAGGCAATTACGGCCGCCCAAAGGATTCGAGCCTGGGACCTGGGCTTTGCCCAGCCGAGCTCCCCCCACCTGAGCTAAGCCGTGGCGGGTGATTGGGACTATCTCAAATAAAAAGTTTTAAATCAAAGCATAGAAACTTGAGGCACTACTCAACCATCATCATAAGCACTTTCATCTCTAATCATTTTAAAATTTGATTTGCAAACTTACCCAGCGAATAAGGTTCTGCTCTCCATGTGGTTTGGAATTGTCAATGGATTTTCTTCCAGTAATTAGCTCCAGGAAGACAACTCCAAAACTATAGACATCAGATTTGACTGTCAACTGCCCTGTCATAGCATATTCCGGAGCACAATATCCATATGTCCCCATAACCCTAGTTGAAACATGAGACTGGTCACCAACTGGACCAAGCTTTGCAAGCCCAAAATCAGAGAGCTTTGAATGGAACCCCTCATCCAATAAAATGTTGGAAGATTTGAAGTCCCTATAGATGACTGGAGGGTTGGCTTTATCATGCAGGTACTCTAGCCCTCTGGCTGCACCCGCTGCAATTCTCATCCTTGTATTCCAATCCAAGGGTTCCTTATCTGGTGGGAGATCTGCAGTAAATGTTACACTATTTAATTAATGTTCTCAAATGCCCAACGTCGACCTTGATGATATTACCGATATAAAAAATTAAAAGGGGGATTTACATACATAACATTTTATTTTATACTATTTACATATCTAACACTCAAAAATATTAATATTACATGCTTACCACCCATAGAAAAAATTTAGGTGCATGGAATGAAATATTAAAGTTTATAGGATGGTATGAATGATAGAAATAAATTATAGAAGTGGTATATTTGATATTAAAGTTGTATATGAGTAATAGACATGTATTATTAATGTTTTGGGTGTTAAATATGTAAATAACATGAAATGAAATAATATGCATGTAAATTTCCCAAATTATAAAAAGTATAAACTGATATGCTAAAATGGAAAATAAGGCGATATGTAAAAAAACAAAAAATAAAATTAAACTTAAGAACAACAAAACATAATGGCGTAGCTTTGCAACTGACAATATATGATGGTTCTTGGAAAAATTGAAACGTGTGGATGAAGCAATTTAACCATTTACTATCAAATTGGGCATTTTTTTGTTCATAAGAATAATACTCTATAAACTATTATTTAATAATTATACCTTTAAAAAATTTAGAGACATATTGATGTCAAAATAACTATTATGATGGTTTTTTTCTGGTTTGAGGGGGTTTATATCTCATAAATTACTCTTTAGGATATTGTTAACACTATCGCACCACTGATTCTATAACATTCCTTGTTTTGATCGAGTCTATTTTGATCAAGTTGAGATTTCATTTTATATATTTCTTTTTGTTTATTTTGACACGAAACACGACCCGATCTTCAATTTTTGATCAAGTTGAGATTTCATTTTATATATTTATTTAATTTATCTGCATCATTGATAAAATCTAATATAGGGGTGTCAATTCGGGTCAACGGGTCGGGTTCGGGTCGAACCCGGAACTGATCCGGCACTGTTCGGGTCAACCCGAACCCGACCCGTTTTTAAAAACGGGTCAGGTTTCCGGACCCGAACCCGACCCGATTCGGGTTCGGGTCAACCCGACCCGATTCGGGTTCGGGTCAACCCGACCCGATTCGGGTTCGGGTCAACCCGACCCGACACGAATGACCCGGAATTGCTAGTTTTCGGGTCAAAAATCGGGTCAATCTTCGTTTTTCGGGTAAAAATCGGGTCAAAATCAGGTCAAAAACGGGTCAAACTCGGATTTTCGGGTCAAATATGAGTTTTCGTGTCACTTTCGGGTCCATTTCGTGTTTCCGTGTCAACCCGAACCCGACCCGATTTTTAAAACGGGTTGATTTCTTCAACCCGAACCCGACCCGTTTCGGGTTTGGGTTGACCCGAACCCGGATTTTTCCGGGTCGGGTTCGGGCCGTGTTTCGTGTCGTGTCAAAAATTGACACCCCTATATTAGATTTTATCAATGATGCAGATAAATTAAAGTTCAGATTTGCCCATAATAATCTTCAAATTTCTTAAACTATGAAGATGGATGGGAAAAAAAGTTTAGTTTTGTAACTTTCACTTTACAGAAGGATGAATTGCATAATCTTTCATCTTCCTTTTTGAGATGCCAAAAATCATATTGATAGGAAGAAAATAGATCGATTCTATCTTGGATTGATTACCAGAGAAACTGTTGAAATCCAGAAATTGTCTACTTCAGAATTTCTAGTGTCTTTTGTCTACTTAGAGTATTTATGCGTTGAGGCTATTATATTACTTATGTTTCAACACCATTAGAGTTTATGCGAGTTATTTTGTATAGTGAATTGTAATTACATGTATTTTTTACATGCTATTAAGTTATTTCTAGGTGCCTAATCAAGTTTGAACAATATATAAGTCCAAGTTTATTCCAAAAAAATATCATTCATGCATTGTAGGGTGTATTAGGACTTGTTTTACTTATAGTTTGTCAAAGTTTACCAGGGTTACAATCCTAGTATTTAATGAATGTATAAAATTTATGTTTGCTTCCATGATCAAAGATGACTATGCAAAGTTAGATGTTAGACATAAACTCTCCTGATAAAGCCTTGAATATCATTAAAATATCGATTTTCCTCAAAAAAAAAAAAAAAATGTAGTTCTGATTCAATTTGATATAAGAGCCTTGAAAGTAATAATGTTTCTCCTGTCAGCAAAATAATAAGGAAGATAAATCCATGATCGAGAAGATGATTTACAATAAATGATTGCTAAAAAATTGAATAGATGTAAAGAAATCATGAAGTGAAGCAAAATATGCTACATAACAGTCTGTTAATTCATCAATAAAATATCAAAGGAACAAATTTGAAAGCTTGCAAGAATAGAATGCTTTTGCTTCAAAGATTGAATAGAATACTTTTGCTTCAAAGATTGAAGATCAAAGAAATCTAAATGAGGAGGAAAAATCACAGATCATAAAAACATATATAAGTTGAGAATGAAATAAAGATTTTTCATGTCAAAATAATAAAGATATTCACAAAATGCAGAGAATGTAGATAAAGAACTAATAAAAGAATAAAAAAAATGAAAGAAACAAAGAGTAACTGAACATGAAACTTAGTTTGAATATCATAAAGAGAAACCACCATAAATCTCGTACTAAGCATATAACTAAAAACCTAAATTTTCTATTTGTCCAATGTAGGACTATACCGCTCATAGCCTTCAGGGGAAGTCATAACCAGTAACCACATTCACTCCCTTCTCATAATAGTCAATCCAACACTATCAAGTTAACTATGCTTCCATAATCCTAGAAAAGACACCATATTTAAGTTCATGAAGCAACCAACCAATTTTTACTACCAGATTCAAAAAAATTTGAACAAGTTAAATGTCTAGGTAACTTACAAGTACTGTACAAGGGTTAATTTCAAAGGTTTTGAAGAGGGATGACAAGTGGTTTATTCTTATGCTGCATTCTAGAAAATAGATCTGTTATATTTTATTTATAGTCCTCACCCAAACAAAGAAACCACTTCTCTTCCAACTCATATATTTCAAGTCAAATTTAGTTTGTCAAAGTGCTTATTCAGTACTATGCTTCGTAAGACAGCAAATCAAGTGCAATATTGATACCTACTATTAAATAAAAAAAAGAACTTGGACACATTTAAAAAAATTTCTTCCTTTTGAAGAAACAAAAGAATCCAAAATACTCTTTCACACAATTGGTTCTTTTCACATGTTTTTCTTATGCAATAATTACAACAATTGATTTGTCCCTTAGATCATTTTGATTAGGTGATTTGATCATTTTGAATAATTAAGAGGCTGTTTGATTGACTAAAAAAAGAATGTAGTGTATAAAAAATGCAGTGTAAAAGAAATAATGTAAAAGAAATACTTTTGAATAGTTTGGATGACTGTAAAGCAAATGAAAGTGAATGCTTTTTTTATTTGGTTTGAAGTAAATGAATGTAGCGAAAAATCCCAAGATGGGGTTAACAGTGGTGGCCGTTGGCGAGTGGCAGCGGCAACCGACGTCTAATGGCGACGGTGGTGGTCGGAGGGGGTGGCAGATCCTGTGGTGAGTGGTAGTCAGCGGCTGTGGCAGCCAAAGGCTGGTGACGGCCAGTGGCAAGTGGCATCGTTGGTGGTTGGCGGTGGGTGGAAACGATGGTGGCCAGCGGTGGGTGGCGGAAGTGGTGGTCAGTGGCGGTAGGCGTCGTGGTGGCTAGCAACAATTGTTGGTGGATGGCGGCATGTGGTGGTGCCCGACGGTGGGGGGCGACAAATGACGGAGATCAAGCAAGCTTGCTTGAGGTGTAAATGGTTCTCGCTCAAAATTGGGAAAATTTAATTTACCTCAAAAATAAATTAAAATGGTTTACATTATATTTACTTTATTTTACTTTGCATTCCTTTTTTTTCAAACCAAACACCAATATTTTCAAAATCCCTACATTTATAATACTTTACACACATTTTATTACAAACCAAATTGCCCCTAAATACAAAGGCTTTTGTTTTTTATAGACCTCGAGTAGGTCTCATCCTTATGACATGAGAATCAAAATGATAAAACCACCTATTCATTTTTTGGAATGAATCCTAATAGAATAATGGCAAGGACAATATATGTCCTCACATTTATGAATTCTCACATTTTTCGATTAAAATTATCTAAATTTTTCTCGATATGGTGGACACAACTTGACCAAAACATACTACAAAATATCAAAATTCTACCGAGTTGATTCTAAATACAGAAGATAAAGCATCAACATAATATATCCCATATAATTGAAATAATATTTGGCAATCAATTGAGCTTTGTAATAATCAATGGAGCCATTAGGAACTTGATTATAATGAAAACCCATCAACAAGCAATAAACTTTACACTAGAGGGAGCGGCAACAAAATCCCATGTATTTCGACTCTAACGAGCATTCATCTCAACATGCACACTCTATTTCTAAGAAGTATATAAAAGTGCTTCTACAGATGTTATTGAAACAGAGACAAGAGCAAAGGATGTAACAAAACGAGGATAATATAGGGATAAGTGATTGATCATCATAAAGGTGTGAATAAGGTTACAAGTGATTTATCATTTACCTCAGCATAGTGCAATGAAAAGATGGAGATATGAAGGCTTCGTTTTAGGGTGACGCTCTATAGAGGTAGATGGGATGATAAGAGATATTATACAAGATGATATTCAAGGCCTTCTTGAGAATAAATATAGAAGAGTAGAAATAAAGATGTGGGCTCCGAAAATTCGGCCTCGGCCTCCACTCGCTTTTCTTATTCGGCGAGGGAGTTTTAACGAACTAAGTTCCGAGGTAAATTTTGGAAGGCAGATGGGTTTGTAGATAAGACACTACCCAGAGATTTCACCCTCATTTTGCGAGGACTTTATGATCTGAGTTCTAGTTTCCTATAGGCGCAAGCCCCTATAGTTAATTACCCCTCTCAATCATGAGAGAGAACTTTCGATTAAGGCTAGTCGTTAATCATATACATAAAGATACGTGGTATCTGGCATATAGTAGCAGCAATGTATATGGATTTGGAAATATTTGGAAATTTCACCATCTTGCACTTAAAGCTGATGGTGGGGGAATGGATGATGGACCCGATCAAGATCCCATGGTTCCGTCGTCCCGGGCCATCGTGGTCCCTTGGTCTACTTAGTCAGAGGAGGTAGTCGACCCAACCTGATAGAAGGATCCTTGTCGGCAGCCATGGGTTGCTTCGTCCAAGGGGACCTTGTAGACCGGGGTTGAATGTTTGTCTAAGGGGACAAATTTGAATCCACCTTAGCTAACAGAGGGCTTTGTGCCCTATCGATCATATCCTATTGATTCATATCTCAAAGATTTGATGTCAATAAAGGACGTATTGGCGTTGGCCATAACCGGTATTTCGTGGTGCCATTTGGCGGCAAAACCACTCGGTTCAGAGGGCCCCGGGTCATAACCGTTTATCCTGCGGTGCCATTTGGCGGCGAACCGCCGGTTAGAGGACACGTACCACGTCCTTATTGGCAGGAGATTGTTTGAGGATGAATCCTAGTGATATTTTCGACTAGGCATTCGACTCTTTGTGAGCTGAAGTTATATTTAAATTTGTCCACCCCAACAAACTGTTGCGGAGGGTGGATGAAGTTTGCTTTAAGTGTTTTGATGATTGGTTTCAATTTTAAATATCTTAGAGCTTGATGATTTTTTGATTTTTTTTGTGGAATTTGGATTTTGTCGAAATTTTAAGACATTTTGAAATATATGAGAGATTAACCCCTCCGGTTGAGATTCACATTCAACACGGCCATCATCGGGGTATTTGGGGGCATTTTCATTTGTAGTTTGAACCTTGTCAACTCTGTCTGGATGTCGACAGAGGATCGGGTTTCTTGTAGACTTTGTGCCCTTGATAGTGAATTCTCATTATTATAGGCTTTGAAAGCCTGGTATGAATGTATTAAAATAAATACACTGGTCCCTACAACTGTGTATTTATTTAATGATCTGAATCCTGTCGACTTCTATTGATCCGTATAGAAGGATCGGATTCGGACTTGAATTCACTTGTTGACCCGCGCAGCATCCCTAGGCGTCACGTGTGTACCAATAACACGCTCGCCGGGGCCCATGCGGGTGTTGATTGTATACCCTCTTTTAGTGTACCTAAGTGTGTACAAACTACAGTGTATGTGCGAGGGTATTTTAGAATATTCGTGGAACGCCTTCTGTCCGCTTGTATAGAAGTTGCGGATCCGGTGGCGTGGCGTAGCAGCTTTTGAATAGAGTTATTCGCTGCTTCGTACAGGTAGACTGTCGTGCACTATTTGTTGATTTTGGTAGGCGGATCATAGTGCACTAACTAATCTCCTGCCTTTGGCTCGTAGGAGCTTGTATTTGTTTTAGACATGATCCCTTTATTCATGGTCAGCTCTCTTTACATATAATTCTTCTAAAACCGATCATAGGCTTTCGCATTTGCTACTGTTCTTCTACATTTTCTCGTAGGTACATTTAGTGTAGGTGATGGGTCTTTGACAGCATCGTTGAATCCTTTTACTTGTAGGAGATTGATTGTACCTTTTTTTTTTTTGAAGGCTAACCATTGTTGACAATAAAGACTCCCTTGTATTTCTTCATCCCTAACTCTTGATGAATTCACCGAGTGTGGGTCGTATATCATTATTTTTTGCAAAGTTGTGTGTTGATTTATTAGCCGACTGGCATTAGCAACAAGGAAACTATCTTCTTTTACGATCCCTTTTGCTTTGCTTGTATACATGTTGTACCCTTTGCATGTTGTAGGTAAACTACTATGTGCATGATGAATCTCTGCAATTGCTTGTGGATGCTCATTCAATTGTTCATAAGTACTTGTATTTGCAGTGCATTCATGATTCTTGCTTGCATGTGAACTGTAGGGTCATATCGCATTCACTATGCATCATCCTCTAGTGTACTCATTTGTATATATACTAGCACTGGTTATTGGATGGATTGTGCTCCTCATATATCACCAATACGGACATTACTTATTACGACCATATATGCTCCTTTGTAAGCATAATATGAGGTGGATGTTTCAAGCCAAATGTCATCATTCTAGAGTTTCATGTTGTGACTTATAATCATGTCACCTTTCTTCCATTTCACCAACGCTTGTTAGCAAGTTGTATTGGCAACATTATTATCCACTACAAATTATTGTTTATTTGCATTTGATCTTTTTCCCTTGATGTTTCTTTCTGGAGACGGTGACTTGTTGGTGATAAGGATGTAATAGCTTCCTTGTCCACCATTTTATATTTCAATGTCTACTTGAATGTATTTGAGAACTTAAAGTTATCATGTGATGTTTGCATCTTGATAATGTATCAATTAATTGAAAGTCTAGTTCATCATCAAATACTCAAGCTTGAGTTCAATGTGGACTCAAATCAAATCTTTACTTGAGTCTAAATCTTTCAAATCATGCTCAAGTTACTTAAAATTCAATTTAGATCAAAATTGAGTCTTGGTTTGAATCCAAGTTCATTTCAAATTCCAATTCTGATTTGAGTAGATCCCTCGTTTATTTGTTGACTTAAGTTCAAGTTCCAAATTCAAGTGCATGTCCACAAGTTCTTTATTTGAGTTCAAGTTCTATATTCTTTGTGATCCCTCAAGTTCGAATTCACTTGAATCTACTTGGGTGTTTTGTTCAAGCTCAAAATTCAAGTTCACTTTTTGTTTAAGTCCTTAATATTTTCAAATAGAAATTCGGCAGCACTCCGGCGTCGTCCCCGCGTAGGGGGCTGCCTCGGAGTGTGTAAGGCCTTCCCGCCTGCCAAGAAAGGCAGTCACGGTAGGTGTCGGGTGACACCGCGGCCGCAGTTCCAATCCCCGCTCGCTAAAAAAAGCGGTCACGGGGTCTTTGAGCACAGGTTTAAAATATGACATTTTCCCCGCCTAAAAGCAATGACGGGTACTTAATTAAATAATTTTGCTACAAATAACAAATTTCCCCACCTGCTAAGAAAAACAGTCACGGGTACTTATATTTTCATGCATACGAATTTCCCCGCTCGCTCAGTGCTTCACGGGTACTTAAGTTTTTTCTCGCCCGCTAAGAAAAGCGGTCACGAGTACTTATTTCATGCATAGAAATGTAAATGCTAATTTTTACCTTGGGTATGCAACAATCGAGGCGGCGACGGCGGATGACGGCGACGTAGGAACCTGCGATGCATAATTAAAAAAAAATTTACTTGTGCAATTTAATTAATCATATTTTTATTTGAAAAAGAAGCTAGAGAGAGGAAAAGGAAGAGAGCTCTTTTTCTAGAAAGAGAAAGAGAGGGAAAGAGATCGAAAGAAAGGATTTTTTTTTTGTGGAAGGGGTTTAAGGTGTGTAGGAAATTGGGGGAGTGAGGTTAGAGAGAGAAAATCTCTCTTTCTCTAATTTTTGGAGAGAGAAAGAGAGAATGAAACTCTCTTTCTAGAGAGAGAAAGAGAGGGGAAAGATGGAATTTGAAAGGAATTTGTGTAGAGTGGGTTTAGGAGGTGCAAGGAAGTGAGAGGAGAGATTTAGAGAGAGAAAATCCCTCTCTTCTCAATTTTGGAGAGAGAAAGAGAGAGTGTGTAATTTTTTTCTCTCTCTAGAGAAGGAATTTGTAGGTATGGTTGAGAGGGAAGATGTTTGGGGTGGAGATGGAGCTATTCACGATGAAATTTCACTCTCATTCTAGAGAGAGAAAATTTTCTCTCTCTAGGTTAGAAAGAGAAAGTGATGGATGAAAGATTTTTTTTATTGGAATGGTGTAGGAGATGTGTAGGAACATTATTTGTGAAGGGGTGTAGGTGGTTTAGTGAGTAGAAGTGAGAGAAAAAAAAGATTAGGGTTAGGGTTTGGTGTAGGTTTTGAGAAATAGAGTTGGAGGAGGAAGAAGAAGATGAAGGAGAGGAAGGAGAAGGGAGTAGAGGGAGAAAATGAAAGAAAATGGTGGGAAACTTGGAGGGAAGATGAGGGAAAATGAAAAATGGAGAAGAAAAAGAAGAGGGAAGGAAGAAGAAGAAGAAGAAGAGTGAATAATGGAGGAAGGAGAAGAAGAAGAAGAAGAGAAAGGAGAGATTTTACCTTGCTTGGAGGAGGGAAGAGAGGCCGGCGGCTCCTTGGCGTGGAGAAGAATCGCAAGAGGGGCGGCCTTGGCGTGAAAATGAGCGTGAGTGGGAGGGCAAATTATTGCATCAGGTGACCGAACGGAGAGATCCGTTCGGATCATCTCTGTCTACAGTGAAGCGCAACTCACTGTAGCAGCTGCTACAGTGAGTTGCGCTTCACTGTAGACAGAGATGACCGAACGTGTTCGGTCACCTGATGCAATAATTTGCCGAGTGAGTGGGAGAGTGGGATCGGTTTGGGGGATATGAGAGTGTGAGGGTTATTTTAGGGTATTTTATGGATTTTTTATTTAGAAAAATTCATTTTCTTATTTAAAACCTCTCTTTCTCTTCCTCTTTTTTCCAAAACTCTTTAATTAGATTGCACAAAAAATAAAAAAAAAAATTAATCTTGCATCGAGCTGGTCGTCGCGTCGTCGCTCGCACAAGTCGTCGTCTCGATTCGCGCGCCCAAAATTTAATTTTTCGCCGACCGACGACCCCTACCAATATGGGTGTCGATCTTAGCTGTTTCCGTTGCTCCGGACGCATCGGCGCTGTCCGTTTCGCGAACGGAGGTCATCTCGGCGATTTTGGGTTTTCGGTCGACACGCGTTGGGTGAGTTTTTGCGCGATTTCGAGCTCTTTCTCTTTTAAAACCCACCTTGCACGGTCGACTCGACCCCGACACTAGTATGAGGGTCAACAAAAGAGAGAGATAGAAAATTGAAGAGGAACAGATGGTGATGATTCAAAAGTGGTGTTAGAAAAAAAAGTAACATTCTCATGAAAGATAATACAACAACAACAACAACATCAAGCCTTTGTCCCACTATGTGGGGTCGGCTACATGAATCCTTTTTCGCTATTGTGTCCGGTTAAAAGTCAAATTCTCATTTAAATCTAATAAATAAATATCATTTATAATATTTTCTAACCAAGTCTTTTTAGGTCTATCTTTATCTTTCTTAACATAAGTCAAATCTAATACCTCAACTTTTCTAACCGGGTCATCGGGAGGCCTTCGTTTAATGTGACCAAACCATCTAAGGCGACTCTCTCTAATCTTATCTTCCACTAGAGCTACTCCAACCTTTTCACGTATATGCTCATTTCGTATCCTATCTCTAAGGGTCAAGCCACTCATCCACCTAAGCATCCTCATCTCTGCAACACTTGACTTAGAATTATGCTTCTCTTTTAATGGCCAACATTCGACACCATAAAGCATTAAAGGTCTCACCACCATCTTATAGAAATTTCCCTTAAGTTTGAGGGGGACTTTTCTATCGCATAATAAGCCCAATGCATTCCTCCACTTCAACCATCCAACTTGAATTCTGCTGATAATATCCCCATCAATTTTACCATCACTCTGAACAATAGGTCCAAGATATCTAAAACGTGTACTCTTATTAATGACTTGATCGCCCAAAGTCACAATCCCCTCACTAGGTCTATTGCTACTAAAATTACACTACATATATTCAGTTTTAGATCTACTCAAGCGAAAACCTTTATACTCTAAAGTTGACCTCCATAATTCAAGTTTACCTTCAACTCCCTCTCTAGTCTTATCAACAAGAAGAATATCATCAGCAAAAAGCATACACCAAGGTACATACTCTTGCAAATGTCTAGTGAGAACATCCATAACTAAAGCAAAAAGATATGGACTTAAGGCTGATCCTTGATGTAATCCAACCGAAATAGGAAAATACTTGGTCAAACCACCTTGTGTTTGAACACAAGTAATAACTCATGCATACATATCTTTAATGATTTGAATATAAGCATTATTAACTCCTTTCTTTTCAAGAACTCTCTATAGCACTTCCCTTAAAACTTTATCATATGCTTTCTCTAAATCAATAAATATAATATGTAGATCCTCCTTATTCTCTCTAGATTTCTCCATCAAACCTCTCAATAAATGTATGGCTTCCATAGTAGACCTATCCGGCATGAATCCAAATTAATTTAGAGAAACATTAGTATCACGCCACAACCTACGCTCCATAACTCGCTCTCATAGTTTTAAAGTATGACAAATTAACTTAATTCCTCTATAATTCGCACACTCCTGTGCATCACCTTTATTCTTAAAAATAAGAATTAACACACTCATTCTCCACTGATCTGGCATCTTTTTAGTCTTCAAAACAATATTAAAAGGTTTAGTAAGCCAATAAATTCCTGGAAATTCCTTCATCTCCTAAAAATGTTTAGTTTAGTTTAATATGTATATCATATATCTATACTCTTTTTTACTACACAAGTACCTTAATAATACAAAAAAGGTCACATGGGAAAACAATTTATGTTGTGCGTGGAAGATATGAAGAAAGCAAAGGCAACCACACAATCATGGAGAGATGAAAAAATGATAGTTTGGGGCGAACAAATGATGAAGGATGACTAATTATAGAGAGAACAAAATTAATGAGATAGCAACTAGTTAGGACCAAATCTCCTTAAAACTAGCAGGGAGTGTTCATATGAAACAAGAGTGTCTTAGAGACATTGAAAATATGATTTTTATGTTGTGTTATGTTATTTTACTGAGAGGTAAATGAATAAGAAGTTTCGTGAATAATACTATTTCAAAAAAAAATTAATGAAATTAGTTTTTTATGTATTATAATGTAAAGTCTTTTGACCGACATTGAAATAAATATATCTAAATTACTCTATAATGATCATCAACAAAGATAAAATGTGAAAAATTTGAGTAAGTTAGAACAGGACTCAAACCTAAAAATATTATAATGGACCAACTTATAAAGGAAGATGTTGTGTATTTGTTCCTAGATTTAGGATTGTTTTAGTTTAGGTTTCTTGTTTTGGCATTTGTAGCCATGTGTGGAGCTATTTGTATAGCTCTTAGGAGTCTTTAAATAAGGATTTTTAGGCTTGTAATAGGAAGCCATGGAAAAAAAAAAATTTGCATGATTTGGCTCACCGGCTCTCCCTCTCCTCTCTCCCTCTCTTGATCTTGCAAGAAGATCTCTCAAGCAAGATCTTCCTCCTTTGGTATTCAACAGAAGAAGACAACTAGCTAGTAGTAAATGATAGAAATAACATACGATGATTTTTCTCCAATTTACAAACAAAGCATTCATAGTTGGAGGGGAGAGAGGAGAAAGACTCTTAAAGTGAGAGGAATACAACCCAAGCAGTGAAAGCATTGATTAGGAGTAATTATATAGGCAGTAGTAAACGAAGGAAGTGTGAACGCGCACATGTATCAAGTAAGACAGCACGCAGAGAGAGAGAGAGAGAGAGAGAGAGAGAGAGAGAGAGAGAGATGGAGCGCATATATAGTAGCTGAGAGTAGCGAGCAGAGGTGCGAAGGAGGAAGGCCTGGTGGCAGCGTAATACCGGCGAGCGGTGAGGTGCGCCTACGTGCACTTTGGAAGCTCCGGCGAGCAGGAGGGACAGCGGTGCCGTGTCCTGGCGGATGCTGCGACCAGCAACCATTGGTATGGCATGTTGACGGCACAAGAGCGTAGCCTTGTTGCGGTGGCCTGGGGATAGGTTAAGGTCGGGGCCGGCAAATAAGATAGACCCTAGGGTATAATATAACATATAAAATAAATAAAATTATAACTTTTATATATAATTAAAATTTTATTATTTATATATTTTATATTTATTTTTTCTATTTATTTATAGTATTTAAATCTTAAATGTATATGAAAACTATAAAAAAAAAATCTAATTTTCTTGAAGTAAAATAAAAATGATCATACATGTCTTTTAATGTGATTAAACATAATTATAAAAGTAAATATAAAATTTAAATATTAAATATTAAATAGATAAAATTTAAAGATGTGATATTTCCCTAAAAATATTCTTATATATTTGTGTATATAATATCTAAACTTTTATAATTTTTATGTAACATTTTACTTTCTAAAGAACACAAAAAATAATAGTAATAATAATGATTCATCTAAAATAAAATATATTTTTAATGTATATATTTTAAAATTAATTAGATAATGTATTATATAAATAAATAGGAATAAGTATAAGAATTTCATGATATGTACTAAATCCCACTAAAGAAGAATTACATAGAGATTATATTATATTAAAATTCATTTAAGAGAGAATACTACATTGTGAATATTACAAAAATTTTGAAAATAAAAAACATAAAGATAAGAACTAACTATTTAGGCCAAGTATTGTATCATAATTAAAAACCTAATTTTTACGTGGAATTTATTAAATGGTAATTATTATAAATTTTTCATAGAGGACAGGCTTATTTTAAAATATATTTTTTACTGTCATAATAAAATTTTAAGTTAGAATTCATTATTGACAAAAGTTTAAATTACTTCAAGTCCGAATTATGACTTATTCTACATAAATCAAAATAATAGATATTTATATCATTAAATAGTAATTTTATTCGATTTTATTATCTAAATATTATTTTTTTTTAAAAAGGATTGATTAATTGTTGTTAACCTTGATGTAATCTAAAGTAAAACTGTGGCTTGATCGTTGGAAGTCTATATTACAAATCACAACATATATTCTTATCCACGGGCCCGTTTCCACCCAAAATGGCCCAATTTAGTAAAAGGCTTTGCATTTAGGTCCACTTGGAAGAACGAAGAAGCAGCTGTTCGGTAGGAACATATCCACGGGCCAGTTTCCAAGCCCAAAATGGCCCAATTTAGTAAAAGGCTAACCATTTAGGTCCAATTGGAAGAAAAAAGATGCAGCTGTTTGCTGGGATGCATCAAAAAGTTCTTAAAAAACAATCAATAGTGCATCACTTGTAGAGTTTTGATGATTGATACGCATTACAATAATAGTAAATTTAATGAATTTTTCTTTAAGCCTTTGTCCAATGATCTTGATTTTGATTTGGGAGGCTCATAATTAAAATCCAATAGAAAGAGAATGATATTAGTTTTCACCCAAATGGATCATATTCTCTCTCTAAATATGCATTTGAAGATGAGTAAAGAATTGTTTGTAATTGCGACTAACAAGATGATTTCAGCATGCAAAAATCGCCATGGCTATTGTGATTGGTCTAATTTTAGATTATATTGGCTCTTAGGTGCATTTTATCCTCCTAGCGTTATAAATAGGATGTATAAGATGCTGTAAACAGTGCCCCCTGTAATAAGCCTTTAAGGCCAAGGAATAAAGGAATTTAGGATTTCTTGCAGTTTCACTCTCCCTCTCCTTTGTGTCCCTCTCTCTCCCATGCAGGAAAGCTCAAGAACTCTTCCAAGATTTAATAATTGGTATCAGAGCCTAGTGGAGGCAATCTCGATGTGGAGGAATGTTCTTATTCAAGAAAGATAAAAGCGGTGGGCTGACGATGTCGCAGGTCAGAGGTTGTGCGGGTCAATCCCTTGAGCTAGTAGGTGGAGGCGATGAGTTGGCAGGATTTCGTACCGGATCTGGGCTGCTAAGAAGCATTTGTCGGGTGTGGTTTGAGAGCGCAAGGCACAGGCTGTCAAGTGGAGCGCGCGAAGGAGCGATAGGGGTGCATCGCAGCATAGCGCGCTTAGGTGCACACGAGTACGCGTAAGGTGCACGGGGAGCGTGGAGGTGCACGCGAGGAGCATGGGGAGCGCAGAGGGTCATGATACGCACAGGGTGGAAGCCACACGACATACGGTGCAGACGGATGCACGTGGTTCGCACTTGTGGAGGCCGTGCGGGGTACGGGAGTCCATGCTGAATCACAAGAGGCTGCTGGGAGGAGGGTTGTCCGTGTGTGAGACAGACCACAACAGATTCAAGAACCTTTTTCTTGACTAAATATCAGTCTAGATCTTTGATGTGGAGTCAGGTTGTTCTTGGAGAGCAGCGTCGGGGTTCGATTTGCCGACATTTGGCTGTCTCAATAAGCCATGAAGGATTGTTGCAAGATGAAATTTTTTTTTTAATAAATTTGGACCAAGGTGGAAATTATTGTGATTGGTCCAATTTTAGGTTATGTTGACTCTTGGGTGCATTTTATTCTCCTAATGTTGTGTAGGGTGCTGCAAACAGTGCCCCCCTTTAATAAGCCATTAAGGCCAAGGAATAAAAAAATTTAGGAATTCCTACAGTTTCTCTCTCCCTCTGTTCCCTATCCCTCTCCCTCTCTCATGCAAGAAAGCTAAAAGAACTCCTCCAAGATTTAACAATGGTTGATCTCAACAAACAATATAAGACTATTTGAAGAATTAAATTCAACAGTTTTTATAATTGATAGATTAATAAAAAAAAATAAAAAAAATATCATCATCACAACCATCATCATTATCAATCTTATCTCAAATATTCATGCTGGACTAAGATGCTTGTAAAATAAAAACAAAAGAAAGCAAATCAAAAAAAAAAAAAAAACCATCTCGTATGATCTAATTTTCTCTATGTTTTTTGGCAACTTCCATTGTATGAGAGGAGCATGCTCTTGTAAGTTCTTGAAAAAAATCAAGATTTCATCACTAATCTTGCCTACAATTAGATATGCACCCTAGACCTTTTTCCTCTTGTCGCTCAAAGGAAAGATTGAATGATACAGTTAGTTTGAATACCACCATTTTGCCATGAAGAGAAGAATATCTATCAGACAGTCAAAGATGATTAAACGAGGACATATTTTTTAACTATTCATGCAAATAAATAACAATTATAGATTAAGGTTTCGTTTGAGATGCCTTTCTTACTGTTTTTTAAACTAGCTTTTCAGTACATAAATTTTTAGTCCTGAAAATGTTCGTACTAAAAAATTGCTTTAGAAAGCAGTAACAAAGTTGTCTCAAACCATAATGAAATCTGTAAAGACATCAATAGGATTTGTATAATTTTTTTTACATTTTTGTCCGTTGATCTATTTTATACAATGTTTTGCTCTCCATATTTAGAGATATTATTCTGTGCGGAGACCGGATGCAGAACGTCATCCAGAGACCAATAAGAATGCGCCACGCCAGCGGTACCGAGCCTCAGTGCAACAATATCGGGTTGTTGTACTGAGTGGAGGGATGACGTGGCGCATTTTGATTGATTTCCGGATGGTGTTCGGCTTCCACATAGAATAATTAATCCTATATTTAACAGAGCAATACAAGAAAAACAAGTTCCATGCAAAACCAAGTATGAGGTCATGATTAACAGATTTCAATAGCAAAACTTTAATAAGTAATTCAACCAAGTATAAACTTACAATGCAAATGATCTTCTAGAGATCCCAGAGGCATGAACTCATATACAAGAAGCCGTTGATCTCCATCAGCACAATAGCCGATTAAATTAACAAGGTTTGGATGGTGCAGTAAACTGAACATGAGAACCTCCACCAGAAATTCTCTATTTCCCTGCAGCCCATCCTTGTCAAGACGTTTTATAGCTACAATCTGAACAGAAAGCACAAATCTAAAGCGTCAATCCGATTTCAGAGATACAGAATCAAGAAATATTGTCGAAGAAAATAAGATAGGAGAGGAAAGGATTGGAACAGAAAAAAGTTCCTCACCATTCAGACGAATAATTAATGATTGAAGAAGAAGATTAGCATCCATGAAAATCATATTACCTGTCCACTGTTCTCCAATCGACCTTTATAAACCCGGCCAAAACCACCTTCGCCAATGAAGCAGTCTCGTCTAAAATTCTTTGTTGCAGCAGAAAGCTCCCTGAATGTGAATGTCTGTGCTGATATGGTTACACCAGTCGCATCCTTCTGAGACAATGAACCCTTTCTAGAACCCATACTGTTTCTGCTTCTAATTTTGCTCGATGCTGCAAATAAACGAGGGGATGAACTAAACCTTCATTTCTGTCCAACTAAACAAAAGATGAATATATTGGTATTCCAGATCGTACTAGGGCACGTTGGTGCTCCTCAATTATACATTCTTACATTACTTCTTCAGATTAGAACCAACAGAACTCAGACAAATCAAAACAGCAATCTACGGAATAAAATAAGCACCGCCGTAAACAAACTTAATTAATCAATCTATTACCCCAAAAAAGGCCTAAAAATTTTGCTTTTGACCTCCAAACCGGAGTCGGGGAGTTGAAATTCTTATCTAGAAGGGAAAAATAAATTCCAGATCTACCTATCGACAAAGCCCAGAAGAGGATCAACGATAAAAACATACCAGAAGATAACATCTTCATGCGAGGAGCTTCCATGGTCCGCGCTTCTTTCCTTCCATCTTCCTCCCCGCGCAAATGGGAATCCCCGCCCTCCTCAGAAACAAAGCAAGAGAAACAACCCATCTAATCACAAACCACCGATAAACAAACAAGTTCAGATCCTTCAACCCCTTCGATTGAGCCCGATCACATTCTACCACTAACCACACAGAAACGGATCGATTCCCTCAAATCCAACGCCAGAATTTGCTTTTCCAAGATCCTGTCACCCCGATTCGAAGGGTAATAGCTGCAGAGGAGACAGAATTCTTCGAAAGAATTTATGGCGGAGTAGGGCGCTCGTTGATTCCCGCTGACCTGCACAGTCAAAAAGAAGACTTGCCGGCCGATGTTTCCGATTCTGCCGCTTGTCATTTCATACAGATAATTTAATTAAAAAATATACAAAGGAAAAAAAAGGAAGGAGATGTTTGGCTTCTCAAGTAGCAATACGCAAACTGCCAGATTCTTCGTTGGTGCGAGCTAACTTCCATACAAATGTAAAGTCCAGCGATTTAGGGTTTATGGGAATTTTATAAATTTTAATGCAAAGAGATGAAAATTAAGCCAAATTTGATCCATTCCATTTGTTTTAATTTTGTATTTATGAATTTACTAATCACTCTATTCAACTTAGCAAATGTTGACCATTAAACTATTTATATTTTTTGCATTAAAAATTAGAAGTGGATGGTAATTATTTTTTATTTCATTGGATAAATTCTAAGAAGAGTTTCTTATTATTATATAGTGGATGGTCACATTATGTTGAGGTTCAACATATGACAAAATTTTCAATCTTTTTTTTTTCTTTGAACATTAGATTTTCTTTCTTTCATATAAAAATTTCGTAATGACATGGATATATTTCAAAAGATTGATCGTAGGGGTGTCAACTTTTGACCCGACCCGAAAACCCGACCCGGACCCCGACCCGGAAAATCCGGGTTGGACCCGACCCGTTTAATAAACGGGTCGGGTTCGGGTTCACAGATTCGACCAGTTTGATAAAACGGGTCGGGTCGGGTTGACCCGGCGGGTTGCCGGGTCAACCCGACAACCCGTTTATTTTAAAAAATTTCAAATTTCCCGCCCGCTGCCTGCTGCCCGCTGCCCCAGCCCGAGCTGCCCGCTGCCCGCCTGGTCAGCGCTGCACAGCGCCTGCCGCGTGCCCAGCGCCTGCCGCGTGCCGCGCAGCCCTTCCGCGTGCCGCGCAGCGATTCGGCGCTTCCGCCGCCGCGTGCCGCAGTTCCGCGAGCCGCGCTGCCGTTGCCCTTGCCGTGCTTCGCTTCCGCCGCTCGCCCGATGCCGCACAGCCGCGCTTCCGTCGTGCGCCCGATGCCGTGCTTCCGCGCTGCCGCGCTGCCGTTACCGCGCTGCTGCCGCTGCCGTTGCTGTCGCTGCCCAGCTTAGACGCCGCCGAAACCACGAAACGCTACCGGGTCGCGGGTCGGGTCGGGTCAACCCGGCAACCCGGCCGGGTCGGATCCGGGTTGAAATGTCCGACCCGTTTGCATAAACGGGTCGGGTTCGGGTTGACCCCGTTTTATATCCGAGTCGGGTCGGGTCGGGTTCGACCCGAACCCGACGGGTTGACCCGAATTGACACCCCTAATTGATCGTCCAATTTTATAACAGACAAATTCATATAAACCTTGATTATATAAATGATCAATGAGGAACCCTGGAATATTGCATGTTCTTTAAAGAAAATTGCAATGTTTAAATTCAAAAGAATTCATTTATGATGATGATGATGATGATGATAATTTGTTAGGGTATATTATCAAAATTTACATATAAAGCTTGATTATAAAAGAGATAATATGTATATTTAATAAAGTATATTCAAATATGATGTCACCAGAAAATTCAACCAATCTTTGAATTTAAAACTTTCCAATTTTAGGAAACTATAGTTGATACGATTATGATGAGATAAACCCAACAACATCAAAAGTACTTTAATAACCTAAAAATGAGACCAATAAAGCACTTAAAGAATAATTAGATAATATATAATATTAATTATAGGACAAAATGATTTTCAAAACTTGCAAGCTTATAGCCAAATAAGTGCTCGAAGAGAGAAATGCAATAACCACAAAATAACACAATTTTAAAGTCTTTAATGTACCTAAATGCTGAATAACTTTCAATAATCAAAGAAATCAATCTAGATAGTCTGATTGAGTACTTTGAAATTTTGACTCAATTTGTCAAAACTTAACTCCTAAAAACTATAAATAACATCTCATTCTTCGCTTGAAAGGGACTTGAACAAATATTAGTGAAATCTTGGATATCTAGAAAACTCAAAGATATGCATGAAATTTGATATCCATGATCACTGTCAACAATTGTCATATCCTAATTGCTATCATCAGTCCAAGATTATGTGATTGCCTGACTTTCATTGCTCAAACGTCTTTGTTTTAAGATCATCGTCCAATTATCATCCCCTAATTTTCATTGCCCTATGCTTCTCAGTTATCGTCGGCCTATATATTATGATTGGTCACAATACTTTGAGATTTCAACAAATGAAAAAATAATAATTAATTATATATTTCTTATAAAATCAAGGTCATGTCTTTCTTAAAACTACCCCTCAAGATTTTGATCCTTTAAATATATCTATCCTCTTATAGGATATTTTTAGATTTGCTCACCTATAGAATTCATAACCATGCTTTTGTATCATAGTGCATGTTGAGTTTACATTCAAGGCAGCAATCACATGTCTAACATAAAACATATGGCAAGTAATATAATAATGATCTCATCTATATGAATTTGTAAGAAAAAAGTATAAGTTCTTGTATGTAACATAAATTTGCATGTCAAAAATCATGTAAAGAATTATTTCTACTCATGGAAGTTGCGAATGATTGTACAGAAAATTTCAAGGGACATATAGGAGCACTGATAAAGAAAAGCCATGTGATTCCAATATCATATATATTGTATATATATGATGCATCATGTATATTTGCAATAGGGTTAGAGAAATTGAGGGGGCCTCTTCTTCACAGTGCCACCCAGACTCAACCGAGTCCGACCATATATGCACCTCCAACAGCTAGACCTCAATTTCATTCCATAGATTCTCAATTTTCTTCATCAGAACCCATACATACTACACCTTTCTACCCTTACTATCCCACACTTTTTGTATGTTCAATGTTGATATACATAGAGATTTAAATTGGTTACCATAACATAATACAAAATTTAGAAAGAATTTTGAAAAGAGCGGATCGACTCGCCTACAAGAAATGTTTACAGATTTTTGGAAGACAAGTAAGAGACCGCTTTGGATTGGTGAGAGTGTATGAGCTGACTTGATCAGAACCTAAGCCAGCCCATATTATAGTAGGAGGAGGGATATAATAGGCTAAATAGAGTTCAAATGTTAGGGGCATGGGTATCGCCCTCCATGTTAGAGGCTCACTTACACACAGTGAGCATATATGCGTAAATTTTCATACATTTAATTCCTATGATCTCAAATTGAAATTATTTGTTTAGTTATGAATACTTATATAAGTATATTACAAAAAAGAAAGGATGGGTAATAAATCTACTATTGTTGAGTTTCACACTCGCACCCACCAACACCATAAGGACTAATAGTGGGTGGACCAACGACAGAGGTGGGCCTTTGTGAGTTTTAAAGTTTTGAATATTAATAAAAATATTTGAAGTGACATATATATAATTATGGACCTCTGAAAGGACACAACTCAGCTGCAGAGTATAGAGGGTATACTATCGCACAACCCCGAGGGATAAGTGACGATCGCAGGCCTCCGCGCTCCTCACAAACAGGCCAATGGAAGGGCAAATTAGATCGCACATACAATTAACCATTGAGGATAGCGGCTCTCGCCAGTGCACCCTTATGGGTAGTAATATATACGACCTGATTAAAACAACAGGTTTCTCCCACCCGATACATTAGCTCGAGTGGAGTTTATTTGAAGGTGGAGTTCCGTTTCCCATGGGTGCAAGCCCCCATGGTTAATTATATCTCGAGCCTAGGGCCCGAGAATACTCTTGATTAAGGATTTGATATTATTCTTCCTTAAAAGAGAATTAGTACACAAAAGGGAAGATTATAAAATCCTACTCAAAAGGAAAGAAAGGTCTCAAGTGGGCTTAGTCAACATGCACGGTTCATCTTAGCATCCGAAGGGACTAAGACATTGAGAAAGTGGAGAAAATAAATCAATCACTCAAAATATCCACAGAGAGAGGATGAAAGTGACATCAACCATATGATGCTGATAAGCAAGATTTATAGTCCCTAAAGAGAAGAAAATTACCCACTATTTAGGCATACTACGAGACACCCAGTATAGTAGCCTCGAATCCTAGATTTAAGGTGGGCTTAGTGTTTTACCCAACACTAACACTCGTGTCTTAGCTAATGCACCTGGGCTTATATCCTGCCTGAAGAGGGAAACCAGCTAACCACCTAAGGGCATAAAATACATACAGTCTAGTCTTTATGCAAGATAGGTAGGTAGGTTGAATGTTTTAGAAGTATGACCAACATCTAGAGAGTTTCCTAATTGACCCCGGACTTATATAGGGTGAATGCTCCTAGAGCTAATGCAATTAAATTTTAATTTAATTAATTTCTAATGCAATACATGTTAATTGAAAGCCTGGATCATGTATGCTTTAGATTTTAAAAACATGCTTTTAAAAAATATTTTTTTAGAAAAAATTGGGCCTCCCCAGGTCCGACACTTCATCCTCATAGGCCAGGTTATCTGGACTTTACCCACAGGCGGGGAGGTGTCTTATTAGAAGGAGAGAGAAAATACATCGATATGCATGTGACCCCAGACGATTTCGACTATTCCATATGTCGTTAAGTTTCTAAATTATTTAAATATTAAAATGTTAATTTTTAATTACAAGTATAAAATATTTTTATCCTAAAGAGCCTAGCGAAAACAGGCCATACACATGCAAAAAAGAAACCTATAAAGAACAAGTAATTTTTAATGTGCAATCAATATAAATACATCAATATAAATAATTTATAAGAAGTAAAGTCCAAAGTCTATGACAAATGCCACATAAATACAACCCATGGTCTGAAAAAAAGTAGTGGTGGCCAGGCTCCACCGATAACAACCTAGATTCTAATCCTACTAAATGACGTAAGTCTTAGAAGTTCGACATTTCTTCTTCAAGTCTCCATCTTCGAGTGGATCATCCTTCTCCGAATCATCTCCCTTTGGATCATCTCCTTCGGGCTCCATCTGGTTTGTCCTACATAAGGGTACCCAAATGACTAAGAAGTTTCCCGAGAAGGGGCTTTTCTTATTCTCTTTGGGTACCTTATATTTGAAATGTCAGACTTTTAAAATTTCACAACTCAATTGAATAAAATTATATTACATTATAAAAGAAAAATCTAGACCTGAACTCCTGCATGGTTATCCTACTAAAAGTCTCAAGCAGTTATACATCCCAAACAGTTTATATTAAGTAGGAAAGGAAACACACTTGGCCTCACTCTTTTCATTTTAAGGGGGCTAAGTAGTCTCTGGTGAATCTGCAGAAAATAACATTAGTATTTAAAGCTTTAATTATCAATGCCCCCTTTATTAGCGCTGCATGAGCGTGACCATCTACACAATACTAAATTAGTATAAAGGCGGCCCTAGCCCATGGGCATTCTAACATATAAATCACATAAGCAAAGTATAGAAAGAATCATAAAGAAATAAATAATCATCACGATAAGTCAATTAATAAATCAAATCATTATTTGTGCCACAATCAAGATCAATTTAGAAAGTAAAAAGGAAAGCAGAAAAAGGTAAAAGCTGGCCCTAATCCTAGAGCTAGAAGTGGTGCCCTAGCACATTTATGTGTGTGTAGTAGGCTTGTGTGGCTTTGGATAGGTTCTATATGGGGTAGTTAGTTCAAGTTGCCTAAGATTTAGATTTATTGAAGGTCAAAAAGGGAAACTTTAATTGAAGTTTAAATATTAAAAAATTAGGATCAATTTTAGTTCATTTTAGTTTTTTGATCCATTTTAATGCTTAGGGTAGTGATATTTGAAGTTTAAGTTATATTAGCCAATTTTGGAAAGTCTCAGGTCTCCTATATGCTAGGTTGAGGGGGTCCAAAAGGTCACTATAAGAAATAGGCTATGTTTGGGAGTTTTAGCATTTTAGTTAAACATTAGGCATTAAGGGGAGTAGTTAGGATTTGAGTTTGCTAGATTTGAAGTTTTTTAGGCAAAGTTATGAATTTTAGAAATTTCGGACGATTAAGAAATTATCGGAAATTATCTAATTAGGGGTGATTTTATGGTTTTGATCCTAATCAGCTCCAAACTGATTGGAATCACCTCCAAAGGTCAGAAATGACCTAAGAAGATGTTTCCAAGTGTTTGGAGAAAATTTAAATTTTTTAATAATTTTTAATTATCTAATAAGGGCAAAAAACAATTCATAATTAAAGTTAAATTAGGGTTTAGATTAAGGTCAACCTAAGGCTACATAATTATCTAAGGTTAAGGTTTGAATTATAAAAAGTTTAAGCCATTAAGGGTAATTCTCTGAGTTGAAATATATTTATTATAATTTTTGGAAGTTATCAGGGCCTAATTAACGGATAAATTAGGATTTGTTAATTAAGGGGTCTAAAGGGTTTTTAAAAATCATAGAAAATTCTGAGAGGTTTAGAATGTCACTAAGTTCAAATATTTAAAGTTTCAAGTCATTCAGGGATCTATCTTAGCTCCTACAATTTTTCTAAGTTTGCTAGTTGGGTCCTTAATTATTGTCCTAAAGATGTCGCTACGTTAAATAAATTTAGAATCAAAGTTTTGGACTAACCCTTGAGGTAACATGCAGTGAGTACATAAATAAATAAACACATAAATTCTTAAGATTTAGGAGGGTCTAGGCTAAGTGCTCGTGCATCCTACACATGCATGCAAAAGACGGCAAGATAAAAGACTAAGCATGCTTTATGAAGCAATTAGTGAATGATTGAGACTCAGCCACCTACTAATCCTCTCCCCCATTAATGATATTCATAAGTGTGACCTATGTTTGAAATTTCTTCAAATGGATCCCCCACAAAAAGGTAATTTAACAATACGTAATTTTAAAATGACTTAAAATACATAAATATCAAATAAATATAATTTTAAGAAAATAGTATAATTAAAAATAATCTCATTTATAAATGTTTGAGAGATCCACTGGTCATCCAAACGAGCCTTCAAAATAAGTTTCAAAAAAATTTTGTAATTTCAAAATATTTAACATATTACTTAATTTAAATAATAGTTAAATAAAAGGGATAATCAAATAATTGATAAATAATCAATAAAAGTAAAATTTTGTTTACTAAAAATATTTTTAAATTAAAATTCATATTTTCTTGAAAAGAACAAGGTATTATACACAAAAATTGGGTTTAAAAAGTAAAAGATATGAATTTTTTTAAATTTAATGCAATTAAAAAGATATTTAAAATAATTTAAAATAATTAATATTTAAAGATAGTTAAAAAATTAAAATATATTAATTACTAAAGCATCTAAATTTAGGATAATTAACATAAACCTAATTAAATAAAAATTATTTATATTTAATTTAATTAAAAAGTAATTTAAAGATTCAAATATAAATAATTGATAACATAAAATATTTTAAATGTTAATTATTTAATAAATAATAATAATAATAATAATAAAGGTTTTTGAAATTTTAACAAATTTTAAAATATAATAATGATTTAATAAGAAAAATAAATAATTAAATAATTAAAATTTTTTAAATTATTTTGTTATTTAAATAAATCAAAATAATTAAATAATTAAGATAATTTAAAATAAAAGGATAACTATTAATTAAATTATAGTATATAATCTCTAATTTTTAAAATGATTTAACAAAAATAATAATTTTTTATAAATTTTGAAAATATTTAAACTAAATATTACTTATTTATTGATTACAAATTTAAATAATTTAATAAATTAAAATAAGAAAACAATATTAGTTTAAATTAAATTAAAAAAATGAATACTAAAATAAAATTTTCAAATAATAATAATTAAGATAATGATTTAAAACAACAATAATAATAATAATAATAATAATATAATTTGAAATTATTATATTTGAAAATAGTTATTAAATCATTTAAAGTGGAATAATATATATATGCATATATTTATAATTATTTATTCTTTAAATATATAGGAAATATCTTATAATTAATATTTTTTATATCTTAATTAATATTTTAAACTAATTATATTTTAAATTATAAATATTATTTTTCTAAAAATTTTAATTTATAATACTAATTTTTTTATACAATTAAAAACAAATTTTAATATAAATTGGTTTTAAAATACATTTAAAAACTAATTTAAATTAATTTTAAATACAAAAATGGCTGCGGGCCTATGTGGCGGGTTTCGATTCGTCCCACGTACCGCAAGGAATAATTGACTGGCGGTGCAATGATTGTGCGGCCGGCAATGATTGCCGCAATGATCGTGGCAATCAAACGTCGTAGACGTGACATTACTAATCCACGTCGGAGAGCTCCCGTGGTCGTTCGATCCTCCGCGGTCGGGATTGAACGGTCGTGATCTCTCTAGACCGAGATCCGACCGAACGAGGCGCATACACTATCGTCAGATGACCGTGGGTCGGCTAGATCGGCACGTAAGATCAACGGTCCATACTTCATGCAGCGGATGTGATATGTAAACCCGAAACCCTAAATAATTTTTTCTTTGTTCTACCAATTAGCTCAACGAAACAATATAAAATTTTAAACGTAAGATCCACACATGAAGAGCATTTATGGGGTACCATTATCAAAGTCTAAAACACACTTAATAAAAAGCTAATTAACCCTAAGTGTCCTAGACTGGGGTTAGGGTTTTACCTCAATCCAAATAATGGATTCATGAGATCTTGGGCTTGTTGAACTTGTAGATTATCCATGCACAATTCCTTAGTTGATCTCGAGCTTTGAAATGCCTTCAATCGAACAGAAATTGCCTTGGAAGGATTATGGTCTCGGGTCGCTGGAGATCTCGTCGGCAGCGGCCTTGATCGACGGAGTTTGACTTGGAACGAGTAGGGAAGGGTGAGGGGAACTTGCACACCAAAAATCTCAGCTTGGGAGATCTTGGAGAGAGAGCTTAAAGCAAAAGTCCTTAACACTAACCCTAAAAGCCCTATTTATACTATAATGCTCAGGATCAACAGTTGGGATTAGATCTAGATCTAATTCAAAGGGAGAGGGGGTGATATAGACGGGCTTGGAGCCAAGGGGACAAAAGGAAGGGTTTAAATGCAATAAAGAGGCTCAATTTCACTAAATTAGGTCAAATTTTTAGTCAAATTGGACTAGGGAATACTTGGGTTGACCAATCAATAGTTGACATGGTCAACCTAGTCAAATTTGACCCAAGGGAGGTGGGGGTTGAGCCTAGAAGAGTTTGGATTGAATTGAATTTAAATAGATCCATTTAGGCCAATTGGGTCAACCTGGGTTGACCTGGTCAACTAGGTTGACCCAGGACATGGGTTAGGACCCAATTGGTTGGGTCTGACCCACTTAGTCCAAAGGAGGTTAGATATGAGCCTGATAAGGAGTAGATTTGATTTGAAATCAAGGGAAGGTGCCTGGGTTAATTTGGGTCAACCCAGGTTGACCCAGGGCCTGGGTTTGGGCTCAACAAATTTGATTTGACCCACTGAAATGATTTGGAGAGGTCTTGAGCCTGGCCTGGTCAATTTGACCAGGTCAACCCCTTGGGGCCAGGGTTCGATAATATCAAGGTCAACAATAATTATTATATTTATTTTTTATTTTTTTAGAAGGAGTACACAGCTTCAAGAGAGCGATGCTGTAGCTAGTGAGGGATCCTCTGTGGTATCAATGGATTATTCCGACTATAGCATACAATCATAGGCATTAGGTAGAATGCATAAGGATAGAGTTTACGAATTATGCGCAAAGGCCTATGCATTCGAGGGACAATCCTTAGTTCGTTAAGCTAAATAGCAACTAAGTGAGGTTAGTTAGCCAATAGATGGCTACCCAGACAACAAAATTAGAGCAACTACGAAAATTACAAGCTGATATGTAAATGCAGCAAAGACATACACTGGAGGAGTTGTACATAATCAGGGAGTAGTTTTGTGACAAATAGCCTGTAGCGCATGAGAAGAATAAGGGGATAGAGTCTGAGTAGAATGTTTTTTGTTGTAGCTTTTTAGTTAGTTGTTGTAATATTTAAGAACTATTGGCTTATTGTAGAATAAGTGATTTGTGTTTGTACGTTACCTTATTTGATCATTGTATAATGAATTCTAAATTATGTTATTGTGGAAATGTTTAAATATTTTACCGAATTTAGCTCATATATGTTTCATAATTGCTTTATGAATTATTGTAAAATTATTGATAGGAAAATGTGTTTTTTTTATCTATGCTACAGGTTTTTGACAGACTTTTCTATCAAAAATAACAGAGAATTATCAGTGGAGTTTTCCTCCTATAAATCCAATGAAATTACCAGCGGAATTTTTCACAACTAAACAACCAATGTCCGTCATTTTTTTCCTAGGATATCTGTCGAAAATTCGTCGGTAAGATCTTCGACTGAAAAATTTTCGTCGCAATGGTATTTCTAACGCTCATTTTTACCAACAGTAGATATTTCGACGGAATTACCAATTTTACTGATGGAAATATTGAGAATTCCTATAGTGAATTGATCTTATGGGAAGTCAATTTTAACCTCTTTTAAATAGATTAATGTCATCTAGCAATACGCTAACAAATAATCTTAGATGGATAAAAATTTCTTATCACCCTTCTCTCAACATCTCGTGTCATAGATTAGGATTTGAGATAGCACCCCATATTAACAATCTAAAGAAGACAAATTTATAAAAAGATTATCATTAAAGAAAAAATAAGTGGACATCCATAGGTTGAACAAGACAAGATTCTTATTTCATATTCATATAAGAAAAATACATGATAAAGTTATTTTATCCCTTAAGTATCACCTGTTCTACATCACTATCAACAAAGATAATCATAATCATCTTGCTTTCTACATCATTGTCAATATATGGGGAGAGGGCTTCAAATATTCGAATAAAAGAAAATCATTCAATGTTAGCACCAATTTTGCCGTGCATCAATCGTCCTAAACAAAGCCTAAATCTTCTTGGAAGATAATCGCTTTTTCTTGATAACTTCTATATCCCTCAAAGATACAACTCTAATTCAGGCTTGCATCACATATCTGGAGGTCTTCTACAGCCTCTTGATGTTGAAAAAGTATTGTGTGCGGTGTTCGGACGCGTCCGGAGGCCAATCCAGACGTGCTATGCCATCCAATGCACAGAATAATACGCGCCACGTCATCCAAGCCACATAATAATCTCTCCTTGATGATGAGATGCGTCCGGACTGGCCTCTAGATGTGTTCGGACACCGAACAGAATAATCACACCTTGATGTTGGGGAAGCTTACTATCTTCATGAGTACTCAATCTTTATATATATATATATATTGCTTTTCACAATTCTAATTTGACTATCCTCAAAAAAGAGGTTGATTTCACTCAGATCAAGTAAATTGGAAGATTCATTCATTTGAAGCTTCATAATTTTTTTATATATAGAGATGACAGTATTGAAACTGCTGTCTAATAATCACTTATCAAATTTTCTGAGAAAATTCTACTATGAGAAAAAAATTAAAATTTCTTACACATAAAGGCAAATCAATTAGGAGTATCTACAAAAACTTCAACCAATTTTGATGAGCTTACAAGTCACGATAATTTTTGAAATTAACTAATAACAAAATGATATATTTGACTAACAAGTTACTGTTTGGATACTATCCTACCAAACAGTAATACTTTTATGTAAAAAGACATGCATGGAAGTACATATATAAAGGTGATATATATTTTTAAAAAAATTTAGAATTAATTAATGACAAATGTAATCACAAAAAATCATCAAAGATAGAAATGTGGAACTTCGATTTCATTTGGGATAATTTTCTTACTGCTTTTTAAATCAGCTTTCTGGTATAAATATTTCTTAAAAACAGTGAAAAATAGTAACATAAAATTATCTCGAATGAAACTAGGACTGCAAATGAGTTGAGCGAGCTCGAGTCAGGGTGTGTTTTGAGCTCGAGCTCAAACTCGAGTCGAGCTCAAAAGTCGAACTCGAGTCGAGCTCAAAAGTCAGCAAGGTAAAAATGAGCTCGTCGAGCCGCATTTCAAGTCTATTAACAAGTCCTGCCGCCCACTTGCTTCGTCCACTTGCATCAACGCCTGTGTCACCCGAATCTTCCCGCCGGCACAAGTCCCCGCGTCTGAACAAGCCCCACGCCTGTGTCAGCGCTTGCATCAGTGCCTGGTTTGTTTTTTCATTTCTCCGCCGAACAGCCCCCGCGCTTGCTATGTTTACATTTTCCTGCCAACATGAGACCCGCGGTTTCATTTTTCCACCGCACTTACGCAAGTGCTCGACGAGTTCGTGAGTCGAGGAGCGGGGTGTTTGAACCAGGCTTGTTAAGCTGTCAAGTTTGAAATTGTGTTCGAGCTCGACTCGCGAGCTCAATAAGCTCGACTCGTCGAGCCTGTTCGAGTTGAGCCCAAACTGACTTGCGATCAGGCTTGACTCGATTACGCCCCTAAATGAAACATTCATCATTCGGATACCCAAAAATTAAAATTCTTCCAAAAAAAATAACATGACAGAACTATGATAGTTTTTATAAAGAAAAAATATAGATGCCCATGATCTTCCAACAAAAAAAAAAAATATTAGACAAATTCTAATAAGAGGAGCAAAAAATAACTAATAAAATTGCTATAAAATAGAAAAATAACATACCGAATAAATTTTTGATAATTTTAGGAGACATTTTTCAAAGATATATTGTTGCGTTAAATATTATCTCTTGCACGAGCCATACAAAATTTTTTTAGGACAGTTAAGACAGTTAACTCTTTACAGGAAAAAAATTTGAAGCCTAACTGGGGCTGCAAGCGGACCAAGCGTTCAACGAGCTACTCGTTGGTCGGTTCGATTAAAGCTCGTTTGTGATCATTTAATTAACTAAACAAACAAACTTGAACAATATTTAAAATACTCGATTCTTAAATAAACAAACTTGAACAATAATGTGTTCGGCTCATTTATGTTCGCGAACAACATCGTTTAAAGCTCGTGAACAAGCTCGACATTATGCTCGATAAGAAGCTCAATAAAAGCTCGATTCGTGTTCGATTTTGAACTCGTGAATAAGCTCGATCGATAAAAGCAATTAATATTTGATTATAGAATATGCAACAAGTAAACTTCATTTAAAAATATATTCATATTGATTAATGTTATTTTCATTTTACGTAGAAATTGCTTTTATTAGATATGTGTTTGTTCATATATATGTTCATGAACGTGTTTGTTTGATAGTTTAAAAAAATTCGTTAAATATATTTGTGAACATGCTTAATGTAATCGTTTGTTAGGAAGCTCGATAAAGCTCGTTTGTTAAGTTAATGAACATCTAAAAGTAGAGCTCATTTATACCTCGTTCATGCTTGTTTGTTTAAAGCTCGATAAGCACTAAACGAATCGAACATGAACTGAACATGAACCGAACATGAACACTCATTAATTTAAATGAATCAAACATAAACGCAAACAATAAAGCTCGAACAAACATGAACCAAACTTAAACAAGCAGCTAATATTAAATGAACACAAACATGAACACTCACATACTCGACTCGACTCGATTCGTTTGCAGCCCTAAGCCTAACAATTGGATGAAAAAATTTCCCACTTTGCATACAATTTATCCAAACAAACATAGTTAACCTATTTTTCAAGTGAAATCATAGCTCGAGCATAAGGACTGACAATCTATCTTATCGTACAGCCAATCTATCCAAATAAAGATAGTCAACTTCTTTTCAAGAGAAGACTGGAGCTCCATCATGGTTACCTCAACTTCAATACCATCTAAGACTATCAAAAACTTCTCATTGAGAAGACCAAATTCTAACGTATATTATAAGCATTGATGTTAGTTTTTATCTCTCAAGCATTAGAGTTGATACGTCATCACAAAATTAGTTTGATCGGGCACGAATCTCGAGGCAAAAGCTAGTTGGAAACTTCAAAATTTAATTTTGGGAGCACCCGAACTCCGATTTCAGCGAACTTACAGTCAAACTGAGCGTCTCGGAAATACGAACCCAACGATACCAAGATCAACCCAATCCGAGCCCAAATGAGTCCGAATCAAGGGCTCAAAGCGCTGTTGGAAGGTTCAAACCGCAATTTGAGTTACCAAACGGTCTCCGATTTTGACGAGCTTATACTCAAATCGAACGGCTCGACGAGACGAATCCACGATCCCAATATCGCTGAATTCCGACATCATTAATACCTTCAAATGCCCAACGAACGGTGCATGATCAAAGGATTCAATATAGGCCGTCCATTCAAAACACTCTCAATTCGCCCCTGATCTCACGCCTATTTACGGGCTATGCCACTCCAGAAAAACTATAAATAGAGCCCTCATTCTACACCAAAGGGGCTCAAGGGAAGAGAGAGAAGAAGAAGAGGAGAAAGGGGAAAAGGAGATTCCTCAGCTCCTCGACCACCGCCGGAGCTCTTCCTGCCGCCTGAAGACGCCGAACTCTGCCGGATTTTCAGGAAACGCAGAAATTCTGCACAACTTCCACGTGATGCTGAAATCCTTCCCAATTAACAACAGAGTTCCCTCCTGACACCGAAACTCCGCCCAAGTGAAGCCGGAGTTCTCCTCTGCCACCAAAGACGTCGAACTTCTACCCGACGTCGGACCTTCACTCTTCGCCAAGTTTCTACCCGACGCCGGACTTCTACCGGTTATCGGACTTCATTGGACGTCTATGCGAAGATGCATTTCTTTCCATTGCTGGACTTCTACCTGACGCTGTCCTACTGATCTTCTTCGTCAGACTACAGTCCTTCCGACCTCTGTCGCCAGCCGACTACGGTCCTCCTGACTTACGTCGCCTGCCGACTACAGTCTTTTCGATATCCATCGCCCGTTGAATACGGTCCTCCTGACTTATGTCGCCCGCCGACTACAATCTTTCCGACATCCGTCGCCCGCCGACTACGGTCCTCCTGACTTACGTCGCCCGCCGACTACAGTCCTCTATCGCCAGCTGACTACGGTCCTCCTGACCTACGTCGCCCGCCGACTGCAGTCCTTCTAACAAAGCGAATACGTCGATAGTAGCTCTTTGTATTTATATCATGTAATGTACTCCATAAGACGTACATCAAGCTAAGGCCTTCTCCCAAGGAAGGGCCTCATTTGTAATCGACTGCGAATACTAGTGGATTCGTTCAAACTGGGCTAGGCCCCGTGGTTTTTCCTCCTTTTACAGGGGTTTTTCACGTAAAAATCTTGGTGTCTCATAAATGCTAGACCCTCTCTTCTTATCTGATTGTGTGCCGGATTTTCGTACAAGGCTAAGACGTTAAATATGATATTTCTTTACCGCCGCGAATACTCCTGGACGCAACAAGAGTCAAATAGAGCCTCTACATTCAATCTTGAACAAATTTGAAGAGTTTTCTAATAATTTCTATTAATAATTTTCTCTATAAGTAATGGGCCAACTACATTAAAGACTAAAATTACGATTGAAAAAATCTTACTTGATTACATCCTCAATAGGAGGACTACATTGACATATAGGAAGTGGTTGAATCTTATAATTTATTTTCACCTAGAAGGTTTGCACCTGTCGTCAAAAATAACATGGATGCTCACTAAATTCATTGTTTGGAACGACCATTCTCAACGCTTTATAAAGTTGATGTATGCCATAATGCAAACAACAACATCAGTTGATTTCTCAAACGTCGTGGCAACAACACTGGTGCCCACCAACTTTGTCATTGGTCTTTGCTAACAACATCGAAGTATGCCATGGCTAATAAGGTGTATACATGCAGTCGACATTAACTCGCCTGACATCAACAAAAAAATGTATACTTGTTGTGTCCTTGAATATTTGTGGCAATAGAGACATAAAATTTAGCTTCCTATATTTTTTACAAAAATCCAGCACACAGACAAATAAAAAAGTAGGGTGCAATGTTAATAAGAGAAAAATATTTTTATATGAAAAATCCTGAAAAAGAAAAAAAAGTATGTGGCATGGCCCACTTTGAATGGATCCATAGTATTGATGGTTGATTATAAGTAACCCCTCCTCGGAGGAGGGTGCTGGCTCAATGCAACAAATATATATTATATAGAGTGCATTACATGCACTACAGGAAAAACGCTGAAAACCGGCGGTTTTTTCCGGCGGTTAGTCTAGATTTACCGGCGATTTTTAAAGTTACCGGCGGTCTAACGGCGGTTTGTGAACCGCCGGAAAAAATGGCGTAGGAAACCATTTCCGACGGCTTGTTACCGGCGGTTTATTTTTGCGGCGGTTTTCCGGCGGCCAATACCGCCGGTGACCAACGGAATTTTAACCGTCGGTCTGCCGGCGGTTAGGCCGCCGGTATTGTAACCGCCGGTAAGCCGCCGGTCACATTACCGGCGGTTTTCCGGCGGTTAAACCTGGCATCGTCTGGTTCGTAGACCGCCGGACGGCGCCGTTAGACCGCCGGTACATTACCGGCGGTGGACGGCGGTTAAAGCCGTCGGTCTTACCGACGGTTTAAACCGTCGGGAGTCTATCGTATAACCGCCGGCGGCCGTCGGTAAGCCGCTGGTATTTACCGGCGGTTTAATAATATAACCGGCGGCTTATCTTGTCCGTCCGGTAACGTAGTTTCCGGCGGCTAAACCGTCGGTTAGCCGCCGGAAACCTGTAGCACCTGAAAAAAAAAATTGACAGCATCCCCTCTATTTGAGGGAGGTTCACCCTAAAGTCTAAACCTGCAGAAAAAGCATATATATGTTGGGCAACACGCCGCTATATTCATCATAACCAGAAAATACAAACAAAATTAAAAATTCATCACAACATTACAATCACAAATTCACAAGATAGTTCATAATAATGCTACAATCACAAGTTCAGAAGTTCACAAGTTCTAATTAATACATTCATCAAACATAATAAACATCTAATCATCATCGGTATCCTCACTGTCTGCAGATGGCTGCTCCTGTTGGTCCTTCTTCCTTTGTTTTCCAGCTCTGTAGGATTGCAACTCTGCTTGCATTTCATTCTGAGCCTTCCTCATTTCTTCAATCTCTCTAGCTTGAACCCTTTTCATCTCTTCAATCTCTCTAGTAAGTGCTGCAACCCTCTCACTTACAGATTCTTCAGCTCCACTTGGATCATGAAATGCAGAGGTGTATGATTTGCCCTCAATAGCAAAAGCTTGTGAACCCATGCCATATACCCTCCCCCTCTGTCTTCCACCAACAACTTCTGACCATGTCTGATACTCAGAAGTATGGGCCGATCTAGAAGATGATCCCTCGCCAGTGGACTGCCTATTTTCTCTAGCTCGTAAGAAATCATCCTGCGAGTTACAAATAGTTTTATTAAAATAAATTTTTATTCTAAATTCCAAAAAATTTTACTCACATGAGCCTTCTTAGACTTCTCATCAACCCACTGCTGGTCAGCTTGATGTTGATGAGTTCTTGTATGCAGCTCCAATGGTGTTGGCTCCTGACCTAGGTGCTCTTTCTGAAAATTTGATGCTTAGTTATACTAACATAAATATATGTAATAAACCAATTCAAAACACTTACCAGTCGCCGCCTATGTTCTGTATGAAGTACAGATCCACCAGTATGAATAGAGCTTCCTAAACCGCCGCAGTCAGAGGCTCTGTTCTGTTTATTCTGCTCTCTCATTTTTATAAACTCCGGGGTAGCCCAAGCACTACTCAAATCTGCCCAAACGCCCTCTCCAATCCAATTAGGCCTATGCCCGGACTTTCTAATGTCCGTGAACATGTCTCTGAGACGGGTCGCTCCTCTCCTCTCAAAATTTGATCTGATCCTCATGCTGTACTCAGGCAACCACCTAAATTCTTTCTGTAAAAATTTAGGCAATATCAAAAAGATTAGTACAAATTAAATCATATATTTGAAATCATACCAAAAAAAACATACCTGAAATTCTCCAAACCACATATCTCTAACTGGCTTTGGGATCTTCTTCCAGGATAAGTAAGGAGCATCATACTTATTCTTTATTATATCCCGGATCATATGTATAGGTGGCCTTGAAGGATTGAAGCTGCAAGTGACTTTGTTTATCAATAACATGTAATATATCGAAATAAAAACAACTTAATAACTTAAATTGAACTTACTTAACGCCGTCAGGCTCGATGTATTGACGCTTATCTGTTGCTGTTGCAGGATCGCTAGCGCCAACCTCTGGTGGTCCTGATGGTCCACCCTGTTCATGCTGCACCGGATAGGGGTAGTAATATGGGTAAGGGTAAGGAGGGTGAGGACCAGTGGATGGACCAGCAGCCTGTGATGATGGTGGGGGGTAATATGGATAGAATGGAGAAGTATGTGTCTGATCTGGAGAGGGGAAGCGAGGACTCGTCGAGCTGGGAGGGAAGTGGCCAGGGAAGTATGGAGGTACAACAAGAGGTGGATCTAACTGTCCCTGACCCTGCTCTGGTGAAGGCTGCTGGCTCCTGACAGGTGGTGGCGGTGGTGGTGTAGGTAGATCTGGTGAAACTGAAGGCCCCTCACCTACCTCAGTCTGTATGGGTCTGCTAGTCGTAATCTTCTTCCGTCGGAACTTTGAGGCAAATGATTTACGAGGAGGATCGTCGCCTGAAGCCATCTGCAATATAAAAAAAAAATAATTACTAAACCATTGAGAAATAGTTAATAAAATATTTAATAAAGCAGTTAATAAAGCAGTTAATGAAGCAGTTAATGAAGCAGGTAATGAATTACGAGAAGCAGTTAATAAAGCAGTTAACGAAGCAGTTAATAAAAGACAAGGTGGCAAAATACAATATCATTTCTAAGCAGTAAAAAAATTACAAAACATTTAAATTCTACAATTCTAAATTACAAAAACTAATCAGAATCATCAAAACTATTTTCATCACTCTCAAGAGTATCTTCACTTTCATCCTGGTTCTCTTCTTCGTCTGAACTAGTTGAACTATTGACATCTTCTAACTCCATTTCAATAATAGAGGTTGTAGTTGGCATATCCTCAATTTCAACAGGCATATAACTTGACATCTCATCCTCTTGATGTGCAGTTGCTACAATGTATTGTTGATCAATTATTCCCCGTGCTTTTGTTTTTATGACAGCTAGCCAATCTTGTTTGTCTCTGCGACCACTGGGATATTTGCTGAAATAAACTTGAATAGCTTGGCTTGCTAACACAAATGGATCAAACTTTCCGTATCTTCTACTATGTTTAACATCTACTAAACCATACACAGGATGAACCTTTGTGCCTCTATTTTGTACTGGATCATATCAGTGATAGTTAAATAAGCATACAAAGTTCTCATCTTCGTCTGGGTATTCCAAGTCAAGGACCTCATTCAAAATACCATAATAATCACACTCATCTTCTTCATGAGTGTTTCCTCTAACACATACTCCACAATTTTCAGTTTTTCTTCCTTCACTTCACGATTTGGTATGAAATCTGAACCCATTCACTATATATATTGGCCAAGTTTTTACTTTTCGCATTGGACCCCATGCTAATGCTTGCAAACCTTTATCGAAACATTTGTTATCAAGATTTTGTACCTAAAAATATTTTCAAATTTTAGTATTTTTGATAATAAATAAGATTTAAATTTATAAAAAAAAAATGTACTTCTCTTGGAATATTAACATATGTTTTATCTAAATAGATAAATATCATACATAGATCCTCCTTATTCTCATTATATTTCTCCATCAAACCTCTCAAAAAATATATGACTTCCATTGTAAACCTACCAAGCATTAATCCAAAATTAATTTTGAGAAACATTAGTATCACACCTAAACCTATGCACCATAACTCTCTCCCACATTTTTAAAGTATGAAATATTAACTAAAAAGATAATATCATCAAATAATCAAAGAAAAATCATAAAAAATAACCTTAAAAGAGAAATCAGATTGTTTGGGGTCGGAATTGGTCGGCGGTCGGGCGTCGTAGTAAACTCGTCGGCGGCGGTCGGACTGGGGTCGGCGGCGGTCGGACTGGGGTCGGCGGCGGTCGGAATGGGGTCGGCGGTCGGAGTTCCTTCGTCGGGGGCTGATCGGACGAGGACACGATAGAGCGAGCGACCGAGAGAGAGAAGGAAAGCGTGAAAATGAAATGAGCGGAGCGAGGGGGCTCGTATTAGGGCTTTTACCGGCGGTTTTCCGGCGGTCTGGGCAGCCGGAACAAAATCACTTATCAACGGCGGTTTAGACCGTCGGAAAACCGCCGGTTCATGTTGATATCCGGCGGTTTACTGACGGTTTATAGACCGTCGGTAATATCGGCGGTGTATCGTAGCTAAGCCGCCGATTTGGCCGTCGTTAGAGTCCGACGGCTTAACCGCCAGCTGAGCCGTCAGTAATACCGATGGTCCATAAACCGCCGGTATTTGCCATTTTTCCTGTAGTGATGGAAGCACTTCTTAAGAGAATGTTGGTATTTTTATTTTGTCAGTAGGAACATAGTTGGCAGGCGATGGTGGTCGAAAGAATTGTAGTTGTAACAACCCAAAGACTTATCTATCAAGATATTGTCGGTTTTGACCTGGAGACTCATAATTTTTTTATGTTGGTGCAACTTCCCAATAGGTCACTCATCCAAGAATTGCTCTAGAATGGACATGCTTAACTACAGAGTTTCTTAATAAAATTTCAATTATTACACCATAAGGCGCCTCAATGTTTAAGAGTTTAGTTTTCTTTTACTTAAGGGGTTTTACAATAATCGGCAGACGACGATGGTAAAAAGGAACATAGTCGTCGGGCGACAGTGATTGGAAAAATCGTAGTCATAAGGCGATGGTGGTCGGAAGGACCATAGTCTATGGCTGATGGTGATCGGAAGGACCATAGTTGGGTGACAAAGGTCGAAAGGACTGTAGTCAGGCGATGGAGGTTGAAAGAATCGTAGATGGATAGAAAAGAAGGTCGGAAATATCATACTTGGGCGATGGTGGTCGGAAGGATCGTAATAAACGTTAATGGTCAAAAGAACCATGGTCAGGGAATGAAGGTTGAAAGGATCGTAGTCTGACAATAGAGGTTGAAAGGACTAAGTTCGGGTAATGGAGGTCAAAATGATCGTACTCAGGTGCCAGAGATCGAAAGGATCATAGTTGACGATGGTCAAAGGGACAGTAGTCGACGTGCGACGAAGGTCGGAAAGACTGTAGTTATGCGATAGTAGTTATAATGATCATAGTCCAGCGATAGTGGTGGGAAGGACCGTCGTCGATGAGTGATAGAGGTTTGACATTCCATAGTTGGGTGATGCTGCTTGGAATGACAGTAATTGGCGTATATGGTCGGAAGGACCATAGTCAGGCGATAAAGATTGAAAGGATTGTTGTCAAGCGATGGAGGTCGAAAGTACCGTAGTCAGGAAACGGTAGTAAAAAAGACCACAGTCAGTAATGGTCGAAGGGACCGTAGTTGGTGGGCGATGGAGGTCAGAATGATTGTAGTTGGGTAACTGTGGTAGGAAAGACCATAGTCGGGTGATTATGGTCGGTGGGACCATTGTCAGCAGGCAACATAGGTTAGAAAGATTATTATAGGGTGACAGTGGTATGAAAGATAATAGTTGGCGAGTGATGAAGGTCGAAAGTACCATAATTGGGCGACGGTTGTCGAAAGGACTGCGGCTGAGCAATGTTGGTCAGAATTATTGTAATCGACGTCGGTGATCAAAATGACCATAGTCGAGAGATGAAGGTTGAAAGGACCGAAGTCTGGAAATGGAGATCGAAAGGACTATACTTGGACGATGGTAGCTTGAGGGATCGTAGTCGGTAGGCGATAAAGGTCGAAAGCACCATAATTGGATGACAATGGTCGGAAGGATGATAGTTGGGCGATGGTCATCAGAAAGATCGTAATTGGCATCGGTGGTCAAAACTGTAAGTTGGGCGAGAGTGGTCAAAAGGACCATAGTCAGGCGATGGTTGGAGATTCAATATTACTTAGCCATTAGGTAGATGTCTGTAAATATTTGGTTATTAGGAAAAAATCTAACAATTACCAATGAATAGCTGTAAATCCAATGATGGTCAGTGGTTGAAGGCCTATAACGGTTGGTGGTCAAGAAATAGTTTGTGGTGCAAGATTGAGAAAGCAAGAGAGATCATTCATTTTCCTTCTCTTCCTCCTCCTTTTGTGAAAAATGAATGGTCTATTTATAATTTTTTTGGAGTTGCATGACTGGTAAATATGAAGAAGATCAAGGGCATATTGGGAGTGTTTCAATGGGAGGTTGATATTAGCTCCCTATATTATGGATCATTTATTAAGCATTTAAGTGTCGTAATGATGTCAGAATTTAATGATCATGGGCTCATTTGATTCGTCTCGTCAAGCCGTTTGATTCGACTATAAGCATGTCATATTTGTATATTATTTTATCATGTAATTAATATTCTGAAACTTCCAAATAGGCTTCAGGCCCTCGATTTGGACCCATTGATCGATTTTGGTGTCATTGGGTTTTTCTTTTTGAGATTTTCAGTTTGACTAGCTATAAGCTTACTCAAATCAGAGTTCAGATGGTCCCAATTTTAAATTTTTAAATTTATGATGCATATTTGCATCAAGATTCGCATCTGATCAAGATAATTGTTTAGTGACATATCAATAATAAACTTCCATAAATGATTAAAAAAACAAAATCAGTCAGATTATTTTACATAATGATCAATTATACAATAAAAAGGCTCTAATTACTTATTTACTTTAATTAAAAAAAGATATAATTTTTTAATTTGAATTAAATATTTAAAATAAATAATATTATATTAAAAAATTTATTTTCTTATACATATTTCTAACCTTTTTGTGGCAGAAAAAATATTAAAGAAAAGTTCATCTTATTTGCATGAAAAATTAGAATTTTCTTTTGAGAAATTAATTAAAAAAAAAAAGATAAATTCAACTAAAACAGTATAAAATAATCTAAGGAATGAGTAAACACAAAAAATAAATAAACATAAATAAATGAAAATAAATGAACGATGAGCAGTTCAATATAAGATAACGATAAACCAAATCAATTAAGGACGTAACCATATTGGTCAAAATATTAAATTAAAATGCAGTAAATTAACTGTTCAAAATTATTCAATTTAAAACAAATGAAATTGCTATTTCATATGAAATAATAGAAACAGACATAATATATATTTTTTAAAATAATATAAAATGGATAAGACTTGAAATGACCTTTTCCATTAAAGTTGTTTGGATTGGAATTATATTATTATTATTTTGAAAGGCATACTTGAAATTTTACCTTGCCGAGTGCTTTAGGAAATTCTTTTAAACAATGAATTCACATAGGTTAGAATCCTCTTGTTGGATAGTATTGATTCTAACTCAAGTTGCTAATCTGAAGGGATCTGTTAAAACCAAAATTTTCAGGTGGATCATACCTATCTGTGCTAACATATTTGTTTGATGAGCTTAGAACTTACTAATTAGAATGAGGAGTAGAGTGAATAAAGAGAGTAGAAAGTAGAGTAAGCTGGCATAATCATGCACTATCTCAATAAAAAATACCTATATAGAGAAAAGGTCAAAGGCCCAAAGTCAATAGATGAAAAATTCCAAATTGTTCTTCATTGCCATTATTTAAGGAGTTTTGAGAACTACGTACAAGAATGATTATAAAGAGAAAATAAAAAAATATGCCACGCAGAATACTCACATAATGCTACATGCTAATCTAAGACATGTGTTTCCACCTGAATGGTTGTAGGAGGGCAAACTCAACAGTTGGATGGCCTTAGGAGGGGCAAGTAAGCATAGGGCGAGTCTATGGGCAAGACTTGAGAGGAGATAGACTATAGCTGGCTAGTTTTCTGTAAGGTTGAAGAATGGAATAGGGAGCTTGAGGTCACTTTATATCGTGAAAGGAGAGCAATAGTGTTTACAAGGATGAACAGTCCTTGAGACTAGTAGTGGTAGCCAAATGGAGTGAGCCTTTGAGGTAGGCGTAGGCGCATTCCTATAGCTGAATCTGGCAAGCCCAAAAGAGGAGGAGGATCTGATTGAGATGAATAATGATATGTTTGCTTATTGAGGAACTTTTACATCGCCTGCATAGGGAAAAATCCCTGGTAGTTGTGGGTGAGTGATGCTTATCATTCTCCTTGTGTGAGTTCCTCTCTGGTCTTGTGCGAGTACTTTGAGGGGTTCTACTCTTGAGAGGTTACCCTTATCACGACTTGCTCCTACCTATCAAATTAAACATCTAAGAAGGCGATCATAGTTTACATTGATGCTCCTGAAAAATATGATAGTAAAGGGAGTTATAAAAATGTATATGCACTAATTCATTAAAAGATTTAGCATAGAGGGTTAATAATCTATCATATCAAACATCAGTCAACTATGTCTATTTAAACAAGTCACTCACTAACTCAGCAAGACACTTGTCAAGCCATGTGAGCCTTTATTGATTCATTGGGACACTCGTATGTTCATATGTGCAATCACTAAACCACTCAAGCCACTCATCAATCCATCCAAATAATTTTTAAGTCACTTGCATTTGTTAAAAAAATTCTTGAGCTTTCTTCAAATAACTAACACTCATTAAAACCCCAAAGAATTCATTAGGATGAACATATAATGGAGAATACAATTGTCAAGTCACCATTGCACCAGTTGAGATGCTCATAATTTCATTAATTCACTTTCTAAGTATCAGACACTAGTTCAATCACTAATGGAGTTGTTGAGGCACTAATGAAATTATTAAGTCACCTATAACTCACCATGCTAGTTGACTTGCTCGAGCATGATCATCGGCTCACACATTAGTAAAGTGCCCTACTAAGCCATTTTCACCAACCTACTCAATTATGCTTATCAACCTACTAACAAAAAAATCACTTACATGACAGAGAATTTTGTTACTAAAGCATTTTCCTAGTTACTTATGGTAATCCTTTAATTATCCATGAATTCAACTACTTTACCATGCATTTAGTTAGTCTATCACATATTTATTTACTTTCTAGTGAAGTTGTGAAGTCATAAGCAAAGTCAACCACACCCTCAACTATGCAACTAAAGCATTCTCCCACTTAATAATGCATACATCTACATGGTCATGCATTCAACGACATACATGCATGTTTTCAAATTCACTAGCACTACCAAAAAACAAGCCCTTTCGCAGCGGTTTTTTGCACCGGTTTTAAAACCGCTGCCAAAGCAGCTAATTTGAATATGTTTGCAGCGGTTAAAACCGATGCAAGTTGCATCGGTTAAAACCGCCGCCAAACTTATTTTTTGCAACGGTTATAACTGGTGCAATATTTTTACTCAATTTAACGCCGAACGAATCGGCCCAGCCCTAATTCACTTTCGAAAAAAACCCTTCCTCCTCCGCCGTGCTAGTGATTTCGAAAGAGTGCTCGATAGCCGTCGCAGCTCCTAAGGCGAATCCCGACCGGCGGCCTTTCGTGATCACGATAAGTCTCTTCACCTTCTTCCTCTTCTTCTTCTCATTCTTCTTCTTCATGTTGTTCTTCCTCTTCTTCTCATTCTTCTTCTCGTTTCTGCTTTTCAATTTTTTTTTTTTTTTTTTTTTGATTAGATTGAGGCCTTGCGAGTTCTCTTACTATGGATTTTATTTCTGATTTTGATGGAAAATGTCACTTTATTCTTGCTCGCAGTAGGGTTTTGCCTTCTATCATGTCTCAGCATTTGTTCTGGTTGCTTCTTCTTTTCTCCAATATGTAGATCTCTCTCTCTCTCTCTCTCATCATATTTCTTTTTCTATGGTTGCTTAAAAGATGACTTTGCAGTTTCCATCTCTTCCTATCAGAAAAAAAATCTGAACATGTGAGACTTTAATGTTCTATGGCTTTTTCTGTGTGCGGTGCATGAATTTAATTTTGTTACTTAGAGTTCTCTTGTTTATTATGCTCCAAGTAAATGTCTTTATTCATCTATTTACATTCACCAGTGATCTAATTTGGCTACTCAATCTATAACTTTGATACCTTGTGAAAGGGCATATGCTACTTTATGGACAACAAATTATCATATTAATATAAAAGGAAAAACAGGACAAATAACTGTAAATGCAATCAACTAATGCATAGGTCAATAATAAACCACAAATCAAAGAACCGTTATATTAGCTCAGAAGTCCAACATTATTTATCTAAATTTGTTCGGTTATTAAAATGCTGATTAGGAGTTAACCCAAAAAAGAGTCTCACCTAAAATTTAAAAGATAAAATCTTAATTTTTACTACACTTAGATTTATGGTCTATATAAAGCGTTTTGATTTGGACTATTTTTTAGATTATTTTTTCAAGTACAAAAATTAAAATTTTATATTAAAAAATTGACTTAAGAAGCAATAAGAAAAATAGTCCCATATAAAGCTTAAAGCTGCTTTGGCAGTAGGCTAAAGCTTGTCTTTTATTTAGCTCCAATAGTCTTTCCTGATTGAAGAAATAAGGGTATGGAGCCCTACAAGAAAAAGATGTTGGCTGAAGTTGAGGTATATATATTTCATTCTAAATTTATTTTTCTTTGAATTTTATAATATTAACTGTCTCACACTTTCAAATTCAGTCAAAATTTGAGTTTCCCGGTCATATGCGCCATTGGATACTTCAGTCACTTGGTGTTAAATGGCGTAATTATAAAACCACTTTAAAGGCTGAGCATTGGGACAGTAGACCAATTGAGGAAATTTTGGAGGATGTTCCAGCTGGAGTAGATCAAATGCAATGGTGTCAACTTGTTAACCAATGGTCAAAGCCAACAAACAAGGTAAATATTAATATTAAGCATTTTTTTAAAATGTTTTAAATTTAATTACTTAATATTATAACAGGAAAGGGCTGCAAAAAATTCTGCAAATGCCAAAAAGCAAACTTGTCCTCGCACAATGGGTCGTGTGAGCTCAGTTCGGATACAGAAGGAAACGGTATGAATTTAATTGTTCAATTATAACAATTAAATACTTCATTTACAAACTTATATTTTTTATTATAATTTTTTTGTAGTCTGTTAAGGATAGATTACAGTTATAGAAAATCAACAGATTGCGTAAAGATGGGACATGGTCATCTGAAGATGCTATGCAACGATGGGTAAATTTAAATAGTGATTATAAATTATTTTTTTATAATTAGTTTTTCAAATGATTTAATTATATGTTATTGTAATTTAAACACAAGCATGTAATCTTCTAGCCAAGGAAAGGTTGACACCTGAAGAAGGAAACATTGAAGCTAATGAGAGAGTTTTCAGCATAGTAATGGGTCCAGAACATTCAGGGCGAGTTCGTACACAAGGATTTGGTGTTACTCCGACTCGATACTTTCCTAAAAGTACAAATGAAGCAGGTGGTGGAAGTGCTAGTAACTTTGGTCAAATAGCAAGTCTACGAGAGGAGTTCAGTGCATTTCGTGATGAGATGCGACAAATTGTGCAACAGTTTCAAATGAATCAACCACCACATGGAGGATCTGAAATGGTATGAAAAAAATAATAATTTAATGTTAATTGTATATTTCTTGATTATTAATATCTCATTAATTTCATTTTATTTTCAGGGTGGCAATGACGGTTCATCCAATGCATGATAGTCTTCTGCAAGCTTAAATGGGATTTCATTACCTCCATGTTATCTTGTTCTGCTTGTCTTAACATTTCTAGCTGACATAAAGCTTATGGTTATTATCATGTCTTTTGTTGCAAGTTTTTCTTTTGCAGTCTGTAATGTTTGAACTCTGGATTTCCACTCTTCCTAAAGCAAGTCAGCTGGAGACTTAGTGACTTATATATGGATTGTGAATATTTTTGTGTTTCATCTTTCATCTAATGCTACGAATGTAAGTGATTTCATGAAGATATTTCTAGTTGTTATACAATTTTTTGTTTGTAAAGATCTGATTTTTTGGTAGTCCTAGCATTCGCAGGGTTCTGCGAGTATGTTGAAAGGTCATTTACTTGGATTGATCACCCATAAAAATTTCCTAAAAATGTGCAGTTTTCTGTGGCATTAAATCCTTTTATTGTTATATATTTTTTTTTTTCATTTTGTACATTAAGTTAGCTTATGCCCTTTAGGTGTTTTTAGCCTCAGTTGACTCCAACTATGTTGATTGCAATTGATGGCTTGGTGAATTAATAACTTGACTGGACAATTGCTACTCTTGTGTGGATGATTATTCTGTTTCAACATTTGTAAACTGTATCTTTTGATGGAAGTAAAATACGGGTTTTTTAAAAAAAAAATTCTGGAACTTTGTGGCGGTTTTAACCGCGACAAAGTTACAGAAATGTGGCGGTTAAACCCGCCACCTTACTGTAAGCATTTATTTTTCAAACATTCGTTGCGGTTATAACCGCTTCAAAACTGGACAATTGTCGCGGTTTAAACCGCTGGTATTATCCGCATTCACTATTCTACCCCGCCGGTCCTGAAACCGCTGCGGAATATCTTTGCAGCGCATTGAAATCATGGCAGACATCCAGCGGTTGTAAAACCGCTGCAAAGAAACATAGTGGCGGGTAAAACCGCCGGGAAAAGTCGAAAGATGTGCTGCGAAAGGCTAATTTTTTGGTAGTGTAGCAAAGTGGCTTACTTAGTCATTTGCACTCAATTACTCACCCACATGTTCTTCTAATCTTAAAAACTTTTCAATAAACTAGTGTTGATTAGACTTGGGATAGAGTTAAATTTAACCTAAACCTATATGAAGGGCCCAACTTTTCAAATTATATAATGCCAAAACATGCAACCATAAATTATACATTTTTCTTATAATATACATATGGCTTGCCTTATAATTTATCATATATATAATATTATCAACTAGATATTTATAATGAAATAAATCTCCATTGACTTGTCACACACTGCAATACATCATTTATATGAGCTTTGACATTGTACATGATTATATATTCTCACAAGCATTACCCCATATTCTTTTTAATCTCTTCTTAATTATAGTTTAATTTTATCACTATCATACCTACTATTGTTATGTATCAACACATGTATAAATCACGAATATAAATATCTAAAGTTAAGCATCATGAATCTTAAATCAATCTATTATGAACCTTAAGCCAAGAAAATAAAAAATGTAGATATTTGTTAGTATGGCCTCATCATGCCTAACACATAAATTTAGAAGATATGTAATTAGAATCTTACCTTGCCTTAGTAAACTAATCAAGATAAGGAAAATGATAAGAAAACAATTACTCTAGAATTCTCGCTAAGATTCATCTTATCTTAATATCAAATTTCTCTCTATATTCGATCTCCCTAATCAAAATTATCTTCTCTACTTTGATTGGCTCCCCTTTTTTCAACCACACTTAATACACTCCTTCAATCTCACTCGCTTTTTTATTATTACAAAAAAATATATCTTGTATGTTTAGTTTTATAATTATTCAACTTTTTCTCCCAATGATATATAGGGTAGACAACTACATATATCTCTGTTTGGGACTAAACTAGATCAATTTAAACCAATTTCACTTGGGCTAAAAATTCTTTTTTTTTTTCTTGTGTTAATGTACAATGAACATTCATATCCTACCAAACCCAAGAGCTAATGCCCACTTAGCTCCCCTCTCATAGTGCTTTGCTAAATCAATGAAATGAATGGGACCCCACTCTACACTCTTGTTCATAAATGATGGCATTAAAAGAAAACAATGATCACTAATGAGGTCCTATAAATTGCTTGAGAGAAGTTAAGGACAACAGTGAGCTATTTAGACCAAATTTTCTTTCACATCACATAGGGTAAATGAATCATTGTTTGAATTTTATTAGATGTAATGAGTGGTCACACTCGTTGCTTAGGAGTTCAAGTAAATTTCTTTAAGTTCTTGATGCATTTTTCACTATATACTAAAACATATAATCCCCATATTAATCATTGTTTTTAGGTATAGGATAATCAATATGAATGATTCCTTCAATGTTCATCGAACTAGAGAAAAAAATTATGAGAAATGTTAGCAATTAAGATATAGTAAATCACATCAACAAAAAAAAAATTATGATAACAATATAGGCTTTGTTTGTAACGGCTTTTTACTGTTTTTTAAAATAGTTTTTTAGTAGAAAAATTTATGGAACTAAAAATGTTTATACTGAAAAATGCTTTAGAAAACATTAAGAAAGTCGCCCAAAACGAAGCCATAGTTGCCTCCATGAACCAATAAAATCGATCAAGTCATTGACCGCTTTCAATTATTAGCATTATGGAACATCTTCTATAAATAAATTTGGGATGTCTTTAGTCATAACAACGTGAACATCATGAAGAGCTAGAGAAAAAAATTGTCCAAATCTATAATTAGTCAATGAACTTTTATTTTATAAAAATAACATAAAATAAACTCAATCTTTATGAGTTCCATCATAAGTTTCTTACTTCTATGTTCTAGGATTAAAAAAAAGTGAACATATTCCTATCTAAATTTATTATTATTTTTCATCTAGAACAGTCAAACGGGCCCTCCTCCAAGCCTTGTCTGTTGCCGTCTCTGATATTTAATTAATACCAACACAGCAACCTAAAGAATTCGTCAACTCTTAGCTTAGTTTTCTGAGACCTTCCCTTCAGTATGTTGATGGTGTTCGGTCTATAGGAAACAGCCTGCAAAGTTCATTCCTTGAGACAAGCTGATTACTCTTTTGTGCTTTTTGGTTTACATGTCTGACACTGCCATTTTGCCTGCTTGAGAGAAAAGGCAAAACACAGCTCTTTTTGTTTGTTAGTTGGGAGCTTAGGCTATCAACTAAAATTTTTTGAATTTCAGTATTGTATATAAGATGTGTATGTGAATTGTCTTAATTGATCTTAATGTTTTTTTAAAAAAATGACAAAAATATTGTCATCCAAAATTTTATTGTTTACATAGGATAATATATGCAAAATTATTGTTTTTTTTTATTGTTTTAATAGATTTTTCTTTTTGATGCGGAGTTTATTAAGGGAAGCCTTCTCAAAAATTTGAGAAACATTGTTATATTTCTCTCTATTTTTATTGTGTCCTCCCATCTGACGTAGAGATGCGTCCTCCCAACGCCAAAAAATTTGGTTTTTGCTCGGTATTGCTAGATATTATTTGGTAATAACGAGGAATATCATCATGTGAAGACCAATACCGAGTTATACCGAGCAATACCGAGCACATACCGAGTTTTCTCTAGGAAAAACTATGTATTTTTTTGTATTGCTCGGTATTGGTCTTCACATGATGATATTCCTCGTTATTGTTTGGTATTGCTCGGTATTTGCTTGGCATTTCTCATTTTTTAGCGCGATTTTAGCTCTGGGAGGACGCATCTCTACGTCAGGTGGGAGGACGCAATAAAAATTCCTGGATTAGTTTGAATGCTTTGCTTTTAAGATTGCATCCATAATTTCTATTTGGCCGTTTTTTTTTCACCATTTAAAAAAAAAGTACTAAAAAGTTACTTTCTACAATAGCTTCAGAAAGTTATATTGTCTACAATAACTTTTTAAAGTAGCAAGAAAGCTATCATAAAAGAAACCTTAGACTTAGGCATAGGCAGATCGCCCACCCTCAAAATATTTTTTTTTTTTTATATTTAGAGGGGATATTTTAGATTTTTTTTAGTATTTTGGGCATTTTTCCCCCCTAAAAAATATTTTTTGTCATAATTTTATCAATCATAAGCATCTTTGCCCATCCCCCACAAAAAAAATTTTTTTTTTGCCTATCCTGAAAAAAGAAGCTAGATCCGCTACTGTACTTAGGTTTCGTTTGGTAATAGAAAAGCCATCCCAAACGAAGCCTTTAGTGCTTCTTAAAGTAACTTTTTAGTATAAAAACTTAAATTTTATACTAAAAAGCTGCTTTAAGAAGCATTAAAAAAATGTCCCAAATGAAGCCTCAACAACTGTTTGATTTGAAGGAATTGAGGAAATTTTAAAGAAATTTTACTTCTTGTTCGTGTTAACTGTTTTGTGAACTAAAGAGCACCTTCCTTTATAATTTTTTATTCAACTTTAATGAAAAATAAAAAGAAAAATTTATTAGTCATTCTTGCGGTTACCTAAGTATGCATGCATGATTTTTACAAAAAAAATAAATCTGATTTATTTTCATGAAATAAAAAATGAAATATACATGACATTGTAGCATATTTTTATCCTTCGAGAATAGTGGCCATAATATATAGGCACCTCATAATTTTGTCTGAGCTTATGTGAGTTGAACTTCTTGAACCTTCACTCCTCTTTTGAAGTGTAGAATTGAAGCAGTAATAATAAGACATTTCCACTTCACATTTAAAATGCTTATGACATTTAGCATTTGTATGTAGCTCATTTTGGTCGCTACCAATCAAGAGGTCTTCGGTTCAAGTCTTGTATATACATGTGCTAGTTTGTCTTAATTAACATAAATGCCCAAAAAAAAAAATATTTTTTGCATTTATTGTAGGATAAATATTTATGTAAAATAGAATATCAAATTTATAAATTTGCCTCCAATCTCTTAAAGTATCTTATTAAAAATGTATTAAGTTGGTTTCATCATCTTGTCTTGTCCTTTTAACCTATCCTTTCCTAGATGTACCAACACAATATCTTTTTTTTTTTGTGACGAGGAAGCACTGTCCTTAGGCCAGTGTAAACCCCGGTCGACCTAGTATGCAACCCACACTAATTTACACGGGCCAACACTTAAGGCTTTCACTGCTTGCTAGGGAATTCGAACCAGGGACCTGAGCTTTGCCCAGCCGGCTCTTCACCACCAAGACAAACAGTGCCTACATAATATCTTCATCCAAGAAAGAATAGTTGATTTTATAATTATCATGTTATAAAAAGCTCACATTGATATGTTGGTTGGGACTTAGGCTACCAACTAAGAGGTCTTGATTTCGAGTCTTATGTATGTGATGTGTGTGTGAGTCTTCCTTAAGTAGCCTAAATATCCTAAAAAAAATTATCATGTTAGTCACTTGTGGTTATATTTTATACTCTTGTAATCTTTTAGGGATCTTGCTTTCATGTTTTGAGAATTCAACATTGAGGAGAACTACTTTAGGAGAAATTGGTAATGTTATATGCTTTATTAATTAAAAATAACTACTAAAGTAGTTGTATCATTTAATTATTTTATGAGGAATCATACCCATTGGTAGGGCTGTCAATATTTGACACGACACGAAAATCCGACTTGACCCTACCCGAAAAATCCGGGTTGGCTAAACCCGTTTGAAAAACGGGTCGAGTTCGGGTTGACCCGACGGGTTGCCGGGAGTTCGCGCACCTGGCCAGCCTCACACCTGCCGCCCGCGCACCCCTGCGCCCGCGCGCCTGCTCGCGTCCAATGCACCCGCCTCCCCAGCCAGCGCGTGTCCGCTCTTGACCGCGACCCGTCCGCGCTGTGGCGCTGGTCTCCTTCCCGTGTCGGGTCGGGTCAACCCGGCAACCCGCCGGGTCTGATCCGGGTCGGATTTCCGACCCGTTTATCTACCTGGGTCGGCTTAGGGTCAACCCGTTTGAACCCGGGTCAATTCGGGTTCGACCCGAACCCGACCCGTGACTCGAACTTGACACCCCTACCCATTGGCAACTTTGAATTTTCCTAATTTCAATTGCTGATTATATTTTCCGCTCTCACAATTAATATGTAAGAAATTTGCTTTGATGCTAATTAAAGTGATCCTTAAATGAAATAAAAGGTTATTAATGAACCTTCATGTTAACCCTAAAAGGTGAGATTTATACAAATACACTAAAGATAATAAATTATGGTTGACCTTGATTCTTGGAGCATTAATAGTGTTAGATTCAAGGTTAAGGAATTCTTTGTCAAACATATAGTCAGGTAAGTAATTCACAACAAGACAAAAATATAAGCATATGTAAAGATTGTACCAATTAGATTGAGCGGGTCAAGTATTCCTAATCAACAATTCAATCATCTAAATTATAACTGTCACGACCCAACCCGATCGGAATGAATCCCTTCGCATCGGACCACGACAAAAATAACTTATCCAGGATCTAACTTTGAAATTTGCTTCAGACTTTCTTCCAAATAGCAAACATACAAAAACACAGAGCTACTATAAACATCCAAATATACAGAACAATTCATCCATATTTTCTTCTTTCATCAAAAGAATCATGTACAATACAGTGCATGGCTACAAACAGAAAGAACAGAACAGAAAAGTCATGACTGTACAAAATCAAAAGTACAAAATACCTAATCTCAGATCAGACACAGAACGGCTAGTCCAAGACCTCCTTCCCTTTCCCAGAACCTGAAAACCACACAGATAACAAGAATGAGCTAACAGCTCAGCAAGACTACACCAACCAATCAAAATCTCCAGAAACACACAACCAAAATACATCAGAAGAGTAGCCGTATAGAATTCAGATAAGCGTATAAGCAGACAGAATACAGATACAGAAGAACTGAATTCATATAGCAGAATATTCAAATCAGAATCATCTTCAAATTACAGAACATACAGAATCGTACGGATCCGTGCAAATCATAAGCACATGGTCAAATCGGATAAAATCATATAATACATATTTCACATATCAGATCCCCGGACCCTGACAGAATCTCTACAGATTCTGGCCCCTTATGCCTCCCTTCCCTGACACATACAGAATCTCAATGGATTTTGACCCCTTATGCCTCCCTTCCCTGACACAGACAGAATTTCAACGGATTCTGGCCCCTTATGTCTCCCTTTGTGCTTAAAGCACCAGAACAGAACAGATATACAGAATTTTCAGAACAGAACTTGTTTTCAGATTTCCCGAACCCAGACAACGGAATCACAAAGGATTCCAGCCCCTTATAACTCCCTTCTGATATTACAGCACATCAAAGCATTCAAATCAGAAAAATTGAATATTTCAGAAAATTCGTCAGCGGCATAACGGTATTATACGGAATTTCCACAAAATTCACAAATTCAGAATTTTATCAAATTATCACAGAATATACACATCAACATTATAAGACTTTCATTGTACTGAAGCAACATTTTTCAACATCCAGATAATTCGTAATTCGATTAAAACATTGCAGAATTCAAAATACCTTGTAAAAATCTTTCAGAAAATACTCAAAACGTGCAAAAACATCATCTCAGAAACATACCAAAAGTTACGCGGTAAAAGTTTTACCGGTGCAAAGTTGTACCAGTTTTTCGCTAACGGAAAATGAATTTGAAATAGAAAATCCGTCAAAAATCATATTTCTGAAAATTGAGAAAGGCATAATGTGCCTTTCCTCGATTCGGTCAACTTTTCCAACTACAGTGATGGACGAAAACGGGTCGAAGTCGCTCAAAAATCCACTTTTCTTCCTCTTTCTTCGTTTTTCTCTCTCCTCAACTTTCTCTCTCTTCAAAAATGACACTATTCAGATATTTATCAAGCAGTATCGTCCAGGACGATGTCCGATCGTCCCGTGACGACCTTCTCTGGACTTAAAACGTCCATACGAAAATAAATTTCAATTTCTTCGTCCCTAGACGATGCTCTCTGTTCGGTTCGTCCCGACGGTTCGTCTCGACAGTTCCAGGTTTGTCTAGACGAACATGCATATTTTCTCTGTTCGTACTGGCAGTTCGTCCGTACTAACCATATAGATTTTCAACATTTCTTCAGTTCTTCCAGACGGTTCGTCTCGTACTAACAGCACAAATTTTTTTTTTTTCAAACTTAAATTGAAAATTTAAGGGTTTCACAATAACTCTATAGGACAATAAAATTAAAAAAAGAAAAAGTTAATTAAGGTTTTGCATAAGCAAAACAAAAGCTAATTAAGGTTTATAATTTAAGTAACTCTATTCAATTTATTGGATTCAAAGATGTCATATGAGTGGAGAAGTGTTAATTCCTACTTTTAGAATAAAGGTGATGCACATGAGTCTACAAATTATAGATGAATTAAGTTAATGTATCATATTATAAAACTATGGGAGAGAGTTATTGAGCATAGCTTATGATGTGATATTAATGTTTCTCAAAATCAATTTGGATTCATGTTGGGTAGGTCTACTATGGAAGTTATTCATTTATTGAGAGGTTTGATAGAGAAGTATAGAGAGCATAAGGAGGATCTACATATGATACTTATTAATTTAGAGAAAGCATACGATAAAGTTTTAAGAAAAGTGCTCTGAAGAGTTCTAGAAAATAAAGGAGATAATAATATGCTTATATTCAAGTCATTAAGGATATTCCTTGCAAGAGTTATGGCTTGTGTTCAAACACAAAATGGTTTGACCAAGTATTTTTTTATTGCTGTTGGCAAGTTTGAATTTTCTCAATTATTTTCATAACTTTGCTAGTCATCAAAAACCTATATATCATAGTAATTTTTGGTATTAATTTTCTCATTGTGTTCTCAAAACTTTTTTGTTCTCAAAGTTATACTGCTCCAGAATCTAATTTGGAAAATTTTTTTTTTATCTTTTATTATATTAGATAAAAACTAGAGCTATTTATTTTTTTTATCAATTTAAATATCAACAAAAACAAAACTATCAATTAAAACATTAATATATACATCTATATTCATTTCTCCAAAATCATATATAATACTCATGAATCATACAAATGTAATATATCATTTCAGTCATAAGTACAAAATAATAACTATAGATAAAAAGAAATGACTAATAGTAAACTGGAGAAACCTAATCAACCTAACATTACCAATTTTATATCCTATCTTAAAATTATTTAAACCATATATAATGAGCTAAATAGTCCACCAGGTTATTAAATCCTATAACTAAATCAAAGCATGATAAAAAAGTAGTTTACATGTCTAATCAGTTCAATATTAGTAATAATAATATGATCATTAATCAATGCAAAAAAAGTAAAACTCACAAACAGTAATGATATAGTGGTAAATAATAAAATAGTATGGTACGAGAAATAATAAAGCAATATTGTGTAAAAACCAGTAAACTAGTACATGTGTCGAAAAAAACCAACGGAGTTGTCTTTCATGTACTATCAATTAGTTACAATCAGTAAAGTAATAGTATAGATCGGTTAAACCAAAGTATTGACAATGATAATCGTAACTCATATCAATGTAGTAAACCAAAAAATAATAATATCATTGCAGTAAACTAATAATAGTAATCATATTGCATAACAATATCAGTGCAATATAATAATCACATGCTTAGTAAGTCATATAATCAGGCAATCAATAAATAATATAGTGAATCAATAATAATAGCATCAACAGTAATAGCATACCAAAAGTAGTATCAATATCAGTATTAGTGACAATATCGGTGTAGTACAATAAATCAGTAAATGGTTAAATCCGTAATAGTATCGATATATGTATGTATCAGTAAACTCGCAACTATAACAGTAAAGCTGTACAGTGATAATAAATCAGTAAATAGTAACAGTAAAGCGATAAAATCATATAATTATAATAATGAATCAATAATATGTATTTTAGTAGTCATACTAAACAATTAAGAAGCCATGGATTAAGCTGTGTATTCCAGTATCAATAATCCATAGACAATAATCGTTAGCCTAGTAAATAGAGTCGTTACTCTTTTATCCGTCGGCACAATATTAAATTATTATAACTCCCAATCAATATCATGTGAATCAACTGAGGATAACATCAAATCAAATATTTAAAGGAAAGTCTGTCAGCCCACCATTATGTATAGGTCAATTAATCTCCAACAAATGCCAGTGAAATCAACATTTTACTTATTTTTCACATATATTAATATCATTTTTTTTTAATAGTAGCTAGCAATGACTAGCTATTACTCAACTAAATGTCTATGTTCATCAAAAAAATTGTATTAATAGTATGCTAACATAAAAATACTTCTATTTAGAAAAAATCATACAAAATTTAGTAACTTCTATTTTATGTAATAAAATTCAGAAATATTATAATTAAAATCTCCAAAACAATAAGTATAATATCGTACAAAAAAATTATGTAGTATGAGTTCAATAAATCCAGGGGAAATGTAATAAAATCAGTTCTTGAGAGAATCAAACGGTTGAAATCAAATTTTTTGAAAACAAAAGTATGATGAGAGTCACCTACCACAATTTGAGCAAGGTCCACAAAAACGATGAGGAGATCGATCCAACAGCAAAAATAGGCTTTTTTTTCTCTCTCTCTCTCTCTCTCTCTCATTTTTCCTTCCCTTCATCCTCTTCCTTCTTCGGAGACATGACACTAAAATTCAGATTTTTCATTTAAAAAAAATGATTTCAAAATTTCGTTTTATCACAGTAATATCTATAAAAAGTTGTTATTCAACCCATTTTAATAAGAGGAAAAAAAATCTATTATGCCTACAACAATTTTTTAAAAGAATAAAATATTTTTTCACAAAAGTTATATAATTATATTACTTTCATAACAATTGCAGCTTCTCCAAATGAATCTAATATTGCCCCCAAAATGCTCTTTCTCTAACAAAACAAATACTTTTTATTCTAAATAAAAAATAATGCTGAAAATTTCCAATCAAAAACTGATTTTAAGGTATTCTTATTTAACAATTGTTTACCTTTGGAAATCGCCATAACTGTCCCCCTCTAACTTTACAGCAAGATCTATGGCCTCCTTTGATATTATTAATATCGATCCAATCTCTTCAACTAAAAAAAAATTGAAAAGACCATTCGCTTTGTCTTGTAAGCCCTCTCGTCTTGCTGATGGGCATCAATCGGTCGACTCTTTAGGAAGCAACGCCTGTAAAGTTCGTTGGCTGAGACAAAGCTATATTATTAGCTACCATTTTGCCTCCGTATTTTGAAGCAATACCGTACGTCCTCTCTTGCTGTACTTCTCTCGGCATGGCCTGGGCTTTCAAGAATTTTTATTGTGTCCTCCCACCTGACGTAGAGATACGTCTTCTCATAGCTAAAATTGCGCTAAAAAACGAGAAATACCAAGCAATACCAAACAATAACGATGAATATCATCATGTGAAGACCAATACCGACTTATACCGAGCAATACCGAGCAATACAAAAAAATACCTAGTTTTTCCTAGGAAAAACTAGGTATTTTTTTGTATTGCTCGGTATTGCTCGGTATAACTCGGTATTGGTCTTCACATGATGATATTCCTCGTTATTATCAAATAATACGTAGCAATACCGAGCAAAAACCGAGTTTTTTGGTGGTGGGAGGACGTATCTCTACGTCAGGTGGGAGGACGCAATAAAAATTCGGCTTCCAGAGGGTGAGCATGCATGCAAGGTAAAGGAGAAGAATAAAAGGAATGTAAAATGCTTACGTTCTCATAGGTGGATTATTCTGATAAGAATATTTCCGCTTGCAAGAAATTATATGAAGATATGATAATTATTGTGTTTTGGAATATTATAAAGATTTTGTACAGATAAGCATACAATGCATATGACATGCATATATTTTTGTCAAATAAAAATTTATATAAGGTTTCATTTGGACAGTTTTCTTGTTATTTTGTAAAGTAGTTTTTAAGTATAAAATTTTTTTAAATTAAAAAATTTTATATTGAAAATTTGCTTTTAAAAATAATAAAAAAGTCATCTGGAACGAAGCCTAAATTTCAAAGACTAGTTGAAATATTTTTCATTATTTTTAATTATAAATTGTGCACTGCTGTTCTCCTTAGAAATTGGAGAAAAGATAGGCATGTTGTAAATGACATAAATTGTGATGAATGGTAGTTGCGGTTGCACCGCAACAGATGAATGATGTTTAAAGGTGCCGATGTGGATGGCTTGATCGTTGGGATGATAAGTTGCTTGAAAGAGGGGAGGAGATCAAAGGACTTGCTGTCAGCAGATGGCTCGATATGAAAATTCGATCCGATTCCGACCCAAAAAATATGAGTTCGGGTCAACCAAATAACAAACGATAAACACGAATTAACTCGTGCCTAATCCCCTCTCTCGCTGCTCTCGCACCGCGCGCACAAGTCACGCGACATGCACCCATGTTATCCGCCCTCGCCCGCAGTCTCGTGCATAGCGCACTTGCCCCAATCGCCCGCTCGCCCCAGTCGTGCTCGCGCACCCGCACACAGACCACCCTTGCCTGCTCACGTAGGCCCACAGGCTCACACCCATCGAGCACTCGTCGCGCTTTTTCCCTTTCAGCTATTCAAATATGTGCTCTCGCATTGTCTCACCAGTCTACCCTCCCCCTCAGTTTAGTCGCACAAGCACAAATCGCCCTCCCGCTTGCAGCACACGTTCTCGCAACATCAAGTCCACAATTCAAGTCCGATTCAGGTCTGAATTTCTAACCCGTTTATAAATCGAGCGTGTTCGGGTCAGTTGATTGGACTTGGGTCAATTTTGCCTTGGACATGAACCCGACCCGAATATTCATTTTGACGCCCCTACTTGAGATGGAACTAAGGGACTTAGAATTGATGGGATATTGGAGGTGCTTTGTACAATTCTTTTTTGTTGGTAAAATAATTAAATATTTACTATAGGCTATCTTAAAGTTTAGCCCTTTTAAAGTGATTTTATTGAGATTTTATACTATGAATGGATATAACATAGAATATGAGTTAATTATAAGTAGAGACCGAATTTCATATTTCAAATTTTATGATTGACTAACATAAAATTATTAAAAATAATTATAAAATTTGACTATGGTCATCAATCAAGACCGATAAGATTCACTTCTTTATAAATAGCTAGGATTCTCTTCTTCATATGAAGTTCATTTGGTCTCCTCAGAATAGATTGTCACTCATATTATGAATTTTTATGTTTACTTGATAATTATTTAAATTACTTTCGATGAACATTGATAGTCTTGTAAGCAGTTATTTGTGCTTCTATTAAGTGAATAAAATTAATATAAGAATAGACTTTCTCTCACATTAATGAGAAATTAAAAAAAAAAAAAATCAACTTAAAGACCCTCCAAGAGATTCGTCTCATATGAACTCCATATCTACTCTTAGATTGAATATATTTCTTAAGAGTCTCGCCCTCATTTTAGCAAATTCCAAAAATGTGGGAGGAGTTATTAATGATTCTCGCGTTGATGATGAATTATTTATTAAAACAATATGCTAGATCAACAAAACTATGAATAACTCTACCAATGAGAGAGTAAAATGATGTTTGAGCTTATCACTTAAGAGTTACATACGAAAAAGCCCTAACAAAAGACAACATCAAACACTTTCTAAAAGTAAATGGTGATCGATCTTATAGTGGTCAATATGCTTTTAAGGGTTAGAAGTTTCATCATATGAATCAATTGCTTGTAACTTAAAACCTATTAGAAGAGGATGCTGGAAAATTATATTAATTAAAGGTGAAAAAGCTTAAAAGTTATGGTGAGGGATAAGCTGGTTCCATTCCCTCAAATAGAATTCCTCTTAAACAAGGTGTATTAACTCATCTCTTATACCATCACAAATGATGTAAATAAGGTGATGTTAATTTGTAACAAACTAAATAAATCTATGGTGGTTAAGAGAGATTATAATGTATTAGCTTGAACAAAGATCTAGTACACACAATATATATATATATATATATATATATATATATATATATATATATATATATATATATATATATATATATATATATATATATATATATATATATATATATATATATATATATATATATATATATATATATATATATATCAAATTTATTTTTATGGAAAATAAAAAAATGAGAAAAATCATAATATTTGGTCCAGTTGTAATGATTCACTATACAATTATAGATACAAGAATTTGCTATCCACTATTAAAGAAGATGAGAATACAAAATTGAGAATAATTGTCTAATTCCCATTGTAAGGTTTACAAAACTCGTGTCCACAAATAAATAGTTGAAAGTTCAAAAACAAAATTGGATGTTAGTAAATAAGCTGCAATAGTCGAATGAAGTTTGGTGATGGTGGCAATAATTGCTAGTAATAGTAATTAATGGTGATTGTTGAAAAATATAATAGAATTTTTTTAGCTCTCTCACCTTTTGTACCCCCTCACATAGAAAATGAGGTCCTATTTATAGTCATTTTTGAGAGGGGCATTTTTTTATAAATTTAAAAATAATAAAAAATGCCCCATCAAATGGTCCACATTGATCCTTTTGATCGTGTATGTTTTATTAATATTATAGTGTCATAATGTTGTTAAAATTGAATAATTTTAGGATGTAAGATTCTTCTCATTAAGCTACTTGATTTGACTATAAGCACATAAGATTTGGAGGTCATTATATTCTTCAATTAAAATTAAAAAAGTATATATATCTAAATATGTTTTAAGACTTAATTTGAAGTCATTTAGAGTCAAATAATATCACTTGTGTTATAGATAGGTTGATCTCATTAAGATTGATACGTCGTCATGAAATTATTTGATCATGCACGAATCTCGGCGCAAAAATCAAGTTGGAAACCTCATAAATTAAATTCGGGAGCATTTGAACTCCGATTTCAACGAGCTTATACTTAGACTGAGCATCTCAGAAATACGAACCCAATGACACCAAATTCAACTAGATCCAAGCCCAAATGAGCCCAAATCAAGCACCTAGCCTAAAGTGCTATTGGAAAGCTTGTACCACAATTTGAGTTACCAAACGTTATCCGATTTTAACAAGCTTATAGTCGAATTGAGCGGCTCAACGAGACAAATCCAACGAGCCCAAGATCTCCAAATTCCAACATCACTAAGGCCTTCAAATGTCCAACAAATGGTGCACGATTGAAGGGTTCAATATCGGCCGTCCATTCAACCACTCCCTATTCGCCCCTGATCTCACGCCTATTTACATGCTATGCCACTCCAGAAAAACTATAAATAGAGCCCTCATTCTTCACAAAGGGGACTCAAGTGAGAAGAGAGAGAAGAGGAGAAGAGAAGGAGGAGAATCAGCTCCTCCTCGACCACCGTCGGAGTTCTTTCCGCCGTCTGAATTCGACGGAATTCTGCCGGATTTTCGGGAGACGTCGGAATTCTGCAAAACTTTGTAACTTTGTTTCAATTTAGAAGAAACTGATTGTAATATGATCGTCCTGACTTGTGGGATGAATCAACTTCTGTACTTCAAATGAACACTAGTGGAATTACTTCAACTGGGCGTGGCCCCATGGTTTTTTCCCTATTTCGGGTTTTCCACGTAAAAATCATGGTGTTGATTTTTTCCTTTCATGTTTGTGTGTGCTGAATATTCGTACAAAGCTTGGACGTAAAATTACCAACTCTACCGCCGCGTATATTCTAGCCCGCAACAAAGATACTTACTTTGACTGTAAATTTCTTAAAATTATAATTTGAATGTTATTGAATTAATTTTAAAAAAGATTTAATTCAAATATTCCTTTGAGAATTATGTTAATCAAGTGAACCTTTTGGAGATGCACCAATATTAATAGAAATTTCTAGAATCAATCATCTCAGGTTGCAAAAGAATAAACTCAATAAGGGAGGCGATCATAGGCGGATCCCCATATTAGTGAGGGGGGCAAATGCCCACCCTCAAAAAAAAAAAAAAATTAAATTTTAGAGGGTATATTTTAGAATATTTTAAGTATTTTGCCCTCTCTGAAAAAAAAAAATTTTACCCTAATTTTATCAATTCTAATCAGTCTTTGCCTATCCCCTGCCAAAAAATTTTTTTTGCCCACCCTGAAAAAAGAAGCTGGATCAGCCCCTGAAGGCGATCACCCAAAAGATAGAGATCTTCAAGATTTAAAACTGATCCAATGAACAGACATGAGCGAAAAGATCCCTACAAAAAGAAGAACCTGCAAAAACAGGAAACCAGAAGGAACATAAACAAAGAACACTACAAGAAATGGAGCAAAAAGGATATCCTGGACCATCCTAGCACATCAGCGGAGGCTGGAGGAGCCCAATTAATATAACTAACCACAAAATGAGGAAGGAGATCAACATACCCCTAAATACAACCTGATCAGAACAAGGAAATAGAAGCAGCTGCAGCACACTAAAAATAAAAGACAAAAACCAAGAAAAAATTAACACAAAACAGAGCTCCCAAAACCAACCAACCAAGAAGACCCAGTAGAAAAGTCCACAACAATATAAACAGATAAGCAACAAAAATAAAACCTAGGAAAAAAGACATTTATATAAGATAAAATTAATAAAGTAAAATATTTTGCTTTCGAGGAAGGAGTATGAAATGAATAAATAAAAGATCAAATGAAAATTTTATTAAGATTTGTGGCTAAAATTGGATTTATGACACTACATGAAAATCATCAATTACCGGCGGCCGACTTTTCCGACGGCATTCCGTCGGCTTTCCGGTGGCTTAAATTTCAGAAAAAATTACGACGGTTTTCCGACGACTTACCGGAGTTTTACGACGGTTTTGTTTCCGGCGGCTCTTCCATGAAGGGTGATTTTTTTTTTTTGTAATATTCATGTTGAAGATTGAAATGCATTAAATTAAAAAAATTGTGAATTTCTTAAGTTTATTTATCAATAATTGCCTTTTGCATATTATATTTATAATTTGGCGTATAATCTCAGTTATTATTAGCATTTATGATCCAACTTTTGTTATTTTAGAAGAAATTAAAGAAGAAAATTTATCAAGTCAAAGAATTGTAGTTGAGGGAATTTATGATATGCTGATGTCGCTTGACTTTATTTTCACTATGGATCTTATGATTCAGTTTTTAGATATTATAAATGTTGTTTGTCAAGCATAGCAAAAAAGTCACTAAACATACTAAATGCAATGTATTTAGTATCAATAATCAAACATTTTCTATAAAAATGAAGATGAAATTTTTTGTTCCAAATTGTATACTCATGATTGCCTTCTTAGGTGTTGTTTCAAGTAGAGCGACCAGGTCCTGACGGGGCACCCCCTCTCAATAGTATATCCCTTATAAGACTCACCCAGGACTAGTAGATAAACTCGTCAAAGGAGAACAATGGGCATTACTCACCTAAGAGAACAATGGGCATTACTCGCCCACCTCCACCAAGAAGCTCAGGCGACTAAGAATTTCATCATAGATTGACACTCAACACAATCAAGAACCATTACTTCCGAGCTGACCATACTCAGTTACAAAAAATTAAGATCCTACCTCATAGATCCTATACACCACTTAGCCACAACTATTATGCTCCAACCCATATACTCTTCATCCCCACCAACACATCTACACATTTTTTTCATGATAAGGTAACATCGAGCTTCCTACGACAATCGCTATGCTGACTAGAAGATTGGTTAGCAATAGGTCTATCTTCTCTCAAGACTTACTCAAAAACTCGCCCTACACCTACTCGCCCCTCTCGAGCTCTCCAAATGATATATAGCTCGTCCAATTGTTAAGTCCACCCTCCTCCAATCAATTATGAGGCGAACCGTGTCCTAGATTAACGCTAGCATTGTACATATGTTCGTTATAGCATGCATTTTTACTGTTCTCTGTATAGCCTTTTATGTAGCCCCTAAAATCTTATAAATATAGAGTTGTGGGGTACAGTTAAGAGACTTTCTCTTGACTTCTACTTATCTTTTTTTCTATTGAGATAGTAGAGATTCTACCAGTTTACTATCTCGTCATTCATAATCTCTTTATTCTCTCTACTCTCCATTCTCACTAACAAATTCTCAACTCACTTAGTTGATCTGCTAGTAAAGCCATGCACTACTCATCAGAAAAATTTGAATGGTGAAGTTATCTTATAAAAGTGAGATATACATACTCTATACATAAATGCTTTTTTTCGTCGAGGCCGATCATGCTTTCATCATAAAATAATATTTTAAAAATAATACAAAATTATAAAATTTATATTTTTGTAGACCCTTTAAATACACAATTGCAAAAAATGCACGGATTTAAAGAACATGTCATAGAACTTAATTATTGATTTAGAATATTGGTAAAGATGGGAAACAAGGTTGGATATCGTCTTGTTGATCAATTGATTTAATTGGTCTTAACTCGTACTATTTCGATTGCAATATCTGAAGATCTATTTTTAATAATATAAAATTATTAGATTATAAAATTAGAGAAAATATTAATTTCTTGCAAGTTCATTAATAACATATTTTGTGAAGGATATTATTATTAGTTTTAAATCAAATTCAGAAGAAGTTGATTTTAATACAATGAATAAGTATTGAGCAGTATTTAATATGTCTAAGGCTTCGTTTGGGACGGTTTATTGCTTTGTAAAACGGAGTTTTAGTACAAAATTTACAAAATTTTTTATTTTTGTACTAAAACTCCGTTTTAAAAAGCAATAAAAAAACCGTCCCAAACGAAGCCTAAATCATGATTTTCTTTTGAGATCACTGAAAATATATACTTAGAGATATTCTACAGAATTTTGAGATAAAATTAATAGTTCAATATTTTAATAAAATAAAGAAGGATTAAGAATAGTTTAATATGTCAGGGGTGTCTAAACTGGTCATCAGTTTGGGTTCAAATTCAACCCTAACTTGACCCACTCTTAGCTGAACCGACCCGACCCAAACCCGACCAGACTATAGAAAGGAGTCAGGAATCTAATCCCGAATCAGACTTGATTCAGGTTCAAATCAATCGGAAATGACCCACAAACTCATTTTGCTCTCAATTTTTGCCATTTTTTTACTTTAGATTTATTTAAGATTTTAAGTAATTTAATTAAGAATATTAAATGCGAAAATGAACATAGATGACAAATTATTGGCAAAATACTAACAATAATTTTCAAATTGCAAATTACATATTACATATTAACAAATATTTATTAGCCTGTTGATTGTATTACATATGTATCACATATAGTATTTTGTTACGAATTACAGCTAGTCTTTTTAATTTGCTCTTAAGCCCATATCTTTTTAACATATTAAGCCCATGTATTATGTAATAGATGTATTCTTATAAGTTATAACAGGTAGTATTTTGTTACGTATTACGTGTTACATATTAACAAATTACAAATTAGCATTACATATTAACATATTACATACAAACAATAAAAATAGATAATATCTAGCTGTAAAAAGAAATGGGCTTAATATATTAATATGCTCTTAATATGTAACACATTCTCATTAACAAAATTCTAATAATAATAGCCAAGTTATGAATTATACATAAACATATATAAGAAATGGAATCAGATTCGGGTTTATAGGTGAACTTGACCTGATTCTAAAAACGGGTCGGATTTCTGAACCCGAATCTGACTAGTATTTAGGGGTGTCAATATTTGACATGACACGAAAACCCGACTAGGACCCAACCCGAAAATTCCGGGTTGGATCCGACCCGATTTCTAAACGGGTCGGGTTTGGGTTCCAGAAATTGACCCGTTTGAAAAACGGGTCAGGTTCGGGTTGACTCGACGGGTTGCCGGGTCAACCCGCGAACCCTTTTTAACCTAACCCTCGCGCGACAGCCTGCGACCCCCCTGCATGCCCCGCTGCCACGACCCTGCTGCACACCCCGCTGCCGCGACCCCGCTAGCCGCTACTGCCCGCGACCAAGCCACGCGCTGCTGCCCGCGCTGCCCCGCGACCCGCTGGTCGCTGCTGCCCGCAACCACGCCCCGCCGCGCTACCCCGCCCCACCGCTCCGCGCGCGACCCTACCCGTGCTCGCCTAGCGCGATCAGTTTTCCCGGGTCGGGTTGTGTCAACCCGGCAACCCGCCGGGTCGAGTCCGGGTTCACATTTCCGACCCGTTTACCTAACCGGGTCGCGTTAGGTTCAACCCGTTAGAACCCGGGTCAGTTCCGGGTCCGACCCGAACCCGACCCGTGACCCGAAATTGACACCCCTACTCGTATTGACTCCCGATTCAGGTTGGGTCGGGTCAGGTAATGACAATCCTAAATATGTCTAACCATTATAGTTAGATTAATTTTTTTAATTTATGAATTATTCTTATTTATATTTTTTATTTATAAGATATTTTATTTCATCTCCCTTAAATTTTGATTCTGCCACTAATGCTTTTGTTATATACATAAATATCATAGGGGAGAGGACATTTAGGCCAATTAAGGCAAACACGTACACATCACATACGTAAGACTCAAATCAAATATCTCTTGATTGGTCGCTAAAACTCTCAACCAACAAACGATAATGAGTTGTGTTTTTCCCATGATGTCACTCTGCATTAAAACTTCCCTATATGGATTTCAACCTCCAAAGTATCGCACTATTGAAGGAGAGATTATTATATGTGGAGTCCAGATGTAGAGCGAAGTCCAGACTCCCTTATAAATACACTGTGTACAAATGTACACAGTATGTGTAAATGTGTGTACACACACTTTGTATACATATTGTGTACACACATTATGTTTAACTATATAAATAATGAGTATATGTACATTTACACATTGTGTACAAATATATACAGTGTATATATAGGTAATAATTTCTCCTATTGGAAGGCTGTCTCTCAACAAAATGGAGATTTGAAGGCCATATGTCAGCTTTTTTTCTTTCTTTTTCTCCACTGGTTGACTTATATTAAGTAAATTTAGTTTATAGCAATTTATATTGTCAGATAATAATATTTTCATGCATCATAATAGAAATGCATCGTATGATCTAATGTAACATTTGATAAAGAATCTCATTTGACTTACTTTAGCCATAATTTCCTATCAACAATTGATCCATGCAAACTTTAGATACAGCCTCGCCATTGCTACCTTCCATATTTTCTCTGAATCAGAGCTTGGCAAAAGCTGGGCAAGCCATTGGAGAGCCCTGCAATTGGACACAACAACCACCCATAGGGTCATGCAACAATATTAGCAAAAAAAAAGGTTAGAATGCTCTGATTAAAGTTTTATCAAGATGGGCTCTAATATCTTAGACTTACTTTCAAATGAATTCAATACAAAAACCAATAGATTATTTATGTTCTATCGAAAACTGTGATGCAATGTTGCTATTCACCAATACTTTAGATTTTTTTATAGCTTTGCTAGTCAAACAATTGTCATAGTAATATTTGGCCACTATTTTTTCAGCGCATTATAAAATTTTTTGTAGTTGAAAATTACTTTTTTATAACCAAATGTGCTAGTGTGATTGATTCTTAAATATTGAGGTGCTTTTTGATGCAATGATTGGAATTTCATTACAAACTCTAAAATTAAGTCTGCTCATATAGGAGTACTGCTCATAAGATAGGTGACCTCCTTGAAAGTTACACTGAGGGGGCAAAATCAGAAGGCTATTAGGTCAAAGCTGACAATATCTGATAATTGAGAGTTTGGTTTGTTATTAATGGTATCATAACAAATAGATCAGCTAGTATATAGGAACTAAGTGTTCCTTTATATATGGTAGGTGATTATGGGCTATGAAAACTGACGAAGATGTTAGTTACAGGAGAGATGTAAAACCACTTAGTAAAAAAATAAAAAAAAAGCTAAACTTTGATGTGCCGTTTTGATGTAACGATTATAATTTCATCAAAAACTCTACAATTAAGTCAGCAGCACTCCTAAAATGAATAATCTCTTGCGTAGTTACATCAGCATGACAAGATCATGAAACCATTATATACCAAAATGAATAACATCTTGATGGATAAAAGTTTGGACTGTTACAATAATAATTATAGAAAGTTATTATTTGATAAATTTTAATAAGATGAAGAAAAAAAAAATCTATCATACATGCAGCCATTTTATTATTCAAAATAAAATAATTTTTCATGATAATTCTAGAATTTACTTTCCTAACATTAATGCAGCAACTCCAAATGAATCTAATGTTGCCCCAAAAGGCTAGCCCAAAGGGCTCTTTCTCTAAAACAAAACAAAAACTTTTTATTTTAGAACAACATTAATGAGCTCATAAATTTCTATCAAGAACTGATTTAAGGCATCCTAATTTAATATTTGTTTCCCTTGGAAAAACGCCAAGCTGTCCCCCTCGATCTTTACAGCCTTATCGAAGGCCACCTTTGGTATTATTACCATCCAATCTCATCAACTAAAAAAATTGAAAGACCTTTCGCTTTGTCTTGTTAAGGCCTCTCGTCTTTGCTGATGGCCACGAATCGGTCGGCTCTTTGGGGAGCAATGCCGGTAAAGTTCGCTTCTGCACGGCCCCTTTTGCTGTACTTCTGCCGGCATGGCCGCCTGAGCTTTCTTAGGGTTAGGGAGAGCATGCATGCAGGGTAAAGGTGAAGAACAAAAGGAATGTAAAATGCTTACGTGCTCATATGTGGCTTATTTTCATGTTTTTTTTTTTTTGCGCATATTAGGGGATTCGAGCCTAGATAAGATCGGGAGGAAGATCTTCCATCAACCGTAAGGCCACAGGCCTGATCTCATATGTGGCTTATTCTGATAAGAATATTTCAACATGGAAGAAATTATATCAAGATGTGATAGTATGTTTTGGAATATTATGAAGATTTTTGTTTAGATAAAAATGCAACGCATCATTATGCAATAAAACCATCTCAAGTTTCTGCCACATAATGCACTTAGGAGGGTTATTAATAATAGAATTATCAATGCAAATGTTAAAAAAGATAGCTAGGCCATATCTCTTTTAAAATGCTTAGGTAAAAGCACCCGAGAAAGAAACAACTGCTGAATCTTAGAAGTGAGAGAAAAAAGGTTCATTTTGTGGCACATCATAATACCCAAATGTTTACTATTATTTCTTTCTTTCCATAATAGCCAAAACATAGTTAAAGGAATAACCTAACATCCTTTGAGAGAAATTATTATTCATAAACAAGGCATTTAAAAAATACATGATATTGATAGCATGAAAATCAATGAAAATGTTTAAACCATCTTGTATAGCAATCCAAACCATGGCGGCCACTGGGCCATGAATAAAGACTTGATTGATAGTTTCAAAACTACAACAAAATTGGCATCTATAGGCCAAATTAATACCTTTCTTTAATTTGAAGCCTGACATCAACATGAATAAATCTTTTCAAAATTCTCCAAACTAAGAAAAATTCATATGAATAGTAGACTTCCAAATTTGAACAAAAAATACATATAGGTTAATTTTTGTTTCTGAAGTTGTGCCACACTTTGCTAATACTAAAATCACCATCATGGGAAAGCTTAAACAAAATTGGATCTTTATTATCCGTAATTATGGAAATATTATGAAAGATATTAATCAAGTTAGAAGGAATAACATCAAGAAGATGATTATTGGTGAACCATGCAATTACGTACCATCAATATATAAAGTTAGAAATTTTTAATGAGGTAGAATGAGAGTTGAAGTAAGAGTCAAAAGACCCAATACCTAACCACTCATCATGCCAAAAACAATAATAACCATTATGAATTCCCAATTGAATAGTGGGCTCGACAACCCATTTAATTAATATTACAAAGTCTTTTTCACCTCTAAGACTGCCCTTGCTTAACGTAAGAAAGAGAAGGATGCACATTCTTAAAATATCTTTTATGCATTTAATTAGGCTGCAAACAAGCCGAGCCGAGCCGAGCTTTAGCCTGTTCGAGTTCAAGCTCGTTTGTCAAAACAGAACTCGAAGCTCATCGAGCTTCATGAACAGTTGTTCGAACTTGATCGCATTTAAAACTCCCACTTTTGAGCTCGACTCGTGTTAAGGTTTGAGCTCATTTAATTTCAAGCTTTTTGAGCCTCTTATCAATCAGCTAATTAACGAGCCGAGCCGACCACATTTCACAAAATGTTTTTTTTTTTAATTAAAATCAAACTGAACAGCTCGTTGACTGTCCTGACCAAAAAAACTCGCCCCACCCACCAGTTGGATGTTATTCAGCAAAGGCCCTTCACATGTATTTACTTTTATATAGCAAAATCACTCTTCTCCGAGCGGTGTAAGAATAAACCCTTTTTCAATTCGTTGATGCCACGGAGGAGAGAGAGAGAGATAGAGGCAACATGAATTTTGGAGAGAGATAGGTGGGTGAGAGAATGAAAAAAAATGCCAAACAAGGAGAGAGATAGGAGGGTCGGGGGGGCGGGGTTTAAAAAATAATTTTTTTCTCTATGCAGGAATTGAGGTGGGAGTTAAAAATATTAAATAAGTAAAATTAAATTTTTGTTAACAATATTGTTACATTGCACAAAGGACATACATTTGCTACCAATAAAAGAGCATTTGTTATTGTTCAATTGCATTCCACTTTCCTTTTCAAAATAAGAAATGAATTTTCTAATATCCTTAATTAACACCCTTTAAAGATCTGTTGCAGAAAATAATAATATCATCGGCAAAATAGAGATGACTAATATTAATGCCACCTAAATTTTTAGAAGAGAATTTAGTGTTAATGGTGAAAAATTGAGACAAACCCCTAGAAAGTTAGTCGAAAGCAATGATATAGAGAGTATGTGAAAGATGATCACCTTATTTAACACCTTGAGCTCCTTTAAAAAAAACATGAGACTTGCCATTGATGATGATATAAAACCAACAATTAACAATTATGTTTTTGATAATATTGACCGCTTTAACATCGAAACCAAAAAGATGCATAATGTTAAATAAAAAAAATCAATTCAGGTTGTCATATGCTTTGGAAACGTCCAATTTCAAAATCAAATTATGCCCTTGAACTTTTCTATTAATCTCATTGAGAAGCTCCTGAGCAAGAACCACATTATCAACTATATTTCTACCTTTAACAAAACTCATCTGATTGATAAAGATGATATTCGGAATTAAGTAAATGAACTGGTCTATTAGTCAAAACTTTAGAGATAAGCTTGTTGAAATTAGAACACTGCTAATAGGTCTAAAGTCACTACAGCAAGTAGAATTAATCTTTTTAGAAATTAAAATAGTAGAATTATCAGTAAAATATTTAGGAATAGTAAAACCATACAAAAAAGGCCCTAACAACCTTTTTTTAAGAACAATATTAGTATGATTTAAACTTCAATGTGTATTAAAAATAACTTTTCAGAATCTTGAACTTAAATATTGTAAATATAAACATTTATTTTCACTTGTACTTTCATATATGATTGTCATAGTGTACTTGTTAACATATCATCACTTTTATTTTCACGGAAGCATTAGAGTAAATTTATCAACAAAATATTATTTGTACTTGAACTCTTTTTAGTTAACAAAATATGTAACATATAATTTATGATATGCATATATCGCGATATCTTTTTATAATTTTATTTCTACCTATGCCTCCAAAGATCAACCTACTTGCTCACAACAATTGACGGAGACATAGCCCTATTCTTTTAAAACTTCACTTTCACTTATAGCTCCTTTGAACCTCCCATACCTACAGTCCTACAGAAGGTAGATGGGGCTTGAAATAGAAACAAAGCATATATAATAGAATTTGGACCCATAGAACAAAACTTGTATTGCATTTTAACATCTTCTATATTAAAACTTCAGTCATGACATGATATGCACATGCATATAATAACTTTTTAACATTTATATACCACATATAACCTGAACATGAACAGGCAAGTTTCTACATGCACGACATTTAAGAGGTTAATGCATGTAGAACTTACATACACACAAAAATTTGACATTAGAAAAATCATTCATATAAAATCTTTAAATTATCATTTTAAGACTATTAATGAGGTGTAGCTAATGCCAAAAATTTCATATTTAATATGAAATTCTCAAAAATTATATAGATAAAACCAACTATTAAATTTTTAATTTTTTATAATTAAAATGACATGAATGAGATATTCTATAACCTTACAAAAACCCACATGATGAAAATTTTATCAAACTCATTAAAATTATATTTTATCCCATAACTTTGCATACAAACATCATAATTAAAATTAGAAATAGGCTATTGAGAGCCTAACTCATGCTCGATAATTTTCTTAATGATTTTGACTGATGAAACCCACACTCTTTGCCCCTAAAACCTTCTTTCTACTCTTCATTCTTCTCTCATTCCCTTGCTTTTAACTTAATGATAGATGGGAGAAATGAAAATATAAATTGATCATTTTATATAAAAACTTATTCTAGTGTTTAGTGCTGTGAAGGTTTGTCATGCAAGTATTTGAATATATAAAAGGAGTTTTGAAAGATTGTCTACATTTCGAAAGATCTTTTCCCTACCTTATAAAAATAAGATAAGATTTATGTTAATATGGAGATACATGTTTCCTATAAAGGCAAGCTCTTATGGTTAATTGCATTCCAAGAGAAGTGAATCTTCTAAGAATACTCTCGATCAAAGTCGTAGCTAAAATTTTTAGGATTTCAAAGTTAAAGTCAAGGATTTGGAAGTTTTAAATTTTAAGATGAGATTGGTTCATATTTAAATAGTTCTTTCTTAAGGCCAAAAGATGAAAAGTAGGGAGCACTGAATTCTAAGAAGATGTACTTTAGTCTATTCCATGGTTGGGCCTTAATGTTTTTAAGCTGAAATTTATTTTTATTTAGGTTGAGATTTTACTAGAATGTTGGGACTTATATTATTCTTGATCACCAGATGAGGATAATGCTTAAGACGTGAGGACTTATAATATATAAATCAATCTTAGAATATATATCTAAGTTGAGACACTATAATATAGTGACTCGACCCTAATATAATGAAATACAAAAATAGTTAGATTGGATTTATCCCTTTAAACCTTTTACGAGATCCAAAAGAAATACCCTACACTACAGGAAATATATATGCCTCGAGTGGAAGGCCAGCTAAACTCTGCCAAGCTCTTTAAAATCATGATTTCAATCTCTATGAAATATAAAATAGGGAAGGCTAGTGTTATTTAAGTTTTTGAAATTTAGACCTGACATCTAAAGAAAATTTTAAATGGCCCTAGACTTATAAATAATGGTCATGCACCTCAAATTAAATGCAATTAAATTTTAATTTTTTATTTATTTCTAATGAATTACATGCTAGTTGACCATATAAAAATTAGAATGATTTAAAATTTTAAAAAGACTAAGATAATATTTTTTCTCTAAAAGTTTAGGTCTCCTTTGAGATAAAACAAGCATCATAATAAGTCAGATGGCTTATCCAAACTCACAGACAATAAGTTGTTTAAAGAAAAATAGAAATACATGTGATGTACTCCAGTCAGACCGTGTTTTTTTTGTTTTAAATTGATTATATTTCTGTGTTGTTTAATCATGAATTGTATTGGTTATGACTAAAAACAAAATTATTTTCTATGGGAGCCTAATGAAAAATCTAAGAAAATTGCATACAATGAATAAAAGTAAAAAAGTATGTAATTTCTAAGGGCAATATTCACCCAACCACAAAGATATATAAAAAAGTAGGATAGTGAAGAAAAGTTGAAATGACTGAAATTCAAATGTGATAGGTTTCACTTAATTACAACTATTTATAAATGGAGGCAATTTGGTGATGCATTTAAATTACAAACTAAATTATACTCCTAGAATGATGGTATGCCTAAATGATCCATATACTCCCAAATGGAGAGCTCAAAGCTATAGTGCTCTCTATTCAGCATCGTAGTAACCTCTGTGCATGGGATTTCTATTCTCTCAAAATAGAGAGTTAAGCGCCACAACACCATCCATATCAGTGTTGTAATGCCATCCAAATTAGCAGCACATAGCCATGCTTATCAACGCCACAGTGCTCTTAATGCCTCTTTGACACTTTGTACTTTTCAATTTTAAACTTCAAATCTTATTTAAATTTATAATAATTATGAATTAAACATGCATAGGGAGGTCGTTATGAAATTCTTACAAGTTATATAGCAATGGATATTTTAGGCCTAACACCAAATGAAGTTATGATTTATTTGTATGGGGATTTTAATCTAAATAATGATTTTGGCCATCACATATCGAGTATGAACAAGCTGTTAACTCTTATAATGGTAATTCAACAAGCTATCAACTATTAAGTAAAGAAAAAACCATAACCAATAATTAATGAAAGCAACTGAAGAGCCTCGGAACATCCAAGTTCGTTGAATTTTATATGTATATTGTGTATCAACTTCTTATTTTTTATGTTGGATGTGTTACAATTTGTTTTGTAAGGTTAAATTTTGTATAAATTAGGGAAGTTATTTTATTGTTTTTTAATTTGCAATGTAGGTTTGTGGCGGAATTTATGTTAGAACATAATCATATCAATCGATCATTTAAATCACTAGCATCAGTAAGGTGGACCCATGGTATTTCGGCGGTGCCTCCTACTAGGAATTTTTTGTGATGGTCAAGCCATCATTTTCCAAGCTTTATCCGAGGATAAACACTTATAAATCATCCAACAACTTTCGGCTAGTTCGAATTCATTTCAAGCTAGGGTTTTTCTTGCCAAATGTGTACCATATATGTGTCGGTTGTGGGAAAATATGCATCTTGATTCCTATCAAAACCGCAATATTCGCTTCATAAATGAGTTGGATCATGCAGTCCATTGGACATAGTAAAGTCAATCCCTCAACTTTAAGACTGAGAGAGGGTGCAATGAAAAAATTATTAACTTGAATGCAAAATGAGATAAAAAGTGCATAGTCACTAATACTTCTTAAATTCCTTTAAATGAAAAATTTAGGGTCAAAAAATAATAGTTAAAATTTAATAATAATATTTTTTAAATTTCTTCATTTATACTCATTTCAAAATAAATTAAAATTATTAAATTCTTCTAACCAATTTTTTCATCAAAATATTTTTCAATACCCCAATGACTAAAATAATACAATTTATCTTACACACTCTTAAAACCTAATATATAAATCATAGAACAACAGTTTATTCAAATGTCGGTAGCGAATTCCTTTTCCATTCCATTCAACCCTTTCTAGCTTTATCCAAAGCTCTGTCTTTCTCTCTCCATAATTTTTTATTTGTTGGGGAACTCTCTCTGTCTCAGAATTTCAGGACCACGCTTCAAAAGTAATACCATTTATTGACGAACACTGGTACGGTGCAGGGCTTTTCAGGGTTTTAGGGGGCGTGAGCGTCATATTTAAATAAAAATAGAGCAAAATTTCTGATTTTTTTTCTTTAAAATATAATAAAAAAACACTATATCAAATCTACATTTTTTTTAACAAAATCATTATTTACATAATTAATATATTTTAAGTATAAATCAATGTGTCATTGATGTACCACATTCATGCATTTCACCAATCTTCTTCAGTTCTTCTGTTTCTGAGATTCTTCATCAGCACATGCGAAGAAAATCTACACACTAAATTAATTTATGAGAATAAAAATCATTGATTTCTGTCAAAATTGTATGTAAAATGATTGTAGTTAAGCAAATCATGCATTTATATGAGATCATCGCTAACTGGAGAAAGAATTTGCTCGTGGAAGGAAAAAATAGAATGAGAAAAGCTGCGAATCAAACAGAAATCACTGAGAACTGAGCGCATTGAGACTGTAAGAGACGGAAGAAAGTTAAGGAAATTAAATTGAAAAGACTGCATTGATTAAAATTAAAATGTAAGAAGTAAAAGAAGAAGAAAACAACCCTTCCTTCCACCCCTTAAATTTTCTCTTCCCAGAATATCGTCTTTCTATACAGGAGCAAATTAAAGAAATTACATTTCTCTGTTTCACACTAAAAACCCTAATTCGAAATCCCACAAACTCAGTAAACCAGCAGATTGATAAAATCTCCTCGCGCCATCTTCTGAAACCAAAACGAAGAATGCCGAGAAGATTAAGAGAAACCAAGCCAAAGAAAACAAAAGACCAGATCCCTCTGTTGCACGCACCCGGTACGTAAGTAAAAGGACAGTAGCAAGTAAGAAAATTAAAAAAAAAAAGGTAGTAATTAACGATAGTGAAGTGATTAATTAACAATCAGAGCCAGAGAGCGCCGGCCTCTTTGAGGAGGGGGACGAGGGTTCCATTAATGTGGGAAGCCATGACGCGATCCATGGCGCCGACGAGCTTCCCACCGACGAACACGACGGGGACGGCGGCCGATCCGAGGAGGCGGGTGAGAGCTCGTTCTATCTCCTTCCCGCGAGGGTCCTCATCGAGCTCGTAGACCGTAGGGTTCACCCCCATTCCGCAAAAGAGCCGTTTCACAGCGTGGCACATGCAGCAACTGCTCACACTGAAGATAACCACAGCACTCTCCGCCGCGAGCCGTTCCACCCTCTCCACCGCTGGATCCCACATTCCGGCTCCTCCTCCTCTCCCGGCAGCTGCCGCCGCCGCCATGTAAGCCGCAGCCCACGCCTCTGCCGCCTCGTACTGCATTTTCTCTCGACCACTCGAAGAATATGGATTGAGGAATCGGTGATGGTGGAGGAGGAGGGAAGTTGGGTAGGATTTATAGAAAGGCGAGGGCATTATGGGAAGATCAAATGGGGGTCGTGAGGTGGGGGAGCGCATGCAAAAGGAGAGAGAAGGAAAAAAGGTGGAGACCGCGGCTTTGCTTTGGTTCTGCTTTTTCTCGCAACGCTCCCACGCCACCAACAGACTCTGACGTTTTTGAAACGGTTTTTTCGTATTTCGATTTCCGATTTTTTCGTAGTTCAAAATTAAAGGAATTTGGTTTTTTTTTTTTTTAATTTGTTGGGGGGAAAAAATAGCAGGCGGTCATCGTCATCATCAGGGTTTGTCTTTCGCAGGCTTTTTCAGGCGGCTGATGCTGCGCGAATGCGGCTGCCTACGTCCTTGTTGTTTGTTGGAGAGGTTGGGAGAAGGCTCTTCTCGTTTACCGGGTCGGTCACCCGATCCACTCATTCAAGCAATTTCTTTTTTAACTTTTTTTTTTAAGGTTAATTTATTGAGTTAATTGAATTTATCCAATCTTACATATGAGTTTAATAGAAATATTCATTGCCTAACTTAGAATTTGTTAGGTGATAAAATATTTGTAGCAGTTGTGTGTGATTTATGTTTTATTTTTGAAAAAAAAAAATAGCCTCAGCTAAAAAACAACGGCAAAAGATAGTAAGGAGAACATAAAAAAAGTTGTAGGAGATAAAATTATTTATATTAAAAAAATATATAAAAAAAAACATATAGGGCCAACGTAGTTTAATAATTCACTATATATTTAAAAGTACAAGAATTCATCTTTCCTCACAATTGAATATGATAAGATTATTTGAGAACAAGTATTTGTTTTACTTTACAAGGAGATTACATAAATTAGATATTCACAGGTGAATAGTTAAATCTTAATCGAAAAATATTGGAGTGCTCTTTAGTTCTCTTAGCTTTATACCTTCCCCCTAGAGAATATATTCTTATTTATAGAGTTTTTGTGATGACCGTTTTGTAAATTTCGTTATAATCCATAAGACTCTATCGTACTGTTTAACTTGATCATCTTGATTGTATATTATCTATTGAACATTTTTAATGATGTCAGAATTGAATGATCTTGAACTCATTAGATTCATTTTATTAAACCACTCGATTTGACTATAAACATGTTATAATTGTAAGCCATTTGGTCGATCAATTAATGTTAAGAGGTCTCCAAACACAACTTAATTAATTGATTAAAGTTTATTTACAGTCGAATCATATCATTTATAGTGTCAATTAGGTCATCTCGTTTAAACGCTCACTTTAACTATAAATTTACTAAAATTAAAATTTGCATAATCCTGAATTTAATTTCAAAAGTTTCCCTTATAGAGATTGAACAAATCCTCATAATTATTGAATAAATAATATATATATTGAATTGTTAAATATATATATATTTTTAAAGAATAAAATGTATTTTAATTTCTTAGAATTATATGAAATAATATTTAAATATAATCACATTTATTTAAGTGAGTAAGATAGATTGAAAAATAAAAAAATAATGTGGGGTGTGATTGTGTCGGATGGGTTTGCCTGTTGGTTGGCTCATGGGTTGCGAAAGCCTAACGCTTTAGGCTTCTTTAATCATTACGGTCCGGTAAAAATCCAAAGGCTTTGAAGGAGATTATTAAAAAGGAAAAAATGGAGACGTTGGGCTTGATGTTGCCTCGCCGTTGAAAGGGGGGAGAGGGAGTGCTCCGCTGACGGCATGCCTTCGCTGATTACGTCGGATGCATTGCTTCGTCGACAGATTGTCGGCTTCTCTCGCTTCGGGTCCATTTGGATTATTCGAGGAATTGGCTTTGATTTTTTTGTAAAAAAAACAATTTTCATATTATAATTTATGCTTAGTTTATGAGATCAGACGTAGAATGTCATTTGGAGACTAATTAGAATGTGTCGTGTCAGCAATACTGAGCCATGATACCGAGTAGTACCGAGCCACGGTACTGAACAAGAGGTGACGTGGAGCATTCTTGTTGGTCTTTGGACGACGTTCGACATCCGCATAGAATAATTAATCTCGTTTGGTACTGTTTTCTTATTGATTCTTAAAGTAGCTTGTTATTATAAAAATGGGTAAGAAAGACGTCTCAAATGAAGCCTTAGAAGTATGAAATTTATTAAAAAGTTATTATTTGTGATTAATGTTAAAATATTTCGTATATGTAAATATATTTAGTTAAAAATTGATATAATTTTTAATGAATATTGTAATATTTAATAAATAATTTAAAATTTTAAAAAATTTGAGATTAGATTAATGTTAAAAGCATTTTTTAGAATTTTAAATTTGAGTATTTAAAATTGAATTAAAGATAAGTATAAGCCTTTTAATAATTTAAAGAGTATTTTTTCAATTTGATTAGTTTTATTAATGGCATTATTTAAATGATATAAATGGAGTTTAAACTCTATGCAAGCTTCAATGAAACATAACATATTTTTTCATAAATAAAAAATGTAAAATATTTTAAAAAATAAAACAAAATCCTTGTTAATAAAATAATTAAGAAAAATTCTAATAATTGGTTTTCCCCTCATAAATGTTTATGAATTTAATAATTCATAAATGATTATGGCTAATTTTAAAAAATTATTAAACTTATTTTGTGAAGTAATTATGTCTTAATAAATCTTTGAAATTAATATGATGGAAAGTTAATTATTATTTTCTAAGATTTAATATCAACATACCCTATATTCTAATTAAATGAAATAAAATATAATAAAACATTTGAAAAAAAAATTAAATAATTGGAAAACATATAATCACATATTAAAATGTGATTTTAGAGAGTCTAAATTTTCTTTCTTTTTTATTTTTTATTGAATCACATATCATATTTAATTTTTTTCTTTATAACTTTTGGATAGATAGCTGAAGAAAATTTTTATTTTAAATAAGTCTTAACACCCATATATACGATCTGACCGCATAGCTTTACTGGAAAAGTTGTTAAGACCTAATTCTAAATATAAAAATAGTTTGGCTAATCTTACATTTACATTAAGACCAAACGTCATGAATTTCAAAATTCGTTTGGGACGGTTTTTTTACTGCTTTCTAAAACGGAGTTTTAATACAATTTTTTTTATTTTTGTACTAAAACTTCGTTTTATAAAGCAATAAAAAAGCCGTCCCAAACGAAGCCCTTGTTAAGTTTATTTGACTCTCCCTTCCAAGCAGAATTACAAGGTCAATCGTTAGACTTTTTTTTTATGAAGCTTTAAATTAAAATTCTTACCAAGATCAGTCTTTGGATTAGACTTAGGCTTCGTTTGAGAAGGTTTTCTTACTAAGTACAAAAATGCTTTAAGAAGCGGTAAGAAATCCATCCCAAGCAAAGCCTTAGGTTTAAGATTTTATCATTGTTGCGTCCTGGAATATTCGCGGCGATAGACAAATATAAAGTTTAATGTCTTAGCTTTGTACAAAGATCTAGCACATAAAAGAGAGGAGTGTAGCGTTCATAAGAGACACCAAAATTTTTAAGTGAAAATCCCTAGCTAGAAAGGCGAATAAATTATAGGGTCTGACCCAATTTGAATGTATCAATTAGTTTTTACAATATTTTTTTTTTCTTTTTGAGATGCTATATATTATTCTTCCTGAGACACTTCTTTAAAAAAAAATCCCTCTTTTAAACCCAAATCTGTATCAATTATTTGATCCCATATCAAAATTTTATTTCTAACTTTCAAAATAATACACCACTTTTGTTACTTTCTTTAATTTGATTTAGGCTTCGTTTGGGACGGCTTTTTTATTGCTTTTTAAAACGGAGTTGTAGTACAAATTTTTTAATTTTTGCACTAAAACTTCGTTTTCAGAAGTAATAAAAAAGCCGTCCCAAACGAAGCCTTAGTCTTTGCTTATTTCATTCAACTTAATTTTATAATCTATAATAATTTCTTTTTACCATATCTAATTAAGACTTCTTTTATAACAACTTTTTTTTTTCTGCTTTCGAAAATAATTTTTTAATAAAAAAAATTTTTTGAACCAGAAAAAATAAAAAAAATTGATTTGAAAAGCAGTAAAAAAGTTGTCCAAACTGAAACCTAAATAAATAAGAATATTCACGCCTTCTTTATTACTATTGTAACTCTAGAAAATAAAGTTTAGATAATATATTATTCCTTTTATCCGTTAAATAATATGATATTTAAATACCAAATTTAAGCCTATCAAATAGTCTCATCTTAGTGAATAGACGTTTAAAATAATAAAATTAAATAAATTAAAAATTTTTTATTTTTAAAATGCTGGATTAACTTAATATAAATTACTTTCATAAGCTAGAATTTGGGTTAATTATCACCTTAATAAGGAGCATTGCTCATCATTTCAATGAAAGGAGTGGCACTTTCCATGGAACAATCATAATCATTTTTGCATGCTTGTGTCCCCAAAGCACGTACCTCGACCTACTTATTAATCGTGTCTCCTAACAGGTCAACAGTTCCTCATGCTTGATCTCCTCACCATGATTGTTCAATGATGGTGGGCCATCTTGCTTTGCAAATTTGGCTTTTCATCAAAATCATCCAATGCAAAATCAAGTGTTTTACTCCAAGCCATGTGTCGCAAAACCACTCTAGCTATCGTGTTGATTAGGTCCCTCAAATTAGAGACAAACAAGCTTTGTGGGATCAGGTGCTTTACCGACACGATTAATTATATTTGGCATTGACACAATTATGGCAATCCATCAAACAGGTTAAGAGCAATGGGTCCACAAAGTTTCTACCAACTGTGTTCATGAGATGAAATAAAAGGGGAGTGGAAAAGCATATGCAAGCCCTTTGTAATTTTGGATTGCAAGTAAAGGCAAAACTCATGAGCAAAGATGAGATGGTGGGGGAGACATTAGTGATCTTAAGTGGTTTAGTATTAGCAGATATTACATATTAACAATTGTGTATTTACAGTTTTTTTCAACACTGTACATATATATACTCACACTTGTATCAATTACTGATTATCTGATTCAATAAAATACTTTTCCTTCTTCTCTGTCGTTTGGCTGTGCTCGCCGGCTTCTCTATTCAAGAAGCATCTTTCTCATGGTATCAGAGCTAGGAATGGGGGATCAAGCCTCAGCCAACTCAATCCCTCCCTCCTCCTCTACGATCCAAGCGGACACCTCTGCCAATTCTCTTCCTATCCCTCAAGCCCTAAAGTTTCTTGTCTCCAATATCAAGAACTTAGCCACTCACCATCTCACGGTAGAGAACTACCCAATCTGGCGCACGCAAATCCATCAACAATTTGCGGCAAATGGGTATTCCGGCTATCTAACAGGCGCAACTCCAGCACCAGCCGATCAGTCCACCGTAGCATATTCCAAATGGCAGCACATCGACAACAATCTTCTTGCGGCCCTTTTCTCCACTATCTCGCAAGCTATTCTTCCCTACATCATCACCTCAACCACCACCGCAGAGGCCTGGGCCATTCTTGAAAGGCGTCTCCAACCAACAAGTCGTTCACGAGTTATGCAACTAAAGAACGAACTCTACCGGATAACCTTGAAGGATCAGACGCTCGAGCAATATCTAACGCGAATCAAATCGATTGTTGACAATATCTCTGCCTCCGGCTCAAAAATCGAACTGGAAGACATCATGCTACACATTCTGAATGGACTGCCACCCACCTTCAACTCGTTCAAATCCACGATAAGAAATTCTCTCCTTCCCATTGATTTGGATACCTTTTACTCGATGCTTTGCGATGAAGAAATTCATCTTCGCAAGAACAGCAGCTCGAAGTGCAACAAACCTCATTACCGACCGCCCTATACGCGCCGTCGAACAATCAAGCTCGCGGGAAGCCATCTCTTCGTTTCTTCAAGAACAAGAATCCGATCAGTTCTTCCTCTCCCGCGACATCAGTCAATAATGCTAACACCTCTACCCGGCCTACCTGTCAAATATGTGGCAAACTCGGTCACATAGCCCTCAACTGTTGGCATCGATCAAACTACAAATACGCTCCTACGGACACTCGTCAACCCCGTGCTCTTCTTGCCAATCCACCATCTGCATCCACTCAAGACTGGGTCTTAGATTCAGGTGCCTCCACGCACCTCACATCGGACGCGAATAATCTGTTCCATCCCACGGCTTACTCCGGCTCGGACTCGGTCTCCACAGCAAATGGCTCTACCATGCCGATCCACAACACCGGGCAAGGCCTCCTACCGCTTCCCGACACCTCTCGTAAGCTCTTCCTACGAAATCTCTTTCATGTCCCAGCTTTAACGCACAACCTCCTCTCGGTATCAAAACTAACTAAAGACAACTCTATTTCGATTTCATTTGATGCTAATGGATTTGTTATTAAGGATATCCAGGACAACCCGCCCGCTTCTTCATGGTCGTCTTCATAACGGTCTATATCAAATTCATCTCTCACCGGCTACCCAACATACAGCCCTCACAGCTACCACACCGACAGCTCGCCTTTGGCATACGCGGCTTGGGCATCCAAGCTCTCAAGTGATTACTACTTTAGCAAAACGGTTCTCTGAAATTCCAATTGTACCTAACTCTTTTTCTTGCGTTTCTTGTAACTTGGCAAAAAGCCACAAACTAGTATTTAATAAAATTGAGTGCATGACCTCTCATCCATTTGAGTTGATTCACACTGATGTCTGGGGTCCAGCTCTTCTGCCCTCGGTTGAAGGATACCGTTATATATCATTTTTATTGACGATCACACACGATACTCTTGGCTCTATTTAATGCATTCCAAACAAGAAGCACTAACTAAATTTAAATCTTTTTGTGTCTTAATCAAAAATACATTCAATCAGACACCAAAGATTCTTCGATCGGATGGAGGCGGGGAGTTTACCGGTAACCTGTTCAAACATTACCTTCATGAGAACGGCATCCTACAACAGCTATCTTGTCCTCATATGCCAGAACAAAATGGCGTCGCTGAACGCAAGCATCGCCACCCCCCAACCTAGAACTAACACGAGCATTACTCCACGACTCCAGCGTTCCGCACAAATTTCTGGGCTGATGCTCTCTCCACGGCACACTACCTGGTAAACCCATCTTCCCTCCACCGCCATTCATAATCAGATTCCCTCGCAGGCTCTACACGGCAAGCCGCCTACTTACAACCATCTTCGGACCTTTGGCTGTCTTTGCTTCCCGTGGCTCAAACCATATTCGCCGGACAAACTCTCTCCAAGGTTCGCAGAATGTGTCTTCTTGGGCTATTCTCCATTCCACAAAGGGTACAGATGCTACAACATTTTTAGAAATCGCACATACATCTCCCGTCATGTGGTGGTGTTCTATGAACAAAACTTTCCATTTAAAACATCACCTCTACCTCTACCGCCCCAACGGTTGAACAAGCTTCTTCGTCAGCTGCCTCACCACTCCTTCTCCCGCCGACCACGATTATGCCCATTCCCACGGCCCAGCACAACAATAATCCTAAAATCATCTACCTCTACCGCCCCAACGGTTGAACAAGCTTCTTCGTCAGCTGCCTCACCCCTCCTTCTCCCGCCGACCACGATTATGCCCATTCCCACGGCCCAGCACAACAATAATCCTGAAATCTCCACTGCCACACCAAACCAAGCCCCTAGCCAATTTGTTTCGCCAACTCACATTTCTCCTACTCGCACACCTAGTCAGGCCTCCCAAGACCGCAGTAATCAGCATCAGCTCAAACCCACTCATCAGATGCAAACAAGACTCAAATCCGGGATCATTAAACCCAAGCAAATTTTTAATCTCCTGACCCATCACATACCCAACAACACACCCACCACATTCAATCAGGCATCCAAATATGATCACTGGAGGAAAGACATGGCGGATGAGATATCCGCTCTCCACAAGCAGCAAACCTGGTCGCTCGTTTCTCTACCACAGAACAAGCCCGTTTTAGGCTACAAATGGACTTTCAAAACAAAACTTTTACCGAACGGCAAGATTGATCGATTCAAAGCCAGACTAGTCGCTCTCGGTTACACTCAGCAATTCGGTATAAAACTACACCGAAACGTTCAGTCCGGTCGCTAAAATGCCTACGATACGTATGCTGCTCACCATAGCCCTCAACCGGAAATGGTCTATCCATCAACTCGACGTCTCGAACCCATTTCTCCACGGCGACTCGACGTCTCGAACGCATTTCTCCACGGCGACCTTCCTGAAGACATCTACATGCGTCAGCCACCTGGCTTCGTCGACCCGCACAAACCCGACGCCGTCTGCAAGCTCCACAAGTCACTTTACGGCCTCAAACAAGCACCCTGCCAATGGTTCAACAAACTCACTACATTCCTTCAAAATCAAGGATTCAGGTTCAGTCGTTCCGACCCTTCACTTCTCATCCTTCATGAAAATCATATACAAATCTACTTTCTCATATATGTCGACGACTTTCTTGTAACAGGAAACGACAATTCGGCGATCAACAAGCTTCTCGGACAGCTCCAATCTCAGTTCGCACTTAAACAGCTGGGGCAGATCTCGCTCTTCTTGGGAATCCAGGTAATTCAATCCTCAAACGGCTATTTCCTTACTCAACAGCACTACGCTTCAAAAATACTTCATGACGCAGGATATGATGAATGCAAGCCAGCCCCAACGCCGGTTGCACCTGCACCAAAGCCAGTGCAGTCGGTCAGCCCTTCGTTTCACGATCCCACACTATACCGCAAGTTGGCTGGCTCCCTCCAATATCTCTCCATAACAAGACCGGACATAGCTTTTGCCACAAACATGGTCTGTCAACATATGCAAGCCCCGACCGATCAGGATTACAAGGCTCTCAAACGGCTTCTACGCTACATCAAAGGCACCATTACTTACGGGATTCCTATCACCAACGGATCTCTTGAGCTGCGGACATACTCGGATGCGGATTGGGCGGCTGATTCGTCTGACCGGAAGTCAATCTCCGGCTACTGCACTTTCTTAGGTCCAAATCTCATCTCTTGGACCGTCAAGAAACAAGCCACTGTTGCAAGGTCGTCCACAGAGGCCGAGTATCGCTCTTTATCAGCGGCCATTTCTGACGTAATCTGGTTACGTCGTCTCGCCGAGGAGCTCCAAATACCGCAACAATCTTCCACTCCCATTCATTGCGACAACACGTCTGCTATCGCAATCGCTAAGAATCCAGTGTTTCACGCCCGGACGAAGCACATAGAGATCGACTACCATTTTATACGCCAACACATCAGCAACAACTCCATTCAACTTCTTCACATCTCTTCAAATGATCATATTGCTGACATCTTCACCAAACCTTTCTCCATCTCTCGGTTCAATGCTCTACGAGACAAATTAAGCATGCAACCTTCGAATGCTTAATTTGCGGGAGGGTATTAGCAGATATTACATATTAACAATTGTGTATTTATAGTTTTACCAACACTGTACATATATATACTCACACTTATATCAATTACTGATTATCTGATTCAATAAAATACTTTTCCTTCTTCTCTGTCGTTTGGCTGTGTCCGCCGGCTTCTCTATTCAAGAAGCATCTTTCTCATTTAGGATGACACACAAATTCGAAAGTCTAATTAATCCTTTAAATTTTTAGTGGTTTGATTATGTTCATTTATTTTATGCTTTGAAAGTTCATTGTTAGGCTTTTTTCTAAGACTGTTTTTTTATTGCTTTCTAAAGCAGTTTTTTTAGTACAAAAAAAAATTATATATATAATCAAGTTTGGTAATTGTGGATCATTTTTTGGTGACATCTAAATTAACTCCGCAATAACGATGAACACTAGATATATGATTACACTCAGTCGATGCATTGTCAATCACAACCAAGGTTGTGAAAATCAAACCGAACAACGAATCAGAAAAAAAAAGGAGAGGTTCACGGTTCGACCGGTCCAATCGGGGTTGAACCGGATTACGTAATAAATAATATTATTATTATAAAAATTAATTAAATTAACATAATAATGAAATATAATAACCATATACTTTAATATAAATTATTGTTAATTTATATTCATATTTAGATATAAACTATAAATATAAAAAACTCAAAAAAATTAATTGTTTATAATATATAATTAAATATAAAATTTTAAATAAAAAAAATGTTATTAACTAAAAAAGTAAAATTTCCAAAAAAAAAAAAAAAATTATTCATATTATAAAAATAAATATATAAAAAATAAATATTATCTACTAAAAAAATAAATATTATTCATATTAAAAAAATAAATATTATCTACTGAGAAATCCTTCATGATTTCGATCTTCCTTCCTTATAATTCCGTCTTAAAGGGTCATTCACTCACACTCGTTTATTTGGATGAAAAAGAATATAAGATAAATGCACTTACAAAGAGCCATGTTTTATTTAGTTCATTATACACAAAATAAGTTCTTTATATCTAAGAAATTCCCTATTTGTAGGAAATATAGGGACAACCCAAAAAGACACAAATAATAGTTCAAAACTACTTCCATATCCATGCATCTCACCAAATTCATGCCTAACATTATTATAAAAACTATAATAAAACTCAATAACATACAATCTCATTATTGTCCATAACATAAGAAATGACTCTCTCTCTCTCTCTCTCTCTCTCTCTCTCTCTCTCTCTCTCTCTCTCTCTCTCTCTCTCTCTCTATATATATATATATATATATATATATATATATATATATATATATATATATATATATATATATATATATATAAAACACATACTCTTGAAAGAAAGAAAACAAATAATATAAAAACAGTCTTCAAAAATAGCATTTCTTCATATCAGTCCTTTCTATAATCGTGATCAATATTTTTCAAAAGTTCAAAATAGAACAAGTCCACAAACAAACTTTGCCACATATAAGATCTTCATGTTTAATCTTCTTTCCATAGTACATCACGATGTATTGAATTCTCAAACACAAATAATTCCATGATGTACTAAAGTAACAAAAAACCTAATTCCAAAAGTAACATTAATTTGTCTTTATAATAATACAAGAGACTCCCTATCTATAGAAATATACTGAAGCAATCAAAAGACATAAATAGATATATTCGAATATATTACTATATTCATACATACCACCATGTTTATATTCACCATCAAGCTCAATAATATAAATCCCCATATGATCAAATACAATATATGAAGTGACCTTACATATATAAACCCAAAATCTCACATGAATCAATTATCTAATCTCAACTCTTTTCTAATGATGTTAACTTTAATTACCTATAAATTATTTTTTGTGCAACAACTTGTCAAAATAATAAGGCTTCGTTTGGAATTACTTTTTTTTTTTTTCTATTTTGTGAAACTGATTTTTAGTACAAAAATCTATCAAAAGCAAGAAAAAAATAATGGTTCAAAATTGTCTCAAACGAAGCCTAAGCCACATTTGATTTAGGGTGACATACATGTAAATATTTTGCTCATGCACAACACCCTAATTTGTCATGATGGGTACATCTTATATAATGAGAACAAAGGTATACTAACATAATGACACACGCAACACAACTAGGGGTGCAAATGAGTGGAATCGAGCTCGAGCCAGAGAGCGTTGAAGTCTAGCCCGACTACCAAATACCGAGCTGAAGTAAGAAAAGCTAATAGGACTTTTCTTTCGCCCCTCAAAAAATAAGTTTTGTTTGGGGCGGTTTTCATATTGCTTCTTAAAGCAACTTTAATATAAAAATTAATCTAAAAAATTGCTTTAAGTAGTAAGAAAGCCATTTCAAAAAAAGTCGTAGTCTGTAAACATTAAAATTGCTTTTATCATACCAAGAAACTTTATTAGTAATGGAAAATCTGAAGAATCTATCATAGTGTTATAACTAAGCTACAGGAAGACTACTGAACTACTCATTTAAAAAAAAATTGATTCAATAAAGAAAAAATTTGTGAGTAATGCAAACTTCTTCAATATTAACATAAAAGTGTAGACTTGTTGCTTCCACTTTGACAATAAGCCCAACTATTCTGCACTTCCATTAAAGCAGCAGCTGAGTGATGCAAGCCAGTAAGGTTGGCTGAGCATATAAAGTCTGTTTAGAGCTGTTTTCTCATAATTTTATTTAAAAAAAAAATTATTATATTTCTGATCAGCTACATTTTTTTCACAATTTTTTATAATTAGACTTACTAAAATATGATAACTAAAATAAAATAATTGTCTGATAAAAAATTATGACACAACTCAGGCTTCATTTGGGGCAAATTTCTTACTGCTTCTTAAATCAACTTTCTAATATAGATATTTGTAATAAAAAACTTACTTTAAGAAGCAATAAGAAAACTATCTCAAACAAAGCCTAAATTTTCAAAAAGTTATTTTCCCCGCAATCATTCTACAACTATTTTTACACCTAAGTTGTGACGACAACAACAGCAGAATGGGCAAATCAAATATGAGCCGTCTCCTGCATAAAATTAAGGAAAGAACTGAAAGGGTCTGTGACAATTTTTTTAATTTAGAACAGCCCAGTCAGGATTGGGACATTCATAGCTCCAGTTAGGTCCTGAGTATCGCATACAGTGCAGCCAAAGGCTTTCTTCATCTCTACCATAGCTGCAAGCAGCAGTAGTTATTAGTAATAGTGCCAAAAATGGCAAAAGACTAAACTATGGAACTGCAATAGATAAAGCTTCAAAATTCAAGTAAAATTTTGTATTTATAGGAAACTTGGTGTTTTACAATCATCTGTACCATATTGTTTATGGTCTTCACCATTTATTAAAGTATTAGAGTAACTTGCACTTCTCTTCCTCTGTTTGATCAAATATCACACATTGGTTCTAAAGTTTGAAAAATCTCAAAACACTATCCCAAAGGGTGGAACTATGTACTGCTAAGGGGGGCCAATTGCCCTTACTTAAAAAATTAAAACTCTTAGTATAATAAGGATTATAGATAATTTGTCCCCCCTGAATTTTATTTTTTGCCCCTAGCCGACATTTTTCCCCTCAAAAAATAGAAAAGCCTCTTGGCCTCCAGCTATTTTCATCCGATTATGTTGAACTTTTCTAACATTAACAAACAAGCCTATGAAAAACGATTATGTGCAAAATAAATTATTTTTTGCACCCTTATACATTTTTATTTTTATTTTTATAAGTTTGTCACTTGTCCCCCTGTAAACTAAGGTTGGTTCCGCCCTTGCACTACCCTTCCCTTTAAAAAATAAGATTAACTACTGAAATATTGATCAATCTGTTAATTCATTCAAAATGAAAGATGTGAATATTTGATATCTATTTAACTGTATGAAGTCCACCATACGTACTAGATACTTTCTCGTAGCAAATAAAAAGATCTGCAATACATACAAGCTCTTTACGAAGATAGATGTACACGTCACATGCCACTTATGGGTAGATACATAAAGACTTCAGTAAATGCAGTATCATGTAGTCAATTTCAGTCCGTGAAAGAATACATCTACTTGCCTAATTGTAACAATAACGGATACACTACATGAGCCAAAGACTACAACAAAGTGCATGAAGAATACGACAGATTCAAGCTCCCACGGCTTTTGCTGGAGCCCCACTATAAATATTGCATACTATCTATGAACAAATGCCACCGGATCCGCAATATTCATACGAGCGAACATAAGGCATTTAAAAATATTTCAAAGAATGCCCCGTACATGCACCGTAGTTTGTATACACATAGGTACACAAGGGGCAAGTACAATCATAAACATGCATGGGCCCCAGCGAGCGTGTTATTGGTACACACGTGACGTCTAAGGATACTGTGTGGGTCAATAAGTGAATTCAAGTTCGAACTCGATCCTTCTATACAGATCAATAGGAGTCGACAAAGTTCGAACCATCAAATAAATATACGGTTGTCCCGATAGGTATATTTGTTTTAATACATTCATATTATGCATTCAAGGTCTATAATTAAGAGAATTCACTAATAAAGGTACAAAGCCTACGAGAAACCTGATCCTCGGTCAACAGCATGTTCGAGTTGACAAGGTTGGGTCCATAAATAAAAATGTCCCCAAACACCCCGATGATGTTCGTGTTGAATAAAAAATCTCAACCGGATGGGTCCATTCCAAATATTTCAAAATGCCATCAGAAACACTCAAAATTCAAAAAATCTCAAAGTCCAAAATATTTAAAATTTATATTCCACTATCAAACACTCAAAGTAAAATTCATCCACCCTCCGCAACAGTTTGCCGAGGTAGATAAACTCGAATATAACTTCAGCCACACAGAGCTAAATGCTAAGTCGAAAATATCACTATGATCCATTTCCAAATAATCTCCTGCCAATAAGGACGTGGTACGTGTCATCTGACCGACAATTTTGCCGCCAAATAGCACCGCATGATAAATGGTTATGACATAGGCCCCTCTGAACCGGGTGATTTTTTCGCCAAATGGCACCACGAAATACCGGTTATGGCCAGCACCAATACGCTCCTTAGTGGCATCAAATCCTTGAGATATGAATTAATATGATATAATCGATAGGGCACAAAGCCCTCTGTTAGCTAAGGTGGATTCAAATTTGTCCCCTTAGACAAACATTCACCCCAGGTATACAAGATCCCTTAGACGAAGCAACCCATGGCTGCCGACAAGGATCCTTCTGTCAGGTTGGGTCGCTACCTCCTTTGACTAAGTAGACTAGGGACCACGATGGAACGGGACGACAGAACCATGGAATCTTGATCGGGTCCATCATCCATTCCCCCACCATCCACTTTAAGTGCAAGATGGTGCAATTTCAAAATTTTAAATATCAAATTTTCAAATCCAACTTTTCAAATCCCTATGCCCATTGCTGCTATTATATGCCAGATAACACGTATTTATACGCATCTGATTGACGACTAGCCTTAATTGAAAGTTCTCTCTCGTGACCGGGAGGGGTAATTAACTATAGGGGCTTGCGCCTATAGGAAACCAGAACTCAGATCATAAAGTCCTCACAAAATGAGGGCGAAATCTATGGATAGTGTCTTATCTACAAACCCATCTGTCTTCCCAAAATTTACCCCGAAACTTAATCCGTTAAAACTCCCTTGCCGAAAAAAAAAAAAACAAAGCGGGCGGAGGCTGGGGCCGAATTTTCGAAGCCCACAAATACCACATGCAAATGGACTACCTCACCATATCAGACAAAGCATTTATATGACATATTAAAAATCATTATTCAACTCAGAATAGTCATCTTTTGTTAAGACTGTTAACAGATCAGGTGGACCGAAACCCGAATCAAATCCAAATAACTTTTTGATCGACTAAATTTTATATTGGATCAGAATCGACCAGGATCTGATTCATGACTATGTCAGGTCAGATATCAAATCAAATTTCAGGTCAACCTAGAAGTGGCTAAACTCCTATAACAAGGAGAAAGATAACACACTATTGAAGTCTATTTTAAAATTTTTGAAAGAGATTTACTTCTTGATGATCTAAACTTTTTTGATGTTAATAGAATTATCTTGATCATAGCAATACACCAAAAGATCCATGAATTGATAATTCACGTCCATGCATACAAATACAAGTAATTATGACTTAACTATTATGTCCATACAATATAAATATTATCAAGCTAATTGTCCCAAAAATAAAAATATCACCATCATATACCTTGCAAGATTCTTCATTAATCAGAAACGATAGAAGAAAATTTTCGTAGCAAAAAGACAAGCAAGAGCAAATGAGCTCTAGAAGGCAACATAACCGACTAGAACATAAAATACAGCAAAAAAAATTTAAATTTTTTCCAACTGGTTCCTCTAACTTACAATGAATTAGGCTTACATATGAGATGCATAAATAAGCTTACAATGGAGGCTAGATCTTAAGGTCTTAACGGGTTAGGCTGAACTCGTCATAACTAGCTCCAACCCACATTGTTATAAGTGAATCAGGTCAAGGGTTTTCAAATCTATAGATCAATTTGCCTATCATGTTAATCAATTCAGATCAGTCATAACTTGACCCATTGACAAACCTTTCAGTGAATTAGGCATGAAATTTAGTCCCCTTTTCTCCAAAATTTTCTAGATCTGAAACTAAAATCATTAAGACTTACTGTATTTTTGCATTTAAAAAGGGATAGATTTGCAGGAACAGTATCATACGGTAATGAAATGTGCAAAGCATCATAACTAGTTAACTAAACACAGATTATAATAGAACTGGAAGTGTGTATACCCTTTAGGAGAAAGACATGGGCAGTTGGTGCACATTGGGTCGATACTGAAATCTACATGATCAACATCTGGATTATGATTCTCACTCATGGTAGAATCAGAAAGTGATGGTTGGTGGTTGCGAATAGAGGCAGCTCCATTAGCACCAGTTCGCCGGGGAGAAAGAGGAATGCCGGTCTTGCAGAGGTATAGATCATCATTAGCTATTGGGTGCCCGCAATGTTGGAGATGAACACGTATCTGCAGCATTTGGATCGAGGCGGTAATCAATAAAGTTTGGGCTTTTTTACAGAAGTTTTGCTCCAAGGATACACTATTAACATATACTTTTCAAATAGAATACAATCAGAAATTTACAGATTTAAATTATTGCATGTTCATGCAAAAAGGTGTATGTGTGCACTATTTAATGGAATAGCTATTATGATGCATCCAGAACTTTTAGGAATAAATGAAAATTTTACATTTATACGGTTGAACATTCACGAGAGCTTCACTCGGCATCCGCTCACCCACCAGATAAAAAGAAAGAAACAAAAAGCACGTTCGAAGAAAAATTGATGTATAACTTTGCAAGGAAAGGACCTGTGGTTAGGAAATCATTTTTAAATTTGTAAGCAAACTATAGTTGTACAGAATCAAAGGCCTCAATTACTCCCAAAAAGTGTTTTCCTTGATATGAAATTGCGATAACAGAAAAAGTTCTGAAGATTATATAGTTGATACAACAGCTTCGTGAAAAATCAACTGAAATGGATTCTTAAGAAAAAAAACTCTTTTATCGGGCCAGTCAAGTCATCCTCCACTTACCTTCAACGATATTGTCATTTCAAGGAAAACTCCGCCAGCCTTCAACAACATTTCCATTTCAAAGAAAACTCCTCTTTTCAAGCTTATCTGTCGTCTTCAACTTCACATTGTCATCTACTACTCAACAAAACCCTAGTTTTTAGAAGTTTCACTAGGAATCAATTTTCAACTTTTCAAATCAAGGGCAAAAGGTATTTTTGAAATTTTATGCAAGTGTAGCTTTAATTTTGAAGCTCAAATGCATAAAACTATAATTAGAACGTTTTTTGTTGATCTCTTCTGAAACAGTTACGTGTACTATTGATATATAATAGCACGAATGACAAACAGACTAATTTCATATCGACTCTGAGTATCTTGAACCGTATTTGGCATGGATTTCCATTAGAATCAATCTGTACTTATTTTCTAAGTTGCAAGAATCCCAATCCATTGATCATTAAAACAGATTTAAACTAATACTGTCTTCCATCTATTAATTCTAACCAAAACATTTTCTATAAAATAACTAATATTGACAAATGCATTATCATCGATACTGCATATAGTATAAAGTATAAATATTTTACGTCATATATTTTCAATAAACTGATCATGACTTGTTATGCTCCCCTCATCATTTCTGTAGGTTAATGAAACATTGCTAGGCCTTGATTGGTAATCTCCTTTGCTTTCAGCCACCAAAATCATCATCAATTCATTTAGCTGTTTATTTCATTTGCTATCACCCTTTTCTTCTAATAGTTTATTTCCATTGAAGTTGATTCATAGTTTAGAGTAATTTAATTGGATAACATCTTCTGTACAAACATTCACGTTATTTGACCATTTGGCTGCATCAATGACAATTCCATTCCTCTAATGATATATTATGTTAGAATTGTGCATTGTGTATGTACAAATCGTATACATATGGTTATAAGTTGGATAAGCGATCCAATGGTCGGGATGCTACTAAGAATTTCATTGGGAAGTTATGACAAGTCCGTACCTCACTACCCCTTATATGTACATACCAAAACCTTATCATTAGGTAGTCAAATGCTTAAATACCGGCAGGAATACAGATTATGACTTCGTTTGAGATAGTTTTTTTCTTTCTTTATAAAATGGATTTTTAGTATAAAAATTTTTTGAATTAGAAATTTTTGTACTAAAAAACAGTTTTAGAAAGCAGTAAGAAAGCCGTCCCAAACGAAACCTCTAACTCTAAGAATTCAAGTTGCACGAGCCCTATACAATTGATTTCCTCCTGATCCAAATGGGTTCCAATTAGCTTTATGAAAGGTAAAATGGCACAACTTTATCAATTATCTATCAGAGGGGATCCACAATAATTTATTCTCTGAATTATTTACTGAGAACCTTAGTGCAATATTACCTGATGAGTACGGCCAGTAACAGGTTTACATAAGACCACACTATGAGTTCCATTCGTACTGATTCTTAAGAATCTTGTGCATGCAGCCTTTCCCTCCAAAGCATTATGTCTTGGGTCTCCAACCTGCCATAAAGGGAAAAAGAAAGATTTAATTATCCTACATCTGATACTTGGATTTTACAATTCAACGAGACTTGAATGGGACATGCAGAAAAAAAAAAAAATCAGGAAGCAGGGAATAAATGAATTCAAAAGAATAGCCCCTTAATTAAGCCTGACACTAGAGAAAAATTCAGAGATTATGTTGCACTGTGTTGGGAAATACACCAATATTTGATTGGTTCGCTGAAATGAGGGGCTGATTGGTTCGTTGAAAAAGAAATGCAATGTATTTGAAATATTTTGGAGCTATTAGAATGAGTATAAAATAAATACAATTTTTTTTTTTGCTTGAAGTAAAATAAATGCAATATAAAGTCAATGATGGAGGAGGTCAATGTCCAACGGCAGTAGCTGGCGTCAATGACTGGTGGTGGTGGTGGTAGAGAGTGGATGTTGACGTGTATGGTAGCAGCGAGCGCTGATGACTAGGGGGCAAGCGACGAAAAAAGAAGGACAACGACCGGCTAATTGTGGCGACAACGAGTGGCTGATGAGAGGTGAAAGCCGATCGGGAAGCAGCAAAAACTGGCGATAGGTAACTACCTAACTACCACGGCCGAGACAACATTGAAAAACAAATTACAGTGTTTTTAAAACTCATTCAAATCTAATTATTTTCAAATACACTAAAATTGAACTAGATGGTGAATTTCAAATGCTTAAAAATTTTACCCTCATATTTCTTTTACTTCAAGAACACTACTGTTGCCAGGTCCTAAGTCCTAGATGAGAAAAGTTGAGTATTGCGTTAGGTAGTCGACAGCCAGCATAAAACTTGTCGAATAATCATGACATGAATTCTTTGAAAAATTGTGTTAATGCTAGGGCATCCCCTGGAAGCGACGCATTGTATGGCCTGAATACAGTGACAAGTGTGCAAGGGCCGCTGCACCGACGCCCGGGTGCAGTGTTAAATAGGCAAGGGTTCCCACATCAAGGACGGATGTGGCCAAAGAAGCTAGTCTACGAAATTAAAATTAGGATAGGAACTTGGAATATAGGGCTCCCTTACAGAAAAATTAATGGAATTAATAAATATTATGATTCATAGGAAGGAAAATATTCTGTGCATTCAGGAAACTGAATGGATTGGAGAGAAAACTAAAGAGATTAATAGTTTAGGATATAAACTATGGTATTCGCAGTGGCATAGGGTGGGGGGCGGGGGGGGGGGGGGGGGGGCACGTGCCCCCCCCCCTAATCTAGAGAAAACAATAACTTTAGAAACTTCAAAAATTAAATCGGAGACCATTTGAACTCTGATTTCAACAAACTTATAGTCGAACTGAACGTCTCAAAATACGAACCCAACAACACCAAATTTGACTCAATCCGAGCCCAAATGAGTCCAAATCAAGGACCCGAAGCATATTTGGAAGGTTCAAAACATAATTTGGATGATCAAACAATTTCCAAAATTTATTTGCATATAGTCGAATTGAGCGGCTCGACGAGACGAATCCAACGAGCTAAAGATCGTTGATTTATGATATCATTAAGTTATATTTTTATTCAGATTTATGCTATGCAATTAATACATTTCCTTTTTTTTATTAAAAATCTCAATATATATATATATATATATATATATATATATATATATATATATATATAAGTTTTAGCGAAAATCTTCGACTTTTATTTGAAACTTTATTTTAAAAAATCTCGGGTAAATTTTAGCTGAAATTGAAACCCACTTAAATTAGCTAAAATAAAAATATTTTAAAGAATGTTGAGCAAAATTCATTTAAATATCTTTCACTCCTCTCTTGCCTCCAAACGGAGAGCACCCCAATAATGAGACAGCAAACAAAATTATTTTAATTTAGGCCCCCCCCCTGAATAAAATTTCTGGCTCCGCCACTGGGTATTCGGGTAGGAGTCATACTAGAAATTGTGTAAGTGTGATTATAGATGAGAGTTTGAAGGATAATGTTATAAAAATTAACATAATTGAAGATAGAATTATAGCTTTAAATATTGATGTTGATGCTAAGATTGTTAATATTATAAGTGCTTATGCTCCTCAAGTAGGTTTGGATATGAGTTTAAAATTAAAATTTTGGAATGACTTAGAATATTTAATACAAAATATACCTCTTGAAGAAAGAGTTTTTATTGGAGGTGATTTAAATAGACATGTTGGTAGAGAGGTAGATGATTTTAAAAGCATCCATGGTCTTCAACATTGGTAGGAGGATGGACCTTTAGCGGCAGAGTTGGGAAGACACCGAAAGCGAGCATTGTAGGCCTGCGGCGGTTGGAAGGACAGCCTGGAGGGGAAGAAAGAGGAGGGTGGACATCAATGGAAATTAATCCAGGATACAAAAAAGAACAAAGGCAAGAAACTAATTTTTGAAATTTTATTTCTAATAAAAACACTGCCTACAATAGAGAGAGAGAGAGAGAGAGAGAGAGAGAGAGAGAGAGAGAGAGAGAGAGAGAGAGAGAGAGAGAGAGAGAGAGAGAGAGATTTATAAGAATTGATCCCATTGAAAACTAGGATAGGATAAGAGATAATCCTATTAATATTAGGATAACTACCAATAGGATGAAAAATAAAAAACCCCAAATTGGGCTGATTGCTAAACCAATTGGTCTTGGTAGCACCAATGTCATTCTCCCCGACTGGGAGAGGCTTCGGGATAATCTGAAGACGCAATTGTTGGATAAGATCTTGGACATTTGCTGGTGGTTTGTGCTGCTCCAGATCAACAAGCCCCATAGCCAACCCGTGGTTAGCTTCCTTGCAAGTTTGCATGAAGAGGGACAGTGGCACCATTTCATGATTGGTTTCTATTTGTTTGATCTATTATTTAATAGGTAGAAGCACCACTAATTAACCTTTTGTAGAAGGAATAGGTGTTGTTGAATCCATCATGCTTAATCTGACAGTCTTATTTCCAAGAAAAAGTTGACAAATGTCCATAGGAATAACATAACATAGAACTTGTTCTTGTAACTTGCCCCCAATGGAAAATGGACCAAAACGCTATTTTCTTACATTGATTTCAATGCCTTTTTTGAGCCATTCTTGAGCCACAAACAAAAGCTGATATGGTCTCGGATGCGGAGTAGCATGAAGGTTCAACTTTTTCACCATAATGGTGGATACCACATTTTTACAACTTACGCTATCTATCACTAAATTGCATATATTGCCATGGTGCATATGTTGACCTCAATACTAGGGTCGGGATGAGTCGACCGCGCACAGTGAATTTTGAAAGCGAAAGATCTCAAAGTCGCGCAAAAATCACCCGACACGCGTTGACCAAAAATCAAAATCGTCGAAATGGCCTCCGTTGGCGAGTGCGTCCGGAGCAACGAAAACAACTAAGATCGACACCCATATTGATTAGGGTCTTCGATCGGTGAAAATTTAAATTTTGCATGCACGAAATGAGTCGGCATTGACGCGCACAAACGTGAATAACAATGACGATGTGACGAGGTTGCCGATGCACAATTAATAAAAAAAATGATATCATATTTATATTTAAAAGAAAACTAATTACAAATAGTATTTTAATAAAAGAAAAAATCTCTAAATTCCTAAACTACCCCTCATCCACTCACATAACACTCCAACCGACCCCCCCCATCCCCCCCCCCCCCCCCCCCTCACCTCATGTTCACGCCCCCGCACAGCTCCAACACACGCAAGGCTTGAACTCCCTCTGCTCTCTCGACTTCCCCTCTCTCATGCAAGCCGCCACCACCCATTCCTCCCACTGTCAACCACCTTAGGTAACATTCTCCTCCTCCAATTCCTACATCTTCTTCTTCTTCTTCCTCTCTTTTCTTTCTTCTTCCTTCACTTCTTTCTTCCTTGCCATATTTTCTTTTCTTCTTCCTCACTTATTCTCCTTCACCTTCTTCCTCCTTCCCAAAACCTAACCCTAACCCAACCCTAATTTTTTTATTTCTCCCACTACATCCCTCAAATCTCACATCCTCCTTCACAAAAAATCCTTCTCTCCACCTCCTCCACCAAAAAACCCTATCATCCAACACTCTCTTTCAGACCTAGAAAGTGAAAATTTTCTCTCTAGAAATATATCATGATTTCATCATTCAAACACCTCATTCTTCACTTCCTCCACCTCCCACTCTCATTCGTTTTTTATCTCCCTTCCTAGAGAGAAAATTTCCCCTCTTTCTCTCTCTTAAATTTGAGTGAGAAGAATTTTTTCTCTAACACCACACTCCTCACCACCATCATATTCCTACACATTTTCACCCAAAACCCTAACCAAATCCCCTATTTCCCTCTCTTTCTCTCTCTAGAAAGAGAGGTTGCACCCACTCCTCCCTCTAACCCCATTAAAACAAAGCATGTCATAAAAAAATAATAATAATATTTGTCATCACAGGTTCCGTACGTCATGTCAACTCGCTCTCACCGCCGCTTCTACCACGCACCTAAGGTATAACCCGGACACTAGCTATTTTAAAATTTGTATGCATGAAAATAAGTACCTATGGCTGCTTTTCTTAACAAGCGAGAAAATTTGTTTGCATGAAATAAGCTCACGTGGTCGTTTTAATTAATAGGCGGAAAAGTTTATTTGCATGAAATAAGTACTCGTGACCACTTTTCTTAGTAAGAGGGAAAATTTATTTGCATGAAACTAAGTATCCGTGATCATTTTTCTTAGCAGGTGGAATGTGACTGTCATTCTTGGCAGGCAGGGAATAAAATTTTTGTCGCAATGTCACCTGATACTTAATGTGACCGTCTTTTTTGATAAGTGAAAAGGCTAAGTTAATGTTATTATCATTGTTTCTATGGTTCACCACTATTAAGTAGGTATTACTATGCCCTTTCCCAATTATTTCTACAATTCCCCTTATCCATAATCTTTTATGCCTTAACTTCCATATTAGTCATAATTTTTTACAATTTTGAATTATGGATAAAATCAAAGCTAACTTTGATGATTATCTTCACTTGAACTCATCTTATCTAGTGTCAACAAAATATACAACCAAAGGATAAGAAGTCTATAAATAAAAGATCTAACAAATGTACTTAAACTTCGATTAAATGAAACTTCTAGTTTCAATTTTGTGTATAAGGTGGATGTGTGATTCCTTCAAATATGGTACAACTACAACTAAATACCCATATTCGGGGGTAGTCGTCTCTTTGTAAGCTTACGACATGGATTTGTACTTTGGTGAAGTGAATTCTTTCCTTAATCTATTTTTTTTACACATCTTGTTATTGGCTTTCTAATTTTTTTCATTTTGTTCAAATTTGATAAAATTAGGATTATGATTGTGGTCAATAATTTACAATTGTTCATTACATATTTATGGTTCAAAATTCTCATTCCTTTCTTCGGATTTGTGTAGTCATTATATTATTATTTTAAGTTTTAATTCTCATATTTATTTTTGCATCTAAAGAATGTGAACTTTTGGCATATTTAGTGATTCTTCATATGTGAATCCTAAATTCCCTAGTGTGATCCACATAAATTGAAATTAGTCATTCTGGTTGCATTAAAAAACTCTAACCCTAAACAATCCTGCATCAAGACAGTTTACATATGCAAACCAGAAAGTATTACAAACACTGCAAGATGGAAAGTAAGAATTATTTGAAAGGGATAGACAAGGGAAAGCCAGGCAAAACCTAATATTTCTTCTAAGCTGAAGTTAACACCAAAGCTGCACATTTCAAGAATGAATGGCAGATCAATAATCATAAATAGTTGAAATAATCATCATAATGGACATTCTTCAGTTAATATGGAATCATAGTATCTAGTAATCAGATTCAGGTTTAACAAGCTATACCTCCACCGAGCTCCTTCCTTCTCTTGCATCATAATTTACATTGGCATCAACAACTTGCTGAAAAGAAAATCATGGTTAATAGTAAAACAATGATAGCATCAGCTCAAGAGGGTTTGATTCCACAATTTATTGTACAAATGAGGAAGTTACTTTTCCAGTCATTTAGTTCCGATTACATCTCAAAAGTAACCCTCTGTCATTACGTGGGAAATGAAAAGAAATTGTACGGCTTATAATAAATCAGTGAACATATGAAGATAAAGATCTCTGGTTGTCCTTGACAACTGAAAAGCTCATATGGATTCCTATCATGGCAAAACGATTGATAGGTAAAAAAGAAAAGGCAAGCACCAATGTTTACATGAGGTAAATAATGATACATTTAACAAGTCAAAGTGGAAATGATGATATCAAAGCACACAATGCGCAAAGATAACTTATCCAAAGTTCTTTTCTACAAAATGCAGCGTGAAAAGAAAATTTGGTGCGCTGGTGTCACGATCCAGCCTGGGGGTTCGAATTAATGAGGCGGGAACAGACAGTTAGACGGATGATTACATTTTCATTTGTTAAAACTATTATCAATAAACTGAAAGAGCTACTAAAAACTTCAAAACATTTAAAATAAAAATGATATAAATACCTATCTCAAAGCATCTCGACTACGATATACATTCTCTTTTCTTCTACTAAATGAATGGAAAAGAAAAACATAATCTATATAATCTTATTTATTAAGATATTTCATAAAAAATTACTTCTTCAATCTTAATAATTAATAATTAGGAATTTAATGTATTAATTAAACAAATTTTTAATCAAAATATAACTTAAATTTTAGAAAAAAGATAAAGCATTACCTTCTGCCTCTTCTCCGAGCCCTAACCTGCACGCACACGACTCGTTCGGTCGAAATCGATTCCTACAGACTCTCTTCCTTTCTTTCTCTCGATCTACCTCGTCACCAGTAATGAAAATCCAAGAACTCTCTCTATTTCTTTCATTTGCCTTCCTTGTCCTTCTTCTTCCTAACAGTTAGCCTCCTCTCGTTAAGAGTCTCTTTTAATCATACAGTTCAATTGAAGTGAATGAATCGAAGTTATCTCACACGAGAAGTTGTCGCTTTTCATTTTTGAATGCGCTGCTCGCACATTAGCGCGATCAAACTAGCCTGTTGCACGCTGCTCGCTCGTGTTGTTTGTCGGCTCACGTAAGTTCTTCGCCCACACTTTGGTTGGGCCGGTTCAACTGAATTAGTCCAACTGGTTCTTACAACTAGTGAAGTAAAGCACAACCTTGTAAGTTTCAAATCACCCTGTTAAAAACTCAAATGGCCATTATGACTCAAAGTTAAGAAAAGAATAACTTTATATGACCATTTCTTTAGAGGCGTCTTTGTTTCCTCTGAAATTAGCTGCACCAGATTTAGACTTATTTATATTTTGGATAACAATTTTAAAACTGAAAATACCTATAAAATGAAAGGAGAATGTCTAAAGAGGACTGGATAATAAAGAATACAAGAAAATAGCCGAACATGTTTTCTTTGAAAGTGAATTGTAACCTTACCTCAAAAGTAAGGGAAGAACTACAAGTGAAGTCAAAGTTCCAACAAAAAAACTTATAGAAGGTTGAATGCTATCAAATTTTAAGAGAATTATCAGGTGCACTCAACACAACTATTTCTTGGTGTGGATGGTGTGAATTATAATTTTTATTGGGAATGTATGTCATACACTAAACATTTTAGAATGTTCAGTACATAGCAAACACACCCAATACACAGCCAAAGCATAAATTTAAGTGTATTGATATCACGTTAATAACATCACCACCTTCTACAACAAACCAGCAAGAAAGTGTATCTTTTCTAATTTTGTGGCAAACATGATGCTCATATAGAGAAAACATAAGTTTATGTAATAACAAACAAAATAATAATAATAAAAGCTTAAAAAGTTGAAATGAATACTTCATCATATGGAAAAAAAAAAAAACATTCTAGTAAGTAAATTGAATATGATTCACATAACACTTGATATTAATCTTAAGGAGCAGGAGCGGATATTCACATAACACTTGATATTTATCTTGAGTAGGAGCGGATAAAGAGGGGCCTACGGGGCACGTGCCCCTCCCCGAAATTTAGAAAAAACCGCGTCTAATTTTCATGAGCGGCAAACCAACTTTTGTATAAAAAAAAGCCTAATTTCTATTTCCTTTTGCGATTGGCTGCTCTCGCGATTCAACTGTTCTGCTCGATGCTAAGACCTAATTTCAATTTTCTCTGACGATTCACTACTCTTGCAATTCATCTGCTCCACTCGGCGCCGACTTGAAGAAGTTTCGTTCACGGTTCTCCTACTTGCCTACTCCGCTCGACCGCGCGCTGATGTCTGTGAGGTAGACTCGTTCACCTGCTCGGCTGCTCCACTCGACCGCTCCTGAGGGGAAAGATGGTAAGATTCGCATATTTCATTCTATTTTTATTCTCTGTTCATATTTTCCACATGTAACTTCTAATACCTATTCCATTCCATTGCGTGTGTCTTCAAGAAAAATTCAACATAAAAAATTGATCTCCATTACCATAACTTATCTAATACACAACACCGAGAATCACACATTTTTTAAAATATCAATCTAAAAAAAATCTCATGCCATTATCCATCAATTTAGGTAATCCATTGGAAAATAGCTTACACGGTACAATTATAAAAGTAAAGGCTCTTCTAAATTCAAAAAATCTTCATCCTCAAAGGCTTCAATAATGAATGTGAAATCCACTCAAACCTCAAATTGGAATTATAGCTCAAATTTCCAATATTTAAGCATGGAAAAAATATCATCACAAGCCAATTCATTTTGAATTAACCAAACTAGCATTAATCTATGCAAAAAACACATCATGAATCATCACAAATAATTTAACAGCAGATACCACCCTCTAATGCCCCTAAAATAACATGTAATATTTGTCGCTTCTGAACAGTAGAATTATAAGAATATTCGAACAATTCGTCTTAATCAGTTTACCATTATGCATACAACAACTGATAATGAACAGAAAAGAAGAATGGATTGAGTTAACCGCCATAAACTGTAACATGTAAACCCGTTCTCAAGCACTTTTCAAACTCGCTTCACAAAATCAATTTCACCAAACAGAAAAGAAATAGTCACTGAAAACAAAATCCCACATACAATCAAACGGTTGAATATTTATCTAAATGCTAGCATGATAGTGGAGGAGAAAAAAATCTACAAACGATTGCAAATCATCACTAAAGCAGGTTAATTTCATATATATTTTGATGTTGTAATAGATTGAATAGAGAAAAAAGAAAAAATAGGTTTAAAATCTGCTTGAATTGCTTTGAATATATTGCACTCATCTCAAAATAAATCTAATAGCTTCAAAATCAAAATTGTGTAGGAATTTCAGATCCATTGAGTATGTATATTTAATCCATTTGTAGACTTCGATTCTCAGTACCATGCTATCAATTTTTTGTTCTGCTCCATAGTATCTGTTTGAATTAGGGGCGTAAATGAGCCGAGCCAACTCGAACTCGGCTCTCTAACGAGCTCGCGGAATGAGCTTATCGAACCTCAAGCTCGAGCTTGTATATTAAACGAGCTCGAATTTGAGCTTCATAAGACTCGGCTCCTTGGCTCACGAGCTTACTCGATCAAGTAAATATTTAGGGATAAGAAATAATCTTATTTATTAATTTATATAATTTAAAATTAAATTCACTTTTTTATTAAGTATTCGAATTTAAAAAATTATAAATTATTATTTTGAAAAATAAATACTGTGGCATTAAATAACTACAACTGCACATCTCAAAAAATATAAAAAAAGAGCTTGTCCATTAAAGCTGCAGTAAAGCTGCCACGCTTTCATTACTGTCACTTAAAGAAAAAAAAAAAGCAATTACTTCTTCATTTTTCTTCTCCAACGGCTGACCAAGCTTTGTTTCTTCTTCGGCGCTCCCATAGTGATTTCGTCGGAAGTGCTTACCCAGTGCTCCAACGAGCTCAAGTCGAGGAATTAAAGGACGAGTCAAGTTCGAGTTCATTTTTTGGGCTCGATTTGAGCTCGAGTTCGAGCCGGCATTCTAACTAACGAGGTGAGCTCGATAACGCCACTACTTTACTCGACTCGACTAGACTCATTTACACCCCTAGTTTGAATAGTATTTTATAGAATTTGTTAATTGAAATTGATATATATATATATATATATATATATATATATATATATATATATATATATATATATATATATATATATATATATATATATATAAGAAAACTACATATCTTTTGAATTTTATTTTCAAATTATCCATTAAATGGATTATATAATCAAAGTGTGACTTGCAGAAATGCAATCTAATGTTTCTTGACCATGGGCCCCCTCTATAAAATGTTTCAGGTTCCGCCACTATTAAGGAGGTTCGCCAACTAAGTAGACTAAAGTACATCTTCAATGAAAATATGTGCTGAGAGCCTCTATGATAGTCTGACAAATCCTAACTCCGTATTCTGACACTTATCAAGTGAATGACACATCAGCAAGAGCACAACTTATGTCTTCTTCTTGCAGGTTCTACTGGGACTATAGCTTGTTGGCTATTGTCGCAAGTCCTTCCATTATGGCTTTTTGAACTAGTAACTACTCTCTTCCTTCACCGGACTATTCTTAAAACCTTTTTGTTGTTGTTTCTGTAATTATTATTTGCAGTTTATGATCATTCCTCTGGCTTCTTATCTTGCAGGTTTTGCACTTCTTACAAACACCAGCTCTCTATTATAACTCTTATCAAGTAAAAATTGTTGATGGCTCGTTATCATGGGCACTACTTATGTCTTCTTCATGTGGATTCTAGCGAGCCTATAGTTTACTGGTTATTGTAGTGAGCCCTTTGATCATGGCTTTTTGGAAGATTACTATTCTCCTTCACTGGACTATTCTTATGGTCTTGTGGTTATATCTGCAACTTCTCCTTGGAGGTTCTTGGTCATTCCTGTGACTCCTATTCCTTGTAGGCAGTGCACTTATTAATTCTTATGAGTAGTTATTGTGGTTCTAAGACTTCTTCCTATGCTATGATACATATCTTAGTAGTTTTTTCATGAATTTTATAAATAGGTTTGCTGAGGCCTTGAGCTTGAATAAAGTGTGAAATTTGACATATACTAAGAGAGACCAACTCTTTATTCAACCATAAGGCTTACCTACAAGTGATGTCTTACCCATCCTTAGTTTTCCTCTTATTCTCTTCATTTATTATTATTGATTAAAAGTGCAATAATTTTTAATGGATATAATTTTCTTCTTTTGCATGAAATTTCAATTGTTTGCATGCAATTCCAATCCTTAACTTATGTCATTAACTTTGAGAAAAAGGTGAAAAATTTTTAAGAACAATTAGAACTTTATAATTTTTAGCTTGCATCAAAAGAAATAAGCAAATCTTTAAGATTTATAATTTATTTGCCTGCAAAAACTGCATATTTGTTGCATTTGTTGACTGAATCTAAATATGGATTGGGAATCCTAGATCGTAGTTTTATTGAGAATCCATGTTTAAGGTGCATTGAGAACCCTAAGGCTGAATATTCTGTCAGGTTTGACTTGGTCCTGAAGTAGAAGCAATTGATTCCAGCATTCCTGGTCTTCCAACCTTTTTCTGAGATCCAGTAATCATTATTGATTCTCCTGCTAGTCTTTGCCCCAAAGTATGACAGTTCTTCGCCATGTGACCTAATTGATGACACCAGAAGCAAGTGTTTGTACCAAATAGACATTCTCCTTTATGTTGCTTTCCACACTTGGTGCAACTGCTCATGCTCATTGAACTATCACTGCTATTGGACTTTATTTTCTTCCAATTAAAATTCCTAGCTTGTGAAAGAGATTTGCTATATGAATCATGAGAAGCTCCCATTACTTCATCACTTGTCCTCTTCTGAAATTCACGTCTCCTTCGAGTATTTTGCATGTCCATTTCTACCCTCCTAGCTCTCTCCACCAATACTGAATAGTCTTTAATTCCAAGTGGAACAAGAGGCTGCCTAATTGCATCCTTCAATCTAGTTAAGAATCGGTGACACTTTCCTCTGCAGTATGTATTAATTGAGGAGCATATTTGGATAATATTGTAAATTCAGCTTCATATTGCATAACTGATCTATCTCCTTGCACCAATCTCATAAACTTATCCCGCATCTGTCTCTTCACAGAAAGAGGCACAAACAATTCTCTGAACACCTGAGTAAAGTCATCCCACTTAATTTGCATGTCAGGGATTCCTCCAATTTTGTTTTGATACTGACATCTCCACCACCTTTCATCTTCTCCATCAAGTACAAAGGTTGCTAAGAAAACTTTCCTCTCCTCTGGACAAAGCATTCCTTGTAAAATCTTCTCAATCCTTAACAACCAGTTTTTAGTCTCAATTAGTCCATCTATTCCCTTAAATAAGGGTGGTCTTTTATCCTGAAATAACTTAAATACTTATCCATAGTCATTCCACCACCACTACTACTCCCTGCTGTTTGATTCTTCGAGTCTTGAATCGACTGAGTCATAGCTGTCATCATTTGTGTCAGTGCATCAAGGTTAACAGTAACATTAGGTACTATCATTTCCACTTCCTCCTCTTTTTCAGAATAATTTTGATTCATGTTTTCAATAAGATAGCTCATTTTACAATAATAGTCATCATAATGTCCCTTTCAGTATGATTCATATCTTAATTGGTCTATGATACCACTTTTCTCACGACCCAGCCCGGATGCTCGAACTAACGAGGTAGGAACGGAAATCGGATGGTAGTAACTTTTCATTCCTTTTATAAGTAAAGCAACATAAAGACTACTCTATCCAACCGGAGAGCCACTAATAAAATAAATATTCCATTAAATCTATTATTTTTTCCACTTATCAAAGCTAATGATTTCATCAATCATAATTTACCTATTTTTATTGATGCGACGTCTTCTATAAACATACTCTTCAATTTCTATCTTTTTTATTTCTTTAAAGGTCTACCTAAAACATTAACTTAGTGGTTTGAGTTTACCATGTAAACTCAGTGGGTAATCATTATCAATCATGAAACAATAACACATGCATATCAAAAATATATAATTATATATCTTCATATACTTCTTTCTTACTTAATACAAAATTCATATAAATACATCTTTCATATATTATAAGCCTTATAATTTACAAAGGTCCTTTTATATTCAATAAAAATAGTTCGTTTCCATATAACATTTCTTTTAACAGATTTGACATTCAATTCATTTTCATAGCTATTTTCATTTGTATAGGAGTACCGTCTAAATGTACCAATTAATGTACAACTATTTCCATTTTTATTTCTATTTCATTTTCGCTTTTTAACGCACATGGGTACATTTCTTCCCCAGCCAGTACCATACAGGGGTGAACTCCTATAAATTTGCATGCATATCTTTTTTCTTTTCATTTTCTTTTCATTTATTTTTCATTCGTTCATATATCACTTATTTATATATACTTTTGATATACCTATAAGTATCATATATATATAAATATTTTCTAATTTTACTTTCTCTTTCCATTATATGTGATTTCTTTACAAATAATTTTTTCAAATATTCGTATTTGTATAATAAATTTGCTTATTTTATATGTAATAGTTTCAAAAAATAAAGCATAAGTCTTAAAATACTTATATAACATACTTCTTTCAAAATGAAATAGAAAAATACAATAAAGAGAAATTCTATAAAATATAAATACTCACTTTGATTTTTTCAAGTCCTCGATCCTTGGTACAACCTAAAGAAATTCATAACCATGAAAATTTATCATTTACCTTTCATAAATTTATTCATAAATATTCATTTAATTAATAATTACCTCAAATCTAAATTTCTCTTTTCCTTGTTGAATTATTGAAGAATCGAACTACTAGAACTTGAACTCTCCCTTTCTAAAATTCCTAAATTCATACAATATAAACTTTCATGAAAATATGATTTAATAAAAATTTTTAATAAAAGTCATACACTAAGAAATTCACTCACAAATGGGAATTTTCTCAAAATCTCAAAATCCTTCTTTTTCTCCCAAAATCCTTTCTCCTTGCTTTCAATCTCTTCATTTTCCTTTATTAAAACATCACTTGCTTTAGATGAAGCAAAACAAGGGAATTTATACGAAAATGAAAAGAAAAAACTCAACAAGCCTTCTTCCCTCCTCCTCCAAATCGTTCTTCTCGCTCACTGAGATTTCTTCCGATTTACCACTTCTTCAGTGATAAGAATGAAAAGGTGGTGGTGATTCTTATCCCTAAACACGATCAATTGCTAAAAATGGCGAAATGAACTCTCCAACCTCTTCTTCACACGCGTTCCTCCGCTCCCTATTGCGTCTGTCCTGTTCGCTCGTTTCTATTCACGGAAATTAATAGGTGGCCGGTCGGCTAAACCAGTTATTACACCTTTCATGTTCTCTAAGAGCCCAATTGTCTCTACATTTCTTCTCCTATGGCAGGTAGGATCTAAATTGCATTATTTACAAAGAAAAACCCAAAATAGTTTGAGTGGGGTCCAAAAAGGATGGCATACCATTGCGCACGCAAAATAACCATTTATTGTCTTGCTTCTCTCTATCCCAATTTTCTGATTTGACAATTGTCAAAATCACCCTTTATTTCAACATAAAGCATAATAATCCTACAAAGCGAATATAAGGAAGATAATAGAATGGGTCCCATGACTCCCATGTTAGAGTCAAAAAGCTATTCAAAGTACGTAAAATCTTTCTCGACCACTATTTTCATGATTAAGAATAATTTAAGTGTTATTTGAGAACTAAACATTCAAATACCTCTCCTTCAGGGAAAACCCCAACAACCCTGGCAATGTACTCTTTATGGACTAAGCCAGCACCGATCTGTATCAAAGCAACTACTTTAGGATGTGATAAAGCACTCCATGTCAAAAGTGCAACCAACATGAAAATAAACATAAATGAAGATAATAAGCAATGCACTAAAATTATTTCTTCAAAAATCGCTCTGTTTGTGTTGGAATAGCTGTATATTAGCTAAATATCAGGGAGAAGCTTGATGTGTTTGAAGACTCTGAAGCCTATGCTTCCCATTTCACTTTTAAATTTGAAAAGCTTATGCATCAATGAATAAATAATCAGCTCATAAGTCCCTCCACAAAGTAGGTGCATATTTATTCGATATTAATTAACTCCACTCTTTTTTCGTAGTTTTGTCTCAGTTTATTCAATAAAACAGACATAATTGATAACCATTCAAAATTTGCCAATTATTTGTAATAAATACAAGTTTAAAAGTTTAGATTTCTTACTATAAAAAATTGTGGAGTCATATCCAATAATTTGTTTAATTCGTTTCTATTGCTCAATTTTTTCTTATCAGAGACTAAATAAATCAAGCTTGATGTGGAGTCTAGTCTCTGCTACGTATAGGAATAGTGAAATAACACATTAGTTTCCATAAATGATGTTTAAATTATTTTCGATAATTTCGTTTTGAAAATCTAACATTTGTTTAATATGAAAACCTCCATACACCATTTGAATACTATAACTATTCTATACTACTATCAGTCACTTGAAATTTCACGTAGTATAAATCTTAGCCTATCCATTCGTTATTAACCTAATTTCTTAAATATTGTATATTAATGTAATTATTCAGCGAAAAATTCTTATTGAAATTCTTCATAAGTAGCAAAAAATTGAATTTCTAATTTAACTTAAACTCAAATCAATCACAAATCACAACCATAAGTTTATTTTAAAATAGAAAAAGGTTCTAATCAAAACTCCTTGTAACAAGAATAAAAATTTTGAACTTTGCCAGTTTAAATTCAAGCCACTAAGTAATAAATCACATATATAAATTCATCAGTAAATCATAAGACAAACATAAAACTTAATGACAACAATTGCCAAATAAAAATAGTTATGCAAACTCATATAAGAAAATTATTTACACCATAAGTTCCTGATTGGGACATTAGAGCTTGGAAAGTCTATCAGAGACGTGGCCGTCGATCTACGGTCACGATTGAGTCGATGTACTTCTGAGTCATATTATGTACTTTCTTTATTATTATTTTATGTTATATTTGTTTTATTAGTGTTTCTGCTTTTACCCCTTACTTAAGGGAGGTCGTATGTAAGCCTAAAGGACATCGTCGTCTTTTACTTTCATGAGTCATTTGTACGAGGCTATATATAGCCCTCTTGTTCTCTTTTCATGTTAATGATTGAATGATAAAATTTTGTTATTGCTTGAGTTCTATATGAGATCTTGAGTGTGCTTGGAGAGAGAGATCCCTAGTAGAGGGAAATTTGGATCACCCACCAACCTTGGAGACGGCCGGGTTCATGGTTCTTCTTCACCACCGCCTCCTCTAAGCCCAACCCATTCATCTTGGTCCACTACTACATCCCTTCAACTTTCATACATATGCATCCCTACCACCACATCCTCAAAATACAAAACCCAACCTAACCCTAGACCTACCCGTCGGCCACCCATCTCCCTCTTACTTCTGCAACTCAAATTTTCCCCCTTTATTTCTTTCCTTTTCCATTTAAATTAATTTAGTAAAAATTCCAATTCAATCACTCAATCAAAATTTGAAATTTGAAGTATTTCCTTAAATAGAGTTCTATTTTAGGAAACTCCTCCAATCTAATCCAAATCAAAATTAAATTAGATTGGAATCAATTTCTCCTCTTTAATTTGGGAACTCTCAAAGAGGCAAGTAATTAAACAATTCCCCAAACCCCTTTCCCCTCATTAATGCCGCCGGCTCTCTCTCATATCCGCCCCCTCTCGCTCTCAAATTTCCCTCCCCACAATAAATCCTCTTCCCTTTTGCATCCCAATCAAAGTTCTCCACAAAGGCAAGTTTCTCTCCTTCCCCCTTTCGCTAGAGTTCAAATTTCCTCAACCTTATTTCGCTCCAAAACATAATCTAAACTTTACTCTCAGATTTTGACAAGGGAGCTCCTTCATTCTTTCTCCACCATTTGAAGGCCCTGCTTTCAAGAGAAATCTTTAAGGAAGACAAAAGGACGTCATCTACAACACATCAATCCTACGAACATGATGCATTGCCGATCCAGATATTGATTACGGCATCGCCTACAACGAACAAGAGTTCGTTCACATCCTTCACTCCACTTTCTTCGACGTCAATCCGAATATTGACCACATTGTCGAAGAGTACGTGGAGCGCATTCTAAATACTCTCACCGAAGCCATAGATGAGCAACTTGGTGCCGTTCAATGGTGGATTACGTCCAAACCGTGACAAAGGTCTTCCAATCTTCCTACTCATATGATATTTATTGATTTAGAAAAAGCATATGATAAAGTTCCAAGAGAAGTGCTATGGAGAGTTCTTGATAAGAAAGGAGTCAATAATGCTTATATTCAAATCATTAAAGATATGTATGCAGGAGCTATTACTTGTGTTCAAACACAAGGTGGTTTGACCAAGTATTTCCCTATTTCGGTTGGGTTACATCAAGGATCAGCCTTAAGCCCATATCTATTTGCTTTAGTCATGGATGTTCTCACTAGACATTTGCAAGATGATGTACCTTGGTGTATGCTTTTTGCTGATGATATTCTTCTTGTTGATAAGACTAGAGTGGGAGTTGAAGGTAAACTTGAATTATGGAGGTCAACCTTAGAGTCTAAAGGTTTTCGCTTGAGTAGATCTAAAACGGAATATATGGAGTGTAATTAATTTTAGCAGTAATAGTCCTAGTGAGGGGATTGTGACTTTGGACGATCAAGTCATTAATAAGAGTACACGTTTTTAGGTATCTTGGATCTATTGTTCAGAGTGATGGTGAAATAGATGGGGATATTATCAGCAGAATTCAAGTTGGATGGTTGAAGTGGCGGAATGCATCGGGCTTGTTATGTGATAGAAAATGTACCCCTCAAACTTAAGGGAAAATTCTATAAGATGGTAGTGAGGCCTGCAATGCTTTATGGTGCCGAATGTTGGCCATTAAAAGAGAAGCATAATACTAAGTTAAGTGTGGCAGAGATGAGGATGCTTAGATGGATGAGTGGCTTTACCCTTAGAGATAGGATACGAAATGAGCATATACGTGAAAAGGTTGGAGTAGCTCCAGTAGAAGATAAGATTAGAGAGAGTCGCCTTAGATGGTTTGGTCACATAAAAAGGCGGCCTTCCGACGACCCAGTTAAGAGAGTAGAGGTATTAGATTTGACTTGTGTTAAGAAAGGTAGGGGTAGACCTAAAAAGACTTGGTTAGAAAATATTAGGAATGACCTTTCTTTATTAGATTTAAACGAGAATTTGGCTTTTAATAGGACACAATGGAGAAAAAGGATTCATGTAGCCGACCCCACGTAGTGGGATAAAGGCTTGATGTTGTTGTTGTTGTTGTTGTTGTTGTAGTTTGATTAGATTCATGAAGGTCTTGTTCACCTATCTTTGCCAAGCCTAGTAATCGTAGGAATTGAGTGTAATTTTTTATGCTTCTAATCTCATTGTTAGTGTAGGGATTTTGTTGAAAGCTACTACATTTGCTTACTATTGAGATTCTAAGTTATTTGATAATTCAAGCGTTACGCAAGTGGCTTAGCCTAAACGTAGGCACCCATCTCTTGTTTTCTTTTGTCATTTTAATTGCTAATAGTTTTAATCTTAATTGTTTTATTCAAGAAATCGTGCAAATTCTTATCGCATACCATTAAAACATTGTAGTCCTGCATCATCTAGTATCAGAGCATGGTTAGCTTAGGATATTCATGCTAGAAATCATCCTAGGTTGTTGTTTAACCATTCTTATATAATTTTGCATGCATATCATCATTTAAATCATTCTAAATCATTGTTGTGCTTGTTGTCCAGTAGATTTCTGCACTCATTTAGTGGGCTTTATGGTAGTTTCTTAAGTATCTAGGTGCTTTCCTTAATATAACAACCTTCTAGTTGCCTAGATTACTTAATCCCTTATTGTAGTTTGCTGTCTAAGTACTTTCTGCATCATTTAGTGTCATTCTAGGGAGTCTATCATTGCATCTAAGTGCAGTCCTCTATCTAGATTCATCCCCAAGTGTCCCCTACTGTCTAACTATGGACCCCGGAACAACTTAGTAGGACTCTAAACTTGTTGGTAGGCCAAATGAACAACATTAGCCAGCAACTCAAAGAGAATCAAGCCAACCTAGCTGAACTTCGTAGGGACGCAACCAAACGCTTTGACATACTTGAACGATCTAGGGAACATCCAACCCCCTACACCCCATCTAGACCTCCTTCTATGTATGGGGATAAAACCTATCAAGATGAGAGGCTCGTACCAATCATCGAGCTCCTCAATATGGACACAACCCACACCATGACCTTGACATACCACTTATGAAGAACATTAAAGTCAATGCTCCTACCTTTGATGGCACACTCGATCCCCACCTCTTCTTGAATTGGGTCAAAGGTATGGACAGCTTCTTTAAGTGGTATAATATCTCCGAGGCTAGGAAAGTTAGTTTTGTCGAGATGAAACTCACGGGTAGGGTGAGTCAGTTTTGGTCCAATCTAGAGAACCTTAGAGAAGTCAGGAATGAGTATTCCATCACTGATTGAACTTCCATGAAGCGTGAACTTAAGCTGAAGTACTTGCCTTACTTAGACTTCCCTAGATTGTTGGATAGATGGAATAGGCTGACTCGGGGCAACAAATCAGTTAAGGAGTACATCGCGTCCTTCAATGACTACCTGATTCGCTGCAAATGAGAGGCCTCTACCACCCCCACGCAGATCTTGTCTATATTTCGTATCGAGTTGTGAGAGGTTCTTCACAACGAGCTGTTTGCCCGGAACATCAGTACTCTGGAGAACGCCTACAACCTAATACTAGATTTGGAGGAGACCCGTTCCCAGCACCCGAGCCAATCACATGACTATAGGCCTTCCTATATAGTGTCCGGTAGTTCCACCCCTCACCCTCCTGCTGCCCAATCGACCCCAGGGAGCACTACCCAACCACCCACGGGTCCTCCTTCACCTCGATTTGATTTAAGGAGTAAAACTCCCACCCCGCATACCCCTCGGTCCAGTCCCAAGACCAAGTGCTTTCAATGTCAGGGGTATGGGCATATCGCTTCTTAGTGCTCCAATCCCTATAAAATCTCGATCATCAAGGAGATCACTGAGGACGATCTTGAGCCCGAGGTTGATCAGGTTCACCAAGTAGAGGACAAAGGTGAATTCTTCTAGGAGGATGATGACACTGATACCCTCCATTGCCTTCAGAAACTGGATACCTCTCCCATATGCGTGGTGAGATGCGCACTATCACACCCTACTCCCATTGATGACTGGCATAGGACGGCAATTTTTCATACCTACACCAAGATCAAGGATAAGAACTATAAGGTCATCGTGGATAGTGGTAGCTGCATAAATGTTGTATCCTCCAGCATGGTATCCAAGTTGGGTCTTTCTGTCGTTCCTCACCCCAACCCGTATAAGGTAGCGTGGGTCAACTCCACTACCTTGGAGGTGAAAGAACGAAGCATCATACATATCTCCTTCGCTGACTATAAGGATAATATTTGGTGCGATGTGCTGATTATGGATGTTGGACAAATTATTTTGGGTCGCCCCTAGATTTTTTATAAAGATGTCTACATCTATGGGCATTTGAACACCTGTGTGTTCAAACATGCGGGTAAAAAGATCAAGCTTTTACCATCGTAGCCTCGGGTTAAGGATGACTCCAAATCCAACCCTGTTAAGTCCAAGAAAGGACTGAACCTGGTCACTGCCAAGGTTTTGGATTCTTAGATCGCTTAAGACGCACCTCTATACGCCTTAGTTGGTCATGAGATTCCCACCGAATCTGACGAACCTATCCCTCAAGGGACAGTTTTTTAATGTCTTCCCTGATGATCTCCCAGATCAATTACCTCCGCTTAGAGACATTCAGCATGCCATAGACTTCGTCTCGGGAGCCTCCCTCCCTAACCTGCTACACTATCACATGAACCCCACTGAACATATTGAACTTAAGAAGCAGGTAGATAAGTTACTGCAACGAGGTTTCATTAAGGAGAGTCTTAGTCCTTGCGTGGTGCCAGCCCTTCTTACTCCTAAGAAGGACGGATCTTGGCAAATGTGCGTTGATAGCCGTGCTATCAACAAAATCACTATCAAATATCGTTTCACTATTCTGAGGTTGGACGATATGCTCGATATGATGATGGGTGTCACTCTATTCTCAAAGATGGATCTCAAGCGTGGATACCACCAGATCCGAATCCGACCCAGAGATGAGTGGAAAACAGCTTGCAAGACCAAGGATGGTCTCTATGAGTAGTTAGTTATGTCTTTCAGGTTGAGTAATGCCCTGAGTACTTTCATGAGGATCATGACTCAAGTGTTGCGCCCTTTTATGGGAAAATTTATCGTCTTCTACTTTGACGACATTCGTATTTATAGTCAGTCGGTGAGTCAGCACTTGGACCACTTAAGGAAAGTTTGTGAGGTCCTAAGGAATGAACAATTTTATGACAATCCTAAGAAATGTACCTTCCTTGTAAATCGTGTTATCTTTTTGGCCTTTATCGTGTTAGCCCAAGGGGTCTCTATAGATCCCGAGAAGGTGAGAGCCATTATAGAATGGCATGTTCCTCATACCATCCAGGAAGTCTGCAGCTTCCACGGATTAGAGACCTTCTATAGATGATTTATCTACAATTTCAACACCATTGTATCTCCTATCACCGATTGTCTGAAGAAGGATGATTTCCACTGGACCCCGGCCGCCATCAGAGCTTTTGATGAGATTAAGAAAAGAATGGTGGAAGCCCCAGTGATGAGACTTCCTGATTTCTCCAAAGTCTTCAAGGTGACATGTGATCTTCGGGGTTCGGAATTGGAGGAGTCCTATCCTAGGAAGGTCACCCAGTAGCTTACTTCAATGAGAATCCAAATGACATTCGGTAGCGATATTCCACGTATAAGTAAGAGTTTTACATTGTGATCCAATCTCTTCGTTATTGGCGACACGACTTGCTCCCGCAAGAGTAGGGCTGCAAGCGAACCAAACATTCGATGAGCTACTCGTTGTTCGGTTCGATTAAAGCTCATTTGCGATCGTTTAATTAACTAAACAAAATAACTTGAACAATATTTCAAATACTCGATTCTTAAATAAACAAACTTGAACACTAATGTGTTCAGCTCATTTATGTTCGCAAACAACATCATTTGAAGTTCGTGAACAAGCTCGACATTAAGCTCGATAAAAGCTCGATTCGTGTTCGATTTTGAACTCGTGAATAAGCTCGATAAAAATAATTAATATTTGACTATAAAATTAATAAATATAAATAATAATCGCCTTTGTTACATAGACAATTGCTTTTATTATAAATATGTTTGTTTATAGATATGTTCATAAACGTGTTTGTTTGATAGTTAAAAAAAATCGTTAAATATGTTTGCGAAGAAGCTCGATAAGCACTAAACGAACGAACATGAACTGAACATGAACCGAACATGAACACTCATAAATTTAAATGAACCAAATATGAACACAAATAATAAAGCTCGAACAAACATGAACCAACCTTGAACACAAACATGCACTCACATACTCGCTCGGCTCGGTTCGTTTGCAGCCCTACGCAAGAGTTCGTCATTTTCTCGGATCACGAGGCTCTGTGTTATATCAACTCCCAAAATAAGTTGCAATGTTGAATGCACGTCACGGTCGATGGGTAGAATTACTTTAGGAGTACACTTATACCCTTAGACATAAGGCGGGAGTTGAGAATAAAGTTGTTGATGCTCTCAGTCATCGCATGATGACTACCACTGAGATGAGAGCTGAAGTCGTGCCAAATAAAGATGGACTATTTGGAATGCCTCAAATTCAAGGAGACCTACTCTCTCTTGTCCACAGGAAGCATGTGCCTTGTGGATGATTTTCTTCTGGAGGATGGCAAAGTTTAAAATTGCGTAATTGGTTATTAAGGCGTTTTTTGTTCATGAGGCAAGGCATAAGCCTCAAGGCGTAAGCCTCAAAATAAAAAAATTGCGTAAAGTGATAATAAATCTCAAAAGTGATTTTTTATATAAAACCTAAATAATATGTTAAATAATAACATATTAACTTCCTATTGAATTATGAATTAATAAATTAACATACATATGAAACAAGAAATTACACAAGATATAAAATGACAAGTGATAAATTACGTGAAATATAATTAAAATTGAAATATTATAAGAGTAAAACAATATTAAATATAGAAATTGCATAAAACTATCATATAACATCAAGTTAAACTCCAAATTTCTTCTTTCTCAATTCTCTGCTCATTTACATTTAATTCCTAATAAAAGTTAAAATAGTTGACAACAACTTAGGAATCATCTACATTGTCATCATTGAGGTGGTATTTATCTGAGTTGTCGCCAGAACAAATTAGTTTATCCCCTGCCTCATTCAATAGAGTCGAATTTCTCCCAATATGCTTCTTTTTAATTTATTTCAATCTTGTTCATCTTTTAGAAATATTTTCATCAACATAAATATGAGATTAATGCTCCAAAATTTTTAGGGTGGTGGTGTGCATATTTCAAGTGATTATCGGAGACAGCTACGATGGTGTTGGTTGTGGCGAAGGTCGTGGTTTGGAGGTAGAGGCAATCGAGAGGAAGTTGTTGCGCTCGAATGTGCATGAAGGCATGATTTATGTTAGTTTTAGCAAAAAATATATACAAATAAGATGAGGCGTAAGCCTCACGCTAGCGAGGCGAGGCAGACCTCAAGGGGAGCCTTAACCAAGCTGAGGCACAAGCCTCATAAAAAAGCTAGAGGCGTAAGCCTCAAGATATTTTTCACTAGAATTGCTCTGAGGCGGGCCTCATATTGCGCAATTTTAAACAATGGAGGATGGATATCTTTTCAAAGCTCAAAAGCTTTGCATCCCTAGCACCTCCCTGAGAGAATTTCCTGTCTAAGAACTCCACATCGGAGGTCTCGCTCGGCACTTCGATCGAGACAAAATGATAGAAGCCATGGAGTATCATTTTTATTAGCCCAGCCTAAAGAGAGATGTCGGTCGGATGGTCAACAGGTGTTACACCTGCCAACTGGCCAAACAACACAAGCAAAACACTAGTTTGGACACTCCTTAGCCTATCCCCAGTTGTCCTTGGCAGGACATTAATATGAATTTTATCTTAGGCCTGCCCAAAACTATCGGTATGAATGATGCCATCTGTGTTGTCGTAGATCGTTTTTCCAAAATGGCTCATTTTCTGCCTTGCTCCAATACATTTGACGCCTCACACATTGACAAACTCTATTTCAACGAGGTCATTTATTTACATGGGTTACCCAAAATCATTGTATTTGATAAGTCTGTTAAATTCACTAACTATTTTTGGAAGACCTGTTGGATGAAAATGGACAATAAATTGCAATGCTCCACAGCCTTTCATCCACAAACTGATGGTCAGACCGAGGTAGTCAATAGGAGCTTAGGCAATCTGTTACGATCCCTGGTCGACGAACATATTAAGGATTGGGATTCTATTCTCCCTATAGCTAAGTTTTCCTATAATAATTCTGTGAACCGAACCACTGGCCTAAATCCTTCTAAAATTATTAACAGGTTCAAACCTAGACAACCATTAGACCTCATACCCATGTGCTCTAGGTATAGAATTTCTAAGTCTGCATCATTATTTGCATCACATATACATGAACTTCATAACGAAATTGCACGACAAATTAAAAAGAGCAATAATGATTATAAATTGTATGCTGATCTTAAATGAAAATTTAAAACTTTTGAGGTTGGTGCTTCCGCGATGGTGCGGATTCGTCTGGAACGGTTCCCGCAGGGAACTGTTAAAAACTACATGTTAAGAGTGTTGGACCATTCAAAATTATTAAGAAAATTAATGATAATGCTTATGTAGTAGATCTGTCTACTGAATTCAACATTAATCCCTCTAACATAAAAGATCTAGTTGCATATAAAGGTCCTGATTTCAACCACCAAATCCCCTCATACAGCAACCTTGGGTGACCCCACTGTGTGAGAAACCAAACCTACCTCCACTACTAAATATTCCCAAATCACACATGACAGAAAAGATGGACTCAATTCTGAGTGATGACATCATATCCACAAGGGAAGGTGGATGGCGGAGGTACTTTATCAGGTGAAAAGGAAAGCCCAAGTCGGAGGATACATGGCTGGACCACGAGGAGCTGCAGCAGATTGACTCTGACGCATTAGAGATCTATGAGAGCACCTAGGATGCTTACTCGACGAAGTCGAGCTTTCTCCCACACCGGGAGAATGATAGGTACATCAGAGGCTTCGAAAGTATACCAAAGACGTGGTCGTTGATCTACAACCACGATTGAGTCAATGTACTTCTGAGTCATATTATGTATTTTTTTATTATTATTTTATGTTGTATTTGTTTTATTAATGTTTCTGTTTTTACCCATTACTTAAGGGAGGTCGTATGTAAGCCCAGAGGGCATCGTCGTCTTTTATTTTCTTGAGTCATTTGTACGAGGCTATATATAGCCCTCTTGTTCTATTTTCATGTTAATGATTGAAAGATAAAATTTTGTTATTGCTCGAGTTCTATGTGAGAACTTGAGTGTGCTTGGAGAGAAATCCTTAGAACAGGAAAATTTGGATTACTCGCCAACCTTGGAGATGGTCGGATTCGTAGTTCTTCTTCACTATCTCTTTGTCCTCTTTCCTACATCCCAAAACCACCGGCCACTTCAAGCTCCACCACCACCGGCCTCCTCTAAACCCAACCCATTAATCTTGGTCCACTACTACCTCCCTCCAACTTTCATACATACGCATCCCTACCTCCACATCCTCAAAATACAAAACCCAACCTAACCCTAGACCTACCCGCCGGCCACCCATCTCCCTCTTACTTCCACAATTCAAATTTTCCCTCTTTATTTCTTTCCTTTTCCATATAAATTAATTTGGGAAAAATTCCAATTCAATCACCCAATCAAAATTTGAAATTTGAATTGTTTCCTTAAATAGAGTTCTATTTTAGGAAACTCCAATCTAATCCAAATCAAAATTAAATTAGATTGGAATCAATTTCTCCTCTTTAATTTGGGAACTCTCAAAGAGGCAAGTAATAAAACAATTCTCCAAACCCCTTTTCCCTCATTAATATTGACGGCCCTCTCACATATCCGCCCCATCTCGCTCTCAAATTTTCCTCCGCACAATAAATCCTCTTCCTTTTTGCATCCCAATCAAAGTTCTCCACAAAGGCAAGTTTCCCTCCTTCCCCCTTTCGCTAGAGTTCAAATTTCCTCAACCTTATTTCCCTCCAAAACAAAATATGAACTTTACTCTCAGATTTTGACAAGGGAGCTCCTTCATTCTTTCTCCACCATTTGAAGGCTTGAAAGAACACCCTGCTTTAAAGGGAAATCTTTAAGGAAGACAAAAGGACGTCAACTACAACACATCAATCCTACGATCATGATGCATGGCCAATCCAGATCTTGATTACGGCATCGCCTACGACGAACAAGGGTTCGTTCACATCCTTCACTTTCTTCAACGTCAATCCGAATATTGACCACATTGTCGAAGAGTACGTGGAGCGCATTTTATATACTCTCACCGAAGTCATAGATGAGCAACTTAGTGTCGTTCAATGGCGAATTATGTCCAAACCGTGACAAAGGTCTTCCAATCTTCCTACTCTTGTATTTTCGTAGTTTAACTCTCTCTTGTGGTTTGATTTGATTCATGAAGGTCTTGTTCACCTATCTTTGCCAAGCCTAGTAATTGTAAGAATTGAGTGTAAATTTCTATGCTTCTAATCTCATTGTTAGCATAGGGATTTTGTTGAAAGCTACTACATTTGCTTACTATTGAGATTCTAAGTTATTTGATAATTCAAGCGTGTAGCAAGTGGCTTAGCCTAAACGTAGGTACTCCTCTCTTGTTTTCTTTTGTCGTTTTTACTGCTAATAGTTTTAATCTTAATTGTTTTATTCAAAAAATCGTGCAAATTCTTATCGCAAACCATTAAAACATTGTAGTCCTATATCAGTTCTAGTTTCATGTTTCATCTTAATAAACCAAAATATATAACTATTTCTGGGAGTTGCGTATATAACTATGAGAGTATATTTGTACTTCATCATTATTTTGAATGAGATTTTTTTATATTGACCTAACCAATATATGTCACGTGCACTATCGCTAGTTAAATATGTATACTCATGAAGCTTTATGCTTCACACTTTAAAGTTTGCTCTTTTCCTTGCAATGGGGTTAGGGGCTTTCCTCTAGGCTTCCATTTTTACAGTAAAGTATCATATCAATACAAAAAAACTAAATAACATCATCGGACTTATAATAGCAGTATGGCCTTGTTACCTGTTGCCTAAACTGTTCTGCTTTGCCAGCATTTCGAGCAAAAATAAGTAGACCGGAAACAAGACGATCAAGCCTATGAATAGCTAGTGAAGAGTGTTAAAGAAGATAAGAAGCACGAAGCATGCCTGGGATAGCTAACAGGAATATTAAGCAAAGTTTGGCAAAACAAAACTAAGCAAGAAAACAAAATATAGGCAAATCAATGAGTAGTCTGAATTTTATATTATCAAACAAATATAGGATACGAAATAATGGAGCAACGCCATGTTCTGCCTGGAGAATCCCAACGATAGTATTTTTACGATATTGACCGCATGGATGAACCTGTAAGAAAATTAATTCAGCATACCATTCTATCAAAAAGAGGAGGCAGCATTTATGTAAAAGGAACAAAGGAAAACGAACCAAAGGTAATAAAACTAGGATTTTGACAAAAAACTTATAAATTAAAGTTAATAACTCGTACAGAACTTAACAGAATGAACATTAAAGACAACAGGCCAATCATAATAGCCCAGCCACAGAAAGTTAAGAGAAGGTTAATGACAATTGTAATGATTATATGATCAGGATCATAGAAAATATAGAACCATAAAAATCCAATCATCGTTCAGATATGAGTACAAAAATCAAGAATTACAAATTTTGAAATGATAAACAGAATAAGCACTATTGAGATTTTGATGCAATGCAGCCTTATTCTAACAGGTCAAATCAGTTCAAAAAAATCCAAGCCGTCATAGGTCAATTACAATATGTCAAATTAGAAAATAATAAATCTGAACAAGGCAGCTTTCTAGACTTTTTAAGCTCATTTTTCATTTATGACCGAATTTCTTTTATTTTTTAATTTGAACTATTTTATAAGGTAATCTTCTTTCGGATAAAGATAGGTTTAAATTTAAATTGTTTGTCATTAATAAGAATTCACATTTTAGATATCTTGGATCTATTGTTTAGAGTGATGGTGAAATAAATGGAGATATTATTGCCAGAATTCAAGTTGGATGCTTGAAATGGAGAAATGCATCAAGCTTGTTGTGTGATAGAAACATTCCCCTCAAACTTAAGAGAAAATTCTATAAGATCGTGGTGAGACCTGCAATGTTTTATGGTGCAAAATGTTGGCCATTAAAAGAGAAGCATAATATTAAGTTAAGTGTTGCACAGATGAGGATGCTCAGCTGGATGAGTGGCTTTACTCTTAGAGACAGGATATGAAATAAGCATACATTTGAAAGGTTGAATTAGATCAAGTGGAAGATAAGATTATAGAGAGCCGCCTTAGATGGTTTGGTCACAAAAAACGGCGGCCTTCCGATGACCCGGTTAGGAAAGTCGATGTATTAGAATTGGCTTATGTTAAGAAAGGTAGAGGTAGACCTAAAAGACTTTGTGATAAAATATTAGAAATGACCTTTCTTTAATAGATATAAATTATAATTTGACTCTTAACATGACACACTGTTAAAAAAGGATTTATGTAGTCGACCCCACGTAATGGGATAAAGGCTTGATGTTGTTGTTGGTATTAGATAGAATTAAATTTGCTTTAAAATATTTGATTTTATCCTTATCACTCAATTTCTATAAAAGGGATCAATGATACATAATAGAACATTATTATTGTTGATGATTGAATGAACAAAAATTACTCATGCCAACCAAGTTGTGTATGCGGAGTTATTTCTTGTTGCCCCTCCATCAATTTTGATATTAGAACTCATCTAATTGCAAACTCATCCATCTAGAGTCGTGAGGTGCACCATACATTTGTTCATCAAATTTTGCACTGCTTTCACTCACACAATATCTCGCAATATTTAATTACAATCTCATAGTCATTTTTCTTCCCATTCGTTAATTGTCACACATGCAAAATGCTCCATCATCTAGCACCCACTATTAGTGATGCTCACAACTCACACTCTTCACACAATCATGCACCTAATCTCTTAGATGCACCAATAATAACAATCTCTCCATCCAGCTTCTTCACCCATTATATATATGCAATGCCCACAATTTTCCTCTTGCGTGATCACCTGTGTGCATTTATTTGCAATTTTCTCTACTTGTATTCACACAACCTGTTGTAGCACACATGCATTTTTTCTTCACACAGCCTATCGCTCACCCGCACACACCTAGCCGATATTCCTTGACAAGCCCTCCCATGGTCATTCCTAATCTCGCATGCCCTCTGATCATGTAAAAAACCACAACTATGACCATCCTGATTGGTTGCTTCATTGATAATGTCATCTTTGTCTACATCAACATTTGACTACTTCAGCCACTTTCCACCTACCATTAACCTTTATAGCTATAGAAAGATGTTTTACTTGTACCAAGATCACAACTTTTTAATGTATCACACTACCACAATAAGATATAATCTATGTTGATTTTAGAATAATTGCACATATGTAGCAAATCTTATAATTCTACTTAAACAATTGACTAGTTAATCTCCTTTAAAATTAGCCCAGTCATAATCCAGCAACTTACTAAACGTGGTAAAATTTACATGCAAGTGAAAAAAGTACTCCACTAAAATTCTATTGCTAACTGTATATTATCTTGGACTTAGCTATTTTCTGCAGACTTAACAGGTGGTTTTTTATAGTAAAAGAACAATCATTATTTTTGCACTAACATTTTCTAATAATTGCTTCGAGTAAATATGCTTTTATACCATTTAGATATCATGTTAAGTTCATGACACTCACCCCAAGATTATTTTGCACCACTATTATTTACAAGCATGATGCTCACTCTAAAACAAGTCCAAAATAATTTTAATGAGTATCTTGTCCAAATTGATCAATTTAGCTAATAGATCACCAATAAGCTAATTTGAAAACAATAAGAGTCCCATCTTTAGAAAATGAATTTGGACGAAGCACTAATAGGTTGGACACGGACATGACCAACTTGAAAAAAATGAAGGAAAACTAGCATGCCCAAATAGGTGCCAATAGAGCATTTCCATTAAAAGACCAACTACTTTACCACAAAATCTTCAACCTTATATTAGTAATGATTCAAGAATCTCATGCAAGTTATTTGAGAATTTATACTAGTCTACATAGCCTACCCATCTTCCATAGTCCAAGAGGCCTATTTAGACTTATCAATGTCATGCTCATATAACATTCCTAATCATAATCATCCACACCAAGTGTAATACCAGAAAATTTCTGTGCCAATATCAAGGCAGCTCATGTTTCAAGAAGTTGAAATCAAATTTTCTAGGGATATAGCAACACATGGGCATCTCTAAGAATAGGAAGAAAGTGGCAAGGTATTAGGCAAAACATATTTTAAGGAGAAGATGTTTGTTTCATCCTAGCATGTTCTCGACCACCTCCTTTCCATCAGCAAAAGTGGCATCCAACCACCTATGACATACTTCAACCATAACACATTCATTTCTCACTCACAAAGGCATCTTGGCATTCCAATCTTTTGAGTATGTCGAGAAATATTCTAAGCCAAGCTATCCCTTTACACTTCGATTCACCGCCAACCTTTCGCCTAAAGGAAAAGGAAAATTACTAGCTTTTCACTTTGCGGTCCTATCATGGCTGCATTTCAACAAACCATATAAACCATCAAATGGTCCTGTCGCATATTTTGATCTCAACAACCCTATTAACATGGTCAATAGTTGAGATTTTACGAATATTTATCAATATAATTCATTTTATGGGTCCTAAGGGAAGGTCCAAGCGCCTTTGAGTTGCATATGTTCAAACACCTCAACTTTGGCCATTCAGCTTCTACCTCAACATCCTGAATTACTGCCATACACCTATCATGGTAACACAGTTGGTAAATGTGCTCCTACATCTTGATCCAAGAAAAACCACATACTCTAGATTTCAGCTTGTGGGCATTCCCAAGAAAACATGTCCTCGTTTCAGGGATCCACACCACCAAGTTAACATCTTGACTCCTAGCCAATAGACTTTCATGAAGATCAATAGCACCCATCTTAGTCAAACCATTAACTCGCCATCTCACCTTAAAAAAAATACAAAAACAATTTTCTCCGTCATCCCATCATAACTTCCCACCCATGCTCTCCTCATTTTAGCAACCTCTAATGAACTCCACCACACATCTCTATCTCAACTTTTTGACGACTTGGAATTCAAGGTAGCCACACCTCGAGCAACAACCTTCTAGGCACCCATCAAGTTGACTTACATCTCAACAAAGCGTATGACTTTCTAGAAAAGGATGTTTAATACTTAGCTTTAATCCCAGACCCTGCTAGCCTTCTTGAAAACCTACTCAGCAAGATTCCTAATTATCTCAACAAGTTTCTTTATCATCACGACTAGAATGCGCAGCATCTCAGCCACCACTACATCGATTTCAATCACCCCTATATCAACCTTAAATGCCCCTCAAACAATCTCGATAACCTTGTCAGCCATTCCAATAAGTTTATGGTCTTCTCAACAACATCACCTACCATCTTGGCGAGCTTCATGATGTTCTCGATGAGCTCAAGCTCATCTCATAAACCTTATGGCCATCTTGATCCAATCAGCCTCTTGACTATCGCTCAAACCTCCCAACCCATTATAAGACACTTATTAGATATGAATATTTTAGTGCAAATGGTTTGCTTTCATATATGGGTTCTATACAACAATATTGATCATCTATGAGCACTCATATGCTTCTCAAGCATCAAAATATATATGTCACCTCGCCATGCAAATAACAAAATATGGGTTATAAACTACATTGATCACTATTAAATACAATATTAAAAACTACGTAGAACTCTCAATTGATATAGATCTTTCAAGAGAGAGATATAAGTATTAATTGTGATGCATCCATGTGTGCAATTCAAGGTCTATCAATACACATTTAAACCCATCGTTGATTATAAATCATAATTTTCTCAAACATTGCATTCAATTTTATCTATACAATGCACTTCCTAACACAATTTTCAGAGTAAGCTCGTAGACATGAATTCAACCTCTAGATCGGGAGCGATATGAATTTTCAATGTCGAAATTTGGCATCACCTATGGGAAAAAGGTGTTGCATGAGATGAAAAGGAGCTTTGGCGGAAGAAACATTAGATATTTGGTTCCAATTCCACCTATCTCCTGCTAGTGTAACTCAAAAGTTGTATTCTTTTTTCTAGAATAAATTGAATTATAAGGAATGGTGTTCACATCTGCCTATCTATCAACTATGGGGGGGCTCTCTTCTCTCATATCATGTATCAAAATAACATTCACTTTTCTAGACTCGAGGGAGGTTCCCTTTCTCCAACATGACCCATAAAATCGATAACAAAAAACTTATCATGTGCAAGTAGGCACGTCTACATTTTTATTACTATTTACTCTAGCCCTTTATTCTCTTAAAATTCAAATGCCTAAACATCCATGATCCCAAGTACTAAGCAATGTCGAACTATAGGCATGAGGAGAGCTCTCCAACTTATCATCATTCTATGAGTAAACATCCTCAACACACCCTTCAGATTTCATAGATTCAAAAACACGACAATGAGCGATATGTTAACACCAACAATCAAGCGAGCTCTGATCCATACCTCAACATCAGGTTACTCACCTAAGAAGAGTTGGCATCCCTAGCCAGGCACAAAAAACATCCTACTTAGTGCAAGAATATGCCTATGACGAAAAATGACAAAATAATAGGTGATTAAAAAAAAATTCAAAGGAAATTAACTAGAATTCAGTAAGCCAATTATAGCTCAACTACTATCTACCCATTGGGGTATGTGGTATTAAAAACAAAAGTGCATAACAAACTTTTAATAAATTAATCAACAATAATATGCAAGATGATGTATATTTTTTCTCATCGTGAACAATAATAGGCTCATTTTCCTAGCAGTACTTCTCAAGCATTTGATCATGATAATCAAAGCTTTCATAAATTGCATGGATTAGGCAATCAAAATCCATTAGGCCATGAGGCTCTCTAAAAGAGATGCGGAAAACCCTTCAACCCGACATGTATAAGGCAATTTTTAAGCATCACGCTACTAAGCTTTTATACATTCACATTCAGGTGATAATTATCATGCCCAATCTCAAGTTATGTTCAAGGCCAAATACTTAATAATTTTTCAAGTAAACAAATCGTCATCTATTACATTCATTGTCATAAATAAGCAAGTAAGTATTAACGTACGAGTTACTTATTTACTGTCAAAGGTATGTATCATAATTTGACATCATACAAGTCCTTCGGCTCAAACAAGTACAATGTTCTAATTGGGGATATTTTATAAATTAGCTACAAATTAAATCATTTATTACTAGAGATGCATCCTCACTGAAAATTTTTATTTTGATGTGCTATATGTGGAGCATCTTTCTAAGTTCGCTTCATGTTTCCTAAGTTAGTCTATAAAATAGAGTAAATTAGAAAACACGAAGGAAATATAACATATAAAAATCACTACAATAATACCGAAGTAGCACATGTTGGAAATTGTGGTATAATGCATGCTCAAATTTGGACTGAACCTAGTTCAAGGGAACAACTCTATTATCCATTTAACCCAAACTTAATATAAGTAGTTAATCGGGCTAGCTCCTCTCTAACTAAATATAGATCATGTGTTCAAAAAGGAAAGTCTCCTTAAAATTATATCTTCGTAATCAAGGAGGAACCTAGTCCCTAAATAATTGGATAACTAAATCCAGTTTAATTCTCTGGAGGAGAGTTCTTTGCCCCAAAAGAGTTGATGTAGTACAAGCTAAATCAAACCACATCCAATTACAATTAAACTAACTCATAACATATTTGAAATAAACCTATTTTCAAGACTTTTTAGGCTTTTTTGCATGAATTAATGATAATGTTATGCATTTATTTTTTAATACTATTTATTTTCTAAGGTGTTTTTCTTAATTTGGATAAGGTGTTTTTCTTAATATAGCCGACCCCGCGTAGTGGGATAAAGGCTTGATGTTGTTGATGTTGTTGGATAAAGATAAGTTTAGATTTAAACTTTTGTTGGGATTGAATAGAATTAGATTTGCATTTAAATTTTGATCTTTTTCTTATAATTATGTTTCTATAAATAGAGATCCATGAAATGTAATTAAATATTAGAGTAAAAGCTCGAAATAGTCCCCAGACTATTGATAAATGCTCAAATTAGTCCCAGAGTTTCATATTGCCTCAATTTGGTCCCTCAACTATTAAAAATTGTCCAATTTGATCCCTTGGTTAAATTTCACATTTAAATTAACAAAAAAGAACTGGAGAGCTTTGCTTCTTTCTGGGCATTTAGGTAAAATTACTTGTTACATGCTCACTCCTCGCTATAAGCCTTAGAGAATGAATTGTGCAAGGGAGAAGCTACAAACAAGGCGACATGAGGGAGCAAGGCGACGCGAGCGAGCAAGCCGCGAGCTAGATGCGCTGCGGCGTTCTTTAATTCAAATTCCGGATTCATGTGCGGCTGTGGACAGACGTCACACTATGAGCGAGACAACCTGAAAGATTGTTTGGATACAGGAAGAAAGATGGCTACCTTCACAATGAGCAAGCTCCCGTCGTTACTTCTAATCCTATAGAAGAATGACAAAGAGATGTGACTTTGGATTCAACTAGAAGGAACGTCGTTGAAGGAGACGAAGAAGTTATTTAGTGACTCATTCAAAACTGCACCTCTCACGCGAAGCAAGCGAAGTCAAAGTGCAACAAACAGCTAGAGAAGATGAAAAGCAAACATATTGCGGCTATAGCAAGTCAACAAAATAGGCATCGACAAAGAAATATAACATAGGAACAAATTGATTTAGTTTAACTATTTTAATTAAAATGCATTAAAAATATGATGTAATTAATAAATAATTAATTACTTAGATTAATTGATAGTTAACTTAGATTTTAATTATATTATTTATAAGAGTTAGTTAATAATGATAATTAAAAATAATAATTAACAATTAACTAATAAATAATTAAAAATACAATCGAAATTAAAATTAAAAAGTTATTTCATAATTAAATTATTTTCTAATTATATTATTTTTGTAAGTGTAATTTTTTGACAATATTTAAAATTAGAATTAATAAGTAACTTTTATTTAAAATGTTAATTAAAATTAAAACACAAATTAAATTTGGTTTGTTAATGAACTAAATGATATGAAATTATCTTGTGATATTTTTATTATATTTAAATGATATGAGATTGTAATTTTTATCAAGTTAGATTTTTCTTTAAAAAATATTTTTTTACTATTTATTCACCATTATTATATACTAGATTAAATATGTACTATAACTTATTAAATGATAAAACTGAGCAATATAAACAATGTAATCACATATCCACTTATACTATCTAAAATACCCTTTATATTTAACTTTAGAGTTAATTTTAACTCATATTTTAGGTTTTGGGACTAAATTGACTCAATTTTTTATAGTTGAGGAACTACATTGGAGCAATGTGAAACTCTGAGATTAAATTAGACATTTATCAATAGTCTGGAGATTCTTAAATATTGTCATTAATTCTTGGAGAAAAATATCAAAATGGTCTCTCAATTCTTTGTAAGAAATCAAAATGATCATAAACTCTTTTGAGGGACCAAATTTCATCCCTCAATTCTTTAAAACGGGACCTTTTTGGTCTCAACATCTAATGTTGGAGCTAATTGTATTAAATGTGAATGTATTTTGGTTATTTTAGAATTAAATATTTATTAATTATAATTTTCAAATAATTATAAATTTTCTAAAAAAAATATTAAACATTTTTAAATTAAAATTTTAATAAAAATTTTAGTTTTAATTTCAAAAAAAATTGGTCATATTTTATAAATATGATTGGTAAAAATATGTGTGACTAAGTTGAAAATAATATTTATTTGCATTTGATTTCTTTGAATCAATAAATATTAAAATTTTGAAATTAAAACTAAAATTATTATTATTTTTTATTGAAAAATGTTTAATAATTTTTTAAATTACTTGAAAATTACATTTAATAAATGTTTAATTAAAAAATATCAAAATATCCTTACATTTAACACCATTAATTCCAGTATTGTATATTAGGACTAAAAAGATCTCATTTTAAAGGTTTGAGGGACCAAATGGATCTCTCAAAAGAGTTGGGGACTATTTTGACATCTCACAAAGAGTTGAGGGATCATTTTAATCATTTTCTCTTAATTCATGATTGAACGAATACAAATTCCTTATGGTCAACTGAATATTCTTTAAATCCAAGTAATGGATGCAGAGTTATTTCTCCTTTCCCCTCCTACAGGTTTCATTGTCCATGCAGAAATAATGATGCATATCATACATAAACAAATTGCTTTGTGGAAAGTGTAATGGAATAGCTGCTGATTGAGAACAATATAACATATGAGCACTTTGTTTTTCAGAAAGAAAATAACAAAGGCTTTATCAACAAAAAACAAATTCAATTGAATGTTTGCAAGCAAAACAGTCCATGCCAGTTACAAAAGATCCAGTTATGAAACAAATTCATCACTCATGATTAAGTATCGTCTGCAAATTATAAATCCTGTTTAAGGGAAAAAGTAGAGGTAGAGCCCGCGATAATACATCCTAGTCGAAGTTTTATGTACATGGAATGCATGAGCGTAGCTAACAAGGGTCCCCATTGATGAATTGTCCCTTATGGCTCTCCAATTGGAAATGCAGATGTTACTCATCCACTAAGGACCCAATCGGCATAATATTGCATCCAATAGAACTGATATAAAATAAGTTCGAAAAAGGAAATTTGATTTTGATGTTACAGAAACTACAAATTCAAATAAATACGTTAACTAATTTACTTACAGGAATAGAAGCAGGCTTACAAACGGTAATGACATCAGGTTCACTATGAAGGATTGAAACATTTCCAGCCAGCACCGGAGGTTCATGCCTACAGTAACAATCTATTTTTTAACATTCTATTTGCTAGATAGTATCTCTTCGCAAGCAAGACAGTCGAAGAAGTCATAATTTCTAGTTGTTATGGAAACTCATTTGAGAATGTTAATTATAAATCAAATTATGCAGCTACTTTAAAAGAAGTCAAAATAATAGACAAAAAATTCAGAGGATATCGAATTAGGGCCAAGGACAAAATCCTGAATTCTCAGAACAAGGAAAATAACAAGAGGATGATATATATATAAGCTTTTTGTCCTCTAGAATCCAATGCATGATGCTTCTGCCAATGCAGGTCTGTGTTAAGTAAGCAAAATGATGAATGGAATCCGTTTTCAGTAGTTCATTTTTCAGAAGGTCTGTCTCTCTTTATATTAATTGTGTTCATGGATATATAAAGCCAAAAAAAATGTGCTGTCCATATAAGAAAATTTATAAATAAAGTTTATGAATACTAAATCATATTTAGGCTTCATTTGAGATGGCTTTCTTACTGCTTCTTAAAGCAGATTTTTAGTAAAAATTAAAAATTTTGTATTGAAAAGCTGTTTTAAAAAAGCAGTAAGAAAGTCTTCCCAAACGAAATCTTAGACATATAGGGAATCCATAAGAGAACATACAGTTTAAAATATAAACAAGGAAGGAAATGCATGAGAATTGGTGCAAGATGACTAAAGTAATTTCTATCTAGTAATCTACTTACCGTATGATCATTTTGGGTGAAATCAGTTATGCAAACAATCCATGTATATTAAAATGCATTTCTCGTACTCATAAAACTTAAGGTATCTAATATATATAGCAGATAGGACCTTACAACTTAAAACAACCCTTTACAACAATATTACTCAAGTCTACCTAATTTGAAATCCAACTTCAAGTTAGCATAAACCCTGTTAAAAATACATTTAAATACACACATCATAAGATAGAAAGCTGAACAGATAATTTTCTCCGAGCCTCATACCAAAAAAATTGAAATAATCGTTAGCCTAATTACAACTATTTTGAATCAGCTTAATGGATTCACCTCCATTCATTCCTTCTGAATACTTAGTTGTTATCTCTACTTTCTGTAAATCATTTTGTATAGCAAAATACATAACTCATTGAAACTGTGTAACATGGAGAAAACTTCTCTCCTGGCAGATCATTGTCCTTAGCAACATAAAATCAATACCTCTATTTAATGAACTAGCTATTAATTGCAACATTGATAAGCTTTAAGGGTAGCAAAGAATGGACGATGTTCAAGTTGATTTGAAACTGAAATGATAGCATCAAGAAATATAACTGGTTAGATAACACGTCAAACAAATTTCTATATCAAGAAGTACTAGTTTAATCGAACTTTAAAGAATGGCACTGTGGCGGGGAAGGCAGAACTAAATGATTTAAAGGAACAATCAAATTTAAGGAACAAGAATATCAAGCTGATAAGAACCATTGCAAGTTAATTTTTGTAATTCTCAAAAGCATATATTCCAAAGAAATTGACCGAAAAATTGCCCATCAAGGAATTATGACACATAAGAATGTAGCACTAGTAGAAATGTGACCGCAAAGAGAACACTTCCTCATGCAAGAGAGCAGGAAACATAAAGAGGAAGAAGGATATCTAATCACTCCTCATTATTCATGATTTGATGGGAGAGTGTGACTTGTGCTTAAGAATAGAGAGAGGAAGAGAGCTCTCAACGAAAGGAGGGGGAAGAGACGGGGCCTGCTGGAAGGATAAGTAGACGAGAGAAGACAAGAAAAGAAGAGAAGACAAGAAAAGAAGGGAGAGGAAACAGGCCAGCAACTAAGAAGAGCGAGAGGAGGTTTGCTTACAAAAGCTTTTATTCTCAATTCAACTTGCTTTATCTTTCATATTTATTGATGCACCACAAACTTTCAAATAAACCAAATCAGCCAATAAAAGGAAAAGTAGCCATGGGCCAATTAAAAAAATCAAATTAGGCCATAACAGATCCAAATCGGGATTGTTTTCAAGACTTTTTAGGCCCAATCTTTGTTATGGCCAAATTTTGTTAGACCGGTCCAGCCGGTCCACACGGGACAGGCTCAGGCAGACAAAGGTAGAACTCTTCCGCCTCCTTGTATGTGCCAACCGAACCGCAAATCCCACGAAGCGATTTAGGAATGATTTTTTAGAGAGTTAGGAGGGAAATTTGAATGTAGGGATTGTTTAGATATTTCCTTTTGGATTGTATGTGTTAAATAGTTTGTTTGCTGAGGGTTAGGGTTGGGGCATCTGGAATTTGGCTGACATTTGAGATCTCTTAGTTTCTTTGGGCTCTAGCGGCGTCTAGAGATTTGGGAGAAAAAGATCATCCTCTCAAATAGAGAATCAATTGTATCTTGGTATTTTTCGTGTCCCTTTCATCAAATAATACAAATTATCTCTTGTTTCATGGTTTTGTGTGGATTTTTGTGAAGAATTCTCACTGTTTTCCGAAGATTGATAGGAAATACTTGAGATCTACAAGTGTTTCCTATCAAATTTCTCATATCAATAGGTTTAAATTAAGTATATTCATGTCTATTTTAGAACATCCAATCGGAATTGTTTTTAAATTAAATACACTCATGCTGACAAGAACCATTCTGCATTCAAAAGGCCCTAAAGTATATAAATACTCAGAAAGTTAAGTAATATACATGTTAAGTAAATTAAGTACACATATGATTACACCTTTGTCCTAAACCATACATCTATCATTCAAAATAACTAATAGATGCACTATTATAGGTCTCCTTACTCTTAACTTCTATGCACATTTGTCTGCTTGATTTTGAAAGAAAGCAGGAAGAAAGCAGGACAAGTATGTGATATATCCCGACTTTCTATTGATAGATCACGACCACAAGAAAACTTCATACATTCATTTTGCTACTTTAATGATTTGAGATGGATAACTTTATAAAGGTAGAAGGATAGTAGATAGGGTTAATAATAGGATTACCTGGGATTGTTCATATTCATGATAGTAGGCTCGTGATAGTAGATAGGGTTTTTTTTTAAGACTACTTATGCAACTAAGGTAGCAAAACTGTTTTTTACAAAAATAATTCGGATATATGAGTTACCCAAGATCATAGTATATGATAGAGGAATCCTTTTTGTTTCTTATTTCTGAAAATTTTAATGAAATTTGCAAAGCTGAATAGATAGCAAAGATAGCTCTGATAAAGATGTTTGTAACTTCAATATAATAAGTATTGGTGACCATAAATCCATTAAATTAAAAGCTATAACATTAGCATATTCTGCGAAAACATGCACTGCTAGGAGAAAATTCATGTTCTAGGGAAAAGTATATAACGTGCTATAATTTCTAAAGCCAACTATGATGGGTCATTTTCCAACCTGTGCACAAAGTGGCTTATCTTCTGAGTTGATCGTACAATATATGACACAGAAACTATTTTATCATCCACTTGGATCCTTCCAGATTTGACAGCACTTTCCTACATATATAACAATAAATTCTGAACAAAACAGTAGATATTACAAAAATATAGAAGAAATAGGCACCATACATTACACCAGGAAGCAAAAGATGTTTCTTATACAAATTCTGAAGTAAAGAACGCATATACATCCACATTAATCATTATTATTAATAATAGTATCTCAATATGACAAGGTGAAGTATCAGCATATTTAAAGTGTAAATTATGATCCATGTTTTCTTGATTTAAACTAGATTCACAGTTCAACAAAATTGACTTATACCCCAACCTCTCAAAAAGACAAGGCTGCACAGTGGAAACCCACATAGAGTGCTTATTGACGCCAAAGTGCCCTGGCATCCCAAATGACCACCATCTTCCGCTTTCTTATACCATTTGTTTTCAAAAGATTAGCATCTTAGAACACCTCTCCTCAGTAGAGAGGTGCTTGCCAAGTTATTAATGCATTTTTATTCCTATTGATCTAGATGTATTTTATATTCTGAATGATCTTTATATAGCGAAAATTGCAACTATGGTTTAAAATTCCAAAATAAGACCTATTTTCGCAATCCAACCACAAAAATTCCTTTCAACAATGTCAAAGGACTTCACGAAAATGTTCAAATGAGAAAAGAACCCTTCTCTATGAAGGAGGCTTCAACAAATGTGGATTTTTGGGGCTCCTATTTTTGCACAGCCGAGAAACTAATGGAGGAACTCAATGTAGGCAACTTCTTGAGTTCTAGAAAGATGCTCCGAGCAATTTATTATTAAATTCCCATGAGCTAGAAAGTAATAGAGGATGGTCTAAGCAGTACTGGACACCTGGAGTTTTAAATGAAGTTATCTATTTGCAAGTTCTCAAATTAACAAATAGGCACCTATGTCTTTGTCTGTAAATGGAATAAAAATAGACCTATTAATGGACAGAATAAAAATAGACATCTATGTGTTGGTTTGCATAAATTTATCAAGCAAATTGTAACTTGGGACAAAAGATGATGAAATTTTTCCTTCTATATTTTTGAATGATAGATGCTGCGTTTTGTTGAAATGTATCATGAAGTATGGGGCACAGCACATTGACTCTTTCATCTTTTCTTCAACCGCGCATGAATTCAAGATTTTTTTCCAAAAAACTTAGCGCTCGCTACAACTCCTATCCTTCAGTATTACCACCCTCCTGTGTGCTAATTGAAAAACTTCAGATCAACATGGATTTTGTGGAAGGTACCCTAAACAGGCCTCAAACTATGACTTTTATGTTGACACAGCTGAAAGAAAAATGCATGTATGAAAGAGTTCAATCCCAAGTCTTCATGGAATATTGGCAGCACTTGCATGACACCAATGGCATAGTTGGAAGCATTCGTCTCCAACTCAAATTGTCATTGCAGGTTAGGAGGAGCAAGTACTAGCACCTTCGTGATTTTTCTATCAAAAATTGAAAGATGTTCTCCCCATTTTCACCATATTGGAAGGAGCGACCAGTACCTTACGAGTGCTTGCAAGGGGCCAAAAAGTGCTAAGAAGTAGTGGATGAACTTCCACATGTGCTGATGAGAACCCTACACTTAAAAACTGGTGCATGGTTTGGGCTAATTCTGGATTTTCCCTGCCTTCTCTGGATCCGTTTTTAATTCTTCCCCGCCTGCTATGAAGCTAAGGTAAATAACTTTGAGGTTGTCAAACTCGCATTTCTTGAGCTGAATTACAACCTTGGTTTCCTGTTGCTATTCACCAAAAAGTATTCTTGAAAAAAAATTACAAATTACTCTCAATGTTGCTATTCACCAAAAAGTCTTTTTGAAAAAAAATTACAAATTTTTCTAAAAAAATGTACAACACTTCATTCATCAGTCTTATGAAGGTTGTTGGCATATTACAAAATTCAGACCGCGTCACTTACCATTCATACAATCTCTACTTCATTTTAAAAATACACTTGAAATTTTCTTCTCTAACTTAGATTTGATGATAGCCAGATTTTAAATCCATTGGGAGAAATACTTGGCCAATTATAGTTTATCGGTCAACTCCTCCATTTATACCAATAAATAGTTATTCCTTATGATAATCATATTAAGGACCTATAGTCAATGCACATTCATCATCCATAATCCCTCTTTAATACAAGACCACTGCTTGAACATATGTGAGATGAATAAGTGGAGGTATGTGATGGGAAACACTTGAAGAACTCAAGTGGAACCAATCAATTTTAAGATTCCATCTATTTTTCTCCACAAAACCCCAACCAAATCAGGAAAAACAGTAATATTGTTGTGATAATCGAGAAATGGAAGAAAATTATCAAGATACAGTAGATCCTCAATTCGAGAGGATGATCGATCTCTCCCAACTCTCTAGACACCGCTAGAGCCTAAAACGCCAAGTACCAACCAAAATTCAGCAAACAAACATCATCCCCAAACCCTAATACAAACTTCTACTTAAAGCAAACATAAAAATAACACAAAATGACTAAATAGCCCTCATTCTATCTCCCATAGGTAGTGGACCCCACCCCAAGGGGGGCTAGATTTGGAGCCTACAGAACAGCAGGCTTCCACTTGTATTGCTTGAGCCGGCCTCGCCCACGGGTTGAGCCAGCTAGACCGGCCTATGCCTATCAATACCCCGCTCCCAAAGAAGCACCTTGTCCTCAAGGTGGAAAGATGTGAATTGATGTTGCACCCTCTAGTAAGGCTTCCATGTAGCATTATAATTGGGAAGGTCCCTCCACTTGATCAACCTCAAATGATACATCACTTCTCCAATTTTTTGTAATATCTCAAAAGGCCAAAAATATCTTGGAGCAGCTTCTCGTTCCTCCTGTTAGCAACCATCCTCTGCCTGTAAGGTCAAAGCTTCAACAACACCCAATCCCCGCTTCAAACTGGATATCATTCCTATGCCCATCCGCCTGTGTCTTCATAACCTATTGAGCCCTCAAGATATGCCTTTCTAACTTTCCAGCAACCTATCCCTCTCCTCCAAGTATTATTTTACTGCAGAAACTGGAGTGCTACTATGCCCAAAATGTACCAGGTTAGGCGTAGATCGTCTGTACAACACTTTGAATGAGTTAATCTGGGAAGAGAAATGATATGATGTGTTGTACCGGTACTCTTCCATGCAAGCCACTTGGCCCAAAACTGAGGGGTCTCTAAAGCAAAACATCGTAGATATGTCTCAAGCTCCTGTTTATCACCCCTGTCTATCAATCTGTTTGCGGGTGGTAATCTGCACTCCTCTTCAGAATTGTCCCCTGTAGCCTGAATAACTCCTTACAAAAATGACTGAGGAACACTTTTTCCCTGTCGGATACTAAGGACTCCGATATCTCATGCAGTCTGACAACCTCCCAGATGAAAGATGTCATTGTCATATAAGGTGTCGTAGGGGAATGAAATGAGCATACTTGCTCAGTCTGTCCAGTACCACTAGAATCACTGTGAACCCTTCCAATCAAGATAGCCCATTTATGAAATCCATAGAGAGCTCCTCCCACACCCGATCTGGTAGAGCTAGCGGCTTCAATAATCCTTCTGGAGCCATGGTCATATACTTATTCCTCTGACAAACGTCACAACTGGCTACCAACTCCTCCATATTCTTATGCATCCCCTTCTAATACAACTCTGAGGCAAGTCTCATGTATGTCTTTTGCACCACTGAATGACCCCCAACAGCGCTCCCATGGAACTCCTGGAGTAGATGGAGATGTGAAATAATGTTCTCGGCATCACAAATCTTCCCTGGTACAACAACCTTTCCACCTCTAGAGAATAACCAGTGTGGCTACTCTCATCCTTCAATAAATCTGTCTTGATCCTCCCCAACTCCTCATCCCACGCACTCTCCTCCTAAATGGTCCCCAATCTAGCATCAGTGGTATCGACACGGCCATCTCCTATAGCTCCCCCATACATCTGTACAAGGCATTTGCCGCCTTGTTCTCTATCTCAGGCATATATTGAATTTAAAAGTCATATCACAATAATTTTGACAGTCATCTCTGGTTCTTCTTTGTCATCATCCTCTGCTCAAACAAGTACTTCATACTCCGTTGATCCATCCTGACAATGAAATGCCGACCCAACAAATAATATCACCACTTCAGGATGGTTAGCACAATCACCATTAACTCCCTCTCGTAGATTGAACTTCAGCCTGGCTCTAGCTGTCAACACCTGGCTAAAGTAAGCTATGGATCAGTGGGGCTGCATAAGTACTGCTCTCAAGCTATACTCTGATGTGTTCGTCTCTACTACAAACACATGTTTGAAATTTGGCAGGGCCAAGACCGGTACAGTGCTCATAGCCTTCTTCAATCTCTCAAAAGCCATTGTGGATGCCTCCCCCATAAGAAGTTATCTTTCGTCAGCTATTCTGTCAGTGGCCAGAAGATGGTGTCATAGCCCTTCATGAACCTCCTATAGTATCCTGTCAACCCTAGGAAACCCCTCAGCTCCCTTAGATTCTTTGGTAATGGCCATCTTAGTATTTTTAGTATTACCTCAATCTTAGCTTAATTAGCGATTACAAACTCCTAAGAAATTACATGTCCCAAGTATTCCACACTGGTCTATGCAAAGCAACATTTCTTTAAATTGGCCCTCAGTTGTTGCTCCTATTACACTTCTAAGACTGTCCTCAAGTGCTCCCAGTGTTCCTCCTCTGACCTGCTATACTCCAGGATATTATCAAAGAAAACCAACACAAATCTCCTGATATAGGGTCAAAAAATTTTGTTCATGAGGGACTGGAAGGTGGTTGGGGCATTAGTAAGGCCAAAAGACAGCACCAGGAACTCATAATGTCCTCATGCATTCGAAAAGCAGACTTCAACACGTCCTCCCCTTTCATTCGAATATGATGGTATCCTGACTTCAAATCTATCTTGGTGAAGATAACTGCCCCACTCAGTTCATCCAATAGATCATCTATCACTGGGATGGAAAACTTGTCTAGCACAGTTTCCTTATTCAAGGCCCTATAATCCATGCAGAACCTCCAACTCCCATCCTTTTTTTCTTGACCAATAACACTGGACTAGAAAAAGGGCTCACACTAGGCATGATAATCCCTGTCACAACATTTCTCTGATTAATTTCCCAATATCATCTTTATGAAACTGAGGGTAACGATATGGCCTGACACTGATGGGGGACACCCCTTCCCTCAGGGTGATAGTGTGCTCCTGCTCCCTCAGCAATGGCAATCCTTGAAACGGCTAAAAGGCCTCACTAAAATGAAGAATCAATGGTTGTACTAAAAGAGGCATGTCTCCACCCTCCTCCAATCTAATCCCCTCTAGTCTCTATAGCTACACCATGAAACATTTCCCCACCTCTTGTACGCTCCTCGTCATGGTTTTAAGAGACACCATGGATTTGGATAGCCTCGCATCTCCCGTGATCACTACACTTCGCCCCTCTACCACCAACTCCATCGTTAGTGCTCCCTAGTTGACCATGGTATTCCCCAAGCAACTTCATCCCTAGGATGACATCAGTGCTCCCTAATTCTAATGGGAGAAAATCCTTCGTCACCTGAACCCCCTGTATGATCAGCACTACTCCCCTACAGATGCTTCAGCCCATCTCCACCTTCCCCGTACCCATCATCACTCCATAGCACCCTGTCTCCACCAATGTCACCCCCAGTTGGTCCACGACCTGATTGGAGATGAAATTGTCGGTAGCCCCACTGTCAATCAACACCACCACCTCCTTGTCTACTATTTCCACCTTCACCTTCATGGTATGAATCAAAGTAAATCCTACCATTGAGTTCAGGAATACCTCTGCCATGTCAAGATGCAGTTAGTCTTCCTCCACTACCCCTGTCTCACTCCCACCTCCCTCCTCAGTTTCCTTATCATTGCAGACGGTGAGAACCTGAAGATTTGGTCCCTACACTTTTGTCCTGGAGTATAATTCTCATTACATTGGAAGCATAATCTCTTCGCCCTCTTCTCGTGCATCTCTCTCTAAGTCAGACTTTTGAAGTTCCTCCCACTTCCTCCTACAGGCTTACCCCTTAGGGTCTCACGAAGGTTGCCCGATGTAGGCCACTTAGGTGCTAAGAGAGTAATAGTCATCCTATACGAGCCACTTGAACCGCTGCCTCTGGCTCCCCTCTCTTTGTACTTTTGATCTTCCACCAGTTAAGCTAGCTCCATAGCCTCTCTCAAGTCACGTGGTCTCATGACGCTAACTGCTGCCTGTATCTCTGATTTGAGCCCCTTTATGAGATTGTTCCTTCCTCCAGAACAATCTCATATACCCACTCTAGTCGACTCGCCAGGTACTCAAATATCTCACGGTATTTTGCTACCGAGCCTTCCTGTACTAGGGAAAATAACTGCTCATAGAAGTCTCCTCCCCTGCTGGTTTGAAAACGTTCCAATAAGCATTCTTTGAACTCCCCCCAACTCTATATGGGCCTCCTCATGTGTATCCACTGGTACCAAACCAATGTCTTCCCTTCCAAATATTTGCCAGCTGCTATCAATTTCTTCTCCTCCGTCAACCCATTGACGGCAAAGTACCTCTCTACCTTGCAAATCCACCCATGTGCATCCTTCCCTTCAAAGATGGCATCTTCAATTTTCATATCTTCAGACCTCCCTTATTTCCCCTAATTCCTCTATAATTTTCCCTTCCCCAAGTGGATGGCCCTCCCTAAGTGTCCTTATTCTCCCTTCCACGTTCATACCCAAACCCTTCTTCCATTTCACCGCTTCTTTCATCAAAATTAGCACCTTCAGCCATAATCCCCCTTCCTTCTTCCCAATCAGCACCCCTTTGCTCATACCCCACATATACACGCCTTTCCCCAAACCTTCCCCCTATCTCCTCCCGCTGAAAAGGTTCTAAATGGGGTCTTCTCCCTTCTCCTTCTACGATCTCCACATCATTTTCATCCCTAAGAATTTCAGAATTCGTATTTTTCCCCACCGATGCTCTTGCCTCCGATACCACTGTTTGGTTTTAATGATCTCATATCTTCTTCACCATCTCCTAAAGACCAGACAATTTACCTGCCATGAAGGAAATTATATCCTCCATCGTCGCTTTTATTTGACACATCTCCCCCTCAAGTCATTCTTCCAAAGCATCCACATTCTTGGCTGCCATCACTATCCGGATCTTTGATTAGACTCAAAAATTTGGATTTCGACCCCAAAAATAGCAAAAAACCATGGTTCAGAATAAAAATCTGCTGCATGAAACCACCAAAAACAGCCCAAAAAACTGCTATGATGCCAATTTGATAGGAAACACTTGAAGAACTCAAGTGGAACCTATCAATTTTAAAATTCCATCGATATTTCTACACAAAAAAAAACTCTAACCAAACCAGGAAAAATAGCAATATTATTGTGATAATCAAAGAGAAACGGAAGGAAAATACCAAGATACTGTAGATCCTCAATTTGAGAGGAGGATCGATCTCTCCCAACTCTCTAGACTCCGCTAGGGCCTAAGACGCCAAGAACCAACCCAATTCAGCAAATAAACATCATCTCCTAACCCTACTACAAACTTCTACTTAAAGCAAACGTAAAAATAACACAAAAGGAAAACAGCCCTCATTCTATCTCCCTTAGGTAGTGGACCCCACCCCAAGGGGGACGGGATTTGGAGCTTGCAGAACAGCAAGCTTCTGCCTCCAATATTGCTTGAGCCAGCCCAAGGGAAGGGCCGACTAGACCGGTCCCTCCTGGACTGGTCTATGCCTATCAGTATAATTGAAAGTGGATTTATAAGGGGCTTCGAAAAAAATATCATCAAGTGAAGGTATAAGGGGAAATGGAAGTATAAGGAGGCTTTAGGAAATATGAAATATATTATGAATAATATGTTGTATGTTTATATTCCATGATGTATTTCATTATGATATCATGCTCAAGTTAAAGTCATGTTTATGTTATTATTTTTGAAAGATGAGATTAGAGAGTCACCATAGATGGTTTGGTCACAGTGGACTTTCGATGACTCAGTTAGGAGAGTAGATGTATTAGATTTGGCTTATGTTAAGAATGATTGAGGTAGACCTAAAAGACTTGGTTAAAAAATATTAGAAATGACATTTCTTTATTATATTTAAATGAGAATTTGACTCTTAACATGACCCAGAGGAGAAAAATGATTCATGTAGTCGACCCTACGTAGTGGGATAAAGGCTAGATGTTGTTGTTGTAGTCTTTTGGTGATACGAATGTAATAAAATGCTGATGCAAATATTTATGAATTTTTATTGTATGATGATTTTAGATGACTCTTTATTATTAATATTGAAGAAATAAGAACAATTCTTTCAATTAGATCTAGAGCCGTGACACCAAGGAATAAGCGATTGGATGAGGAGTGATCTTCAACTTCAATATGTCGACCAAATCAATTGAAATAAAATTCTTTTGACTATTAATGTCAATGATAAAAAAAAAATTATAAACAGATTTAACTTGAAAAGCACTTCCTTGACCGCATCTTGCTACTAGACCCAAACTATAAGAACAAACTTTTGTTGCCCCTAGTTTTGGATGACTTCTAGAGTTGTCATTCTATTGCACTAACTGTATCAACAATTGTTCTTATTGTCTAAGCCGATTGATCTTGATGTTTTTGTTGACTTGAGTGTTGTAAGTTTTTTTCATGGATGATCTTTCTTGTTTTTGCATAACAAACAACCATTCCACCACTTGGAAAAGTTGTAACGGCAACTAAGAAAGCTATCAGAGACTGGTTAACTATTGTATTGGCTGTCTAGCCTTTTTGTTTGATTAATATCACAGCTTTTTCCTTCCAGATGGCTTCTTATGAGCCATCAAGGTGAGTGTGGGTTTTGTTTTTCGTACCCGAGTAAAACAAACCCCTTCTGCATATATCACAATTATTTATTTTGCTTGACCTCCAGCTTTTGACCATAATTCTAGGTGGAGCTTCCAACTCTTGGAGTTGGTATTGCCATAGATTTGGGAATGTCCACAAAAATATCTGTTGTTTTGCTGGTCTTGTTTGTATTTTTATCGTTCTCTCATTTACGGCATCCTCTTCTCTTTTATGATTCTTCAACTAGTCACCAACCCTTGGCCATGGAGTTGGTATGCAAAAAATATATCTTTTATGCTTTCAAGACCTTCAATATTTGTTGTCAATGTCCATATCCCAGGTTAATTAGAAATTCAATCGGCCAATTGGCTTACATTCAGATTTTCTTCCATGTCAACGGCAGGTTGTGTGAGACCTCGTTCCCTTACTGTTCCTCTCTGATTTGGATTTTTCCTCTCAGGATCGTCCAGGACGATTTTAGATCGTCCAGGCCAATCGGCACTGTAGAAAATATCGGCCTGCAGATAGTTCTGGGAACCGTCCAGGACGATTTTTCTGGTCTGATCGTCCCGGGACGATTTGGCGATCGGCCCGGCCGATCAGATAAATGATATATGAGAATGAGATCGTTTTGAGGAGAGAGAAAATCATTTTAAATAAAAATCAGATATTTTGAGGAGAGAGAAAGAGAAAGGGAAAAAGAGGAAACCTGGTTTTGGAGGCCGCGGAGCGCTTTTCGTCCGACGCTGCTGTTGGGAAAAGTGAAGATCTCGTGGTAAGAACTCCGAACCCTATTTCTGTTTTCAAAGATATTGAGTTTTGACCGAGTTGTGATTTGTTTTGTGTTTTCGTAATCGACTTTTCGACGTGATTTCTTATTGACACAACTTTCACCGCACAACTTTTAGTATGTTATAGATATAATTATTGTACACGATTTGACTGTATTCTACGAAGATTTTACCGGTCGGAATTGATTCTACGCGATTTTAATCGAATAGAAAATAATCAGGACTTGATTTGATTTGGATTCTATAGAATAATAGTCTTGTATTGATGTTATAGATATTCTATTGTAATTTGGAAAGATTTGGAAATTGTGCCTTTTTGCAGGATTTTTGTATAAATTCGACCGACTGCCGTTATGCTGCCCGATTTTCGTAGATTTTTGGATTTGCTTGGAATTGATAGATTAGATTGATATGCTATTGATTATTGATATGATTGTTATAGATTGTATTAATATTGATTATTGAATTGATTATTGATTGATTATTGATACTGGGAAACACGTATAGCCTGGTTGAACATTGGTTGGAGATTGATATTGACCTGTACAGGATGGTGGGCCGACGGGCTTTCCTTTAAACCATTGATCATTGATATAACGATTGGGAGTTATAAGGAGTTTATAGAAATGCCGACGGGCGAAAAGAGTGACGACTCTTATTGATAGAACCAATGTACGGATCTACAACAGCAATATGGATTCTACAACAGCAACATGACCAGTTGATTATACTTGTCCAGTATATAGTATTGAATTGCATGTTTACTGTATTGCTTTATGGATTCATTGTTTTATAGATTTCTGCTTTATCGACTTTGATTGGATTTACTAGTTCGTACGATTTCATTGATTTTACTGATTGATTGCTGTGCATCGACATTGAGCATTGATATAGAAATGAATGGATATAGATATTGCATTGATAGCATGGACATGAATAGTATAGATTCATTGTTACTACTGTCTATGAATATATTGTTCGCATATAGATTTATTGTTTCTGCACTGTATGGATTGCTGCATGGAATCACTGTTAGAATAGATTGAGATTTATCGTACTGCTTTCCTCGTTTGATTTCATTGAATAGATTGATTTGATTTGATAGCGATTGATTTGACGGATTGACTGATTTTCTTCTGTGTACGGATTTCTTCGAGATTGACATGGATTTATTGAGTTGATTTATCGATCGTCTACCGCTGCATTGACTGGTTTTATAGACTACTGGATTTCCGTATTGCACAGATTCATTGACCATTGACTGATATAGATTTGATTGACTGTGATTGATTGACATGCATATTGATAGCATAGCCGTGCTTTGATTTCAGTTATAGGTATTAGGTGACCTGCTGGGCTTTGTAAAGCTCATTATATGTGGTTGATATTTTCAGGTCAGGGCAAGGGAGCAGAAGATAGGAATTGATCCAGATCTTCAGGTTTTTGTCTTTTGATTGATAGTGATTCTTTTGTACTCAGGATAGATTTCAGTACTGGTGATTGTAGTGTAATCCCTGAGTATTTGTACATGATTTTTGAGATACGAATCGACTTGTATATTGATGTTTTAAATTTTATAAATGTTTGATAGACTGTTTAATTGAAGGTTTTAGATAACTCTGGTAAATTGTTTGAGTAATTGATTGACATTCTTTCCAAGTTAGATCTTGGGGCGTGACAGGTTGTTTCTTGCCTTCACCATTCTGCCCATTCCCAAAGGAAACGTTGGGTTTCAATTATTTAGTGATGCGCCATTCCAAGGATTAGGTTAAGTTCATGCAACATGAAAGTGTGGTGGCACATGCATCTACCAACAGTACATAAGAGGAATAATGATGTTCACGATTTGGAACTAGAAATTGTAATCTTTGCACTTCAAATCTAAGGCCATTATCTTTATAATGCCAACTACAACATAATTATGAATCATTTGAGTTTAAATTAATTTTTTACTCAATATTTGATTCATAGGCATTGACGATTGTTAGAATTAATTAAAGATCATAATTTATAGATTATGTATAATCCCAACTAGAAAATATCATAGTTGATGCTCTGGGACTCTAGGTCATAAATTTAATTTCACCACTCGTGTGGTTGGATCCACAAGTTAGCAATTGGTGTTTGAGATGAAGAGATAGAAGTTGGACTCAAAGAGTGAATAGGAAATATCCTTAGCTCAATTAACTATATCCTCATATTGATTAACACATATTCATTCAGAATAGATTAAAGATGCCTATATAGCTAAGATATGTCAAAAGGATTATGGTTGATAAAATTTGAATTTCAATTGCCAAGCCTAAGAGTAGGAAAGAGGAGGAGAGAAGTGGTAACATCCCCACATTTGTGATTGTGAGCAAATTGATTAACGCCTCTCCACTACATATGTTCATAAACACACGTTGGGGTGTGTGTATTTTAGCATCCCTCTTCTTTTTTGTTTGATTTTTTTCAAGATTTTTCTTTAAGCCAAACTTCAGGTAATACTCATTCTTTAATTCTATGGCATTCCTTTGTTTTTCCCTCCAGGCTCCATCCTCTCTTTTCTCTTCCCCTCTTATCTCAACAACAATACAGCTAATGGAGACAAACAAAAACAGAGACAACTTCATCACTTCGCTCCTACAAAGAGAACTAAGTGATTAATATTAGTGGAAATTCTTACGACAGGTTAGTTAAACATGTTGTGAAGAAAACGTATATTCACATAGTTATCCTTTCTAACCAGTCACTCAACAAGAATGTTAAGGAAAATACATTATTCAATATGCTATTTGATTAAAGGTTAAGGAATTTTTCTCTCGACAAGACCAGACAACCATGTAACTATGCCACACTGTACTATATTAACATGTCCAAGTTCCAATTTTTTTGGGGTAGATGCATTGCCACCTCTTCTCTGTTCACAAAATTGAAGTCCTTTCGAATTTAAGGAACATGGCATGTAATCAAATGTGAAATTATACTACAAGCCCTCCCACATAAAAGGAGAAAATAAGAAAAAAAGAGACATACATAATACTCATAAGGTCTTCCTCTGAACTCCTCCGTAAAAAGATCAACAATCGTCTTCCCCGCCCATCTATTCTTAACCTAGAAATCATAGATATGAGATAAAGATACTAATCTACACCCAAAATTCTGCAAATACATTGAATGAAAGGTCCGGTAATAAAAGCCCAAATGGGGGTAACATTACGTGGGAGATGAACTCGAAGTAATAAGGACGAACATAACGCTTGCCTGCGGGGTAAATTCCACCATATTTCAGAAGGCGCTGTGAATTATTGAACTCATAATTAGGAAGTTATAATATCTTTACCCTTGAGGAATATGTAATCTTCCGGCTCTGGCGGGTTCGCCGGCGTTTGCCATACGATCGCTGCCATCAGGGCTCGTCCTCCCTTTGATGGAAAAATAATGGACTGATGCTACACAAATCAATTCTGTAATCAAAGAAGTAAACTGATGAAGATGGATGAGAGAGAATTCTTATAAAGTTCCTTTGCATCTCCATTAATTTTTTTTTTAGTCTAATTCAAAAGAATAAATTAATAAATTATAATGTAATTTTAGTAATATAGTAAATTAAAAAAAAAATTGAATATTAAGATAAGAGTTTGCATGAATCGATTTAAGTGCATAAGATCAAATCATAATTAAATAGGATTTATTAATGCTAATATTAACATGGAAGTCATACCATTAGTTAAATTAATTTTTGATATTTTTTTAATTATATAAAGCATGGACATTAAAAATTTAATGGTCTTCAATGTACAATAAACTTCTTAATGGATAAAAAATATTAAAAAGTGGATTTCTTAATGAAATTAAACTATTTAAATATGTAACGTGTTAAGATCAAATAATCATTACAAAAGAAAAACTTATGTCTCGTTTGGGATAGTTTTTTTATTGCTTTCAAAAGCAATTTTTTAATTAAAAATTTTTTAAAAGAAATTTTCATACTAGAAAGCTGCTTTATGAAGGAGTAAAAAAGTTATCTCTCACATAAAAATATAAGTTATCATTGCCCAAAATATAATAAACTAAGTATTTGTAATGCTCAATATTGTGACAATAGATTTATATACATCAAAGGTGTTTTCAACTTGATTATTAATTTTAGATATAATAAGGAGAGTATGAATCATAGTGTACGAATGTTGAAGTCCATATTGGTGCTTTGACTAATCACACATACTTAAATGATTAATAAACTCATGTATAATAGGATATGATATTTGATTTCACTTGCTCATAATTTGAGACAACCTTTGTTGAACAACCTATTAAGGAGCCTCCTAATAATGAAGGCTAATAATTTATGTTGTGTGTAGTTCAACAACCATTCTAGCAAGGTTGAACCAATCACATAGAATCAAATATTGTATATATAATGCTAAAACTTAAAATAGATTGTAATATCACTCAAGAATATTCTAATTGCTTATTGAGATGTTATAGGAAATCAATCTAATTGATAATCTTATTCCAAATGATTACTATAGGAAAAAAAATGGTGTGTAAATTGAATTTTTAACTAAACAAAAGAGAGATTTTTGAAAGCATGTTGTATTAGAAGAATAACATAATTGAGAATGAATGTAAACATTATAGATCACTTAGATGTAAGCCATAAATCAAAATATGGCATACACCAAAGAATATTTCATTTAAGAGATTATTTCTTTTATTATTTATCATGTGATTAAAAATATTATGTGCATTTATGAGTTTCATTTGACAACATCATTAAAAAAAATGTAAGAATAAGGAGGATATTAATATGTGTGGAATCTAATTATGTTGATCAATCAGATTGTACTATTGCCTTAGACCTCAGTTCAATTTGTCATGCTCATTGGGCGGTGCCGGGGGTTTACGGGGCTTGGGTTCGAGTAAAACTGAAAATTATTTTTTTGTATAACGCCCCGGTGCTATGTTCCCGAGCATCTCGATGTTGCAAATTTTGTTGGGAAAAACTACAGAGAGCATAGCGTTGTAGCACTTTTATTTTGGTGCTGCATGATTGAGGGTTTAAGCGTTGCAACATCATGTTGAAAGAGGTTTGAGCACTGCAGCACTCTAAATTGGCATTACAATGCTGAGAAGCAGACTAAACAGTCTTCTTTCTCATTTTTTGAAGGGTTGCATCCCTTGGTGAATTAACTTAACTTTTTCTTCTATTTTGAGTGTGAGAATGATGTAAGAGAGAAGAGAAGCAAGGAGAGAGAGCAAGATATAAGAGAGATTTGTATTTATTTTTCTTAATTTTCATAGTGAATTTCTTGGTGTGATGTACGTGACTCCATGGTTTTTTCACTATTTAGGGTTTTTTCACATTAAATCCTGGTGTCCTTTTTTTTACTACATTTCTATTTTCTTTTTTGTTTCATTGTGGTGTTTTACTTCCTTCCCCAACAACTGGTATCAAAGAGAGGTTCTTTAGTTCCAGTGGGAGTAATGGCTGACAAAGCAAGATACAAGATTGAGAAATTCAATGGTTCAAACTTTGCATTTTTGAGGATACAAATTGAAGATTTATTGTATCAAAAGAAGTAGTATTTATTGATGGAATGAATCACCAAGAATTAGGACTCTGTGACTATGGAGGAGTGTGAGATTTTTGATCGAGCTACACTATGTTTGATTCAACTTTCACTTTTCTCATCTATTTGCATTTAACATTGTAAATGATAATATTGTAGTTGATCTCATGGTCACACTAACTAAGATTTATGAGAAGCCATAGACCTCAAACAAAGTGTTCTTGATGAAAAAGTTATCCAATATAAAGATAGTTGGCAACACTACAATGGCTGAGTATCTGAATAATCTGAACACTATGATTAGTTAGTTGTGTTCAGTTGGCATCAAGTTTGACAAAGAGGTGAGAGCGTTGTTATTGTTATCTTTATTGCTACAAAGTTGGGATGAGCTTGTTACTATTGTGAGTAACTCTTCAGGAAGTTCAAAGCTGAACTAAAAGGATATTGTGGGATTAGTGCTTAATGAAGAGGTTCACATGAAGGCTAACAATAACTCTTCAAATTCTCCTCTAAATGTTGAAGCAATAGAAAAGGTTTAGAGAGAAATCCTAGTTAAGATAGATTTAAATCAAGGAGAGGAAGTTCTACTTCAGGTAGAGGGAAAATTGTGTGCTAGAACTATGGAAAGAAAGATTGCTTAAAGAAGAACTGTATAGTTCCAAAGAAGACTAATGGTTGAGTTCAAGACAAAAATCACTCTGCAAATGTATCTGTAGAAAAGTATCAGTCATATTCTCTAATTTTATTTCTATACAACTCTAAATCTTGTATTATAGATTCAAATGCTTCTTTTCAAGTAAGTCATAATAAGGAGACTTTTAAGAATTATACTCAATGTGATTTTGGTAAAGTGTATCTAGGAGGCAACAAGCCCTGAAACATTGTTGGACATAGAGATTATAATAGCTCGTATGTTAACCCAGAAAAATAATTTTTTTTAGTAGTCATTTTAAGTCAAATTTGATAACCGACTTCGCCATAAGATAGATATTATTGTGTTTTATGTAAAATTGTTTCACATTGTTAAAAATCCTTAAGAAATTAGTACCTATCGATATAAGTAGAGATTTTTGAACCGTTAGGTGTCCATTTTGCAAACAGATTCCATTAATATCTTATAAATAAAATGATTTATTTTAGAATTATTTTTTTATAATTTTTGAAGCTTTAAATGGATTTATATAAATTTCATATTAAAACATATTATTATTTTATTATTAAACATCTTAAACCACTAACATATTCTCTAAAAATCCCTTTTATTCTTCTCAAATCAATTAACAGAGACTTGGTTTATGAACTTAGAGAGAATTGTGAGGAGAGAGAAAATAGAAGTAATGATTTGAAGGTCGTGAAGCAATTTTCGTCACTTGGTCCTATTTGGATATTTACTCATATCATTGTAAGGAGTCATTACCATATTTTTTATTTCAATAATTTTCTATTTTTTATATTTTTTTGAACAAATTTGTATTTTCATTATAAAAAAAATGTGAATAATTTCGTATTGGTAAAACTCTCATCGCATAACTTTTATATGTGATAGATATCTTTAATATGAATTTTTTGACATTATTATATTACAATTTCACTAGTTAAAATAGAAGTTATGACTTTTTGAAGTAAATGCATAGTAGATCAATTTGATAGATCTCACTATATTTATATATTATATATTTCATATATGATATTGACATATATTGCATAAAAAATAGCATCATGTAAGCAAGGAATACTGGAAGTTAACACTATAATGAATATGGGCTGGCTCTTAAAATATAATACTATAGGTAGGAGGGTGGGCTGCCAGGTTTTTCTTTAAATAAAAGGTTAGTGGTGTAATCCTAATTGTAGCCGGTAACTGACTACGAAATTATGTCGGTAGGTAGATGTTGTCTTAAATGATTATTATAAGCCAACTATGAAAATTAATATATTGAGAGTTGTGACATATAACATATGTACAGAAGAAAACATCACATTAAAGTTGTATGTCCTGCCTTGCTTTTTATAATTAAACTTATGATGATAGTTACCTAATAGTATATTAAATTGATTTATATATTGATAGCTCATATTGACATTAATATTGATACAAGCATAACATATTAACAAGATTCATTGGGTGATAATACTCTTTACCATATGTCTTTTGACTTCCTTGAATATATTAATTTTATTATTAATTTTTGGAGATTTTTATTGCTTGTATAAAGTAATGATTGATGTTGGCTAAATCTGAAACATACATATTGATTCTTTTGCCTTCTATTGAAAACAATGATAGAGTTTTCATTTCATGCTAGGTTTTTTAGCTTATTATGTGGATTTTTATGATTTTAAATTAGGGAATGGGTCATGACTAGTTGGAGTGAGATTGTTATAGATATTTAGTTTTCTTTAGATTTTGTTATGCATTTCCTTTTTATTCTTTTATAATCAAGTGCTTTTGATAGATTACTAATTATACTGATCTATTGGCTATTGTATATTAATTTTGGGATAATAAATATAAAGAAATATTTTGATATATGTCATTATTAGTTATTTTTACTTGATATATAGATTTTTTGTTTAGAAGCTCTAGTTGATTAATTAAAATGATAAAATAGATAATTCTTTCAAATTTAATTTTGAGGCGTTATAGAGATGTTAATATCATAACATCAGATGGGTCAATATGGAGACTCAAGAATGTTATGCATATTCCCTATTTGAAGAGGTGTTTAATTTATGTGATTCAGCTTGCAAACTTAGGTCATATGCATCACTCACAAAAGATTTATGGTTGGTAATAAAAGGAGCTATGGTTATAGTTTGTGACAATATTGAAGTAGTGGCCACCCCAATCCACTGTTCTGAAAGGAACAGGAGGGGCGGGATCCTTTTCACCCTCTACCCGCTGTCCATATGCGGTCAGCCTGGTAGTTGGTTCTTACCTACCATTGAGTGAGCCCGACAGAGTCCCTGGGAGGCGCAATTCCTCAACACCCCTTTACTCGGATGTTCTGTAAAAGACTACGCAGGCTTCCACTTCGTGTCTTCTTTACTTTTTGCTGAGGTCAGGCAGAGGTATCGAGTCACCCCAATCCACTGTTCCGAAAGGATCAGGAGGGGCGGGATCCTTTTCACTTTCCACCCTGCTGTCCAGATGCGGTCAGGCGGGTAGCTGGTTTTACTTGGTAGAGAGGGCCTGACAGAGCACCTGGCAGGAACTCCTCGCCTCTTTCTCTGAGTGTCCTGTTCTGATCAAACAGGCACCAGACTTCGTGACTCCCTTTATTTGCCACCTTGAGTTAGTCGGGCAAATACTGAGTCACCCCAATCCACTGTCCTGAAATAGGCAGGAGGAGATGGGATCTTTTCACCTTCTATCCTGCTGTTTGAAATGAACAGATGGGAAGCTGGTTTGACTTACTTGGTAGAGAGGGCCTGACAGATCACCTGGCAAGAACTCCTCGCCACTCTTTTCCCTAGGTGTCTTGTTCCGATTAGGCAGACACTAGGCTTTGTGATTCCTTTGTTTGCTGACCCGATTTGGTCAGGCAGATACTGAGTCACCCCAATCCACTGTCCTGAAATAGGCAGGAGGAGATGGGACCCCTTCACCTTCTACTCTGCTGATTCGATATAGTCAGACAGATAGTTGGTATACTTTTGCTACTCTACTTTTGATCCTCTCTTTAGCTCTGCCCACTCCATAGGATAAGGCAAGGAGAGATACCACCTCACTTTTTCACCCTTGAGGTGATCTTTACCCTTGATTCTCTCTTTGGCTCTGCCCTCACTCTAGGGCAAGGCTAGGGGAGAATTTCTTTACCTTTGTTTCACCCCAGTGGTGACCTTTACTGTTGATTCTCCTTTCCGCTCTGCCCTCGCTGAAGGGCAAGGCTATAGGAGAATCCCCTTACCTTGTTTTCACCTTTTTAGGTGATCCTTACTGTTGGTTCTATCCTAGGCTCTACCCTTGTCAAAGGGTAAGGCCAGGAGAAGACCCTACTACCAGTTCACCATTTTGGTGAATCTTGGCATGTGCACTGCTGCTTTCTCTTCTTTCCTAGGCTCTACCCCCGCTATGGGGCAAGGCCAGGAGAAGAATTTTCTTCTTTTTTCCACCATATTCCTAATGTTTCTTCACTCATGACTTTCGCTCTACCTTTCTGTTGCTTAGTCGGTCAACGCCAACACGAGCGGTTCACTAGTTGTTCGCCACTCCTGTTGGGGGTCCGTTTGTTGACCTCGATTTTGCCCAGACTTGGGCATGATGGACTGAGTTGACCAAGTCAACCTTTGACTTGGTCAACCCAAGAGTTAATGGGTCAATTTTGACCCATTAGGCCCATTAAGAGCCCAAATCCATTTGAAATCAATCCAACCCTTTGCATGACTCGATTCCTTCACTTCTTTGACTTATTTGACTTGGGTGACCAAGTCAATCTTTGACTTGGTCAACCCAAGTCTTAATAGGTCATTTATGACCTATTTAGAGCCCATTTAAGTCATGTTTAATGCATAACTCCTCCCCCTGGGTTTTGAATTGAAAACCACGGCCTCCTAAGCCTGGTTTCCCTCCAAATGACCTCTGGACTCAATCCTAGCCGCAGATCTAAGGATTGGGAGACTTAAATACCAAGAATTAGGTCTAATTGAGGAACTTTTTTGAAATTCCAGAGCCCTAGCCTCCCAGAGCCCGAGAACTTTCGTGTGAGAGTTCCTTGGACTTCCCCTCACTTCCCTCGACCAATTCCCGACGCTGAACCCACGCCGGCGACGAGATTCCGGCGAGACCGACCCTATTTCCCTTCTCGGTTGATTTCCGTTCGATCGAGGAAGAATTGGAGCTCGACGTCAACTAGGAACTTGTTCTTGGGGAGTCCACGAGTCCAACAAGACCAAGATCTCCCGAATCCACCGTGTGGATTGAGGTATATCTCAAACCCTAGTTAGATCACTTAGATCTAAATAGATTTATATAGGATGCATCTTAGATAAAAATAAACCCCCCCCCCCCCATGAATGCTCTTCATACCTTCATGCTATGTTTAAAATTTTGTCGAGTTTGGTCTAGCCATTTGGGAGAACGAAGCAAAAATCCCCTTAGGGTCTCGGACGTGTTCGCATGCAGGGTGGAGAGATCAGGGCCGTCGATCTTCCGATCGACGGTCACGATCCGCGCCTCTCGCGGTCTGGATTGACCGCGGATCTCAGCCCGCGGTTTAGCCTGCCACGTGGCGCCATCTCGTCCGTCCGCTCGGACCGCGCGGATCGGACGGCGGGGGCGACATCCGACGTGGTTAAGTCGGACGGGACCGCCGCCGCAATGATTGTGCCGAAACCGTGGAACCATTCCGGGAATGCCACGTGTCCCGCGGGTCCCGCCGCCGTTTTTTTTTTCTTTTAAATTTGATTTTAAATTTATTTTTAAATATATTTTAAGCTGAAAATATTCAAAAATTCGCCGAAAATTCTTTTTTTGTCCGATTTTGACGTGCAATACCTCGAATTGATCGTATTTTCATTCTCTACACTATACAATTTTTTTTATAAAAATAATATATCTATTTTTAATTATTAGCAAAACAGTAAAAATATATATATAATATTATTTTAAAAATATTATTTTAATTATTTTTAATTAGTTTTATATATATATATATATATATATATATATATATATATATATATATATATATATATATATATATATATATATATATATATATTACTTGTAAAAATTTCAGAACTATCAAAAATTTATTTTTATGATATTTTAATATATATATATTTAAACGTTATTTATTTTTGATTATTTCAAAATCCATTTATTGTATTTAATCTTCCGAAATTAATAACTTTCTCGTTTTCGATCCGATTTTGACGCACAACCCCTTGTTTTGATTGTATTTGGATTCTGCATGTTTTAAAGGTGGTTGGGCTCAGGTATTTTTAACCTGTCTGCAGTTAGTTTTAAGTCAGTCAATTGCTTATTTTATAAAACAATTAGTTATCGTATTCAAACTTTAAAATTACATAACTTTATCGTTTTAAGTCCGATGTCGACGCACAGCACCTTGTTTTGGGTGTATCTTAAATTCTGTACAGTGTGAAACCACTTTGGGGTGAAAATTCTGTCTAGAATTTTTGATATATCCAAAACAGTGAAACAGCACTATTTAAAAACATTAATTTATTATATTTAAACTTCGGAAATTCATATCTTTGCCGTTTCAAATCGGATTTTTGCGTATAACCCCTCGTTCTTTTCAGAAAAGCGAGCTTTATATTTTGGAACCATTTCCAGCCCCTGATTTTGGCTGTTTTGACTATTTGGATTCGATTATTCGAGTATTTTTGATATTAAATATTAATTATAATAATTATTTTCAGGATACAAATTATTTTTAAATCGTTTTGAGACTGGTAAGAGTGTTCAGTGGGTCTCCCTATATATATGTATTATGAATTGACTTACTTTTTAATTACTTTATTTTCCAAAAAGGTATACTTATATTTATAAGTATTTTGAAACTATTTTAAAACTACTTATACATAAATCCTAATTTTGGGAGACTCGCTACTTCGTGAAATTTTAGACATGGGTTCTAGATATGAAGAGCAATCATGGGGGAGTGTGTTAGTGAATGGTTGAGTCCCAATCATTCACTAATCCGTTCTTTAGGTGTCTGTCTTTTTATTTTCGTAGATTGCATGTGTAGGTCGCACCACGAGCACTTAGTTTAGGCTCTCCTAGATCTAAGGACATGGTGTGTTTATTTCATTTTTGTACTCCCATGCATTTATTACCTGAAGGGTTAGACAGAACATCACTTTAAACTCCTACAACATAGTGACACCCTAAGGATAATAATTAAGGACTCGTCTAGCGAACTTAGTAGTTTTCTAGGGACTAGGATAGACCCCAGAACGACATGAAAACTACAACACTTAAACTTAGTGACATCTAAAACATCACTGAATTTTTTAGGAGTTTTTAGGAGCTCTTAGAGCCCTTAGCTAACCAACCATAATTAACCTGCTAATTAAGGCCCCGAGACCTTCCGAAAAATACAATAAATACACCTTAGGTCAGAAAATTACCCATAATACCTCAAACTGACCAGAATATGATCCTTGACCATAGATAAATAGGGCTCCATAGTTTGACTCTAGGTTGGCCCTTAATTTGACCATAGGTAGAATTTACTATTTTGCCCCTAATAATTCATTAAAAATCATAAAAAATCCTAAATCTCCTCTAAACACTTGGAAACACTTTCTCTGGTCATTCCTAACCTTTGGAAGTGATTCCAACCAGTTTGGAGCTGATTTGGAGCAAAACAATAAAAAAGGCTATTTAGTAGGAAATTTAGAAAATTCCCTTTAATACCCGATCTTTAGAAACTTATAACTAATTGTAGAAAATTCCAAATTAGACAAACTCACTTGCATTAGACTCGTATTAAGGTCTAGTATTTATTAAAAAATTTAGGTTTCCAAAAACTGGCTTAGATTAGAAAGTCAACTTTTTGGTCAACCCTAGTATATAGGATAGGGCCCGAAACTTAGAAAATTCATAACTTTGCCTAGAAAACTCCGATTTCAGCCTACTACCTTTCTAATTACTCGTATTAAGGTCTAGTATTTTCCTAAGGTGTTAGGAATCCCATATTTAGTCTTTTTCCCATAGTGACTTTTTGACCCTTAGTCTAGTTCCTAGGAGGACTCGGGACTTTCCAAAATTGGCTAATGCAACTTAAACTTCAAATATCATTGTCCTAAGTTCTTAAAACTCATCAACAAACTGAAATAATTAAAATGGACCCTAATTCACTAATATTTGAATTTCAACTAAAATATCCTTTTTAGACTCCCAACAAACATGAACTATAGATAACTTTAACTAACTACCCTGCTTAGGACTTATCCAAACCACACTAGCCTTACACACACATAGAATTGTTTTCTAGGGCACTACTTCTAGACCTAGGTTAGGCCGCTGGGTTTTATTTTTCTGCTGTGTGCCGGAGCTTTCCGTGGTTTTCATTGCATGCTGTCTGAAAATTGAATTGTTGTGTTTGCTTACTTTTTCTGTACTCTGTGATGTGATGAGCGCTAGATTTACCCCTAGGTTAGGAACGACATATATATATATATATTATATATATATATATATATATATATATATATATATATATATATATATATATATATATATATATATATATATATATATATATATATATATATATATATATATATATATATATATATATATATATATATATATATATATATATATATATATATATATATATATTATATATATATACTGTTCTTCCGTGCAGGTGGCCATACTCAAGCTAATAAAAGGGGGGAGAAATATCATGATTTATAATAATGTTTTATGCAGGTGCTTGCTCAGCTCCCCCTAGATAAAAATGAGGGCTAAATTAATAATTATAACTGCACAGGTGGAGCGCTTAGCCCTCAAAATTAAGAGCATGGCTTGGCACAGGGTCAATGGTGTTAGCATTTTCATTTTCATATAAACTGCTTGGTATGATTTTTATTAGGATAACCTTGCAGGAATTCTTAGATTTACTATTTTCAATTCATGTAATATTTGTAATAATTGTTAAGAGTTGTGAAAACAACTATGAGTTGGGATATTCTTATCCAACTCGAATTTCAAAAGAAGAAGGCATTCCTAAAGGGGAGAGTCTTCTTCCATTTGGAAGATCGAGTTTGATGGCTTTAGATATCCAAAGAGAAAAGGCAATACCCCCATACTGGGAGAATTGTCTCTTCGTTTGGATATTTAAGCCACGACGGATCCAAGGAGTCCAAGGAGGAGAGATCCAAGAAGTCCAAGGAGAAGATATCCAGAAAGCTAAAGATTGAAGACCCAATATCCCACTCAAAGTTGTTGGCGTCTGTCATAGGCTTAGAAACCCGGGTTGTTGGCAGTGGTGCTCGGCCACTTTACTTTTCTGCATACCCTGGGTTGTAATTAAAGGGCAGTTGGCCTATGCACATTTACTTGATTTGTTGGATTTATATTGATGTGTTTACCTGATTGCGCAGTAGAAATTGCCTGCTTTTTCTAGGTTTGTTTCTTGCATGCCGTCTTTGTTTTTGCCTGGATTTTCGTTAGGCTCTCTAAGGATTATAAAATTTTTCTACTCGTAACTAATTTCTAAAATTTTAAGATTTAAATAACATAGCAACCTAAAGAATCTAGGGAACTGCCAGAATCGTCCGGGGTCGCATGCATATTACTGCATTCTTCTCTCCTTCTTATAAGACATCTCCCTGCCTGCGGGTAGAGTCCGGATAATCTGGCCTATGAGGATGAAGTGCCGGACCTGGGGAGACTCAGTCTTTTCTAAAAATTTATTTTCTATAAGCCTGTTTTTAAAATTCTATAGCATTCATGAGCTGACAATTCAACTAGCATGCATTGCATTAGTAACCAACTAATTAAAATTTAATTGCATTAGCTAAGAGCATCTAACCCACATAAGTCCAGGACCACTTAGGAAATTCTCTAGATGTCGGTCATACTTCCAAATAACTGTACCACCCACCCATCTTTCATAATTGACTTGACATCATGGTTTTGAATCGATTAGGTGGTTAGCTGGCTCCCCCATCCAGGCCGGGATAAGTCCAGGTTTTGCATTGCATTAGCTAGGACACGGGTCTTAGTGTTTCGTAGAGCACTAAGCCCAACCTAGATTTAGGATTCGAGGTTACTACATTCGATCTCGTAGTATGCCTTAAATAGTAGGTAGGTCCCTTCTTTTCAGGGACCCTAAATCCTACTTATCCGCGTCACAGGATGACGCCACCTCCATCTCTTCTCTCACGCATGTGATCGAGTGCTTGATTTATTTTTTCCAGTTTCTATTTAGTACCTCAGAGCCTCCGAATGCTGGTTTGAGCCACGCATGTTTGATTCAGCCCTTCGGACCTTTCTTCCTTTGAGTAGGATTTCCTAGTCTATACCCATGTGTCAATCCCAATTTGGAAAAGATAATGTATGATCCTTAATCGAGAGTTTTCTCGGGCTCCGGCCCGGGATGTAATTAACCACGGGGGCTTGCGCCCGTGAGAAACTTGGCCCCACAATCTACTTTACCCCACTCGATCTCTCGTATCGGGTGGGGGAAACCCGTGACTAGGTCGTGTATATTGCTACCCATCGGGGTGTGTTGGCGACAGCCTCTATCCCCAATGGTTAGTCGTATGCACGATCCAATCTGCCCTCCCATCGACCTGTTCGTGTCGAGTGTAGAGGTCTACGATCGTTTTGTCCCACAGGGATAGTGCGGCCGTACCCTCTGCGTTCGTACCCCACGAGCGGTGCTCCTTCGGAGGTCCACACTTATCGATATAAGTAGATATTTTTGAACCGTTAGGTGTCCATTTTGCAAATAGATTCCATTAATATCTTATAAATAAAATGATTTATTTTAGAATTATTTTTTTATAATTCTTTAAGCTTTAAATGGATTTATATAAATTTCATATTAAAACATATTATTATTTTATTATTAAACATCTTAAACCACTAACATATTCTCTAAAAATCCCTTTTATTCTTCTCAAATCAATTAACAGAGACTTGGTTTATGAACTTAGAGAGAATTGTGAGGAGAAACAAAATAGAAGTAATGATTTGAAGGTCGTGAAGCAATTTTCGTTAATTGGTCCTATTTGGATATTTACTCATATCATTGTAAGGCGTCATTACCATATTTTTTCTTTCAATAATTTTCTATTTTTGATATTTTTTTGAACAAATTTGTATTTTCATTATAAAAAAATGTGAATAATTTCGTATTGGTAAAACTCTCATCGCAAAAACTTTTAATATGTGTAGATATCTTTAATATGAATTTTTTGACATTATTATATTACATTTTCACTAGTTAAATTAGAACTTATGACATTTTTAAAGTAAATGCATAGTAGATCAATTTGATAGATCTCACTATATTTATATATTATATATTTCATATATGATATTGACATATATTTCATAAAAAATAACATCATGTAAGCAAGGAAGACTGGAAGTTAACACTATAATGAATATGGGCTGACTCTTAAAATATAATACTATAGGTAGGAGGGTGGGCTACCAGGTTTTTCTTTAAATAAAAGGTTAGTGGTGTAATCCTAATTGTAGCCGGTAACTGACTACGAAATTATGTCGGTAGGTAGATGTTGTCTTAAATGATTATTATAAGCCAACTATGAAAATTAATATATTGAGAGCTGTGACATATAACATATGTACAGAAGAAAACATCACATTAAAGGTGTATGTCCTGCCTTGCTTTTTATAATTAAACTTATGATGATAGTTACCTAATAGTATATTAAATTGATTTATATATTGATAGCTCATATTGACATTAATATTGATACAAGCATAACATATTAACAAGATTCATTGGGTGATAATACTCTTTAACATATGTCTTTTGACTTCCTTGAATATATTAATTTATTATTAATTTTTGGAGATTTTTATTGCTTGTATAAAGTAATGATTGATGTTGGCTAAATCTGAAACATACATATTGATTCTTTTGCCTTCTATTGAAAACAATGATAGAGTTTTCATTTCATGCTAGGTTTTTTAGCTTATTATGTGGATTTTTATGATTTTAAATTAGGGAATGGGTCATGACTAGTTGGAGTGAGATTGTTATAGATATTTAGTTTTCTTTAGATTTTGTTATGCATTTCCTTTTTATTCTTTTATAATCAAGTGCTTTTGATAGATTACTAATTATACTGATCTCTTGGCTATTGTATATTAATTTTGGGATAATAAATATAAAGAAATATTTTGATATATGTCATTATTAGTTATTTTTACTTGATATATAGATTTATTGTTTAGAAGCTCTAGTTGATTAATTAAAATGATAAAATAGATAATTCTTTCAAATTTAATTTTGAGGCGTTCTAGAGATGTTAATATCATAACATCAGATGGGTCAATATGGAGACTCAATAATGTTATGCATATTCCCTATTTGAAGAGGAGTTTAATTTATGTGATTCAGCTTGCAAACTTAGGTCATATGACATCACTCACAAAAGATTTATGGATGGTAATAAAAGGAGCTATGGTTATAGTTTGTGAAAATATTGAAGACACCTAGCTTGTATGTTATTAATAAAAGATCATATTCTATTGAAGTAGCTGATTCATATGCTAATGGAGGTCTTTGGCATCAAATTAAAGGCTTGGTCATATAAGTAAGAAATATATGCATTCACTTCTTACTAGGGGAAAGTTTTCTAATTTAAATTTATAAATTTATATTTTTGTGAAGATTGTATATATATATATATATATATGGCAAGCAATATAGGATGAGTTTTTTAAATACTAGTTTAATTGTTAAATAAAAAAAAAGTTGAAGTTAGTGCATACTGATGTATGGGGTCCTGCTCCAATTACTTTTATAGGAGGACATTTATATTTTTTACTATTATTAATGATCACAACAAAAATGAATGCGTGTATTTCTTATAACACAAGTCAGTGGTGATTGACATTTTCAAAAGTGGAAGGACATCATTGAACTTGAGACAGGTTTAAAGCTCAAATATCTCATATCAGAAAAATGGTGGTTAGTATCGTAATAAGGAGTTCAAGGAGTATTGTGCTTTGAATAAGATCAAGTATAAGTTAACTATTCTAAGAACACCACAGCAAAAGGGTGTTGTATAGCTCATGAATAGAACAATCACTAAGTACACTAGGAGCATGAGGCTACATATAAGTCTACCCAAATAGTTATGGGCAAAGGCAACGAATATCATATTTTACCTGATAAATTATGGTCCTTCAGTTCCTCTTAATGAGGCCATTGATTAAGCAGTTGAAGAATGACAGCCTGAAGTGGAAAGGGGGTAAGTTTATCTCACCTCAACCTTTTTTATTGTTCATCCTATATATGTTTATATTGATGTAGGATCTAGGAGTAAGTGTGATGTCCCAAAATCTAAATTAGAAGAATTATTTTTTTAATAAATGAAGATCAAAGCAATCTAATATCATATATTAGTAATAAACTATAAAACAAATTTTATAATTCAAAATATTAATGCATGCATATAAATTCATTCCAAAAAATTATATACAATACTCAGGATCTATACAATCATAGCAATAATATTCCTCTGATCATTAAATAAGTACATAAACAGTAAAATTCATATGCAATAGTAGTAAAATCTATAAACACTAAAATATTATCGTATGGAAGCAAGGAAAATAATAAACCGATACGACTGTCAAATCTATAAAACAATCATCGTATCAGTAATACCAATCAGTACATAAATTGGATAAATTATCAAATCAAAATATCAATAAATATTGTTGAAATTGAATTAATATAATAAAATCGTATATGAATGTACACATGCTATTCAGTTATTCTATACTAGTATTAAATTAATATCTTAATTACTTGTTTAATATATTTTTATATTACATGTTCAATGAATATATCATGCATTTTATATCAATAAATTAGTACCATTGTTAATAAATAATCCATATAATAATATGAATAATGCCTCAAAAATATTCATTTCAGTAGTTACAATAAAAAAGTAAGAAGTCCTCGTTATTATGGTGTTTTTCATTATTATATCAGTATTAGTAAACCGTTGACTTAGTAAACAGAGTCGTCACTCTTTGTCTGTCGACACAGTAATCATTTTCTTATAACTCTCAATCAGTGTATCACGTGAATCAGTAGACGATAACATCAAATCATAATATTTAAAAGAAAACTCCTCGACCCACCATCCTATATAGGTCAATCAGTCTCCAACTAACTAATCAACCAGTCTTTACTTATCTTTTATAAACATAATATTATCACTGTATTATAACAATAATCTTAATCACATGTCCATATTAATTTTTAATATATTACAGTAAATAATATATAATTGAGCTTAATTTAGAAAGTGTCAAAATATCTTAACGGTATACAATAAAACTTATACTGAGAAAAATTTACATTTTCAAAATTTAGCCAAGTTATTAGATATTGCATAAAATAATATTCTAAAGCTTTAGTAGGAAAAAAATGATATATTTTCAAAATCACCTGGTAAAAAATCTTAAATAAATACTCAAAATTTTCATAATCTTAATATGTATAATATATTAAAAGTTACGTAATGAAAGCTTTACCAATATAAAATTTTTCTCATTTTTTTGGTAATGAAAACATAAATTTGATCTCAATAAATATAAAAATACAAAACTTTTGAAATAAAAAATAGGATAAAGGTTTTACAGCTCAATATGCTTGACAGACGAAAATCACTCCATGACCTCCAAATATGAGCTTTCATTTTCTCTCTCCTCACATTCTCTCTTAATTTTCATAAAAACTTCTCTATTAGCCAAAATCAATAGGAAAAAAGGATTTTAAAAAAATGCTTTTAATAATTATTAACGACTTAGAATATTTTTTAAAAAATAATAATTTAATATTATGTAAAATATTTAATCAATTTATTTTAGTATAAAATTTAAATAAATCCTTTTAGAATTTGAAAAATTAAAGAAAAATATCTATAAAATAATTCATTTTATTTATAAATCCCCAATTGTACCGACATATGTCAATTTCTTATGATTTTTTATCGATGCCCAAAAATTATGAAAAAATTTGTGTGCATGTAAAATAGTATAATAATAATGATATGACAAAGATGGTTTTTAATTTGAAGTTATATTAACTCCAGAAAACAAATATTTATCTGGGTCAAAATATGGGTTATTACAGTAAGCTTTATCCAAAATCTATCAAGAGTAAATTTATTGGATATGACTAGATGAATTTGGTTATAAATTTTTAGATTATTAAAATAAAAAAATTATAAAGAGTATGGATGTCAAATTCAATGAAAATAAAATATACAAGAATATAATGGGACTCATGAAGATTCTTTCAAATATAATGAAATAGAGGATGATGATGATCAAGAAGGCAAAGTTGATGAAGCATATAGAGTACCTCAAACATGTTCTGCTAAAATCAGGAGATCAGCCAAAATCTTAAGACTAGTATAAAGATATTCTCCTTCCTTATACTATTTATTACTAACATACAGTGGTGAACCAGAGTTCTATGATGATTCCATTAAAGTTCATGATCCAAAAAGTGGGAGTAAGTCATGTATAATGATATGCATTCACTTGAGTTGAATCAGACTTGGGAGTTGAAAGAGCTATAAATTGGCATTAGAGCACTACATAACAAGTGGGTTTATATGCTGAAAAAAGAGCCTAATGGTAGTAAGTACTATAAGGCCATACTTGTACTTAAAAGTTTTTAATAAAAGAAAGGAATGTACTTTACTAAATTTTTCACTCAATCAAAGTTGTACTGATCATGGTATCAATGGAGGATTTATATTTAGAGAAGATGGACATAAAGATAGCATTTCTTCATGGTGACCTTGATGAAGAGTTATATATGGTGCAAACTCATGGGGTCAAATGTAATGAAGATATGGTATGTAGGCTCAAAAAGAGCTTATACGAGCTAAAGATGACACCAAGATGGTGGTACAGGATATTTGACAGGTTTATGTCAGATAATAGATATATATAGTGCCAGGAAGATTGCTATTTTTTTTTTTTAATAATTGTTATATTATTCTACTTTTGTATGTGGATAATATGTTGGTAGCAAGGTCATATATGGAGAAGATAAGATGTCTAAATGAATGGCTATTAAAGGAATTTAGAAATAAAAAATATGGGTCTATTAAAGAAAATTCTCGATATGAGAATCAGCAGGGATAGAAACACATGTATAATGAAGTTGTCTCGGGTTGACTATGTTGAAAAGGTGCTTTTGAGATGTAACATGAGAGAGGCAAAGCTAGTTTGCACTCCTTTGAGTAGTTACTTTTAGTTATTCAAGAAGTAATTGCCAAAATCTGAAGTAGAGGAAGGATAGATGAGGAGGACTCCGTATGCTTCAATAGTTAGAAGTTTGATATTCTATGATCTACACGAGATATGATGTAACATATGAAGTGAGAGTTGTTAGAATATTTATGAGTAACCTAGGTAAACTTTATTGGGAGGTGGTGAAGTAGATTCTTGTATACTTGTGAGTATCAGTTGATAAAGCTCTTTGCTTTGGAGTTACAATAATTTATCTATATGGATATGTAGATTATGATTATGTTTGAGATCTTGAAGCTAGGAGGAGTACAATAAGTTATATCAAAAGACTATAGTGAGTTGGGTTTCCAAATTATAGAAGATTATTGTGCTCTCAACAATAGAAGATGAGTATGTTGCTATCATTGAGACAAGCAAGGATATGATATGGTTGCAAAGTTTTTTGGCAGAAAATGATAAAGGGAAAAGGAATAAGAAATTGCATAATGATGGCATGAGTGTTATTAATCTAGCCAAGAATGTAGCATTCCATGTCATAGCAAAGCACATCCAGCTTCGTTATCATTTCATTAGGTCGCTTTTGGAAGATGGTTAGTTATCTTAGGATAAGTACACACGACCAAGAATCCTATAGACATGCTGACGAAGAGAGTGACAGTTAATAAACTGAAGCTATATGTAGCTTTAGTTAGTCTTCACAGAGGAAGAGAGCAGGGGTGATCCACACTATAGGTACTATTATTGGTGATATAGAACAGGAGAAGGATTGATCACAATCATTTTCAAGTGGGAGATTGTTAGTTGGTGTGGAATCTAATTATGTCGATCAATCGAGTTATACTATTGCCTCATATTTTAGTTTAATTTTGTCATGCTCACTGGGGGTTTACACCCTACTTGGGTTTGGGTGAAACCAAATTTATTTTTTTACAATGCCTCAGTGATTATACCCGACCTCCACGGTGTTGTGTTCCCAAATGGCCCAATGATGAAATTTTTGTTGGGAGAAATGATATAGAGTATAATGTCAAAATGCTCTTGTTTTGGTGTTGCAATGCTATATATGCCGCAACACCGTGAGTTTGAGTGTCATAGCATCATGTTGATAGAGGCTTAAGCACTGTAGCACTCTAAATTGGTACCACAATGCTATGAGGTGGATTGGACAATTTTCTTTTCATTGTTGTAAAGGTTTGCATCCCTTGGTGCAATTAACTTGACTTTCCTTCTATTTTGAGTGTGAGAACGGTGTATAAGAGAAGAGAGGAGAGAGAGAGAGAGAGAGAGAGAGAGAGAGAGAGAGAGAGAGAGAGAGAGAGAGAGAGAGAGAGAGAGAGACAGAGAAGAGATATTTGTACTTATTTCTTCATATTTTCATACTGAATTTCTTAGTGTGGTTCCATGATTGTTTCCCTATTTTGGGTTATTCACGTTAGATCATGGTGTCCTTTTTTTCTTTCTTTTGCATTCATATTTTCTTATTTGTTTCATTGCGGTGTTTTACTTCCATCCCCAATAGAGAAGGGGTATTTTATTACATCTTATGAGTAATACATTGTATACTTGAGTTAGGTTTATAATCCCTAAACTATAGTTCAAGATTAAAAATTTCATAATGTTGTATGAGGCTAGAGTCTCTTTGAGAGTAAGAAAAAATATTATTTCTTTTTATCCAAGATTATTTTTACCTATAGCTAATTGAGACACAAGAGTGAACAAGCAACATGAAATTATTGAGATTCAACATAATAAATGATATGCAAATGTTTATCATTTCAATCTCATGCAACAACCAAGGTATTTCTTATCAATTATCATGAGAATTAAAAGAGATAGTAGATAATTAATTGATAGTGATTAAGGCTTCATTTGGGACAACTTTTTAACTGCTTCTTAAAGCAGCTTTTTGGCACAAAATTTAAAATTTTTATTCTGAAAAGCTGCTTTAAAAATAAGTAAGAAAGATGCCCTAAACGAAGCCTAAGACTAAGCCTAGAGAAGCGGTTGGTGTAAATAAACTTTAGATGTTGCTTACCAAGAAAAAGTGAGGTTATAATATGTATATAAATCCATTTGCTAACATACATGCTATTGATGGTGATTATGAACATGTTGATTAATTTGCAAAGAAAAAAATATAGATGATGTTAAAGAAAAAGCTCTAACTCTTATTAATGGTGAGCCAAAAAAAAAAAAAAATTTGAAGTGCATTATTCTTATATACAACTTCAAAGTATTTACATTGTTAGGACATTTGTCCTCCTTATTAATTTTATTTTTAATGCGGGTAAGTTTATTTTATAAGGTTTTTTTTTATTTAAGTCTCATTTCTTTTATATTGGTTGACAATTTATAATCTTTTAATATGAACTTATTGATAAATTTTGAAAGCCACTATTGATATTATTTGGTGATAGAGACAGGCACAAGTGAAAAATAAATTAAATCAAAATTTTTATGTTCCCCAAAAAGACTACGTACTACTCCCACAATGACCTTTGCTTCACCTACCACATTACTACTAATCCACCCATTTGAATCAAACCACCAATGCATATTCCAATATATATACCACTCTCCACCTACTATTCATATCACTCCATTATATTCATATTCAACCTTTCCATCATCACACTATGTTGTTTTGTATGATACTACCATTCTCCTTATGAGCAACTAGGCTAGTAATTTTATCATCATGTTATGTCGTCTGATCATCAAGCTACTTTGATCCCCCTTATTATTTTTCCCACAACACTCACTACACACCTACCAATCCTAATAATAGTAGAGTGTTGACATTTTGGCATTGGTTAAAGGTATTGAATATAATTAGCTATACATAATTATTTATAGATATTTTATTTTATTAAATTAAATCATGCATGTTTAACTCACATAAAAATTATTTGAAACTTAAAAAAGGAAAAAGTTTGATGTATCTTATGTATCATGAAAATAGGTTCTTCAAAAAGTTCATAACATATTATTTCAAGAGTTTGCCATAAACATTATATATTGTTTAAGTAATATGTCAATAAAATTTTCTTTTACAAATTTGGTATCCTCGCCATCATAAATAAACAAGAGAAACCTTGAGCAAATATAGCTCATCATATTTGTTTGTCATATTTATTGATATTAGTAAATTTGGGAGGCCCAAATATATTTGGAGGTCATGTGTATCAAGTTACGTGTAAAATAAGGAAGTATCAAATCTTTGAGGAAACAATATCAGAATAAAATGAGCGATGCTTTTGATTATAGGGTTATAAGCACTTATGTACTTTCAACTCAAATTCACACACAAAAAAGAAAGATGACGAGAGAGAGAGAGAGAGAGAGAGAGAGAGAGAGAGAGAGAGAGAGAGAGAGAGAGAGAGAGAGAGAGAGAGAGAGAGAGAGAGAGAGAGAGAGAGAGAGAGAGAGAGAGAGCAATATATGTTTGGTAGAGAACCTTTATATTCTGACCTATTAGATTCAAAATAGGTCAACAATTAGTTAATAGTATATCTAAGAAATTTTATGTTAGTAGGAATACTTTGAAATATGACAAAGTAGTTATTAATTAATTTGAAAATCTTATGAATACTGATTTTTTAGAGGTTGAGTATAAGCATTTGAGGGAGAGATATATAAAGGATGAATTATGGATGCATGCAATAAAGAAAACAAAGAGGGGAGAAAGCATATGGATTAGAATATTAAAGGCCTATTGTATGACAATATCTATACCCCTATCATGATAATATAGGAGATAAGCTCCAATAAATAGTGTGGTGTCATATGGCTACAATGATTGAGCACATACAAGTTCATATTAATGAAATGGTACAAGCTTGTGTTGATGTAATAATAAATGAGTCAGCAATGCACCATAATTAAAGAGGATGAATAATGGAAGATAAAAAGAGGAACAAAGTGAAACTGGTGGAGAGATGAGGGGGGAGGAGTGTGAAAGATAGATGAGCAATACAAGCAGTGAATGAGAAGAGATTGATGATTAGGATGATAATATAAAAAATGTAATAACAATAATATAAAATTTTATTTTAATTAAATCTCAATTTGGATTTTTCATTTAATTTTTATTTAATGCATTGCATATTTAAATATTATGTTTGATGTATAATATGTGGATGATTGACTTATAACGAATGTTGTGTTACTGAAAAAATAAAGCATGTGATTAAAAATAGAAGCCTGGCTAAAAAACAAAACATTTCGAATGATAGATGCACAAAAAATTATCAGTGAATATATTATTGATTATTTTGGCATTCATATTTGTTAAAATAAACCATCGGTAAAATTCATGAATTACTTACCATAATTTATCAGTAAATAGAGCAGTAATTTTTAGTGTATGTCCACTGAACTATTTAGCATGATGGTCCTTTGGAAATCATAAATATGGTCGTTTCTAATAGTCTTTTGTTGATGGAATGTCTCTTATTAATTATTATTAGCAATTGTTTTTTTAGTTGATAATACAATTTTATAACTTTGGAGTAATTTCTAATGGACATATCCATACAAAAATTTGATTTTTTTTTTCTCGTGGCGTAGATTGAAAGTTCATTAAAATAAACAATCTTGCACCTTTAATAGGATTATATAATTAAATATTATAAATTAAAAATATATATACAATAAATTTTGCACATGTCAAGTTGAGCAAAACTAGGTGTCAATATTTGACACGACACGAAAACCTGACTCGAACACGAACCGGAAATTTCGGGTTTGACCTGACCCGATTTCAAAACGGGTCGGGTTCGAGTTCCAGAAATCAACCCGTTTGGAAAATGGGTCGGGTTCGGGTTGACCCGACCCGCGAACCCGTTTAAAATCAACTGCCCGCACTGCCCCGCCTGCCAGCGAATCACCAGCGCTCGCCCGCCCGCACCGCGTTGGCCCGAGCAAACCGCGACCCCCCGTTGCCGCCCACGCGCCCGCGCCCACCGCCCGCTTGTGCTCCCCCGCGCCCCCGCTGGCGCTCGCCTGCGCACCCGCTCTCGCTCGCCAACGCGGCCACTCACGCACCAGTTTCGGGTCAACCCGTGTCGGGTTGGGTCAACCCAGCAACCTGCAGAATCGGGTCCGGTTCGAATATCCGACACGTTTTCCTACCTAGGTCAGGCTAGGGTCGACCCGTTTGAACCCGGGTCATTTCTGGGTTCGACCCGAACCCGACCCATGACTTGAAATTGACATCCCTATTGCTAATATCTTCCTTATAAGATATGTCATGATCTCCTATCACAAAAAAAAGTGTTGGCTGAAAATAAACCCCAAAACATATCCATTCAGACATCAAATTGAACCATCCAATCAAAGCTATGAAAGATAAGAGTTATTCTATTATTAGTGAAGCACTTCATCCATCGAGCACGAAGATCATCACTAAAACATTGCAAACCAACAATTAAAATTAATTTGTATAGTAACATTTGTTCTTATTCCTAAATGTTGTCATGCATCTCAAATTTAAGATTTTAGGCGTATTTCCTTATGCAATATTTTTTATAAAACTGTGACTAAAATTTTGACTAATAAAATGTAACATGTTATGCCTTTTATCATTCACTTTACTCAGTATTGGTTTATAAATAATAGAATTTACACTGACAATATTATTTTAGCTTCAGAAATTTTGAGAGATTTTAATTTTAATAAAATCAAATATTTCTATGCTAAGTTGGATATTCAAAAAGCTTTTGATATTGTATCTTGAGTTTCTTTTAAACAGAATGGCGCAAAAAGGTTATCTGACCAAGTTTATTAGTTGGATTAAAGGTTGTATTGAGGAAACTTTTTTCTCTATAATCCTGAATGATTCTATGGAAGGTTTCTTTAATTCTTCTTTTAGTCTTCATCAAGGATGCCCTTTATCTCCTTACTTATTTTGTATTATAATGGATGCCTTCTCTAATCTTTTGGATAGCTGTTTTTTTGGATCTCAATTTGAAGGCTTAAAATGGGGGATATTCTGATTTCTCATCTTCTCTATGAAGATGATATTCTTATTTTTGAAAAAGCTTATGTTCATAATGCTAAGAATTTAAAAGATATTTTAGAGTATTTCTCCAATTGTTCTGATATTTATGCCAATCGTAGTAAAAGTATTGCTTTATTTTCTAAAGATTATGTTGAAAGAGAAGATATCCGTCAAGTTTTAAATATTTCTGATTCTCAAAATTTTTTTGAAATATTTGGGGATTAACATTTCAATCAAAAGGTTTTGTGGCTCTGATTATCATCCTTTGCTTAATAAGGTTATTGATATGCTTTCAGGTTAGAAGACTAAACTTCTTTCTTTTACTGGGAGAGTGCAAATTCTCAAATTCTCTATTTCTAATTTCATTGCTTATTGGATTAGCGGTATGATTATTCATAAATTCTATTTTAAATTCATTAGAAAAGTTTGCTCTAGCTTTCTTTTTCATGGCAATATTAATTCTAAGAAGTTACGGGTTATTGCTTGGAAAAATGTTTGTAAGCCTAAAAATTTTGGGGGTCTTGTGATTCTTGATCTTGATGCTCTTTATTATGCTTTTAATTGCTATAATATGTGGAGAATCTTAAATAGAAACGATTTGTTGCCTATTTGGGTGAAAGCTAAGTATTGCTCTTTATGGAAGCCTTTTTCTACTAAATCTTCTTTATTTTGGAAGAATCTTTGTAAATTAGCTGTGAATTTAAAGTATAAAATTAAGTTTATTATTTATGTTGATAGTTGGCTTTCTTTTTATTGGGATCCCTGGATTAATGGAAGATCTCTTTATGAGATTATGTTGCGGATCTATTTTCATGGTTTATGATTTTGATGATAGAAAACACTCTTATTTCTTTACGATGGCCTTATTTACTAACATTTTAGGTCCACACGATCAGACTGCAATTTCGAACCAGCTGAAGATTGGGTAGACTAGGTCTGAGTCAGTTTGTACACTTTTCCTTTCTTGAGTCTATTGTATTTGGTGTGACTTCTGATGCTTTTTAACTTGGAAGATTTTTAGTTGCTCCCTAAAGATTTCTATTTTTGGTAACATCGTCCGGGACGATCTGTCCAAAAGCAGAAACCCTAATTAGGGCATCCTCATTAAAGCAGCCGTCATTATGCAAAACACATCGTCCTGGACGATTTTGTATCGGCCAGGACGATAGGCTCAATTCAGAAAGAATCTGCTGCCAAATCTAATTAGAAATAATCTATTTTTGGACATCGTCTAGGTAGATCATCCATGACTATAAAATATCGTCCAGGAAGATCTAGGTTAATTTTTCCAATTTTCTCTGAAATTTAAGGAAAGCAATTATGACTTGATTTCACGATCAAATCGGCCTGGATGATCGCCAAATTGTCCTGGCCGATGTGCTGGACGATTGGACACCGAATAGCTATTTTTCAGGGCGATGTTCAGGATGATATTCCATTATTTGTACTGATGGTCCAGGACGATATATTATCGTCCTGGACGATATGAACAAACTTCTTCTGATCGTCTCAAATCGTCTCGGCTGATTGGGCTTAAATTGTACTGATCGTATAGGACGATATGCCTATCGTCCTGGACGATAATGTCGGTAACTTGCATTAATGAGCTCATTTTGAGAGCTTCTATTTAAGCTATGACAAGGTACTTTGTAAGTGTCTTTGGCAGCCATTGTAGCTTCGTTCTTGTGGGAGAAACTTAAAGATAAAGCTTGAAAGGGAGTGAGGAACGGGTGAAGTCTGAGAGAGGGAGAAGATCCTAAGAGGGGGGAGTCAAGGGAGTGTGGAGGGGGATTCCACACGGTTGCTCCGGCAGGCTTGCACCTTAATACCGTCGGATTCAAGGCTTGTCTCGAGGGAAGTTCACCAAAGAAGAAGATCTCTTTGGTGTCAAAGGACCCGGCGACTCCGCCGCACCGGGGAAGGGGGAAGTGATTTTGTAAGGGCTTCTCCGCCTAGCTGTGGGGGCTAAAGGAGAGACACTTGCTTTAGTGCAATACATGGAGGGTGCCTCTAAGGAGTGGACGTAGGTCAAGATTTGACCGAACCACTATAAATCCGGTGTGTTCTTTCTTATTATTTGCTTCCGCATTTAATTTCCGCATTTGGTTTTCTTTGTGGTGATTTTGGTTTCAGTTTTATCTTTGGTTTTAAAGTTATCCAATTCACCTCTCTCTTTGTTAGCCTTGGGCCAGTTCATAAGGGCTTAACATCCCTCACGAACTTTCAAGTGCCATCTGAGCACTTTCAAGTGGTATCAGAGCACTTTCTAGTGTCATCTGAGCACTTTCAGATTATTCCTAATAGTAACTCTGAATGGCATAAAGTCTTGGTTAAAGATGTCATTTCTTGTAACTCTTGATCTTTACCCAATTTCTTTCAGTATTTGCCTTCTTTTAATGTTACAAATATTCCCATTCTTAGTTCTTCTTTTTCTTGTATTAAATGAAAAGAGATGATTAATCCTCAGTTTAAGTTTTTTTCATTTAGAATATTATTTTTGACATAATAAGGTTTATTGGTTTAATTTTATTTCGTATAAGCATTATGCCTTAGCAATATTCTTGTTAAGGATTTGGATGTGCTGATTAGTCTTGTTATGCAGGTTTTTTTTTCTTTAATTTTCTCTTGAAACTCTTTCCATGAGGTCAACAAGTTTTTGCCCTAATATCTCTGTTTGTGGGGTTTTTGGACTGTAATGATATGGTTATCTGTGTTTTTTTTTTTATAACTTTGGATGGTTATTCTTAGCAACTGATTAAATTCTTGTTAATCTGGATCGTCAATTATAGGAACCAAAGTTTTTGGAAGCTTTCGGCTTGGGTTAAATTGGTTTTAGCTTTGCTTAGGCTGAAGCTAATTTATTCTTTTATTTTGTTCTAAGTTTCTGTGATGTTCTGATTAACCTTTCTTGAGTCCGGTTGTTGGCTGTTTTTTGTTGGATCTTGGTTCTGTTTGGTTTTTCCTTTATTTATTTATTTATTTTTTGTGTGTTTTGGTTTTGTTTTCCTATTATGTTGTCAGATAGGTTATTTATTTTACAGGTTTTGATTTGATTTGCTGGATGCTTTTGGTGGTAGAGGTTAGGGGTGTCAATTTTTGGAATTTTTATTGCGTCCTCCCACCTGACGCATCTTTACGTTTGGTAAGCCGTGATAACGCGACACCTGGCAACAACAATACCCGTGACCCGACCCGGCGAAAGAGTGGGTTTATGGCACGTGCGAAATTTAAAAATGACGGCACGAACAACGGACCCGAAAATTATTCCGCGGAACCGAGAAAAACTGGCGAGACAAACTTTACTGTGCCTTCATCTTCTCCAACCGGCGCTTCTTCTTCCATTTCAGTGAACTTGCTAGCTCCGCATTTACGATGCCTCAGGTTAGTTTCATCTTCTGTAAACACGAATAAACTTGCAAGTTACCGAGCAATACTGTTGTGGTATTATTGTAGTTAAAGATTGGTTAAGTTATCGGTTGAGCTTGCTACCGAGCTTTACCGAGCATTCTTGAAGTCGGTACTGCTAGGTATTTGCAAGCATTGGTCGGCAAAATACCTAGCATTGGTAGCAGTAATCTTCTTATGTGGTATTTAGGGTTAGGGTTTACCTAGCGGTACCGCCATGAAAGAACTGAATGACTTTATAATTGGTCGGTACTGCTCGGTACCTATGCGCAACGAGCATAGGTATTAGTCCGTATTGCTAGGTACTGCTCGGTACCTATGCGCAATGAGCAATACCGAGAAATATCGAGTAATACCGAGAAGCAATAATATTCGGTATTGCTCGGTAATTGCCTATAATTGCTTGTATAAGATCACTATTGGCACGTAACAGGCCGGTGCAGCTCGATACCGAACTGTACCGAACAATACCTAGCATTGGTAGCAGTGTTCTTCTTATGTGGTATTTAGGGTTAGGGTTTACCTAGCGGTTTTGCCATGAAAGAACTGAATGACTTTAGAATTGGTCGGTACTGCTCGGTACCTATGCGCAACGAGCATAGGTATTAGTCCGTATTGCTAGGTACTGCTCGGTACCTATGCGCAACGAGCAATACCGAGAAATACCGAGTAATACCGAGAAGCAATAATATTCGGTATTGCTCGGTAATTGCCTATAATTGCTTGTATAAGATCACTATTGGCACGTAACAGGTCGGTGCAGCTCGATACCGAACTGTACCGAACAATACCTAGCATTGGTAGCAGTGTTCTTCTTATGTGGTATTTAGGGTTAGGGTTTACCTAGCGGTTTTGCCATGAAAGAACTGAATGACTTTAGAATTGGTCGGTACTGCTCGGTAACTATGCGCAACGAGCATAAAAATTAGTCGGTATTGCTAGGTACTGCTCGGTACCTATCCGCAACGATCAATACCGAGAAATACCGAGTAATACCGAGAAGCAATAATATTCGGTATTGCTCGGTAATTGCCTATAATTGCTTGTATAAGATCACTATTGGCACGTAACAGGCCGGTGCAGCTCGATACCGAACTGTACCGAACAATACCTAGTAATACCTAGGAGTTAGTATTGGGCGTTATTAGTTATTAGCATTGCTAACGATTGATTTTAAGCAGGGATATACTCCAAAGATTCATTTCCGATGCCGGACTTCGAGTTTTAGAGAAGTTTGTAATGGGCTTGTTAAAAGGTTTGGAGATCCTTTGGTTGATAGACTGCGTCAGTTGCAAATCAGCCAGTTCCTCCGCCTACCTCTTATGCCTCAAAATGTTCCACTTATACATATGCTATTATCGAAGTGGGACATGAAGACTGAAAGTTTCATTATTAAAGGACAAACTCTAAAATTTACATCTGAGGAAGTTGCATTATTGATTGGCATGCCAAATAGGGGTATTATTTTTGACAGTGACAGTGGCAGATCCAGTGGCAAAACAACAAATGACATTCGCCGCGACATTGAGAGGATGGATAGTAGCACTCCAATGGATGATCTCGTGAATTGCTTCGTCCTTTACCTGCTATCGAACATATTTTATCCAATGGCTAACTTCCGCATACCATTAGCCATCTTGGAACTTCTTAACAATCTTGATACATTTAATCAGTACAACTGGCCTGAATCAATTAGGAGTTTCCTAGTTAAAGAATTCAACGTTGTTGCTTCCAAACAAGCCAAAGGATTTGGCCTTGGTTATGTAAATGGTTTTGTAATGATTTTAATTGTGAGTATTCTTTGCTTTTTCAATAAATGTTTGATTAGTGTACAAAACCTATAACGAAAATATATTGTCTTTAATTTTACAGATTTGGTTTCTTGAACATACAACAATTCATGCTGTAAAGGATGATCGATCCCGGCCTCGATTTACTCGATGGGATGGTAACTTTATTTACAGTGAGAAAGAAGTAATTAGTATGTTTACTCAACTTCAAGATGATGAGGTACGGTCACTATATAATTTTATTGAATTGCGTTTTGATATTTTATTTGTTTTATGGATTAATGAGATGCAATGAGATTTTGCAGATAATTGTAGAATTGAAAGATGTAACTGATGATGAGAAGGTTTTATTGCTGCTTGTTTCTCCACCCGCAAGTCCAATACGTGTGGCAAGTCCACCCACAACAGCCGAGTCAAGTCCACCCACTCCTTCTCTAGTGCGGTTGTCAAGTGATCCCAAACATGACTCAGCACCACCAACTCAAACGCAGCCTGAATCATCTGCACATACTGATTCAACAAATGTTGATGATGAAACTAACTTGGGGATATTAAGTAAATCAATATTTGAGCTGTTTAGCAAGTTCAACTTCATAAACAATAAGGTTACAGCTGTTGAAGCAACCAATCACATACTTGAACAGCGCATACTTTTCTTAGAGAAGGAAAATATTGATTTGAAAGAACGAATTGAAATGAAAGACCGGTTCATGATGCAGTTCTTTGAAAAAAATTTCCCTTCTTATGTAAAGTCGTACAAGAAAGAATTGTGTCCCGGTTCTTCTTTATCTCCAACTGCATCTGAAGACACAACCTTAAGTGAGTATGAGGTTGACACGACTGTCAGGTCAGGGATAGCACAAAGGGTGCAGAGGAGAAATGATCGAAAAAGAAAACTTGTATCCACACCATTCACTACGGGTATTACGAAGAAGAAAATTAAAAGAGAAAAGGTAACCAAAGATGATTCAGGTAATGCAATACCAAGTGATCAACCAGATAAAATACCGGAAAAAGCTCCAATGCTTACACCAACTCCGGCATTACAACCTAAAACAGAACCTACACCTGTTACTCCAGTTGGCCCTACTGTTGTCACTCCTGCTGAAGCAGAACAAGAAAATGTCACTGCTGTTGAAATGCCAAGTGGTAAAGAAATTGTTGTTTATGAAGTTGATGAAAATAAAGAAATTCCTCTGAATCCAGCAGCTGAAACATTAGATTACCCAGGCAGAAACTTAATTGCTGATGATAAACGCCTGATAATCGATAATGCCCTTAAGCAGTTCAAGTTTATGTGAGTACTCCATTTTATAGCATAGTGATTACTATTTCATACAACAGTTTCATATTTTTTTTTAAAAAAAATACAGGAGCGATTCTATCTTCGAGCATGGAAATATAGCAATATATAGAAGCCAGTTGGATGAATTATTAATGTCGGAAGAGCTTGATAATAATCACATAGATGCGTTTGGTTATCTATTAACGCAGAAGGAAGCAACATCTCAATCTCGCAATCAACCGTTTCTATTTGTTTCAAGCTTTCATTGGGTAAGTAGTTAAGATTCTGGTATATAGCCGGTTTGCTAATATACGAACTAATCAGAGAAGTGCTTCTTTATTTAAACCCAGCTCTACTACAAACAATACAATGAATCGAACACAAGACCGTTCGTTTCTTATATAGACAAAACACTTGTAAGGAAAGTAAATTTGATTTTTGTTCCAATAATATATGGAAAACATTGGACACTTTTACTTTGCAACTTGTTAAAGAAGCAGTGGGAGTTCTATGATTCATTACCGAAGAAGACACATAAAGAGATTCTCCCGGAAGTTGTAAGTAATCCGTAATTCTTTTCTAATTATTTCTACTCTCAACATTATTATATGCTAATTTGATTTTCGTGATCTAGATTACGCATTTCTACAAAGACACAGAAGACGCCTTCGACATCGATATAACAAAATGGCCAATCAAAGGATTTAGAAATGTTCCGACACAAAATAATAGTGTCGATTGCGGAATGTATCTTTGTAAATATATGGAAGTTCTAATACAAAAAGAACCAATTAAATGGTATCGGTATTTGAACTGGCATTCAAATATGCCATTGTATAGGGCTGAATTTGCTTATGACCTTATATGTACTAAATTTCAATAGTGTATAATTGAAATTTTTGTTCGGTATTGCTTGGTATAATAGCTCGGAATGCATAGGTATGGCTCTGTACAGCTCAGTATTCATATATATTGATCGGTATATCTCATTATATCTCGTTTTAGGTACAGGTATAAGTCGGTACTGCTCGGTATTGCTCGGTATTTCTCGGTATAATATCTCCTAATGCATAGGTATTGGTCTGTATAGCTCAGAATTCATATATATCTCGATATAGGTTACCGGTATCACGCGAAATAAACTTGGTACAATGGCAATAACGATCGGTATTACTCGGTATTAGCCAAAAAAATCGCCAAAATCACGTTTACTTTCAAAAGGTCATCTTACTGATATCAGTTCAATGCAAAATTTACTGATTACATAAAGGACGATTGACTACCTGAATCTGGATTTGTATAGTGTAAGCTTGTGGAAGGAATCGTAGAGGTTTGTTTACTTTTTTTGGGCTTCTTCTTCTCCCAGTGATCCTTCAATCTTGCATTTGAAACGCCCTTGGGCCGACATTTCTTTGGATCTTTAATAGTTTCATGACCAGTTGCATGAATTGGTATGTTTTTTTCTACCAAGCTTGATGGAATGAACTTTTGCAGCCAAAGTACTCAAATCTTCTATTACACAGATCTCAGCCTCTTTATTACCTTGAGCTTCTGTACTAATTTTATATGCAAAACGGCATACATAATTTCTGAAGATGAAGTTGCTATCAACCGAAATAAGTTGGCCGGCATTACTACAAACACTTGGGATCTTACCTCCTGAATATAAATCTTTTCTAGCATTGACTGACCATCTTGGGAGTAAATATTTAATGGGAATATTAATAATGTCTAACTGTCTCATTACTCTCATGCAATGCGCACATAATATTTCCCATCATTTCGAACTTAGCACATGTGCATTCAATGGTACCTTCAATTGAATTAAATTTGACAATCCATTTGTGAGAATCAGTGGAGGTATCAATGTTCGAAACAGAAAACCTTGATAAATCTGACGAGGTATTTTCCAAGCATAATCCACCAAGTCCATGTAAGAACTCCTCTTCAAAAAATGCATACAACTTCCTTGAATAAAATTTTGCAGCTTGCTTCAATATTGGGCTACTTTTCATATATGGAACTATGTCAGTTTGACTACATCTGAATTCTTCATCTTGTTCATTTCGACGCCAATTCCTCATAATCTTCTCCAAACCGAGGAAGCAATCCGTGATAGTACTTTTTGGCTTGGAATAGCCATGGCATACATGATTGGTTGATTCACTACGTTGGGTTGATAAAATGTCAAGATTAAAACAATCTTTGTTGAATGCAGTTGACCACTTCTCCTTGATTTTGTAGAGATCTTTCAACCAATGATTATTTTGGAGATTTCCTTCTGATAACATTTCAGCCCATTTACTCTCAAATTCCTCTGCTGAGTCACAATGTTTGAAATAATAAAAAAATAAGCATTTAACTCTGTTGTTGCTGTTAAAGCACGAAACCTTTGAAGGTGCCTTCTTGTACAAATGCCATTGGCACAATCGATGTCGTGTATTAGGCAAAGCAATCTCTATTGCACGAGCCATGGCTTGGTCCTGATCAGTAAATATGGTAATGGGATGTTTGTTATCCATGATTCTTATAAATGTTTGAAAAAGCCAGGTAAAAGATTCTATCGTCTCATCAGATAAAAATGCTACTCCAAGTAAAACATTTTGCCAGTGATTGTTTACTCCAACAATTGGGGCACAAGCCAAGTTATATTTATTTAAACGATAACTAGTATCGAATATAATCACATCCCCAAAACAGTCATAATCAATTCTACCAACACCATCAACCCAAAAGAAATTCAAAAGACATCCATCTTCATCTGTTTCAACATCCCATGCAAACATGTGGTCATCAATAGCCCGTTCTTTAAACAACTTTATAAGTGAATTAGTGTCTCCACTCTCAAACTTTTCTCTTCTTTCTTTCTGGATGTGGTTGTACGCATCCCGCTTCGTAAAACCAAGATTAGCCACACCTCCAACTTCATCAGATAGGTACGTAAATGCATCGACAGTTCTTATACCCGCTTCTGTCATAGATTTCAAAACAGATGAATTATCTTCACTAATAGACCTAGCCGACCTGAGCAGATGTTGATCATCCGGCCCAGCCAATTCGTGATTGTGTCTCTCTACAGATTTATTCACTGACCAAAGCCCCTCTTGACTCACGGAAAATCTAACCATGGCTGGACATCCAGTTCTTGTACATGATCTTCGATATTTTAACTTGGTACCGCTTTCATTCTCCTTCTTGAAACCTGCTTTAGAACATACAAAATCCTTTGATTTGATTAACCTTGTATTTGGCCAGAAATGGTGATGATCTTTCCTAACACTAAATCCAGTTGAATGCGCGTACTGGCAATATTTCGCATATGCTTCTTTCTCAGAGCTGTAAACACCCTAATAATTAATCAATCATCCATATTAGCTTTATATCTAAATATCATTCTAGAAATTAAAAAACATTTAGACCGAAATTATACCAATATATACTAAACAATAACGAGTACAACTGTAATGCTCGGTAATACTCGGTATTGCTCCGTATTGCTTTGTATGGTGTATATAAATTTCAAATAACTACCTAAAACCGAGGTTACGAGTTCAAGAATATTGCTCGGTATTGCTCGGTATCTATCGGTATTGCTCGGTATTGGTCGGTATTGCTCTATACATATGCGTCCCGACATTTAACTTATCCATTATAGTCAGTACCGAACGTATACCATTCTATAATATAGAATACCAATCTAATACCGACCTAAAAAAAACTAATATCGTCCTCGCAGTTTAACGATACTGCTAAAACGAACTTTTGAAACACTTTAATGAAACAGTAAAAAGTAGAAGAAAAACAAACGTTACAGATAAAAACTTACTAATATCAAATCAGAAAATGCTTCGTCATAGCTTAAAGTTTGAGTTTCCTCGCAGAACATGAAGTCTTCAAAACCGGAACCTTCATTCGATCCTTCCATCTCCTTAAAAACTTAACGACTTCTTTACGTAAGGTATTTGAAAATTACGGGAACCGTAAAGACTGTAGAACATTTTAGGTTTAATACAAGAAAGGTTTTAATACCAGGAATAGAGGTAAAAGCCGCGTATTTCTTTTGTTTCCCGCCCATTTCATATACATTACCACGGGGTAACCCAATATATTTAAAAAAAGGAGGTAAAAGCGTATGGGCTAACGTCGGGTCAATAGGGTAAAGTTAATGCCAGGTGTCGCGTTATCACGGCTTACCGAACGTAAAGATGCGTCAGGTGGGAGGACGCAATAAACACGACCAGAAACACGACCGGAACTCGACCTGGAAAAATCCGGGTTAGGGTCAACTCGGACTCAAAACGGGTCGGGTTCGGGTTCAACAAATCAACCTGTTTAAAAAATCAGGTCGGGTTCAGGTTGACCCAGCAACCTGAAAATGACATGAAAACTCCTATTTGACTCGAAAACCCGAGATTAACTCATTTTGACCCGAAAATCAAAGATTGACTCATTTTTTGACCCGAAAACTAGCAATTTTAGGTCAACTTCGGGTCATTCGTGTCGGGTCGGGTTGAACCGAACCCGAATCGGGTCGAGTTCGGTCCGGAAACCTGACCCGTTTTTTAAAACAGGTCGGGTTCAGGTTGACCAGAACAATGCCGAGTCAGTTCCGGATTCGACCCGAACCCGACCCATTGACCCGAATTAACACCCCTAGTAGATGTCATTCGATTTACTGCCTAGCTCTTGGTAGTGGTTTCACAATTGAGCTTTTGGGGTCAAGCTTTGATTGGACGGGTTATAGGATTCTTTTCATGTTTATTTGTATCTTTTTTTTCTTTTCTTTTCTTGACTTCTTTTTTAAGTCAAGTTCTTTTAGAATTTCTTTTATTTTTTCAAGAATTATAAGTTTTTCTAATTTTTCTTATAATTCTTGTATTTTGTAATTTCTATTATCATAATGAAAATTGGGCCTGATTGCCCCTAATTTTCCCAAAAAAAAAAAAAAAAAGTATTGGATGTAATACTCCATGTAAACACCTTAGCATTGTTACACTATCTAATGAGATAAAGTGCAATGATAATGTAGGAGAGAGAGAGAGAGAGAGCAAATCTTCAACTTACTAAGGTAAGTTTGTAAGGTGAAGAGAGCACAACTCAAACGGTAGTTAACTTTTATAACTATAGTGTATGGAAAAGATTGGAGCTCATTTCTAGAACTAATCATTTTTTTTGAAAGAGTTCTCATTTTCAAACACAATTAAAAAGATGAGCAGTAAGTTTCTGCCTTGAAGCTTCATTTCAATATTATTTTTAATCTTCTATAATAAAGAGTTTAAGTATTCATTTTACTTAAAATAATAATAGGTTAATGAAAAAGTTATTAAAAACTTAATTAAGTAATCTTTAACCCCAAGTCAACTTTAATTATAAGAAAAAAAAGAGAATCTCTAGCTTCCATCAATCTACAAGATAGTGATTGCCTAAACCCTAATCTCTATGATAGCTAAATCACTCATTTAACGGACGATTATGCCTAATTTTTTTTATCAATGCTTAATCTCCTAATTAAAGAACTAATGATGCTTAGTTAAAAAATTTCCCCTATATTAGGGTTGATAATTATAGTAATTAATTTAAGATAGTAAAAGAGGGCTCTGGAAGGTATGGTTCCAGCAATTCCAGTCAACTATGAAGTACAGAAAAACAGAATATATCTTATATATAGAATATGAATATGAGTTCTATACATGCTTGAGCATGACCTAATAAAGAATTCTCTCTATTTAGCCTTATGTACAAATAATAATAATAATAACCAATGAATCTCTAACATAAATAAGCCATCAAGCTCCAGCTCCACAGAGGGTCAAGAATACATTTTGTACAAGCCTACAGCATTGATGTGGTATCTGAAGAAAGCTTGATGGTTTGATCAGCTAAGCAGGTCACAAAGGGATTACCGGAGGCACCCACGTCGATCACAACGGTGTCGCCGGGCTTATAATCTCCGGCAAGAATCGCTTCGCTGATGACATCTTCGATGATTTGCGTAACCGCCCTCCTTAATGGCCGGGCGCCGTAGCTCTTGTCATATCCTTGTTGGCAGACCAGATCTTTAACTGAATCAGAAACTTCTAGACCCATCCCAAGGGACAGCAGCCTGCGCTTCACTTCTATCAACATTATATTGAGAATCTCCATCATCTGAAACAAGGAGAAAGATTGTAAGGTTGTTTATATGATTTCATTATATGGAAGGATTGAAACTGGAAGAAATGTACATAAACGGGCCAAAGGAATTTTACAATTAGAATTGGGATTGTTTGTTTTACTGTATATGAAATGGAGAGTAAAGGAAACTTATAAAAAGTAGATTCTGTCTACATTTGCTGCATTTACTTTACAGCGTTTTATGATGAACTGAGCAGGCAACTGGCAACGTTACTTCGGGTACAATCACTATAATTTCCATAGATTTTCACCCAATACAAAAGCAAAGTATATTGTAATTGAAATAAAAAAACATGAGTAGACAACACTTCGGGGTTGTTTGGTAGCACTCAGGATTTGATTTACGAGTAGGATTTCATAAATTCTCTAAATCCGAATTTTGAAAATCCTGAGGGTCTAAATCCTGAAAACTGTTTGGTAACATTTATAATAAATTCTATAAAATTTCATGTGAATGTTTGGCCATAGAGCGGATTTAACAAGAAGACTTTTCCTCTCAAGCCAATGGATTTCATAAATCCGGCAAAAAATGAGATTTCGAAAATCTGGGATTTAGCATGAAAAAGCGGAATTTTCCGTCTACTGTAGCTTTCATTTGCCGTGAGATTTGGTTTTGCATTTTAGGCCGTTTGGCTGGATTTCGCTCAAATCCGGCCTAAATCCTGCTACCAAACAGCCCCTTAGAGTGTCTAGAGAGAGAAAACTACAAAATACATAAGATAAGAAGCAAACCTGCTCCTTCTCGAGAGGGCGGAAGACGACCACCTCATCTATCCTGTTTAACAGCTCAGGTCGAAAGTATGCCTTCAACTCCTCCATAACAAGAGATTTCATTGCAGAATAAGAATTGGAAGCTGAATCATCCGCAAGCATAAAACCTATGCTTCTCCTACCCTTGGATATTGATGTGGAACCCACATTGGAAGTCATGACTATCAAAGTATTTTTGAACGACACCCTCCGCCCCTGTTAAATCCAAATAATTTCAGATATGGGATATTAAACAGGCGAAAGAATTAAGCATCCAATTTCATTTCATGTTCCGCACTACAATTCCTTCACTCCAATGAATCGATACTAGCCTTGACTGACCACTAAAGCTAACCAAGCCATTGAGGAATTCCAGTCTATATCTAGACCACAAATAACTTAAAATGCTATGATGAGACGAGAATTAGCTAAAAAAGACAAGAAATTAAGTTCTTAAGTTTTATGTGCACATAGAGTTCAGATCAATCACCTGTGAATCTGTTAGGTGGCCATCTTCAAAAATTTGGAGGAGTATGTTAAATATATCAGGGTGAGCCTTCTCTATTTCATCAAGTAAAATTACTGTAAAAGGTCTTCTCCTGACTGCTTCTGTCAAAGTACCGCCCTCTCCGTAGCCCACATATCCCGGAGGAGATCCTATTAGCTTGCTCACTGTAAACCGTTCCATGTATTCACTCATATCCAGCCGCAACATAGCCGACTCCTGCACAATTAATACAATTATATACTGTAAAAACATGGCATATATTAGTAAGGAAAAACATGGCGTATATTAGTTTTTGTTTGGCCTGCTTAAAACCAGATATCATCTCTGCATAAAGAAGATAGTAAGCAAGCTAGTGAGATCAAACTTCGAGATTATAAAATCCCATTTTTATCATTTAACAGTATTGGATTATCAAATGGGGAAATAAAAATTAAGAACATAACAAAAAAAGGCGGGTTTTTTAATCTGCATAACATCTTAGACTGAAATATAACTACACAATCTGCTTAGTTCAGAAAACTGGAAAGTTTATCAGAGTAGTTTCAGAAGGAACACAATGCAATAAGTGAAACCATAGTTTTAGCACACTTATTTAATTTTAGGAATTTTTACATATATAACATCTAAAATTATTGAAAATACATATTTAACACTTAAGCTTCTATATTTACTAATATACCACCTAAAACCCCTCTTTTAATCAATTCTAACCTTTCATTTAAACCTTCCATCAAAAATCACTATCAACGTCTGTCTTCCCTATCAATGGCATCCTTTCACAATGAATACAAGTATCTCATCGCTTCAATGGAGTGGTAGAATAGAAGTAAAAAGAGATTTTAGGTGATATATTACTAAATATAGAAGTTTAGATGTTAAGTATGTATTTTCAATAGTTTTAGGTGTTATTTATGTAAAAATCTCTTAATTTTAATGACCACTTATTTATTATTTCTCTGCTCATATCGTAATGAAAACATTTAATAGTGCCAAACACATTAGGAATATAGAAAACCAAGATATGAGGTGGATTTCTTACCGATCCAAAATAAGTAGCTGCTAAGGCTTTTGTAAGCTCTGTTTTACCAACACCAGTTGGCCCACAGAAAAGCATAGCAGCAATTGGTCTATCAGGATCCTTGAGACCAACACGCGATCTCTTTACAGCTCTAGAGATTGCATTGACAGCATCATCTTGGCCAATAACACGTTTTCTTAGTTCCTCATCAAGACCCACTAGAAGCTTCATTTCATCTGCAGTGAGCTGCTTAACAGGAATGCCCGACCACAACGAGGCAACCGTCGCAATTTCTTCAGGTCCAACAATGACAGGCCTGAACAAACGAACATTTTCGCAAGAAAACGGTTATGTTAAGTTTGACTAACGCTGCACAGAATTTTGAAGAAAGTTACATAGTAATGATGAGAAAACGAGCTTAAGAAAATACCAAAAAAATTGCAACTTCATCATAATACAATAGCTCTTCCAATCAAGAAATTAATCTTGTTCAGAATTTCCATTCCCTCACTTTAGAAACAATTATAAGGATATGATAGCAAAGTTACATACTCTTCTTCTGACACTGAAGGAGCAGGTGACTCCGAGATGCCTCCCATCAAGTCATGACCATTTGAGCTGCTCCTACTAGCGGTATATTTCAGCGTATTTTCCAGCACCTGAATAAAGATGATACAATGCAGCTGAAGCTACAAAACTAGGCATATATAATGGCATATCAAAAAATCCATATAATAAAGAAGTATTACCACTTGGTGCATCGCCTGTACAGCTCTTATTTCCTGCCAATAATCATCAGGTGACTTGGACAGTATGGAAGATTGTTCTTCCTTCTTTCTCTTAAATGCATTCATTCGGGCCCTACTGCCAGCTTCGTCTAGTAAATCTATGGCTTTGTCAGGAAGATGCCTATCAGGTATATATCTAGCTGAGAGGTATACAGCTGCGTTAATGGCTTCTAAGGTGAATAGACATCTATGATGGTTTTCATACTTCTCACGAAGGCCCATCAAAATCCTCACAGCATCCTCCTATGTAATGTTTAAAGAACAAGTTAAATTTAAAAAAAAAAAAAGTTACGACAAAATTAGAAAAATTTATAAAAATATGCAAGGCATACCTGGCTTGGTTCATTTATAAGAACAGGTTGGAATCGACGTGCCAGAGCTTTATCCTTTTCAAAATGTGTCCTATACTCATCTAGGGTTGTAGATGCAATGCACTGGAAAAAATCAAATAAAAAGCACATTCAGGATCACTTAAGCTACAACAAATAACATAAAAATAGATGGAGCACAGAAACCCATAGAAGCATTGAATGCGCAGGATACTTACAATGGATGGTAAACTAGAGATTGTCTAAAAAAATTATGATGAGGAATTGCAATTGGGTAAAATAGAGAGCAGGAAGCTACCAAGCCACTAATTTATTTTAATAATGATATTTCATAAGCAGATTATATTCCCAAGCTGCTGCAATTTGCATTTGAAATCGTTTATACGATACCCATGATAAATAGGTGCTTGTCATCAGTCCCAAGATAAGATGAGAAATCTTGAAGGTTCATGTTATATTGACACTTGACAGTCAATCATAAAATTTACGCCAAAATTTATGAAATGAATCTTAAATTGACATTTTATAATGCAGGGCATTTCCCAAAAAGTGTCACATGACTTAAACTAATTGTGGTAAAAATAAACAAGAATTGGATAGGACATCACCCATATATGAAATTTTATTATTAAACAATTTATGGAAAGTGGGCTAAAAGTTAAGATAGCATGCTCAAATTTCGTACTATCACTTAATGCAAAAAAAAAAAAAAAAAAGTGGGAGAGTTGATTTGTCAAAAACTATGATTAGGCCGCAAATTGAATTTGGGGACTCTTAATAAGAAAGGATAAATAATTACTAAAAATTATGATTAAAATATAAATAATTATCAAATATGCAAGAATTTAAAGGAAGAGAATTCAAAGACAGAGGGGAAGATTATATGTTACTGTATGTTGGGAAATCTAACAATAGAAAGTCGATATAAAAATGGAAAACGTTGAAAAACAATATTATTGAGGAGAATAGAAATAATGATAGAGTGGTTGCTATTGTGTTAATTATCGGTGGGAATTTTATCAACCCTATTGAGTGCTTATTCTCAAGAGGATCAAAAAGTACGTTTGAAAAAAATAGTTTTGAAAAGAAATACATTGGCAAACAATACATACTTGAGGAAGAGAGAAAAATTGTTAGTTGTGATTTAACCGGGCATATAGGTTATAATAGGATGAATTATGCAAAAATTGGAACTTTAAAGTTGAATTATAATTAATGTGAAACAATATATTTCATTACAAGAACAACATCGTGCCTTTATCTCACTACGTGGGATAAGCTATATGAATATTTTGTTTTCATTGCATCTTTTTAAGAGTCAAATTCTCATTTAAATCTAATAAAGAAATGTCATTTCTAATACATCAACTCTTCTAACCAGGTCATTGGAAGGTTGACATATTATGTGACCAAACCATCTAAGATAACTCATTAATCTTATTTGTCACTATAGCTACTCCAACCTTTTCACTGATATACTCATTTCACATTATATCTATAAGAGAGAAACCACTCATCCATATGAGTATCCTCATCTCTACAACACTTAGCTTAATTTTATGCTTCTCTTTTAATGGACAACATTCTACACCATAAAATATTGCAGGTCTCACCACCATCTTATAGAATTTTCCATTAAGTTTGAAGGCTACTTTTCTTTCACACAACAGGCTTAATGCATTCCTCCACTTTAACCATCCAACTTGAATACAACTAATAATATCCCCATCTATTTCTCCATCACTTTGAACAATAGACACGAGATATCTAAAATGTGTACTCCTTTTAATGACTTGATCGCCCAAAGCGATAATCTCCCCCACTATATCTATTACTAAAATTACACTCCATTTATTCGATTTTGGATCTACTCGAACAAAAACCTTAAAAATCTAACATTGATCTCCATAATTCAAGTTTTGCTTCAACTTCTCCTCTAGTATTAACAACAAGAATAATATCATCGGGACAAATCCATACAATAGGATATATATATTAAAAAAATTGCCCAAAAACAATATATTTCATTATATTAAAAAATTGCCATAAAAGTTCTTGGAGAGTTTAAATAAGATTGCATATAACTGAAGAGATTTGGAGGTACAAAAATGACTACGCCAAAGTAACTTGTTGTCAAGGAAATGTCAAAAAATAAAGTCTTCAAATACAAAAAAAAGATCAATTACACTTACTTCCCAAATAGATAATTAATTTTATATGTACTTCTACATTTTTTGAAATTACACTTAACATCCATTCTTTTTTTTTTTTTACACTCACATCCATTCCTGAATCCATTAATTGACATATTTCGGTTAACAAGTAATATAATATCTTATAATAGAAGAGACAAATGTAATTTTAAAAAAATGTATTTGGGCTAGCATTTAACATAATATCTAAAAATAGGTGAGATAAGTATAAATTTAGAAAACACAAAAGAGTTATGAATAATATTAATTATTTATAGGGGATGCAAGTGTAACTAGCCCTAAAAAAATTATAAAATAAAAAAAAATTGTAAGGAAAGTGGAAAGCAAAGTGAAAGTTCGAACTCTTGAAGATTAATACAGTGGGTTGGGTACCGAGCAACTAAAACAATAAAAAGAAATATCTAAGCAAGAGAAAATAGATCTACATATTTTGATCAACATAGATGAATCAAGTGAAAATGTTATTTTAGAGATGGGAGGGCCTAATACATTTTAGAGCAGAAAAATAAGTGAAATTATGATGCTTACAGAAGATTTGATCCAAAAAAAATGAGCTGAAGTAACTTTGAAGAAGAAGCATAAAGTTATAGGACCAGGTAATATATGAGATTTGAAAAATTATAAGAAATAATCGAGCAGTTTGATTTACAAACCTCTGAAAATGAAATCATAAATACCAAGTTTATATTTGTCTAACACCATGTTTTTATTTTTATTTTTTGAAATAAAATGTATTGGTTCATGAAATTGTGAAACACTACAATCATTTAATTAGGTAAGCAAAGGATAATTATATCTTAATCAAGAATATTGCTATTTACTATTCTAAATGAATTTGAAAGTTGTATAATAAAAAACTGCAAATAGCCAAGTTGAATGTGGAGGACACGAGACTATTAAGATAAATGTGGAGTACAACAAGGAATAATAAAGACAAATAGTTGTTTTAAAGAGATGTAGGGCATAATACATATTTAAAATATAGTATAAAATAGATTTGGTTGGTTTAAAGTTTAAACATATACAAGTTAGGGTAGATTCAACCACTTACAAGACAAGATTATAGAATTACTGCGTAAGGATTATAAAGCAAAGTGATAGATCAAAGGTAAAATGGTTATGTGGTGCAATGAGCAAAACTTAACACTTCACATAGTACGTAATAGGCTAAATCCATATTTAAAATTGCGCAATTGGGTATTGAGACGTTTTTTGTTCGTGAGGCGAGGCGTCAGCAGCAAGGCGTTTTGAGGTGTGCGCCTCAAAATAACAAATTGTGTAAAGTGCAAATAAATATTCAAAGTAATTTTTTATATAATACTCAAATAATATGTTAAAAGATGACATATTATCTTTCTATTGAACTATTAAGTAACTCATTGACATACATATGGAACAAAAAATTGTACAAGACGTAAAGTGGCTAGTGATAAATTGCGCAATGGGTTAAACAAATGAGGATTTTGAAGAACCCCAATAGTTGGAATGAGGCTAATGCATAAAACACGAAAGATCCATAAAGCATGTCTTGAAAATATTAAAATTTAACTTAGAAAAAAGTATGCTTTCTTCATAAATAACCAGTAGAGAGAACAATTATAAAAGATTATTTTAACAGAGGATCCATTCAACAACTCAAACTCAAGTTAAGGCAATACCTGCAATTCACCTCGTCCAAGGGCAGGCTTCAACAAGTTTGAAATATCAAGACCAGATCCCTTATTCCCCCTCCCAACTGTGCCAGATCCTACTAGTGTATGAACTTCATCAATGAAGAGTATCACGTCGCCTGTATTTAACATAAAATATCAGTTTAACAAAAACTATAATTAGAGCATCCAAAATACAAAAAAACATGGGCCGTGATGACCTGCTTTCTGCACCTCAGCAATTAAACCTGTAACACGTGCTTCCAATTCTCCTCTCTCCTTTGCCCCAGCCATCAGCAAGCCTATGTCCAGTGACATTATGCGCTTTCCCTATACAACGAGAAATGCCAATCAATCTAAAATTTATTAGTAAGACTAACATATATGGAGAAAACAGCTACAAACAAGAAATAATAAAATATTTTATGATGAATGCAGCATAGAAAACATACAGAAAGAAAAATTGGAATGCCACCACATGATATTCGCAGAGCTAAGCCTTCAGCAATTGCTGTTTTGCCAACTCCAGGATCACCCAGAAGAATAGGGTTGTTTTTGGTTCTTCGGCAAAGGATTTGAACAACTCTTTGAATCTCAATATCTCTACCAATTACAGGATCTATATGCCCTTCACTAGCCCGAGCAGTTAAATCAACACAGAACTGAGCCAAGATACTCTTATCTGGAAATGACAAAAAATAAATAAATAAATAAATCTGCAATACAAGGTGCTTAACAAAAAAAATATCACAATAAGAATGAATTTAGTGTGAGACTAGCCTTTTGATTTCTCCGAAGGCTTCGCTCGTGCAGCTTTACCACTGGGCAATTTTTGCCGCATCTTTGAAGAGACTTTTGATGTTTCTCTGCCATCTTTAGCGAGTTCTCCTTGAAGTCTCAAAAGTGCTGCTGATGTTAAGTTATTGGCATCAGCTCCCAATCTACAGTAATCATCCAATCATGGTCATTGTAATGCAAAAATTTACAGAATGCAGAAACACTAAAGAGATCTCTATTGCATGGACAAATTAAAAAAAAAAACCAAGCCTAAAATAATCTTATAATCCAATCCATTTTTGGTGTTTTGCCAATACCAACACAACCTCCTCCATACCGCAGATCACACTAAATCTAGACTAACCTCAACAGGTAGCCACCAGCAGCACGAGATCAAGTACTACCCACTAAAATTCAGAGTAGTTTTCCCACTTTCAAATGATTCTACATAACACCTAAATATTTATATTTATATAACACTCAAATCTCTTAAACACAAAGAATACCACTAATATCAACTTATTAAAGTAAAACATGTCTTTTCATATATATGATTTGATATAATTTAGACACATAAGTGATATATGAATAAATATACGAATTTAGGTGCTAGATACATAAATACATAAGAATTTTGTAGAATGCAAGTAAATCACCATAATAATAATATCCCGAAATTAATAAAATGAATTTCATCTATTAAAATTGCCTGAAACTCATAGCGAAACTAAGGGTGAAAGATTATCACGCCAGAAAGAGGAAGGGTGAAAGCTCCACTAAGATGAAAACATTACAAAGTAAAGCTGCTTTTCTGGATGTTCGTGAAACCATGACCTACAATTTAAACCACAAGTAAATCATAACAGTTTTTTTAATTCGTACAAAAGGATGTGCCTAATACATGAAGCCCCAGTCAATGTAGGGGCATAAAGGAATTAGTATGTTAAGCATTTCGCCTATAATGCAGAAGTTTATTATCATGACTTGAACTTGTGTGATCATTAGATTAAAAATGACAACAACCTCACCATATAAACCTTAAAAGTGTGGGAAACTCTGAGGGAAAATAAGAAGCATTGTAATTTCCATGATAAATTCCAGTTTTTGGTTTTGAAGCTGCTCACATAAAATCCCTACATAGTTCAAACAAAATCTTCCAATGCAAACATTGTGGGGGAAGATCATGAGGAAACTAAAAGTGCACTTAGTGCATGATACTCCCTTGAATACAAAGTTTTGGAAGTGTTTGGTGTAGACAGTATTAAACTTCTAGAGCAAGATACATAATTTCCAAGGATATAACTTGTAACCTAAGTTACATATAAGACAACCTAGCCATTTGCTCAAATCTCATCCTCCTATCATAAGGAAAGTAGGAAACCACATATATCAAGATGGCACGGTAGGATCGAGGGGATAAGCAACTCCTTTAGGCCTTCTCCAACCGAACACCAAATGCATGAGTGACATCGCTCGCGAGCTCCAGCTAAACGACAAAACTTCTGGTATTTGGTTGTGGGTGAACAGTGCAATGTTCACCTTCGCTATTTTTTTGTCTCTACTGGATTTGCCGAAGAAACTTGCGAAGGAGAAAGACGGATACTTGAGTGCAAAATGGAGTTAGATTAGAGATGAATCATGCCATTTTTTAATTTCACTGTATTTTGGAGTGAAAAATGAGATTTTTGGTTGGGGATGCCCTAAAGCATTGCCTTTTCGTTCCTTTTCTCAGAAAAATGGATCAGACATATGCTAAAAGAATTCATGTGCATTATTCCGAATATTTTTACCAAATGATGAGCATCAACTGATTATCTAGAACTCAGAAAATTCCTTATAAAGCCAGAGTGGTACTGTGTGTCTGCGTGAGCACTGCCAGTTCTTGGCTCATGCCAAATGAATTACAGAACAAGGAAGCCTGCAATGAAAACTTTAACAAACTAAAAAACAATCGATTCCCTCCTATCACAATCTTTTCCCAGTACGAACTCAATTCTCATCTATTCACGATGAATGAAGCCCAAAAAAGAATTCATAGAAAAACGCAAAGCCGCATTGGCCAATGCTATTTCAAAGATAGATCTAGTTATAACTAACAACAGATCATTGTAATTGGAAAGAAGCTATGAAACGGCGATGATTCCGGTACCTTTTCAGAACGAGCCCGGAGCTGCCATCATCAGATGTAAATAACCCGACGGCAATATGTTCGGGAGCAATAAAATTACATCCCGTTGACCTGGAGAACTCGACGGCAGCCTCAAAAACTCGCTTGCTGCTGATGGAGAAGGGCATGTTCGACGCCAATGACTCCGCCCCATCCTCATCAGCCGCAGCCCCATCGTTCCAAATTGCCCGCACGGCATCACGTGCAGGTCCAACAGTAATCCCCGATCCAAGAAACCCGTCCAGAGACCGATCCTCAGCAATCAAGCCGAGAAGTAGATGCTGTGGAAAGACCATGTCCTTTCCAAGGGCCTTTGCCTCCCGCTGGGAAAACACCACAGCCTTAATCGCTCTTTCAGTGAATCTCTCGAACACAGCCGAGATTGTCTGCTTCCACCTCCGGCGGGAGCTGCTGGTAGGGTTTGCTCGACGGGCGAATAAGGGATTGGAGTTGGGATGGAGGAAGCCAGGACGGAAACTAGATAGGGATGCTCGGGACGCCCGATACGACGACGCCGCCGGTTGGGTGGGACGGAGGCTAGCGCGACGGTGAGGGGCGAGGCGAAGAACATCAATCGGACGAACGGTCAAGATGGACGAGGAGCAGCACGCCTCCATGGTCGTACCCTTTGCTTGACCTCCTCGCTTTTTCTTCGCTTTCTCCCTCCCTTTGCTGTGTTCGCTTTCTTGCTTCGATGAGCTCAACTTCTTAAAAGATCAAAAGATAGACCCAAAAAGAGGAGAACTGTGACTTGGCGTGGACGGAAGGAGAAAGGAAGAACAGCGGGCCGACACGCTAGGCATCTACGATGCGAGCGCGTGGAGAAGAGTGGCGAAAGGAAGTGGACGAGGATGGTTCCGACGATGGGAAGTGGCGGCGGGTAAAAATAACAAACGGTTAGTATAAGGAGTAAGGAAACTATGACTAAAAACGCAACGAATGCCCGCGGTCATGTGCGACTGTGAGGCATTAGAGGACAAGCACCGCCATGAGGAGTTCAAAGGAATCTTGGCTCTCATTCCCACTTACCAAAGAAAGAAAACTAGAGGAAAAACTTTTATTTTCTCATCTATATTAAAGCATTGTGTTATGACTTATGATTGAAGACCATCAACATTCCAAAATTCGAGGCAAAAGAACTATGGTCGGCCCCCTCTTACAGGATTTCCTAAACGTGCTTCATATTCAAACTCATTTCACATTGGCAATTATCGACTCTTTATTGGGCAAGCAACAAGTGATGAAAAAACAACATCACACTTCAGTTAGTAATTGACCGACGATAAAAGGGGGATTATGAATATATATATAACCGTCCCCATATTAAAAATATATAATTGCATTTATTGAAAGCTTCACCATCCCCATACCACTCTCATTTGTGTTTCTCGGTCGCCAAAAGATATATATATATATATATTTGAGAAGAGAGAGGAGAGAGAAGGCGGACTTTGAGTTGATATTTTTCATTGCTCTGACTACAAAAAGTGATTTTATTAGGGTAAGAAACTTTTATCAATATCAACTCAAAGTTTGATACTCTACGGTGATATTTTTCGTTACTCTACGGTGATTTCAATTTTTGTAGTTTTCCATTCTCTCAAAACTATTTAAAATGCATTATCCCTAGATTTAGTAAGTTTCTATCACACACACATATATGATTGATATCATTATTTTGAACAATTCGACTGGAGCATTTTGAAATTCTATCGGGTAGTTTTGTATGTATACTATTTTTTAATGAAATGAGTAGAACAAAAGCATGAATAAAATGTTTAGGGACTAATATAGATATGAAATACATTATTTGCATTGAAGTATTGTTTATTGATTCGTAATGCAATATTTAGATATAATACATGCATTCGGACAGGTCGCCTTGGATGGATTTATTTTCTATAATAATTGTACGGGATGATATGATAACTACTAGTATATGAGTTATGATTTGTCATGTGTGTGAAAGCAAGAAAAGCTAGATGAAAATGATTTATTGATTCAGGTTGGCTAGAGACATATTATATTGTATAGAAGGGTGGTTTATGAAATTTTATTTTAAATAAAGTTTGTAGTGTAATTATTTTTTTTTTACATTTTGTTTGTGATTTTTCTAATTTATAGTTTTTTTAATTAAAATTATATAGTTTTTAATCCTCAAAATACTATATGTAATATTAGTTTTGTGCGAAATCCGATTGTGTCAATTAATTTGGTTGTACCGTTGACTCAAATCTCAATTCCGTCGGTTGAGTTTGATGAAGAGCTTACACATGGAAACAAGCCCCCTGCTTGGGGGTTTTGGGGCAAAGCCTCCGAAAAAATTTCCTATATGCATGGCTGTACAACGTCGCGGTATTGCATGTATACTTGAGCACACATTATATACTATGGTTGGATACAATAGGTAAAAGACTGCAGCTTTGTAGGCCCCAATGCCAATACGCTGCAAAGTAGATAGATAGTGGAGTGCTGCGATGCTTCAGACCTTAGTGGAGTGATGCTAAGGGTTGGGTTGAGCAATTTTCTTTCATTTTTTTCTTATTGCACTTGAAGAGTTGAATCATTTGGTATAATAGAAGTACATCTTTTTGTCTATTTTGTGTGTAGAACAACATAGGAACTGAATAAAGACAAAAGAGTGGATAAGAAGGGAGATTTGTAGAATTCATCTTAATTTTTATAGTGAATTTCTTGGTGTACTTGATGGGGCTCCATGATATTTTTCTATTTGTGGGTTTTTCAACTATAAATCTTAGTGTACTTTTCTTTTGCTTTCTTCTATCTTGTTTGTTTCAATGTGTGGTTTACTTTTAACATGTAAAAGTCATATTAATTTTATATATAACTCACTATAAAGTTATAAATACTTTTATGTACTTCTATCTTTATTAATTTTTTTAATATATAAATGCATATAATTTATTTAAATAATTAAACTTATTTAATATATATTATTTAAAATTTTTTAGAGGACTACATTCAAAATTTATTAAAAAGTTTATAATTATAACTTTAGTCAAAACCAATAAAATAAATTTAATGAATCAATTAAAATAATTAAAAATAGAAGCATTTGTTTAATTTCAATGTTATTTAGTATTTTGCATTGCTTAAAGAAAATTTTTATAATATTTTAATTATTTAGATTTCTTGCTTTCACTTTGAGTATTATGCTTTGATATCCATTTTATTCATTTTATTCACAATAAATTCAACTATTTCTATTTTAATCATCTAATTCGTTTTTAATGGTTTAATTGATACTTTCTGTTCTAAGTTGTCAAAATGATTCAATGCTAATAAATAAATATTCAATAAACTTAGTTATTTCCATTTGTAATCATATCTTCTTCTTTTTTTTTCAAATGGTTCAAATGTCCCTCTTGTTGGGAGATGGAAGTAAAACCCCATAACTAAACCAATAAGAAGAAAAAGGACAACATGATTTAAGTGAAAAAACTTGAAATCAGAAAAAAATCACATAGCCACGTCACACCAAAAAATTCACTATAAAAATGGATAAAAAAGTACATATATCTTCTCTCTCTCTCTCTCTCTCTCTCTCTCTCTCTCTCTCTCTCTCTCCCCCCTTGCTTCTCTTCTCTCTTACACCGTTCTCACACACTAAACAGAAGAAAAAAGCAATTAAATAACACCAAGGGATGCCACACCCTTTAGAAAAAATGAGAAAGAAGTCTGTCCAGTCCCCCTCGAAGCCTTGCAGCGCCATATTGGAGCACTGGTGTGCTCAAACTTGCAGCGTTGCGGCACTACACAGCGCTGCAGCACCTAATTTAGGGTACTGTAGCGCTTTGCTCTTTGGTACTTCTCCTAGCAAACAATGCAACACTGGATCGCTCGGGAACACAATATTAGGCACTCGGGTACATATCAATGGGCACTCGGGTACACATGGCCTAGTGCGCGGGTACACAAGGTCGAGGCGTTATACTAAAAAAAAAAATAGGGGTAAATCCTTCGCACCACCTAGCGAGCACGAAAAATAGACTTGAGGTCTGAGATAATAATACAGTCCGATTAATCATATTTCACACATATTAACAACTCTTAATAAAGTCCTTATACTTATAGTGATCTTTTTAAGACATAACATAATATAACAATTAAAATAACATAACTTTTAATTTTGATATTATATATGAATCACATGTACTTATAACAAATAATTTTTAACTAATATAAAAATTTATTTTTCTCATATAACTTATACTGAAGAATCTGACTTTATACGTGACATAATAGTAGTTAATGTCCAACTATGTTTGTTATTTTTTCTTAGAGAAACACAATTGAAATTTTATTTTGGACTAAATTGGCCAAGTAAATAAAAAAAAAAAAAAAGATTTTCTTCCTCCTAACACCATCTACATGGTCTCCAAGAGTATAATTGGTCAGTGGACAGTGGTGAAGTTCTGTGATGATGTGCTCTGTACTCTATAGTTATCATCTGACATCTGTTCAAGAAGGGCATGTAATTGATCAAGGATTGATATAAACAAAAATTAATCTTAATCGGGTACGAATCTCAAGGCAAATTTTAGTTGAAAACTTTCAAAATTAAATTCGAGATCATCCGAACTTCAATTTCAGTAAACTTATAGTTAAACTGAATATCTCAAAAAGACAAACAGAACGACACCAAGTTCGACCCAATCCAAACCCAAATGAATCCAAATCGAAGACCCAAAGGGTACTAGAAGGTTCAAACAATAAATTAGATGATCAAATAGTTTCTAAATGTGAAATGCTTGTAGTCGAATCAAGTGGCTTGATGAGACGAATTAACGAGCCCAAGATCACCGAATTCTAATATCATTAAGACAATCAAACATTTGATGAAAGATTGAAAGGTATATGATCAAGGGAGGAGTCAATATCAACCATCCATTCAAAAACTCTCAACATGCCCTTGGTCTTGTCTCTATTTACTAGTCATGCCACTCTTAAACAAACTATAAATAGGCCCCTCAATCTTCATTAAAAGGGGACCAAGTAAGGAAGAGAAGAAGAAGAGGAAAAGGAAGAGAAATCAGAGTTCTCTTGGCACCAACCTCCTCCTTGACCACCACCCGACCACCGATCAACGCTGGACTTTCGTTAGACTTCCTCCTGGCCACCGGCCGTCACTGAACTTTTGCCCAATCACCGAACATCATCAGCCTTTCGCGTGACCACCAGTTGTTGCCGAACATAAGCCCAAACACCAACTGACACCGAACTTATGCCCGAACACCAACTGTGTAACAACCCGTATGTTGACTTTGCCAAATAATTTTTTTAATGGGGTATTTATAAGTCCAAATCAAAAACGACTTTGCCATAGCATTGAGATTGTGTTATTTTAATTACTTGATTTTTTTTTGTAAATTTTTGGGGCTGATAAAAATCTTTAAGAAATTGACACCTGTTGGTACAAGTGAGAATTTTAGGACCATAAAGTGTCTGTTTTGTAAATTGATTTCACCAATATTTTTTAAATAAAATGATTTTTTTAAAGATATTTTTCTATACTTTTTAAAGTCCTAATATGATTTATTTTAATTTTATATAGAAGAATTGATTAAAAAAATATTATATTATTATGTTATTAAAATATCTTAAGCCACTTAAAAATTTTTATTTAAATCCCTTTCTCCACTTAGGTAATGGAAAACAAAGAAATCGTGAGAAAGAATTTGAGAAAAAAAAGATAAGAGAGATAAAAAAAATTTAAGATTTGGATATCGTGAATCAATTTTCGTCAATCGACCTAGTTGAGAATTTTGTTTGTCTTGCTGAAAGAAATCTTTTCCTTATTTCTAATCAATGATTTTGTATTTTTGATATTTTTCTGATCAAATTTGTGTTTCTATTACAAAAAAAATAAGAATAATTTTGTATTAATAAAACTTTCACCATGCAACTTTTTATATGTTATAAAGATTGAAATTATAAACGTTTTAAGTTTTTATTCAAGATTTTTTACTGAGTGATTTTGAAAATACAATAATTTTTGCCTACTTAAAAATTTGTTTTGACATCTAAAAATAGTGATTTAGTTCAACTAAAACTTTAGAATATTATTTTATACAATATCTGATAATTTGGTTAAATTATGAAAATATGAATTATTGTTGAGTATGATTTTTAGTTTGTACTATTATGACATTTTTTACATTTTTTAATTAAGCTCAATTATGATTTATTTGCTGTAATATATTGAAAATAAATGTGATTATTTGAATGAAATTACTATCATAGTACTGTGATAATAATTTATTTAAAAGATAAATAAAGACTAGTTGACCTATTAATTAGAGACTGATTAACCTGTACAGTTTGGTGGGCCGACAGACTTTCTTTTAAATACTATGGTACGTTTGGTGTTTTCCTCTACTGATTTACATAATACACTGATTAGAAGTTATAAGAAGATAATTATTATATCGACGGGTAAAAAATGATGATTCCATTTACTGAGCCAATAATTTACTGATACGAATATAATACTAAAAAATACCGCAATAGCTAGAACTTTTTACTTGTTTAGTGTGACTACTAAAATGCATATTTTTGAAGTATTATTCTTATTATTATATAGATTTATTATTATTATATGGATTTATTATTATTACATTTTTCTACTACTTTTATCACTGGATTATTATTTTTATAGCATATAGAATACCTTTATAGTTTGAGTACACTCTTATATGATTTCATTATATTGACATGATTTCAATAGTCTTTACTAATATTTTGATTTGATGTTTTATCCTATTTCTGTACTGGTTGGTATTACAGATATGATGATTGCTTTATAGATTTAACACTCGTACTAGTTTACTACTTTTTAAGCTTCCGTACTATATTATTTTATTATTTATAGATTCTACTACTACTGTATGTGAATTTTATTATTTCTATATTGATTTAATGATCATATGAATATTGTTGCTATTATTTGATCCATGACTTGCATATTGCTCATTTATTGTACTTTGAATTTTATTATAGGTTTTGGTGACGTTTTGGTCTTTTTAGCTCATTATATGTGATTAAATGATATCGAATAAGAGCAAAGAATCTGGAGTGTTTGACTCGTCAGGATTTCTTCAGGTTTATGCTTTTTGTATTTAGTTATTCTTTTGTACTCAGGATATATATATATATATATATATATATATATATATATATATATATATATATATATATATATATATATATATATATATATATATCCTGAATATTATATATGATTTTGGAGAATAAATATAGATATGTATATTGATCATTGTTTTGAAAACCGAACCGGACCGGCCGGTCCGACCGGTTCAACCGTGAACCGGTCTTACGGCCGGTTCGGTCCTCCCTAAGAACCGGACTAGCAATGAACCGGTCAAAACCGGTTTGAACCGCCGGTTCAACCGCCCAACCGTTGAACCGGTCGGTTTTTAAAGAACCGGCCGGTTCAACTAATAAGATATTTAAATATTTTATTTTTATATAAAATGTTTAATTAAATATTAAATTAAATTAATTTAAATATCATATATTTTATTTAATAATATGATTAAAAAATTTTTATTATATTATATATTATATTAAATATAAGTAATCTAGCTCACATGATGTCATAATACCATGAAAGCTATTAGCCCAAGGGTACAAGGAAAGGTATATAAACAACATAGCATAAAACTCCTAGGTGATGTGGGACTAAACAACTTGTAGTTTTTTGTTTCAACATTCAACAATGTGTACATGACACTTGTTTAAATGAGAACTTGTTGGAATTTTTTTTGTAGGATATTCAAATAAAAAATCATAATAATAATTTTTAAACTTCTTAAATTTATTATTAATTATATATTTATAATTATTCAAATAAAAAAATTATTTACAATTTTTAAAGTTTTAAAACTTTTTCTAAATGCGAAATTAAATGATAGAAAAAAAATAAAAATCTTAAAAAATAATATTGTATGACTTTATAAATAAAATTTTATAATATAAAATTTATATATAATTTATATATGTAAATTATGTTTAAATATATAACATAAAATAATAATTTATATCAAATTTATATATTTATATATAAACTAAATTTTTATTAAATATAAATTAAAATCGAAGATTGAAGATGTTTATATTTAAATTTAAAATTAGTAATTAATTATATTTAAATATATAACATAAATATAATAATTATTTATATTTAATATTAAAATTATGTAATATATTATATATGTATGAATTTTATTTATTTTTTTGTCTAAAAATTCTTAGAACTAGAAAATTTTTAAGAATAAATTGTCATTATTATTATTTTAATTTTATTACTTTTAATTATATTATTATTTATTACGTCATCCGGTTCGACCCCGGTTCGACCGGTCAAACCGGTCGAACCATGAACCTCTCGTTCTTCCGGTTCGTTGTCCGGTCCGGTTTTCACAACCTTGATATTGATATTTTGAATTCTAGAATATATTTTATTGTTTATTACTGATAGATGATATTAAATAGCCCAGGTTATTATTTATTAAAATATAAATGAATAATTATTCTAAATTATATTCTGGGATATCACAAGCTAACAGCTTTCTACAATCATTTCGACCACCTTTATTCGACGATGGCCTTTCTGACCCCTGTTACCCGCTAACTATGGTCATTCAGACTAACGTTACCCAACTAGAGTTTTTTCGATCTCAGTCATCTACCAACTACAATCTTTCAATCTCTGTTGCTCGACTATGATCCTTTCGACCATCGTTGCATGACTATGATCCTTCTGACCTATATCACACGCCAACTATGCTCCTGCCAACCAAACAAACATGTCAACACAGATTCTTCTAAATCCCATCATAAAACACACTATATATAAATGTACATTAGCTATATCAGGCCAAGACCTCTCCTCCAATTAAGTGCCTCATTTGTAATCGACTGCAAAAACTAGTTGATTCATTTAAACTACGTAAACGCCCATGGTTTTCCCTTTTCAGGGGTCCTGTAATGAATGCTATACCCCTCCTATTTATCTTTATGTGTGCTAGATCATCATACAAAGCTAGGATGTTAAATTTTATATTTCTCTACCACTATGAATATTCCAGGACGCAATAGGGATAAAAAAGATAGCCTATCAAAAAATTAAAAGAAGATCTCAACCACCACAAATGACTTCTTATGGAAGTTATCTTCATTATCATCAATTACATTAATGCTTAAGTTAGTTTCTACCAGAAGAATTTTATTTTTGTTGTATTTTTATTAGTATTCCTTCTTTTTAATAATCTAATATAATATAGGGTTCATTTGAGACACCCAGCTTCTTACTGCTTCTTAAAGAAGCTTTCTAGCACAAAAATTTTAATATTTGTGACAGAAAGATGTTTTAAGAATTAATAAGAAAGTCATCCCAAATGAAATTTTAAGTTTTGTTTGGAATAACTTTCTAGTTGCTTTCTAAAATTGTTTTCTATTAAAAAATTTCTAATTCAATTTTTTTTGCTAAAGAGTTGCTTTAGGAAGCAGCAAAAAAGTTGTCCCAAACGAAACTTTAGTTTGTAACTTTTTTAAAAAAAAATTAAAAAATATAATATTTATCACACTTATAATATCTTATATTAATTAAAACTAGTAATTGTGACAAAATGTATGAAATAATATTAACTAGAAATAAAGATTAACTAGAAGAAAAGTGTTAGAAGAAAACTGAGAGGAAGGAAGAATACTAAAGCTTGTAACTGTAATCCTTCATTTTTCCGAGCCTTTCAGCAGTACCACAATTTCTATTTTTATATGTACTATTATAATATTTTAACGGTAGAGATACAATCAAGCTAGATTACATCAATGGCTGATATTAACAGTAGAAAAGCTGATTTCGTTAGTTGCAGCAGCAGTAGTGGAGCAGGCGCAGTAATGCAGTAGAGAAATTAATTATCAGCTGGTTGATCATGTATGTGTGGAGATATGATGAACAACAATTATTTGGGACTGGATGCACTCATTAATAAAGTGATGATCAATCTCAGTATGCTTTATTCTAGCATAAAAATTGGATTGTGTGCCAGTGAGATTGAAAAAAAATGTTATCACAATAGAGAGATATAGGTGTAGTAACAGGGAAATTAAAGTCTTGCAATAAGCGACAGATCAATATGATCTCCATGGTAGTTGATGATTATGCCCGGTAATTGGCTTCAATGGAGGAGTGAGCAATTGTGGATTGCTTTTTAGCAAACTAAGAGACTAAAGTGTTGCCAATGAAAATATATAATATCCAGAGGTGGATTTTCAATCAATTGAATCACCTGCCCAATCAGAGTCTGCAAATGCAAAGTGCTGAAGAGTTTTAGGCTGGATCAGTAAACCAAAGCCCACAGTGCCGCCCTGGATATAGTGCAGAGTGCACTTGAGCATAAGGAAATGAAGCTGTTGAGGTGAATGCATAACCTGATACAATTTGTTGACTGCAAATGAAAGATCTAGTTTTGTGATTGTCAGGTATTGAAGTGATCCAACTAACATTCTGTAGAGCTTAGGATTAGTGATTTGGTCAAAGGCATTCGATAAAATAATAGATTTAAGTGTAATTCATGTAGCAACCGGCTTGCATTCAACCATGCCTTCCTTCCATAGAATTGATTTAACATAAGTTGTTTGATGTAATATACAACGAGTAGGAAGTAGATGTATGATGATACCAAGAAATTGATAAGGTTGTCCAAGTAGTTTGAGCTAGAATTTTGTATACAGTTCGATGAAAAGAGCAAAAATGTGACTTGAATTGTTTCCAACTACTAAAATGTCATGAACACAAATAATAAAAAAAATGACAATATCCTGATGTTTGTAAATGAATAGAGAGGGATCAACATCAATTGCATGAAAACCCCAATGTAAGAGATGATCAGTGAATGCCGAGAACCATGCACGAGGCGCTTGCTAAGACCATACATCACCTTATTTAGCTAACAAATATGAGATCGATAATTTGGATCTTGAAAACTAGGCAGTTTCTTTATAACAACAATGTCAAATAACTTTCCATGTCAAAAGGTGTTCGAAACATCCAATTGATGAATTGTCCAATAAAAATGCATGGCTAAAAAAAAAATGTTAGTAGTAGGCATTTTAGCGCTGAGACTGAATGTGTCATGAAAGTCAATATTGTAGTCCTGAGTATTTCCTTGAGCCACTAGCTGGTCCTTTTAGCATGCAATAGATCCATCAATATGATACTTTATTTAAACAACCACTTAAAATCAAGTATATGTTGAGATGATAGAGGAGGAACTAACTGCCAAGTTCCTTGCATTTGTAATGCTTGAAATTCCTTAGACATGGCACAACGCTACTGAGGATATTTAACTGCAATCGAGTATGAAGTTGGGTCATATTAATCATTAATGAGGTGATGAAGATTTAGTATAGTATGAGGGTTGAGATGACATGTTTTAAAATGAGTGAGCATAGGGTGCCGAGACATGGGTTGGGACTAGAGGAGTGGATGTAGTAGATGGTGCGACAGAGCTGTGAGGCAGAAGAAATGAGTTTGTTGGAGAGTTGATAGTAGCATTGAGAGAAGAGAAGGAGGTAGAATCTGAAACAGTGGAATAGAATGAAGGAGGAGATATTATTTGAGTAGGAACACAAAAGAGCTGGGAACAAACGAGAGAAGTGGTGGAGTGAAATGCTAAGTTAAAGTAGAAGCCGGTATTTAAGGACGAGCAGAGGATTAAAATGGAAAAACATTTTCATGAAATGTAACATTGCAAGCTGTGAGGATTTTTCCATAGTCAAGATTGAAACATAGATAGCCTTTATATTGATGAGGGTATCCAATGAAGATACTTGGAATGGAAGTTGGGAAAAGTTTGTGTTTGGTATGAGGTGGGGATAAAGGATAGCATCTACATCCAAAGTTGCAAAGATATTAATATGTACAGGGTTGACAGTACAACAATTGGAATGGAGAAAGCTTGGATGTATTTGGGGAGGGTATGAGATTGTTAAGATATAGTGCAGTTAATGCCGCATATACCCATAAGGAATAGGGAAGATCGTCATCTAATAGGAGAGCACGAGTGATTTCAATTATGTGATGATTCTTGCGTTGAACAACACCATTTTGTTGCAGAAAGTAAGAAATCTTATTTGGTGAGATATACTGTGTTGAGCTAGAAAAGATTGAAATTCAATACCGTTGAATTCGTCACCTTCATCATTTCAAAGGGAGATAATGGATTGCCCAATTTGTTTTTCAACCATATTTTTAAATTGAAAAAAATGTAATAAATGCTTCATATTTATTTCACATAGGTAAGAGCCACATATAAGGGAAAAATCATCAATACATAAAACATAGTAATGATAATCATTGATAGATGAAACAAGAGACAGACCCCATACATCACTATGAAGTAATTGTAGAGTTTTATAAGTAGTAGAGCTAGACCTAAACAAAGGGAGGCGATGTCCTTTTGCTTGATTACATGTATGATAAGATAAAAGAAGAAATAGACGACACTAGTAATTAAGTTTGCTGTATGCGGATGAAAGCAATAGTAACATGATAAGGATGACCCAACCAACGATGCCATTGATCCTGCACATTGTATGTGTTGATGTAAGCAGATTCTAGCAAAGATGGAGGGGTGAGGTTGATTGAATAAAGTCCATTACGACTAGGATCGTGCAGGACTTGATTGGTCCGCAAATCCTTTAACTGAAAGCCATTGGAGTCAAATGATATAGAACAAGATTTATTAGTAGCAAGAAGCTTCTAAACCGAGAGAAGATTGTGGGAAAGGGAAGGAACATGATAAAGTTGAAGTTTGAGCTTATGTGTGGGAGTAGGAAGCAAACCTTGTCCAGTATGAGCAATAGGTAGTTAGTTTCCATTTCCAACAAAAAATTGTTGCTAACCATAATAAGGTTGCCGCTGTTGAAGTTGATTATAATCCGACATGGCGTTGGAGGAGGCTCCTGTATTCCGTAGCCAATCTTGAGTTGAGGAGGTGTCATTGGCAGTTAAAGCAGACTGAGAAGGCAAAGAGTGCTGGTAATTCAGGTTTTTGAGAAACCAGCAATGCATGGCAGTATGATCCTTCTTGTGCCAAATCTAACATTCGATGAGTGGTGTTATAGATCGACCTCGACGCTGATTATAGAATCTGCCACCACGGAATCCACGGTAAGGTGTTCTACCATGATTTGAAGTGTGAGATGGAGCACGACTATAGGAGCGACCACAGGTTGTATTGAGAGCAGCATTGACATCTGGAAGTTGTTCCTCCCACGGTGCTTCAGCATAAATATTAACCTCTTCACTTCAAAGAAGTGAGTAAAGATCATCAAGAGTGGGTGGTTGTAAGTTTGTGTGAATGTCTGTCTTGAACTCATGATATGAAGGTGGTAATCCATTTAATGTGTATAAAATAATGTCTTCGAGATCAATTTGAGAGCCTACAGCAGAGATAGCATAAACCTTTGCCTTGATCGTGGACAAATATTGAGTCATGATTTGATCCTTCATAGTGATGTGGTGTAGTTGACTCTTGAGTTATAATAGCTTGAAATTATTGGAGGACTGCAAGTGTTTATCCAACGTTTATCCAATGTTTGCCATATCTTGGCATAGGCTTTTAGATTCAAAATGTATGGTAGGAGAGAAGAAGAAATAATGGAGTATAGTGCTGCAGTGAGGTTTTGATCTATTAGGGTCCATTGATTGAAGGCAGGATTTGGAGAGGAAAGACCAGATGCACTAATTAAATAGAAACTTTGGAGGAGGTGTAGATCCAGGTAAAAATCCTTCGAATCCGTTTACAGTAAATACTTTGAGTATGATCTCCACAATAGATGGTTCTCGGTAGTCGGTGGAGTATTTATCATGCTCTTTATATTTGCAGCAAGAAACTTCAAATTGAGCTGGAATATGAGTCTCTGCAATATGATTATTGCTGCTATTTCCGATCTCCCCTATAGCTTGAGAAGGCTCATTTACCCAAGGAGTTGCCATTGACACAAGATACGAAGAATATGCTGCAAAACTAAAATGGCTCTGATACAATGACAAAATGTATGAAACAATATTCACTCGAAACAAAGATTAACTAGAAGTATTAGAAGAAAACTGAGAGGAAGGAAGAATACTAAAGCTTGTATTCATCTCAACTGTAATCCTTCATTTTTCCCAGCTTTCAGCAGTACCGTAGTTTCTGTTTTTATATCTACTGTTATAATATTTTAACGGTAGAGATACAATCAAGCTAGATTACATCAATGACTGATATTAACAGTAGAAAAACTGATTCCATTAGTTGCAGCAGCGGCAGTCGAGCAGGCAAAGTAATTTAGCATAGAATATGCTCTATTTGAGCAAGCACAGGTTAAACAGCCTTAACAATTAGTACTAAATTAATGCATTAATGTTGGAAATGCCTTTTATAATAGTATGGATGAAAAAATAATAAAAAAAAAAGTCATTTATAATACTTAATACCAATAGGTTCCACAACGTCACAAAACAAACATCAGCCCATCAAAATATCTCTCAAATCATAACTTAGCAAATTATATCAATATATTTTTAACATTTCCTCAACAACGCACATTCGAGCTAACAAGAGGAAAATCCTGCGGCGTCTTCCAAGCGTACTTGAATATAACGGGAGATGTATTTGATATGGGACCTCCACTGTTCACCAAACAATTCTCACTGTTCAATGGAACAATGGCGGATCGATCGACGGGTTCGACGCTACTTAATCCGAAGCATCTTACGATGACTTGGCTTTGCGCACAGTAACAGTTGTTGCTTATCACCACCTTATACTCTCGCATACCTTCCACAGTTTTGCCTGTGGCAGCTTGGCGAATTACTATGTTTGATAAGCTGCATGGTGCTCCAAGACCTGCGTTATGATAGAAATAGTGAATTAATCATTTATACATATAATATTATATCGAACTTGTAATAGTTTCTACATGAGCATATAATATTGATGAACCAGGATGATATAGTAGGGATGTCAAAATTGATTTTTGGGTCAGGTTTGGCTCGAATCTGACATTGACCCGGGTCCAAACGGGTTGATCCGAACCTAACTCAATTTTGTAAATGAGTTGGAAATTCAGAGTTAGACCTTACTCGTGAACCTGGACACAAGTTTGAGAATCAGGCGTGGTGCGCGATTCTGAGAGATGGGCGAGTGTGGTGAGAACACGAGGGTGGGAGGGCTGGGCGAGCACGATGTAGGTGGGGTGCGGGAGAGCGGCGAGCGAAGTGAGGGAGAGCGGCGAACGCGAGGAGAGCGGTGAGTGCGACACATGCATGGGAGGGTGCACGGTGCGGATGAGGTGGGCGCGGTATGAGTGTTGTGCGGTAGACGCGGGTCTGGCCGTCAGTGTGTCGATGCGACGTGAGTGATTGAGCGAGGATTGTGAGCACTCGGTGCGGAGCGAGAGCGAGGCCTGTGTGCATGCGGTGCAGGCGTTCACAAATCGCGAGTGCTCATGCAATTTTGGTTTGATTTCAGATTTTCAGGTCAACCCGAACCCGACCTAATTTTATAAATATGTCAGAATCTCGAACCCTAATCAGACTTGTATGACAAACAGGTTGACCCGAACCTGACCCGTATGACAAACGGGTTGACCCGAACCCAAAAATTCCAAATTGGACCAAGTTTTGACACCCCTATGATATGATTTTGATTCTATGCAACATTACAAATAAATTTGTTTGTTCAAAATATTGCACAAAACTAATGGTTTTATGAGTCATTTGGTTTGTTAGAAAAAAAAAATGCAGTGTAAAAATAATATAATATAAAAGAAATGTAATGTAAATGAAATATGATAAATTATTAAATTTTTTATTGTGGGCTTGAAGCAAAATAAATGAAATGTAAAATAAAATGATAGTGGTGGCTGACGGCGACGACGATGGGTAACTGTGGTTAATTGATGGCGAGCAGAAGAGTGGCGGTAGGTGACGGTGGCTGCTGGTTTGAATTCATTCAAAATTGGGCGAGTTTACAATACATCAAAAATAAAATAAGTTGTGAAAAAAGAATTCATTGCAATTTTACAGTGCATTCCTTATTTATCTAACTAAACACCAAAATTTATTTTATACTATATTTCTTTTATTCTGAATTCTTCTTTCAACAAATCGAATAGCCCGATACATAAATTGAAATAAATTGAAATAAATTGAAATATGATTAAAACATGATTCTATTACTTGTATGCAATAGTCCAAAAATATTAAAAAAAATAAAATTTTCGAACTTTATATCATATGAGGAAAAAGGGATTATAAATTTACAAAAACATTGAGACAAAATTACACACCATGAGAAGCAAAGAAAAGTATGAACAGAGCTGAGAAGAGTTTTAGAGCCATCGTTTGGTTTTCTGGTCTTCCCTGAGTCTTCTATTGTGAGACGAAAGTCCTCGTAGGAGCTATTTATAATAAAAGAATTAGAGAGGTGATAAATAGAAAATGATATTTTTAGAAAAAACACCTACTAAATTCGAAAACATACCAGAACTACCTGCTAACTAAATGTAAGAAAAAAAGGAGACCCAGCGGTGCATAGACGAAAGCGTTCTATTTAGGCTTTTTTTTTTTTTTTTTTTTTTTTGAGACAGCTTTTTTCCAACTTTCTAAAACAATATGGTATTTTTGTAATGTACAATAAAATATGTAATTAATTTAGATTTGATTCGATTTCTTAATTATCGAATTTAAATTAGACAAGTATAATTAATTGTCGTATAATATGCAGAATTTTGTATAGTACGATCAATTTAAATTTCAAATTCACCTATTTTAAATAATCATAATTCGATGATGAAATTTTTTTAAATAACTAATCGTCCAGTATATTAAAAATGTGTAGATTATACTGAAATATTAGTTATATGACAATTTTAATTAATCTTAATTAAATATTTTAATTCATTTATATTTGAACATATTATACATTATGATCTGAATAGTGCATACAGTACGATTAACAAAAAATTAAAACATTTAATTTTAATCCTCTTGTGTATGTATGCATGATTGCTAAGTCAACATACATCTCATACATAAGTAGACTTAAGAAAATGAAAAATTATTTTATATAATTAAATAATTTTATTTAATAACTTAAGATAAAATAATAAAATTAATACATTTAATTTTTTTTCAATATCCAACTAATCTTGCTCACATGACATCACCAGCCATATGACTTATTTGCTCTTTGAAGTTAAAAAAGAGTTAATTAAAGTTATAAACAATACTAACCTAACGTTCCGAAGATGTGTGATTAAAGAACAAATGTGAATGTCTCAAGTCAATAACATATAAACTATATTTTTTAAAACATAAATTTTAATGAATTTAAATAATTTAAATAATATATCTTCTTTTAGTTAATAATATTTAATGTTTATCTATTTAGCCATTTAATTATATAATGTATAAACTAAAATATTATCTATTATTTAATTATACATAATGCACTATGGATTTATAAATTTAATTTTATAATGTAATATATATATATATATATATATATATATAATTTATAAGTGTAAATTTCTAAATATATAACCCAAATTAGCAATTATTTATATTAAATTTATATATTTATAATGAATTTAATATATAATCAAAATGTACCTCTAAAAGACATGATAGACACATATTCTATACATGAAAAAGGACAGGAAATTTGAAAGAGCTCTTAAAGAAGTTAGGAGCCTTGCTCTGGATAATAACTGCTAGCAACTTGAATCACTCAACAATGATTGCATAGCTATCATCTCATGACCCTCGTCGTCTGACTATAATTGCTTAACTATCATGATCTAATCATTATCACCCGACAACTATATCTTGATCATCATTATTTGCTTACATGACTAACCTTTATTGTTTGCAACATGTCTCCTCATCAACATCATTAACCTATATTGCTTGTCTAGTACTCTCCACTATATTCATAGAAGGTCAATATATCAATCCATACTTTATAATACATTCTTAATTCTTTCCGAACGGAGGGAAAAAGCCAATTTTTATAGCTTTAGTTATGTAGTGGATTATTTTTATTGGATCATATCGTATGATTTTTATCTTTTTAAAATTTTGACATTAAAATTTTAGCGTAGCTTCTAAATTTACGTTATTTATATATGTGCAAATCATTTTATAATATTAGGACAAGAAATTCTCACTATACTATCCATTATTTTGAAAATGAATCGGACATGTCGGTTCAATTTGTTCATAGAAATTCTCACTGTACTATCCATTATTTTGAAAATGGGGCCAATGTAGTATGAATTTATAAATTTAATTTTATAATATGAATTATATATATAATTTGCAGGTGACAATTATACCTAAAAATATAACATAAATTAGAAATTATTTATAATAAATTTATATATTAACTAATTTCTATTAAATGTGAATTAGAATCAATGATTGGAGATATTTACAATTAAATTTAAAATTAGTAATTATTTATATTTAAATATATAACATAAATTAATAATTATTTATATTTAAATTTAAAATTATAAATATATTATTTATGTATGAATTTTATTTATTTATAATCCCAAAATTATATTATTTCATAATTAATACATTATTATCTTATCATTTAGATATCATTTAAATATTTTTTATATTTATTTCATTATTTTATTCAACTGAAGTTCAATCCCAGTTGAAGCATTGAACATTGAACCTCTCACTTTTCCGATTTTTATCTACAGTCCAATTTTTACAACCTTGGTACTATCATATATTTTATAGCATATGATAATATATTGTTATCTATGAGAAATAAGCAAACATTAAAATAATAATTATCAATGGCTATACAATAAAATCCATCACTAACACATGATATCATAATCTAGTTAGTGAAGCCCTTTAGGTAGTCATTACAAGATTTTATTCACAAGATAGAGGATCATCAAGCTCCGAATCCTTTAGCACTTTGGCCAAGAGAGATTATTATCATAGCATGATGGAGCCCAACTACCACAAATAATTGATTAAGACTAGTCAATTTGAGGTCACCCATGGATGGTATTCTCAACATCATGCTAATTTTCATCCTCCACCACATTCTCACTGACATCATAGGCAGTATCAATTTAACTCATCATTCTCATACTACAGAATAACTAGTAGTCTTATTGTAGCCTTGGTAGACTTGACCAAACCCCACCTTATTAATACTTATTACAATGTTAGAAGAGATAAACTTCAATTCCTTATTTAAAAGAAATTCATTTTTAGGAATAAAAATTAACTTACTCTTAGTTGTAATTTTAAAGAATATTCAACTTTGACTGATGCAATTCTATAGTAACCCATTCCCATGGGGTTCAAACTGCCTCTCATTAATTCATAGATTGAATCCTTTGATCCATATAAGTAAATCAACCACTATAAGACTATCATGCATATTTTACAAGTTATTTTTTGATACACTCTTTTATGAAGTCTTCCTTATCACACTCAAGAATTAATCTTGAACTTGATTTTATTCTCTCAGTAATCCAACACCTTCACTTCTCATCCACTCTAATCACTTGATTATGAGAATCTTTTTAAGTTTATGGGCACTTGTTTAACCCACGATAGAACCAATTGAACTTCACAATATACACTAAATTTTATTAGAATATATGTCGATCTTTAAATAAATGATCCTCTCACCAAGCCAAATCACTCCCAGTAAGTTAAAAACTTTAAAGCCAAGTGACTTAATTGTACTTGATAATTGGAATAGCCTTGACCCTATTGAACCATAACATAACATAACATAATAGGACCCTATTAGGTTAAAAATGACTTTAAACATCAAAATTAGGGGGTTAACCAAGCTAATTATTTGGATATATCCTAATAAGTTATTGATAATATCATAAGACAACATAATTTCTATGAAATTTTCCATTGGACCCCAGCAGGACCTAATTCAACCCATTTTCCTTCCTAAGTCCCATCCCCTTGATTCAATTAGTCCAGTTGATTACAATTAATGATTCTTGATGGTTTAAAATATCTTTTTATTGGTAATTAGAGCTTGATTGGTCCTTAATAAGGTGGGTTAACCCTAATTGACCTAACTTAGCATATGCGACCATAAGACATCATATGGATTGATTTGATCAATTCAACTTCAATTGATCAAAAGACAGGGTCCAATCATTCTTAATCACTTGATTGTATCCTAATTGAGTCTAATTTACCATTGAATGAACCCAATCTATACATTTATACCAATTCCCTAAAGTGATCACATCATTAAAAGGGATGCTCCCATTTTGACCATTGGATTAATTCAGCTAATTGAATTAATTGGATCGGATTAAACCTAACTTAAGATGTCCCAAGTGTGTAATACCTAATTGAACTATATATTAGAATTCCTTTGATTGGACCATAATTAACCATTTTGATCATGGACAATCAAACCAAGCTCATTCGGTTCACCTTAACCCAAATGGATTTAGGACTCTCCAAATCCCAAACTCATGGATCCTAAACATCATATTAGCTTCAACCATTAGATAAGGAGATTTCATAGGATGAGTCTAACATGTTCCAACCTTAATCTACCAAAATTGACCATTACTTTAAGCATAATTGCTCAAGCAATTTATATTCACTTGTACTTTTTAAGGCAATTTAGTACAATCTTTTGATCAAATTTAACTACATTATTGATAGTGATTCTCGATTAGGATATTATGGAAAAAAATTCTAGTTTGGCAATTTAGCTATAATAAGAAAGTCAGATTTTTAAGTGCTTTAACATCCCCTCTTTAAGCTTAAATGGGGATCATTCACTTCTTCAAATAAATTGAACCAACCGAATGGCCAAATCATTCCATACCTTAAAAAATGATTTTAGATAAGTGTGTTAAGAGAATAAATCTATTTTAACCCAATCTCTTGTGACTACTTTAAAATAGTCAATTTGTCTAAGTTGATGGCTCATTAGGGCTAAGGTTAATTGGAATGAAATTAAACTTATTAAATAGTAAAAAAAATTATGTGGGATAATTTTATTTTACTTTAGCAAAAATTAAATCAATTATTTCAACAAGTTTAATCCAATCCAAATCCATCACATCATGATTCGCCACATGTTAATATAAGGGTTAAAAGAGGATAAGAGTAAGTGCCCTAAACCCATAAAAATCCACTATATTTTAGCTTCCAATTATCAACCAAAGACACCTTTCTAACTACCTAAATGCTCCCCAAGCTTTCAGGTGTTAAGCTAAGAAGCTAAGAGGCCAATACTCAATGAAGTCTAACAACTATACTTGAATTAGGTTCAATTGTTATATTCACTCAATGCCAAAATCACATTTTTTGCAAACGCAATGCTTATTAAAACATTGATCTTAAAATTTCAATTTCATTTTTTTTTTAAATTTAATTTTGAATTAGGTCAATTTTTCAGCTTATTTAGATTGCTACTCATTTTTTAATGAAGTCAATCTTCTCTCTCCTAGAGCACCCTTAGCACTTAGGTTTTTCTCCCTTAGTATTATAGAAATTATCCTTAAGATCCCTCTTAAGGGAACACCCGAGAACTTTGCCTGGTTAGCCCTAGAGAACCTATAGATCCCTTTGGACACTCTTAGTGGTCTTAGGAAGGCAATAGACTCGCTCAAATCAAATCCTAGGTCAACCTCAGATTAAACACTGATTTGCCTAAAATTACCAAAATACCTTTAATCTTAAGTTTTTTCCAAAATAACCACTGACCGTTAGATTACATCTAGAAATGTTATATCAGATTTCTTATTGAATTATTTGACACTATGATTATAGCATGTTTCAACTCTGATACTACTTTTAAAGTTAGTTTAATTCAAAGTGGTAATTGGTGTTTCTCTAACTTATGTTATCATATTTAACAAAGTTGCTTATGTGACCCTCCTACCAGCTTGCTAGGGAAGCCAAGCTTCTCTCATATAGATCGTTTATCTCAACTTCTTTCTAATAATTTTGAGGCTACTTATTTGCGCCAGTAAATAATATTATGTTTGGCTTGAATATTCTTATTAATGGGCTCAAAAGTAAGGACATTCTAGCATTAAAAGGAACTTCATTAGACTAAAATTGTATTTTTTTGACAAAGCAACATCAAATCTTTAACACATTTATTCTTTAAATGTCCATATGCATTCCAAATTCTTTAATTTTATTTTTTTATGGTGAGAATTTTTTTTACATTTGGAATGTACCTATTTATATCTCAAGTAACATCTTCGAAGTTAAGCTAAGGATTTCGAAAAATTTCCATTAACTCTAATCTCTATGTTCAATTTACTTGCTGCTCATAATTAAATAGCATTAAACTATCAAAAAAAATTAATTTTAGAAATAAAAGGATTTTCTAAATTTTAAAAAATTTACGATTGGTGCAAATTTGTTGTATTTTGTGCTAATCATATACTACTTATAGCTTTGAAGAGAATCATAAAAAACATTGCTAATCATATTATTATTATTATTATTATTATTTTTGCGTTACATTTTTTTTTATATTTTTTATTGTGTTATGTTAAATGCACTTTTTTCTTTAATTTTTATTTTTTTATTGTTAGTTATGTTTTCTTACTAGCTATCTTTTTGAACTTATTATTTGTCAATATATCTCAATGTAACATCTTTAATATAATTACCGTTAATAATTTAATTATCTATTAAACATACAAAAAGAAAATTATTTAGAACTAAGAAAAGCCATGTTAAGAGAAAGAATTTTTAGGAGAGAGAAATAAATTAAAGAAGTAGATAGAAAATTAAGTAAGAGAGAGAAATAAAAAAATCTAAAACAATTTCTTTTTCATGTACATTAGGAGGTACATCAAATATTTTTTTTATTAAAATTTTATTTAAAAAAAACAAATATTTATTTAAAATATTATTTTCTTTAAAACAAGATAAATTAAAGAAAAATACATTTTGAATAAAAACAAAAAAAAATTAATATTTTAAATTATTTATTAAAAATAAGAAAAAAATATTTTCATTTAAGATTTTTATAAAAAAAATTTTGATTTACCTAGAAGAAAAATTAGTTTTGAATTTTTTTATTTATCTCTCCTATTTTATTTCTCTATCTCCATATTTAGTTAATCCATTTTAATTTGTTTCTCTATCCTATTTTCTCTCTTATGAAGTCTTTTTTTAAAGTTTTTATAACATGAAAAAGTCGCCCATTCAATAAGCGACTTCGTCTATTTCTAAATTTATTTTTTTTAATAGTTTAATAGCTAATTAAATTATTATTGATAATTATTTTAAAATTTTACCAAAAAAAAGCACCTATATTTTTGGGGCCCAACGGCTGCATAGCATAAAGCAAATACATAGAAGTCCTGTTTTTTATTTTTTATTATTTTTTTAGCCTTTTTCACTCTCTTTAACTTATGGGCTCTATCAATTCATACCACAAGTAAAGACTCTCTACTTTCTATTCAACAGGCAAAATAGTAAATATGTGAGGGTCACATAAAAAAAAAATATTTTTTTGCATTATATTTAGCCAAATTCGTTTTTTTTTCCTTCAAAATATTAAAAAAAAAAAAGAATAAGCTGTTGCTTTTTAAAATAGATTTTTAGTATAAATTTTGTTTAAACTAAAATTTTTGTTTAATAGGTGACCTCATATATGCTACAGGTCCCAATATCAAGACTTGCTTAAGTAAGAAGATTTTAAAGTTTGAAATAAAATTTTTTGTTGCTTTTTAAAATAGATTTTTAGTATAAATTTTGTTTAAATTAAAATTTTTGTTCTAAAAAGTTGCCCCAAAAGAAGCTAGGATCATATAAAGGAAGAATTTGTAAAAAATTATCTGATGAAATTTTTTATCTTTCAACTATCATAAAAATCACTTATGCGAAAATAAACATTTCTAAAATACATATCGGAATCAGCCATAATGAACTCTATTTGAAGAAAAACATGTAGAAATTATTTCTCTCACTTTACCTCCTTTATTTTTGGAGAAATGATTCTGTGCGGATACTACGGTTCGGAGACCGATCAAAATGCACCATGTCACTAGGTACCGCGGAGCACCGGTACCAAATAAAAAAGTGATGTGGCACATTCTGGTTGGTCTCCGGATGCCGTATGGGGTCCACACATAATAATTTTTTTTTCTTTTTGACACGAAAGTATATGGGAAAATATGATAGAGACAGTGTAAGTAGAGAACAATTTTTGCATATATATTTTCTAGGGGTGTCAATGTTTGACACGACACGAAAATCCGACTTGAACTCTACCCGGAAATTTCAGGTTTGACCCAACCCGATTTCAAAACAAGTCGGGCTCAAGTTCCAGAAATCGACCTGTTTGAAAAATGGGTTGGGTTCGGGTTGACCCGACGGGTTGCCGGGTCAACCCGCGAACCCGTTTAAAATCAATTGCCCGCACTGCCCTGCCTGCCTGCGAAGCACCAACGCTCGCCCGAGCGCACTAGTGCTGCGCTGGCTCCCACGCTCGCCCCCCCCCCCGCTACCCTACCGCCCCCGCACTAGCACTGCGCCGCTGCTCGCCCGCACGCGCTTTTGCTTGTGCGCGCCGCCAGCGCTAGCCCCCGTGCTCCCACTAGCACTCGCTTGCTCGCCCGCTCGCGCTCTCCTGTGCGCCCGCCAGCGCTAGCCTGTGCGTCCGCTCACGCTCCCCAGCGCGGCCACTCGCGCACCCACCCGTTTCGAGTCAACCCAGCAACCCGTAGGGTCGAGTCCGGGTTCGGATATCCGACACGTAACATGTTTACCTACCCGAGTCGGGTTAGGGTCGACCCGTTTGAACCCGGGTCTTTTCTGGGTTCGACCCGAACCCGACCTGTGACCCAAAATTGACACCTCTAATATTTCCTTAAGTAATTATTCTACTCCCTATAAAAGTAGACACACATCTTCACATTAAGTCTAAACAATACATCTTTTCATATAAAATCTAAATAATGCATCTCTTCATATTAAATCTAAATAGTGCCAATATTACCTTTTCATGTGGGACTGTTTTTTTTCAAGTGGGACATATTCTAACATAATTTATAAAACTAGTATTCTTTCTTCCCCCAATGGAACTTTCTTTTGTTTTTTTTTTTTCTCCTTCTTGATTTGGTGGTTCTTTGCTTAAGAGAATATTTGAATAAATATATATCTCAATATTTTTTTTATGCATGAGCACTTCATATTTGGTTGGAGATATTTGTTTGATATAGGATTATTTCATTTATTCTATGTTATTACATGCATACCATTTATATTGGATTATATATAACTAGAAGTTAATATTACTTTTAAGCTCTTACTACTAGAAAGTTGAATTTTTTTGCAGCAGTTGTTAGGAGCAGTTTTAGAACCACAATCAAAAACCTATTTTAACACAGGTTAAAACTGGTGCAATTAGCACCGTTATTAACCGACGCATATAGCACCTGTTATAACCGCTGGTGAATCTCTGCTAGAAGCCCTAATTCCCAATTTATGTGCACGAAATAAAGCTTGTTCGACAACTCGATCTCCGTCTTCGATCCCCTCATGTGTGCGAGTGAAGTGGAACGAACAGACACACCGCACATCCCATTCACATTTTGCTCAATATTCTCCTCACACGAAGACACATTCAGCCAGCCCTTCTTCTTCAGTGTGTGTCTCTTCCCCTGGAGAGTATTAGCGGCGGTTATAACCGGCATAATTATGGAGCTTTTCACAGGTTATAATCGCTGCTAAAGTAAACACTTCGTAAAATCTACCCCGCCGGTCCTCGAACCGCTGCGGAAAGCCGTTGCAATGCATTGCAATTACAATGAGAGAGTAGCAGTTTTAAAAACGTTGCAATGAAAATATTTATGGTGGTTATAACCGCTGGGATAGGTCAAAAATTGTGTTGTGATAGCCCTATTTTTTGGTAGTGTGTATAAAACTTGTTACAATTATCAAATGTTGTAATTTTATTTTATTAGTCACATGATAAATAAATAGAATTAGAGAAATTTAAGTTTATGTATCCCATGATGTCTAAAATTGGAGAAATGTGTCTGTTGTTTTATTTCTTGAGGAAATGCGACCGAAAGTTCTCTTCAGAATAAGATGCTCCTACAATTTAAGGAAATGCTCTAATATATATATATATATATATATATATATATATAAGGAATATTTTGTGCAAAAAGATGATGACCTTTCCTTTTCTCAATGCCTTTTTCTTAATGGGTGATTCTTGTTGGAAAGTGATGGTTTTGAGAAAAACTTCTAATACAATGTTTCCTCATTTTCGTCATGTCCATTTCAACTAGTTGGTGATTGTGATTGAAGGTTAATGATTTATGTTATATATTTACACATTAAACTCTGATCTACTAGGATATTAAATATGATATTAGGGTTGTCAAATTCGAGTCATGGGTCGGGTTCAGTTATAAGCTGAAATTGACCTGGCACTGTTCGAGCTGACCTAAAACCGAACCATTTTTAAAAATGGGTCAATTTTTTGGACCTGAACCCGGCTTGCATCAGGTTCAGGTTGACCCGAACCCGACCCGCCAAGTGATGTTCGACTTCGCTCCACGGACGACACCCCCTTCTGATCTGATACAAAGTTACAACATTTTCAAAGTAGTTTTTTAGTATATAAAATTTCTAAACTAAAATTTGTGTTCTAAAAAGCTGACCCAAAAGAAGCAATAATCATATAAAGGAAGAATTGGTAAAAAAAATATTTTGGTGAAAATTTTTATCTTTCAACTATCATAAAAATCACTTGTTCAACTTTATGCTAAAAAAAACATTCCTAAAATGCATATCGGAATCAGCCATAATGAACTCTATTTGAAGAAAAACTTAACCTCCTTTCTTTTTGGAGAAATTATTGTGTGGACACCGGATGATCCGAAGACCAATCAAAAGGTGTCATGTCACCCGGTACGGAGTGGTACCAAGTAATAAAGTGACGTGACGCATTCTGGTTGGCCTTTAAACGCCGTCTGGCATCCTCAAAGAATAAATTTTCTTCTTTTTGGAACCAAAGTATATGGGAAAATCTGATAGAGAAAGAGTAGGTAGGGAGAGAACAATTCTTGCATATATATTTTCTTAAACAATTATTCTACTTCTCATAAAAGTAGACACACATCTTCACATTAAGGCTTCGTTTGGGACGGCTTTTTTATTGCTTTCTAAAACGGAGTTTTAGTACAAATTTTTTTATTTTTGTATTAAAACTCCGTTTTAGAAAGCAGTAAAAAAGCCGTCCCAAACGAAGCCTAAGTCTAAACAATACATCTCTTCAGCTAAAATCTGAACAATGCATCTCTTCATATTAAATCTAAACAGTGCCCATATTATCCTTTCATTTGGGACATATTCTAACAGAATTTAGAAAACTCTTATTCTTTTTTCCTCCCATTGGAACTTTCTTCTGTTTTTTCCCCTTCTTGGTATGGTGGCTCTTTGCTTAAGAGAATAATTGAATAAGTGGAAATCTCAATTGATTTTATGCATGAGAACTTTATATTTTGTTTGGAGATATTTGTTTGGTATAAGATGATTTCATTTGTTCTATGTTATTGCTTGCTTACCATTTATACTAGATTATATATAACTAGAAGTTAATATTACTTTTAAGTTCTATAAAACTTATTAGAATGATCAAATGTTATAATTTTATTTCATTTCTCACATAACAAATAAATAGAATTACAGATATTTTAGTTCATGTGCTCCATGATGTCTTAAATTGAAGAAATGTGTTTGCTGTTTTTTTTTTTTTCTTGAGGAAATGCGACCGAAAGTTCGCTTTAGAATAAGATGTTCCTATAATTTAAGAAAATGCACCAATTTATATAAATAATCTTTTTAACAAAAAGTTTATTGACTTTTCCTATTCTCAATGCCTTCTTCTTAACGGGTGATTCTTATTCGAGAGCGATGATTTTGAGGAAAACTTCCAATACAATGTTTCTTCATTTTCAGTCATCTCCATCTTCAACTAGTTGGTGATTGTGATTGAAGGTTAATGATTGATGTTATATATTTACACCTTAAACTTTTGAGTAATATTCAAAATAAGTTTTGAGTAATAGTTCAAGACATTTCGATTAAATATTTTTTTTAATTAAATTTTGAATAATTGTCAAATGTTTAGGGTTTAGTGTTTGATTATCAAAGAATGTTTGATAATCCATAGAATCTTTATTGAACGGGTCTCAATCTTGATCAAATTTAATTCAAATATTGTCAAATCTTATTCGAATCAAATTTGATTGTCACAATATTAAAAAGTTAATCATTTTCAATAGTGGGTTTATTTTAGTTTGAAGAAATTTTTTTTGGGCATATTTCACCAATAAATGAAGATGACATATAAGACAAAATAAAACAAATGTACCTAGAATTATCATACTACAAAGCTTTTTTTTTTTAATCTTCAATCAACTAAGATTAATTTCGTCTGAGATCGATAGTTCTATACAGCTTTCTAAAACAATTTATAGTAAAAAACTACTTGAAATTAATCAAAAAATAGCGGCTGAAAGCTGTCCCAAACGAAATATAAATGATCTTGTTTTATAAATAATCTATGCTTTGGAGAGTTAGCTTTCTTCACTTAACTCATTTACATAGAAAAAAAAAAAGAACTTCTTGATAATTTCAAGTCAACAAATCCAGTCCAACTGGGTAACTTGTGAGTTGAGACTCTAAAATGTTTCTAATTTTGAGTCTATAAATATCTTTTAAGAATCTTGCTGTTCTCAAGCAGAATTATGAGACATATTTGTCTTCTCAAATTATTTTGGATTTTGATAGCAAAGGAATGCCAAATCCAAGAGATCTACGCAAATTTATTTCTCAAGAAATAAAATAATATGTGGAAGAAAGATAACGGACTCTTTTTTCTTCTTTGTTTTTTTTTTGTTTTCTCGTGAGTTGTTCAATAATTGCATTGACATTAGAAAATATGTAGTAGGAGAAGAGGAATTTTTTACAATGTTATTTATTGTTTATAATTAGAAGGTTACATTTGGTTTTCCATATAAAATAATTATGAATATTTTTGTATTTTAAAGTTTATTTCTTTATCTACAGTCAACCATGTAATCTATATTTTGGGGATTTAGCTTTTTTTTTATCAATAATGATACTCAAATAATTATAATTAGGGGTGCAAATGGGTTGACTTGATTCGAACACGACTGGCTAGTGAGCTCATGATTCGAGTTTATTGTGCCTTGAGCTTGACTACTCGAGCTCGAATAAGCTCGAGTTTAAATTTGATGAAACCTAGCTATTTGGCTCACGAGTCTAGGGGTGTAAGTGAGTCGAGCCGGCTTGAACTCGACTCGTTAACGAGCATACGATTGAGCTTACTGAGCCACGAGATTGAGCTCGAGCCTATAGTCAAACTTGAATATTGTATGAGCACGAGCTTGAGTTCAGCTAGGCTCGGCTCGTAAGCTTGCCGAGTTAAGAAAACCACTTTTTTAAATTAAAATATATTTAAAATCTAATTTTTAAATAATATAATAAAAATTTACTAAATATTTCAAAGTATTTCACGAGTTAAGCTCAAGCTTAAACGAGCTAAGCTCAAGCCTAATCATTTTCTTAGTAAAAGAGCTCGAGCTCAGCAAAAGTTAAACACAGCAAAAGTTAAACATGCTTAGCTTGATTAGGCAGATACTCGACTCGACTTGACACATTTACACCCCTACAGGAATCTGTTGAATAAAGTAGATATATGAAATCTCATAATTAAATAAAAGCTGCTATAAACTTTTTATATATTAAAAAAAAATTATTTAATAGATCAACAAAAGTATTTAATTTATATCAATGAAGTCGTACATCTAAACAAAAAAGTATTTGTAGGCATATCAATGAAAGTTTATATCTTTCCGAAAAAATGTAGCTACACACATATCAATGCACCGCTTGATTAGTGCTTCAATTTTCATCTTCTTTTTTGTGACAGTTTCAGCGATTCGAGCGCAGCACTCACGAGAGGAATGAGTTCCGTCAACCACTGAGACACAGCTTGAGCTGCATTTCTCATCTTTCTTCATCAATGATGTTGCAACTGCGAGTCCGCAACTTCTATTATGACTAGCATTGATGATTCAAAACTCCCACTAGGAGGATTTCATCTTGAGCTCTCGTTCTAACAAAGAATAGGTGAGTTGAGCTCGACCTAAATCTATAAGCGTGGATCAAGCTCAAGTTCAAGTGCTCATTTAGAGCAATGAGTCAAGCTCGAATTTGTTATGACTCGAGCTCGACTTGACTGATTTACACCTATATTTATATTGAAAGACTATATAATAATTTTAGGTCAACTAATCCAATTCAATTGAATAACTTGTTTCTTTAAAATACTATAATTTCTTAATTTAATTTCCTTTCTTTCTTTATTGCACGTTTAAGATACATTATTTTAAATTTATTTCTCAAAGAGCCATCACACATAGACATAATTAAGAAGGGGAGGATTTTCTTATGTTGAAACTCACATAGGGTAGAAATAATATAGTCTAGCTTTGTTACAAAATTCTATAATTCATAGACAATTTGTACAATGAGGGCTTAGTTCAAAGCATATGAAGGGAGGGTTATCAAATGGTCCAAGCCAACTCATAAGCCTATGAGTCCTACCTTCTAATAGCTGTGAAAGTTGGACCTTAATAGCTATAGGCTAAAATAGGCTAAGTCTATTGAATTTAGGGTTTCTTTTATCATTTAAAAGCCTAAACATGACCCACTTAGACAATTATATAAATAAAAAAAGAAATTTTGCCATATGCTTTGAATAGATAAACACTAATTAGTACAATTAAAGTCTTATTAATACATACCATATTTTAATTATAGATATAATTAAAAATTGAGTTAGGTTAAAAAGGTTTTTGTTAGTCATAAAAAAACTCAAAATCTATTTAAAAAAATTTCTTGTGCATTATTTACAAATAGGTTCAAGTTGATTTTGACTTTTAAAAAATAATGCTTCAACATTAATTTATTGTTTTAGAAGTATAGTATATTTTAATGACAGTAGGCAGCCAATTAAAGCTTGTCGGGCAATGGACCGGTCTCGACGGTGACGATGTTCGGCTGAGGCGACTAATGCGAGCGGAGCGATCCAAAACGAGGAGGAAAGAAAATGAGAAGGAAGACGATGCCGGGAGAAAAATAGGGCTTTCCCTGACGAATTTTCCTTTAGCATTGTTACAAATAAAAAAATATGTCGGAATTTATTTGTCTGGTTTATGTAAGCCAACCAAATATTCATCGGAGATTTTGCCGGTAAGTTCTGATGAAAAATGAGTCGAAATAAATTGATGGTCTTAAGAAAATGATGCATATGTTGATGGATTATCCGTCGATAAATAGGCATTGGAATATCCACTGAAAACTCTATCGTTAAGGGACCAATGAAAGATCTACCGATGAGTACGTTGCTTTTACCGGCGTATTTACATCTGCCAAAAAATCTGACGGCAATACATGGTTTTCCTATCATGATATAGTTAATGGACTTGATTAGCACTATATAAGGGACTTTAACACATCTTTACTTCTTGAGTGGCACAAGGACAAAAACAACATCAAGCCTTTATCCCACTACGACGGCTACATGAATCCATTTTCTCCATTGTGTCCTATTAACAGTCAAATTCTCATTTAAATCTAATAGAGAAAAAAATCATTTCTAATATTTACTAATCAAGTCTTTATAGGTCTGCATCTACCTTTCTTAACAATAAGTCAAATCTAATACCTCTACTTTCCTAACCGGGTCATCGGAATGCCGTCGTTTTATGTGACCAAACCATCTAAGGCGACTCTCTCTAATCTTATCTTCTATTGGAGCTACTCCAATATTTTCACGTATATGCTCATTTCGTATCCTATCTCTAAGGATAAAGCCACTCATCCACCTGAGCATTCTCATCTCTGTCACACTTAACTTAGTATTATACTTCTATTTTAAAGGCCAACATTCAACACCATAAAGCATTGCAGGCCTCACCACCATCTTATAGAATTTTCCCTTAAGTTTGAGGGATACTTTTTTTTCGCACAACAACCCGGATGCATTCCTCCACTTTAACCATCCAACTTGAATTCTGCTGATAATATTCTCATATATTTCACCATCACTCTAAACAATAGATCTAAGATATCTAAAACATGTACTCTTATTAATGACTTGATCTCCCAAAGTCACAATCCCCTCACTAGGTCTATTACTACTAAAATTTCACTCTATATATTTTATTTTAGATCTACTCAAGCGAAAACCTTTAGAGTCTAAGGTTCACCTCCATAATTCAAGTTTACCTTCAACTCCCTCTCTAGTCCTATCAACAAGTAGAATATCATCAGTAAAAAGTATAAACTAAGATACATCCTCTTGCAAATGTCTAGTGAGAACATCCATGACTAATGCAAAAAGATATGGGCTTAAGGTTGATCCTTGATGTAACCCAATCGAAATAGGGAAATACTTGGTCAAACCACGTTGTGTTTGAACACAAGTAATAGCTCATGCATACATATCTTTAATGATTTGAATATAAGCATTATTAACTCCTTTATTTTCAAGAACTCTCCATAGCACTTCTCTTGGAACTTTATCATATATATATATATTTTTTCTAAATCAATAAATATCATATGTAGATCATATTTATTTTCTCTATATTTCTCCATTAAACCTCTTAATAAATGTATGGCTTCCATAGTCGACCAACCCGGCATGAATCCAAATTGATTTTTTTAGAAACATTAGTTTCACGCCACAATCTATGCTCAATAACTCGCTCTCATAGTTTTAAAGTATGTCATATTAACTTAATTCCTCTATAATTCACACAATATTGTGCATCACCTTTATTCTTAAAAATAGGAATTAACACACTCATTCTCCACTCATCTAGCATCTTTTTAGTCTTCAAAGTAGTATTAAAAAGTTTAGTAAACTAAGAAATTCCTTCATCTCCTAAGCATTTTCACACCTCTATTGGAATATAATCAGGTCCAACAGCTTTTCCACACTGCATTTTCTTTAAAACTTCTCTAACTTCAGTTTTACTAATATGCCGATAAAAACATAAATCTTTATTTTTATTTAGGGTGTTAAGGTCAGTACAGTCAATCGTATTTTCACATTCTTTATTAAAAAGTTGGCAAAATATATCATCCACCTTTGTTGAATATCATCTTATAAGAAAAGTACATTTTGATCTTCATCCTTAGTACTTCACTTGAACTAAATCATTACTACTCATATATCTTTGTTTAGCTAACTTATATACATATCTTTCTCCATTCTTAGTATCTAATATATTATATAAATCCCTAAAAGCTAAGATCTTTGCATCACATATTGCTTTCTTAGCTTTTATATCTTTCCCAATTATCAGAGTTTTTAGAATTAAACTAATTTTTATAATAAATCTTCTTATTTTTAATCTTATCTTGTACATTTGGATTCCACCACCAACTATTTTTACTATTAGGAGCTTTTCCCTTTGAAACTCCAAACACATCTTTTACAATATTCTTAATATTACTAGCCATTTTATTTCACATAATATTAGCACCCACATGCACATACAAAATCTTAAGATCTAAAATCTTACTCTCAAAAATATATTTTTTAATATTTTTTAAATGCCCCCATCTAATCTTGGAACATCGTTTTACGTTATTTTTTATTTTCTGTCCATTTATCTTAAATTCTTAAATTAATAATCGATGTTGAGTACATAATTTTTCACTCAGAATAATTTTACAATCTTTGTAATATAAATGATCTAATTTTCTTATAAGAAAATAATCAATCTGAGTTATACTATATCCATTTTTATAAGTGATGAGATGCTCATTCATTTTCTTAAATAAAATATTAGCAATTAAAAAATTATAAGCTAAATAAAAATCTAATAAGGTCTTGCCATCTTCATTTATCGTTTCAAACCCATGACCACCATGAATGTTTTTAAAATCATCTATATCTCTACCAACATGTCCATTTAAATCTTCTCCAATAAAAACTCTTTCGTCAAGAGATATTTTTTGTATTAATTCTTCTAAGTCATTCAAAAAAATTAATTTTGAACTCACATCCAAACATACTTGAGGAGCATAAACACTTATAATATTGACAATCTTAGTATCAACAATAATCTTTAAAGATATAATTTTATCTCTAATTCTATTAATTTTTATTACATTATTCTTTAAAATCTTATCTATAATTACACCTACACAATTTCTAGTACGACTCATACCTGAATACAAAAGTTTAAATCCTAAACTATCAATCTCCTTAGTCTTCTCTCAAACCCATTTAGTTTCCTGAATGTACATAATTTTTAACTTCCTATAAATCATAATATCTATTAATTCCATTAATTTTCCTATAAGGGAACTTATATTCTAAGTTTCTATCCTAATTTTAGTTTCATGGACTAGCTTCATTGCCCACATCCATCCTTGATGTGGGAACCCTTGCTTATTTAACACTGCGCCAAGACGCCGATGCAGCGGTTATTGTACACTTGTCACTGTATTCAGCCCATACAGCACGTCGTTTTCAGGGGGCGTCCTAGCATTAACATAATTTCTTAAATGATTCATGTCATTATTATTCTACAAGTTTTACGTTGGCTGTCGACTACCTAATGCAACCCTCCACTTTTCTCATCCAGGACTTGGGACCTAGCAACAACAATGTTCTTCACACATGTTAATTGCTAAAGGAATAGAAACCCACAATGATAGAGTAGACCACATCTTTAAACAACACTAATGAAAGAGTCATCAGGCAATAATGACATAGATTATGTTGTTTTTCTCATTATATCATTGGACGTCATTTGAGCTTAAGATGGTTGTATGAGTGACATATTTATCATCAATTTTGACGAGAGGCCTGATTATGTTGATTTTATCATTATATCTTTGAACATCATTTGATCATAAGTTGGTTTTATGGGTGACATGATCATTATCAATATTAATAAGAGGTATGATATTATATTAGAAGCTTGGAAAGAAATTAATCCTTATCAGCATACATTTACATCAAAAGTTATTGTAGTAAAAAACGAGATGATATTTGGTGAGAGTGATAAGTATCATTAATGATAAGAAGCTTTTTTCAGGACCAAGAGTTATAAGGAAATAAATTATTTAATGAATTGAAATCGAACCCTATTGATAAGTTTATGAAATGTTATTTTAGTGCTTATCTAAGTTCATATTATGTTTATCTATTTTGAATGATGGATGTAATATATTGTAATTCTGATATTGGGGACGCAGTTCCACACACTGATCACAAACTACAATTGGTAAGAATTTTAATAGATTTTTATTAATTTATTTAGTCATGAATACTAATCTAAGTTTATTGTAGAGAAAGTTATTAGGTAGAGAATCCACTAATGTTGAGTTGCACACTTGCATCCACAAGCGTCAGGAAGAGCAGTAGTGGGTGGACAAGCAAGCAAGGAGAGCTTATGTGACTTTATAAGTTTACAATATTAAGAGAAATATTTTAAGTGACAATCATACAATGATTAATCTTATTTTATCTTTTGTAGGGTGAGTATAAACGACTTCGAGAGAGCCAATCTGAAGTTGGTGAGGGATCCCTTGGTGAATAAATAGATTATTCCGACTATTGTCTATGGATTTTTTTGCTAGAATGTCCAGCGAATTACCAACAGAAAAATTCACTGGTAATTTGTTTGCCAGTAATTATTTAAAAATTTCCAACGAAAAAATCTACATATTTTCTGCAAAAAATTCCAACGGATTTGCCAATAATGATTCTAGAAATCTTCGTTTTTCCAATCCTAAATTCATCAGCAATCCATCAAAAATCTGATGCCCGATCGAAATACCGACTGATTTTAATCCGTCGGAAATCCACTGGTATTGCTAATTCCCTATGAATTTTGAAGGTCGGAAATTACTACATTTCCAGCGGTGTCAAATCATACATCATGCTAAATGAAATCCTGCTCTTGACTGAATGGAAATGAATTAGCAAAAATTTTCTCATAAAAATTTTAGAAAATCAAAATAGAACCAAATATAAGATTTTATTTAATTCTTCTAGTGAAGCATCAGCTTAGGATTTAATAGCAATAGGTGTAAATCTCAAAATTAATTTTTTTTTTAAAGTTTGATGGATGTCCCCTTAACAAACATAATTGCTCTTTGCCTTTTCCTTGCATGATTGGATAGTTTTAAAAGCATGAATTCTTAATGGTGTTAGTCAACTTCTATAATTAACTCCTTGGAGCATGAACACTCTATAGATTGCTTTGAAGTTATCAAGATTTAGTTCCAGAATTTTATTTTCCTTAATGATAGTCAATAAATTAAAAAGTATGCTGCTTAGATTAGTGATTTTACAAAAATAATTTTTTTCTTCAATCATTTCACCGAATTTCACCGAATTAAAGAATATTAAAATTTTTCTGAGACGTTTAGATCAATTAAGACAAGTTCATACACACATCAGATATATAAAATTCAAATCCAACAATTTTTTAGTACCCACCGAGGCTTAGGGTGGTTGGTGGATGAGCACGGTTGTGAATCCTCATCCCGGGTTCGATTACTCTCTACTACAGCCTCGTCTCTTTACTGAGGCAACACAAATGTGGGTCCGATGCCGGTTGGTGGCCTCCCTAGCTTCGGTCAATGGATTAGTTACGCCGTCAAATACTCCCTTTGAAGTGACAGCTGGCCGTTGAAAAAAAAAAATAGTTGACAGCTAAAACGCCTAACTAACATGACTAAAATGAGCTGCGTGTAAATCAATTTCTAACTCTTATCAATCTATAATCAAACTAAATAGCTAAATTTATCCGCAATCAAAATCAAATGATTCAAATTCAGCCCAACTATAATTACATCCATTTAATCGGCTTTAAATGAAGTAATGAGATTGTATCATCCAATCATGCGACGAAAAGCGGCATTTTTCTGGCTACGGTAACTAGTCTAGAAGAAAACAGAAGCAGCCCAAATTCAACGGAGTGGAGCTGGCGAGCTATTGCACATCACAGCCTACCCCAAAGGGAAGCCACTGGTAGCGTCACCATCAGTCAAAACAAAGCGCAAGAGGTTCATCCTCTCGATTCTGAGATTTTTCTCAATCCCACTTCTTATTCCGTTCTTCCTCCTCGAATCGAAGATCAAGTTGCTAACTTGCTCGGGGGACTCGCCGGCGAGGAGCTTCCCATGTAGCCTTCAGACCCGAGCTTTCGATCCCTCGCCGCTTCTTGGTAAGCGGAAGCTCTGTTCTTTTCTCTTTCCTTCGCAATTTGTTCTCTCTTCTCTTCTGCTGCTTTCCTCCTCTGTTGCTGAATAGGGGCTTTTTTTATTCGTCTGAATCGTTTTGATGAAGGTTTTAATTCGTCTATCTTTTTAGTGCTTTCTTTTTAATTTCCTGAGCTTCCTCTACGAATCTGGCTGAAGGCTTCTATTTGAGTCCGGCAATGGATTTGTTAGCTGCAAACGGTTCTGGATTTTTCGTGAGGGACTGCTTTTCCGAGCATATAATGTATTTTATTTCATAGCTTCTTGGATTGGTGGATCGATTGGCTTTCTTTGCCTTCTGTCAACCTAATTCCTTTTTAATTATTATTTGGAATCTCTACTCTATGTCAAGTATCGTAATTTGAGCTGTGTTCTTTGTTTAGTTCGAAGCCTATTTCCACAATCTTAAAACAAAGATACGGCCTGCCTAAGTAGTTCTTACCTTCAGAGAAAGCTATTAGTTTTCTCTTTCTTTAACCGGCTTTTGCTTTGCTAAGAAGGAATTTCTTTGGCAAACGAGACTGAGTACCAGAAGGCGCCAGCTAGAGCTTCGGAGATGTTGGAGAAGGTGAAGGGATTCAATGGAGACCGTGTGATAGAGGAGTTTGAAGCATTAACAAAGGAAGCTGAGAGGGTTCAAAGAGACCCTTCAGAGGATTCTCGAAGAGAACGGTGCAGCAGAATACTTGCAGAATTTGGGGCTTGGAGGAAAAACTGACCCAGATAGCTTCAAGGCATGCGTTCCTTTGGTGACTCACAAGGATCTGGAGCCTTATATACAGAGAATTGCAGATGGAGATGCCTTACCAATCCTCACTGGGAGGCCAATAAAATCGATTTCTTTGAGGTTTGTGTTGCTATTTTTATTTTTATTATTATTTGCGCTTGTTATGCTTCGGATCCTGACTGGTTGGAAGCTTTTGTTTATCCCTTGCAGCTCTGGTACAACACAAGGGAAACCAAAACTTGTTCCTTTTAATGAGGAATTAGAGCAGTCCACAATGGACATATATCGGACTTCTTTTGCTTTCAGGAATAGGTTGGTTCTTCAATCTCTTAGGCCATCTCCAACTGAAAAACTTATTTTTCACTCTAAAATGCAGTAATTTGTTTCCAACCGAACTCTATTTTCTAACAAAAAAAAATATTTTATGTATATTCTTCTCATACTTTATTTTATATTTATTTTTAATCAGATATTTATATTTATCATTTTTTTAAATTAGACATACTTATAAATTTTTAATATATATATATATATATATATATATATATATATATATATATATATATATATATATATATATATATATATATATATATATATATATTGTTCGATACCTAATTTTCGGATTTAAAAAAATTAGGCCACCATTTTTTCGCTTGCAATAATACCTAATTTTTGGATTTAAAAAAAAATTAGTGTGTGTGAACTCCTGGAAACTAGCGGGATTTCTGGCGTTCGGTTGGATTGTTAGCGGACGACATATGTCTGTCTAGCGTTCGGTTGCGGATGGTCTTAGCACCTATTGGTCCCTCTATTTGCACTAATTGGATAACAGCAAAATTATCAATATCTTTGAACTAATCTCAGTGCAAATAGATGACTTTGAAGTCTACCCTTTTGCATCAACATATCCTTACTCATAAATTGATGGCGTGATGTCGCCATGTTACTTTCTAATCACTTTAATTTGTTAGTGGTATTGTTCAATCCTGCTGTCACATCCCTTAGTGCTCATTCCTAAATTTGATTGCATTAACTCTTTGGTGCTCCTGGCTATTTCTTAGTGGGCTTATCAACCAAATTTAACTTTATATTTGTGGAGAGCTATCATCTCTCTGATTGCTCTTGGTGATGTTTTGCATAAGGCTTCGTTTGGGATGACTTTTTTACTGCTTCTTAAATCAGTTTTTTAATACAAAAATTAAAAAATTTGTGCTAAAAAGCTACTTTAAGAAACAATAAAAAAGCCGTTCCAAACGAAATCTAAGACATCAACTAATGTGATATTCTTGCTTTGTTGCTCTCCAAATGTGTCCAATTTACTATTCAACTTTTAAAGTTTCCTGTCATCTTTTTTTATGAAAATCATAGAGGCTACTGTTTGTTCTAACTGTTTTACTTCAAATATGAATTTCCCATTTGAACTCTGTAGAGCACATCCTATAGGGAATGGAAAAGCCTTACAATTCATTTACAGCAGCAAGCAGCTCAGAACAAAAGGTGGCCTTTTAGCTACCACTGCCACTACAAATGTGTACCTAAGCCAGTCATACAGAAACACCATGAAAGACATTCAATCTCAGTGCTGCAGTCCTGAAGAAGTTATTTTCAGCCTTGATTACAATCAATCATTGTACTGCCACCTTTTATGTGGTTTGATATGCTCTGAAGAAGTTCAGTTTGTGTTCTCCACATTTGCCCACAGCATTGTTCATGCATTTCGAACATTCGAACAAGTATGGGAAGACCTTTGCTGTGATATAAGAGAGGGAGTTCTGTCCAGTAGAATCACAATTCCTTCTATCCGTAGTGCTGTTTCTAGGCTTCTACGCCCAAATCCTCAACTGGCAGACACCATTTACAGTAAATGTGTAAGCTTGAGTAGCTGGTATGGCTTAATTCCGGAGCTTTGGCCAAATGCGAAATATGTCTATGGAATCATGACAGGATCAATGGAGCCTTACTTGAGTAAACTAAGGCACTATGCGGCGAACTTGCCTCTGATGAGTGCTGATTATGGGTCTTCAGAAGGTTGGATTGGTGCTAATATTGATCCAGAAGAACCGCCGGAATCCGCTACCTTTACCGTTCTTCCCAACATTGGGTATTTTGAATTTATACCTCTAAAGGAAAGAGGGCATGAGCAGAAGGTAGAGAATTGCGCTTCGATTATCGGGCATAGAGAGCCAGAGCCCATTGGACTGACTGAAGTTAATGTTGGTGAAGAGTATGAAGTAATTATCACTACTTTTGCAGGTACCAAGCTTTTTTTTTTTTGGTTTTCTGTCCCTTTTTATCTTGTTTATTCATTTCTCTTGATAGAAGACTGCAATAACGAACTGAGGACTTACCATGAAGTACATGTAACTAAAAGTCAAATGCTTGAGGACTTACCATTTAAAATTGTAATTGCATCTGATTCCCTTCAATCTTTGATCTGCCGTTAATGAATAGTTAAATTTTCTCATCTAACCAGCTCAATGATTTTCAACCAACCTTGTGCAAACTAGTTACTAGTATGAGGACAACTAAACCTGGTCAAACTAATTATATTTTTGCATGATCTTCCATCTGTTCATGGCATTCCAATATAATTTAGCAGTAGATTGACTTCTGAGTACCTACTGGGTTATAAAGATTGTTTACTTGACTTAGTGGTTTAGTGGCCACTAAACTTAATTAAATTATAGCTTTGCACCTACCTCATAAAGATAGTGGATTAATTAGGGGTCAGTGATCTTCCAGTTTCCACTAGGTAAAAAGCATGTGGCCTACTTGCAACAACAACAACAACAACATCAAACCTTTATCCCACAATGTGGGGTCGGCTAGATGAATCTTTTTTCTCCATTGTTAACTATTAAAAGTCAAATTCTCGTTTAAATCTAATAAAGAAAGTTCAATTCTAATATTTTCTAACCAAGTCTTTTTTTAGGTCTGTCTCAATCTTTCTTAACATAAGTCAAATATAATACCTTTACTTTCCTAACCGGGTCATCGGAAGGCCGCCGTTTTATGTGACCAAATCATCTAATGCAACTCTCTCTAATCTTATCTTCTATTGGAGCTACTCCAACCTTTTCACGTATGTGCTCATTTCATATCCTATCTCTAAGGGTAAAGCCACTCATCCACCGAAGTATCCTCATCTCTGCCACACTTAACTAAGTATTATGCTTCTCTTTTAATGGCCAACATTCGGCACCATAAAGCATTGCTGGCCTCACGACTATCTTATAGAATTTTCACTTAAATTTGAGGGGTAATTTTCTATCACACAACAAAATGAGCATATTTGCTGCATGTTAAGCAGTTCCTTTGTGTACTCACTCCCTGTTTCTTCTAGCTTCAACAATTTTATTGTTTCCTTGAGATCTGGAATCATGAATGATCTATCTGCTATATTACCAATGAAATAAATGTCTTCTGCTTTACAAATCTTGCAGGTTTATACCGTTACAGACTGGGTGATGTTGTGAAGATAGCTGGCTTTCACAACTCAACACCAAAACTCCAGTTTGTTCACAGAAGAAACCTCATTCTAACTGTCAACATTGACAAGAACACTGAGAAAGACCTTCAGTTGGCAGTTGAAGAGGCGAGCAAGCTCTTGGCAGTAGAGAAGGTTGAGGTCCTGGACTTTACTAGCCATGTCGATATGTCAACTGATCCTGGTCACTATGTCATCTTCTGGGAGCTCAGCAGCAATGCTAGGGAGGAGGTTCTCAGTAACTGCTGTGATTGCTTGGACCGTGCCTTCATTGATGCAGGCTATGTTGGTTCGAGGAAGGTTCGAGCAATCGGCCCTCTCGAGCTTCGCATTGTGAACAGCGGAACCTTCCATAAGATTCTAGAACATTATGTCTCTCTTGGTGCAGCATTGAACCAATTCAAAACACCAAGATGCGTTGGCCTGTCGAACTGCAGCGTGCTTCAGATTCTTAATAGTAGTGTGCTTAAGAGCATCTTCAGCAATGCATATTGTTGAGAGCATAAATAGAATAAGCAACTGTTTCAGCTTTATTATGGTGGTGGTATAGCCTGTCTTAGACTTCGTTTGGGACGGCTTTCTTTCTGCTTCTTAAAGCACCTTTTTAATACAAAAATTAAAATTTGTGTACTAAAATGCTGCTTTAAGAAGCAACAAAAAAACCGTCCCAAATGAAGCCTTAGCTTTGCTGATCTTTTGCTTTCTAATGTTATGCAAGAGTTGTAATTTCTGTAATCTTCCCTGTGTAAGTGATCTATCAAAGGAATGCAAGCAGAGAAGTTTGGAATCCAGCACAATAGAGTTGTAATTTTCTGGTATGAGCTTTCTTTGTAACTGGATTTGATTAACATCTCCATTTAAGGGGTTTTCCTTTGACTGAAATTTAAGCTCTCTTCCTTTCTAATGTTTGGACTTGATCTATTTCTCTAGTAAAATATTTATATCTTTGTATGATTAACATTGGATTCAATATCTTCTTAGGTGTGGTGAGCATGGATATGCCAAATATAATCTACGAAATCATGAAGTTTTCTAGAGACATAGAAAGGTCATTGCACAATAACTGACCTAATGACTACATGGCCTATTGCATAACATGAATGACTTTCTTAGGAGGATGATCCTAACTAACTTCGAGAACTTTTCTCAAATTGCTACTCTTGTCTGTTTCCTTCGAGAAAGCAAGTAAATCATCTCTATAAGGTGTTGATGTCACCTCAGTTCTTGTTTGATTGGGGCTATTTGGTTTGCTGCATTAGGAGCATAATGTATTTCAAATACAAGGATTGTGAAAATATTGATACTTGATTTGAAGCCAAAAAAATACTTAGTAAATTTTGAAGTAAAGGGAATTCACTTTGTATTTCAAATCCAATGTATTTGGATTTTTTTTTTTTTCAGATTTGAACGATTTTCAAGTACATTGGAAACTCACCACTATTGCCACCATTGCTTGCCTCCTCTGCCGCCTCCAACCAACCTACCACCACTGACCACTGGTCACTCCGCCACTCTCATGTCTAGAATCTAATGTAGAAGAATTGTTTATTTTATTTTTTCAATCATCTATCAAAGTTTTTATAAATTATCAATATAAATTAATATTTAGCGAATGCAATTTAAATATCATATACATTGAAACATTTCAATATATTTATTCTCCCAAAACACATTTATAATAGCCACGAGATCACTAACAATCAATGATTTCTTAATAGCTCCTCACTACAAAAGAATATAAACAAATATAGAACAAAATCAAAAGGAGAACCTAATGATCTTAAATAGTCTCACTACACATGGTTATGATCTCTTCTCTGATTTAAAATAAATAAAATCACATAATGAGCTTAAAAGTTTAACAAAATCTATAACTCGCTAATGCTTTCAATACAAGATGTAATAAATCAATAGAATCAATAACATTCAATATCATCAATGCTCAATCATCACTGATACGATTCAATCTGATCAAACAAAAAGTAAAAATTATCACGCTTAAATTCACAAATCAACAACAGAGGCAAAAAATGTAAATACATCTAAAATCAAATTAATGATTATTAAGTCCGGTTTGTAGCGTGAACATGCAAGTGTCAATGTCATCAATCTTGTCTATATTATTAATTATCTATGATATAAATCAATACATGTAATCATCATTCATATGCTATCATATCTATCAATGCCATCTATCAATGGTATCAATGCATGTAAGCATCAGTATATGATGTAGTATATGATTCAATAAGATAGGATATTCAACTTTAATGTGATAATTTTATTCTTTCATATGTATTCATTGCATCATTATATCGTCTATATTATAATTATCTTTATCTTTATTAGTATATGTAGAATATGATAAAGTTCCAAGAGAAGTGATATGGAGAGTTCTTGAATAGAAAGGAGTTAATAACGCTTATATTCAAATCATTAAAGATATGTATGGATGAGCTATTACTTGTGTTCAAACATAAGGTGGTTTTACCAAGTATTTTCTTATTTCGGTCGGATTACATCAAAGATCAACCTTAAGGCCATATCTTTTTGCTTTAGTCATGGATGTTCTCACTAGACATTTGCAAGAGGATGTACCTTGATGTATGCTTTTTGCTGATGATATTCATCTTGTCGATAAGACTAGAGAGGGAGTTGAAGGTAAACTTCAATTATGGAGGTCAATTTTAGAGTCTAAAGGTTTTCACTTGAGTAGATCTAATACTGAATATATGGAGTGTAATTTTAGTATCAATAGACCTAGTGAGGGGATTGTGGCTTTGGGTGATTAAGCCATTAATGAGAGTACACATTTTAGATATCTTGGATCTATTGTTCAGAGTGATGGTGAAATAGATGGGAATATTATCAACATAATTCAAGTTGGATGGTTGAAGTGGAGGAATGCTTCGGGCTTGTTGTGTGATAGAAAGTCAGCCCTCAAACTTAAGGGAAAATTCTATAACAATGTGGTGAGACCTGCAATGCTTTATGGTGCCGAATGTTGGCCATTAAAAGAGAAGCATAATATTAAGTTAAGTGTTGCAGAGATGAGGATGCTTAGGTGGATGAGTGGCTTTACCCTTAGAGATAGGATACACAATGAGCATATACGTGAAAAGGTTGGAGTAGCTCCAGTAGAAGATAAGATTAGAGAGAGTCGCCTTAGATGGTTTGGCCACATTAAACGAAGAGCTTCCGATGATTATGTTAGGAAAGTTGAGGTATTATGTTTGACTTATATTAAGAAATGTAGAGGTAGACCTAAAAAACCTTGGTTAGAAAATATTAGAAATGATATTTCTTTATTAGATTTAAGTGAGAATTTGAATTTTAACATGACACAAAGGCGAAAAAGGATTCATGTAGCCGACCCCACGTAGTAGGACAAAGGCTTGTTGTTGTTGTTATTTATATGTAGATTATAATAAATCATTAAGAGTCTTCACAATCTATTCATCGGCGTAATTAGTCATTAGTTACATGCAAAAATTGGGATAACACCACAAACTATCTTTAAAAGAAAGCCTATCGTCCCACTTTCCTATGTAGGGAATTATATTTTAACAACCAATCGGTGCTAATTATAGTGTAAACAGCTAACCTTCCTGCTTAGATGTAAATATTATATTTATTTCATATCCGTTGTATAAATCTTTTTTTTAATATATGAAATGCAATATGACATACTTAAATCTATAAAATACATAAAAATTTATATATTAGTCTATAGCTTTAGCTTCAAAAAACATAAATTCTATTTTACTTGATAAAATTCAATAATATTATAGTCAAAATTACCAAAAAATATGTATATCATATATGAAAAGTTACATTATAAAAGTGTAATAAATCAAGAGAAAAAAAATATTTTTATCTATTTAGGAGAGATTAAATTCATCAAATTCAAAATTATTGAAAACTAAAATGAGATTTAGGTTACTATGATCATAAGATTTTTCGTAATTGAAGCAACATATGAAAATGAACAAAATCGACGTTCTATCTCTTCCTTCTATCCTCTTTCTCTCCCTTTCCCTCTCTTCTTCCACGAAAAGGCATGAGAGAATTAAGGAGGCGGCGGCGTTGGGTTGTTTAGTGCTTAGGATTTAGAATAAAAAATATATAAAAATATCGTTAGTGGTCTACGTCGTATGCTCTAACTTAGCATCACAATGTCGCATGTTGACTCCATAATTATTGTAGAATAGAGATTGTAATGCCACAGTGGCTATTTCTAGCATCGTTGTTCCCTCAAGCTTAGTGCTGAAATGCTTCGAAGCACAACACCAAAGTGCTCTAGTTCAAACATAAACTCAAAATTTTATTTTAAAACACTTTTTTCATATTTTGGGTCGCTACAACCACCACTATTTGTCACTAGTCACCTCACTAAAGCCGGCAGCCATGGGCCACCCCCGTCATCACAGGCCACAGTCGACCACCCCTTGCCACTGTTTGCTTCCCCCGCCACTGCTAGCCACCCCACTAGAGCTAGCTGCTGCTGGCCATTCCCACTTCTCCCAGCATTGCTGGCCACCCTATAGCTGTCAGACACCCTCCCCATTATTGGCTGCCACTCGTTATATGCCCCTACTGCCACCAGCCACCTATATTGCTGCCGGTTGCCACTACATTCAATTTACTTCAGGACAAAAAAAAAGTAAAAACTTGTATTTACTTCACACTAAACCAAATAACTCTAATGTATTTCAAATACATTGCAATCCTATTACATTACATTCCTTTGGCAATGCATTCTTGTTTTAGGCAACCAAATAGCCCTTTATTCTCTTCCTAATAATGAGCCTTACCTCCTGTAGTAGGAGAGTATGATAGAGACTCCTCCAACTTGTACCCCAACAAAGCATTAAGCTTAGCATACAAGCACTTTTCAGTACAAATCACAAAAACGTAGTTGTCACATAAATTCATGATGTTAGTTTTGGATTCCCATAAGGGAAAAAGTTGGACATGACCATTCATGTTGCTCATTTCAAGTAGAACCCCTCTCTCTTTATCATCACAAGTAAGGTAAAGTGCTCCTTTTCACCATTTTTAAGGAGGTGCCAATATAGTGGCTCTCTTATATTCATTTTGGGAGCATTATGTCCTTTTATGACTTCAATAGATAATTCATCAAACAATTCATTTGAGGAGAATTCTTCCTTATTCTATTCTTTTTTATGTTTAATCTCAAGAGTTTTATGGATTATTTTTGTTAAATCATGAAGAATTAACTTTATTTTAGTATTAATAATGTAATTATGACATGTTTTCAATTAAATAAGTTTAATTTATTGAATTTTAATGTGTGGTTGTTTGATTTACTTTATGCTTCATTGATTGTTTAAATGACCATGAATCTACTTCAAATCTTTTATCATTATGGTGAAATCAAATAAAAATATTAGAACAAGTATGCTTTGATGAAACCACAAATCCATGTTAACACTTCAAAACATTAAGTTTAGTTCATAGAAGTAGATATTAAAAATATTTATCAAATTAATGAATAAAAATAATAATAATCTAAATCGACAATTAATTTTGAGAAGTAATTTCTTCATCCTCATGAGGATAATTTTCTACGTATGATCGTGGTTGGAACCCCATTGGGGTCGAGGGGAAATTGCCCCCCCACAAAAAATTTAAAATAAAATTATTTTTATGATTTTTAAGGTAATTTATCTCTATTAGTTCATTTTTTAGTCTTTATTACAAGGGTTTTTAGGCAATTGCCCCCCCCCCCCCCCCCCCCCCCCCCCCCCCCCCCCCCCCCCCCCCCCTCAAAATTTTGAAATACTATGGTCTTTAGGTAATTATCCCCAAAAAATATTAAAGATAATTCATCATTGAATTTCAAAAATATCCTTCAAACCAAAATTTGTTCTAGGGGCGCTGCCCCCAAAACCCCCGCAGGGGCGCTACCCCTTGACCCCTCGACTTGACCGGGCAGGTCGAACCCCGTCAGGGGGCGCTGCCCCCTTGGACCCCCGACAGATATGCCTTATAAGTTTGCCCCACCTGAAAATTAGTGCTATTTCCGTTCCTGCGTATGATATATTATTTGTTTGGCATATGCACTTGCATATAAAGCTAAATGACTAACACTTACCCTGCAAACTGAATGCATGAAATTCAACATTTTGCGATGGAATAATCTGCCAAAAAATAAGAGAAATCCGTCACAAATCCTAGTTTGCAGCAAATTTAAGACATAATTGAATCTGTCGTTAAAACCCGCATAAAAAAAAAATTGTAACGGAATAGATCCAGTGCAAATATTTTGTGAAAAATTTGAGGCGGATGTGCGACGGACAATCCACCGCAATTTGCACTGGAATGTCTGTCGTATGTTGTATCGAAAAATCCATCACAAATCTGTCGCTATATGTGATGTATATTTCCGTCGCAAACAACGATACTAGATCGTCATATCAAGGGTTGTGATGAAAATTCCATCGCAAATCAGCTGGAAACGTATTGCATAAATTAAGAAAAAAAAACTTTTGCAAACAATTTTTGAGCTTTCTAATAGCAACAATTACAAGTAGTTTACAAGCAATAATTAAAAGCAGTTATAAGATGCAACGATAATCAAATAGTAACAAACATTCAAATAGCTCATATAAATAACAATATTTAATAAAATATTACAATTGCCATAACATTGTTAAAGTTTCAATTGTTCTTATACATCAAAAGAAGTAAACTAAATCAAAAATATTTTTAGACACTCTAGGCGGAATCTGTGTCCTTGTTATCATGCTTGGCTGATGTCGGTACAAGTTGATTTTCCGCCAATCTACTCCCTCAATCTCCTAATCTCATCAAGTATCTGAATATTCATGTATGCATGTATGTTCCGGACATATTCTAACTCCCCGGTAAGGTTAGCCACTTGTTGACTATATAAACTCTCATGGGCGCCTACGAAATAGTCAATAGCATAAGAGGACTGTCTCTCGTACGCATAGGCTTACACATAGGCTTGCGAGCCTACCGGAAAGTCATCAATTTGCATCAGAATTGCGACGGATCGATTTGTTATGGTTTTGAGGAAGAATTGCGGCGGATAATCCCCCATACATTTGCTGCGGATTGTCCGTCGTAAATCGTTCATAAATCTGTACGTCACATAAATTATGACGAACTATTCTGATGCAAAGCAGTCCCAATTTCAGAAAAAAAAAAAAATTTTGTCGCAGCATCCACCACAAATTGATGACTTTCATATAGTGACAATTTAAATTTATTTATATATTATTTTGAATAAAACACATATAGGTTTAAGAGCTAACTATATTATATGGTGATCAACACTGAGCACTTTTATCACCTTTAAAAATATTATTAACTTTAGTTTATCATGTGATAACATTAGCCATATTTTTCTTATCATGCTTACCTCTATAAATAATTAATTTGCAAATACCTTTTTCCTTAGCACACCAATTTTGTTCTTATCATATTGGGTGTTTCATCAAATTCAGTAGGATTTATTCTCTTATATAAATTAAGCATAATATTAGATCAATAGTTCATGCATGTAATGTAAGTAAATACATTGGAACAAGGTTGTACATACCTTAATCACTCCGAATGTATGTTTTAAAAAGTAATAAAAAGACGTCCTAAGCGAAGTCTAAGGCTTCGTTTGGGGCGGCTTTCTTGTTGCTTCTTAAAACAGCTTTCTTAAAGCAGCTTTCTAGTTCAATAATTAAAATTTTTATACTAGAAAGTGCTTTAAGAAGCAACAAGAAAGCCGTCCTCGAACGAAGCCTACGATTTTATTTGGGACAACTTTCTTACTGTTTTTTAAAGTAGCTTACTAGTACAAAAAATTTTAGTTAAAAAAAATTGTACTAAAAAGCTGCTTCACAAGCAGTAAGCAAGCTGTCCCAAACGAAACATAAAACTTTATTAATGACCTTTATGACTTGTTTTTTCCTCCGTCATCCTTTTAGGTTATTTGAATCCATTTTGTATTTAAATAAATAAAATTAAAAATGAATATGTCCTAAACACATAAGCAATTGATAATAATATTTTCATAATTATATGCCATAACATTTTCAAAAATTGAATTTTAGACGCATTGCTAGATATGATATATGGACATATGGAAATCTTGAATCCTTAAACCAAATACACTTCTTTAATTTGATCCATAGTCATCGACGTGTAGGTTGCTTTAGCTTTGAACTTTCTTTTTTTTTTTTTCCATCAAGCTTTGTCAAGTCAACCGCAATATTTTGCATGTCAATTGCAAGTAAAGGTTTGCTTTGATATTATTTTTTCTCTAATTATTTTATTTGCTTATCCTTCTAATGCTTCAAAGACTTTACACATCTATGAGTTCCATTGGTCATATGAGATGGCATAACGAAAAAATTTCAAACCATGTGTTATCACTCATCCATTAGATGCTGATGCATAGAAAGCATGTCGGCTAAACAATTTCATAATTTGTTGCTGAACCATATAACATGTAATACCCACTATAATATTGTACAATTACACATGTTATAACCCGATCTATTAAAAGTGATGTTATAAAATTTCTTCATCTCTACCTCTTCCATGTGTCTGTAAGAATTTTGTATGCATGTGAATGCATGAAATATGTTGTAAAGTGGATCCTAGTGTTATGTATGTATGAGAACCAAAACATGGATTTTTCCTTTGGGAGCAATGTGGCATCGAGTTGGCTTTCTACTATGGTATATGAAATATTTATATATTTACTTTAAGTAAAGAGTCTATTCAATTTTTATTATCTACTAGCATGACTCTGGTCAGTACAATATCATGCTAATAACTGCTTATAATTTAGTACATGCATAATGTGTTAATTAATAAAATTTTATATGCTAAGCTGTATTGACTCACATTTATTCTGGGTTCTATTTCATGTCAGGGCAAAGGTAAGGAACTAGTTGAGTATCAAAAGTTGTAGGTTTTAATCTTCTGAGTTGTTTAGGTTTTTCTATTTTTTTGATTTTGTACATTCATGGTTATGTACTATAATTTTATCATAGTCATGTACTGTACTGTAAAGAATTTTGTTGTATATACATTTTGAAGATGAATGAAAAAGAAAAGAAAATTGTGGATGAGTATATTTCCATTTTTTAGAAGTAAATTAGTAGCATGCATGTTGACTTTCCGATGGTTTTGCGTTGTGGTTTGGCCGGCGGTCATAGCAGGTGCTGACCCAGAATATCCACTGGAGATTTCTGGCGGTTTAGCCGCCAGAAATTACCGGCAGTCTAACTATCAAAAATGACCATCGCGTATACTGCATGAGAATCACCGGAAATTTCCTGTAGTGTCATATCTCTAATAAAATCTTAATATTTTTAACAGACAAAATTTAAACTACATTAATAAATAATATATAAACAATCGCTATTTTCCCCTTCTTCCCAATATATGTTATTTATAAAGAGAATACAAGCAAAATAGTTTGAAATCCATCACAATATTATGTTTCTCATGCTCTCCTAAAAGACAATAATTTTGCAGATTTTTTTTAGTGCAATCAAATACAGTGATGTAATGAAGAGGACATAAGACTCATCTCTTATAACTAAAGGGTATAAAAAGACAAACAAAGCCTGCATGTTTTTTGTATTTTCTCTAATTTATGTAAGCAGCTGCAATTGATAAAATCTGCATCACTTTTATTATTCCGACTTTTCCTCCACGTTTTACTTTCTTTCTTCCAAACACATCATTCTCTATCTTCAAAGCTATCCTAAAATCTAGACCAATAACAAATGGAAATTTGTGAGCATTATGCTTATTAATATCACTGGCTCATATTTCAGCTGAAAAGATTTTCGTTGAGTGTTAGTCTTTGTGAAATCTGATTGTGTCAATCAATCAGATTTTACTATTATTATAGATCTTAACTGTAATATCAAAAATCTGCTCCAGGATCGTCCAGGACGATCTGGATCGTCCTGGGACGATCAGTTGTAATTTTGCTCCAGAATGTGCCCAGTTTTGCTCCAGGTGATTTTCTGTACATATCGTCCAGGCCGATTTGGACATCGTCCAGGACGATTAGCACTGTAGAAAATATCGGCCTGCGAATAGTTCTGGGAACCGTCCAGGACGATTCAAAATGGTCTGATCGTCCTGGGACGATTTGGCGATCGGCCGGGCCGATCTGTGTATTATAAAGCTGATTTCAGTCGTTTTGAAGAGAGAGAAAAATCAAAAATAAAAATTAAAATATCTGATGAGAGAGAAAGTCGAGAGAAATTTGGGAAAAGTTGATTTTCGGGCGACGCGGAGCCGTTTTCGTCCGAAGAGACTGTTCAGGAATTTGCTGTACGCAAGGTAAGGCACATTCCGCCTTTCTCAATTTTCAGAAACGTCGAGTTTGGCGGTATTTTCTGTCCGGATTTCGTTTCCGTTACTGTTTTTCGTCCGTATCTTTTGATTGGTTCAGTTTTTACCGCGTAACTTTCTGTATATTGTTGACGTGCCGAGTGTGCACATTTTGGTTATTTTACGAAGATTTTTGTCCGGGTATTTTTGATTCGGCGGAGTTTTTCGTAGACTACATTTTTCTGTGAAATTGTAAATTGTCTGTGCAGTAGAATGAATGTTCTGGAATGTGATTATCTATATTCTGTGCGAATTTGGTGAAATTTTATTTGCAGGAAATTTTGTGTAAATTCCGTCTACTGCCGTTGTGCTGCCCGATTTTTGTCTGATTTCTGATTTGCCAGGAATTCTTCTGAATTGAAATGCTATATGTATATGCTATAAAAAGGGAGTTATAAGGGGCCTGGATCCTATGAGATTCAGTTAGTGTCTGGGGAAATCTTAGTTGAGCTCAAGTTGGAGAAATTTCTGTTCTGTCCCGGATCCGAGGAATTCTGTTGTTCTGGTGCCGTGAGCACACTTAGTTATTAATTACTCAGAGAATTTCTGATGTCGTGAGCACATGGGAGACATAAGGGTCAGAATCCGTAGTGATTCTGTTTAGTTTAGTTTAGCTATTAAATATATATCTGTTCTGCTGATATCTGATTACCGTATCTGTTCTGTTGATATCTGATTTCCGTATCTGTTTTGTAAGCAAATTAAATTCTGATACGATATGATCTGCAATTCTGATTTCTGCTTCTGTTGATGTGATATGTCTGATTCTGTTCTGTTTCTGATTTATTACGAATTCTGTTTCCGTACAATTCTTTTCTGATATGATCTGAATTTCTGATTTCTGTACGATTCTGACTCTGTTGATTTAATCCGTTCTGATTCTGATGTGTACAATTTCTGATTCTGATGTGATCTGTCCGTATCTGTTCTGATTTGTTCTGTTTCGTTCTGATATGTCCGATTTGATATATGTACGATTCTGTTCCAATTTCTGATCTGATTTCTGTCTGATGAGTTTGGTTTTGGATTCTGAGAATTTTGATTGGAGGTTTGTTGCTTTGCTGAGCTGTTGAGCTCACTCTTGTTTTCTGGTGGTTTTCAGGTTCTGGGAAAGGGAAGGAAGTCCAGGAATAGATTCAGAGTCTGATCAGTATAGGTATTGGTTTGTACCTTTTGATTTTTGTACAGTCATGGCTTTTCTGTTGTCTTTCTTTCTGTTCAAAAGCCATGTACTGTATTTGTAGATGATTGTTTTGAGGAAAAGAAAGAAAAATATAGATGTTTTGTTCCGCTGCATTTGGTGACTTATAGTAGCTCTGTTGTTCTGTGTTTGTGTGTTGTTTTGAGTTAAATATTTGGAAGATTCAGTTCAGTAACCAAATTCCAAAGCCAGATCCTGGATAAAAGGTTTTGTCGCGGCCCAGTGCGAGCGGGATCCGTCCCGGATCGGGTCGGGTCGTGACATTAACTCAGTTTATTGTGCTCAGTGGAGGTTGTAGAAATTATTTTTTTTCTTGTACAACGCCCCGGTGTTGTGTACCCGAGCGCTCTGGTGTTGTGTATCTGAGCGCCCTGGCACTATAAGTTCACTTGGAGAAAAGATAGAGAGCATAGCTCTACAGCGTTCAAAATCTGGTGTTGCGGCGCTGTCAGGTAGACTGGAGACAGAGCATTGGGTGCTACGGCGCTCTAAAGTGGCATGGCAGAGCTGCGAGGCCGGCAGGACAGTTTTTTTTTAAGGATGGCATCCCTTGGTTGTATGTATTGTATATGTTTATTTGTTCTTGTATAAGAATGATGTAAGAAAGAAGAGAAACAATTAGAGAGTGAGAAAGAAGAAAGATTTGAACTAATTCTTCCATATTTTCATGGTTAAATTCTTGGTGTAGTGTGGCTCAGTGTTTTTTTCCAGATTTCGAATTTGTAATCAGACTCTTTTGATATCGCTACAAATGCCATTTTCTACTATTTTCTGGATGATAATAATGATTTCTATCATATCTATGAGAATCAATTAGGCCGTGTTAGATATTTTGCTCCTTTCCTTAACAACTGAGGTTTCTGTTGCTATATTGTCATGAAATTGTAGCTATTTCTTAATGATGCTTCGGCTTTCTTTAACCTTAATGTGGGCTACTTCCTCCATTATACTATTCTTTTCTAGTCCTTTGCCCTGCTGCCCCGGCCTAAACGGATTTCATAAAATTCAATTCTGCTGAATATTTGAGCCTCAATCAAAGAACATTTTTTATTTTCTTATATCTTGCTGCGTAAAATTGTCTTTATTGTAATGTAATAATTGCAATTAATTATGTGTTATTTGTGATTTTTTGTTTTTTAATAATTGTTTAACAAATAAACATTATAGTTATGTAATTATGATTACTTGCTATTTAATTGATTGAAAAAGAAATATAATATAAAAGAAATATAGTGTAAAAGAAATAAAGGGGATGTTTAGTTGGAATATTAGGGTTTAGGGTGTAGAGTAAATGCATGGGTTTTGAAAAGTTCGGTATTTGATATTTGAGTGGATGAAAAAGAAATTCGAAGTGAAGTAAACTCAATACAGGAAAATGTTCTTACCCAATTTTGAGGGAGAATAATTACACCACTCCAAAACTTGTTTGACTATCGCCCACGATCACCGTCTCCATTGCAAACCCTCTGTCAGCCTCCATCTGCACTATTTGCCACCACCGTAAACCGTGGCCACAGTTGTCCACAGCAGCCACCGTCATCGACGTCCACCGTCATCGACGTCCACCGTCGTCGCAACCCATCACCGCCTCCGCCGCCATCAACCACCGTCGTCGCCGCCCATCATCGGCCACCCACCAATGTTGCCCACCACTATCGCCATCCACCATTGCTACCGTCCACCACCGTCGTTGCCTCCCACCACCGCCATCCATCCCTTCCATCCACCAAGCCCTCCGCCCATAACCGCTGCCCACCACCTCCATCCACCAGTGTAATTGCTGTCGTCGCCCATCGCTGATAACCATCGTTGCCGCCTTCCACCGCCTCCTCTGACACTCATTGATGGCCACCATTCGCCACCACCCACCATTATCAACTGCCGCCGCTCGACGACAAATACCCCCGCCGCTGCTGCTAACTACTGCTGGTTGTCGACCTCGTCACCACCTGGTGCTGCTTCCCTCCAGCGCCGGCCGATGGCCACCTTAGACACAACAATTTTAAAATTTACATTGCATTCACTTTACTTTAAAACAAACTAAAAAAAAGTAAAGTGAGACACTCCCTTTACACCCATTCAAACACAACTTCAAAGTATTCATTTTTATATTGCATTCCTTTTTCAGACAACCAAATAAAATTGGCTGGATGCGATCCTCAATTTTTCGGAAAAAAAAAAAAAAAGCAATAGGAACTTCTAGGAGAATGCTAGAATGGGAAAATTACGATAATATCAAATTATAGTCAATAAAAAATACACATAAATCAAATATTAACTAAAAATAAATGGATAAAACGCTTATATTTGAAAAAAAAAAAAAAGTTAAGTTTGCAGTACACTATAATGATAATTACAACTAAAAGGAAAAAAAAAAAATTGAAGCTACAAGAGCAGCATCAAAAAGAAGCATAGCTCATGACAGAACAAAGCTTACAAGTAAGAAATAGAAAACATGTTAGTCATGAGCCAAAAAAAGAAAGAACAACAAAAAAATGACCTGGACCCAAAAAACAGAGCCATCAACATAGAGAGACATCCTCTGATTGCCTATAAGACTATCCAAGATAATGGGGCAATGATGGGAGGCCATCATTGTCCAGGAAGAAAATCTCCCATCAGACCCAAAGCCAAAAAGTAGTTCCCTGAATAAAATTCGATCCAGCTTCACAAGTGCTCAAATTAGCCAAGAATACAAAGAGGCAGCAGAACCCTGAGAAAAGCTCCAGTGCTATGAAAATAGAATAGATCACCCACCACGGGTTGTCTGGGTGGTGAAGAGCTGGCTGGCCATAGGCCAGGTACCGAGTTCGAATCCCATGGCAATTCGTGCAAAGCCTTAAGTGTTGGCCCGGATGAGTATGGGGTGGGTTGTCCGCTAGGTCGACCGGGGAGATTAGTGGTCGAAGGCTGATACTCCCTATCCCAAAAAAAAAAAAAAAGAATAGATCATGCAATCCATCACGCAATAGGTACGAGGCATAACCCAATCAGACCTTAATTGAGTCCCAAGATTTCCACTTAGACTCCTTAAGATGAATAGCTTCCTTGATTTTAAGGAAAATAGTATTGATACTGGTAAGCGCTACGGTGCTAGGCCATAGATCCTGGAGTGTGACAACTATATTCACAAGAGGAGTCAAATCTGCTACTATTTCTCTCGTGCCAAATGTGATACAAAGAACAAGTTATATCCAAAAGATATAAATTCTTAATAAAGGGGGCATTGTCCATTTGAGAAATGAAATCAAAGAGTTGAGTAATATTCAGCCTGAGTAGAAAGCTATTCTTCCAACATAACAGATCAGTTAAGATAGAGTAAGAATAATCACATTCAAAAAATATAAGTGAGCGGAAGATTCAAGCAACAAATGACACCGGAGAGCTACCTAAATATTTCTCTTAAGCAACACATCAGCTGCTTTGAGGCCTCCAAGAAGACCTAACCAGGTGTAAGCAAAGAATCTTAAGTCATGCCTTAACAGAATTAGACCGGGTAACCTGTGAGCAATCCCTATAAAAATCATTTACAAAATTCTTGAAAGAGAAGTTAGTAGAGCCACCCCACAATAAATAGCAAGAGGAGTCAGAATTTTGCATAATGTTAGTACAGCTTCAGAAATAGCCAAAGGGTACCTAAAGGCAGTACCCAATCATTATGAGCAAAGATGTCTCTGAAATATAAGTTAGAAAGACCCAACATATTTGAGAGATTATTCTGTGCAGACGCCGAACGCAGTTTTATATCCGGATACCAATCAGAACGAGCCACATCAGCAATATCGAGCCTCGGTACAAAGGGATACCGAGCAACGGACTTAAATTTTTCGTTCAATATTATTAAATAAATTTAATTAATGGAAGAGATGGGAGGGGCTTACTTTCTCACTATTAAAGTAAATTTGGATGTCCTAATAACTAACCGCACACTCATTAGAAAAAAAAAAAAATCAATGGAGACCTGATAAAGCATTTTTGTACTAAAAAATTGTATTAAGAAGTAGTAAGAAAACTATCCCAAATGAATTCTAAGACAAACTGACATACACATCATATATGTAAGACTCGAACATATGACCTCTTAGGTTTTATTTAGGTCAGCTTTTTTATTGCTTTTTAAAGCAGCTTTTTAATAAATTTCTTTTTTATTTTTATACTAAAAAATTATTTTCAGAAGCAGTAAGAAAGTCATCCCAAACAAAATCTTAGTTGATAGTCAAAACTCTCAACCAACAGATCAAAAAAAAAATTGCATAGATATGATCAAGTGATTTAGGGCCTTTCAGTATAATTGTTAGAAAGCGCTTGAAAGCACAAATGTATTAGGAGACATTTGAGATTATTTTTATTTATTAATTTTATTTTAATATGGAATAAGATATGTTTGATATTTTAAAAATATTATTTTTAATTCTACTCCTTATGACAAGTATTAGTATTGTTAGTAAAAATCAGAAAGTAGTAGTTATGATTGTGGGCAATTGGGAAACATTTTTGTATTGATTTGATTTGATTTTTATTTTGACTTGAAATAAACATAAGTGATATTTATAGTACATATTGTTATTGCATCTTTTGAATATCAAATAAATTATTTTAAGCGGTGGTGGCGACAGTCCCCGGTGAGAGACAATATCATCATCATTAGTCTTCTGTGGCAATGATAGTAAATAGTAAGTATATTTATTTTAAAAAATACTCAAATTATTTGAAAATTATTATGAGTGGTTTTAAAATAATTTTATTATTTTTTAAAAAATAAAACACTTAAAATACATACAAAAAAAGCATGTTTTCATTATTAATATAGAGTTAAATGATTGGCTGCAATTAATTCATTATGTAAGAAAAGTGTAACATTGAAGATTCAAAATGGTCCTGAAGAGTGATTTTATATATAAAGATAGATAGAAATTACTAATGTTGAATAATCACAATTAGTTCATTACATAAGAAAATTATAACAATGAAGAGATTAAGAGAAGGTCTCGAAAGGGTTTTCATTATTAATATATATAAAGTTAAATTAGTTATAAGCGACCTAATTTGTGTAGCATTGATAATCAAGAGTTTATATTGATGATCAAACAAAAACATCAATATTGTTATGGGAGATTTACATACATACCACCTTATACTATTCTATTTATATATTTAACACTTAAAACTTTAATATTACATACATACCACCCATAGTAGGGGTATGCATGTAATATTAAAGTTTTGGGTGTTAGATATGTAAATATGATGTTATAAAGTGGTATGTATGTAATTTCATCTGAACATAATATACGAAAGACATCAAGAAGAACAAATAATTTGACCACCTACTGTTACCTGGTTTTTAATGTTCATCATCGATTATTGATTAATGCCCACCAACACTTCATATATGTCAATATATAACTAATATCAATCATCTAATTACTTCTCATACTATTTATTGAAAGATCAAATCGATGTATCATTGTTATACAACTACCAATATTCATATTTTAGATATCAGTTATCCCATCATATTAGGAGAATGATCAAGATGATCACTAACAATCACTAAACTTATAAATTTCCCCATATAATAATAAGAAATGTCTCAAATGCGTGTAACATATGAGATATTGAATGTCATTGCTTGATAGAGTTATATGGAGAATATGTTTTGTATATTAAAGTCGAAATTGAATGTCATTGCTTGATAGAAGAGTAACCAGATGAAATATTATTTGTTATTAAGAATTAAGGGTGTCAATATTTGACACGACTTGAAAAACCGACTCGAAAATTTTGGGTTAAGGTCAACCTGTTTTGCAAACGGGTAGGGTTCAGGTTCAAGTTCCCAGATTCAGAAAAACGAGTTAGATTCTGATTAACCCAAAACCCGAACTCAACTCGAGTTAACCAAAAAAAAAAAAAAAACGCATTAGCATGCCATCCCGTCTGTCGCGTGTAAAAAATATAAAGCTTATATAAAATTCAAAAGAGTTATGTAGTTTCCTACTTGTATTAAATTTCTAGCTTAAAATATGAAGTCGAGCTCAAGCTCATGAGCATAGCTTGAGTACACAAGCCATGCTCGAGCTAATGGCTTTTTTGAGCAAGTTGGGCTCGAGCCCTACTTGTGAGATTAGGTTAGACTGAAACATTATATGTGAGCCGAGCTCGAGTTATCTATAACTTGAATTTACTTAACTCATTTGTCCCTCTATCACTAAAAGCTTTTATAAAAAAAATGGTTCTTATATGTGCTAAAAAAGAGCTAAATTTCCTCATAAATTCATTGGAAATATTATTTTTAACGAATTTTGATGAATTACAGTGGAAAAAATACGATTATAATTGGTCATTTTTGTAGAGGTTTGAATTATGCCTATCATTGGCCTCGGATACCCGGCTTCTTAGTTGCTTGTTGTCCACTCTTATTGTGTGGATAATGTCGTCAATAGTCGACTATCACATGATCTTTGATGTTCCTTGTTGATTAGTTTTCTATGCCAACCAATAATTTCTTCAAACTTCAGTGAACCAATTATTTCAACTAAGCTTGTGTTAAAAAAAAATTAAAAAAAAAATAAAAACAAAGTTTGTGTTTATTAGGAATTTCATGTAAAAATATACGTCTCATTAGAGCTACTTCTAGCTTATATGCATTTGAGATTTTCGAAAAATAACAATAAACTTTCTTTCCATCATAAATATTTTAACATATATATAATAATAATAATAATAATAATAATAATAATAATAATAAATTATTATTATTAGTAGTATTATTATTATTCCCTAAAAAATTTGTGGCGGGAAAAATTGCGTTTAATGTCTTAGTTTTGTACTAAGATCCAACACACAAATAAACGAAAGATAGAGGTGTAGCATTCATAAGAGATATTAAAGTTTTTACATGAAACACTTGAAAAGGGGGGAAAATCAAGGGGCCTAGCCCAGTTTGAATGATTTCACTAGTATTGATGGTTGATTACAAATAATTTCCCTCCTCGAAAGAGTGTGTTGGCTTAATGTAGTAAATACATATTATATATAGCTTGTTACATAATAGTTGTTCTTAAAAGAGTGTTGACATATTTGTTTGGCCAGTAGGATTGTAGCCGACAAGCGAAGGCGAAGGCGGTAGGAGGAACCGTAGTCAATAGGTGACGATAGTCGGAAGAACTGTAATCTACGATGATGGTCAGAAGAATCATAGTCGAGCGACAACGGTCAGAGAGACTGTATTTGGTGAGCGACGAAGGTTGGAAGGACCGTAGTTAGGCAATAGTGGTTGGAAGGACATAGTTGGCGGGCAACAGTTGTTAGAAGGATCGTTGTTGAGTGATGGTGGTCAGAAGAATCGTAGTTGGCGGGCGACGGTAGTCATAAGAACAATAATCGAACAACGGTGGTCGGAGACTGTAATTGACATGAAACGATCGATGGTTGGAAGAACCATAATCGGCATATGACAGTGGTTGGAGGAGGGCTTGTTAGTGGCTACTAGGTGGAGAATCATCGACGATGGTCGTTTAGAAGTTCAATAGCGGCGGCTTGGTGGCGATCGATGGTGCCGGGGTGGAGCTTCAGGATTCTTCAAGCCCCATAGCTTTTCTCCTCTTCCTCCTCCCACCTTATGAAGAATGAGAGTTCTATTTATAATTTTTTTGGTGTGATATGACTAGTAAATAGTGAGAAGATCAAGGGCATTTTGAGAGTGTTCAAATGAACAACTGATATTAACTCCCTTGATCATGGATTATTTATTTAATATTTAGGTGTCTTAATGATGTTCGAATTTGACTATCTTAGGCTTGTTGTATTCGTCCAGTCGAGCCGCTCTATTTGATTATAACTATGTCACGTTTGGATATCATTTTGTCATATGTTTAATATTCTGAAGCTTCCAAATATGCTTTGGACCCTCAATTTGGACACATTTGGGTTTGGATTGGATTCATTTTAATGTCGTTGAGTTTGTCTCTTCGAGGCATTAAGTTTGACTAAAAATTTGCATAAATCAGAGTTCGGATGGTCACAAATTTAAATTTTAAAATTTTTTATTCATATTTTTATTAAGATTCGTGCCTGATCAAGATAATTTTTTTATGACATAATAACAATTATGATTAAAATTATTATGTTTAATTCTCCCACAGCATATATAGTTTTACTTTATTGTAACTTTAATATGCAGAAGAACCAAATTAAAATTTAGTGAATTATTTTCTTGTCATTGGCTATTTGTTACTTAATTCATACTGATTTTGTCATTTTGCTTAATAATTCACAAAAAATAATTATTTTTCAAGATGACTTAGCAGCTTTAAATTTCTAGTAAAAGGGAGATAAAGCTAAAAAATTTCTCTGACTAAAAATTGGATATATATTGCAAACAAATTGTTAAAAAAATGAGCAGATTATAACATAATGAATTTAGATCTCCATTCAATGAGTAGATTTTGTCCTATGTAGAAGCTTGCTCCAAATAATGAACTGAGTCCTGCAAGATTATTTTGCAATAATCAAAGCTTAAATAAATGAAATTAATTAGGTACTTTTAGAAGGGGCTATCTATTAAAATTCAATACATTTGTTGAACAAAATGAGGAAGGAATGGATGGGTGAGGTACAAAATTCAAGCATCATGTTTATGGCTCCATTTGCGAGAGCTACTGCTTTTTGTAAATGCGTTTATAAAACTATTGTGGGTAAAGCTGTTTTTTTGAAAGTTTTTTTTTTTTTTTTTTTTTATAAAAACAGCTTTCTAGCACAAAAGTATATTGAAAGAAATAAAAAAATTAATAGTAAAATAAAAATTATGACTGCGACATGAAAACTACAAGTTACTACACAAACAAGCAAGAAGGGTTAGCAATTAAAAAAAATGTTATACTAAAATAAATTTCAGATCAACTTAAGTATAACTAATATTTAATTTAAATTTAATTAATAATCTTCACGTTCAATGAGTCTTACCTACCTTTTGTTGAATTTGATAGTGTTGGGATTTGGTTCCAGACACTACCTTGGGAACAATTATTACGTCCGGTGACCAGACGTTGCTCTACGTTTGGTCACCACTGACTTACTCGGTATTTGCTCGGTATTTGCTTGGTATTGCTAGTATTGCTTGCAATAATGAGAAATACCGCTCTGTGAAGACCAATACCGAGTAATACCGAGCAATACCGAGTAATACCGAGTTTTTCTAGAAAAAACTCGGTATTTCTCTGTATTGCTCGGTATTACTCGGTATTGCTCGGTATTTATCTTCACATAATGGTATTTCTCGTTATTGCCGAGCAAAATCGACAAATACGTGGTTTTGTACTTGCTACGTTGCGCGATCTAAGTGCCGGCCGAACGTAGCTCTACGTCCGGTCACCGGACCAAATAAAAGATCCTACCTTGGTGACTATGTCGATCGGATTCTCATTTTTATATATGAATTTTTTTTGCCTCCACAATGCCTTGAGCCAGAATATCTGAGATAAAATATATCTAATATCAATGTCCTTTGTGATAAAATATAATCTCATATCAAAGTTCTTTGTCATTTTGAAATACCTTATTTTTCACCAACTAAATTATACTCTAATAGTCACAGCAGATAATTGATTTCATTTATTTGGTTGAAAGCTTTGAAAAATCATTGTAATAGCTCATATTTTAACCAAATCAAATAATATTTTTAGGAGTCATTTATAAGTCTGAATTATAATCCATCTTCATTATAGCATAGATAGATATTGTAGCGATCTAATAACACCAATTTTTTCATATTTTTTGGGCTCTAATAAAAATTCTTAAAAAAATAACACCTATTAGTACAAATGAGGATTTTACGACCATTATATATTCGTTTTAAAAATCGATTTCAACAAGATTTTATAAATAAAATGGGTTACTTTATAGATATTTTTCTATAATTTTTTAAGCCCCAAATGATTTACATAAAATTTATATTAAAAATTGATTTAATTATATAATTATATAGTATTATTTTAATATAAATATCATAAAGCACTAACATAACCCATTAATTCATTTTTCTCCGTTGATCAAATCGGCTAAAAGAGAAGTGTAAGAAAAAAATGAGAGAAAAAGCGAGGTTACAAAAAAGAGAGATTAAGATTTGGAGGCCGTAGAGGAATTTTCGTCAATTGATCGAGTTAGAAAATTTGCTCGTCTTCCTATAAGAAATCATTATCCTATTTGTGATTTCAATAATTTGGTATTTATTAAAAAAATTTAATCAAATTGATATTTCTGTTACTAAAAAATGAGGATAATTTTATATTGGTAAAACTTTTACCGTGCAAATTTTTTTATGTTATAGAGATTGAGATTTTGAACGTTTTGAGTATTTATTTGAGATTTTTTACTTGATGATTTTAAAAAAGCAGCAATTTTTATCAATTTAAAATTTTATTTATATATCTAAAATAATTCTTTAGTTTAATTAAAGCTTCAAAATATTGTTATATACGATCTTTGACAATTTGGTTAATTTCTGAAAATGTGATTTTTTTGCTCAATAGTGTTTTCTCTTACCTACCGTTATATCATTTTAATACTTTATGAATTAAGTCCAATTATGTTTTATTTATTATAGTGTAATAAAAATGAAAATTTTAAGCACATATTTACTATTATAGTATTATTTTATTACTTTGCCACTGCTTTTATTATTACCGATATGGTTACCGACACTATTTGATACTACTGATCAATTATACTGATATTAAATATACTGTGTCACGACCTAACCCGACCGGGACGGATCCCTCTCGCATCGGGTCGTGACACAACCATTGAAAATCCATGATCTAGCTTTGGAATTTGCTTCAGAACTTTCTTCCAAATATTAAATAGACAGAAAAACACAGAGCTACTATAAATTAACATCCAAATACAGAACAGTTCATCTATCTTTTCTTTCATCAAAACAATCATACACAATATAATCCATGGCTTCAGACAGAAATAACAGAACGGAACAGAAAAGTCATGACTGTACAAAAATCAAAAGTACAAAATACCTAATCTCAGATCAGATACAGAACTTCTAGTCCAAGACTTCCTTCCCTTTCCCAGAACCTGAAAACCACACAGAAAATAAGGATGAGCTAACAGCTCAACAAGACATCAATCACCAATCAAAATAGTTAGAAACTCACATCAGAAAACGTATCAGAAGAGTATCTGTACAGAATTCGAACAATCGTACAGAAATCGTATAACAGACAGAACAGATAACAACTCAATCAGAAATCAAACATCAGATACGGAAAGATGAAGTCATATCAAAATCCAAGTTTAAATTATAGATCATAAAGCTTCAAATCACCGATCAGATAGGATCATACAGAATAACCAACAACGTACAGAAATCATAGCAGAAAGTAGAAATAATCACATTACAGCTTTACAGAACATATACTTTCAGAACAAAACTTCCTTCCAGATGTCAGAACTTCCCCTTATATCTCCCTTGTGCTTATAGCATCAGAACTTCCCCTTATGGCTCCATTTTGTGCTTATAGCACCAGAACAGAATAGATATACAGAATTTCAGATTTCAGAACTTCCCCTTATGTCTCCCTTCCCGGACCTAGACAACAGAATCACAAAGGATTCTGGCCACTTATAACTCTCTTCTGATAGCATACAATTAATCAATTCATTCAATGTACAATCCAGGACAAAAACAGAATTCGTACGAAAAACCAGCGGCATAACGGCAGTATACGAAATTTACACAAAATTCATAGATTCAGAAATTTACCAAATTACCACAGAACATTCACAACAACATTGTAAGACTTTCATTGTACTGACAAAATATTTTTCAACATCCTGATAATTTGCAGTTCAATTAAAACACCGCAGAATTCCAAATATCCGGTAAAAATCTTCTAGAAAATACTCAAAACGTGCACAATTATCATCTCAGAAACATACCAAAAGTTACGAGGTAAAATCTCTGTCAGAAGAAAATAATACTAGAAATTCGCTAACGAAAACAAAATCCGAAACAGAAAAGTCGTCAAAATCCACGTTTCTGAAAATTGAGAAAGGCAGAATGTGCCTTACCTCGAGTCGGTCAACTTTCCCAACTACGGCGACGGACGAAAACAGACGGAAGTCGCCCAAAAATCCACTTTTCTTCCTCTTTCCACGGTTTTTCTCTCTCCTGGGCTTTCTCTCTCTCTTCAAAATGACTTAAATCAGATATTTATTAAACAGGATCGTCCTAGATGATGTCCCCGATCGTCCCGGGACGATCTTCTCTGGACCAGATCGTTCAGACAAAAATAAATTTCAATTTCTTCGTCCCTGGACGAAACTCTCTGTCTTGGTTCGTCCCGACGGTTCGTCCCGACTGTTCCAGGTTCGTACAGACGAACGTGCAGATTTCTTCACAATTTGTACAGATCGTCCCGGGACGATCCACTTCGTCCCGGACGATCCTGGGAGGAAAATAGCTTTTACATACTGAGCATGTGATATATTGGATAGTATGTATACATAGTTATAAGAGTTTACTATATTGAGCTAAGTTTGATAGTTCTTTAATAATGCTTTGGTTTTATTGCTTTATATAATTGATTTACTTATTGATAGTACTATTATAACGATTACTTTAGTGATTTTACATCTATATTGGTTTACTGATTTTTCCACTATAAAATTTTATTGGCTTTCTATCATATTATTTTACTTTTTATAGATTCTACTACTGCATGTGAGCTTTATTGTTTCTGCACTGATTCATAAGCATGTGATTACTAGTGTTGTTATTTGACTGTTAGCATACATATTGCTTCTTTATCATCCATTGAGTTTAATTGTAGGATTTGGTTATTTGATTGACTGTTTAGCTCATTATATATGGTTTAAATAATTTTAACTTAAGCAAGATTCATGAGTGAGAGATTGACTATGATCTTTCAAGTTTATGTTCTCGTTATTTTAATTATTTTTTTATAATCAGGAATGATGATATATTATGATTATACGATTCTTGAGTATTATATATGATTAATTTTGGGGAAAGAAATACACATGTATATATTAATATTTTGATTGATAGTTTTATTTATGTTGGTATTTATATTGATAAAAGAAATTAGATATCTCTGATTGTGTAAAGATAAAAGAATAATTCTTCCAAATCAGATTGTGGGGCATAACAACCCTTTTATATGGATGTCTCCTATCATTGCCTTAATAACAACCATATATTCAGTCTCTACAGTTGATAAAGTGACAACAGACTGAAAATTAGATTTCTAGCTAATTGTGTTATTGTAGACTTGAAAGATATACTCTATCAAAGACATGCGCTTGTATAAACCTCTTGCTTAATAAAAATTCACAAAACATGAAACATGCTCTATGCCCCAGTTTTGATTTCTATAAGTTAATCCAACATCAATTGGTCCTCTTAGATATCTGAAGATCCACTTAACAACTAACCAATGCTCTTTCTCCATGTTAGCCATTTATATGTAAATCATACTCATGGGATATACTATATTTGGCATGGTGCAAATCATAACATACATAAAATTGCAAGCTGCATTTGTATATGGAACTGAACTTATATACCTCTGATCTTCCTTTGTTGTTGATGATTGCGACACAAAAAGTTAGAATTGTGAATCCAGTAGCAATGAAACTAATTTGTTTATTTCCATTCCAAATTTCTTTTAAAATGTTCAGATATATTTTTGTTGAGACAAATGTAATAAGCCTTTATTCTTTTCCCTTATTATATCTATCCCAATTATATGTCAAATTTGTCCCAAATTTTTCATCACAAAATGGCTGTCAAGAAACTTCTTTAACTGATCTATCTGTATAATGTTGTCACTGGCTATAAGCATATTGTCTACATATAGAGCAAATATATCACACTACTCTTTGAGAACTTTTTATAGTAATTACACATATTAAACAAACTTGATTTAAAAGAATTTTGAATCATGAATGAAACAAACTTCTTATATCATTGTCGTGGAGACTACTTTAGCTCATACAAAGATATTTTAAGAAGGCATACTTTATTTTCCTGACCTTTAATATCACATTTAGGAGTATAAACAAATCAAATCGAGGCAAATATCTTCATAATTGAGCCTGTCTCATTTAATTCTTGTCAAGCTCAAACTTGAGCTCGAGCTCAACTAGAGGTCATTTATTGAGCTCAAATTCAACTATTTCAAAAACTATTAGGCTTAAGTTAGGCTCAATTACTTGAGCTCTTTCGAAAAGCTAGAGCTTAATTTAAGAAATAATTTAAAATATTTATTAAAATTTCATTTTATTATTATGAAATTAATTTTAAAATTAATTTAAATTCGAATGAGCGGCTCAACATGCTTATGAATCGACCCATGTTAAGCATGAAGTCAAGTATAGGCTCATGCTCAAACTCATTGCTCAATAAGTTTGTCTCGAGAGTTCATTAACGAATTGAATTTGAGCCAACTCAAGAGCTGACTCTGCTCATTTGCACCCCGAAAATCATATTACATAAGATTAAAAAAAAATTATAATAAAGATCGCTTTAATTCTATATTGATGTGAATGATGAATCAGATTGTCCACTGATGTGATTCCATACAGATATTAAACATTGACATTTTAAGTTTATTTTATATATATATATAGAATTAGCTCACAAAAATTATTTGTTTTCTTCATAAATGTAAGTCTTTTAAGAATGCTCCCCTTTGAGGGTCATCTCTCCTTACCTAGAGCTCATTCAACGCACTTATTAAATTGAGCACATGGGCTGCCACCAGACGCAGTAGTTGCTGCTCCCACATGTTTAAGAGCATTTCATTTCGTTTCATATTTTATTAGCATGTGCTTTCTATCATAAAAACTTATTCTGCACCTACTTCATGTCAGGAAAAAATAACAATAATAATTCTTACAAACTTTTTTTTTTCATTTGCCTAGCTAGTTTAATTCATACTTTTACATGGTATGAGAGATTGCTTGATGATTTTTTTTTTGGTACTCATAGCCAATAATTATAATAAATTCTAAGGCGAGTCTCTCTAATCGATCTTATATGACACTGGAGCTACTACAACCTTTTCATGCATATGCTTATTTCGTATATTGTCTCTAAAAGTAAAGCCACTCTTCCTATGAATCCAAACGCTAATTTTTCATAAACTTATAATCAAAATGGATATTTTATGAAATGAGCACATTGACCTACAAAGTATTTTTATTCGAGTCTAAATGCGCCCAAATTAAGTACTTTATGCGCAGTTGAAAATTTTTGATGATATTTAATGGATCAAAGGATCTTCAAATTTGGCTTATAATTTAAATGAGTGCTTACTTTGATGAGAAAAATTTAACAAGCCTAAGATCACTAAGTTCTATTATCATTAAGACACTAAAATATATAAAAAAAGGTTTGTTAGTGATAGAATCAACACAAGCCATCTGATAGAGTGTATGAGGATTTTGACTAAAATTACTTAAATGTCACTAAAAAAAATCATTAAAAAAAACTCTCATTCTCCACATAAATGGGGCCTAAATTTACACAGAGCTTAAAGATTTGAAGTAATCTAAAACCATATCTAACGATCAAAGCTAACGCTCAACACTGACAGCTGTCATTACCCTAAACTATCATTGTTCTAGTATTAACATTTGACTGTAAGTTTCGATCGCTATTGCCTAATCATCATTGCCTGAACTTCAAGTATGTAAGTATTTCCACCCAAAAACCATCACTTCACAATCATCACTTGATTACATCATCATCCTTCAAAATTTATATAACTTTATCTACTTAAATCTAGGGCTGCAAATGAACCGAGCCGAGTATGTACGTGTTTATGTTTCAGTTTGTTTATTATCAGCTTGTTCAAGTTTGGTTCGAGTTCGGTTTGAGCATTTTTATTTGTGTTCAAACTTGGTTCGTTTAAATTAATAAATGATCATATGTGGTTCATGTTCGGTTCATTTCATGCTTATCGAGTTTAAACAAATTAGTCTTACCAAACTATAAACAAACCCTACTTCTTAATATTCATTAACTTAACAAATGACCTTTATTGACGCTTCTAACAAATAGACCATTAGATCTCCTCAAGATCAGCTCATGAAGATTTAGAGCTAACAATGATGATGAAGATATTACTTTCATTCAATCAACATCCTTAACATTCAAGTTAAAAGAACGTCATGAACATCACCCTATCTGAACGCTCCAAGATTCGTGCCATTATCATGATGAATCAAGAGCTCAAACCCTAGCTAAGAAGTAAGTACTCATCATCATTACAATAAAATGATAACATAGCTCTCAATGAAGAGCTCATCATCGTATATGACATCAGTCCCAGCGCTCAAAGGTCTAAAGTCCATCTTGCCATTTACTTAAGAAAAATATTATTAAAATTTTATCTATGAAGAATTTTTTACTGTTTCTTAAAATAATTACTTAGTATAAAAAATTATTAAATTATAAATTTGTGAACTAAAAATTACTTTAGAAAAAATACAAAATTATATCAAACGAAGACTAAAAATGTTTGTCTTCTTCCCTTCAAGGTAAAATTTCTAGCTTTAAGCATCACAGTCGCTTATGAGGAACTCAATCACAAAGCAGATTCTGATCTTGTTGAGATGAATGCAACAAATAATTCCTTGTCATGTTGAATTCAATCGATACCTCCACCAATTTAAATAGTTTCTTTCACATGCTAAACAAATCTAATAAATCACAAATTTATGAGATTTGTGAGCTATCGAGCACAAATTTACTATAGGGCATAAGTGAACCAAGTCTGTTTGTGAGCTAGCTCGAACTCGACTCGCTAACAAGCTAACGAGTCGAGTCTATACAAACTCGAACTCAAACTTGGCCCGGCTTTGCTTGTTGGCTTGTTGAGCTTGCTTGATTAATATTAATTAACATATATAAGGGTTGCAAATGGAGTAAATGACAAGTTGGAAAGGAGCCCCATTGATTGTGTAGGGCATTTGGTTAGTATCAAATGACACTAGTAGTAAAAATATGCTCAGTTAAAGGGAATTTTTGACAAAATTAGAAGCAAACAGCATCCATTTGATGTCACATATTCATCTTTCATTTTCCTCTTATATTCCTTTCTTTTTCTATGGACCACCATTTTCAAAGGAATTTAATGGAGTAACACAAGACCCATATTGCATGTTTTTAACGTTAAAAAAATTACTCTTGTTACATTTGTAAATTAAAGAACTAATTAGTGAGATTAGGAGTATAATCCTACCGATATTACTACTTGAATTTTGGCTTATGGTTTTAGGTTTTGTTTGGGACAACTTTTTTATTGTTTTGCGTGTTAACATCAATTGACCACCATTTTAATTTTGTTTGGGACAATTTCTTGATAGCTTTCAATGCAAAAATAACTTTCGAGTACAAAAATTTATTGAATAAAAAATTTTTACACTAAAAAATTACTTTTAAAGTGGCAAATTTGTACCAACCGGCGCTTTCATTTTACTATTACTTTTTCAATGATTTAAAAAAAAAATTATGATGAAAAGCTTATTTTTGCAATAAGAATAGCTAAATTATTTTTTCTATAACAGCTTTAAAATTAATTTTATAAAATGTTGCAAGTATTTCAAATAGATCATTAGTTTTTTTTTAAATAATGTATGACAAAAAATTAATATTTTAAAGTTGTAATTCTTAAAAGCATTATTAAAAATTATTTTGTCACATTTTTAGATGTACTATTATTATAACATAAAATTCAAATAATTAGTTGTCATAAATATCCCATTGCATGCCTAAAATTCTTTGTTTGTTGTATACCATACAAGAAATAAGAATATATTATATATATATATATATATATATATATATATATATATATATATATATATATATATATATATATATATATGTATGTATATATATACGGGGCTTAGAAAACTTAGATATTTCATTAGAAAATGTCCTCAAATAAACTCCTTTACTCGGTTTATCCTTTTCTAATTACAATGGGTTATTTTTTCTACTCTACAATTTTTTTTTTAAATTTTTGTTAAAACTTTTAATCAAATAATTTAGGTTCCGTTTGAGACAGTTTTCTTACTACTTCCTAAAATATTTTTTTATATAAAAATTTAGTTCAAGAAAATTTGTACTAGAAAATTATTTTAAAAAATAGTAAAAAAAAGCTGCCCCGAACGAAACCTAGACAACTTTTGATCATTACTTTTTTGCTCCTTTTAATAAAATATGTACTACAAATTCGTTTTAAAAAAATGTAAGAAAACTGTCTCAAAAGAAACCGTGATCAATGAAATCGATTGAAAATGAATCATATTTCTTGATAAAAATTAACCTTCTGAATACAAAATTTAGTACATTCAACATAAAATTACAAAATAATAAGTGTATTGAATAACATATTTGCACTATAGTTAAAAATTTCACAATAATAATGTGAATTATATAACTATATAAGTAACATAAAATTCCATGTATATGTGCAAAGGTAAACATGCATGCATGCCTATGTAGAAAATATATTACACTTTATTAGGGAAAGTATTTTTTACTGCTTTCTAAAGTTTTTTTTTAATATAAAAATTTCTAGTTTAAAAAAAATTATATTAAAAAACTACTTTAAAAAATAACAAAAAAGTTATCTCAAATAAGACCTTAAAAGAACATTCATATTATTTGCGCTCAAACTGCAGCGACATGTGAGCCTGAAGCAAGTAGCCTACAGTATTAATTATTAATGAACCTATCCTTTTCCATCCATTAACTGCCTCACCATACAAGCAGAATCTGGATCCATTCTTCCACTTTTCCACACTATAAAAATCCAATATCAGCCTCTTTGAAACCAATCTAATTAAGCAGCAGAAACTAGAAGGATTCAAAGATGAGTACTAGTGCTGTTTCGAATGCTAAAGCTGTGGCAAATAAGATGAATGGGCACAGAAATAAGGCTAGAGATGATCAGAAAAGTTGCTTTCAGATGCCTCTTCATTATCCAAGATACACGAAGGCCGACTACGAGGACATGGCGGAGTGGAAGCTCGACCGCCTTTTTGTCGAGTATGGCTTGCCGGTGATCACCGGAGATCTCGACGGCAAGAGAAAGTTTGCCATTGGTGCCTTCCTTTGGTCTCATCAGTAAACTTTTGTAAGGGGAATATATATTAATTGTTGGTATGTTAAATAATGATTTTTGCTTTTTCTTGCTCATAAAGTTTAACTATATTAATGTGTTATGGTTATGTTGCGCATTAATGGAAATTTTAGAATTTTTTTTTAATAAATTTAAAGGTGAATATCCTGATCAATAATTTTAAAATAAGTGAAATATAAATTTTGATTAATTAAATGTCAATGAACTTTTTTTTAAATTTTTTTTTTAATCTCAATCAACTTAAATACACAATCAATGATCATAAATTCACTTAAAATTTTAGATTATAATGATATATGTTGCATTAAAATTAGATTAAAAATTAAATGGTGAACTAATTTTTAAATTATGACAAAAAATTACACTTTATCATATTTAATTTTATAAATATTATTTTTTGAAGAAATGTGACTATTAAATATTTTAGCCACATTATGGCTTCGTTTGGAATTGCTTTCTTACTGTTTTTTGAAGCAACTTTTTAGTAAAAAATCTTTTAGTTTAAAATTTTTTTGTACTAAAAATTATTTTAGAAAGTAATTAAAATGTTGTCCCAAATGAATATTGCTTAATTAATATTTGTCATTGGCTTATTCACAGTTGTCCAAAATAAAGATAACTAATAGTTTAAATTTGATATTAATTAAACTTATGTTCAATTTTTATTAAATAATATGATTGAAATTTACCATCATTATTATAAATTTTTATAGAAATAGTTTAATAAATAATATATCAAAATATTTTGATACAGATTATATGCGGAGTTCGAAACTAATAAATTTATTCTAAAATTAATATAATACAAATTCTTCATATGACGTGCGCGTTAATTTTAATTAAAATATAATAATTTTTAATACATTCCAAATGATTTGTAAATATATCTTCATATAATTTTTTTTTTCTCATACTTTCTTCACATTTCTACACAGATATTATAAATTATATTGGTAAAAATGTTTATTTAGTCTTATTTTTCAAATTAAAATTTTAATAAAAACTTTTGGTCACAAAATTAAATCAATTTTCATTAAAAAAACGCTTATAATGATCTAAAATTTTTGACTAAATATGTTATTTTAGTCAAAATTTAAGATTAAAAAACATATCAGAGCAAGCACATGACTAATTTTTTTATAAAAAAAAGAGTGGTTATAACTTCAATTTTTAAAACACAAAAGTTATAATATAAGGGTTTTAAGGCAATTGCCCCCCTAAAAGTTTTAAATTATCATGGTCTTTAGACAATTGCCCCCCTTATAATTAAACACATTATGTAGAGGTATTATTGTCAGGGAATGATGAACCATATACAAAAAGAAATAGTAAATCAAATTTTGTTCTGGGGGCACTGCCCTCGGAAATCCCCACAAGGGCGCTGCCCCTTGACCCCGCGACCTGACCAGGTAGGTCGAACCTCGCTACGGGGTGCTGCCCCCTTGGACCCCCCACCCCCACCCCCACCCCACCCTGAAAATTATAGCTGGTTCCGCCCCTGTGTAAACATTTGGTGCAGGTATAATTAGGGGTGTCAATATTTGACACGACACAAAAACCCTACCCGGACCCGACCTGGAAAATCCGGGTTCGACCCGACCCGATTTCAAAACGGGTCGGTTCGGGTTGACCCGGCGGGTTGCCGGGTCAACACACGAACCCGTTTAAAATCAACTTCCAGCACTGCCCGCGAAGCTGCACGCCTGCCCGCGACGCTACCCCGCTCGCACTCGCGCAGTAGAGCTGGCCCGCGCGCTCCCCTGCACCCGCCTGCCCTCGACGCTGCAGCCCGCGTGCTCGCCTGTGACGTTGCCCCCTGCCCGCTCGCCTGCCCACAACGCTGGCCGCCACTCACTTGCGCTCGTTAACGATCGCCAGCGCGCTCCACTGCCCGACCACTCGCGTTCGCGGCTCGCCAGCGTCCGCTCGCGCTGTCGCGCAAGAGTTTCGGGTGAAACTATGTCGGGTCGGGTCAACCCGGCAACCCGCCGGGTCGGGTCCGGGTTCGAATTTCCGACCCTTTTGTCTACCCAGGTCGAGTTAGGGTCGACCCGTTTGAACCCGGGTCAGTTCCGGGTTCGACCCGTGACCCGAAATTGACACCCCTAGGTATAATAAACAAGAAAAAACTCTTCAAATTAAAGAAGAAATTTACATTAAAGGTCATTTATGTAAAAGTAATTTTTTTGGAATCTGCAGCAAAATAATAAGAAAATAGTAACCTAATAACATTATGATTGCGGTCTGATAAAGTCAAATAAGGAAGGAAAATGTTCCAAATAAACCTTAAAATACTACAAAGATTATCCAAACAAATTTTAATAGGAACCGTTGCATCATCCTTTTAATTAATGGAACAAGTCTTCTTATTTCTTTATCTTTTTAGTTCACTATTCTAATGAGTTGGTGATGATATGTTAGTCAATGCTTCTTTGTTGATTGTGCTGTGTTGACATGTCAATTTGTAAGATTTTGTTTAGGATAATTTTTTTATTATTTTTTAAATAGGTTTTTAGAAAAATTGTTTTAAAAATAATAAGAAAGTCATTCCAAGTGAAGGCTTCATTTGGGACAGCTTTCTTACTGCTTCTTAAAGCTAATTTCTTGTACAAAGTTTTAATTTTGTACTAAAAATTTGTTTTAAGAAACAGTAAAAAAGTCGTCTCAAACGAAGTTAAAGCCTAATGCTGCTAATCAATTAAATATTGGTATGCACAATTTCATTCATTTTTAAGATTATTTTTCTCTATTAAATATGCAAAAGTTTTTATAATAAATTATTTTAATTGCATGAGAAGATTAATCTAATTTTAAATAAATTTAAATTAAGGGCCTATTTAGAACAACTTTTTTCATGCTATGATTTTCCTACCGCAATCATAATTCTATTTACTAACTATTTTTAGAAAATTTTGTGTTAGAAAATTATTTTTTACAATAGTTTTTTTTTTTTTAATTTCCTTGCAACAATTTTATAATCACCCCTATAAAAGTCCAAAATAATCTCAAAGAGACCATAAAGGCATAAAGCCATTAATAAGAGATTTTAACCGAAATTGAAAACCAATATTATTGGTTACTTTTTTTAATAAAAAATTAATATATCTTTTAAATTTGAGAATTTCTTTCTATCCTCATTTATTATATAGGATAATTAAGACATCATTTAGTGTAGCTTTTTTAATACTTTATTTTTCAAATCAAAATTATAATTTTCATTTGATCATTATTTTTTCATTGCTTTCAATAAATTTTTATGTTACAAAATAGTTTTTCACAATAGCTTTCAAAATTTTAATTTCTCCGTCTTCATAAAAAGCTGCAACCGCCTCAAACAAAATCTAAAATTTTATTTTATGAAATTAAAATTTAGATAAATATTTTTTTCATAAATTAATTATGTTCGATCTTATCTAAAATCATTGGTGTTTTAGTATTTTCCTGAAAAATAAGAAAAATAAGGTGCAACTCAATGGCGACGGACAAGACTAACATTCATATGAAACCTTACAGCCCTTTGTTTCATCCTGGCCTGGATGGAACTCATGGAAGCCTCCTCCAGGGGGCAAATTATTACATCCGGTTACCGGACGAGCAGAATAGGTTCGGACATCCAATAAAAACATGCCACGTCACCTGCGCTTTTGACTGCGCTTTGACTGCGCTTTAGGTGTGCTTTGACTACGCTTTTGACTGCGCTTTACCTGTGCTTTTGACGCGTTTAATTTAAAATAATATTTTATTAATATCCAGACCTATCTTCGCTTCCGATGACCGGATGTAATAATTTGCCCCTCCTTGAAATGTAAGGTTTTGTTTGGGACGGCTTTCATATCACTTCTTAAAATTAGTTTTTAGCACAAAATTTTTAATTTTTGTGTTATAAAGCTATTTTAAGAAGCAGTAAGAAAGTCATCCTAAATAAAACCTAAATCAACCTCAGCTCATAATGATTGTTTTATCCCTCGAAGATCTCCCCTGATATGTGAGACACTATTTGTGATGCTTGATTTCTATCATTAGGGAATATGCTTAATTTTAAATATTTAAGTTTTCTAATTGTAATTTTACAATATTTCATAAACCAGCATGATTATAAATAAATAAGCAAAAAGAATGAAATTATAACAAATTAAAAATTAAAAAGAGCAAAAATTTTAATTTGATTAGTGTTCTTACAAAAATGCTAATCTAATGAGCTTTTCTTATAAAAATGCTAATTAGATTGAACATGGGCCACATGTAGTGGTATCAATAAATGATCTTGTCTATCAACTTAACATGAAAAATCAGGGTTCAGATTGACCGGTTTAGTAAATGAGTCGGATTTTGATTGGATTTTTCAATTCATTTATTAAATTGGTCGGATTTGGGTTGACCTACAACCTATTTTTGACCCGAAAATGATTTGTATAATATATTTTTTTTTTCTTTAATTTTTTTATATATGGGTATAATCTTATTATTTTTATCAAATATCATAAAATTTATGTTTAATAAGTTAAAGAAAAATTTAGCCAAAATCGTTTGATGGGTCTGGCTCAGGTCATTTGGGTTGCTAACGGGTTATATTCAGGTTGATGCTTTTGACTTGATTATTAAACAGGTCGGGTTAGTGTTGAGTGGATTCAGATCGAATCGATTTGGGTAAGACCCGAATCCGACCCAACCCATTTTGACACTCCTAACTACATGCTTTTTAAACTAAGATTCTCACCACGAGAGTACAACAAAAAAACTAATATATATATATATATATATATATATATATATATATATATATATATATATATATATATATATATATATATATATATATATATATATATATATATATATATATATATATATATATATATATATATATATATATATATATATGCAAAAATCAAAATTACTGTAGAAATAAATACTAGATTTCTAGATTTGCATCGACTCTTTCAAGATTTTTTTAATACCTTCTGAAGTCAACAAAAATTTTGACCTTCCCAATCTACATTCAAAGGTACATTTTAGGGGATTCAACTTTATGACGTACTTTTTTATTTTTTTAAGTAGAAAAATTTTCCTTAAGATCTTCAATGTGCTCCTCTAAAGTTTGGCTTTTTATGAGAAGATAATCAATATAGGCCTTGACATTCTTTCTCTTTTGATCTTAAAAAAAAATAATCTATCATCCTTTCATACATGGCATTTGAATTTTTTAAGCCAAGGGCCATTACATTATAATAATATAATACATCTCCTTCACTTCATCCTGCATCAGCAAGATCAACTTTAAGTTTACTCTTAAGTATAAATTGTGTACTGTTTATTGTATTTAAATTTAGTTAAAAGGTGTCATTTTAGTTTTGTGTAGGAAATGTTCAAAAAATATAAAAAATTTTTAAGTGTTGAGCATCTTCGTTGTGCCAACTTATATCATGTTGCCTACATATCCACGTCTAGGCGCCTATTCCTGACATTGTAGTGCCAACTTCTCTATTGTTCAGCGCTGCGACAGCGCAAAGGATAACGCCGCAGCGCCTCACATTGACCTTCTTTTATAAGTCCCTCCACTAAATTTTGTGGGTGTTGATAATCCTCAATGTCATGACCATGATCATAATAGTAATCATAGGTCTTTGATTAATCATATAAGTGACCATTGACCTTCATCGGTTCAAGCTGTTTTAATAAATTCTTTTTTTTTAACGGCCTCAATTAACTTGGCCATGGAATCTCACAACAAAGTCATTGTTAACAAAAATGTGTATAGGAGATAGCAACACCTATTACCATGGTGATCATCATGTTGGTGTTCATTGCATACTCACGCATCATAAGGATGAGTTCTCAAGTGCTAGACATATCCCCTCACATCATGATAGTTTCTCCTCTTAGCCCTCTAACTCCTAGGGCAACTTATTTAGTCCCTAGGGTATTACCCAAAATTTTCTCTTCTATAGCTTCTCTCCTTCGTAGGTCATTATAGAGATGTCAGTGTCTATATTATACTCCTCAGTATTTATGTAGCTATTAGCGAGTTTAAGTAACTCAACTAAAATACTCAACTACTACTATCCAAGTGCATATCAAAAAGGACCCTGTCCCAAATCTTATGCAAGAGCTACTTGGGTAAAAGATGACTCCATATCCCTCGCATCAATCTTCTCATTTTGAAATTAAGTGATAAAACTCTTCAGTGATTCACTTGGATTTTACCTCGTTTGTAGTAAGACTTGAGAATTTTTTAGCAACCTTTGCCTACTAGAAAGCTATGTCAAAAATATTATCTTAAACATAACAAAGGAAGTTTAAGTAGCAAATGCAAGAACCGGCTCAGACAAAATTCTTTAAAATAAAAATATATACTTTAGTGTATCACTAATATTCATGAGAGAGACAGTTGACTCAAAGTAGGCGATGTGGTTGGCAAGATGAGCCATTCCCTTATATGATTAATAATAAGGGATTTTAAACATTTTTGGATGCTTAGCCTCTACAATATCCCTCAAAAAGGCATTAGTAAGCAACAATCTCCTCTTCTCAATTCGTCTCTCATAGTGATGAAGAGATGATGTTAACCCTCACAATCAGGGTAATATGTGTCATCAATGACAAGAGTAGAAGTCAATGTTGTGGCTCCATGATTTTTCTTCTTATCAATAAAATTAAAAGACCCGTCAATCAATTCCACTACAAGAGTGGTTCTCAAAATCCTTTTGTTGCTCCTTGAACCAACCAAGTCATCCTCTCCTCAAATTGAACAAATTGATAGATCATGCACTCCAGATTCATCATGTTAATAATTCTTATTTTCTTCTTTGATGATGTTCTACTTCATGTAGTACTCTTTTTCTAGCTAATGTCATGCCCCATGCTCATAACACATTTTAGGATGTTGAATATGAAAGTATCTATAAATAATACCTAATTATACTATTAATAACGAGTGAAAGGAAAATAGAGAAGTAAAAAAAGAATGAAGAATGTTAGAGTAAGAAACTTTGAGATTTTAGTGAAACAAGTTGGGCTAAATTTTTTTATAAATTGAGCTCACCCCTCGACCACCTATTTATAAATTTAGGTCAGTTCTTTAGCTTTACCAAATTGGCTACATGCATGAATATATAAAAAGCAAAAGAAAATGCAATAGTTGTGCAACCTAATCAAAAATTTTGTTTAAAATTTTCTACTGAGTTGGTATATAATGATATTTTGATAGCCAAATTGTTTTCCTTGATACATCATCCCTCCTCAAGGAGTCTCTAGGGACAACTTCATAGGTAGTAGTTGCTAGGACAAACTAATAAGCTTTACTTGCCAGCCAGGATAAATTCTTGGATCATGGTTGCCTAGCTGATGAGACTTCTTTTGTAAGCCAAAATGTATGAGACAAAGTAGATCAAGTTAATCTGGCTTGAATTGACTTGCTCTAAAAGAACCAAGTTTTCTTAGCTTGATTAGGTTTTTTGAATATTTGGATGTACAAGCTAAGAGAAGTAGACATCATCAAGTCATCCTAAGCCCGAGAGAAGACTTATATAAAAAAATTGAAGTCATCAAAACAACTATACTATAACCCAGCTAAAAAGGGTGAAGTTGGCTAGTGACTTCATCATGCCATTCCCATCAGTAACTTGCCATATTGTCTCTACTTGATGTGTGGCCACTTCTCATATGGAGGCAACCACCGCACCTAAAGCTTTTGATTAATCCAAAAAGTCTTATTCCAATTTGTTCGTAGACTAAGGCTTCGTTTGGGACGGCTTTTTTACTGCTTCTTGAAGCAGATTTATAGTATAAAAATTAATTTTTTTGTACTAAAAAGTTGTATTAAGAAGCAGTAAGAAAGCCGTCTCAAACGAAGCCTAAGTCGTCCAATACAAGTACGTTATTAATAAATGACTCCGGACCTGCCATATGGAAAACTCTGCATGGCTCTAACAAAGCTAGTCTCCTAAATCACCTTAAAATCCATGCTGCAGATCAAAGCCACTATTTATACCCCATCCTTCAATTGAAGGAACTTTCAATCTCCAAGATATTGAACTCCTATGAAAACGTTGAGATATTGAACTCGCATAGAAGGAGAGGGAGGCTATTGGAGCAAGGGCTTGTCTCTTTAATTTCATTCTTCATCTTAGCTATCCTTTTCACCCAAAGCCACTCAAATGTGATCCATGGTTCATTTTAGTAACCCCTTTCCTTAAGGACAGGCAACGAAGCAAGTTGACTCAAAAGTTTTGATCATAAACCCATTTGAATCCATAGGATTTTCCCACTAATTTATTTCATTCACTAAGGCTTCATTTCAAATGACTTTCGTATTATTTTCTAAAGTAATTTTTTAGTATAAAATTTTCTTGAACTTAAAATATTTATACTAGATAGCTGCTTTAAAAAACACAAAAAAAAAAGTTGTCTTGGTACGGCTTTATTACGGTTTCTTAAAACAGTTTTTTAGAACAAAAATTAAAATTTTGTACTTAAAAGCTGCTTTAAGAAGCAGTAAGAAAGCCGTCCCAAACGAAGCATAAATTTCTCCAAAATAACTAACAAAAAATCACATAAGCTGTGTTATATAATATTTAGAGATAAATCCTCAATCCATCCATGGCACATGAATTTCACTACATATTTTTTAATAATTATAATTAAAGAATATTATATCAATGACTCAATGCAATTCAACCACAAAAGAAAAAAATTGTGCCATATATCCTAAGACATTTTCAGGCTGAGCTTTCAAGCCCTTAAATTTACTTTGAGATAAGTACAATTTATAAATAGTTCATATTACACTTATCTAAAAAATGATTAGGATGATTTATACACAATTCATATTACAGCCATATGAAAGAAGATCAAATGATTTTAAAATCTAGCCAAACAACAAATATGATCAAAATATCAAACCTTTACTCTTCATAATAAAAATAAAAAATTTACCTCCAAAATATTCCTCAAAATATAACTTAAAAAAATATTTCTCCAAATAGTAAGCCATCTAATATTCAACACAAAATTAAATCTCATAAATAAACAAAATCAGTTATAGTCATCTATGTGCTCTATTAGCCATCATTCCCATATTTTATTTTATTTCCTTCTTTTAACCAACACATGATGCCTCTCTTGAGAATGATAGATTTTGTATATATTGCTTCTTCTTCTTCTTTATTTTTTCTATTGAATTCTATTATTGTGTACTACATCTTATTCTTTTTTTTGTTTGTTTCTTTTTATTCCTTCAAACTAAATGAATTATGACCAGGTTCTTATTCATCATATCTTGATTAGCATAGAAAAAGGAATATATATATATATATATATATATATATATATATATATATATATATATATATATATATATATATATATATATATATATATTAGAACATTTAAGTCAATTAAGACAAATTCAAACATATATCATATACTCAATTTTTAAATTCAAGACCTGTTGGTTGGTAGCTAAATATCCTAATCATGTACTAAAAAGTAGCTTTTTAGTAAAAAAATATTTGAAATACAATTTTTTATACTAAAAAATTGATTTAGAAAGCAGTAAGAAAGCTGTCTCAAATTAAGCCTAAGATTATGATATGGATAATGCAAGAAACAACCACATCTTATCCTCCAACTAAAATAAAGAGTTTTCTTGAGGCCTAGAAATGATTTGCAGCCATGACAACTTGTAAAATATGAACAATCATTAGGTTAACAATTGGTTGCAGCCACAACCCGGACTCAACGGTAGCAACTAGCAGTTACAATGCCATTGAAAATTTAAAATATGTTAAGTATTTTTTAGGGTTCTTCTTTTTCATTTGAACATTCATAAGAGGTTGAAAATTTTACCATTATATACTTAAAGAAAGCCGTTGGGAATTGAAGGCATATTTATTCTCGTGATTATTAGTAGGGACAAACTAACTAGGTGACATAATAATAACGATTTTTCTTCTAAAATGTGATTGCGAGTCTATCTTTTGATTTATTTTCATGGATCAATTATAGACATGTGTGATCTTAGATGTTCCACTAAAGTTGGGGGGAATATTTTCCTTTAAGTGAAATATTTTTCAGGTGGGTTCAAGTTATGCGTAGATGAATCACTTCTTAACATCTTATAATTGAGGTGCATGATGTCAACATTGAAATCCCTATGAACTATTTAACCCTCATCATGTATGATACATCATCAAAAAGCTCATGATCTGATGCAATATTTGAATTGAAAACTTCTAAATTAATTTAGAATCATTCAAACTTTGATTTTAATAAATTTATATAGTCGAAGTAGTGAATATCTAAATTAGACAATCATATTGATAACAAAGATGATCAAATTAATTTGAGTCCAAATGAGCCTAAATAAAATACTTGGAACTGAGATTAAAATTTAAAAGATAATAATTGAATGAACGAATTATCTGTTATCTTTGCATGCTTACATATAAAACAAGCGACTCAAAAAGTGGAGTTCAACTAGCTCAAGATCACTCAATTCCAAGGTCATTATAGTATTTAAATGATAAAATAATGGTCTATAATCAAAGGAATCATCACAAGCCATTTGATAAAGTGTTTTGGGATGTTGGCTAGATTTACCAAAATGTCACTTTTTAAAACTATAATTGATATCCATTCTCCTTATAAAAGGAACATTAACTTGAGTGGGAGAAAGCTTGGAGATTTGGAGAACTCTTGAGCTTATTCCGACATTTGATGTCGAGTATCATCAACCGCCACTATTACCGTCACTCAATCGCCATCACCCATTTGTTTTTTCTCATCTACTACCCACCAAGGCCTTCAGACCAACATAATTGACTACTATTTTCTAACCACATATGCTCAACTATAGTCTCCCTACCACCATAGCCCGACCACTATCATCCAGCCACTATAACATGATTATAATATGTCCACTATAACTCAACTATGCCATACTAACCATCATCATTTGACTATAGTCTCCAACAACTGTTATGTGACCATCATCTAACTACAGTCTCCCGACCATTGTTGCTTGACCAAAATCACCCAACTATGATTTCCCAACAACCATCACACAAACATCGTCATCAAGCACCATCGTTGAACTACAGTTTCTTAACAACTATCACCCAACTATAGTCTTTTAACTGACATCATTGGACAACATTCTCCTTACCACCATTATCCAATGATCAGAATTCGATTATTATTTTTTAACAGCATCGCATGACAACATTCTCCCAACCATTATCACACAAACACTATCACTAATCACCACACTCAAATATGATATCCTGACCACCATTTCTTAACTATAGTATCTTAAACATTGTCATACAACCACCATTATCTTATTATGATCTCTTGATCATCTTCTCCTAATTACATCTTATGACTACCATCGCTTAATTAAATCCTCCCAATAACTACCACTTAGTTGTAGTATATTGACCATTAATATTTAATTACAATCTTCTAACCACCACCATCTAATTACTAACTCACATCGACTTTATCATTAACAACATCAATGCATATTAACGCCTCTTAGGCCAATAAACATTATTGACACCAATGTCAATATTCGTTAATTTCATCGCGTATAATATTGATACATATCTTTGCCTATAAGATTAATATACATCATTGTTGCATGCCATCATGTATAAGGCCAATGCATATCATCAAAGCATGTCATCACCTATAAGATTAATATGAACTATCATCAACAAGGCCAATGCTCGCTGACTTTATTTTCTATCATCAATCGCAACTTTAATGAACATCATTATCAATAAGGATGAATCACATTATCGACATCCACTATAATGACTCAAAATTTTTAAAAATAATTTTAACATGCAAATTTGAATTTCTGTTTCAACGTCAGCATAACGGTGATGTCTGTTTGTGATACTTGGTCTGGACCATGGCGGTGACGAAAAATACTATCACAACGTTGAAGCTAGCTTCTATTCTACAGTAATTCTAGATTCAACATGCAATACTGAATTGTGATGTTGTGGTGCTGCACACTAACACACACACACACACACACACACACACATATATATATATATATATATATATATATATATATATACAAGCATTATCATGAATTAAAATGGATATGTGATTGGAAAATAGTTAGTTGATATTATTGATATAAAAAGCATATGTGTGAGGATAAGTAAAAGACCGGTTTTATTGATATTGTTTTAAGACTAAATTGTATACGTTATTAGTGCACTAATTTAACTTTATTATTTAGATTTACTAATAATGTTACTACACTACTCTACTGTTATATGATTCACTAATACATATATTGATTCCTTGATATATTTATTATTTATCAATTCACTGTTACCCATTATGTAATATACTAGATAAGTGATTATGAAATTGATATAGAATAATTGGAAGGCATGTGACATTATTATATGATTTTATTTTATTAATTAGACAATCTTCATCAAGGCTTTGGTTATACTAATTTATATGATTTTCTTAATGACATGATGAAATATTACTACAACGATGACTATTTTATTGATTTGACATCCGTACTGATTTACTTCTGCAATGTACTATTTTATTAGCTTTTGTACCATATTACTATACTATTTCATAAACTTTATTGCTATTGTATGTGCATTTTACTAATTTTGCATGACTGCTACTATTATAATGGCTGATGATATATATGGGTCTCCAGAAGGATGCTGCAAACGGGAATTAGAATATATAGGGTACGATCACACTATCCTAGAGGATAAAATAGTTGTCGGCATTTACACTCTATACAAGCAGGTCGAATGGAGAACAAATGGAATCATACATATAATTATATATAGAGAATAGTGACTTTCACCTACACATCTCGATGGATAATAATATGTATAACTCGATAATCGCAAGATTTCCCCCATTCAATACATCATCTAGAATGAGGTTTATTTTTATGTGTGTATCAATTTTTCATGGGTGTGAGCCCCATGCTTAATTATATCTTAGGTCTTTACCTAAAAACACTCTCAATTAAGGATGTTATCTTATTCTCCTCTTAGTTTAGCACATAGTGGAATATCTAAGCTTTCCTAATCAAAATGAAAATAGGCTCAATTGGTCTATTCAACATACAATAATCAAAAGAGAAGAAATATGTAGAGAAGCATAGCAGAAAAAGCATGTACGAGAGAGATGTAGAATAGATCCCATCAATTTGATGTATATATGCGGGATTATAGTCTTTAAAGAATTGAGAACCTATCCAAAAATAAGGCATGCATCGATATACACATACCGCCATCCTTTCATCATAAATCTATAAGGGACGTACCGTACTCCAAATATTAACGCTTTCGACCTAACTAATAAAACACCTAATGAGGGGACTTATAACCTAAACCCCACTAGGGGTCCATGATCTTGATTTACCATCCTGCTTGAAAAGGGATATCAGCTAAACTCCACCTAGCATCTTAAATCAATGTAATTTGGTCTTTATGCAAATACAAGAGTGGTGCGAGGCACTGAAGGGAAATGAGCTTCAAGATTGACCATGAATGATGCTGTTGACCTCGATTTTGTCAAACCATGGGCATGAGAGACTAGGTTGACCAGTTCAACTTTTGACTTGGTCAACCCAAGGCTTATTGGGTCAATTTTGACCCATTAAGGCCTTTTGAGCCCAAATCAAGCCCAAATCAAATTCCAACTCATTAATGGCTCAAACCTCATACCCATTGGACCCATTTGACTGAGTTGACCAAGTCAACACATGACTTGGTCAACCTAAGTCATAATGGGTCAAATCGACCCATTAAGACTCATTTAAATCCCTATTAAATGCCAATTCAATGCTCTAATCAAATCCCTTCGTTTTGAAATCAAAACCACGGCCTCCTAGCTCTATTTCCCTCCCAAAATAGTTGGTGATTAGATCTAGGCCGTTCAAGATAGGTTAGGGGGTTTAAATAGAAGAAAATTAGGTTATTTTTGGATCTTTTTCCTCTTGCTCGAGCTCTAGACCGTCTGAGGCCCTGAGACTTTGAGAGAGGACTCCCATACCCCTTCCCCACTTTTCTCGTTCGAAACCCGACCGCCTCGAGCCGCCGCCGGCCAGATCCCGGCGACACACGAGCCTAAATTCGTTCCAGGACGAATCCCGGTAGATCGAGCGACTTTTGGATCTCGACATCAACTAAAGAAACGTTGCTGCATCTCTCACGAGTCCAACGAGCCCAAGATCGTCCAAATCCATCGAGTGGATAGAGGTATACCTCAAACCCTAGTTTAGAACACTTCAAGTTAAATAGCTTTCTGTAAAGTGCTTTTCAGACCGAGATAATAATACCCCATGAATGCTCTTCATATCTATAGTCTACAGTTAAAATTTCATTTGATTTCGTCCATCCGATCGAGAGAACGAGGCCAAAAACACCCCTAAGGCTTCGGACGTCCACTGCATGCAGGCGGCGGTACAGGCTCCGTTGGATCTCAATCCCACGGCCTGGATCTGGCCGCACGGACGCGTGGTTCTACCCGCTGTGCACGGGATGGCTGGATCGGGCCATCCGGCTCGATCTGAGCCGTACGTTCGGTATGCGCGGGATCGGACGGTCGGCAGGGTTGGCTGACTCACTTAAGTGAGCCGCGGGTCTCGCCGCAATCATTGGTCAATGATTGGCGGCGGCGCCAATCATTGGCGCGGACCGCGGCGCCAATCCGGCTCCGCCACGTGGCCCGTGGAGCCCATTTTTTTTTTTAATAATTTAAATTAATTTTAAACCTATTTTACTTCAAAAATTCGTAGAAATTTCATTTTTCGTCCGATTTTGACGTATAATATATCGAATTGTTCGGATTTTTATCCTCTTTATTATAAAATTAAAATTATTTTAAAATTATAATTCTATTTTATATTATTTAAAAAACAGTAAAAATAACTTTTTTTTATTTTATTTAAACTATTATTTTAATATAATTATTATTTAATAATTATTTATATTAATTACTATTAGTTTAAGTTATTATTTTACTATTTAAGTTCTATTTTATAATCATTATTATTATTATTTATTTTGTTTTTTTTTTATTTTTTTTTTATATATATATATTTTTTTAATAATTGTTTATTTATAAATATCCTTTATTGACTTAAACTCCTAAAATTCGTATCTTCCTCGTTTTCGTTCCGATTTTGACGCACAACGGCTTGTTTTGAATGTATTTAGATTCTGCATTTTCTGGATATAGTTTTATTTGAAAATTTTGGGTCTGTGTGCAAATATTTTGAAAACAGTAAAATAGCAATGTTTAAAAATATTTAATTATCGTATTTGAACTTCGAAATTACATAACTTTGTCGTTTTAAGTCCGCTGTCGACGCACAGCACCTTGTTTTGTATGTACTCTGAATTCTGCATATTTTGAAACTATTTTCAGATAAAAAGTATGTCTGGATTTTCGGTTATTTCAAAACCAGTGAAATAGGGCTATTTTAAAATATTATTTTATTCCGTTTTAACTTCGGAAATTCATATCTTCGCCGTTTTAAGTCGGATTTTGACGTGTAACCCCTTGATCTTTTCAGAAAAGTGCGTACTTTAATTTGGAACTCTTTCCAGCCCTTGATTTTGGCTGTTTTGACCAATCATTATTTGGATTCGATTATTCGAATATTTTTGATATTAAATATTAATTATGATAATATTTTCAGGATACAAAATATTTTAAAATCGCTTGAGACTTCGTTAGGGTGGTCAGCGGGTTTCCCTATACTTATGTATTATAAATTGAATTATTTTCAATTATTTTATTTTTCCAAAAATATATTTATATCTATAAGTATTTTTAAATTATTTTAAAACTACTTATACCTAAATCCTAACTTTGGGAGACCCGCTATCGCATGAAATTTTTAAACATGGGTTCTAGATATGAAGAGCAATCATGGGGGAGTGGGTTAGTGAATGGTTGAGTCCCAATCATTCATTAATCCGTTCTTTAGGTGTCTGTCCTTTTATTTTCGTAGATTGCATGTGTAGGTCGCACCACGAGCACTTAGTTTAGGCTCTCCTAGATCTAAGGACATGGTGTGTTTATTTCATTTTTGTACTCCCATGCATTTATTACCTGAAGGGTTAGACTAAACATCACTTTAAACTCCTACAACGTAGTGACACCCTAAGGACAAAAATTAAGGACTAGTCTAGCGAACTTAGAAGTCTTCTAGGAGCTAGGATAGATCCCAGAACGACATGAAAACTACAACACTTAAACTTAGTGACATCTAAAACATCACTGAATTTTCTAGGAATTTTTAGGAGCTTTTAAAGCCCTTAGCTAACTAACCCTAATTAACTGGTTAATTAAGGCCCCGAGACCTTCCGGAAAATACAATAAATACATATTAGGTCAGAAAATTACCCGTAATACCTCAAACTGACCAGAATCTGATCCTTGACCTTAGATAAATAGGGCTCCGTAGTTTGACTCTAGGTTGACCCTTAATTTGACCACAGGTGGAAATTACCATTTTGGCCCTAATAATTCATTAAAAATTAATAAAAATCCCAAATCTTCTCCAAATACTTGGGAACACTTTTTCTGGTCATCCCTGACCTTTGGGAGTGATTCCAGTTAGTTTGGAGCTGATTTGGAGCAAAACAATAAAAAAGGCTATTTAGTAGGAAATTTAGAAAATTCTGATAAATACCCCGACCTTTAGAAATCCATAACTAATTGTAGAAAACTCCAAATTAGGTAAACTCACTTGCATTAGACTCCAATTAGGGACTAGTATTTATTAAAAAATTTAGGTTTCCAGAAACTGGCTTAGATTAGAAAGTCAACATTTTGGTCAACCGTAGCTCATTTAGGGCCCGAAACTTAGAAAATTCATAACTTTGCCTAGAAAACTCCGATTTCAGTCTACTACTTGTCTAACTACTTGTATTAAGGTCTAGTATTTTCCTAAGGTGTTAGGAATCCCAGATTCAGCCTTTTTCCCATAGTGACTTTTTGGACCCTTAGTCTAGTTCCTAGGAGGACCCGAGACTTTCCAAAATTGGCTAATGCAACTTAAACTTCAAATATCATTGTCCTAAGTTCTTAAAACTCATCAACAAACTGAAATATTTAAAATGAACCCTAATCCACTAATATTTGAATTTCAAATAAAAATATCCTTTTTAGACCCCTAATAAACCTGAATTATAGAAAACTTTAACTAACTATCCTGCTTAGGACCCATCCAAACCACATTAGCCTTACACACACTTAGAATTGTTTGCTAGGGCACCACTTCTAGATATAGGTTAGGCCGCTGGGATTTACTTTTCTGCTGTGTGCCGGAGCTTTCGCAGTTTTCATTGCATGCTGCTTGAAAATTGAATTGCTGTGTTTGTTTACTTTTTCTGTACTCTGTGATGTGATGAGCGCTAGATTTATCCCTAGGTTAGGAACGTCATATATATACTGTTCTTCCGTGCAGGTGGCCATGCTCAATGCTGATAAAAAGGGGGGAGCATTATGATGATTTCTAATAATATTTTATGCAGGTGCTTGCTCAGCTCCCCCTAAATAAAAATGAGGGCTAAAATTAATAATTATAACTGCACAGGTGGAGCGCTTAGCCCTCAAAATTAAGAGCATGGCTTGGCACAGGGTCAATGGTGTTAGCATTTTCTTTTTATATATATATATATATAAACTATCTGAGATTTTTATTAGGATAACCATGCAGGGAGTCTAGAATTTTCTTTTTCAATGAATGTAATATTTGTAATAATAGTTAAGAGTTGTGAAAACAACCTTGAGTTGGGATATTCTTATCCGACTCGGATTCCAAAAGAAGAAGGCATCCCTAAAGGGGAGAGTCTTCTTCCATTTGGAAGATCGAGTTGGATGGCTTTAGATATCCAAAGAGAAAAGGCAATACCCCCATATTGAGGGAATTGTCTCTTCGTTTGGATATTCAAGCCACGACGGATCCAAGGAGTCCAAGGAGGAGAGATCCAAGGAGTCCAAGGAAGAGAGATCCAAGAAGTCCAAGGAGAAGATATCCAGAAGACTAAAGATTTGAAGACCCAATATCCCACTCAAAGTTGTTGGCGTCTGTCATAGGCTTAGAAATCCAGGTTGTTGGCAGTGGTGCCCGGCCACTTTACTTTTCAGCATATCCTGGGTTGTAATTAAAGGGCAGTTGGCCTATGGACATTTACTTGATTAGTTTGATTTATATTGATGTGTTTACCTGATTGTGCAGTAGAAATTGCCTGCTTTTCTTAGGTTTCTTTCTTGCATGTCGATTTTATTTTCGCCTGGATTTTCATTAGGCCCTCTAAGGATTATAAAATTTTTCTATTCATAACTAATCTTTAAAATTTTAAGTTTTAAATAATATAGAAACTTAACGAATCTAGGGAATTGCCGGAACCGTCCGGGGTCGCATGCATATTACTGCATCTTCTTTCCTTGCTATAAGACATCTCCCTGCCTGCGGGTTGAGTCCAGATAATCTGGCCTATGAGGATGAAGTGCCGGACCTAGGGAGACCCAGTCTTTTCAAAAAATTATTTTCTATAAGCATGTTTTTAAAGTTCTATAGCATTCATGAGCTGACATTTCAACTAGCATGCATTGCATTAGAAATCAATTTAATTAAAATTTAATTGCATTAGCTAGGAGCATCTGACCCACATAAGTCTAGGACCACTTAGGAAATTCTCTAGATGTCGGTCCCATTTCTAAAGAACTGTACCACCCACCCATCTATCATAAATGACTTGACAGCATGGTTTTAAAGCGATTAGGTGGTTAGCTGGCTCCCCCAATCCAGGCCGGGATAAGTCCAGGTTTTGCATCGCATTAGCTAGGACACTGGTCTTAGTGTGTGTCGAACACTAAGTCCAATCTAGATTTAGGGTTCGAGGCTACTACACTCGGTCTCGTAGTATGCCTTAAATAGTAGGTAGATCTCTTTCTTTCGGGGACTCTAAATCCTACTTATCTGCGTCACAGGATGACGCCACCTCCATCCTTCTCTCACGCATGTGATTGATTGCTTGTCTTTCTTTCTCCAGTTTCTCTCCAGTACCCTAGAGCCTCCGAATGCTGGTATGAGCCATGCATGTCGACTGAGCCTTTTTGAGACCTTTCTTTCCTTTGAGTAGGATTTCCTAGTCTATACCCTCGTGCTAATCCCAATTTAGAAAAGATAATGTATGATCCTTAATCGAGAGTTTTCTCGGGCTCCGGCCCGGGATGTAATTAACCACGGGGGCTTGCGCCCGTGAGAAACTTGGCCCCGCAATCTACTTTACCCCACTCGATCTCTCGGATCGGGTGGGGGAAACCCGTGACTAGGTCGTGTATATTGCTACCCATCGGGGTGTGCTGGCGACAGCCTCTATCCCCAATGGTCAGTCGTATGCGCGATCCAATCTGCCCTCCCATCGACCCGTTCGTGTCGAGCGTAGAGGCCTACGATCGTTTTGTCCTACGGGATAGTGCGGCCGTACCCTCTGCATTCGAACCCCCGCGAGCGGTGCTCTTTCGGAGGCCCACAGGTTTCTGGCGACCACGGTGGGACCAGTTTCTCTCTCCATCTTTGGATTATATATTATCTTTTCTTGTGTGTATTCCGGGATTGGTACTCCTTAGATTAGGTCCGTCCCACTCTTAGTTAGGGTCTTTCCTTAGTTAGGGTTCCTTCCCCTTAGCTAGGATTTTCTTCCCCTACTTCACTTCTTTCCAACCTAGCAGGCTATTCCGTTCTCTATCTATTCATATCTATCCTATCAAATCCATACTCGTTCTTTCTTTCTTGATTTTTATTCTTACTGACCTTTTCACTTTCCTTTCTTGGCAGCAGTGCCATGGCCCGTTCAGCTCCTTCCGTTACCTTTGCTTTTGGTTCGGACGCGCGGGTGACTCTCCCTGAGTCCCTGCTCGCTAGTCCGCCAGTGGGGGGAATCACTTTTGGTTCCTTCACTGACTCGGCCTTCGTCACTCTTGGCGGGCCGACCCCGGCGGAGGCTGCTGCATTCTCTCCTCCTCAGAGGAGAGGACGCGCAGCCATGCGCCCGTTTGGACGTCCTGCTGCTCGGCGCCCAGTCCGAGCACCACGTCCTGTTCCTGTTCCTGCGCAGCCAGTGCGCCCTGTGGCTAGGCGACCAGTGCCTAGGCCACTTGCTGTTCCAGCGGTCAGGCGTCCAGTGCCTGTCGCTCCTGCTGCACAGGTTGCCCCGGCCCCTCAACGCCGGCAGCCTGCTGTAGTTCCCCCCGTTCGTCCAGCGGTCCGGCGTCCAGTGCCTGCCGCTCCTGCAGCACAGGTTGCTCCGGCCCCTCAGCGCCGGCAGCCTGCTACTACTGTTGCTCCTGCTGTTCCAGCGGAAGTACCTCGTGTTCGGGTTCTCCCTCCCACTCCCACTAGGAAGAGGGGTGCCCAGACCGAGGTGCCTTCGCCTTCCACTGGTCGGGTTTCTGTTTTCGCCCGACTTTCTCACCCCGAGGTTGTTGGGCAGACCCCGACACTTCCCGTTGCTCCTGTTCCCGGTCCTGATGTTCCTTCCTCTTCCACCTCCGGCCTTGGGAGAAGGGCCAGGAGGAATAGGAACAGGAGACTTCGTTTAGCTGCGTCAGAGGCAGAGAGGCAGTAGATGGCTGATGCCATAGCTCACCAGGAGCTAGTTGAGAGGACAGTGGCTCCCAGGCAACGGAGGCTACGACGAGTTACAGTTGTGCCAGTTCCAGAGGGTGTAGTGGCTCCCGAGATAGAGGCAGTTCAGGGAGGACGCTTTTCCCCATTGACACATAGTGGGGACGAGGAGGACGTTGCCCGCATTGCGGCGGCTCCTCCTGTTACCACTACCCTACCCCGTGCTAGGATCCCTAGGGACGCTGCTGTTCGAGCCCTCACCCAGAGGATTCGAAACATCGTCCGCCTAGCAGGTGGTAGGGGTCCTGTCGATCGGCAGAAGATACTCCGTCAGATTTCTCGGGCCACCTTTCAGTTGCGAGGGCAGACTGCCAGGAGACTTTACAGTTGGCAGAGGGGACAGACAGTTCAGCAGCCTGCAGACACAGTTCCAGTAGTCAGACCCCCCGGCGGTTACTCCTGCTGCAGGACGACGCCCACGTCGTCGAGGACGGAGACAGCAGCGGAGACCTGCCCAGCCTCAGGTCAGTTCAGAGGTTGCAGTCCCAGAGCAGCCAGTTTGCCCGTGCAGCACCCCCACCGTAGGAGGTGGGTTTGGAGGCGTCGGCAGGCGGACACCCCTGTCGACCCAGTTGAGCCAGTAGAGACAGCACCACCGTCAGATACAGAGCAGTTTGACGATGTAGATGATTTGATGGATATAGCAGTTACTTCCGAGGCAGAGGCAGTCCCGATGATGTGCGATGAGGAGGTGGCACCTACTCCAGAGGGATCCCCAGAGAGAGTTGAGACAGAGTCAGTCCGTAGCCCTCACAAGATTGGTTCCCCTATGAGTCCGTACATAGCAGCCCTCCAACAACATTTCTTGGAAAACGATGACACACTGACAGATGAGTTGGAGGAGGAGGTACCAGTTCACCGGGTATGTGTGGTTACCCGACGAGGTCACTCGGATGAGAGAGAGCCCGAGGACCAGGACGAGCAGGGAGACCCCGAGGTGGGTGGATCTCCCAGGTCAGTTGACACGGATGCTACCGTTCTACACTTGCAGACACAGATGGCAGAGATGGCCAGAGCCATGGCAGCCATGACAGCACAGTTGACAGCTCTGGGGGCGATGCCTCAGGTGACAGGTGTAGCTGCTACCAGTACCTCCAGAGAGCAGCCAGTAGTACCACCTGCTACAGTAGACCCCGTGGGAGTGGACAGGGTCCAGAGAGTAGTCCCAGCACCACCCACGGTACTTCCTTACACTACTTCAGTTCAAAGTCAGCCAGCTCAGATGTCAGCAGGTCAGATCCAGGATTTGATTGCCCAGAAGGTCGAGCAGGCGATTTCCTCTAGGAAGACTGGAGAGTCAGTCAGCAGGGGGCGTCCTTACCAGTAGAGTACGAGCAGGAGCCTTACCCCCCTGGTTTTATCCCTCCTAGGTTCAGAGTTTTTGACGGGTTTGGGAACCCGAGGCAGCATGTGGCTCAGTACCGAGCCATATGTTGCAATATAGGAGGGAGTGATCCACTGATGTTGAGGTTGTTCTTCAGCAGCTTGGCGGGGGTGGCGTTTGCTTGGTACGCCGACCTCCCCAATGACTCAGTCAGGACCTTTGCAGAGTTGGAGCAGCTGTTTGTGCAGAGGTTTGTTAGCACAGAGCACAGAGTTACAGTAGGAGAGCTAGTGGTGACCAGGCAGCGTCCCAGAGAGAGTCTCACAGATTACATAGTCAGATGGAGAAATCTCAGTTTGCAGTGCGAGCCACAGTTACAGGAGCAGCATGCAGTTGAGATCTTGTTGAAGAACATAGATGGCCCGATAGCACCCTACCTTAAGGGATTTAGCATTAGAACCTTCCAGAAGTTACTCATGAAGGTCACTAGCCTGCAGGACAGCATACCCGCTGCAGTCCCTCCTAAGGTTGAGAGTCAGCCTTTGCGCAGACCTCAGCAGCAGGAGTTTTCAGGGGCACCTCCGCCCAGGAGAGGGGAGGTACACAGTACTCAGGGACCAGCAGATAAGGGCAAGAGGCCCCTAGGCAATTCAGCACCTCCACAGCAGTCACGCTCAGCTAGTCAGTCACACTCAGCTAGTCAGACAGCAGCACAGCCTAGTCCAGAGAGTCAGCAGTCCTTGCAGGAGAAGCTTAGTAAGGAATACCCCTTTAAAAGGGAGAGCGTGAAGAAAATTTTTAAATTCCTTACTAAGAAAAACATACTTACCTTTCCAAGCAGCAGTAGAGTGGAGGAGGAGGATCAGACTGAGAACCCACTTTATTGTCCTTACCATAGATGCATTGGGCATGTGTTAGAGGATTGTTTTGTGTTCAAGGATAAGGTCGAGAGGTTGATGGCCACAGGACAGATACACCTCCAGGACAGCGACCTAGTACAGCCCAAGGGCCCTCAGACAGTTCAGATGGTTTCCAGCCCCAGCCACAGTCCCAGCCAGAGTGACAGTCAGGACAGTAGTGGCAGTTTACCCCAGAGTTCTGAGGAAGAGTGGCAGTTCGCACTCTCCAAGGAGACTTAGCAGATGATTGAGTAAGCTGTACAGAGTTTAGAGGCAGTTGAGATGAGGCCTCCCAAGGCTAAGTCGACATTTGCCACTCCAGCTTCTTCGTTAGCACTAGTTTTGCTTTTCTTTCTTCTGTTGTAGTACTAGATATGCCCATTTTCTTTTTTACTTCTATCTGTATTAGAAAAATATGCTAAAAAAAATGATTGTAACCTCAAGAGGGAAGACAGGCCCCCTTCCAGCACTTGGGCTGGAGGACCTCGTTCTCTCTTATTTTGATGATTAATCAATAAAAAAAATGATGATTTGCAATTATGATGACTCTCTCACTTCCTTTAGTTCTACTAGCTTTGTAGTGATGACTCATGAAAGAGTATGATCTCTCTATCTCACCTTAGGGGTGGAGAGATTTCTTCTTTTGAACTGAAATCTTTTTTTCAAATTGAAATTGGATTTAGAAGTGAAAATTTTCTTTACTATCTTGTGATTCTCTATCTCATAGATAACTATAGTATATTGATGCATAAAACTTCATAATTTTCTTAATCATGTTATTCATTCTTATCAGAGGATAGGATTTGTTTTGTAGACCATTCTTCCTCGTCCAAGAGAAGTAAGTCTTCTTCTCTTGTACTTGGAAGATGATCTTACAACTGAGAAATAGTTTTCTTTTAGAGATTTGGAAAAGGAAGCCAGTTACAAAAAATGAAAAGATGCGCAAAGCGCCAAAAGTGAAAGATACACAAAGTGTATCAAGTGATTGAAATTTGTGCAAAGCACATGAAAGTTGAGAAAGTGGCTCAAAGAGCCCAAAAGTTATAAGTAAATGGCTTCCCTTTCTAGTAAATCTCTAAATCTCAGAAAATCTATATCCTTTTGATATTTTTGATAATTGATTCTGAAAATTATGATTTTTGAAATCATCATTATACATTGATATCCTATAAGATGTGGAAGTGTATTCGCATCCAAGAAGTAAAGAAAATTAAATTTCTTTCTCTAATTTAAATTCCTTTTTGGATTAGATTTCAATTCAAGAGAGAAAATTACTCATATAAATGAGATGTCATGATTTAGCTAGTATGGAGCTTGATCTGAGTTAGTAAATTTAAATTGATGTTCCTTTTAAAATTGGAGGGAGTTAAGTACTAAACTCCTTTGGAATATGTGCTCACTTATCACTTTTGACTGGGTCCACACCCTCCTATACTTGTTAGGATCTGTGATGTTGATCCTTTATTAGAAAGTGAATGGCTTCTTCCTATCAATCCTGCTCTGATAGTTGAAGGCCTCAATCCATTCATTTGAGATGAATGTGATATGAAATGTCTAAATCATTGATTTAGATCATTTAGAGATGTGATACTAGGTCCACACCCTCCTGCGTTTGTTAGGTTTGGTGATGTTGATCCTCTACTTGAATGAGATTCTCTTCTTCCTATCAGTCCTGCTCTGATAGTTGAAGCCCCCCAGTCTATTCACATGAGTTGAATTTGATCGGGAATGTCGTAGTCTTTTTAGATTACACTCTTTTGAGAGAGGATATTGGGTCCATATCCACCTATGTTAGTTAGGTGGGGTGATATTGATCCTTTATCCCTATGAGATTCTTTTCTTCCTATTAGTCTTGATCTGATGGATGTAGCACCCGGTCCATTTATTTGGGTTGAATGTGATCAGGGATGCATGAGTCATTAGTTTAGACTCTTTTGGAGGTACGATACTGGGTCCACACCATCCTATGCTAGTCAGGTGTGGTAGTGTTGATCCTCTATCCTGATGTTGATCTTTGTTATTTCAATATGATTGTGCTCGTCAGCTGATTCAGATGATTTTAATGTGACCTGGATTAAAAAAAAAAAAAAAAAAAAAACGGGAAGCTCTTAGGAGTACAAAAAAACCCGGTTGCCCTTGTCATAGGAGGAACCCGGTAAAACTCCCTAAGAGCTCAAATTCTCCAAAAATTTCTCTTTCTTCTCCCTTGAGAGTACTTTGACGATCTCTTCAAGGTTGAGTTCCCACTTAGTTGGTCGATGAGCTTATATGATTTTAAATGCATTTCTTCGTTAGTGATGTAGTACCTTGTGTTTTGAGGTGTAACCATCACTATTTTTTGGGCTTGAGTCTTTCTGAGAAGAGATCGCCCCCGACTGCCCTCTTTTGGCAGTCTACCTCCCATTCATGAATTACTCTGAGCTGCCAGAGTAGTCCTATGAATGTGACAGTGTTACCTCTACTTCGCACAGGGTCCTACCTGATTAGGGTAGGTGTTACCGCTGTGGTCTTATGATAATCATAGATCTCACTCATGATTATCAGATTAGGTGTCAGGTGTGCTCCCTTGTCACCTCAGAGTTATTTTTCTGTAGCTGTGATGTAGTACATCTATTTCTCAGGTGTTAGCACTACAGTTCCAGGAGCCCCGGTTTTCCATCGGAAGACCGACCCCTTGGTTTCTTTCACCGGCGTACTTTAGCATTCGTTCCCTACTCTTAACTGCTAGAGTAGCCTTACGGATGTTGCTTGGTTGTTTTCACTTCTCGCAGGGTCCTACCCAGTTAGGGTAGGCTCTACCACTGTGACCCTTCTGATGATACTTCACTTCTATATATGATTAACATCCTCAGGTAGTAGGTGTGTCTCCTTCACTACCTAGAGTTGCTTCCCTCCTTGTGGTGTAGTATACCTTGCCCCCGATACTAACATCACCACTTTGGGAACTTTGATCTTTTAGCAGAAGATCAGTTCTACTACTGTTGTCGTGACCCATTTTACCATTCATGTGCTAGGCTCAGTTACCAGATTAGTCCTATGAATGTGTTGAGGTCACTTCTACTTTCCACAGGGTCCCACTAGTTTGTTTGGGTGTTACCACTGTGAGATTTTACTTACTTGAGAATTGTTGATCTTAGTGGAGAGGATGCTACCTCGCTACTTTGGCTCTTTTCTTCTTACCTGGTGATGTAGAGCATCACACCTCAGATGCTACCACCATCTTTTCCTTGAGCTCCGATCCTCTTGTAGAGAGTCAGTTCTTTCAGGTACTTTTACCACTTGTTTTCCCATTGAGATCTGACTCCTAGCTGCCGGAGAGGTCCTTTGGATGCTTTGATCTTGTTTCTACCTCTTACAAGGTCCCCATCAGTTAGTATGGGTTCACCACTGTAGCCTCTTTGAGGATCATTTTTTTTTTACTAGGCTTAGTCCTGCCCTCTGTAGTTGAGGTGCCCCCCTCGCTACTCAATTTTCTTTACTCCTTTGGAATGAGATCGCCCCTTTGCACACTCTACTGAGGGTGTATCTCTTCCAGCTTTGTTTAAGAGACATCACACTGATGTCTTCCTCCCCTTTTGCGTAGGGTTAGGGCTCTTTAAGAGATCTCGATGGCATTTGGATACTCGTGGCCACGACGATTTGTCCTCTACCATGTGGTTACCAGAGCGCTAGCTTGAGATTCCTTAAGTGACTCTACCCTTAAAATTTTTACATATACATTTCCTTTCCTTCCATTCTATCCTTGTGCAGGCATATGCGCCTGGTGGATATTAGGTTTTTCTGGTTGAGAGAGCACGACAGAGCCCCTGGGAGGCATTCCTCACCACCCTTTCCTCTTCACATCTTTGCTGGCATATGCGCCAGATGATTGTGTCGAGTGTTTTGTCTTTATTCTACTCTAGGCATATGCGCCAAGTAGAGACTCTGCCACCGGCACATACACCGGGCAGAGGTGACCTTTCGTTACCTTTTTATCCCAGTGCAGGCATATGCGCCTGGTGGATATTAGGTTTCTGGTTGAGAGAGCCCGACAGAGTCCCTGGGAGGCATTCCTCACCACCCTTTCCTCTTCACATCATTGCTGGCATATGCGCCAGATGATTGTGTTAAGTGTTTTGTCTTTATTCTATTATAGGCATATGCGCCAAGTAGAGACTCTGCCACCGGCACATACACCGGGCAGAGGTGACCTTTTGTTACCTTTTATCCTAGTGCCGGCATATGCGCCGGGTGGATATTAGGTTTCTAGTTGAGAGAGCCCGACAGAGTCCCTAGGAGGCATTCCTCACCACCCTTTACTCTTCACATCATTGCTGGCATATGCGCCAGATGATTGTGTTGAGTGTTTTGTCTTTATTCTACTACAGGCATATGCGCCGGGTAGAGACTCTGCCACAGGCACATACACCGGGCAGAGGTGACCTTCCTTTCCCTTCTATCCTAGTGCAGGCATATGCGCCTGGTGGATATTAGGTTTTTCTAGTTGAGAGAGCCCGACAGATTTCCTGGGAGGCTTTCCTCAACACTTTTTTCTCCTCATATCATTACAGGCATATGCGCCGGGTGATTATGTTGAGTACTTTTTCTTTATCCTACTACAGGCATATGCGCCGGGTAGGGACTCTGCTACAGGAACATACACCGAGCAGAGGTGACTCTTTCCTCTCCACATCATTGCTGGCATATGCGCCAGATGATTATGTTGAGTTTTATTCCGTTACACTTCTTTTGGCATATGCGCCAAATAGAGACCCTGCTGCAGGCACATACACCGGGCAGAGGTTTTCTTTTTCTTTTGTCCTACCGCAGGCATATGCGCCGAGGGGACATCGACTTACTTGGTAGAGAGAGCCTGACAGAGCACCTGGCAGGAACTCCTCGCCACTCTTTTTCCCTGAGTGTCTTGTTCAGATTAGGTAGACACCAGGCTTGTGATTCCTTTGTTTGCTAACCCGATTTGGTCAAGCAGATATTGAGTCACCCCAATCCACTGCTATGAGATAGGCAGGAGGATATGGGACCCTTTCACCTTCTATTCTGCTGATTCGATATAGTCAGGCAGATAGTTGGTATGCTTTTGCTACCTTACTTGTGATTCTTCTCTTGGCTCCGCTCCTGCTACGGAGTGAGGCCAGAAGAGAATCCCCCTACCCTTTTTCACCTTAGTGGTGATCTTCACTTTTGATTCTCCTTTCTGCTCTGCTCTCGCTACAGGGCAAGGCTATGGGAGAATCCCCTTACTTTGTTTTCACCTTTCTAGGTGATCTTTACCGTTGGTTCTGTCCTTGGCTCTACCCTTGTCGAGGGGTAAGGCCGGGAGGAGACCCTTCTACTGGTTCACTGCTTCAGTGATACCTTGCTTGTGCACTGCTGCTTTTCACTCCATCCTAGGCTCTACCCTCGCTGTAGGGTAAGGCCAAGAGAAGAGTTCTCTACTTTTTCTTCCATATTTTTGATGCTCATGTTTTCTCTTATACCTTCTCTGGCTTAGTCGGTCAACGCCAACACGAGCGGTTCACTAGTTGTTCGCCACTCCTGTTGGGGGTCCGTTTGTTGACCTCGATTTTGTCAAACCATGGGCATGAGAGACTAGGTTGACCAGGTCAACTTTTGACTTGGTCAACCCAAGGCTTATTGGGTCAATTTTGACCCATTAAGGCCTTTTGAGCCCAAATCAAGCCCAAATCAAATTCCAACTCATTAATGACTCAAACCTCATACCCATTGGACCCATTTGACTGAGTTGACCAAGTCAACACATGACTTGGTCAACCTAAGTCATAATGGGTCAAATCGACCCATTAAGACTCATTTAAATCCCTATTAAATGCCAATTCAATGCTCTAATCAAATCCCTTTGTTTTGAAATCAAAACCACGGCCTCCTAGCTCTATTTCCCTCCCAAAATAGCTGGTGATTAGATCTAGGCCGTTCAAGATAGGTTAGGGGGTTTAAATAGAAGAAAATTAGGTTATTTTTGGATCTTTTTCCTCTTGCTCGAGCTCTAGACCGTCTGAGGCCCTGAGACTTTGAGAGAGGACTCCCATACCCCTTCCCCACTTTTCTCGTTCGAAACCCGACCGCCTCGAGCTGCCGCCGGCCAGATCCCGGCGACACCCGAGCCTAAATTCGTTCCAGGACGAATCCCGGTAGATCGAGCGACTTTTGGATCTCGACATCAACTAAAGAAACGTTGCTGCATCTCTCACGAGTTCAACGAGCCCAAGATCGTCCAAATCCATCGAGTGGATAGAGGTATAACTCAAACCCTAGTTTAGAACACTTCAAGTTAAATAGCTTTCTGTAAAGTGCTTTTCAGACCGAGATAATAATACCCCATGAATGCTCTTCATATCTATAGTCTACAGTTAAAATTTCATTTGATTTCGTCCATCCGATCGAGAGAACGAGGCCAAAAACACCCCTAAGGCTTCGGACGTCCACTGCATGCAGGCGGCGGTACAGGCTCCGTTGGATCTCAATCCCACGGCCTGGATCTGGCCGCACGGACGCGTGGTTCTACCCGCTGTGCACGGGATGGCTGGATCGGGCCATCCGGCCGATCTGAGCCGTACGTTCGGTATGCGCGGGATCGGACGGTCGGCAGGGTTGGCTGACTCACTTAAGTGAGCCGCGGGTCCCGCCGCAATCATTGGTCAATGATTGGCGGCGGCGCCAATCATTGGCGCGGACCGCGGCGCCAATCCGGCTCCGCCACGTGGCCCGTGGAGCCCATTTTTTTTTTAATAATTTAAATTAATTTTAAACCTATTTTACTTCAAAAATTCGTAGAAATTTCATTTTTCGTCCGATTTTGACGTATAATATATCGAATTGTTCGGATTTTTATCCTCTTTATTATAAAATTAAAATTATTTTAAAATTATAATTCTATTTTAAATTATTTAAAAAACAGTAAAAATAACTTTTTTTTTATTTTATTTAAACTATTATTTTAATATAATTATTATTTAATAATTATTTATATTAATTACTATTAGTTTAAGTTATTATTTTACTATTTAAGTTCTATTTTATAATCATTATTATTATTATTTATTTTGTTTTTTTTTTATTTTTTTATATATATATATATTTTTTAATAATTGTTTATTTATAAATATCCTTTATTGACTTAAACTCCTAAAATTCGTATCTTCCTCGTTTTCGTTCCGATTTTGACGCACAACAGCTTGTTTTGAATGTATTTAGATTCTGCATTTTCTGGATATAGTTTTATTTGAAAATTTTGGGTCTGTGTGCAAATATTTTCAAAACAGTAAAATAGCAATGTTTAAAAATATTTAATTATCATATTTGAACTTCGAAATTACATAACTTTGTCGTTTTAAGTCCGCTGTCGACGCACAGCAACTTGTTTTGTATGTACTCTAAATTCTGCATATTTTGAAACTATTTTCAGATAAAAAGTATGTCTGCATTTTCTGTTATTTCAAAACCAGTGAAATAGGGCTATTTTAAAATATTATTTTATTCTGTTTTAACTTCGGAAATTTATATCTTCGCCGTTTTAAGTCGGATTTTGACGTGTAACCCCTTGATCTTTTCAGAAAAGTGCGTACTTTAATTTGGAACCCTTTCCAGCCCTTGATTTTGGCTGTTTTGACCAATCATTATTTGGATTCGATTATTCGAATATTTTTGATATTAAATATTAATTATGATAATATTTTCAGGATACAAAATATTTTCAAATCGCTTGAGACTTCGTTAGGGTGGTCAGCGGGTTTCCCTATACTTATGTACTATAAATTGAATTATTTTCAATTATTTTATTTTTCCAAAAATATATTTATATCTATAAGTATTTTTAAATTATTTTAAAACTACTTATACATAAATCCTAACTTTGGGAGACCCGCTATCGCATGAAATTTTTAAACATGGGTTCTAGATATGAAGAGCAATCATGGGGGAGTGGGTTAGTGAATGGTTGAGTCCCAATCATTCACTAATCCGTTCTTTAGGTGTCTGTCCTTTTATTTTCGTAGATTGCATGTGTAGGTCGCACCACGAGCACTTAGTTTAGGCTCTCCTAGATCTAAGGACATGGTGTGTTTATTTCATTTTTGTACTCCCATGCATTTATTACCTGAAGGGTTAGACTAAACATCACTTTAAACTCCTACAACGTAGTGACACCCTAAGGACAAAAATTAAGGACTCGTCTAGCGAACTTAGAAGTCTTCTAGGAGCTAGGATAGATCCCAGAACGACATGAAAACTACAACACTTAAACTTAGTGACATCTAAAACATCACTGAATTTTTTAGGAATTTTTAGGAGCTTTTAAAGCTCTTAGCTAACTAACCCTAATTAACTGGTTAATTAAGGCCCCGAGACCTTCCGGAAAATACAATAAATACATATTAGGTCAGAAAATTACCCGTAATACCTCAAACTGACCAGAATCTGATCCTTGACCTTAGATAAATAGGGCTCCGTAGTTTGACTCTAGGTTGACCCTTAATTTGACCATAGGTGGAAATTACCATTTTGGCCCTAATAATTCATTAAAAATTAATAAAAATCCCAAATCTTCTCCAAATACTTGGGAACACTTTTTCTGGTCATCCCTGACCTTTGGGAGTGATTCCAGTTAGTTTGGAGCTGATTTGGAGCAAAACAATAAAAAAGGCTATTTAGTAGGAAATTTAGAAAATTCTGATAAATACCCCGACCTTTAGAAATTCATAACTAATTGTAGAAAACTCCAAATTAGGTAAACTCACTTGCATTAGACTCCAATTAGGGCCTAGTATTTATTAAAAATTTTAGGTTTCCAGAAACTAGCTTAGATTAGAAAGTCAACATTTTGGTCAACCGTAGCTCATTTAGGGCCCGAAACTTAGAAAATTCATAACTTTGCCTAGAAAACTCCGATTTCAGTCTACTACTTGTCTAACTACTTGTATTAAGGTCTAGTATTTTCCTAAGGTGTTAGGAATCCTAGATTCAGCCTTTTTCCCATAGTGACTTTTTGGACCCTTAGTCTAGTTCCTAGGAGGACCCGAGACTTTCCAAAATTGGCTAATGCAACTTAAACTTCAAATATCATTGTCCTAAGTTCTTAAAACTCATCAACAAACTGAAATATTTAAAATGAACCCTAATCCACTAATATTTGAATTTCAAATAAAAATATCCTTTTTAGACCCCCAATAAACCTGAATTATAGAAAACTTTAACTAACTATCCTGCTTAGGACCCATCCAAACCACATTAGCCTTACACACACATAGAATTGTTTGCTAGGGCACCACTTCTAGATATAGGTTAGGCCGCTGGGATTTACTTTTCTGCTGTGTGCCGGAGCTTTCGCAGTTTTCATTGCATGCTGCTTGAAAATTGAATTGCTGTGTTTGTTTACTTTTTCTGTACTCTGTGATGTGATGAGCGCTAGATTTATCCCTAGGTTAGGAACGTCATATATATACTGTTCTTCCGTGCAGGTGGCCATGCTCAATGCTAATAAAAAGGGGGGAGCATTATGATGATTTCTAATAATATTTTATGCAAGTGCTTGCTCAGCTCCCCCTAAATAAAAATGAGGGCTAAAATTAATAATTATAACTGCACAGGTGTAGCGCTTAGCCCTCAAAATTAAGAGCATGGCTTGGCACAGGGTCAATGGTGTTAGCATTTTCTTTTTATATATATATATATATATATAAACTATCTGAGATTTTTATTAGGATAACCATGCAGGGAGTCTAGAATTTTCTTTTTCAATGAATGTAATATTTATAATAATAGTTAAGAGTTGTGAAAACAACCTTGAGTTGGGATATTCTTATCCGACTCGGATTCCAAAAGAAGAAGGCATCCCTAAAGGGGAGAGTCTTCTTCCATTTGGAAGATCGAGTTGGATGGCTTTAGATATCCAAAGAGAAAAGGCAATACCCCCATATTGAGGGAATTGTCTCTTCGTTTGGATATTCAAGCCACGACGGATCCAAGGAGTCCAAGGAGGAGAGATCCAAGGAGTCCAAGGAAGAGAGATCCAAGAAGTCCAAGGAGAAGATATCCAGAAGACTAAAGATTTGAAGACCCAATATCCCACTCAAAGTTGTTGGCGTCTGTCATAGGCTTAGAAATCCGGGTTGTTGGCAGTGGTGCCCGGCCACTTTACTTTTCAGCATATCCTGGGTTGTAATTAAAGGGCAGTTGGCCTATGGACATTTACTTGATTAGTTTGATTTATATTGATGTGTTTACCTGATTGTGCAGTAGAAATTGCCTGCTTTTCTTAGGTTTCTTTCTTGCATGTCGATTTTGTTTTCGCCTGGATTTTAGTTAGGCTCTCTAAGGATTATAAAATTTTTCTACTCATAACTAATCTTTAAAATTTTAAGTTTTAAATAATATAGAAACTTAACGAATCTAGGGAATTACCGGAACCGTCCGGGGTCGCATGCATATTACTGCATCTTCTTTCCTTGCTATAAGACATCTCCCTGCCTGCGGGTTGAGTCCGGATAATCTGGCCTATGAGGATGAAGTGCCGGACCTAGGGGGACCCAGTCTTTTCAAAAAATTATTTTCTATAAGCCTGTTTTTAAAGTTCTATAGCATTCATGAGCTGACATTTCAACTAGCATGCATTGCATTAGAAATCAATTTAATTAAAATTTAATTGCATTAGCTAGGAGCATCTGACCCACATAAGTCTAGGACCACTTAGGAAATTCTCTAGATGTCGGTCCCATTTCTAAAGAACTGTACCACCCACCCATCTATCATAAATGACTTGACAGCATGGTTTTTAAAGCGATTAGGTGGTTAGCTGGCTCCCCCAATCCAGGCCGGGATAAGTCCAGGTTTTGCATCGCATTAGCTAGGACACTGGTCTTAGTGTGTGTCGAACACTAAGTCCAATCTAGATTTACGGTTCGAGGCTACTACACTCGGTCTCGTAGTATGCCTTAAATAGTAGGTAGATCTCTTTCTTTCGGGGACTCTAAATCCTACTTATCTGCGTCACAGGATGACGCCACCTCCATCCTTCTCTCACGCATGTGATTGATTGCTTGTCTTTCTTTCTCCAGTTTCTCTCTAGTACCCTAGAGCCTCCGAATGCTGGTATGAGCCATGCATGTCGACTGAGCCTTTTTGAGACCTTTCTTTCCTTTGAGTAGGATTTCCTAGTCTATACCCTCGTGCTAATCCCAATTTAGAAAAGATAATGTATGATCCTTAATCGAGAGTTTTCTCGGGCTCCGGCCCGGGATGTAATTAACCACGGGGGCTTGCGCCCGTGGGAAACTTGGCCCCGCAATCTACTTTACCCCACTCGATCTCTCGGATCGGGTGGGGGAAACCCGTGACTAGGTCGTGTATATTGCTACCCATCGGGGTATGCTGGCGACAGCCTCTATCCCCAATGGTCAGTCGTATGCGCGATCCAATCTGCCCTCCCATCGACCCGTTCGTGTCGAGCGTAGAGGCCTACGATCGTTTTGTCCTACGGGATAGTGCGGCCGTACCCTCTGCATTCGAACCCCCGCGAGCGGTGCTCCTTCGGAGGTCCACAGATGCTATGTTATGCATTGCAAAAGTGAACTATCCCTCCGTGTGGTAAAATATAAAATCAATATGCTTTGACATAGTTTATGCATGCATGGGAAGGGCTAATCAAAACTAGCCAATAGTTACTGTGAAGTGAGAATAGAAAGAAATGTATATTATTAATATCTCTGTACATACACTTGAGGCTATATATAAAGAGTACATGAACAAGAAGTAAATAATAATCAATACAATGTCCAATGTACAAGTGAGATAACACGAATGGAACGCTAGAGGAGGCGATGTGATACGAGATAGAAATAAGAGCTCAATTAGGAATATAATATATTTTTTTGCAAATTTCTTCTCATAAATAGAACCAAGCGATTTTTGAAAACCAGTGTTGAATTGCCGGTTTCCTGATCCAACCGTAGGGCAACCGATTTTATATGGATTTTATGTTATTCTAGTTCTATGATCAACATGAACATAGGGTGTCAATATTTGGCACGATCCGAAAACCGACTCAAACCCGACCCAAAAATTTCTGGTTCGAGTCAACCTGAACACGAAACGGGTTTGGTTCGGGTTCAATAATTCGATCCGTTTAAAAAATTGGGTCGAGTTCTGGTTGACCTTTTGACCTGAAATTAACCTATTTTTACTCGAAAAATAGTTTTTGACCCGGCAACCCGATATTGACCCATTTTGACCCGAAAAGCGAGATTGACCCATTTTCGTACCAAAAAACTAGCAGTTTTTGGTCGGCCCGGGTCATTCAGGTCGTGTCGGGTTGACCTGGACCCGAAGCGGGTCGGTTCGGGTTCGAAAAATTGACCTGTTTGCAAAAAACGAGTCGGATTCAAGTTGACCCGAATAATTAAGGTCAATTTTGGATTTGATCCGAACCCGATTCGTGACCTGAAATTGATGCCTCTATTTGAGCAGGCCGCATGATTCCGACAAATTTTTTTTTATAAAGAATTTTAATAATATTATTAATGTCCTTACAAGATTTTTTTTTTCTTAAGAACTTATTTTTTTTCCTCGTTCGAATCACTTTCCTCTTTCTTTCTTCTCTCTTTCTTCTCTCGCCAGTCTCCACCTCTATAAAACTTACCGATCCTGCACATTTCTGAAACTCCCAACAAAGCGAATTTCACTTAGGTTAATCTCTGGTTAATGCTGTTTTCTTACCGTAGTAATCTTCTCTCAATCTCCGCCTGTCGCTAAGAGCTAAGAGACACAGAGACAGACCGAGAGAGAGAGTGAGGAGTCCAATTGTGAGCGTTTGCGAAGCGAACACGGAGCTTGTGGTGATCATGGGATCTCCTTTCCTCTTATTGGCCATTGTAGCTCTTATCGTTGGCGCCTTCCTGCCGGCCGCTCAGGCCAATGCTCCTGCTCCCGCGCCGGCTAGCGACGGTTTGTCTCTTTTTGCCTGATCTATTCTCAGGTCTAGATTTCTTTGTGTTTTTTCGATGACCTTTTTGGCCTGTCAAACTTGTTAAGGTTGTATTTGTTATATAGATTGTTTTTAACGAGTATCGATCTTCATGTTGTTGTGCGTTCGATCCTCCTATAGGCGTTTGCCCTGTCAGTTTTCATGTCGATTTATGTCTAGGATTGTTATTTATAGATTTCTTTATCTGATTGTATAGTGTAGTATTGGATCCGTTATTGAAATTTGAAGATTCTTTGTAACCTAACATGGTCTTTAAAGAAATTTTAATTTATTTTATATAGAAAATATCTCGAGCTGAATTCTGAAGCTTTCATCATGAAATTTAAAAATGGAAATTAAGAAGAAAGGATTTTCGCCCCTCTTTCTGCATAATTTTAGGGCCGTTTGGCAGCTACTAGGATTTAAGTCAAATATAATTAAGAATTGATATATCATCAGAAAATTATGTTAATCGGGCATAAATCTCGAGGCAAAATCAAGTTGGAAACTTCAAAAATTAAACACCGGACTATCTGAACTCCAAATTCAGCAAACTTACAGTCGAATTGAACGTCTCGAAAATACGAACCCAACTCGCAAATTCGACCCAATCCGAGCTCAAATAGGTCCAAATCAAAGACCCAAAGCACATTTGGAAGGATCAAACCATAATTTGGATTACCAAACGGTTTCCAAATGTGACATGCTTATAGTTGAAATGAGCGGTTCGATGAGGCGAATCTAACGAGCTCAGGATCGCCAAATTCTGATATCATTAAGACATTCAAATATTGAATAAACGGTCCACGATCAAGGGGATTAACATTGGCCATCCATTCAAACCACTCCCAACTTGCCCTTGATTTCTCTCCTATTTATTGGTCATGCCACTCTCATAAAATTATAAATAGTCCACTCATTCCTCATTGAAAGGGGCCCAAAACAAGGAGGAAAAAAAGAGAGGAGAGGAAGAGAAATCATAAATTTCTCTTGCTACCATGCTCTTCCTCGACCACCTCCCGGCCATCGATCGACGCCAGACTTCCACCCGTCGCTTGACTTTCACCCGATGCCGGACTTCTGCCTGTCGCCGGACTTTCCTCAGACTTCTACTTGATGTCGAACTTTCACCCGTCGCCGGACTTCTGTCTATCAACGGATTTCTACCCGACGCCAAACTTTCTCCCGTCGCTAGACTTCTGCCAATCGACGGACTTTCATCAGACTTCTACCCGACGTCGGACTCCGCTTGTCGCCGGACTTTTGCCAGTCGTGGGATTTTTGTCAGAATTTTATCCGACGCCGGACTTCTTCCCATCACCGAACTTATGCCCGACGCTGGATATTTGTAGGACTTCTACCCGATGCCGAACTTTTGCCCTTTGCCATATTTTTATCCGACGTCAGACTCTCGCCTGTCGTCGGACTTCCGCCCATCGCCAGACTTTAGCCAATTACCGGACTTTGGTTGAACTTCTACCCGACGCCAGAGTTTTGCCCGTCACCAAATTTCTACCCAACGCCGGACTTCCACTCGTCCCTGAACTTTTACCCGTCATCAAACTTTCGTCGGACTTCTACCTGACACCAAACTTCCGTCCGTCGCCGGATTTCTACTCGACGCTGCACTTTTGCCCGTCACTGGACTTTTGCCCGTCTTCAGAATTTCGTTGGACTTCTTCTCGATGCCGAATTCCTCATGTCGTCAGACTTCTGTCTATCGTCGGACTTTTACCCGACGCCTGACTTTCGCCCGTCGCCGGGCTTCTACTAGTCGTCAGACTTTCGTTTGACTTGTACCTAACGCCGGATTTCTAACTGAAGCTGGATTTTCGCCCGACCCCGAACTTTTTCCCGTCGTTAGACTTTCATCAGTCTTCTACCCGACTTCGAACTTCATCCATCACCGGACTTCTACCTTACGCAGGACTTCAGCCCATCACCGGACTTCTGCGAGTCGCCAGACTTTCGTTTGACTTCTACCTGTCACTGAACTTCCACTTGTCGCTGGACTTCCACTCGTCATCGTACTTCTGCCCATCGCTGGATTTTCATCGAATTTTAATCCGACGCCAGACTTCTGCCCATCGCTGGATTTTTACTCGATGTCGGACTTACGCCCACGCTAGACTTCTGCCCATCGTCGGACTTCCTCCGGACTTCTATCTGACGCCGGACTTTCGCCCATTGCTGCACTTCCGACCTACGTCGCCAGTCGACTACGGTCCATCCGACCTCCTTCGTCAAACAGCGACTTTTTTTATCACTATCGCTTGTCAACTACTGTCCTTCTAACCTCCATAGAGAAATTTCGGTTCTTCCGACCTCCGTCACCAGACAACGGTCTTTTCTGACCACCGTCGCCTGCCGACTACGATCCCTCCAACCACCGTTACTAAACTATGGTATTTTCGACCTCTGTCGTCCGTCAACTATGGTTTTACCGACCAAACAAACATACCAATAGTGATTCTTTCAAGTCCCATCATGTAATGCGTTTTATATTATGTATATTTATTACATCATGCCAAGACCTTCCCCCAATAGGGTCTCATTTGTAATCGATTGCAAATAATAGTGGATTCATTAAAATTGGGCCAGACCACATGATTTTTTTCCCTTTTCAGATTTTTCCATGTAAAAATTTTTGTGTCTCTTATGCATACTGCATCTTCTCTTTCATCTGTTTGCGTGCTGGATCTTCGTACAACGCTAAGATGTTAAACTTTATACTTCTCTACTGCCGTGAATATTTCAGGATGCAGCAGTTTGGCGTCGTCTGTGGAATGTGGTTTCCGACTGGGTGACAATTTTTGCTCCAACCTCAAAAGGTCGTTCGTGTCAACGTCCTGGCATCAATTATTACATCATCAATATTGAATTAAATGTGGACTGAGGGGGGAAATCTTGACTACAGCTGTGGTCAAGAAGATTCTTCTAACTCTACCAATATCTAAGTTAATATATTGGGATCATAAAGATTTAGCAAATGCAACGATACTTATAATAAATTTCAAGTTTTACACTGTCTCTAACTGGACTTTACTTGGGCGATGTCTTAATCTCGACATCAAAAAGGCAGTAACTGTCTAAAAATAGACAAATTTTCATATTTGATTCGGGATACACGCGGCGTTCGCTCCCTTCCATTCAAAGCAAAATCGATCATAAGGGGATTCGATTCGGCATCTTCCATATATGTTAACGTCATGGAGCAGTGCTTTGACATACAACCTCAGATAAGTCATATATCCTTGGTGGATTATTTCGACCTCTTCCATATAGATTAACATTAACGTGCAATGCTCTAATATACAACCTCGGATAGGTCATACATCATTAGTGAATTCTCTCGACTTCTTCTATATAGGTTAACGTGAACGAGCAACGCTTTGACATACAACCTCAGATAGGCCATACATCCTCAGTGAATTCTCTCGACTTCTTCCATATAGGTTAACTTTCATTGATTAACGCTCTAATAAATAACCTCGGATAGATCATACATCTTTGGTGGATTCTTTCGAGCTCTCCCATATAGTTTAATGCTATCGAGCAATGCTATGACAAATAACTTTAGGTAGGTCATATATTATTGATAAATTCTCTCAGACTCTTCCACACAGGTTAACGTCATCAAGTAATGCTCTGACAAATAACATTGGATAGATTAAATATCTTTTGTGGATTTCTCTCAATCTAATAGCGTCATTGAACAAAACTCTGACAAATAACCCTAAGAAGGTCTACCCATAAGGTATCTTTGAAGGGAAGCTAGTAATGAACAGAGTCCTCACTAGAAAGACTATGAGAGTATGTGGTTGATAAAGTCATCACTCATATAAAGATCTTAGTAGTCTAAAAAGCCTCAAAAGACACATGGAGTAATATATCAAAGCATATCTCAACGATACATAAATGACTTAGTTTCCTCTGTAGGATAAGTTCATTTCAAGTAAAAAGCAAGCATCAAGCTCATACAAATTCATATATCATGTCATTAGATTTGCATAGCAAAATTCTACAGCACATTTAAGTGTATATTTGTTCTCACTAGAAGATGAAATTAAAAGTACATTGGCATCATTCATATTAGTTAATGTCATCGAGAAACAAACAACTTCGAGAAGATCAAATATCATTGGTGAATTCTATTGACCTCTTCTCTACTGCACATTAAAGCATTTCCTACAATTTCTTCTTCAAAAAAAAATTGTAACATAATCATCATCAGGCCTCTACTCAATTGACATTGTAGTGTATAGCCGGACTACAAATAGGATACACTGCTTCGACCCCTTCCAACATAGATGTTTGATATCTGCACACATCAGCATAGATGCATATTGCCTTTAGCAGAATGGAACTTGACCATCACCATCATCGGCCCTTCGCTTGATGTCTACCGTTGGACTTTCACCTCATATCATCCATCATAGGCTTCTCGATCGACTACTATTAGTAGCGCAACCTCCAAGTATCTCCTTCAGCTCTCCACTAAAAAATTATGTCTATTTGTTGATCGTCTATGGATTTTCGCTCAAACATCATAAAAAATTATGTCTGTTTACTAACAATCACCAACTCTTCTCCCGGATATTATTACCGCCACATCTTCTTAAATAACCCTCGCATGCAAGATGTGGTTGATCTTCATCTGTCAAGGGCAGTCTATTGAGAGAGGAAACTCTCATTGTGACTTCTTCTACACAAAAGAGGGACACTGAAGCTTGATAGGATAAGCCACCTATCTCAAACAGTGGAATACCTCTAATGTAAGAAGAACACAAGAGAATAAAAAGGAAAGAGGAGAAAGATCCTTCTACACAAAAGAAGGGCACTAAAATTTGATAGGGGATGCAACCTATCTCAGACAGTGGAATGCCTCTAATATAAAAAAAAAATTAGAGAAGAAAATGGAATGAGGAGAAATTTTCTTCTACACTAAAGAGGGGCACTAAATTTGGGTAGGGGATGTCACATAACAAAAATAATGGAAAGCCTATGAAGTAAGAAGGAAAGCGGAGAAGAAAAGGAGAGGAAGAATTCTAACTTCTACACAAGAGAGAGACAATGAATTTGGGTAGGGGATGTCACATACCAAAAACAATGGAAAGTCTCAACTGTAAGAATGTTCGAGGGAGAAGGGAGAAGAATAAAAGGAGCAATTTTTTCCTTGCCTCAAGGAGGGTATTTATAGGACAAAAAAGGGTAAGGGGGAACGGTTTGAAATGGGGGGGGGGGGGGGGTGGGATTTTGCCTCCAAATTATGCAATTTTTTTCAAAAATGTTTCTATAAATTTTTTTGAGCCCCTCATGAAAATTTCAAAATAAAAAAAAATCTAAAGTCATTTATTAAAAAAAAAAAAAACTACTAAGAGGGGCGGTCGTTACAGCCGCCCCCTTCTAAAAAAACCCCCTTCTAAAAAAAAAGCTGGGCCCACTTTACAAAAAAAATTGTAATTGTGCCCCTAAGAGGCGCTTCATGTGCCTCTCCAGCCTGCGCGTTAGAGCGGGCCCCTCCTGTGGTAGCGGCCGCGCCACTAAGGTAGGGTCTCATTTGTAATCGACTGTAAATAATAGTTGATTCATTCAAACTGGGCCAGGCCTCTTAGTGTCTCTTATGAATACTGCACCCTCTATTTCATCTGTTTGTGTGCTGGATCTTCGTATAATGTTAAGACGTTAAACTTTATTCTTCTCTACCACCGCGAATATTCCATAACACAATAAGAACATCTTAAGCTGCTATTTGGTAGCAGGTTACGAGCAGCATTAAAGCAAGATTAATTTACTCAAATCTTGCTAAATGGTAAAAAAAATACTTAAATCCTACAGAATGCTAAATCCCATTTCTCCCTCGTTTTACCTTGAATCCTGAAATTATTAAATACGCATTCGACAGATTTAACTTAAATTTGCTGCTTTAAATGAAAAGAAAAAGTGTAAATCCACTGCTTCTTATGAACCCCTTTGTCGATTGGGTTGTTATTAAGGTCGGTTTTGGAGAAATTATTACTTGCTGAATCTGGAAGCCGTCACGACTCCAATCATCTTAAGTCGAAATTTTTTGTTTTCCTCTCTTTGATGCACAGGTGTGTGCAAGAGTAAGAAAATACATGTGACTTTGTGTTACTGGAGTCTGGACGAAAAGCTATGTTCGGAATCCGCACTTAAACAATTTCTTTGATTTCAGATGTCTGTAGCTGCATGTAAAGTCGGTTGCAAAGCTGTTCTAGAGAAAGCTACTTTATCAAATTACTGTTGCTGATGTAGTGTACGTTATTTAGAAAATTCAACAATCAGATTGCTTTTATCTTGCTGTATAAAAAAATTATATTGATAGCCTCATATTACTGATCAAATAAACACATGAAAAGATATCTGACTTCAACCTAGTTTTGTTTGGATGGTTTGATTGCTATAATATATTTTTGTGATATTGTTAATTCAATAATGAGATAAAATAAAAAAAATGGTGGAAAAACAAAATGCTTTTAAAGGAGTTATTGATATAGAAGATTAATTAACTAATTAATTAACATAATGAATTAGTAAATGAAAAATAATGACTATTACGTAAAGCATAGTTAGGATACAATTAGAATGATCAATACTTCATTAAGTTAATCAAGATAAGTAAATTAGTTAGATAATTAATAAATCTGTATAATTATTATGATTACTTAGGGCATGTTAAGTACTACTTAGTGGACTAATTAAGCATTAATTAAAATTAATTTTCTAGCATATACTTATTAGATAACTACTTAATTAATAAACCCAAGTAATGAATAACTATTAATAAAAAGAAGTTTAATTTAAGACATTATATTTTAATTAGTCTAATTAGTGCTTAGATCACTAATTATAAATTATTTATACTTAAAAGGATAATAAAAATAAATCAATTAATTAACCTAAATAATTAGTAATCAACTAATAAGAAAAAAGTAATTTAAGTCATAATTATGTTTTAATTTGTCAAATTATTCTTAAACAGACTAAATATAGATTAATTAAACTTGATGACCCAGCTCAAGTGGAAGGTTGGCTGGATGATTCACAATCCCAATTTAGGCATCAGATCATGAAGAGATGAAAGAGATCACAATTATAACAGCCTAATTTTTTGATGAAGATTGTCAATAATTATAATTATTAGAATGTATCATTGAGATTGAAAATCAAATCAATAAGAGTCCAATCATGAAGTTAGGTCATGAATAGAAAATCGAATGATCAGAATTAGGATGGAGAAAATCTAGATCATTTGAAAGATGATTGAAGGGACATTAGCAATTGAATCCAAGGGTATCTGCTAATCAATATTGATAAGGTCTAATTTGATTTTCTTTTGATTAGATAAGATTTTTTAATTCAAAATTAAGATTTGATTATTTTGTGGAATTAGTTTATGAAGATTAACCTTGAATTTAAAATATTCGCCTACCTAGCTATCATTTAGTTCTTTGTTGTATAAAGATCCATTTGCTTGTTTCATAATTAATCATGTTGAATAATGTTTTATGCATGCCTAAGTTTTTTTTTGGAATAAGGTCAACCACTGATTTAAACAAATAAATACTCAAAAATACTAAGTTTTGCTCATGTTGAATAATGTTTTATGCATGCCTAAGTTTTTTTTTTTGGAATAAGGTCAACCACTGATTTAAACAAATAAATACTCAAAAATACTAAGTTTTGACTGCATGCATTATTTTTTTTCCTTATGATCTAATTAAATAATAAAAAAATAAAGCTATCTCTTTTATTGTAGACCATAACCAATGTGTTGATTTTCATTTTAAATTTTGTATGATTAAATTTAATTGGCCGGGAAAATAACCTCTCCTTCTTGTGATCAAAGCCTAAGTCAATTTAAAAATATTTACTAAATTAATCTAAATAATTTGTAAATTTTAATTAAATAGTTTAAAAATTGCTAATATAAAGTATAATTATACTTTTACTTCGAAAATGATTTCTTAAATGAACTAATTATGAATTAATTAGATTTAGTTAAGCTATTTAAATAGCAAATTAATCAACTAATTAAGTTGCCAAACTAGGTAATGGTAATCTTTTAATTTATGGGATGATTTAATTATCAAAATTAATTCTTAAATGGCACAATTTATCGATTAGGTATATTTGCTTGGGTTAAACTTATTAGATTAATTATTTAATAAATTGAATAAGTAAAATAGTTACGAATTATTTAATAATAAAAAAACATTTTTAGGATGGATTATTATTTTTTAACTAAACTAATTAATACTTGATACGCTATCAAAATTAGTTTAATCGGGCACAAATCTTGATGCATATTTGAATTGAAAGCTTCCTTAATTAAATTCAGAACCATTCATATTCTGATTTTAGCAAACTTATAATTAAACTGAACATCCTAATGAGACAAACTCATTAACACTAAAAATGATCTGATTCGAATTCAAATGAGCCTAGATTAATTACTTAAAACGTAATTTAAAATTTTGGGACATCAATTAGACAATCAAGCTATCTCCAAATCTCACATGCTTATAGTCAAATCAAGTGTCTCGACAAGATGAATCCAATGAGCTCAAAATCATCTTATTATGATATTAATAAGACACATAAATGTTGAAAGAATAGTTTATGATTGAGGGAATCAATACGAGCCATCCAATGGAGTTATCTAGATATTGGCTATATTTACAAAGCATGTACTTTCAAAAGTTTATAAATAGATCATCACTCTCTACATGAAAAACTACTTAGACCTTGACTTGGGATTAAAGAGAGCTCAGAGTTTAGAGAAATCCTAGAGATCTACTCGAGTACTATCGTTGGATCAACGCCAATCTACTATCACAATTGAAACACTGTTCGGCCACCGTCTCGAACCTCCACCGAATTGACATTGTTAGATCACCTTCCAATCTCTATCATCAAATTATACTTGATCACCGTTGTCAAACCATTGACAAACAATCAATGACAATCACCACCTGACTATGATCCTCCAACCAGCATCACCTAAATACAGTCCTCCAACCACACCGCCCAACTATGGTCTTGCAACTTCTGCCACCAGATTAAGTTCCTTCGACTTTCAGCACCAGACTACAGCCCTCCATCCTTCATTGCCTGACTATGGCTCTCCAATCATGTAATTATGATACTTTGACCTCCATCACTTAACTATGGTACTCCGGCCTCTGTCTCCTGATTAATCCTCCTATCTCCTTTGCTCGACTATGGTCCCTCCGACTAATGTCACAGGACAATGGTCCTCTAACCACCGCAACCCAACTATGGTCTTCTGACCATCGTCGCATGATTACAGCCCCGACCTACATTCTTCTGACCTTTATGCCTAGATACGTAGATGCCCGCTGACTTCATCATCAATAATTGCTAACTATGGTAACACATGTTATCGGCACTAACTCTTAACTCTTGACATCAACACCAACATTTATACCAAACTTCTTGGTTGACAATGTCCTCTTCGAAAAGTAATACGACCAAACAAATATGTAAACAATCTCTTAAAAACAGTTTTAATCCTGCATTCCTGCATGGTCTTCTAACTTCCACTACATAATATGTTTTATAATTGTATGTTTACTGCATTGTATCAATGCCTTCCTCTAATAAAGATATCATTTGTGACTGATGAAAAATACTAATGGAATCATTTCAGTGGACAGTCCTAATAGTTTTTTTTTTTCTTTTTTGGGTTTTTCATGTAAAACTTGGCATCTCTTGTATTTTATGTTATCTATGTGTGTGTTGAATTTTCTTATAAGCTAAGATGTTAAACTCTCTCTCTACACCATTATGAATGTTTTATCACACAACAATTTGGCATTGTTTATGGGGAATGGTTCTTGATTAGGGGGCAATCCTTATTACAGCCATGAAATGTCATTCATGTCAACAGCTCAAGCATGGTTGTAGTAGGGCAATTCCTTTGCCATCTGCCATTTTATCAGTTTTGAAATATGAAAGTCAAGATTTTGGGAGCATCGAATGGACAACGTAAAATCCTCCCATCTATCATCCATTTTACATCGTTTTCATGTAAAGCAAATCAAAACTTGCATGGCAATCCTTATTGCAATCTCAAAGGAATATTTTTGTTAACATCTTAGGCACAATTGTAGTTTAGTAAGTACTTCCATCTAATATATTTTTATATAGATCCAGCGCAATCATGCTGACAACAATCTTTCTTAAAACTTGTAATATATATGAGAAAATTTTCAGGAAATCTCAAGTGAATTTTAAACTGTATGGTTAGTCTTTAGCTGGGCTTCTACTCTATGGATTTATCTTTGTCATGACCTTCAAAGGGCAGTAATGGTCTAAAAACAAAATAATTTTAACCTTCAATTTAGAACCTACGTGATTTTCACCCCTCCCAATTAAGGTATATAATCTATCATTTTGGGATTCAATTCAACATTTTCCACACATATTAATGTCTTCAAGCAATATTCTAACAAGCAACTTCACATAGGTCAAATTTCATTGGTGGAATTCTCTTGACCTCTTCCAAGCAGGTTAATTTCATCGAAGACATTCTTACAAAGAATCTCAGATAAACCAAGCATTCATGGTTGGTTTCTTTTGACATTTTTCATAAAAATTAATGTTATTTAGTAATGATTTGGCAAACAACCTTGAATAGATCATAGATCCTTAGTAAATTTATATTAACCATTTCTACACAGGTTAATATCATCGAGTAATAGTCTAACAAATAGCCTTAAATAGGTCAATTTTTATGTATTTCTCTTAATATTGTTTGCCATATGTTAAGGTTTGGGGTGACACTTCACACTAACGACCTAAGTAAGAATTTTTAAAAAGGTTTTTTCATAACCCTCTTTAGCATAAATCAAGAGCTTTGCTAAAATGATATCATTGATAAAGCTATTACCATCATGACATTATGTTAATCATGATCAAACAAGGAAGAAAAGAGATGTGACCATCCAAAAAGGCTTAATATCATCTAAAAATATTGAGATTTCTTTAGATATTGTTACTTCCAAATACTTGATAATAAACATAAGCCAAGCTTTAAAAAAAATATTAAAAAAAAAAAATATATTAGCCAAGCTTCTATATTACATGAAACATGTATGTATGAGTTGTATAAATAAGAAGTCTTATTTCAATGCCTCGTATAGAACTAATGAATATATATGATATTAGAATACCCTGTATCAATATAACAAAATATTTTATGATGTCTTTCATAACCTTGATGTTCTTAAAATTTCTTGTAGCTTTTAAAAGAGTCCTATCATGATTGCAACACATCTCAAATGATTCCAATGACATCAAAACCAACATCAATGATTGACATCACCGGTGTTAAAACCTAATGTAATGTCTATAGGGAATCTCTTCTCTCTCAAAGACTCTTTTCAAAAGATTAATTTTTTCCTCAGCTGCAACTTGTCTCAAATCATATCAAATGGCATCATATCCAACACCAATGCTTGCAACACTGATATTGGAATATAAAGTATGAGAAGAAGTGCAAAAGTGGGTCTTGTTGACCTGCAAATCTTTTCTGTGTGGCAAATCTTTTCTGTGTGACAAGGGTAATCAATGCCTCTTTCAAGTGTAAACAGAAGCCCCATTATATGGACTAAAAGTCTTGATCGCCTCGAAATTTAGTCACCCCAATGAGGTCAATTAATCCCTTTTCAAAGAAAGGATCAGAGCCTTACCATAAGGACTGAAAGTCTTGATTGCCTTCAAATTTAGTCCACGCGATAAAGACAGTCAACGTCCCTTTCGAGAGAATATTGGAGTCTTGTTGTAGAGATTGAAGGTCTTGAAGGTCTCCAAATTGAGCCAGTCTAATGAGGACAATCAATGTCTCTTTAAAGGAAAGATTGAAGTCTTATCGTAAGGACTGAAAGTTTTGATATCCTTCAAATTTGGTCCGTCTTACGAGAACAATCAACGCCTCTTTTAAAAGGGACATAAGCCTCGCTATAAGAATTGAATGTCTTGACCGCATTCAGATCTGATTCGCTTGATGAAGATCGTCAACGCATTTTCAAGGGAGAACCAAAATTTCATCGTAAGAATTGGAAGTATTGAAAACATCCAAATCCAGTCCGCTTGACGAGGATAGTTAATGCCTCTTTTAAAAAAGGATTGGAGCCTCGCCGTAAGGACTGAAAGTGTTGATTGCCTCTAAATTTGGTTCATTTGATGAGAACATTTGGTTCGTTTGATGAGAACATTCAATGCATCTTTCAAGGAAAAACCAGAGCTGTGCCATGGAGACTGACGCCTCCAAATTTGCTCCATATGATGAGGAAAGTCAACGCCACTTTCAAGGGAAGATCGTAGCCAGTTCGTAGGGCTTGAAAGTCTTAATTGTCTCTAAATCTAGTATGTCAAATGAGGACAATCAATGTGATGTGAAACGTAATCGGAATTGCACGGAGAAACAATAAGACAACTGAATAAGCAAGTCAATATAAAGATTAACGAGTCACAATTAATGATTTAATGAAATCTCAGTTGCAAAGTTTCTTAGGTAGTCTTACAAACTCGTTAGGCAAGACAATTTAAAACAATAACTAACATGCGAGTAATGACAAATGCACTTTAACAATAATCTGTGGGTTAATATTTAGAAAAGTCACCTTAAGTTTCCCTCACTGAAGCTCTCTTGCGGTTAACGGAAGAAAGATATTAGCAATACTGACGTGATAACCATGAGGAAGAGGGAGCTTACAATACTATCCACTGGAAAGCTAGTTGGAGTTGGAGGAGTCGGTGGAAGATGTAAGAGTTTCCACTTGGATGGAAGGTAGTATTTGTCGATGTCGATTGATAGAGAAAATAGTATCTGATCCCGTAATCTTCAATGGTGGCATCGATCTCTACTTTGACGTCACGGAAACGCGATATCAAAACGTCTTTATGTCCTTGGGAATCAAAGATGAATCTATGATCAACATCCGGATTGGCCATGCATAGTTTGCAAGAGAAAATGTAGAGAGGGAGAGGAGGGGTCGGCCAAGCTAAGGGGAGAAGGAGAAAATAAAATTTGAAATTAATTTCAGATTTAGTAAATAATTAGGGATTAATCTCCTTTGAAATTTGAATTTGAAATAAGTGGAGATTAGGAGGGAAAATGGGGAGGAAATGAATTAATTAGATCATTAATTTATGGGATCTAATTAATTAAAGGGGGGCGGGCGGGGGGGGGAGTTGGTTGGTCGGCCAAGGAGAAAGGGAGAGAGAGGAGTTGGGTATTAATGAGATGGGCCCAAGCAATTAGTGGCTTGACCTCTTAAATCTGAAATTAATTTCAGATTTGGAGGGTTAATTGAGGGGGTTTCTTAAGAGGGAATCACATTAATTGGATAGATTTAAAATTCAAAATAATTTGAATTTGAATCTAAATCTTTTCCAAATTAATATTAATCCCAAAAAGGCAAGTGATAATGGCTAATTGTTGGGCTCAAGTGGAGCAGGTGAGACCGACGGTTTGGGGAATCTAGAGGGGCGATGGGTGAGGGAAAACAATAGGTTTTTCGGTTGCTGGGGATGGGATGGTCTGGTGGCCGGCGGGATATGAAGGAGGCCTGCGTGTAGGGGCCGCCGGTTTGGGAATGGCCGTATAGAAAGAAGGCTGCTGTCGGCTAGGGAGAAGGGGTGCATCCGTGGGTTGTGGGGAAAAGAAAAGGAGAATAAGAAGAAAGAAGATAAAAGAGAAGAATAAAGCCAAGAGCTCATCGTCGGTGGGCTGTTGGGTACTCTGTTGCCTCTCCTAGGCTTCTCCACTCTTTCTAGAATTCACAAAGAGATCATGAACAAAAACTGAATTTTTCATATCAATCATCATCATTCCAAATGCAATAGAAATGACCTATATATAGGTCTCACCAAAAAGAAAAGATACAAAGACTAAAATGCCCTCAGGGCTACAACATCAAATGACCACCCATAAGGGTAACATAGTAAACACTTAAAATAAAAATAAACTACTACATAAAATGACTCAAAAATATAAGCTCCTGTTCATAGTCGTCGATCTCTGGTGTCTTCTCTGATAAATGCTATGAAATCTCCTGTTGATGCCCTCATCACAATGCCTCTTTTTAGGGAGAATCAGAGCCTCATCGTAAGGACTAAAAATCTTGTTCACCTCTAAATTCAATTTGCCCAACAGGGACTGGCAACTTCCCTTTGAAGGGAAAGCTGATGCCTCACCATAAGGACTTTGGGCTTTGATTGTTTCCAATGGTTTCTAGACTCTTATCAGATAGTTTTTCTTATCTTTTTTGGGAAGTGTGCCTATGTAAGAGAATAAAGTCTTGATCGTCTTGAATTATGTGTCAGAAAATCATGTCTCTCACCTAGCCCCAGTTGAATATTAATTGATTCGAAGGGGAGAAAACATTAGAAAATTTATTCAATTTCTTTTTCCGAATTTTTTAGAGCAAAAATTTAATTTTTCCCTTTTGAAAAATAATAATAATAAAAGTTAATTGTAAAAAATAAAAAAATAATAATAATGCATGCTTAAAGGCTCACATTAGGTGCTTGTATAGGCCCCCAAAACTAGTGCTAAAAATTATAAAAAAGGAAAAACAAAAATCAGCTTTGAGGGGGTGATGTACGCGTGTTACTCATATGTGCGGCGTGTGTGACACCCATCGAGCCCAATGGCACCACCAACGATAAGACATTGGCGATGGCTTTGTGTGTTTGAGTCATTTTTTTTATTCTAATAGTTCGTTTCAGATGATTTTGAGATCCTCGGGATCATTTTTTTTAATATGTTAGGCTTAATTTTATTATTTTTAGAGTTCAACAAAGCCTCGACAGCCAATTTCAGATAATTTTGAAAAGCTTTGAGAAAAATTTTCAATAATTTTTTGCTTTGATTAATGTTTCGACTTAATACAACAACATCAAGCCTTTATCTCACTACGTAGGGTCGGCAACATAAATCTTTTTTGTTTTTAATTTTTCCTATTAAGAGTCAAATTCTTATTCAAATCTAATAAACAAAGGTCATTTCTAATACTTTCTAACCAAGTCTTTTTAGATCTACCTCTATATTTCTTAACATAGGACATATAATACATCTACTCTTCTAACTAGGTCATCAGAACACTATGTGACCAAACCATCTAAGACTACTCTCTATGATCTTATTTTCTACTAGAGCTTATGCAAACTTATCGTGTGTATAATCATTTCACATTCTGTCTCTAAGAGTAAAGTAAAATTGATGTAGAACAAAAAAAACAAAGGGTTTGCTATGGAGAGGATCCAAAATCCAGAAAACGTTTCAGATTTTGGAACCAAAATCTGAGCCCAAAATTCTGAGAAAACCTTCAGTTTTCTATGCTTAGGAGCAAAGAAAATTGGAAGGGGAATTCACACATTTGTCTAGCAAGAGGTGAACGTGAGATACCTCTTCCAGATCAGCAATTCCCACGGGACAGAATTGAAGATTTTAAGCCAACAAAGGAAATTCGAGACAGGATTTAATTCCCCAAGACAGAGGCTGATTTTTGGTAGGATTTGAACGGTGCAGGCCAGAGAAGAAATTCGGCCAGCTAGGCTTTGAGCTTTTGTAAAATTCGGTTCCTGAGATTCGAGAAAATAGGCTTGATTTGTTTCCAAACAGGACTTCCCTATTGGAATTAATCAAACAGACAAAGGCAAGAGGGAATCTCGGCTATGAGCAATGTGGGGAAGAAAAGGAAATAATTATTAATTTCCAACAGCAGCAGCTTTTGGAAATCTGTCCAAAGGGAAATAACTGCACCAGATTTTGGAAGGAATTAATGGCTTGAGACTTCTGGCCGCAGCTTTTGGAGGAAGAGAGCTCTTATTTCCTAATTCTCATCTCAAGAATTAGGAAATAAACTAAAGCCTAGATGTGAAAACAAAAATTCGGCCAAGGTGGGATTTACAGCAATTGAAAATGTTTCTAAACAAGGATTCAACGTTCTGGACTAGAGAGCTTGCCAAGTGTAAGTAGGAGAGAGGAGGGGCAGCAGGACCACAGGGAATTTAGTGGTTCTTAAATCCTGTAATTAATCTCCATAGATTAGGGAATTAATTAATAGAGCAAGGAAAGGGAAATTTCGGTTATGAAGGGGATTTTGAATTATTTCCTAAATCTAGACTTGATTTAGGAAATAATTTGAAATAGGATTTAATGAGGCTACTTAAAACTTCTTAATTTGGTTTAAAAGATTAGGAAAGAAAATAATTCACTCCAATTTGAATTTCAAATTCAAATGGATGTAAATTAAGAACTTACCTAAAATGAAATCACTAATTTAGGAAAGAATTTGAAATTTGAATTTGAATAATTTCAAATTCAAATCATTCCCTAAATTAACCCAACCAAATTAGGAAATCCCAAAGAGGGTGGGAGGAGTTCGGCCGGCGGCTAATGAGGTGGAGCCGGCGGCAAGGTGGAGATGGAAACGACGTGATGGTGGAAGTAGGAAGAGGATGAAGATAGCGATTAGAGCAATAAGAAGGAACAAAAGTAAATAAACAAAATATCAAAGATACAACCGCGAGCCCCGGACACATCCTGCGGCTGACGGGTACTACGTTGCCCTTCTCCAAGGGACTTCACGCCACGAGCCCGGACCCATCCTGCGGCTGGTGGAAACTCCGACTCCCTCCCATAGGGATTTCACTAACGTTCTTCCCAAAGAACCCAAGTGCAAACACACAAATTTTATTATTAATCCATCATCCTAATACAATAGCAAATGCCTCTATATATAGGCCTTAAAAGAAACTAAAAGACAATTTTGCCCCTTGGGCTTGCATAAAACAAATCCCTTAAGTAAGGGTAAAAAAGAAAAATGCATAATTAAATAAAAATTACAATTAATAAAATAAGATAAATTGAAGGGATCTCGGCCGTCGATCTTCAGCTCCTCCTCGGATAGGCATGGACGGTTGGATGTCTGCATCAAAAATACTTTTTGAGTTTGGCAAAATATTGAAAATAAGCCCTCTAATATTTTTTTTAGGGTGGGCATTTACCCACCCTGATCAAAGCGGGGATCCACCAATGGTCATCCCAACACCCTCCGGTGACACTGCTTTCATTCTATCAGGTCAGAAGTCACGATATCTCACCTCCTTCAACGTTGTTTCTTCTATCGGGTCGGAAGTCACGACAGCTCGCCGCCTTCGATGTCGTTCCTTCTGTAGGGTCAAAACTCACGACAGCTCGTTGTTAAGAATGATGACGACGGGACTATGGAAGGGTTTATTGGATGATTGGATTGATAAAAGACTTCTTCACCTCATTCGACGACGTTCCTTCTGTCGGGTCGGAAGTCGCGGTAGAGAGCTCATATTTTTTTTGTTGGATTGGAAGTAACGACGACAATGGGAAGGAGCTCACTCGCTGCGAAGGTAACCATTTTCTCCCATGGTTTCGTGTTGTGTCGAGTCAACCCAGAAACTGACAGGTTGGGTTTGGGTTGAAATTTCTTACCCATTTCTAAAAACGGGTTGGGTTCGGCTCGTATCAAATAGTAGATCCCGAGTTCAAACGAGATGACCAGATCCCGACCCGCAACCCGATTTTGACACCCCTACCTCCAACATTCAGTCCTCGGATCATTGTCGACTAGCTCGCCAATTGACTTTACCCCCTACTATCATCAACAATGTAAATGTATGCCATCAATTATAAGATTGATGAATACTGTCGACACCAACTAACTCCTGATGTCAGCACCAATATTTATTCAGGACTTGTTGGTCTCTAGTTGCCCCACCTCAAAGAAATACAACCAAACAAACATTGTAAACAATATCTTAATGTCAACTCCCATGCCACAGAGCTCTTTCAACTTCTACCATATAAGATGTTTTATACATTATATGTTTACTATATTATACCAATGCCTTTCCTTAAGGAAGGCATCTATATAACCAATGACAAATACTAGTAGAATCATTTCAATTGGGTCAAGCCTTGTGAATTTTCCTTTTTTGAGTTTTTCATATAAGAACTTTAGTGTCTCTTGCAAAACCCTTTTATCTGTATATGCATACAAAACTAAGACATTAAATTCTCTCTCTCTACTGCCACAAAAGGTCCGGCATGCAACAATATTCAATTAAACTAATATGTTTTAATCAGGTCTTAACCGCACAAGTAATTTATTCTTAATTGTTTTCGAAAGACTTGGTTAGAAAATATTATAAATGACATTTCTTTATTAGATTTAGATGAGAATTTGACCCTCAACATGATACAATGAAGAAAAAATATTCATGTAGCCGACCCCTCATAGTGGGATAAAGGCTCGTTCTTGGTGTTGTTTTCAAAAGCTAAATTCTTAAATACAATGATTAAACTTCATCTAAGATTTAAGACTAGATTTAACAAATCCTGGATTTAGCAAAACTTAGGTTTTAAGAAGCCCTTAAAACTGCTTGGCAAGATTGAAATTAAATCCTCCTTAAGCTCTGCCTAAATATTCCAACTAAATAAACCCGATATAGTTTGCTTGAGCTTTTAGATGTAAAGTGGCATGTCCTGATGCTTTAATTCCAGTTAACTTCTGTTCAAGCTCATCTTTTCCATAAAACTTTTGTTCAAAATTTTCCTTTACAAGAAGAGATGCTTCGGCCAAGCCTAATAAAGATCAAAGGAGTGTTTTTGTGAAATAACTGGAGCACCGTTGTGAGACATTGGATTGACCGAATTTGGCTCAGTTAGCACATCTATATTCTTTTTTAACATTTACTAATTTGAAAAGGTTTTATCTCCAAAGGCCTATTTTTCAGCTCAATTTTGAATAATCAGACTTCTTTAATTCTTAATACTTTTCTCTTTTTTTTGTATGGATGCTTATCTTATTAGCATCAACTTCTGAATGGTCTCACTGCCCTCCCCCTTCATCATTGACTAAAGCTCATCCATTAAGCGGTAAGAAGTGATTGTTATAATTTGAATTTATCTCGAAGACTATAATAAAGTAGGAAACAAAAGGCCTTCGAAACAATGCACCTTATTAGAATGCTCTGTCCCAAGATTTCTCTTTTTCCTCCATTTTTACTTTTGTTTTTTAGGGGACTTGTCCGGCTATGAGCCAAAAAGATTGTAGAAATGAATTGATACTATAGGATGGAACACCATTGTTTATGTTTTTTTTTTGATGTTTTGTAACCATACACTAAAAGGGGTTTAAGAGATGTTCTATTTTCTCAAAATTGAAATGCCTAAGACATAAGAAATGAGCATTTCTCATTGTGCCAGCCAACTTAGAACAATGACTTTGCATTTATTTATCGAAACCATAAACTCACTCTTCATGCCAAAACTATTTCTTCAATCAAATAAATCTACCATAGATATGCTGATTATTTCAGGATAATCTCCTTGGTCCTTGGGCTAATCAAAATATTCTCCTAGTAGAGGAAGCATAGAGAGAGAGGGAGAGAGAGGGAGAGAGAGAGAGAGAGAGAATCTGTGTCCAAATGATTTTTTTTTCTACGCCAATTATGACTATGCCCTCTAAACTTCTATAGAAGGAAGAAAGCAGGGGCAAGTTTTTTTCCATTTCCCATACTGTTCAAACGACAAAAAGAAATCCAACTACTTGTTTCTCCCTCCACCTTTACCTTTCTGATAATTTGGACGATGCCAGGTTATCTAACTCAATAACCCAAAACAATATTGCTCTTGCACGCTCTTGCCATTGTTGCTAATAATATCTAAATATTTTATGATGCCATCTTCTTAGTTTAGGACAAAAATTTCTCAATAAACAGTGTTGCTTAAGAATAAAGGATTAGATATCCTACATTCATCCCTCTGATCGAACAAGCCTTGATCTATGATGCACAAACACGAACACGAGACACTGATACGACATGATACCGATACGGGACACATCAATTATTAAAAATATAGGACACAGACACAGGTTGAACACGACATTATAACTTTTATATTTGAAAAATAGTGTATAAAAATTAAATAAGTATAATTTGTGCTTAAAATAATTAGTATTAAGATGTCAAGAGTCAGACGTCGATGCCGTTTATCAATCATCGAGAGGAGATGAAAATACCTTCACTGTCAAAGAGAAATGAAAATGAGAATATTCGATGAATGGGTATTAAGTGCGGGCATTGATTTGGTGTTGTAGATAGGAAATAATAAATTCAGTTTTTATATTTTAAATAAGTAAAAATTTTAAATACAAGAAATTATATTTAAAAAAAAATCATAAAATATTTAAGATACCCGTGTCCAATTTATATTTAATATTTTTTTTAACCGGCAGGTTTTAGGCATGTTCGACACTTGTCAGAGGAGTGTCGGGCGCGTGTCGTGTCAAATACGTGTCGGACACTGCACACCTCTTTGAGGAGATGTTTCGGTGCATCATAGGCCTTGATTTAATATAGTAGCTGCGTATTTTATGCAAATTACATTTTGGTGGCATTCCAGGTCTGAAAAAATATTCATTGAGGGAACTTTTTAATTATTCAAGTAAAATGTTTTAGCTCTATGCAGGAACATCTATTGACCAAGGGATTGCTTACATACTGATGCTGGTGGCTTTAGTACTTACATACCTCATCCACCCTTTGGATGCCTCCTCCCCATACAAACTCTTCTGAGTCTTCCTTTTATGATTTGACTGGTTAGACAGAAAACTTGAAATGCTTCTTCTATGAAGATATTTTGGTTTGATATTTGTTGCAGATTTGGGCGTTTGGCCTTGTTGTTCTTCATATGTTAAATGTTGCTGAAATTTTGTTGAGCTTTATTTCAAATTTTGGTTGCTTGCCTTTAGCTCTTATTATGGAAAAATTATTACGTGCATATAACTATGTTTTTTTTTTTTTTTTTATTAAGCATATTAGGGATTCGATGCAGGCGAACTTGGGAAAATTTTGCTTCCATTGACCAACTTGGCTCTGTATTTCATTTAGGCCTCGTTTGAGACAGCTTTTTTTTGTCGTTTTTTGTTTCGAAACGGTAAAGGTGTTTTTTAGTTGTTGTTTCTACGTAAAACTGCTTTTTACGGAATTGTATTTTTGTACTATTTTCATAAGTTATATTGACTTTTCCGTTACAAAAATCTATTTTCTCAGTCAAAGTTTTCAAAACCATCTTTTAGAAAAGGCACCGGGTAACCAAACGAAGCCTCAATTGGAGTGCATAGCGAGTACATAGCTGCGAGCTCCCATGATTCGCATGTGGAGCTATGGCACATAATCCGAATGTAATAAATGTTTCTTACTGTGATTCCTCATTTAAGATTTAAGGAGTTGGGAGAGCTGGATGAGCAAGTCACTCATATCTAGATTATAAATTAAATTTATGAACAGGGAAGACATAGGACATCAAATGAATATATATATTTTATAAAGAAGGAAATCCGGCTAGCGCATACAATAAGCTCTTACGACAAATTTGCAATATTTCCTTCAGCTTAGGCTTTGTTTGGAAAAACTTTTGATCCCTTTTTTGTCATTGCTTTAAAAAAATTGTGCTAAAAACCCGTTGTAAAAATTAATAAAGAAAATTATGTCAAACTAAGCTTTAGGCTTTTAATGCTTTTAATCACAATTTTTTTGTTGCTTTTAAAAAAATTTTGCATTGAAAAAGTACTATAAAAAAGAATAAAAAATTTGTCACAAACGAAACCTTAGTGAATAGACAGACAAAGTACTCAATAAGTTCAAATTTATTTAATTAACTTATGCAGGGCATTTAAACATTTTTATAAACATCCAATTATTAAATAAAAAAAATAAATAATTTTTAACTCAATTTATTTATGATCATAAATCTAAATTATAATAGTACTATATATATCTTCAAATCATCCTCATTTGTTTCACATTAAATAATTAATTAAATCATTACGAAAATTAATAAAACTCAATCTACTGCTTAATTAACCACAATATATAATTTTATAAAATGAGAAGAATAGTCCATAACCTCATAGAAGAAGACAATTTCAGGCCAGTGTCCAATCCCTTAGAAAAGAGAACTTTGGTTACGCTCCTCTATTTGAACTCTTATCGCTCATTTGACCATAGCAACGAGCTAAATTACCATCAATAGGGGTTTGCTCGGCACCATAATATCAACTATCAACAATGAAACTAAGGACTTCATTTGAGACGGGTTTTTCATTGCTTCTTGGAGCAACTTTTTAGCACAAAAATTTTAATTTTTATAATAAAAAGCTGATTTATAAAGTAGTAAAAAATCTATCCCAAACAAACCCTAACGCGTAACTTCTAAGACATTTCAGAGTATAAATGCTACTTGCCACCCTGACCAGCATAAGATCAATCAGTTCAAAACTGGCCAGATTTATTGAGAGAAAGCTCTTGCCACTCTTTCTACCAGCAGGGCACAAACAAGAATGCTGAAACAAATCACAATATTTCACAATACTTCATCGGAATTTTTACATACATAACATCTAAAACTATTGAAAATACATATTTAACACTTAAACTTCTATATTTATCAATATACCACCTAAAATCTTCCTTTCTCTATGAGATACTTGTATTCACAGTGAAAGTATGTCATTGACAGGGAAGACAGTCGCTCATAGTGATTTTTTACGAACAGAACGTTAGAATTGTAAAAATCAAAGTTTAAGATGGTATATAAGTAAATATAGAAGTTTAAGTGTTAAATATGTATTTTCAATAGTTTTAGATGTTATGTATGTAAAAATCCCTTACCAAGATGAGATCTCTCACTGCATAGGGGATTCTAAGTCTGGAGTAGTCTGTAGCAGTGTAGGCGTCAAGCTCTTGGATTCTTCTGACCTTACTTCCAGCGATGGCCGATTGCTGCTATCAAACTTTCTCACATACTCGATCATTCTCGCAACCTCGGCCATGTTTGGCCTCTGTTCAGGCATCTTTGCAACGCAAGCCATGGCAATCTGGAGCATCTCGACCAACTCTTCCTCTATGTTAGGATATCTCATCAGCCGCGGATCGAACACCTCCGCCGTCCACTCCTCTCGAACCACAGATTGAACCCATCGGACAAGGTGAAGCATCTCGCCACCGCTAGCGGTTATTTGGATTGGAGACTTGCCGGTGAGGAGCTCGAGAATGAGGACTCCGAAGCTATAGACATCAGAGGCTTGCGAGGCTTTTCTCACATCAAGAAGCTCGGGAGCGCGGTATCCGGCGATGCGAGGCGATTGAGGGATTGTGGGGCTTACTATGGCGGCGAGACCGAGGTCGGATATGCAGCCGTAGTTGCGGTTGTTGAGGAAGATGTTGGTAGATTTTATGTTTCCATGGACGAGCTTGCCGCCGTGCTCCTGATGGATGTGTGATATTCCTCTTGCGGCTCCGAGGGCTATCTGAAGCCTGCTTTCCCAGTCTAGTGCCGTCCAGCCTTCATTTCGCCTTCCTGCAGGAGGAATATGAATGAGGTGGTAAGATTTATAAAATTTTGATGGTACTTCCATGGAATTTCAAAGCAAATCTTAGGGGAAATCTGTATGATTATAAGATAGGTTAAAATATTGTCCTGAGTTACAAATAAGAATAAACTTAAAGGTAGTAGTAAGACAGAGGGTGGCAAAAGAAATCCATTTCTTTATTCCATAGCCAAGCAATGTTCAATTAAAACATAAAATTGTGCTTATAGTATTTACAATTATTTTAGGGGATATTTGATTTGCTAAAAAATAATGCAGAGTAAAAAGAATATAGAGTAAAAGGAATTAGTGTATTTGAAATGTTTAAAATTCTTTGGATGAGTGTAAAACTTGTGTTTTTTTTTTTATAAGTAAATGAATATAATATAAAGTCGAATGAATATGGTGGCGAGCAGGTTGCGCCAACAAGCGTTGATGGTGCCGATGGCGACGAAGGAAATGGTGGCGGCCAATGGTTGCACTGGTGGCTGCAGTTGTGGCCAATGGAAGGCAACAGGCGACGACAACACAGTCAGCTTGCGGTGAAAAAAAACTTTCCCTAAACTGAGCAAGTTTCTAATATATCAAAAATGAATTATGAGTGAAAAAAGAATTCAATAAAATTTTACAATGTATTATTTTTTCATCAAATCAGACACCCAAATTTTGAAATCCCCGGCATTTGAAATACTTTGCATTCCTTATTAGAAAACCAAACAACCTCTATAAACCTCAAAATATTAAGAAAATAACAAGCATGTCCACAATAACAAACATTTTATTACATATAATAAATTATAAAATGATAAATAAGAATAATAACATACAACAAAAAGCCATTATTCCACGAAGAACAATGACATAAATATGAAAAAAATTAAATAATACTGACTAAAGGAACAAAAAAATACAAAAAAAACATATATAACCCTCACATCACATGTATTATATGTTAGAAAAACATTAATATCATATTTTGCTATTAGCTGGAGAAGAAGCAGAGAATTCATTTATTCAAACTCTTGATCAACAACATCATTGGTTGTGGGAGAATCAAATTATTCTGAGAAATATCTGTCCAATCCCTCTCCTTGAAGTCTCATATCGCTCTCCGCTATCAAATTGTATGCAATACGCTCCAAAGTTTCCAAATATTACCTAACTACCATAGATTAATTTGTAGCTAATCTTGTACCCATAGCATTAGTAAAATGTCATTGCTATGAATGAATATTATATTTAGATCTATACTACTATGGAAAGGTAGTTTTGTTAGATCTATACCACTATGGAAAGGTAGTTTTGTATTTCACCAAAACAAAATTCTAAACCTTAATTTCAAATATATGTTATAACCTTCGATTATCCTTAATTCATCACAGCCCTTAATGTTGTTGTTATTTGCTGTCAACTAGGGGAGAAGCAGATAATTCATTTATTCAAACTCTTAATTATCATCAACGTTGGTTGTGGGAGAATCAAATTATTCTGAGAAGCATTTGTCCCCTCCCTCTCCTTTTAAGTCTCTCACATTGTTGTCTGCCATCTCCCCTCTTTGCTCCTCTCACTTGCTTCACCATGGCATCTGCCCTTCATTTCTAAATCCCTAGAAAATCAAAGGGTGGGGAGAAAGAAAAATAGCATCCTTCGGTTTGAGGTCTCTCGCTATCCCCGCTACCATCGGTGTAGCTAATGCATCCCTTATTGACGTTATTACTGACATAAACGCCCCTTCCAGAACCCACTTTTGACACTATTGCTAGAGAGTTTCATGTGAAAAGTGAAGGAGTATTATTGTGGACTACATGATTATGATCATCATCTTCACCTATTGTTAAGGTAGCTAGGGATGCCACCGCTTCTTATCCTATTGCAATTTCTTCTTAGTTGTACTAATGGCACTGCTCAATTTATATTGCATCTCATCACCTCAAAGGAAAATATGATCAAGAGTTATTTGCCTCTCAGCTTTGTCCAAAGTTAACATAACAATAATATTAAAAAATAGTCAACAAAAGCTCAATTTATAAAAATAAAAAAAAAATGCACAGAGGAAAATAATTCAATATGTCGATGAATTCGTATAAGAAGAGAGCGGTGGTTCACACACAACATAACCATAAAATCCTAATTTCATCTATATGAATATGCATGCAAGAATAATAAAGGTGGTACCCACAAGGGTACCACTGCTATTGCTATAAGTCGCAGGCTGTAGCCTGTAGGATTGGTCCCCTCTTTTCCACCACCATAGATTCCCAAAAATTCGTATCATTAAAGTGCATCACATATATCGTATCATAAGCTTTTCGATAAAACCCAACAAAATTTGAGTCACAAACTCAAACAATCAATATGTTCAATGCTTTATGATGGGGTAGCATGATTGAGAATGTGACTCTCAAGATTCTTTTTAGGAAGGCACTAGTAGTTTCAAGGGGGGTTGCATATGTTCATGATTTGGGTTTCATTATTTGAATTTTGAACTTAATACCAGCTGATTTCCCTAAATATTGTAAATTTTTTTAGTTGCACAAATTGATAACTCATTATGTATGCCTAATTTTAATGCATTTCAAATTTTATTGAAGGAAACATTATGGGCACTTCTCATGAAGAAACTTATAGATTATTGAGTCCATTGTCGGCTCAAGAGCTAGCCTGACATATACATCATTTAGTACATATAAATCATGCAAGAAATAAACTTTTGCACTCCAATAAAATGAGCCTCCTTAACCCTATAAGATTAGGGGCACTAGTGGAAAAAAAATTGAATTGTATGAGAAATTCAATTAAAATCAATCCAAGAGGAATTGTTTTTTTTTTTTTTTGGGAAATCCAAGAGGAATTGTTGCAAATGCAGTTCACATGTGATATAATTAGAAACAAGTAGACCATATTCCTGTTATAGCTTCTGACAGAAGGATTATTATTTTGGTGTATTAGATTTGCGTGAACCTAAAACTATTGATTAAAAAAACTTCTCGGCAACCACTTCAATATGTTACGCTCTTAAAATCACTTTATTATAGAGATCTTTTCGACACTTGGTTATTTTAGTGTGATATGCTAATTAATACAAAAAAAAAAATTTGAGATGGAAGATCAAAGGTGTAAAAGGCTACAGTTCTCTTTAATGCAATTGCTTTATTCATAATCATAAAAAATTTATGTACATTGACAGTTATCAATCTAACTCGATATTATTGATTAAGTACAAATCTTAGTCAAAAAAAAAAAAAAAAACTTGATTAAGCACAAATCTAAATGCAAATATAAATTGAATCCATAACCATCCAAACTCTAATTTGGGGACCAAATGACCTCTAAATGTGGCAAGCTATTAGTCAAATCAAGCGTCATGATGAGACGAATCCAATGAGCCCAATATTACTCAATTTCGACAACATTAAGGCACTTAAATCCTGAATGAATGTTTTATGATAAAGGAAATCAACATGGGTCATATGATGGAATTTCGAATTTTCTTCGAACTTGCGTGGCATATCACTCTAAAAAAAATTATAAATATGCCCCCACTCTACATAAAAGGAAACTTCTGCAAGAGATTTAAGAGAGGTCAAAGGCATGAGAAATCTCAGAGCTCCACTGAGAATTGCCTCTTGTGGACCTTCACCAACTGACCACCTTCGTCGAGCCTTTGCCTGTCGACCACCACCTTACCGTCACCATAGAGCCTTTGCCCTGCCACCTCTAGACCACCATATAACCGTCTCCATCGAACAACTGTTGAATTGTGTCTACCAAAACTTCACAGGAGATTGCTTTTGGTGGGCCTTCGTCGCTCGACTACCATCATCGAACCATCACCTAGTTGCCTCTTTCAGACTACCACCCTACCATCACTATTGGACTAACGTCAAACTATTGCCCAACCCAGTTGTCAAACCTTCGTCGGGCGAGAGCCATTGTTAAACCTTAACCAACCAACCGCCACCGTCGAACTAAGTCGAACTAAGACACTAATGCCATCGTCAGATTGTTGCCATCCGACTAATATTGTTAAGCTGTTGCCGCTCAACCACAAACGTCTAAATGGACTGTTACATTTTCTGACAATTTCTCAAATCTTATAATTTTGTCATGTTCAAGTTAAGGGAGAAGCAAATCTTTGTAACCAAACTCATATAATGAAATCATTCCACTGGGTTAGGCAAGTGGTTTTCCCCTTTTCAGATTTTCTACATTAAAACTCTAATGTCACATGTGTTCTTATTTATTTGTTTGTATATTGGATTTTCGTATAAAACTATATAAACTCTCTTACTCTATAACTGCAAATTTTCTAGCCCATAATTATTATAATATTAATTTAAATTGTTGTTAGCATGGATTAAAAAATTAATTATTTCTTTATTAGAAATTCTGTTTCATTGAAAGCTCTCATTTTATTCAAATTAATTCTAAGAATGTCCATCTTATGCACGTGTATTCTTGTGGGTATATATTAAGGGGCAACAATATCAATGAAGAAGACACCAGCCAAAAAGAGGGATTTGAACCAACTACCACACATTGACAGATAATGACGTTATACCCATTCCAGATATAGCTAAAACAGTATGTTAGTATCCTTTATTACAATTTTTTAACCTATGAAAATGATTAAATATAAAATATAGATAACACAATTAATCTATCTACTAAATTTGTTTATGAATGACTATTTCATATTAGTTTTACTCTTTGTAGCATCTTTCAGCGCAAAATGCTTGTAATTTTATCAACCCAGTAGAGATAGAAAATTGTAACCGACAAGAGTAGAAAGAGTCATACCATGAAGCATAGAGTAAACGCTCCCCTGGCTATAGTACTCATAGACAACAAGCTTCTCATCCTTTGAGTAATAATAAGCCTTCAAATCCACAACATTCTCGTGACGGATCCTCCCAACCACCTCCATTAATTGTTCAAGCTCCCTCTTTGTAACTGCAACATCCTTCAGCCTCTTCACCACCACAGTTGTAGCATCCTCCAAAACTGCCTTATACACCGTCCCATAAGTCCCCTTCCCAAGCACCTCAGCTGATGCCTTCAACAAATCCTCCAAATCAAACGCAGAGGAAGTGCCATCAAAGAACACGAGCTGCTTGCACTCATCAGAATTTCCTCCACCAGTCTTTTCCGGTGACACATCGCCCTTAGATTCCTTCCCCATGGTCACAGTAGTCCCATCTATATTTCGAGAATAACAAATCACAAGAACGATGGCCACAACCACAAACACCGCGGAAGAACAACCAATTATGATTCCAAGAAGCGCCGATTCACTAATCTTCCTTCTTGAAACATCAGGAGTCAACTGCGATGGGAAGGGGGAAGATGATGCTGGAGCAACGGGGTGAATTTCGTTCCCATAGAATGACGAATCCGGAAACCTCCGAAGGGACACGGGTATGCTACCATTGATATGATTGTTAGAGATATTGAAAAATAGAAGATTTGGGAGCAGGAGATCAGGAATATGACCAGACAGGGAGTTGTTTGAGAGGTTTAAAGCCGTGAGTTGAGTGAGATTGCTGATGGAAGGAGGGATGCTCCCATTGAAGCTATTATAGGAAAGATCCAACACCGTCAGATTCTTCCACTCAAAGAAATCCAAAGGCAGGGGGCCAGAGAAGTTATTGAGCTGAAGGTGAATCTCCGTTAAGGCACTGAGGTTGTGCAAAGCTGAGGGGAAGGGGCCGGTGAGGCCGTTGGATCGGAGACTAAGGATGTGGAGAGCGGAGAGGCGGCTGAGGGTATTGGGAGGGATTTCTCCATCGAATCCGATCCCGGGAAGCCGAAGCTCGACGACGCGAGAACGTTCCAGATCACATATCACTCCCTTCCAGTTCTCGCACATGGAGGTTTCCTCCTTCCAATTAAGCGCGAATCCATGACCGATCTTTGATTGGAATTCGAGTAGCGCTCGCTTGTCATCCACAGGCTCTGTGAATCCAACAGAGCTAAGAGCAAACCAGAGCAGGAGAATACCGGAGAACCAAATCCGAACAATCATCTCCAGCCCTAGATCGTTCTTTCACCGCGAACAACAGCTACGTGGAGATTCCAGAGTGCAAAACCTCATACCCTCAATCTTCAAACCTTTGCCTTCAAAAGAAAATTCCACAATCAAGAAAGAGAAGTCCGCAAGCTTACGCTACCTCAGTCAAATTAAAACGCGAATACCTTTCTTTTACTTTCGTCATTTCTGCAGATTTTTGCATACTTCAGCACGGAGAAGAAAAGATCCTACGGACTATATCCAAACGATGATTGCCGATATCTGGAAAACGGCAAATAGTGGAGAAAAAGAAAATCACTTATTATATCAAATCGAGAAGAAGAAATCGACGAAACGCATCCAGCTTGTACTTCATGCCGGATTTCACTCGCTTAAGCAGCATTTAATGCCATCATTCATCTCCAGAACTGTGGAAGGCAGAAGAGAAGGTATCGAGATTATTACCAGAAGCAACATCTACTGTTCTTCGATTTGTCTTTTTCTCTTCGGAAGAACCTCTGTTTACGATCGCCGAAGCAGGAAGAAATTATTCGGAAATAAATAAATAGAAATTTATGGCAGGGGCGGGAGAGGCGGGGTAGGAAATTAAAAATCTTATCTCCTCGTCCGTTACCTTCCACGAGTAGATGGAAACTGGCGTGGACCGGCGAATGCGATTTGATTTAACCCAAATAATTACCCAACTTCTTCGTGGCCCACTTATAATTGGTTGACACGCTGGAATGGACAAGTAAGGGCCAAAGTGTGGTGGGGCCCAGAGTAGGTTCTTGTTGGTCACCGCACCCACTGTCACTCTATGCAACGTGGAATATTTCCCTTAAAAAATAAAAGAATTATTAAAAGGTGCGATTAGATGTGCGGATGCCGATCGTCATCAGAAGATCAATAATAATATGTCATATCATCTTCTTGCTCGGTATCTAGCTTAGTGTTATTCGGTATTGTGGCTCGATATTGTTCGGTATCGATGACATGTGGCGCATTTTGATTAGTCTCAGGACGGCTGTGTTTGACATTTGCACAGAATAATCTCCAAGTACAGGGCGTAAACGAGTCAAGTCGAGTCTATCTTAGGCTTTATCGAGCTCTGCCTGTCAGTTCGAAAGAGAGATCGAACTCGAGCTCGTCTCACTGTAAATGAGCTCGAGCCGGCTCGTGAGCCATAGGCATGATTTTTTAAACTTAGGCGAGATTTTTAAAATTTAGCATAATTTTTAAAACTTAAGTAGGATTTTTTTAAAAATTTGGGTTGGATTTAGAAAAAAAAAATGCAAGGTTTGGCATTTAAATAAAACGTTAGTTGTTCTTTTTTTTAATATTTAAATCTAATTAATAAAATAAATTATTAAGAAAATATTAATAATTATTTGAGCCAGCTCACGAGCTCAAACCCAAGCTGTTTACTAAACCAGATCGAGTTTGAGCTCTAGCTCGACTAGTGAGCTCGATAAGCTTGGCTCACGAGCCCATAAACGAGTCGAGCTTGAGCTGCCTCGCGACTCCGAATCCTTATAATTTTAAAAAACTTGATAAATTTGTTGTAAAATAAGATTACAAATGCATATTTCATATGAGGAATATTAGCAATAAAAATATACTTTTATATCTCTATATTATTCCTTTAAATCTAATTTTAATTATTTTAATTTTGTAGGTCATCTGATTTGATTCGTATAATATTGTCTAAATTAGATAATTAGATTATTTGGTAGATGTTGGTGGTTAGATTGATAGAATAAGATGTGAATTTTATTATATTACATAGTTCTGAACTTTATTTAAGAGACCCAATTATATGAATGTTATTATACATGGCAAATCATAATGACATCAATGGAAGTACAAGATCGGACGGTCAGTAAGGCTCCTGCTTGGTTTAAAGACTATCTCCAACTTGGGGGATTGTAGGGGTGCATGCTAGGGTGAATATATATGAGTTATACTTAAATTTAAGTTGGTTGGTACTATATGATTAGATGTTTTATTACAATTTGATTAGTTATTTTGAGGTGGTTATAAGATATGGAATGGATCACCATATGATAAGCTTAGTTTGATTTATCATTTATAATTAGGAATATAATAATAATAATAATAATGTGGGACCATATCAGTCCAGTGCATCGGGTTTCTATAATTTAAAAAAAAAATTATAATTTTGTTGTAAAATGAGATTAAAAATGCATTCACATGAGGAACATTAGTAATTAAAATATTTTATTTAAAATATGTATACATTATTCCAATAAATCTTATTTAAATTATTTTAATTTTGTAGGTCATGTGCTTTGATTCATACTAACATATATGCATATATTGTTTGAATTAGATAAAGCCTATATTGATTCATACTAACATATATGCATATATTGTTAGCTTTATTTAAGATCTCCAATTATATGAATGCTCTACATAGTAAACCCACAATCACATCAATGGGAGTACAAGATCGGATGGTCAATAAGGCACCTGTTGGTTTATAGACTAGCCCCATGCTATGGTGAATACATATGAGGTATACTTAAATTTAAGTTGGTTGGTACTCTATGATTAGGTGTTTTAATACAACTAGGTTAGTTGTTTTGAGGTGGTTAGGAGATATGGGACACATCACCATATGATAGCTTAGTTTGATTTGCTATTATTTAGAATTAGGAATATATTATGGTGTATTCACTTTTTAAAAGGCAATGAAAAAATTTCAAGTCCTTCTCTTGTTTCTCTATTATATTTGTTCCCTTATTTTTCATAATTTTTAATCATTGGAATAATGATTTACTCGAAGGGTTAATACCACTCGTGGAGTTTTTGAAATTATGTATCATAGCAACACTATCATTCAAAGTATGGCCAACTATTGAAATTGAGCACAAAAGGATCCATATGGGGGAGTCAATTCGGGTCAACGGGTCAGATTTAGGTCTAATCCGGAACTGACCATGCACTGTTCGGGTCAACCCGAACCCGACTCGTTTTTAAAAACGGGTCAAGTTTGTCACGGCCCGACCCGACCCGGGATGAATCCCGCTCGCACCGGACCGCGACCAAATCATATATCCAGGATCTGGCTTTGGAATTTGCTTACTGAACTGAATCTTCCAAATATTTTAACTCAAAAGCCAACACACAGACACAGACCAGAGCTACTATGAATCGCCAATTGCAGCGGAACAAAACATCTATATTTTATTTCTTTTCCTCAAAACAATCATCTACAAATACGGTACATGGCTAACAGAAAAAAAAATACAGAAGAAAAGCCATGACCGTACAAAAATCAAAAGTACAAAAGTACATATCACAGATCGGACTCTGAACTCTAGTCCTGGACTTCCTTCCCTTTCCTAGAACCTGAAAACCACCAGAAAGCAAGGGTGAGCTCAACAGCTTAGCAAGACAACAAACCTCCAATCAAAATCCTCAGAATCTCACACAAACAGAAAATATCAGAGCAAATCCGATCAGAACATTCGTACAGAAATCAGAGCATACAGATCGATTCAAATCAGATACCAAATCAGAACGGACAGGATTATCAGATCAGAATCAGAAATAAAACAGAAATCATTGTTGAGTCCAGTAATTAGGTTGTTAAGCCTAAGTAAATGTCCCAAGGCTACCAAGAGGGGGGTGAATTGGTAGTTTTTAAAATTTTAAACCCTCTTAATAATAAAGTTGAACCGAAATAAAATTTTCTTTTAAAGTTAGTAGAAAAATGTTTTTCAACCACATAGTTGTTTAAACTGAAATTTAAAGTGCGGAAACGTAAAATCTATAAAGTAAATGACACCAAATTTATAGTGGTTCGGTCTATAACCAGACCTACATCCACTCCTCAGAGGCACCCTCTGAGTATTGCACTAATACCAATAGTGACTCTCCTTTTGCACCCACAGCAAGGCGGAGAAGCCCTTACAACACACTCTTTTCACCACTCCCCGGTGCGGTAGAGAACCGTCCGTCCTTTTACACAAAACCCAGTGTTGGCAGAGAACCATCGTCCTTTCACACCCTCCAAGTGTAGGCAGAGAACCTTCGTCCTTTCACACTCTCCTAGTGTGGGCAGAGAACCCTTCGTCTGTTCACACTCTCCAAGTGTGGGCAGAGAACCCTTCGTCTGTTCACACTCTCCAAGTGTGGGCAGAGAACCCTTCGGCTGTTCACACTCTCCAAGTGTCGGCAGAGAACCGGATCTCCTTGACAGATCTTCTCACAAGAATCTAGAAGGAAGAAAGAAAAAGAGTGAAGAAATCCAATTTCACAAGTAGAGACTCTTACCTTAGCAATCCAAGTGAAGCCTTCTCGCTCCAGTGGTAGGAATCCTTCTTTGAATGCTCTCTTCCACTCTCTCCTTAGCTATTCTCCCAAGAGGCACGAAGATCTAATGACAAAAAGATTGGGTGACAGTCTAATTTGGACTATTTATATAAAAGACAAGTGAAACCGCCCAAAAACTGCAAATTTTCAATTCTGTACGCAGTGGATCGTCCTGTACGATCCTGGATCGTCCTGTACGATTTTACTTAAACGATCTGAAACGACCCAATTTGTATATGTGTACGAACTGACTTCGTACAGCTGATCGTCCTGTACGAACATGGTTCGTCCAGTACGAACGGTTATTACAAGGTCGGTTCTAGAAACTGCTGAAAACTGTTCTAAGTCGGTTTATCGTTTGAACGAAAATATGATCGTCTGGACGAAAATTTTCCATAGAGCCGATCGTCCTGGACGATTATTTATTTCGTCTGGACGAAAATTTTCCAGAGAACCAATCGCCGCGGACGATAATTTGTTTTCGTCTGGACGAAAAATTTTGCAGAGAACTGATCGTCCTGTACGATGTTTATTTTCGTCTGTACGAAAATTTTCCAGAGGACTGGTCGCCTCGTACGATGGTAAAATTCGTCTGGACGAAAATTTTGCAGTGAACCCATCGCCTGGGACGATGATAAATTTCGTCCTGGACGAATAGGACTTAGAAAAGTTTTCAAAGCAAGTTCCTATTCGTTCCAAGTGCTCTATAGGAGATAACTGACAGATCGTCCAGTACGATAAATATCGTCCTGTACGATCAGTATAGAATTTCAAGATCTCCTTATTTGTGTGTGTGAGATTTTATTCACTCAATTACAATCACTCCCTTTCAAAATTAATTCAAAGAAAAGACAAACATTAATTAAACAAAATATCTCATGTTGAATTTGAATTGAAGTTTTCGTAGTCTGGAGTCTGATTTTTCTGAAATGTTAGTACACACAAGAGCAAGTGCAAATCTTCTGAAATTGTTAGGAGATAACTATACATTTGAACAATAATGTTTGGAATCATCAAAACTACATAAGTTGCATAAATATAACTCATTCAAATAGCAACTATTCAAACAATCATTATATCACATCATAGCTTATAGCACTTACAGAAATCAGAAAATCAGATCAATCACATCAAGAGTACAGAAATCAGATAACAATTAGTTCAGAACAAATCTTCCTTCCAGATATCAGAACTTCCCCTTATATCTCCCTTGTGCATATGGGGTGCCTCTTCCCCTTATAGCTCCCTTTTTATGCATACAGCACCAGAACTTCCGCTTATGCCTCCCATTTGTGCTCACGGCACTAGAACAGATGTGCTTATACCAGAATACATATATAGTGCTTATAGCACATAAACAGATATACAGAATTTCAGAACTTCACAGAACTTCACAAAACTTCCCCTTATAGCTCCCTTAACTTCCCCTTATAGCTCCCTAAATAGCATATACAGAATCAAATCATTTCAGAGCAAATCCGGACAAATCAGAAATCAGACAAAAATCGGGCAGCACAACGGCAGTATACGAAATTTACACAATTTTTTCTGAAAATCACAATTCACCAAATTTGCACAGCATATAGATAATAACATTTCAGAACATTTATTCTACTGCACAGAAAATTTTCAACTACACAGAAAAATCCAGTCGACTAAAAACTCCGTCGAATCAAAAATACCCGGACAAAAATCTTCAAAATATAGTCAAAACGTGCACACCCGGCATGACAACAATATACAAAAAGTTACGCGGTAAAAACTGAACCAATCAAAAGATACGGACGAAAATCGCTAACGGAAACAAAATCTGGACAGAAAATACCGCCAAACACGACGGTTCTGAAAATTGAGAAAGGCGTAATGTGCCTTACCTTGCGTACAGCAATATCTCGAACAGTCTTGTCGAACGAAAACAGCTCCGCGTCGTCCGAAAATCAACTTTTCCACAAAAGTCCATGACTTTCTCTCTCCTCAAAAGATATTTTCGTTTTTAATAAAATTTTCTCTCTCTTCAAAACGACTGATTTCAACTTTATAAAACTCAGATCGGCCCGGCCGATCGCTAGATCAACCCAGGACGATCAAACCAAATTCGATCGTCCTCGACGGTTCCCAGAACTATTTTCCGGCCGATATTTTCTACAGTGCCAATCAGCCTGGCCGAAGTCCTCAATCGGCCTGGACGATGCCTACAGGAAATCACCTGGAGCAAATCTGGGCAAATTCTGGAGCAAATTCTCAACTGATCGTCCCAGGATGATCCCAGATCGTCCAGGACGATCCCAGATCGTCCAGGACGATCCTGGAGCAGATTTTGATATTACAAGGTTTATGGACCAGAACCCGACCTGATTTGGGTCCGAGTCAACCCGACCCGATACGAATGACCCGAAGTTTACCTAAAATTGCTAGTTTTTGGGTCAAAATCAGGTCAAAACGGCTCAATCTCGGGTTTCCGAGTCAAAAAGGAGTTTTCGTGTCAATTACGGGTCATTTTCGGGCTACTGTGTCAACCCGAACCGGACCCAATTTTTAAAACGGTTTGATTTGTTGAACCCGAACCAGACCCATTTCGGGTCCAGGTTGACCCTAACCTGGATTTTTCCGGGTCAGTTTGGGTTTTGTTTCGGGTCATGTCAAAAATTGACACCCCTGGATCCATAGCATCCCGCATATAGCTCACGATAAGCCATGTAGCAATATCACCTACTTCTACACTTTTGCAATCTATAGATTTGCATTTGTATGTTATTTTTAACAAAGACAAGAACATTTTTAAAGAACCTACTTGCCTACCTCCATAACACAATAATGATCACCACATTATCTCAAATTCAACACTCATACCAATGCTCAAGCTTATTGTTATCCACAATTCAAGAAAATAATAATTGAAAAATTGGTTACAAAATTTCTACATAGTAGTTTAATTCATCCAAACAATAGCTCATTTATTATCGAGAGCTCTTCTAGTAAAAAATAAGGATGACATTTAGCGTTTTTTAATGGTTAACGTTGTAAAACCCTTAAAAAGCTGTTTTTTTAGTGCTGTTAGTCCGTACGAACTGGCCTTAGTCCCGGACGAACTGAAGAAAATTGTGAAGAATCTGTCATTTTCGTCTGTACGAACCTGGAAGGGTCGGGACGAACTAAACCCGAGAGCATCGTCCAGGGATGAAACAAACTGGAATTAATTTCGTTTGTACGATCTGTGTCCATAGGAGTTCGTCCCGGGACGATCTGGGCATCATCCTGGACGATCCTGCTTGATAAGTATCCGATTTGAGATATTTTAGATCATTTTGAAGAGAGAGAAAAGGCAGGAGAGAGAAAGTGAAGGAAAGAAAGGGAAAGCTTGGTTTTGGAGCCTGCGAAGCGCTTTTTGTCTGACGACGCAGTTGAAAGATTTGTTTGTCTTGCAGTAAGGACTCCGAATCCTATTTCTGATTTCGAAGACTTTGAGTTTTGATAATTCTGTGCTCAGTTTTGTGTTTCCGTTACCGAAAAACGTGCATAATTTTGTATTGACAAAAGTTTTACCGCACAACTTTTGATATGTTTCTGATATGATATTTTTACACGATTTGAGTATTTTCTGTAAAGTTTCTACCGGTTATTTTGAGTTCTGTACGATTTTTATCGAATAGAAAATTATCAGGATGTTAGAAATTATTGTTTCAGTACAAGTAAAGCTTTGAAATGTTATTTTATTCGATTTCTGGTAATTTGGTGAATTTTTGAATTTGTGATTTCTGTGTACATTCCGTGTACTGTCGTTATGCTGCCGATTTCTCGTACGACTTCTGATTTTCTGAATTGATGATTTAAATGATTGAATATGCATACGAATGTAAATGTATGATTGAATTATTGTTATTATTACTGTATGATCTTATTGATACTTGTACATGTCACTGGACATGGATATGGATATGGACATGGATATGGATATATGGATATATTTATGGATTTCTACAACAGCACTATGGATGCCTGGGGCGTCACAAACGTGCCTTAAATCAAGAAACAGCTCCTTATAGATTCACATCCTTAATAGTTGATGAAATGTTTGATGAATTATAAGGAGCAATGATCTATCCCAAATTGAAACTACAAGGGGTATCAATTTCAGGTCACGGGTCGGGTTCGGGTCGAACACAGTATTGAGCTGACATTATTCGGGTCAACCTGAATCTGACCCATTTTTGCAAACAGGTTGATTTTTTGGACCCGAACTTGACCCGCTTGGGGTTCGGGTCAACTCGACACAACCCGAATGACTCGGCGCCGACCAAAAATTGCTATTTTTCAAGTAAAAAAATGTGTTAATATCTGATTTTCTGGTCAAAACAGGTCAATCTCGAGTTTTCAGATCAAAATGGATTTTCAGGTCTAGAACAGGTCAATTTCGTGTTTTCGAGTCAACCCTAATTTGACACGTTTTTTTAAACATATCGATTTGTTGAATTCGAACCCGACTCATTTCGGGTTTGGGTTGACTGTAACCCGGAATTTTCATGTCAAGTTCGAGTCAAATTTTTGGGTTGTGTCAAATACTAACACCCCTATTCACGAACTTTTATTTGGTCCGGTGACCGGATGTAGAGCTACGTTTGGCCGGCACTTAGATCGCGCCACGTAACAGGCACAAAACCATTTGTCAATTTTGCTCAGCAATAACGAGAAATACCATTATGTGAAGACAAATACCGAGCAATACGAAGCAATACCGAGTAATACAAAGCAATACAGAGAAATACCGAGTTTTTTCTATAAAAACTCGGTATTACTCGGTATTGCTCGGTATTGCTCGGTATTACTCGGTATTGGTCTTCACAGAGCGGTATTTCTCGTTATTGCCAAGCAATACTTAGCAATACCGAGTAACTCAGTGGTGACCGAACGTAGAGCCACGTCCGGTCACCGGACATAATAATTGTTCCCTATTCACATGGTAGAGTATATATGAACTTCACAAAACAAGATATCAAACACATGATAGCCATTATGACCTCTTGGTGATGTCATTCGGTTCAACGAATGTTTCCTCTTTTCTCCATAATGCTATGAATAAAATTCTTAAATAATATTTGGAACCATTTAAAATAGTTTTATCAAATGAAAGTATCATCATTAGCGACTCCATTAGTAATCACTCTAATCATTTTGATATATTTTCAGTTGTCCATAAGAGAACTTATTTCACCTAAAACATTTCAAATGTTTGATGGGAGAAGTGCAGGTGGAATATTGGCTACATGGTTTGCACAGTGTTTTTCAACCCAGCCACAACAAAATCAACTGCACCATTAATTGGCCATTGCTATGCACGTTAGAAGCACTCAGCAGTTTCTCAGCCCTTACAACAAATTCGTTTGTCGCTTTTAAAGTATTGTTGTTCCATTGCCTTTCATGTTATAATGTGATTTCTTCCACCAAATAGCGGTTGCTGAACGGATTAGGGGTGTAAATGAATCGAGCTGAGCTCGAGTCACTCTTAATATGAGCTTGAGCTCGATTAATTCATTGAGTTCGAGCTCAGAATTGAGCTTAATTCAACGAGTTTGAATTGACTCACGAGTTGACTTATATATAATAAAAGAGAGAAAATATTATGATTCAAACAACTATTATAAGAAAATTATAAGTAAAATGAGAAATTAGAATATTATAAAAAAAGAATTACTTGATATAAAAAAGTTATATATATATGTTTATAATAATAGCTTTATAATTATACTCCAAAATTCTAATATATTTTATATTAATATTTTTTAAATGGGTTGGCTCTTGAGCAAACGAATTGAGTAGAGACTCGCTTAAATTTGGCTTGTTGGTTCATCAAGTTCAACTATCAATCTATTTATCGAACCGAACTCGAGCCCGTTCACTGGCTTGACTCACTTACACCGCTATAACAGACATTTTATAGCTCTCAAAGATACAATGGCTTCCAAATTCAAAAGACCGTTTATATTAAATGTAGATCCTTCATGAGTAGTGGCATTTGACATCATCTAGGAACAACGATAGCAAGTTTTAAAGTTTCATTTGGGGCGGTTTTCTTACTGCTTCTTAAAGTAGTTATCTACTATAAAAAATTAAATTTTTGTTCTAAAAACCCTTTTTAAAAAGCATTAAGAAAGTCATCCCAAACAAAACCTAAGTTACGTAAAGCGATGACTAAATATCACTAATATCTATTAGATTCTCTCCTCGCCCAAAAAGCATCAAACAACTTCAACTTTTCAGTCAAATAATTGTGCTGCAACTTCACCATTGAATACAAAGCTCGGCTTGACAAACAAAATGGACGGAAGTAGCAACAAGACAAAAAACTTTTCAAATCATGTGCTAGCAGATGATCCAATACAAAAGAATGGTTGCATCAAAATCCCTACGAAGTACTCCCCCAATCAAAAGGGCGAATTATTACGTCCGGTGACCGGACGTCCGGACATCCAATCCAGATGCGCCACGTCACTCAAATACACTGGGACCCGGTGTATTTTGATGATGTGGCGCATCTGGATTGGTGTCCGGACAAATCCGGACATCGGACGTAATAATTTGCCAATCAAAAGTAATCACTTAAGCCACTACCATGTTGGTGTAATTGACAGCTATATAGGACTACACAAGACACAGTAACGCCACGAAGGAGCATTTTCACTGGCCACTTTATTGTTGGGAATAAAACCACTCAACGCAAAATGCATAAATAAATAAAAGAGAGCGACGAAAATGAACGCCATGTTTGAGTTAACGTAGAAAAATTTGAAATCGGGATAAAACTACATTGCTACATCGCACTAGTAAAACCATTATGAAAATGATATAAATTATACATATCTCTCTTCTCACACTCTCTCGTTATCTCTTTTCACTTCCCACATTGTTCTACCCTCCCAACAAACAAAGAGACGCACTTCTATTACTCTAATGGATGCGGCACTTCAAGTGAAATAAGAAAATAAAAATTACTCAGCTTGATCACTCGTATCACTGTACCTGCAGAGAGCCTTGGCGCAGACTTCTCTGTCTCGCAGCATCGTGACGAGCACTATGACGTTGAGTTCATCAAGTTACGATGTTGTGCTCCTTATCTCTAAGGGGTTGTACAACACTGCGACGCTGTATAGATAAAAACAAATTATTTTGAGGCTTCGCCCTCAAACCCCAAAGCAAAGGACACGCTAACCCCCTGCGACCCCCCACTAAGCTCCACATTGAGCTCAACCGACAAAATTGAAGTTTAAGTTGACAGTACAACTCGATTGATCGACACTATCATACTCCACACAAAACTAACGATATCATCTCTAGCATCACATTTACAACCATATCCAATTTTGTGTCACTTACAAATTTAAGAAGTTCAAATCCCCTTGCTCCCCACTGGCTTACTTCAACTATTATTACCAATTACAAAAGCTGTAAGGGCGAAGTTGACAATGAACATCATCAATCACCTTCCACTGTCAAACAGCAATTCCACTATACATTATGGTGATCATTTATCGGTTGACAAAACATGCTCATTTTACCATATTACCACCACAATCTCTACCTCTTCAGTGGCAATCACATTCATTACACCCAATCACATGATCATCGATCTCCCTTTGCAAGCAATTTCTACCATGCCTTATTCAAATGATTAGGCATTTTAGCAAAGCTCGTCACCTCGAGTGGGACAAATCGACTAAGGTAACAAATCATGGGCACGAAAAATGCTTGTGATGCTAACATCCAACGAACAAAGCTTCTTCATTGAGTGTAACTTCCACATAATACCTCTTTTCGTTCATCCATCAACATATCTCCACATTCCAAACCTAATATGGTCCCTTTCTCCAGCAATTCACTCATATGTTACCGTTGTGTGCTAAAAATTTTGCATGGGTAGAGTATGTTTAATGTCTTAGTGATGTACAAAAATTTAGCATGTACAGATAAAAGTAATAAGACAAGATAATTTTTTATGTGAAAAAACAAGAAAAGGGAAAAAACCACAGGGTATGACCTAATTGTAAAATCTACTATGTAGCAAGAGATATAAAGATCTTCATTTTCTTCAATGCTGAAGAAGAGGGAGAGTACAAAGACCAAGCATTCATAGAGGGATAGCCTATACCCAACAACATGACTTAAGTTTTTTAATTTGGAGTATAGAAATATATGTCCACAAGCGGATAAATATACCCAACAAGAAGGTCAATTTAAAATGAAAGCCTATTTATAGATTTTTTGGAATGACATGCTACGTAAATATGGATAAAGAAGGTCTAAAGCTTGTGAATGTGATGTATATGTAAGTTTGCTTTAATTGGCTCTAAAGTGCAAAAAAAAAAAGTTAGATTATATTATCCTTAATTGAGAATTTGGTTGTCACTCATTGATGAAGTGTTTTAGTTTAATATGAATATTCTTCACATACAGTGTCAAATTATTATATACTAAAATATTTATAATAGAAGAAAGAGGAAAAGATGGAGGTTAGTGCCTTAGCTTTATATAAAGATCAAGTACACATAGATAAAAAAAGATTACAAGAAATATAAAAATTTTTATAAGAAATATAAAAATTTTTATAAGAAATTTTCAAAAGTAGAAAAAATTATGAGATATGGCCTAATTTAAATGATTTTATTAGTGAATGTCATATGTTTCAACTAATGTCCTTCCTAGTAATTGAGGTATGCGTTCTTATAATTTAATAGATATGAATTATGAAAGATGGATTCTATAATGGAAGTCAAAATTAGTGTTGACGATGTTCATTAACATTATAGGTGTTCATGTGTGTTGATATTGTTGACAATGATGATCATCAATATTTTCGCTGATGGCATATATTAGCTATATAGGTGATAAAATACATCAACAATGTTGACAAAAATGTGCAATGAAGTTGGTAGGTGTCAATACTATTGTTGACGGCATACATCAAATTTATAAGTGACAGCATGCATCAATATTGTTAACAATGTCGAGCAATGATGGTTGGTTGACGATAGTCAAGAATTTGTATAAAAGCAATGTTGATTGAATGATGATGCTTGGGAGATAGTAGTCGGGCAACTGTGGTAGGACACCAATTGTTGTCGGCGGTGATTGTCAGCTTCTATTAGCGGTTGGATCTTTAGAATTCTACAGATCTTCAAGTTTTCTTCAATTTTATGTTGAGGTTCAAGCTCCAAGAATAGAGTTTCGTTTGGGCGACCTTTCTTACTGATTTATTTTTCGAACATCAAACACGATTTCTATTTAGCAACTACTTTTTGGTTGCTTTTAAAAATTTTTATATAAAAAATTGCTTTGAACAATATTTTTAAAATGTTACTTTCTCTACAATAATTTATGTATAACTAGACAAATAATGTGAATATTATGATCTTTTATTTTAATTGATTAATTAATACAATGAAAGTAAAATATTAATTTGGTCATTTTTCAGCAAGAATTGAGCCACCATAGTTCCATCCCTATATAAAAAGCAAATATGAAAATTTTAATGTTAGATTAAATATATAAAAATTCAATGGTATATATACATTATACACACATATATTAGGAGTGAGTGTGAGTCAAGTGAACTTATGAGCTGGCTGGAGCTCGGCTTGATAAATAACTTGTCAGTCAAGCTTGATAAGCTAATGAGTCAAGAAGTAACCAATTTTGACTCGACTCGTTATCTCGCGAGGCAACTTTTTAAAAAAATTATTAAAATTTAGGATTTTTGGTATAAAGCTATTTAAAGTATTTAAAATAATATATCTCATTTTTATATCAAATGATTCTTTATTATTTATGTTCTAAATTCTTCTTCTTTTAATAAAAAGTTTTATAATAATTATTTGAATAATAATCATTTTCTCTTTTTAGTTGTAAGCAAATTGGCTTGGGAGTCGGCTCGAACTTGCAGAATTAAACTTGACTTCAAACTTAATTAATTAATCATTTCGCTTAAACCCATAGGGGGTATTTGGTAGCAGGATTTAGGTCGGATTTGAGGTGGATTTGAGCGAAATCCAGCCAAACGGCCTAAAATGCAAAACCAAATCTCACGACAAATGAAAGCCGCTGTAGATGGAAAATTCCGCATTTCTATGCTAAAGCCCATATTTTTGAAATACCGGTTTTTGCCGGATTTATGAAATCCGTTGGCTCGAGAGGAAGAGTTCGCTCGTTAAATTTGCTCTATAGCCAAACAGCCACACGGAATTTAATAGGTGTTGCATCCTGGAATATTCGCGGCGGTAGAGAAATATATAGTTTAACGTCTTAGCGTTGTACGAAGATCCAGCACACAATCAGATAAGTGAGAGGGTGTAGCGTTCATAAGAGACACCAAAGTTTTTACGTGGAAAACCCCTGAAAAAGGGGGAAAAACCACGGGGCCTGGCCCGGTTTGAATGAATCCACTAGTATTTGTAGTCGATTACAAATGAGGCCTTTCCTTAGGAGAAGGCCTTGGATTGATGTAGCAAATGTACATCATATAGATTGCATTACATGGTAAGAGTTACATATACAGGTTTGTTTGGCCTGAAGGACTGTAGTCGGCAGGAGACCGTAGTCGGCAGGAGACCGTAGTCGGCTGGAGACCGTAGTCGGCAGGAGATCGTAGTCGGCCGGAGACCGTAGTCGGCAGGAGACCGTAGTCGGCAGGAGACCGTAGTCGGCCGGAGGTCAGACGGACCGTATTAGGCGACAGTGGTCAGAAGGACCGTAGGCGGTAGGAGATAAGGAGTCAGGTGTTAGTCCCAGTGTCACTTGGAAGATCGGATGTTGATGGTCTGGCCTTGAATAGGACATCGGGTCTTAAGCAAGACGTCAGGTCTTCAGCAGGACGTCGGGTCTTCAGCAGGACGTCGGGACTTAACGTCGAGCCTTGAACAAGACGTCGGGTCTTTGGCAGGAAGTAGGGACTGAGTGTCAGGCCTTGAACAAGACGTCGGGTCTTTGGCAGGATGTAGGGACTGAGTGTCGGGCCTTGAACAAGACGTCGGGTCTTTGGCAGGACGCCGGGGATGAATGTCGGGCCTTAAGGTGGTGGTCCGGCGAGGTTCCTGCCGTGGTCCGGCGGTGGTCCGGCGAGGTTCTGCTGTGGTCCGGCGGTGGTCCGGCGGCTGTCGAGGAGGAACTCCTTCCTTCTCTTCTCTTCTTCTCTCTCTTGCTTGGATCCCCCCTTTTATGAGAAATGAGGGCTCTATTTATAGATTTTCTGGAGTGGCATGGCCCGTAAAAAGGTATGAGATCAGGGGCGAATAGGGAGTGGTCCAATGGACGGCCGATATTGAATCCTACGATCATGCACCGTTCATTGGACATTTGAAGGCCTTAGTGATGTCGGAATTCTGTCATCTTGGGCTCGTTGGATTTGTCTCGTCGAGCCCTTCGATTCGAGTATAAGCTCGTCAAAATCGGAGTCCTCTTAGTAACTCAAATTGCAGTTTGAACCTTCCAACAGCGCTTTGAGCCCTTGATTCGGACTCATTTAAGCTCGGATTGGGTTGATCTTGGTGTCGTTGGGTTGGTATTTCCGAGACGCTCAGTTTGACTGTAAGCTCGCTGAAATCGGAGTTCGGGTGCTCTCTGAATTAATTTTTAAAGTTTTCAACTAGCTTTTGCTTCGAGATTCGTGCCCGATCAAGCTAATTTTTGGAGTACGTATCAATAGGATTTATTATGAATGTTGCCAAAAAGTTTTAAAGATTAAGGCCCTTCAGGATTTCCAAAATCCAGATTTACAGGATTTGTGAAATCTTACTTAAATCAAATTTTGAGTACTACCAAACAGCCCCCTAAAGTAAATCCTCCAAGAACATAATCTTAATAAACAAAGATAATAAAATCGCATAAGATATTGATGTCATGCAAATCAAAGGATATATATATATATATATATATATATATATATATATATATATATATATATATAAACAGATCAACCGTTAAACACCTGTGCCGAAATGCGGGTCAATGATCGACACGTCAAACCGTAGAAGATTGTGTTAGTTGATCTGTATCACCAAGCACGTTTCTACACATTGACATTCAAATGATAAGGTTGTCTTAAACTTAATCGTTAAATTAGTACCAAAGGAAGATTAAATGGCACAAAAATAATTATAAAAGTCAAGCCAGGTCGCGATTTTGAGCGTTTGAACGACACGTAACCTGCTTGCGTGTAGATCAGAAGATCATTTCCGTAATTTAGCTGCCTAATTACTTAATTTACAAATAATGATTAAGTCATAATAGTGATAGTTAGAGTATTAACTGAAAAGGTTTATTTCAGCAGTATTAGAAAGTACAGAGAGTAAAGATAGACTTTTAGTTTCCGTTGGGATGGTTTCTTCCTGTTTTATAAAGTAATTTTTAATATAATTTTTTTTATTTAAAATTTGTGTATTAAAAAGATGTTTTATAAAGCAATAAGAAAGCTGCTATAAATAAAGCATTAAGCTTCATTTGAAACATGGTTCTTACTACCTTTTAAAATAATTTTTTACATAAATTTCTTAAAATAAACAAATAAATAATGGTCAAAAGTTATCCCAAACAAAATCATAGATTTCATTTGGGATGAATTTTTTATTGTTTTTAAAGCAGTTTTATAGTACAAAAAATTTTTAAACTAAAGAAATTTTATACTAAAAAATTGTTTTAGAAAACAGTAAAAAGTCATCTCAAACAAAACATTAGACTTCTTTTGGGGCAACTTTTACATCGCTTTTAAGAAAATTTTATACTAGAAAATTATTGTATAAATTAGTGAGAAAATTGTCACAAACGAAACCCCTTTAATTTTATGGTGAAAATTTGATGAAGGATTTATGTAAAGATAAAAATAATATTATAGGCAAAGACTAGCAAAAGATAGTAAGAGAATGCATGTATTTTAAACATATTGTTGGGATTATAAAATAAATTATCTTATCCAATATAATTTTAATATGAAGCATGAATTTGATAGTTCTATGAAAAAACAAATTTAAATATTATTCAATTTATCAAATAGGCATAGATTTGTTTGGTCAACTTTCAGGCGAATTATTGTGTCTGGTCACCTGACATGCGGACAACCAATATAGAGGCACCACCTCAGCCGGATGCACTGGGCCCTGGTATTTTAAGTGACGTGGCATGTTTTTATTGGTGCCCGGACGAATCCAGACACCGGACACAATAATTTGCCCAACTTTCATATCTATTTGAAGGTATTGAATCATAGTCATGAAAGTTTAAATATTATGAAGTAGCTTTAAATATGATTGAATTTACTACATATTAGCTCAAATTAGATTGAATTATAGAATACCAAGTTGATGGCCTTAGACCATCTGCAACGGAACGCGAACCACTTAAATGTCGTCCACCAAAAGCTTCAATCGAGCGTCATATATCACGCCTAATTCTAGGAGTGAACAGAGCGAAGTCAATATTGGCGTCGCACTGTTCACCTACGCTAAATTTTTTGGGTAAAAAAATGAGTGTCATAAAATTGATTAAAAATATATACAACATATTCTTTCTTAGGTGTTAGAAAATAGAGTTCGGTTGGAGACGAGTTACTGCATTTTGGAATATTACTGTATTTTGGAGTGAAAAATGAATTTTTCGATTGGAGATGGCCTTAATCCTATGTTTCATGGCAAGTTTCATGATCAGTTTGGCTTCTGAAGGATGAGGAAATGGGACCCCAAATATTGGTTGTTAATGAGATCAAAAGCTTGAGTTTTCACTATCATTCTCATTTGGTTGTAAAAATTTCAAATTTTAGCTTACTAAGCTCCACACTTTCACCTCATTGTGATTGGTTTGTCTCAAAATACTTCATATAAGTGAGGAAAATTTCATATTAAACTTCATAAATATGCTTCGTTTCTTCCTGAGATAATGTAATTTCTAAAAAAAAATCCCATCAATTCGCCATAAGGATCTACAAATAATTGCACAAGGGCAAAGGACATCCCTGTGGAATTATTGATTACTACTAGGATAAAAAATGAAAAAAAGTGTGCAAAAATATTCTTTTTAGTACATTTGTGATATTACTTCTGTTTTTTGAAATAAAAAATTTTGTATTAAAAAGGTGCTTTGAAAATAATAAGAAAACTGTTTCAAATGAACCTAAGTCTCTAGTGGTAGGGGTGTCAGTTCGGGTCAACGGCTCGGGTTCGGGTCGAACTCGGAACTGATCCGACACTATTCGGGTCAACCCGAACCCGACCCGTTTTTAAAAACGGGTCAGATTTCCGGACCCGAACTTACACGAATGACCCGAAGTTGACCTAAAATTTCTAGTTTCGGGTCTAAATCGAGTCAATCTTCAATTTTCGGGTAAAAAACGGTCAATCTCGGATTTCAGGGTCAAATAAGAGGTTTCGTGTCAATTTCGGGTCATTTTCGGATCAATTTCAGATTGCTGGGTCAATCCAAACCCGACCCGATTTTTAAAACGGGTTGATTTGTTGAATCTCACCCGTTTCAGATCCGGGTTAACCCTAACCCGAATTTTTCCGGGGTGGGTTCGGGTCGTGTCAAAAATTGACACCCTTACCTAGTGGTATCTACATTAAAAATATCATCTATAGTACTAATCTAAGTACAAAACTAATAAATTTGAAGCACATCTTTATATATTTTGCATAAGAATATTCTTTTTTTATTCATAAATTAGTAACACCAGCCCTAAATTTCCAAGTTCAATGCCAGACTGAGTTGACCAAAGTTCAAGCTAATTGAGGGGGTCGACCCAATGTTTTAAATATGGAGTAATTAAATTTTATTGGAATGAGTTTTTAAGAGGCCATATTTATGTTGATATGTCTATACAAAATTTAATTAATTCCTCAAGCATTATATTTATCGCAGAACAAATACAATGATTTTGAGATTTATCATTAATAAAATTTTAGTTGTATGATCTTAGATTTTACAACGAATCGTGCTCGATGAAATATTAATCGTGTTGACTCCTCATTTATCCACCAGTTTATACACACTTATCTCAAAGCAAATCTAATAGATATGAGAAAATTGATTTAAATATTCCAAGTTTTTTTTTTTTTTTTTTTGTAATGATTTTAATTTGATTGAATGTGATTAAAATTGAGGCAATCAAATATATAATAATAAATTTTTTTAATAATAAAAATTTTAGTAGTTTGTATGTAAATCTCCAAAAATTCAATTATTAAACTTTACAAATTCTTTAAATATAATAATTTCACTTTTCACACATAGATCAAGTCAAAATAGATCACAATTAAATTGATTAATTCTAGAACAAAATTATTTTAATCAAATGTTGAATGTAAAATCATATTAAGATAATCATGCACCAATCAAATAATTTTTCTAAAATAAAATATAGTTTTTCTTGCATGTGCTTTAATGTGATTAAGAAATTTGGGAATTATATAAATAAAATTTAAAATTTATGTGTTAAACATATTAAAATATTAAAATCTTATGGTATAGATATAATCTCCCTTGAAATTTTAGCAAATAGAAATGGAGCACAGGAAAAGAAAATTCTTTAAAAATTAAGCATCTTCACTAATCAATATATAATATTTTAAATCAGGATATTTCATTATTAAAAATTTTGAATATATTTCTAAATCAAAATTTTAGACATAATAATATAATATGTTGATTATTTATAAGATAATCAATTTTAAATAATGTTAATATTTATCTTAATATTTAAAAAATATAAATCAAAAGGGGTCAAACTTATTAGAACATCGAAACTTTTTATTACAGCCTTTTCTTCAAAACAAAAGGTAAGAAATTGATCTATATTAGAACCGAATGGTTTATCAAAAGTCGATTCGTTATTCGATTCAACGGTCGATTTCTGCCAGTTTTAATTAGTTCTATGCAAAAAAAAATTTTTACCTAAATCAAATAGGCCAGAGGACCGATTTCTAGCCAATTAAACCGGTCAAACCAACTAGTCCTGCCTAATTTTTAAAAACATAGTAATATCAATATATTTATATTTAATGGTTTAGTTCATCAATTATTTTGATATTGATTTGAAAAAAAAATAATAATCTGAACATACAAATGGCATTATTTTATATATAAAAATTTCTTGAATTAAAATGTTCATAATAAAAACTGTTTTATAAAGTATTAAGAAAGTTGTAACCTAAATTTTGATAAGCCAATTAAATTATTATATTTTTTGCATTAAATGGTCACATTTTTTTGCATGATAAGCTTTTACAATCATCACTATACTCAGCTCTTCTCATTACCAACTTGTATAATCACAATTCTCTAATTATATTCATTCATTAAAATTTGATGGTCATCAAAAATTAAAATTCTTAATGTGTGGTACACATAGGAATGATCATTCTCTTCCAAAGAAGGCCAACAATAAGTTCTTTTTTTTAGTGGCATTAATGGTCAAATCCACTAATCACATTGGGTCAAAGTTTGTTATCATGTTAATAATATAATTTATGTGAAAAACTTCAAAACAAGACAAAATCACAGTCAAATTAAGAAATCCGCTATCATACTAGAAGAAATTATATTGATCTTCTATTTGCACAAAGCCTTCTCAAAACATAACCATCATGCAATTACAAGTAACACAATAAAAAAATAATAATAAATCAGCAAGCTCGCAGTGCCCAGGCACCGGGTCCATAACAGCGTGGCATTAGGTTCTCTTCCTCAATAGGTTTACAACGTATTCAAGCTGTACAAAAAATTCCCTATATGATATTTTAACAAGCTTCTCGTCCAGCTCAACCGACAAAATTAAAATCTGAGTCAACAATACAGCCTGATTGATCGACGCAATCAAATTTCATAAAGGAACTAACAATATCATGTTGTTTAGCTATATTATTATTTTCATGAAGGAATACAAATAATGATTGTAGGTTTAGATATCTCAAAATAAGATCTACGTTGACATATTAGGAATGATGTTAGTTTTTGAAGAATTTTAACATACAACTAATGTTGCTTCTCAATCCATGTTTCCATATCTCTATATAGTCATTCCATGTTAAATTTACTCAATTTTAACCAATCACCATTAAACACAACCAAAATGGATCAATTGGAGGTCAAACCAAGTCAATTCCGTGTTAATGGGTCAAAATGGGTTCAAACCAAAATTAGTATAATCAAAAGAACCCCGGCAATGTAACACAAACTAGCCCAGCCCATCATCTAATGGATCTCATTTTATTTTTTTTATGAGACGGACATTATAAGGCCCACGCAAGAGAAATTAATGTTTATGTTTTAAATATTTGTCTTCATCTCATTATCTTATCGAGGTACTTAATTTATTATATATGCATAGATTTTGAAAGGGTAGAAATGCAAATAGATATAAAAAATATCATCGATATTACCATCAACAGGGCGCCAAATTGGTCATCGAAACAAGATATTATTATTGAAAAGTATGGCCTAACTTAATTTCAATTTTTAAAAAATAATTTAAGTATATAAAAAAATAAAATATGATATCTCTTCGAATATAATATTCCTAACTATACAACTCATACATACTTATACCAACAACAATAAGTCTTTATCCTTACTATATGGGGTCGGCTACATGCGTTCTTTTTCTTAATTGTGTCGTGCTAAGAAGAGATTATTCTGTGCGGAGTCCGGATAGGAAGAATTGTCAGGACTATGAGTGTACACACTTTGAACAAATTTGTACACAGTTTGTACACTCCAGACTACACACAGAGTAATATATCCCTTTTAAGAATCAAACTGTCTTTTAAATATGGGTGTCAATATTTGACACAACACGAAAATCGTATCCGAACCCGACCAGAAATTCTCGGGTTACTTGACCCGTTTTCAAAACTAGTCGGGTTCGAGTTCCAGGATTCGACCCTTTTGAAAAACTGGTCGGGTTCAGGTTGACCCGACGGGTTGCCGGGTCAACCCGGAAACCCGTTTGAACTCCTGCCCGAGGACCTGCCCAATACTCGCAGACCTGCCCGCCCCGTGCTAGCAAGCTCGCGCAACTGCCCGCTCGCCCGCGCGGCTGCCAGCCCGACTGCCTGCTCGCCCTCACGGCTGCCCACGACCCCGCCGGCGGACCTGCCTCGCGTGAGTGCGAGACCACACCCGCTTAGCGCGACCCTGCCCGCCCCGCACGACCCTGCTCGCCTTGCGCACCCGCCCCGCGCACCAGGCAGCAGCCAGCCTTCCCGGGTTGGGTCGGGTCAACCCAACAACCCGCCGGGTCGGGGTCCGGGTTCACATTTTCGACCTGTTTAGCTATCCGGGTCGAGTTAGGAGTTCAACCCGAACCCGACCTATGACCCGAAATTGACACCCCTAATTTTAAATCTAATAAAAAAAATCTTTTTCAACAAGTGTTTATACGATTGGGATGACAAACTTACATGTAGATCACACACAGAAGACTCAAATTCAAAATCTCTTTATTGATAGTTAAAGCTCTCAACTGACAAACTAAAATAAGCAACGCATAATAAAATTTGTAAGTATAGAATGAAATTATTGCCGTTCAATGAATAAAGTCTAACGAAGCTATTAAGAACACGTTAAAAGCTACCTCCAGCATCTTGAAATCAGAGTAAAGACTTGATTCTTATTTCAGAAAAGTCAGCTTTGCTTTGGCTTTTCTACAATGGAAATAATTCGGAAGAATAAATATACACTATTAGTGGAATCAATGGCAGCACATTACTGTTGAAATCTTTTATTCCAACTAAATATTGACAAGCCTTCTTAATTTATTGGAATAGGAGAAAGTTTTGGTATTAAAAAGTTATTTTAAAAAATAGTAAAAAATAGCTGTTTCAAATAAAATTTTAAACCGATTAATTTTAATTTATTAAATTTATTTTTATATGTATATAATATATTGATTATCTCGCTGTGTTATTAATCTCTTCAATACTCATTGGTGAAAACTACTTCAGCTTTATTAGAATTATAGCGGTTTAAACTGCCCAAAGTACTTGCACTACTCCTTGCCTTCCTTTAGGGGTGACAATATTGGACCCGACCCGAAAATCCGACCCGAATCCGACCCGAAAACTTCGTGTTTGGTTTGACCTGAACCCGAAGCGGGTCGGGTTCGGGTCCGGAAAACCAGACCGTTTCCAAACCTGGTCCGGTTCGGGTTGACCCGGAAACCTGAAAATGACTCGGAAACTGCCCCGGATGCCCCACTTGACATCGCGTAGCCTGAGACGGAGCCACGTCGCGGTCACCTGCCCGCAAAATCGCGCGTAGCCTACCCGCGTCGTCGCGTGACCACGCGTCGCCTGCCCACATGACCACGCGTAACTTGACCGGGTGACCGCGCGTCCACGCGTGACCGCGCTTTGCCGCCTGCGCGAGTAGCGTAGCCGTCTGGCGCGACAGGCGGCATCCGCCATCTCCCGCTACCGGATCTCGCTGCAGTATCCCGCGAGTCGCCGCCTTTGCGAAAAATGCCGAAGGACGGAACCCCAAGGGGGTTGACCCGAACCCGAAGCGGGTCGGGTTCAGGTCCAAAAAATCAACCCGTTTGCAAAAACGGGTCGGGTTGACCCGAACCCGAATAGTGCAGGGTCAATTCCGGGTTCGACCCGAACCCGACCCGTGAACCGAAATTGACACCTCTACCTTCCTTAAAGATTGTTGAATAGTTTCAAAAATGTTTGCAGCAGACAAAGATCACGACGATCTTGCAACAATTTTACTAAAGATCTTTTCGCTGCTAGAAACAATTAAAACAATAACAAAAAGCGAAAAAAGGTTTCTTTTCACACAATGAATCTTACTTTTCTAAGAAATTTTGGTTTCGTTCGGGACAGCTTTCTTACTATTTTCTAAAACTATTTTTCAACATAAAAATTTTCTGAATTAAAATTTTTTATTAGAAATCTACTTTAGAAAAAAAAAAGTTGTCCTAAATACAATCTTAGTTTAAAATAAAAATTAAAATAAGTCCAAAATTAGTTATTATGTATCAAGTTAGGACTTGGGACACTTTAACGAGTGTTAGGCTTCATTTTGAACAATTTTCTTATTGTTTTTTAAATAGACTTTTTAATACAAAATTAAATTTTGAAGTAGAAAAAAATCGTCCCAAATGAAGCCTTATCTATGATTTTTTGTTATTTAGCAATTAACTGGCTGGATTGTAAGAGAAGATAGCAATGGGCAGGCTGGCATGCTTGCTTGCCATTTCATATCCTTTATCTTCTTTAAATGTTTTTGTCTCTTACGAGGTATATGCTACTTGAAGGAATGGGTAAATTTGTCTTTTTCTTATGAGATTGCTTGCAAGTTTTAGCAATTGATTTCATTTTTGTTTGTTTTCAAAGTTTTGCTTGGAAGGATTGCATACTAAAATGAAATATAATATAAAAGAAATATGATGTATTTAAAATATTTGAAAATATTTGAATAGGTGTAAAATAAATATAGGTAATTATTTTTTGGGAAATTTACATACATACCACTTTATAACATCTTATTTACATATCTAACACACAAATTTTTAATATTACATACATACCACCCTATACTATTTTAATATCAAATATGCCACTCATATTTCCTTCTTACCACTCATATATTTCATTTCTACCACTAGGGGTGTCAATATTTGACACGACACGAAAACCCGACCCGGAAAATCCGGGTTCAACCCGACCCGATTTCAAAACGGGTCAGGTTCGGGTTCCAGAAATTGACCCATTTAAAAAACGGGTCGGGTTCGGGTTGACCCGTCGGGTTGCCGGGTCAACCCGCCAACCCGTTTAATTCAAAAAAATTCAAATCCCGCGCTGCCCGCTGCCCGCCCGAGTTGCCCGCGCGCTGCCAACCCGCGCTGCCCCCGCACTGCCCGCACACGCCCGCTGCCTGCCCCGCGCAGCCCCCGAGCACGCGCCGAGCTGCCCGCCAGCAACCGCGCCCGCTCGCGTCCGCACCGCCGTCCGCCTGTCGCCATTCCGGCGCCGGCATAACCTAAAACCGGGTCGGGTCGGGTCAACCCGGCAACCCGCCGGGTCGGGTCCGGGTTCGGATTTCCGACCCGTTTGTCTACCCGGGTCGAGTTAGGGTCGACCCGTTTGAACCCGGGTCAGTTCCGGGTTCGACCCGAACCCTACCCGTGACCCGAAATTGACACTCCTATCTACCACTCATATTTGATATAAAAATGAACTTTGAGTGGTATGTATGTAATATTAAAATTTTAGGTGTTAAATATATAAATAGAATAATATAGAGTAGTATGTATGTAAATCTCCCTTATTTTTTTAATTTAAAGTAAAATGAATGAAGTGTAATGCTCAATAATATTGATTGTCAGTGGCTCGTAAGGTGTGTGATCAGCAATAGTGAGAACTGACAGTGGCCGACGTCAATAGCGGAGTCAACTTGGGATGCACTTGAAATTCAACTAAAATTGAATGAGTTTTCAATATAATAAAAATGAGCTTTATAGTGAATTTAAAATTCATCAATATTTTACTTTGCATTCCTTTTCGGCAAAAAAAAGAGACTTATTTGACTCTTTCAATTAGGTAATTCTCCAATCTTTGAACTATTGAATCTAATCATTTGCAAGTGTCATGTTGAAATAATGGAAAATTTTATGAAGGTAAAAATGTAAATTGAGAGATTTGGAATTATTTGTTTTAAAAATTGTCAATATTTGAATATTTTGCATGAAATTACTTTAATTGTTTAATCTTGTATTTTAGTTTATTTTTAGTTATCTTATCTCAATTATTATTAATTTTTATGTAACGGTTTGTTTTTTTTTTTTTTTTTTTTTTTTTTTGTTAACTCTAAATCATAGGCTTGAATGTATCACATTATAATATAATTAGGTCAATGTATAATTATATTTTTAAGAAGAAATATTGGTTTGGTTTGATCTTCCATAGTTCTCAGGTTAGATGGGTGTGATTAACGATTTGTTTGGAATGACTGCAACATTTTATAAAATTGATTGTGAAACTATTGTGGAGAAAGCAACTTAACTATTCTACTTGTAAAAAGTAGTTTTCAACCACATAAAATTTTGTAAACCACTGAGAAAACAGTAAGAAAGCACATTCGAATGAAATTGTGGTTGCTGTCTTCAAAAAAATAATGAAAAAGTTGTCCTAAACAAATTCTAAGTTGATATCAATACTTAAAACAAAGACTTACAAAACAATGGGATGGATTCTGAGTTGGTTGAGGGTGACTAGTTGGATGAATGTGATACCTCTATGGGAGCGCTAAGAATGACTTTGATTTGCATGGGTCTATGAGGATTTATGATCTTAATGTGATATGTGTTGCTGAGGCTGGCTCCTTCGAAAAAGCAGGCTTTCGAAATCGGAGGAAATCTAACAGGAAATGATTTTGGGTGTTTCTATCTGGTCGCTGGTGGTTGGTTTTGGACAATTATGTGCAGATTTCTTGCACTTCCCTTGGATGGCCTACACTTGTTTGTAAACCTTGGTGGTTTGTTTTCTCTCAGATTTTGTGGTTTGGTGACTTCTCTTCCTCGTTGCACGGCCCAAGCCTGGCATCTAGATGGCGGTCTTAGTCATGTTATTTTTGGGGTAATATTTATTTTGCTTTGTTTATACTATTTGGCCCCTGTCATTTCAGCTATTACCGGCGGCTACAACCGGTGGTCCTGTAGCAGCTAGTACTACCGGCGGTTTCGAAGGCGGTTTGACCGCCGGTATTAACCGACGATTTTTAATAAACCTCCATCGGAATTAGCAGCGGTTTAAAAAATGCGGGGTGTGGCGCCGGTTTAATTTAATACCGACACCTGAATCAGTGGCTGAGACTGCCAATATTAATTTATTAATTTCTGGCGGTCTAAACCACTGGAAAAACCCCGTTAAAAGCCCTAAATCTACCCAGCCCGAGTCTTCCTCCTCACTTCTTCCCACTTCTCTCTTGCTGCTACAGACGACTCGCCCCCTTCTCACGATTGTGCCACCGAGTACATCGCAGGAATCCGGCACCAACAAGCTCCCTCCGGCCAAAGATCTCGCCCCCAAGCCAAACCCCTCTCCTCTCCGGTCTTCTTGAGTCGCACGCCCTTATATTCTTCTCCAGCCGTCAGACTCGTCCACCTCCTCTATCCTAGTCACTGGCTCTCCTCTTTTATGTAGGTAAATTCTCTATAAAAGTGCTCAATAATCTCCTATTATTAATGCTTTAATGCTCATCCAAACACACTTAGAAAGATTGATGTATTCTTCTTGTTGGGTGTGATTTGTTTTAGTAATGATAGGAGTTGGTTCTGTGATGACGATTGAATAATTAGGAGTAGAATAATTAATGTGACTTGAGAAAGAGTAGTTAGTTAAATGAATGCATGAAGATGGTTGGGTGAAAGAGGCTAGACAAATGAGAGCTCATGATTTGGAGAGGTCAATTATGTTGGAGCCAATCAATGACAAAGATAAAAAAAGATAATGCCAATTGGACAAATGTGAAAAGATTTGCAAGAGCAAGGCTAGTTGAGGATGCTTGATAGGGAGGAGATTATTTGATGGAGTAAGCTAGATGAGAAGAAGATAAATAAGTAGATAAAGCTAATAGAAAAGGCATCTAGGGGTGGATGGGGAAGAGATATTAACTTTACATTTAACTTACTAAAGCATTAACCTCTAAGATTTATAACTACTATAAGGCTTTGGACTCCTTATTAGCTATGAAGCAAGAGCTAAAATTTACCATAGTCTACCTTATCTAAATAAAATAAAATTTTACTCTAAGTTTTATGCCCTACTACACTAAATTTGGGTTCACCTACTCCTCATTAACCCAACTCCTAGGTAAATATTAGTCTCTTAAGCATCTTAAGCTTGGTTAACACCCATTAAGACCTAGTTAAGGGTCCAATAAACCATATTATGAATCTTAACCTAGATACTAGCTCTTTCATGTAGTGCTTATTGTAATTTTGTTGGCTTTTTTTGCTCTCTTTGACTAGATTTTGGCCTTGTGTTGTATTGTTCATCTTTTTTATTGAATTTTATTTTTTGGGCAAAAAAAAAAAACTTACAAAAGAACAACTAAAGAAATAATATAGGATGTTGATTAATAACTCTTAAATAAAAGACTAAATACATAAGTAAATAATAATAAAAGAAGTCCTAAAATTTTATTTAGTTAGTGAAATATGGATGAAGATTTAAAATGTTTACCTATGCATCTTAATATAATTTGGGTTTTTCCTTATCAAAATATTCATTTCAATTTTATATTTGTTGAAAATAGAGTTTGGATGGTCTCAAATTTGTTCATGAAAGTTGTTAATTCAAAATTATGATCAAGATTTATGCTTGATTATATAAATTTTCTAGAAAGAACAAGCAAATCTTAGAAGTTATCATAAACTTTTACATGTACATGTAGAGTTTTTACTAGGATTATTATGTGCTAAAAAATTTGTGGCAGTAGAGAGAGTGTATTTAATGTTTTAGCTTGTACAAATATTCAGTATACATAGATAGAAATTGTAAGAGATGTCAAAAAAATTTATGTGAAAATCCAAAAATGGAAAAAAAAAAAACAAGGCTTGACCTAGTTGCAATAATTCAACATATAATTATAAATATAAGATTGTGCTCTTCTCTACAATTAATGAAGTATGTATTACATAAATGAAAATAATTTTTTATTCATCGCTGTAGTGGCTATAGAATAAGTGATTGATGGGAGATCGAATTATACAATGTCAGTCAATCAATGATGCTATACTAGAGATTGGGTGTCCGCAATCATATAACAGACATTCAATAATGGGGTTGGAAGCTTGTACTCAAGTGATAGATATTACAATTAATTATGGTGATCTTCGATGACGATTGCTGAAAAATTAAATAAAATTTCTTAAATATCACAGCTCCACAACCTACCTCATGTAAAAAATGGGGTCTCATTTACAACTTCATCTTAGAGATATTTTGATAAATTTGAGCAGAGTAAAAAATGGTCCATAGAATTACCCATATTGATCATTAGGATCATAGATCATTATTTTAAGAAATTAGTTGACTTAATAATATCATTTTGATGATTTGGGGCCCATTAGATTCACCACATTGAGATGCCTTTTTTGACTATAAATATATTAGATTTGAAGATCATTTAGTCCTTCAATTAATATTTATATACTTTAATAATGCATTAAGTGCTTAATTTAGACGCATTTAATTGAATCGGATTACTTGTGATATTGATGGCTTTGTCTCATTGAGACGTTTAGTTATACTCTAACCTTAAAGAAATTAGAGTTTAGGTGATCCTAAATTTAATTTTAAAAATTTTTAATTTAATTAATTAACTTAAAACTTAAAATTTTCACTTCGATTTTTTAATTTTCATTATAGAAGGTTCATTGGGATCCAAATTGCAAAACGAGTCAAATGGAAAAAAAAGATGTCATGGACATTAAAAATGTCTGATATGATTTATTTAGGCCCAAAATGGGTCAGATTAAGCCGAGCGATTAGGTCCAACCACTAGTGTCAGCACTAGTAGTCCTAATGTTCACAAGCATCAGGCATTGGGCCTATGGTGATTAGCACGAAATCTTCATAAAGGCGACTACAATACCTCTATTAAGAGGCGCTACCTCTTTATTATTTTTATAGATAATTATTTTTAAAGAGATTTTTTCTTCTTTCTAATTGAAAAAGCTTTTTTAAAAGAGATTTTTCTCTTTATTTGTTAGAAAATTAATAAATTTTGGAATTTCTACTCTCCCATTCAAGTATAAATCCACCCTCATAAGGAAAACAATCATTGTAGATTTAAGTCTTTCTCTTAAGAGATTTTTTCCACTATCTTTCATAAGGGATGCATAACTTCATATGCTCTAGTAATATTATCTTAGAAATAAAATGCTTGTCCCCTATACATTTTCTAATGCCCCTCTACCAAGAGTATTAAATTATTCTTTATAGATGAAGTCATGAGAAAAATTCACATCTTTCAATTCCTTCTTTATATGTTCTGATTTTATCTTGTAAAAGAGGCTTGTTGATAACTTATATAGGCAAAATATTCTCCATTCATAAACTCTAGTATTTTATATATCAAGAGTACTAAAACACTTTACACAAGTGGAATTATAAGTGACACTCAGGATTTGTAATCTTTTTGGTGGAGCGCTAATCTTTCTCTTAAAGGGGGTTGATTGTCTTTATTAAGAAGGATTAGAATCTAAAAATGAAAGAATTTTTCACCTTGTTTCAATTCTCTATTTTTTTTTATAATGTGATAAATTAGTATGAAATTTAATGCAGCTTGTGTAAGAAATGATATTGAAGAAAACATTCTAATTCATTTTAGTTACTATCAAAGCTTTAGTTTAACTTTCAGCATAATACCTAAATTTTGAGTTAATATCCAACCCGTATTAGTTATAAGCTACAACCAAAATTACACCATAAACCTTTTATTCAAAGAAAAGTCATCGACCCACCCTCTTGTGTAGGATATTATATTTTAATAGTAAACCCTTATAAGTTATAGTATTAACATTCAACATTTCTTACTTATATGCTAATGCATTAGGTATCAATCTTATCATTTTCTCTATGCAGTTCAACATTGAACTTTATATATATAATGCAATGATTTATAAAATGCATAAAAATATTTACACTATTCATTAACTTAAGAAAATATTGACTGTCAGTTTATCAAATAAAATTTTCATGTAAATCAGTCAAAACATTCAGAATAACAATACTTATTACATACCAAAATTACACGATTAAAGTTCTCTGAAATGAAAGATATCATATTTTTATCACTTTCAGGATAGACAAATATATCAAGCTATAAATCATTAAAAATAAAAATAAAGTAGAGGTAACTTGCAATGATCATAATACTTTTGTAATAAAAGCAACGTATAGCAAAGCCTTGAAAGCATTCTCTCCCTTCTCTTCTTCTCCTGCTTTATTTCCTTCCCCGACAAGACAACAAAATCAGGGAAGGATGGCTTGGTGTTAAGTGATATTTATATTTAAATATATTCAAACTCATTTCAATGCCCAACACTGAGGCGCCTAAGTTCTAACGTTGTTGTGTTGAATGTCATCCAAGAGTTACTACAGAACATAGCCTTCAATGTTGCGACAGTATTTTTTTGCGTCATTGAGATTACAAGCACAGCACTGCACCGTTGCATGCAAAATTTTTAATATTTTCAAAATAAATATCATTTTATGATAGTCAACATTATTATATAATTATCTTGTTTTGTTAGTTGATAAGGGTTTCCTAAGGCTTATACCTTATGAGATTTTTTTAAAGAACATATAATTTATGCGGCTTTAGTCTTTCAAGATTTTTTAGTAACTAAATAAACTTATACTTTCAGAGGCTTTTAACTTTTTGAGACTTTTGGAGAATTATAAGAATTGTATTGTATGAGATGTTTATTTTTTTTTTATTTTTTATTTTTGTATAAAGCTAAAGAAACATATATCTTCTAACACTTTTAGCCTTCAATGATTTTAAAGATTTTTTGGAGAACAGAAGAACCTATAGTTTTAGAGAATTTTGGAGAACTAGAGAATCTAAGAGACTTTTAGCCTTTTAAGATTTTTTGGACAACCAAAGAATTTTTTATCTTTGGAGGCTTTTAGCTTTCTAAAAATTTTAGATAATTAAAGAAATATGTACATTATGAGGCTTTTTGCCTTCTAATATTTTGGAGAACTAAAGAAATTTATATGTTTTAAGTCTTTAAACCTTCTGATCTTTTTTGGAGAATGAAAGAGATATGCATTTTTTGAAGCTTTGTCATCTAAGAGTTTTGAAGAATAAAAGAACATGTATCTTTAGAAGCTTTTGTGTTATGATATTTTTTTTTTTTACTTATATCATTTAAGGCTTATGCATTATGAGATTTCTGAATGAGTGGAGACCCTATCAACCGCTTGCTCTCATAGAATCTTTTTGAGGACCTTGTCCACTACTTGTTTTCCATAAAGGCAGCCTTTTTAAGGGTTATGAATGGAGAGCATGTATGTCATTTACTCTCACGAAGTCTTTCTAGTGAGGCTCTTGTCTTGTTTATCATTTACCTTCATCACTACTAGTTTTCCATCAAAGCTATCTCATGAACATGTCATCTAGGAGTTTTTATTAGATGTAATATTATTTAGAAAAAGAGAATTTTATTGATAATTAAATATATACATACTTGAAAGATATAATTTTATCTTCAAACAAAGTTAATATATAAACTATTTTAGAAAATTTAAGTTCAACTACTTTGATTTATTTCAAATTTTGAATCCATTAATGTGATGTTGTTTCTATTTAATAACTTCGATAATTTCTTTATCATGACTCTTTTGATCTCTTCTTTTTTTAGGTTGATGATCTATATATTATTCTTAAAAATAATTACACATGTGATATTCTTGAATTAGACATTCAATCTCTTCCTCCAACTAAAAATATATTTTTTTGTTAAACGCCCTCTTAAATAGTGGAAGTGATAATATTTAGACTATTCTTTGTCATATGAATTTCTTAAAGATTTTTCCACTTGTGATATTCACAATTTAAAATCTCCATTATGATTTTATCCTTGGATGTATTTAATGGGGTTATAATTAAATAATGTAAGCTAAATTTGGTGGGAAATGTGTATATGATCTCGACTCCTAATTTTTTATTGAGTAGGTCGATCAACTTTTATTATGAAGCTTTATATTTATTAAGAATTATTTAAAATATTTTTATTGGCACTTATTACATCATCAACAGTTATTTATACTTCCATTCAATGAATAGGATCAACATAAGAACATGCAATTTCTTACATCAATAAGGAGTAGAAAGGGTAATAGTGCAGACCTCCAAAAAAAAAAAGCAATCATATTAACTCCAAATATACTCTTAAAATTTGATATGATTTGAAGGTAATATTTGAAACTACTTCAGAAGGGCATCTCTCTCTCATTTTAGCAAATCTTAGAAAAATGAGAGGAGTCCTCGATAATCCTTTGATGAGATATAAGTTATTTGATAAAAAGCCTAGCTAAATCAGGAAAAAAATGAGCTGGTTTATTAGAGATATCAGAGATAGTTATTGGAAAAATCTAACAAATGATTGCATTAAAAACTCATAAATAATAGTCCTCTAATGATCAATATGCTCTTAGGAGTAAAAAATCATATCATATGGATCAATTACAGGTAACTTAAACCTCACAATAATATGATGTTGGACAATTATATTAGTTAGAAATGAAAACTACTAAAAGCTACAACAAAAGATAAGTTGGTTCTTTTCTGTCAAAGAAAATTGCCCCTGAATAAGGTGTCACAATTCATCTCTTATAACATCACAAGGGCATCTTAAGTCCTTCATGAATAGTGGACGATTATAAATTTGCCAAGCAATATGAGAATGATGGGTTGGACTAATAGTGTGTCTAAAAGACTTTGATGAGGATATGACTGAGAGGAGGTTGTGCAAGTATCTTCAAATTGTCTAGCCTCATTCTATTATTGATTTTGTGATTGATGAGGTCCATCATGTTTTGATTGTACTCTCTGTTGGCGAGCCTCCTCAAATAGTTGAAATATCTGGGTTAATTGATCCTCCAACCAATGTATTCGATCATCCAAGGTTAAAACTCAAGCGCCTACTCTTGCAAGATTATGATGTCCATGGTTGTTGGATGGATTTCTTGTTTGTTGAGTGCTGGAACAAGAAAGCTTTGCTACTTATATGACTCATATAAGCTATTGAACTAAAGTTGCTAGAATATTAGGATGGTAGAAAATATAATGTATTTAATATCTTAACTTTATCTAAAGTTCTAACACACAAATAAAAGTTATAAGAGGCACAATAATATTTTACATATAAATCCCAGAAGGGAAAAAATATATTGGGCCTAGCTCAGTTGTAATAGTCAACTATATAATTAAAGATATAAGAATTAGTTATGCCCCAATGTTGAAGAAGAGGGGATTACACAAGTAATAATAATTGTATAATCTAGATTGTAGGAAGTATAGAAGAAGTGATGGAGGGTAGAGATGATTATACAACATGTGTCAATAAATGAATGTAACAATGGTTATGTGTTCACAGTTGAACAAATAGATGTCGAATGATGGGTTATGCTTAGGTGTGTTAATTTTGGGTCACGGGTCGGGTTCGGGTCTGACCCGGAACTGATCCGGGTTCAAACGGGTCGACCCTAACCCGACTCGGTTAGGCAAACGGGTCAAAAATATGAACCCGAACCCGACCCGGCGGGTTGTCGGGTTGACTTGACCCGGAACCGATTTGCAGAACGCGAGCGAGCGCAGCAGCGCGCGCGGAGCGCGAGCGCGGGCGGAGCGGGCTCTGCGCCGACGTGACCGCGCGAGCTCGGACGCGATCGGGCTCGAGCGCGGACGCGGGCTGGCTCGGACTCAGACTGCATGTTTCGGTTCAAATGGGTTAACCCGGCAACCCGTCGGGTCAACCCGAACCCGACCCATTTTTCAAACGGGTCGATTTCTGGAACCCAAACCCGACCCGTTTTGAAATCAGGTCGGGTCCAACCCGGATTTTTCGGGTCGGGTCCGGGTCGGGTTTTCGTGTCGTGTCAAATATTGACACCCCTAGTTATGCTGGTCATCGATGGTAATATTCATGCAATGCAATAGAGTTCTTTAGTTTTCTCAACTCTATATCCTTCTTGTGTAGAAAATGTGATCTTATTTTAGCTTTTTGAGAGAGTTATTTTGATAAATTTGATCAGAATAAAAGAACTTTGTCAAACAACCCTTATTAATCCCCTTGGTTATAATTCACTTCTTTAAGATTTAAGTTTCATAATGATGTTAGAATTAGATAATTTTAAGCTCATTAAATTATTATTATAGAGACATTCGATTTGACTATCAGCATGCAATATTAGAAATCATTTCGTCCATCAATTAATATCCTGAAATTATAATTATAGTTCAAATGCTTTTTTGGGCATGCACATTTGGAGTTAACAATTATAGTTTCATAGATTTGTCTCATCGTGACCTAAGTTCGACTATAATCTAAATATACACCAAAATTCATGCTTGTTTTTTTTTCTTTTATGAGATATATAAGGTCTTTTATAACATCATTATTTGATTAATTGAATAAAAAAAAATCATTTCTATCATCTTATTGTGAGAACACAGCTTAAAATACATTTTGTCCCATATCTATCACTTTGTATTTTATCTTTATTAAGCTCTTTATATATACCGTTGTATTACTTACATATTTGAAATTTGAATAATAAGATACTCTATTTCTTTTCAAATATTTCCTTTCTTCTTCCTCTCTGTTTCCCGCGCTCTTCTCTTACATGGTATCAGACGGCCAGGATGGGAGATCAAGAAGCTTCATCGTCCCTCCCTCCCGTCTCCACCGTGACACCCACGGCAACCTCAGAACTTACTCTTCCTCCCACCCTCAAATTTATCATCTCCAACATCAAGTACATGATGTCCTACTCCCTCACCTCCGACAACTATGCTCTGTGGCGGTCTCAGATCTTAATTTCAACACCTATCGGCGAACGGATACGCCGATCACCTCACCGGAAAAACCCACCCCCCGCCGGACAGCAGCACTCAAGAATACGCCCAGTGGCGACTCATCGATAGCAACTTGATCTCAGCCTTATTCTCTACGATTTCTACCACCATTCTTCCCTATGTCATCACCTCCTCCACGGTTCATGAGGTCTAGACCGTTCTTGAACGACGACTCCAATCTTCTAGTCGCTCTCGCATCTTACAACTAAAGAACGAGCTCCACCACGTTCAAATGAACAACCTCACGATGCAGCAATACTTGGCTCATATCAAGACCATCGTCGATACAATTGCTGCCTCTGGAGCCACCGTGGATCCTGAAGATATCGTTCTACATACATTGAACGGCCTTCCGGCTAGCTTCAATTCCATAAAGACATACATACGCTCCTCTTCGCAGCCCGCCGATCTTGACGCTCTATACTCGCTTCTATGTAGCGAAGAAATACATGTGAATCAAGATATCAAGAAAGATTCTTCTCCGGCTCCTGCTGCCTACTACACCACCAATTCCAATCAAAATCGCAACAAATTCCAGAAACGGAACCAGAAATACCGTAACGCTTCGAACAAACCCACCAATACGCGGATTCATCTTCTGCGTCCCAGCCCAGCTCAGGTAATCGACCGACTTGCCAAATCTGCGGCAAGATCGGTCACGTTGCTATCAATTGTTGGCACAGGTACGCACCAGCTAACACGACTGGATCTGGCTCCCGAGCCCTTCTCGCTCAACCTACTTCAGACAACACTCAAACCTGGGTAATGGATTCTAGTGCCACGGCTCACATGACGGCTGACAGTACGAACCTTCAACACTCCAATGCATACCACGGTCAAGACTCTGTCTCCACGGCCAATGGCTCTTCAATACCCATCCAAAATTTTGGACAAGGTTTGCTTCCCCTGCCTAATTCGCCGCGTAAGCTCCATCTCTGTCATCTCCTTCATGTACCTGCTTTAACTCACAACCTCATATCTGTTTCAAAGCTAACACAAGAAAACAATGTTACCATTACATTTGATTCTAATGGCTTTGATATTAAGGATGTTCAGACTCAACAGCCCCTTCTTCGTGGTCGACTGCATAATGGAGTCTATCAACTTCAGATAACACCAGACGCTCAGCCGAAGGCTCTTCATGCTTCCATCGCATCCTCCACCGTGTGGCACGCCCGTCTTGGTCATCCGAACAATAAAATCTTTAATACTCTTGTTTCTCGCATTTCTAATCTGCAACATATTCCTTCTGATTTTCAATGTCAATCGTGTAGCATGGCTAAAAGCCACAAGCAAACATTCAAAAACAGGCATTCGGTCACCACACATTCGTTTGAATTAATTCATTCGGATGTATGGGGACCAATTCCGACCTCCTGTTCAAACAATTTTAGATACTATGTTGTTTTCATCGATGATTTTACTAGATTTACATGGATTTATTTTATGCGCACCAAGAACAAAACCTTCTCTTGTTTTAAAAATTTGTTGAGCATGATACACAATCAATTCAATGCGACTCCAAAAACATTTCGTTCGGACTCAGGCGGTGAGTTTATTAGCAATGAGTTTACATATTATCTGAACTCACTCGGCATACTACATCAACTCACCTGTCCTCACACGCCCGAATAGAACAGCGTAGCAGAGAGAAAGCATCGGCACCTACTTGACATCACTCGAACACTGCTGATCGCTTCCGGTCTCCCAAACTTATTCTGGACAGATGCTGTTTCAACAGCAAACTATCTCATAAACAGGCTTCCATCTAAATCCATAGCTCTACAGACCCCTTTTCAAAAACTGTACAACAACCCACCGGACTACGATAACCTCTGAACTTTTGGTTGCCTATGCTATCCATGGTTACAACCGTATGCCAAACTTAGACAATGCTGTCCCCCTATCTCATAAACAGCTCCATCTAAGCTTGTCTATTTTTCAAAAACTACTCAACCCACCAACCATAAGGGATACAAGAACTTTTTTGCAATGCTATATGCAAACCAACAAAACACAGATCTCTCCCAACCTTGCTATTTCTTGGCTACTCCACCAACCATAAGGGATACAAGTGTTTCAATGTGGTAACAAAACACAGATTCACGAGTGGTATTTCACAGACTACATTTCCTCTTCTACATACAGATACTCAGCATTCAGACTCCACGCAGACGATACCGAACAATATGCCTCCGCTACTACTGGTACCGGCCTCAACCACAACCAGCCAAGCCAATCTGCCTAGTAACAGTCCGTCCAGCAGCATTCCCGTCCCATGTCCTGCTCCAACAGAGCCCGTCTCTCTCCCTGCATCTCAGCTGCCGCACGATCTACCGATTCACACTGATCGTTCTCTACCAACTCATCCTATGCAAACACGATCCAAATCAGGTATATCAAAACCGAAACAATTTATTTCTCTACTCGGAAATGCAAGGAACATAGTCACGCCAACTACGTACAACCAAGCATCAAAACACCTACACTGGCAAAATGCTATGACAAATGAATATCAGGCTCTAATTAAGCAGCGCACCTGGTCTCTCATACCAGCTCCTCCAAACAAACAAGTAATCGGATGTAAATGGACCTACAAGACGAAAACATTACCTTCCGGGCAGATTGACCGCTATAAGGCACGGCTCGTTGCACTCGGTTACGCGCAAAACTTCGGCGAGCACTACAACGAAACATTTAGCCCAGTGGCTAAAATGGTCACTATACGTATGCTTCTGATTCTTGCTGTCAACCGGAACTGGCCAATGCTCCAATTAGACGTCTCAAATGCATTTCTTCACGGCGACCTTTCTGAGGATATCTATATGCGACAGCCACCCGGTTTTGAAGATCCTCAACATCCCACCGCCGTTTGCAAACTTCATAAGTCCCTGTATGGCCTCAAACAAGCCCCGCGACAGTGGTTTCAAAAATTCACCAACTTCTTACAATCTCGCGGTTTCAGGTTTAGTCGTTCCGACCCCTCCCTTTTAATTTACAACAAATCCAACGTTCATATATTTCTACTCATTTATGTGGACGATATACTTGTCACTGGTACTGATCCCGCACAAATCCAATATCTTCTTCAAGATCTTCATTCCCATTTTGCTCTTAAACAGCTTGGCCAGATTTCGCTGTTTCTCGGCATTCAAGTGACTCGAACAACAAATGGATTCTTCCTCAATCAAGGACACTACGCGCAGAAAATCATTCAGGATGCTGGCCTCACCGATTGCAAAGCTGCTCCTACTCCTATAACTCCGTCTTCCAAGCATTCGCCCGCTGACAGTCCACCGTTCCGCGACGCCTACCTCTATCATCGTCTCGCGGGCTCCCTTCAATACCTCTCCATCACTCGACCAGACATTGCATTCGCAACTAATCAAGCTTGTCAACATATGCAACATCCGACTGATCATGATTTTCAAAATATCAAACGGATTCTACGATATGTGAAGGGTACCTACGCCTACGGACTTCCCATTATACCCGGCGACATCACTCTTCGCACCTTCACCGACGCAGACTGGGCTTCCGATCACAGCGATCGGAAATCCGTCTCAGGATTTTGCACTTTCATGGGACCCAATCTTCTCTCCTGGTCCGTGAAGAAACAGGTAACAGTTGCCAAGTCTTCTACTGAGGCGGAATATCGAGCTCTCTCGGCAGCCACGTCGGACGTTCTTTGGCTTCGGCGTCTTGCAGAGGAACTTCTCCTTCGGCAAACAGAACCAACCATTATACACTGTGATAATCTCTCCGCCATTGCTATCGCGAGAAATCCGGTATTTCACGCCCGCACCAAGCACATCGAAATCGACTTCAATTCATCCGGCAGCATCTTCTCACTGGGAACATTCGCATACAGCACATTGAGTCTCAAGAACAGATTGCCGATATTCTTACGAAGTCGTTCTCCAGTTCTCGCTTCGATTATCTCGTTTCCAAATTGACCATTCGTCCGACGAATGATCAATTTGAGGGGGAATGTGAGAACACAGCTTAAACTACATTTTGTCCCATATCTATCACTTTGTATTTTATCTTTATTAAGCTCTTTATATATACCGCTGTATTACTTACATTTTTTGAATAATAAGATACTCTATTTCTTTTCAAATATTTCCTTTCTTCTTCCTCTTTGTTTCCCGCGCTCTTCTCTTACACTTATATTATGATGTTGAGATGATGAAAAAGATTAAATGCAAAATTCCTTTTGGGATTTTTGCATACATATTACCTAAAACTATTGAAAATACATATTTAACATCTAAAATTTCATATTTACTAATATACCACCTAAAATTCTCATTTTCTTCTATTATATGCTTGTATTCACTGTGAAAGGATGTCATTGACGGGGAAGACAGTCGATGATAGTGATTTTTGACGGAAGGTTGAAACGGAATATTAGAATTGATTAAAAGATATGGGTTTTAAGTGGTATCTTAGTAAATATAAAAGTTTAGTTGTTAAATAAGTATTTTCAATAGTTTTAAATTTTATGTATGTAAAAATCCCCATTTTTTTTATTTGAGAAGAATTTGTATCAGTTTACATAAATAATGATATATAGATAATTAAATAAAAATTTCCCGGAGTTTTTTATTTCTGATTAATTATTGAGTGTAGTATCCATAATTTCCCCCATAAAACAGAATATGTTGCTATCCATTGCCGTAAATGCGTGCTGCACTAACCGCGGCAAGTTAATGTTGCTTTTACGTTTACGCAATCAAATCGCGGTCAACTTTTTAGCCACCCACTCTCTTACCTTAAAGAAAACTCGGACCCACCGACTCTTTTTTGGTTTTCTGCAAAAGTTCCTTTTTTTTAAGAAAATATTAAATACTCGTAAATAAAAATTTTAATTTGAAGTTAAATCATAATAGTTATTATCTAAGTTAATTAATATAAATATTTCTCAAATAAAATATCTAGTTTTATCTTATTTTAATTGATCCATTAAAAATTAGATTTTTATATTCTCTAAACTGTTGAGATATTCTTTATTTTGGCCTTGTTGTGTCCAGGAGTATTCGCGGCGGTAGAGAAATATAAAGTTTATCGTCTTAGCATTGTACAAAAATCCGGCACGCAATCATATAAGGAGAGAGGGTCTAGCATTTATGAGACACCAAGATTTTTACGTGGAAAACCCCTGTAAAAGGGGGAAAAACCACGGGGCCTAGCCCAATTTGAACGAATCCACTAGTATTTGCAGTCGATTACAAATGAGGTCCTTCCTTGGGGAGAAGGCCTTAGCTTGATGTACATCTCATGGAGTACATTACATGATGTAAATACAAAGAGCTACTATCGATATATTCGCTTTGTTAGAAGGACTGCAGTCGGCGGGCGACGTAGGTCAGGAGGACCATAGTCAGCTGGCGACAAAGGACTGTAGTCGGCGGGCGACGTACGCCAGGAGGACCGTAGTCAGCTGGCGAAGGAGATCGGAAGGACTGTAGTCTGACGACGAAGATCAGTAGGACAGCGTCAGGTAGAAGTCCAGCAATGGAAACAAATGCATCTTCGTATAGACGTCCAGCAAAGTCCGATAACCGGTAGAAGTCCGGCATCGAGTAGAAACTTGGCGAAGTGTGAAGGTCCGACGTCGGGTAGAAGTCCGACGTCTTTGGTGGAAGAGGAGAACTCCGGCTTCACTTGGGCGGAGTTTCGGCGTCATGAGGGAGTTGGGAAGAATTTCAGCATCCCATGGAAGTTGGGCAAAATTCTGGTGTTCTCCCGATTATCCGGCAGAGTTCCGGCGTCTTCAGGCGGCAGGAAGAGCTCCGGCGGTGGTCGAGGAGGTGAGGAATATCCTTTTCCCCTTTCTCCACTTCTTCTTCTCTCCCTTCACATGAGTCCCTTTGGTGTAGAATGAGGGCTCTATTTATAATTTTTTTGGAGTGACATAGCCCGTAAGTAGGCGTGAGATCAGGGGCGAATTGAGAGTGTTTTGAATGGACGGCCGATATCGAATCCTTTGATCACGCAACGTTCGTTGGGGTTTTGAAAGCCATAATGATGTCGGAATTTGTTGATCTTGGTCTCGTTGGATTCGACTCGTCGAGCCGCTCGATTCGAGTATAAGCTCGTTAAAATCGGAGACCGTTTGGTAACTCAAATTGCGGTTTGAACCTTCCAACAGTGCTTCGGGTCCTTGATTCGGACCCATTTGGACTCAGATTGGGTCGAATTTGGTGTCGTTGGGTTCGTATTTCCGAGACGCTCAGTTTGATTATAAGTTTGCTGAAATCGGAGTTCAGGCACTCCCGAATTTAATTTTTGAAGTTTCCGGCTGGCTTTTTGCCTCGAGATTCGTGCCCGATCAAACTAATTTTGTGATGTCATATCAGGCCTAAAAGTCTCACAGTTTTGTTCTATTAGTATAACTTCTCAGTAGATCGCTCATCACAAAATTGCTCTGTTATGAGCATGCTTAACTGCAAAGTTTCTTATGAAAATTTTAGTTATTAGACCAAAAAGTGTCTTGATATTTAAGAGTTTAGTTTCTTTTATTTAAGGGATTCATAATCTACTCCACTTAAGTAACTAATGTCCTTGTCAGCATCTTCATCCCAAAATCATCCACCAAAGAGATAGGACTATAGAGGTGGCTCCCGTCATCTTATATAATTTCAAATGGTATAAAAGTATTTAATATTTTATATGAAATACTTCCAAAAGAATAATTTATTTTTAATATTTAACCCATATTAAAGAATATTTTACTTAAATTTCTATGATAATTACTTTTGTTGATTATCTACATATATGCTTTAAAATAAATATAATAATTTGAATATTAAATCATTAATCTTCTCTTATATTATATTTAAATTAAAATAAATTCAAAGTTTACCATAATTAATTTTTAATGATGATATTCTCACTCATTATTTTCGTATAAAATTAATATACATATAATAAATCACTCATTATTTTAAAATATCAAAAAAGCCCTTAACTCCTAAATCCCACTCTTTCTCCTATAAAACAAGCTGAAAACCCACTGGCCATTTCCACAAACACATCGTTGCTTTTCCTGAGAGAAATCGCCATATCCGAGAGATGAGCAGCGGCGGCATATCATCGGCGGCGAGCGCGGCGGCGACCTTGCAGACGAAGGAGCGAGCAAGCCACCCGTCCCCGCAGCAGCCGGCACGATTCTTGATGCCGTGGAACAGGCCGAGGACCGCAGCAGCTGGCGGCAGCGATGCCCTGCCGGAGTGGAAGCTCCACTGTCTCTGCTCCGAACAAAACCTTCTTTCTCCTACCATAAGGGGTGGATTGCACATCAGCGGCGGCTGGTTCTAAAAGGATATCATATCACTGTATCCTTCCATCTGTAAATATCAACGGTAGTAATGATATTAGCTGTGTTTTAAAAATAATTATGTAGTTTGGAAGGGAATTGCGTTGTTTCCTTCTCCAGTGTGGTTTGAAGTTCCAGATGGCTATAAGAGCTTAAGATCTGTTGCTTTAAGTCCTCCTGTGAGGAATTTAGTACTGTTATGCTTGAAGCATAGGTATTTCTCAGTGAATTATATATATATAATGAACTTGAATTTTATTTTTCTCGACTGTTGAGGGAATATTTTTCTCTTTGGTTCTCTGAACACTGATCGAAATCTTACGAAGGATTTTTGTTGATCTCACAAGCTGGAGAGATTATTGCATGCGGACATCAGATCGGAGAGTATCGTTCGGTTTTCTCTTTGTCTATAATAAAAGCACAGTCAAAGCACAGTTACTATAGCATATGCACTTTGACTATAGACAGAAAGAAAGGAAGGGTTCTCTCCGTCCGGTATCCGCACACAATAAAAAGTCTGCAAGTTGAGGGCTTTTTTTTCTTTCTTTCTTTATGCTGTTACTGGAAGCTGGGTTCTTACTGTTGATGATAAGAGTTCAGAAGATCTTGCAAAACTATTAATTTATATTTGAAATTTAAAAATATATGAGTCGTTTGCTTTAGATTTTTGTTAAGTGGATGTTTGTTGGTAAGTTTTATGCAAGATTTGATCAGGCTAAAGTATTGCCAAAAGTTTTTTTTCCACCTTAAATATTAGGCAAAATTTTTAAACAATCAGCCAAAATACTTAAGAAAATACTAAAAGTTTTAAAGATAAAATATTCTCTTCAAAATTCATTGTAGTTAATAAAATATCTCACGGTTGGATTGGATCAACTCTTCTTTACTAATTGATCTCAAGCTTTATAGCTTAGAGATGATGGATCCATAAAGCTCTAACTAGACTATTTGTGCTCATTGTTAGACCTCCTAGCTACTCCTTACCCAAGACCCTTTTGATCCCATCATATGCCTTTATTGAGATTTTAATGATTCAATACTTGGCCATATAAACTTCTAAGTGGAAAGATGATCATATTGCTGGGTTACAGTGGTTCATCTTCTCTTAGATAAATTGATGTATCTTTAAGCATAAAATGCACTATCAAATCAACAATTTTTGAATAATAATCTAATTTTTAATATAGTTAACATAAAATACATCAAGATAAATATATATTCGCTTATGGAGAGTTGCACTTATGGGTGCAAACGAGTCAAGCCAACTCGCGAGCCTGCTCGAGCTTGACTCTTTAATGAGCTTACCAGCCAAATTTGTCAAGTTTTGAGCTTGAACTTGAGTTCAGCTCGTAAGATTATTGTGCTCGAGTTCGATCGATATGAAGCTAAAATCAATTAGTCAACGAGAAGCTCAAGTGCGGAAGTGAAAGCACGGGTGCGGAAGTGGAATAACGGGTGCGGAAGCGGCAGCACCAGGGCTACAGTACAGTGCGTGGAAGCACAGACACAGAAAGTGATATCAGAGTAGGAAGAGAGCCCTATGGCTCGCGAGCATGCATCCATTGCGACAAGCCGATCTCGAGCAGGCCATTTGAGCTAGAGTCGAGCACGAGTTCCAGCTCACGATCTGGTTGACGAGTGGAGCTCGAATCAGCTCGAGTTAAGCATGACTCGATCTCGACTAGCCTCATTTGCATCCCTAGTTGCACTATGATGGGACATGCATACATCCATCTTTTATTCTTTTGTTTGTTTAGTTTAAAAAAAAAATTTATCCCTTGAAAGGGCCACATGATCTCTAGCAGCAGCTATCACTTGGCAAATCATGGTGCTCCTCCAAAGAGTGATTTGATCTATTTTTAATGTTTTGTTAAAATATTTAGTTTTAGAAGATTGTTTCAATAGTGATTTTGAGTAAGTTTGGGATAACTTTTGAACGCTACTGTTTTGCTGCTATCCACAAATTTTTTAACTAAAAAGTTATAGTAAAAAATTATTCCAAATAAAAAATAGGGATAATTTAGTGGATTTCTCTCCATCGATCTTCTTCTACCTCGTCGCACATGATTGCAATAGATGAGGGTTGCTTCATTCTGAAAAATCACCGAGAGCGTCCTTGCATTGGGGAACATTTTTTAATGGCAAAAAGTCATATATATAAGACAATTTGTACATTACTCGCTGATAAGATTTTTAAACTCAAATATTTATTATTATTATTATTATTATTATTATTATTATTAAAATAATATTATTATCATAAATAAAAATGAATTTTTAAATAAGCATCAAAGTATTCGAATTAAAATTTTTTCAAAATCAATTTCAAGACCATCAAAACTTATTTTTTCAATGAAGTTATAATCATAACAAGCATCTCAAATAGAGACACTTAATATTATCTAGAATGATATAATCCAAGTTCAAATGAATTTTGTTGTGTCCTGGAATCTTTGTGGCGATGGAGAAGTATAAAAATTAATGTCTTAGTTTTGACAAAGATCCAGTATACAAGCAGATAAAAGAGAGGATGTAGAGTTCATAAGAAACACCATAGTTCTTACGTGGAAATCCCTAAAAAGGAGGAAAAACCACGGGGCCTTGCCAGTTTGAATGAATCCACTATTATTTGCAGTTGATTGTAATGAGGCACTTCCTTGGGGGGAAGGTCTTGGGTTTATGTAGCAAGTGCACATCATATTACTTGGTGGGAATTGGAAGAATTAATATTGAAATGTTCGTTTAATTAATCGGCAGAATCATAGTCGGCGGGTGACGGAGGTTGGAAAGACCGTAGTCTGGTGATGGTTGTTGGAAGGACCGTTGTCTGGAGAGGAAGGTCAAAATGATAGTAGTCGGTTAGAGACATTGGTCAGAAAGACCGTTATCTAACGAGGGAGGTCGAAAGGATTGTAGTCGGAGGGAGACAGTGGTCAGATAGATTGTTGTCTAGTGAGTGAGGTCGGAAGGACCGTAGTAAGAAACAGAGGTCAAAAGAAACATATTCGGTAGGTGACAGTGGTCAAAAAGATCATAGTATGGCGATGGAGGTTTGAAGGACCGTAGTAGGCCAAGGAGGTTAGAAGGATCATAGTCGGCATGATACAGGGGTAAGAAATACCTTGTCTAGCGATGGTGGTCGGAAGGACCGTTGTAGATGATGACGGTCAGAAGGACTATACTTGATAGGAGATAAGGTTCAAAAAGATTATTATCTGGCGATGGTGGTCAGAAGGACTATTGTAGACGATAGAGGTTAGAAGGACCATAGTCGGTAAGAGATAGCGATCAGAAAGACTATTATCTCACGATGGAGGTTGGAAGGACCGTAGAAGACAATGAAGGTCAGAAGGATCATAATCGGCATGAGATAAGGGTCAGAAAGAATGTTATCTGGCGACAGAGGTCAGAAGGACCGTAGTAAGCGACGGAGGTCGGAAAGACCGTAGTAGGCAGCAAACAGGGGTTAAAAAGATCGTAGTCATAACGCGGTGGTCTGACAGAAGTTCGGGTGTTATTTGGTGGTCTAGTGGAACTCCAACTTATTTTGGTGGTCATGTGAAAGTTCGGGCCTCTGTCGGTGGTCTAATGGTGGTTTGGAAGAACTCTGATGTCAGGCAGTGGTCCGGCAAAACTCCGGCGTCGGGCAGTGCTTCGGCGGAAGTCCGACGTTAGGCGATGGTCTTAACAGAAGCCCAGCATCAGACAGTGGTCTGCAGAACTCCTACGTCAGGTGGTAGTCTAGTAGAACTCCAGCGTTGGGCAGTGGTCTAGTGGAACTCTAGCGTCGAGTGGTGGTCTGGCAGAACTCTTGCATCATGTGTTGGTTTGACGATGGTTGGGTTGAAATCCAGCGGCCGGGTGGAAGTCCGGATGCAGTCGGCGGCCAGGCGGTGGTCTGATGAAGGTCAAGCTGAAGCTCGATGGCCGTTGGCGGCCGAGTGAAAGTCTGGCAATGATCGGAGGCTGGGTGGAAGTCTGACGACGATCAGCGATTGGGCAATGGTCCAATAAAGGTTGATCTGAAGTCCAATGGTGATCCGCGACCAGGCTAAAGTTCTGTGGCGATCGGCAGCAAGGTGACGGTCCAACGATAGTTAGGCTGAAGCTCGGCGGTGGTCGGCGGCCAGGCAGAAGTAAACGACCGGGCGATGGTCCAAAGACGATCATGTTGAAGTCTGGCAACAATTAGGGTCCTAATGAAAGTCCGGTAGCGGTCTACGGTAGTGTGGAAGTCTGGTGGAGGTCAGCGGCAAGACGGTGGTTCTATGATGGTTGTGCTGAAGTCCGACGACGGTCGGCGGCCAATTGGAAGCCTGACAGCGTACTGCAGCCAGACGGTGATTTGACGACGGTCGGGCTGAAGTTTGACGATAGTCGGGGACCTAGTGGAAGTCCGGCTACTATCGTCGGCAGGGCGGTGGTCGGACAAAGGTCAGGCAGAAGTCTAACAATGATTGGCAGCTAGGTGGTGGTCCAGCCACGGTTGGGCTGAAGTCCGAGGCGGACGCCGTTCGGGCGGTGGTCGGACGACAGTCGGGCTGAATTCCAGCGACAGTCAACGACGGGGCGGTGGTCCGACGACACGAGACGGATACGACACGATACTGACACGAGAAATGTCAATTATTAAAAATATAGTACTCGAACACTGGTTTGACATGATATTATTTTTTATATTTTAAAAGTGTATAAAATTTGAAAAAGTATGATATTAAAAATAATTTTAAAAATAATAAGTCATTTAACTAGAATTTATGCATAAAATGATTAAAACTAGGATGTTGGATCGAGTGTCAATATCGTGTCTCAGACATCGAGAGAGGAGATGATAATGCTGTCGAGAGTCGGGCATCAATGTTATGCAGTAAGTATTTGGCATCGATGTCAAGAAAGCATTTCTCGTCGATGTTGAGAGGGCGTTGGTTGTCAATGTTAAGACAAGGTTGGATAAAGATGAGTTGTCAAGTTGTTGGTGTAAAAATTGCTAGCATTAATTTCAACACAGTATCAAACTTTGATGTTGAGATGATTTTGAAATATCGATATTGTAAGGATATCAGAGTTCGAGGATGAGATGATATCGAGCATTGTTGTGAAACCAAAGTCACATCCATCCAAAGAGAAATGAAAATGCAAATATTCGTTAAATGTATTGAGAGAGGGCAATTGATTTGTTGTTGTGGATATAAATAAGAAATTTTATTTTTATATTTTAAATATATAAAATTTTAAGTAAAAGAAATTATATATATATTTTTTTAAATCATAAAATATTTAAGACACATGTTCAATTTGAATTTAATATTTTTTTGAATCGAACACATTTTTTGCTTGTCGAACGCGTGTCGTATCGGATATGTGCGCCACTTTGAGGAGTATATCAGTCCATCATAGGTTTTGACAAAATGGTTTAGATATTTATTATTTTAACTAACTTTGTCCTGAAGCCATGGCACTTGCATCCCTAGTGTCATTGCTCCTAGCAGAATAGTCCAGAATCTCCCAGAATCATTCAAACAGAGAGCTTCATGTCATGGTGGCACTTCGCAGCATTGTAGCACCTCCTTAGATTCTTCTCCCAAACAGAGAGCTTAATGTCGCGTCGCTCTCATAAAAACTGTGATTCTAATATCATGATTAGAGATAATAATTGAAAAAAAGGCTATATTAATATACAAACTCTCTTAAAGTATAAGCTAGCAAGATAGGAAGCATCATTGATTCTGGAGTATGATAGAAATCAGTCCACTTGTAGAACTTTTTTTCATGTCCTCAAGTTTTACTGGCCAATTCTATAATAAAATCCATCGAAAGATATTCCCAAGGCCTATAAGAGAAGGGCTAACCATATTTATATTTTACATGTTAGACATTAGGCCATCAATTTTTTAATATGACATTTAAGTAAAGTTTAAAAATAATAATTTTTCATTAATCATATATTATTTCATCTTGTCCAAAATAACCAGCAAAGCCTCTAACATATAGTTTAAATTAGAAATTTTCTAGTTATTTTACTTGATATGGATATATATGCTAATTATTATTAATGTTTCTTGCAAGGTTAAAAGGTTCTCTAAGTACTCAATATAAATAAAAAAAAAAATAATTTTTTTTAAAAAAGTACTCAATATAAATATGTTGAATGTCATGACATGCTGGACACTAGGGGTGTCAATATTTGACACGACACGAAAACCCGACCCGAAAAATCCGGGTTGAACCCGACCCGAAAAATCCGGGTTGGACCCGACCCGATTTCAAAACGGGTCGGGTTCGGGTTCCAGAAATAGACCCATTTGAAAAACGGGTCGGGTTCGGGTTGACCTGACGGGTTGCCCGGTCAACCCGCGAACCCGTTTTAACGTAACCCGCGGACCTACCCGCGTAACCCGCCCCGCTGTCGCGCGAAAAAAGGCGCGACCACACCCCGTTGCGGCGCGCGTCGCGACCTTGCCGTCCCTGCTGCCGCCGTGTGCCGCGCGAGCTCGACCCCGGGCGAGCGATCCCTGCGCGTCCCCGCTGCCGCCGTGCCGCGCGAGCGTGACCCCGAGCGAGTGCGACCCCGCGCGCAAGCGAACCCCGCTCAAGCGCGACCCCGACCCGCACTAGCGCAACTTGCCCCGCTCCTCTCGCAACCCTGCCCAGCTCCGTGCGCGACCCCGCTCCCGAGTCGGGTCGGGTCAACCCGGCAACCCATCGGGTAGGGTCCGGGTTCGAATTTTCGACCCGTTTACCTAACCAGGTAGGGTTAGGGTCAACCCGTTTGAACCCGGGTCCGACCCGAACCCGACCCGTGACCCGAAATTGACACCCCTACTGGACACTCATATTTTGGTCTCTAAACAAATATGGGTAATCAAATGAATTAAACTTATTCCCATAATTACTAATTTGAAAGTCTTAGATACTATTAGAGAGAAAATTCAATCATAGTAGATGTTGCCCAACTAATATTTCAACCACAAAACCTAAACGGTTTTGAAATCTCTTTTCAACTCATGAGAATAAGAAAAACATTTAAATCAATTTTTTGTTCACATTAAAAAACCAATAGATCATTTTGTTTCGAAAACATACATATAATATCAAATAAGCAAATTTAGCTGTGTCAAAATGGGTTAATGGGTCAGGTCCAATTCTGACCTAAATTGACCTACTTTGAATCCATTCAGCCTATTTAATAAATGAGTTAAAAATTTAGACTCGAAGCTAATCCGCCAGCAACCCTTATTCACTTGGAGAAATTATTTTGTGTGGATGTCGAATGCAATTCACCGTATGGAGACCAACCAGATTAATCTAATGCCACATTGCATGGCCGTTACCAGAAAAAAATGTCCGTAGATGCCGCCGTTGAGGGTAGAGCTTGCCCCGCTGCCCGTCCTCCTGCCTTCTTCACATTTCTCGACATTGCGTGTGGATTACGAACTGCAACCTTAGAACAAATTTTGTCCTGGGTAATGGTAGATATTGTGAGTCCAACCATTGTCTTTGATATTTGGTAGGAGTGTGGAAAAAATGGCATGATTTATCAATCTGAAAAAAAAAATGTGAGTTCCAATTGATCCGTTTAATAAATAGATCAGAAATATTTTATTTATTGAACTGATCGGGTTTGGATTAACCTATTGACTTAATTTTGATTAGAAATAATCTATTTAAATTACTTTTAAATTTTTTTATTTATTGATATGGTTTATTTCTTTTTTATTAATTAATCTAAAATTTATTGTTAAAAAGTTATAATTTAAAAAAATAATCGGGTTATTGGGTCGGATTTCGATCATTCGAGTTGCTAGCGGGTTAAATTTGGGTCATATTTTTTACATGTTTATTAAACTAATCATAATAGGGCCAACCAAATTTAGATCGGGTCAATTTTGAGTCAGATCCGACCTATTGACCCGTTTTGACACCACTAATATTTTTTAGATTTAACTAATGATATTATAATTAGTATCTCTATAGAAATCTAACCGTAAAAATTGCTTGCCTATCATAATTAGCACAAAAAATTAAGCCGAACTTTCATATTATTTTCATCACACATATAAGCTGGATAAAATATATAGAGGTTATGGCCATATGATATTTATATAAAACAAAGATTTTTTAGAGATTGGAAAATAACTATGAAGCCTAACGTAATAGAATGACCTCTAATAATAGGAAATGGACATAAGATTTTTCTTTCATGATTGGAAAATATATTAATATAAAAAAAGAGAATGGGCCATCATTATTGTTAGTAGTTGTGGTTAGTTAGTGGTAGCTGTGATGCTAGTCTCATAGGAGAAGACAATAGTGCATATTTCAAGGAGATGATTGTGATTTAGGCCATGAGGAGGATAGATAAGGCACAAGTTTTGAGGGAGATTATTTTAGTGCAATTTCATAGTACAAAATGTTTGGCTGAATGAAGGCTAAGCGGTCATACTTTGGTCGGGTTGAGAAGTCACAATTACTGTTGAGAAGTTGGCGCCTCACACTGACTATTCATGTATTAAGAACTTAGTAGTTTTGATGCTAAGGCCCTCTCAGTAGACATATATGGTAGCTAACACCCTCAAGTTATCAAAAAACACCTTGATGGCACACCGAGAGGCTTTTAAGAGCTAATCAAGTTTATAAAATGGGAAATGAAGCCAAAAATAATTTTTGAGCAATCAAGTATTGAACAAAATTTTAGTATATCAATGTAAAATATTATTCACTTACAAGAGTTTAATTAACATGATGGAAAATATCTTAACGTAATTTAGTAAGACAATGATAAGGAAGTAATATGTTCAAGGAAAATTAGGCCGAACATTTAAGGGCAATAGCACCCATTTTCATGGTCTCCCAATAGGCTTTCTAGCTAAAAGCAATACCTAAGAAGAATGATCCATTTATCCTACACACGGTTGGGATCACACAACACAACAAGGATGTAGCATGAATAACATAACATTGACAATAAATCAACATATATAGTTAACACCAAGATAATCTAGCATAATATTGGAGATCATAAAATATAGGCATGCACTAATGTTGACGATCATACATACAACAACAAGATTCACCTTTGAAGAACTTCAATATACTTCTTACTTTTATTGTATTAACTTATATACAACTTTAAATAAGCTTCAGTTCATCATATTATTATGAACTTATGTTTTGATGTTTTACAACAGATTATTTTCTAAGTTTTTGTAGTGTAATAAACTCATATAATTAATCTTATATATATTCATTTGACTCTAATAGCTTAGCTTTTCAATTAATACATTAAATGTTGTACATGTAGAATTGATCAAATTAATATCAACTTTGTGTTTGTGTGTGGTTGAGTATCACCAGATAATATTATGATTAACTTATATCACTCGCATCATTATATGTCACACCATTTGTTATTTTCTATCTAAACTTGTATATAGTGCTATTGTTTTCCCAAGACATCTTGTTTAGCATATGTATTATATTTAATTGAGTGTTTCATTGAGCTTGAAATGATTTCAAAAGTAACTTCTTAATTTTTACTTCACACCTTAATCATTTCATCTTGATTAATAAGCTATTTTAAAAAATTACATCATACTCATTTATTAGTACATGATCATATATCATAAATAATCATTTGCATTAGTTTATGCATAAATGTATGTATAGCCTAAACAAAATAAGAAAACTTAGAAATACCTATGAAATTTTTGACAAATTTAGACCAATGATATTTGTTTATGAAAATTCCTCCAATTATGATAGCATTGAAAATCTACTGGTAAATTTTGCCAACTCTTCTATACTTTAAATATAGATTCGATATTGATAAATGAAATATTGTACATTCTCTTTTAGATTTTGAGCTCTAAAACATCAAAGTATGATATAATAATCATATTATTTATTGTACTTACTAGAAATTTTATACATAGAGCATCTTAAACGGAACCTATTTTAATTAAGCTTGCTAAGATAAATAAAAAACTTAGCAAAGCATGGTCGAAGAGCCATTTTTTATGAGGGCGTTTTACTTATAAGTAAATCATTATATATTTTAGAAGCATCATCCTTATGATATATTGTATTCCTAACAGTTGGATTTTAAATCTTCAAAATTCAATAAAAAAATGCCAATTGCATTCAGCTTGATTGCTAATATTTGGAAAAGATATGCACATTCGCTTTGCAATTATAGTATTCTTGGATATCATCAAAATACATGATTGTTGGTTAACTAAAATATTATCATCATTAAAGTCTTACCATCATCATGCCTCATTAGCTTAATTCTTAGTTTTTCATTATTTTAGAAAATAGACACTTATGAGATGATTCAATTTCATGAGTTCTCACTTTGCACACCTAGAGTTTTGCACACCTAGAGTCAATGTGTGTGTGTGTATATATATATAATATATTACATAAAACTTTATTGAGATATTTATGGAATTGTTTTTGTTATAATCAAATTCCTTTATTGAATGCATTATAAACGCTTTCATGGGCTATTAAGTTAGAGCAACTTGAGGTTCCTTACTAGAGGTAGCTCATGAATATGGAAATCAATGGCCTTCTATCTTGTAGTTTAATAACTCAATGATAATAGATGAATCTAAAGGTATGCTCTAAGTTGAATAACCATAAAATTTATAATTAATTTTCATCAAATCAATTTATGTTTTCTTATTATGTTAATGAATTAAAAAATATTTATTTGGGAGCGAAACTGAAACACTTTGGGGGAAATTTGAGAATATTAATCATATAATTCCTCTCTATATAATCAATGAATTTTATTGATCTTATTGTTGCATAATAGACAATGATCCACTTATCCTATAGAGTTTTCACATGCTGAGTTAGGTTATTATAAAATTTAAAATGAATTTTGTTTAAAATTTTAAATGAAATTATGACCAAAACTTTTGAAAATTTATCTACAAACAATAAAGAGCTCAAATGACCCCAAGAAAATTACTAGAGGTCTCTAATACTCTCTAATTCACATTATTTAAGTTTGAGCTCAATTAGATAATTATTTGAAGAATAATGAAGGAAAATTGATAAATAATCTAACCCCCATTGCTCTTTGTATGTTCATCATATTCAGTTAATTTTATTTTTAAAATATAAGTATTTTAATTTTGAGAAAAAAATGAGTATTTATTTGTTAAATTTGAGCAAAAAATGGATTAGTTATGATTATTTAAAGTTTTGATAAGTTTAAATAATTTAATAATTAACTTTGGGGGAAAATCCACTTGGTAACGATTTTCCATCTGGTGGCATGCGACTGGATGACTCAAGCAACGACGGTCAGCTGAGTTGGATCACTTATCCAATGCGCTGACATCTATCAATCATTCGATCAAACGCGGGATGAATCCAAGGGTCGTGTCTCATTCCTACGGTTAGACTAAATGGATGATTGGATAAGGCCAAAGAGAGGCGATATCAGAACCATCTAAATTAAACAAAGTAAATGGATGATCATGGTTTCATCTCCCTCAAGAGATAAGCCGTAAACCCTAAACACATGTTTTAGTTCATGCTATTGATATGAGAAGTTTAAGTGAGAAAATTAATTAAACATACATGTGAAACAACTATAGAAAGAGTGGGGAATGTTTCTCACAACAGTTCATTCATTATACAAAACCTATTTTAAATCCTAATTGATGCCTAGGGTTTGAGAAATACCTGGATAGAATGAATCTTAGAAAGAGTTCAGAGGCTAGTTTTCTATGTTGAGAGTCTCTCAACAACTTAGCTAAAGACATCGTGGATGGAGGAAGCTGGAACGGGATTTTGAATGGTGAGGATGAACGAGCTAATGGTCACCTCTGATTACTACCGACAATAAGCTCCAAATGGCTGGAAATTACCAGAAAAATGTATAGGGGCTCTTGTAAGAAAAAAATAAATGCATGGAAGCTTGGAGAAGGTCTGTGTAGTGAGTTAAGGGTAGAATCAATGTCTCGCTTTCTTTTCCCTATTCCAATTGTTGTGGACGACTGAGATGCTTCAGATGCAATGCTTGGATGCTGGACACTTATACCAGGTGGTTAGGTATCAGAGGGAGTTGTTGCATGAGTGAAAAGGACATTGTGTTCTCTTCACAAGGGAGGGGCAACCTAATTGTATTGAACTAATATAGTGCTTAAGCTAGGTTTATTGATTGTTTAAGAAGATTCCAAAAGGAATTTAAGTAGTTGGAGAGGATGATTTTAGAGGGAAATGGGAATTAGAGGTGGTTTGACCACATGAAGAGTGCTTATGCATTTGTTGACTATTTGACTAGCCAATAGGTCAACATTGGCTTAAATGGACTATATGGAATGTATGGATGTTTTTGAGGTTAATGGGAAAGAGTTTGGAGCGATGTAGATGATGTGTACATGAAGGGTTGGTCAAGTGGTTAGGTTTGACCATGCCTTGTGGGTTGACCAAGTCAAACGAGTTAAGATTTAACTCATGAAGGAATTGAGTACACGTGAAGCATGTAATGGAGTGATTGTGAAGGTTTGATGTGCTTCTTTGATTGAATGCATTGAAATGACCCAAGTTGACTTGGTTTGACTAAGCATGGGTCTAGTTGACTAAGTGAACTATTGATTGGGTCCAGGTGACCAGTCAAGTCCATTTCACTAAGAGTGATGTTCATAGGAGTTTGGTGAAGTTTAGAGTTGGGCTGAAATTTGATTGGAGGTAATCAAAGTGTATGATCAATTGGACTAATGTGAGCTAGCTCGGCTAAGCTAGATGGATCAATTGGTGACTAAAGGATTTATTGATAAATGGTTTACCACATGGAACTCCTAGTGATGTGATTTAGACAATGATTGAGGTATCGATTGAAGCTGATTGATTGAGATGTAAATTATTTGATTGAAGTGTAATGGGATGTAGGTTGATAGCTGATTTATGACTAATTGATTGTAGCTTGAATGACTGTAAATGATTATATGATTGATTGAACGTGATTGAAGTTTGATTGGATGGCCAAGATGATTCTAGATCAGATGACTACCAATCAGATGATTATAAGATGAATGATTGAGAATCAAGGAGCTATAAGTCAAGTGGTTGTAGACTGAGTGCTTGACAATTGGGTAATTTTCAAATATCATATTGACAATCAGGAGTTTGGGTTGTTTTGGTTGATGAACTCATATAAAAATGAGGTCAACAATTACTTATCTCATTTCTTTATTTTATGAAAATTATTGCATAATCTAATTAGAAATAAATTGATTAGTTGATAGTAATGAACCAAGTTATAATTTATAATAAATAAAATTTCTATATCAATAATTTTCAAATATTCATTTAAACATCATATTAATATCTAGAAACATGCCGAGTAGAAATGCCTAAGAATATGTCAAGTAAAGATACATTCAAGAATATATTGACAATAGATAATCCAAGAGTATGATGAGTAGAGATATATCCAAGAATATGTCAAGAAGAGATAAATTAAAAAATATGCCTAGTATAACAAGAATAAGCCGAGCAAATATATATCCAAGAGCATGTTGAGCATAAATATATTTAAGAATATAATGAGTACAACTGTAACCAATAATATGTAAAGTTGAGATATATTCAAAAATATACTGAATAGAGATATATCCAAGAGTATGTGAAGTAAAGCTACATTCAAGAAATGCCTAAGAGTATGTGAAGTAAAGCTATATCCAAGAGTATGTTTCGGGTCAAACGGGTTGACCCGGCAACCCGTCGGGTCAACCCGAACCCGACCCGTTTTTCAAACGGGTCGATTTATGGAACCCGAACCCGACCCGTTTTGAAATCGGGTCGGGTCCAACCCGAATTTTTCGGGTCGGGTCCGGGTCGGATTTTCGTGTCGTGTCAAATATTGACACCCCTAGGTGCATATATCAACAACAATGAAGGTAGGAGAATTACGAAATGTGGTGGGATATCCACAACATAAGTATTGTCATTATTTTTTAAAAAGAATAGGAAATGGGACAATTTTTCAGGGGCCAAGTTTGGACAAAGAGCCCGCTGGAAATCTTTTTTTACGCATACGCAGCATCACTAGATCACCCGATTGAAAGTTTTGCAGCGTCTATGAAGATATGCCTGATATTTATATTTGGAGGGTGTTGTTTGTAATTGTTCCTTAACCAACTTGATAGTATCAGTAAATTGGGTGGTTTTTCTAATTGTCAAAGTGTTGCTGCATTTTGGTAGAACTGCTAGATTTACAAGATGGTTTGGTATAGGTGTGTCAATTTTTGACACAACCCGAAACACGACCCGAATCCGACCCGAAAAAATCCGGGTTCGGGTCAACCCGAAACGGGTCGGGTTCAACAAATCAACCCTTTTAAAAATCGGGTCAGGTTTGGGTTGACCCAGCAACCCGAAATTGACCCGAAAGTGACACAAAAACTCTTTTTTGACCCGAAATCCGATATTGATCCTTTTTTGACCCGTTTTTTAACCCGAAAATCCGATATTGACCCGATTTTTTACCCGAAAACTAGCAATTTTGGGTCAACCTCGGGTCATTCGTGTCGGGTCGGGTTCGAGTCCAGAAACCTGACCCTTTTTTAAAAACGGAGGTCGGGTTCGGGTTGACCAGAATAGTGTCGGGTCAGTTCCGGGTTTCGGGTTCGACCCGAACCCGACCTGTTGACCCGAATTGACACCCCTTGTTTGATACTTTGGTGTAAATTATGCTAAAAAGTCAACAACTTATAGACCAGTTGGACATCTCCAAAATTTGGAGAAAGTGCTCATGGAAATCTCCAAAATTTCTTTAATCAATTGTTGTATGCAGAGGTAATTGCCTTTAAATAAAAAGCCATAATGTAAAGTGTAGTATTATTCAAATGTCCTTCCAGGCATGCATTTCAAACTTTAATAAAATATGAGTCCACAGCATAAAGTTCTTGTCATGATCACAACCTAATAATTTCAATTTGGAGATGAGTTAGCAGAGCCGAGCGCCTACTCAAGGCATCTGCTAATCGGTTTGCTTTCCTAGCTTTATGTTTGATTACAAAATTGGATCTCGCTGAAAAAATACGCTCCCTCTGGTATGCATACGATTTATAATTTGTTTATTGATGATTTATTGCAAAGCTTGATTATCACTAAAAAGTATAATTTTTTTATGCAATAAATAATGTTCCCACTATTTGAGTGCTCTAACTATAGCATATAATTATTTCTTGTAAGAGGACCACTTCTCACGAGATGAACTTAATTTTTCACTAAAGAATTCCACATGTTCATCACATAAAGATAAAACAGCTCCTATGCCCACAATCGAGGCATCCAAATCAACTTGAAATGGTTTTTCAAAATCGGGAAATGCAAGGACCGGAGCTGAGTTGAGAGCTATTTTCACCAATTCAAAACAACATTCTTGAGAATCGGTCCAAAGAAATTTTGGAGACTTCAAACAGTTAGTTATGGGCGCCATGTTGCTGCTAAAACCTTCGATGAACCTGCGATAGTAATTTGTTAGGCCATGGAAACTCCTAGCATCGATAAAGGAACGAGGTGTCGGTCATTTGTGAATAGCTGAAATCTTGCGAGGATCAGTACTTACTCCATTAGGTGTTAATATAAAACCCAGAAAATATATATTTGTGATCGCAAATTCACATTTGGGGAGGTTAAGGTATAGCTTGTTTAAGCAAAGAGCTTCAATAATAAGCTTTAAGTGTTCAAGATGATATTTAAATGATGAGCTAAAAACTAATATATCGTCAAAATAAACTTTGTAGAATTTATCCATATATGATTTAAGAACTTCATGCATAAGGCTCATAAAAGTAGATAGAGCGTTGCATAAGCTAGATGGCATAACCTTCCATTCATATAAACCTTCATGGGTTTTAATAGTAGTCTTTCATCGCTGTGTCAAATATGAATTTGGTGGTAACCACTTCTCAAGTCGAGTTTTGAGAAAATGATGGCTCCTGCGAGCTTGTCAAGAAGATCATTGAATTGCGGTATTGGGAACGTATATTAAATAGTGTTGTGATTTATGGCTCGACTGTCAATACACATTCATCATTGACTATTTTTTTTTTTTTTTTAATAATTAAGGCCGGGACAGCACATGAACTATAACTTGGTTGAATGAATTATTTTTACAATAATTCCTGTTCGATTTGCTGTAGGATGGCATGACTCATACAGCAACGAGTCAAGTTAGGTAAGTAGTTGGGATAAAATCAATTTTGTGTTGTAGATTTCGTAGTGGGGGCAACGAAGGTGGCAGCTCTTGACTGCAAGTCTTGGAAAAATTACTATCTTGGAAGTCAGCATCTACGAAGCCAACATACAATTGCTGAAGTGTTTCATTTGCTCTAAAGCATGACAAGAAATCACATAAGCTATGGTAAGGTTGTTAGCGTTTGTGGTAAGTTTGTTAGCGTTTGTGGCATCTTGTTTACCTATGTTAGGTAATAGCTTGATTTATTTTACCTTTCCATTCAAATAAATAGATATTGGTTCTTCCATCATGCACCGCCCCGCTATCAAATTGCCACAGTCTTTGCAAAATAATATGGCACACATCTATATCTAATACATCACAAAGAACTTCACACATATAGTGTTTTCCAATGGTAAATGTAACTCTACATAGATCCAAGATTAAAAACGTCATGCCCTTTTTTAATCCAACTAATTTTAAATGGAGTTAGGTTCTTCAAGGTCTTGAGTTGTAGTGCTTGAACAATGACACGAGAGATGATATTTTCAGTACATCCGCTATCAATCAACATATCATAGACTTTGCCATTAATAGTGCATCTCGTGTGAAATAATGCATGCTATTGAATTTCGACGAGATTTCTAGGGGCTATGAGTAGCTATTCAAGAATAGAAATAACTAGGCCACCCTCATCACCTTGTAACTCCTCAATTGTGTCTTCAACTTCAGCTTCCTCAGCAATTTGCTCCCCTTCAACGTCCCTGTCTAGTAGATGTAATTGTTGTCGGTTAGGACACTCATTGGATTTGTGTCTCCGTTGGAAGCACAGGAAACATTTAATTGTAGATGGTTTGGCGTATGAATTTTCTTTAGCTACAGCCTTCGCCTTAATAGGTCCACGAGGTTTAATGGTCTAGTGAGAAGCAGTGGCAGATGAATTGGCTGGTTGCTTAGTTGAAATAGAGGTATATTTTTCCTGACCTGTGTTTCCATAATAAACAGCTCGTCTTGTGGGATAATTGTGATAGTGCCGTTGAATTTGATATTCTGTCTTAAGAGAAAAGTTAACGGCCTTGGACATGGATCAAACTTAATTAAGCTCCAATTTATCTTGAATGTTGGTTTTCAAGCCTCCAATATAGCGGGCCACTAGCTGATTCTCAGTTTCGTTTAAATTATTGCGAGCACTAAGACGATAGAATTCCTCGGTATATTCTCTAATAGATTTTTGTCCTTGTTTACATTGTTCATATTGTAGATATAGATGTTGCTCAAAATCAGTAGGCAGAAAATTGCCCCTCAAAAGTTGTTTCATGATTTATCAATTTTGAATATATCCTTTACCTTCTCTATGACGGCTTTGTTGAAGCTGCAACCACTAAGGACTTGCTCCTCCCTTGAGTCGGCAGACAATATATTTGACTTGTTTCTCCCGAGCAATCTTCATATACTTAAAAAAGGTTTCAACTGCTCTTTCCTAATCTAAATAATTTTCTATATAATGCCGCCCATCAAAAAATAGGATGTCCAACTTGACACGAAAACCTTCATGCGTCTGATGATGCGACATGTAATGTCTTGTTCTATCAAGTAGATGGCGATGCTTCCCTTCTTCAGAATCTGAGGCATCTCACCTTGGATTATAATCAATGTCATTATCTGAATCAGAAATATCAGGAATATAAACAAGAACTATCTTATTGTCCTGTTTAGGAAGAACTGGAACTCTAATACTCTGGTGGTGGAGAACTGGCTGGCCGTAGGCCAGGTACCGAGTTCGAATCCCCTCGGCGCTTCTTGCAAGCCTTAAGTGTTGGCCCGTGTAAATTGGTGTGGGTTGCATGCTAGGTCGACCGGGTTATCCCCTAACCGGGATGATCTGTTTATATATACTATGTCCCAACGTGCTAGCTCTGATACCAAAAAAGATGCATAAGCTAAGAGGAGAAAAGAAGCAGAGAACGAGTAACCGATGACATAATAATTTTAGAGCAAATATTCTTCTATTGGTACCTTTACCACTAATACATTTCATATATGATAGTAATTCCTGGTAAATTAGAAAATACATAATAAATGGAAATAAAAATAATAAGGTATGGTACTGTGACTAACAGAAAAAGAAAGTAAACAGTAACTATAGTACTATCAAGTGACATAGCAGTAAAATGTTCTGTCATGACTTTCTAATCTGCATCAATGATGAATTTCTTTTTATTTAAAATTTTACTCAGTATTCCTTTTACTTCAAATCAATCATCAATATTTTTTAAATTCCTGCATTTGAAATACTTAATACCTCTTTTACAACAAATCAAATAGCCACATAGAGTAAAATAAAATGTAGTGTAGAAGTAATGTAATATATTTAATATATTTGGAGTTATTTTGATGAGTGTAAAGTAAATGCATATAATTATTATTATTTTTATTTGGCTTGAAGTAAAATGAAAATTATGTAAAAGATCAAATATGATGGGGGCTGATGGTCTGCAGGAAGTGGTGGTAGTCGGCGATCACAGCGTTGGTCGATGGTGGCCAACGGTGACCGACGGCAGCTGCAACAACAACAGGTAGCAGAGAAAAGTGACAATCGCAGGTGTCAATAGTCGCCGACAAAGTACTACTAGCGGACGATGGACGACAACAAGTTGGTGGTAGCGACGGTGGTTGGGGGTGCAGGCGATGGAAATGATAAAGAATATATGATGTATTTGGAAAACCCAAATCTAATTAATTCCAAATACAACAAAATTACACTATAAGGTGTTTTCAAATATATCAAAATTTTAATTTACATTTCCTTCACTTCAAATCAAACATTGACATTTTCAAAATCATTACATTTGGAATTCTTCACTCATTTTACTTAAAATCATATAACCCTAAGCAAAACCCACACCGATTAGATTTTTGAAAAAGCTAATCATTCAAAATAGGAAAAAAATTAAATATATTTTGTCCAATTGATGGGGAATGTGATGGTGTGGAAAGGAAAAATCAACATGTTGTCCAAATGTGGTAATTCATACATGACTAATAATTGTATTATGCACAACTAGCCACAAATCTATCTCAAAGGAGAGAGCCAACAAAACACACCTAAGACCAAACCCAACAAAAAGGCAAGCAACTTATATTTTACTTATTTCATCATCGATACTTTTTTCATATTCTGGATGCCCATATTTTATCATTACATTATAGAGAGGAGAAATTATTATGTATGGTCATCAGATCATCTGGAGATCAATCAGGATGCGCCACATCACCCGGTACAAAGTGATATATAGTCATGGTACACAACAAAATATTGATGTGGTGCATCCTGCTTCGCCTCCGGACGACGTCCGGCGACCACACGTAATAATTTAACTAAAGAGAGATAAGAAAAGGGAGGGAAATATTGTGGGGCTCGCTAAGATATTAAAATAGATGTACATCTATACTTTCAAAATATATATTCTTCTAGCTCTATCGATGTTAGGGACTGCCATTGATGGTTTCTGAAATTACTTCTGCATGGCCGATCGCATATTAATGTATTGTTCGCATAAATCTCCTTTCTTCCATGTTTTGAGATCCCTTTGCAAGAGATTGTTTCCAAGTCATAGGAATATAAAGAAAAATGCATTGCATCGATTTATTTTCAACTTCATAAAATAATATACTATTGCTCAGAACAAAAACACACACTAATATGATGCACATTGCCCTGAATTTCTTTTTGGCTATTGCCATATCATAATGCATTTGTATAACGAAGGGAATACAAATTTTATAACTAGTGGAGGCATATTTTGTTACAAAACTAATGTTTGATGGACAATGGCCTTCAATTATAAAAGGGGAGAAATGTTAAAGTATTAGTCAATGGTATAGTGAAAATTAGGGTTTTATTTGTGACAGTTTTTTTATTGCTTTAACTTCTTGTACAAAATTTTTTAGAATTAAAAATTTTTGTACTAAAATAATGCTTTAGAAACTAAAAAGAAAGCTAACCCAAACAAAGCGGATGGCTTTCTTGCTGCTTCTTAAAACAATTTTTTAGTATAAAAATTTTAATTTTTATACTAGAAAGTTGTTTTAAGAAGCAGCAAGAAAGCAGTCTCAAACGAAGCTTAAGCTGTTGATCAAACAATTGGAAGGTTTAGTAAAAACTTTTCAACTTTGAATAAATGTAGCAAGAAGTTTAATCCCATTGAGTGCCAAATTGGACCTATTACTCTGTGATGATTTTTTTGGGGTTGATGATCATGTCTTATGAAATTTCTCCAAATCCTTACAAGCGTAAAAGTATGTAAAGAATTTTAGTGGTTCAATATCATAACCAATGCTCATTATGTTAAGACTTGAGATAAATATTTAGAGAGATTTATGTACATACCTTATAATTCTTATATATTTACATACCTAACATCTAATTGTTTATGTTTAATTATATAAAGCAAAAATCTTTAAATAACATACAAAATTCCACTAATATTCATTGTTTAAATGTGCAATACTCCTCTTCAAGCAAAATTTTTCATATGATTGAGAGACTAAAATGGATATAAAAATAAAAAAATTAAAATTAAAATTATAAATATCTATGAATTTTGTGGCATGTATGAACCCTCCCCCCCCCCCCCCAAATATTTCTTATATAATAATAAATAATACAAAGATGTACTTGATTGAATGCAAATGGCCTTGTAAGAATAAATATTAATCCCCCCTCCCTCCCTTGAGAGGCATGCATTTTTGTTTTTTGAATGCATGTTTATAGAAAATGAGTTGAATATATGTGAAATGTTAAAATATATAACATTAAGAGTTGTTATATTTGAATGCTTTGAATTAATTGATCTCATGCAATGTCCTTCCAATCCATCTTTTTATAACAATACTTCATTGAAGTTGCAACATCTTAATATCTTCATTGTCATTTAAGGTTCTCATTTTAGATTCTTCAAAAAGAGGAATTATTATGGTTGAATATTTCCCGAGTGACCAGGTTTCTTAAAGAATTATTAGGAGCTCCACCTAAGTGTTTTCTTGAGAGGAATCATAATTAAAGTTGAAACACCTTAGTATTCAATTCTTTCAAAATAATATCTTAACTTGACATGTCTAAAATTATAATATCTTTGAATGTATGAAAGATATTGGATTATACAGTTTTTTCCTGTTCCTAGTAGGTCACCCATCTCAGATTTTCTTCGAGATAAACACGCTTAACTATGGAGTTTCTTAATAAAATTTTGAAAATTACACCAAAAGACCCATCGATATTTAAAAGTTTAGCTTTTTTTACTTAAGGATTTCACAGCATCACCGACTTAAGTAATTGAAATCCTCGTCAACATCTTTATAACAAAATCATCCACTAGGTAGATATGATTCTAGAGATGGACTGACAAGTTCAAGTGATGACTCACTCCACATAGCACTTTGTCCCATACAGGATTTAGGAGGTGACTCCCATAGCGTAGACTATCTTGTAATCTTCCAGATGGTGTATTGCTCTAATATTATTTGTAACAGTCCAAACCCTTAATTGTTGAGATATTGTATGCTTTTTTTTAACCAAAATTACATTCATTCCAACCAAAATGAGGGGTTACAAAAAATTGAAATAAGAGACCAAAAAAAGAAAAATACAGAAAGACCAAAGCAAGAGAGTATACAACCCATTAGGATCAGTATTTGGCCGAGGCTTCCAACTGATCCAAAGCCAGGCGTGGGCCATCTAGTTTGGAGTGAGAGCAGAATCGTACCAAGGGTCAACCAAGCAACAGTCGCACCACCAAAGGTTGCACCAATCCATGGCTTCAGAGAAGTAAGCCCTAGCCCCATCATTGCCATAAACCACCAATCTCATCTTCGAACAATAACTAAGCTACAACCAATCTTCAACAAAAGCCAGTTTGGTCACCACTAGCACTTTGCCACAAAAATTACCTACCACGTCTGCCCCTCCCATGAGCTCTCCCACGAGAGGCTGCAAAAACAACTGGTTTGTCACTCTGCACGGCAAAATCATTCCAATGAACATCATCCTTATAAGACTCCATAGAGGAATCGGAATCGGAATCGGAATCATATTCAGAAGAATGGTGAAGCCAATCAAGATGCACCCTCACATCCACCCCAGAATTGTCTCCCATATGGTACACAAAAGCTTGAGGTTCAATTAAATTTACTGGCACATCAACAAAGGCATTAGCTACTATACCAGCATGCATTATAGGGGAAGGGATTGTGGGGGTAATACACTTAGAGATCAAAATAGAGGAGGAACCCTCACTCACCACACCCTCATGTGTACCCGAGCAAACCCCACCCAAAAAAAATAGGGGCAGGAACAGACACAGGCGAACAATCCACATCCTTAAGAGGCTTTGATTTACTAAACAAGAAGCACGAAGCAGACACAACTCCTACCACCGAAACCACTGGACAAGAATTCATAGCACATTCCAACATACCACCACCACTAGTGGAACCCTGTTGGACCTAAATAGAAGGTAAGACCCCAGCCACAGCCACCTCACAAACCTGCACAGAGGAGTCAACTGCACCTAGCTCAACACCAGAATTCAAACCGTTCAAATTAACAAGAAAATGGGCAGAAGAAATAGGTTCTAGAGAGCCCAAGTCAAAAACAGGAGGAACAAAGGGTAAAGCGTTAAGGGACAAAACGACATCAACATCTAGAGGATTACCAACATCACAACCCGGTAGGAGCACAGCATTTTCCACATTCTCAATAGCTAAATTAGAGGGTGGTTAAGAGCATTAGAAGAGCCAGAATTGATCACATTCAACCCAGACATCACAGGAGAAGCAGTCATAGGTTTAGGCACATTAAGATTGGGATGCAAAATATGATAATCATCCTTCAAATGCCCTAACGAATTGCAGTGCAAACAAAAATGGGGTATATCATCAAAGATGACAGAATGAACATAACTCGTATTAGTAGAGCCTACCCAAATCTTATCAGGGAAATGTTTGGTAACATCCAATTCAACGAGAATGCGAGCCACCGAAGGTCAGGAACCCGAAGCAGTGGTTGTGTTCGATTTGAGCGTGCAATCGAAGAGAAAATCCATACCAAAAAGAATCTTAGGAGTGAAGAGATGGGATCTAAGGTGAGGGAACAAAACCCAAATAGGAAAAATCGGAGAATCAGCCTCAACATCCAAATTAGGGAACCATTTCTCCACTTTCATATAACAATTATTCATGAAATAGGATCGATGAGAGAAAATACAACAATAATCGAAGCCATTCACGAGCTTAATCAAAACGTTCCTGGGATTAAGAACCATGACCGAACAATCTCCTATAAGTTTCAAATTTAAAAAAAAAAAAATTTGAATGGCATCGACAGAAGGTCTCTTTTCAGGGAACTGAACGACCGAAGAAAATTCGAAAGGAGAAGCAAATGAGCAAATATCTTCCTCAGAAATAAACAACGCTGGTAAACCCCGGTGAGATGAAATATGCAAATCATGAAACAAATAAGAGGAAGCCCCGGATAAGGCCTCCTTAAACCAAAGAGCCGGAGAAGTTCCATTCTAGAAACCTAGGTCGCGAAGGAGAGCATTCACCATGAAGACCACAAAAATAAATCCAAAGCACAAAAAAAAAATAGGGGAACTAGAGAGGAGAAGCTTCTCTGAGGCGGCAGACATCCTCGCAACGAAAGGCGACGCAGGGAGAAAACCCTAGCAGAGCAAGCAGCGAACACTTTGAAAGTTTTTTTAATTATGAGATATTTTATTCTTTGGCTTAAGGGCCTCACAATTTTATCCCGTTGATGTAACATTCCCAGAGATCACCCTGTCACGACCCGACCGGGACGGGTCCCGCTCGCACCGGGTCGTGGGGGCCTGAACTTTCAGACTAACTAAACTGATTCCAGAATCTGGCTTTGGAATTTGTTTCAAAACTTTCTTCCAAACATTACACACAGAAACAGACACACACATAGAGCTACTATAAACATCAAATGCAGTGGAACAGATCATCTATCTTTTTCCTCAAAAGAATCATGTACAAATACAAGTCATGGCTTTTAGAGAGAAAGAAAAGCAGAACAGAAAAACCATGACTGTACAAAAATCAAAAGGACAAAATACCTATACTGGATCAGACTCTGAACTCTACTCCTGGACTTCCTTCCCCTTCCCAGAACCTAAAAACCACGCAGAAAACAAGGATGAGCTACAACAGCTCAGCAAGACATCAAACCTCCAATCAAAATCCTCAGAGTCCACATCAAACACATCAGACAGAAATCCGTACAGAAATCAGAACAGAATCGTATATCAAATCAGAACAGAATCAGAATCGTACAGATCAGATCAAATCAGAACAGAATCAGAATCGTGCAGATCAGATCAAATCAGAATATAACAGAAATACATCACATCAGAACTGACAGAACGTACAAAAATCAGAAAGCAGATTAAAATCATATTAGATTAGAAGTCATATCGGAATAGATAGAATCGTACGGAAATCAGAGTCAGATCACATCAGAACAGAACATAATTATATATCAGAATCAGAATACAAATCAGAAATTAGAAATCATATCAATTCAGAACATATCAGAAGGCAAAACAGATTCCCTGACACTGATAGAATCTCAACGGATTCTGGGCCCCTTATGCCTCTCTTCCCAGACACTGACAGAATCTCTCAGATTCTGGCCCCTTATGTCTCCATTTGTGCTCATGGCACCATAACAGATGTACTTATAGCACCAGAACAGAACTTATCATCGGATCCGAAACTTGTATTCAGAAACAGATTTCAGAGCTCATTTCAGATTTTTCCCTGACAAAGACAGGATCTCATAGGATCCTGACCCCTTATAACTCCCTTTTCATAGCACACAATCATATAAATTCATTTCAGAACAAATTCGGACAATTTCAGAAATCATACAAAAATCCGGCAGCGTAACGGCAGTATACAGAATTTACACAAAATTTCTTAAAAATCACAAATTACCAAATTATCACAGAATGTTCACAACGACATTGCAAGACTTTTATTCTACTGCCACAACATTTTAAACATCGTCAAAAATTACAGTCGAAAGAAAATACCGCGGAATCAAAAATACCCGGTCAAAATTCTCCAGAAAATAATCAAAATTTGCACACTCAGCACCTCAGAAACATACCAAAAGTTACGCAGTAAAAACTGAACAAATCGGAAAATACGGACGAAATTCGCTAACAAAAACGAAATCCGGACAGAAAAGTCGTTCAAATTGCACCGTTCTGAAAATTGAAAAAGGCGGAATGTGCCTTACCTTGCATACAACACTTTACTTAACTGTCACGACGGACGAAAACGGCCCGGTGTCGCCCGAAAATCAACTATTCCAATATTGCCCTCGACCTTCTCTCTCCTCAGCTGAAATTAGATATTTATTTTGATTTTCTCTCTCTTCAAAATGAGCTGATTTCAGCTTTAAAACACTCTGATCGGCCTGGCCGATTGCACGATCATCCTGGACGATCTGAACAAATTCCACATCGTCCTGGGACGATTTCTCAGGACGATCCAGGACGATAATTAATTTTTGAAAATCCCTTGCTCTCTGACTTGTGCCATACATTGATCGTCCTAGGACGATCCCAGATCGGCCTGGACGATCCATATAGGAAATTTTCCTGTAACTTCTGGACAGAAAACTGGAACAAAAATTGCACTGATCGTCCTGGGACGATCCAGATCGGCCCGGACGATCCTGGAGCAGATTTTGATGTTACGTACACACCCATCCCAAGATTTATTTTGGGATGAGCACACTTAACTGTGTTTCTTTAGAAAATTTTGACCATTGCACCAAATAACATCTCAATAGTTAAGATTTTAGCTTCTTTTACTTAAGGGATTTCACAGAACTGTAGTCGGCGGGCGGTGGAGGTTAGTGTGAAACCCCTATTTTTTTTTTTTTTTTTTGGAATTTTTTTATCTAGAGCAGTCAAAGTTAATTTATCAGTCATAATAAGTATAAGTCATAAATCATTTTCTCCGGAACATTTATAGTGTAATGCTTTAATTATTATAAAATCTTCATAATTTTCGAGAACTAGTGAAATTTCTTATTAAGAAATTAATACATGTCAGTGCAAATGAGGTTTTTGGGACCATCATATATCTATTTTGCAAACCGATTTCACCATAATGTTTCAGATATGATTAGCTAATTTATAAATATTTTTCTATAATTTTTTGTATTTTTAATTTAAAGATATAAAATAATTTAGATATAATTAATATTTAATATTAAATAATTAAAATAATTAATTAATATTTTATTATAAAATCCTAATCCACTATTATATAATATAATTAATAAGCTTTATCTTTTTCAATTTTTTCCCAAACAACGAACAGCTAAGGAAAAATGAGAAAAAAAAGAGAGGAGAGAGAATAAAATTTTGATTTTATAGGTCTTAGAGTAATGTTTGTCCATCGGCTCAGTTAAAAAACTTGTTCATCTCAAAGTTAGTAATATTATGTCTATCTCAATTTTAAAAAATATGCAATTTTTAGTCAATTTTTCCATAAAAATTTTGTTTCCATTAGCGAAAAATATGAATAACATTGCACTAATAAAACTTTTACAGCGTAGCTTTTTATATATTATAGAGATTACGATTATGCAGATTTTAAATATTTCTAAAATTTTTACAACAAGACTTTTAAAATTTATGGGGTTTTTATTGAATAGAAAATTATTTGGATATTAAAAAATAGTGGTGCAGTACAATTAAAGTTTAAAAATATTATTTTACACAATTCCTAATAATTTAATAATTTTCTAAAAATTTGTACTTTTTTGCCTAGTATGATTTTTTGTTGCCTACATAGAAAATTGTGCAATTTTGATATATGCTCGATTACTCTTTAATTGCTATAATATGATGATATATATACATATGCGATTAAATTATATCTGTTGGGAGTCATAAGGGGCTATAATATTTTGAGATTCTGTCTGTTGTATCAGAGAATATTCTGGTACCTATACTGCATATTCTAGTACCTATAATGCATATTCTAGTACCTATAATGCATATTCTAGTGGCTATAAGACATATTATTGTGCTTACGAGCATGTTCAAATGCTGTAAGCATAAAAGGGAGTCATCAGCAACAACAATAATAACATCAAACCTTTGTCCCACTATGTGGGGTCGGCTACATGAATCTTTTTTTTTTTTTTCATTGTGTCATGTTAAAAGTCAAATTCTCATTTAAATCTAATAAAGAAAGATCATTTCTAATATTTTCTAACCAAGTCTTTTTAGGTCTACAACTATCTTTCTTAATATAATTCAAATTTAATACCTCTAGTTTCCTAACTCGGTCATCGGGAGGCTGCCGTTTATGTGGCCAAACCATATAAGTTGACCCTCTCTAATCTTATCTTCCACTTGAGATACTCCAACCTTTTTATATAAATACTTATTTCGTATCCTATCTCTAAGGGTAAAGCCACTCATCCACTTGAGCATCCGCATCTCTACAATATTTAACATAGTATTATGCTTAATTCTCTTTTAATGGCCAACTTTCAACACCATAAAGCATTGCAAGTCTCACCACCACCTTATAGAATTTTCCCTTAAGTTTGAGGGGGACTTTTCTAACACACAACAAGCTCGATGCATTCCTCCACTTCAACCATCCAATTTGAATTCTAATGATAATATCCCCATTTATTTCACCATCACTTTAAACAATAGATCTAAGATATTTAAAACATGTACTCTTATTAATGACTTGATTGCCCAAAGTCACAATCCCTTCACTAGATGAATTACTACTCAATTTTAGATTTACTCAAGTGAAAACCTTTAGACTCTAAAGTTGACCTCCATAATTCAAGTTTACCTTCAACTTCATGTCTAGCCTTATCAACAAGAAGAATATCATCAGCAAAAAGTATACACCATGGTACATCCTCTTGCAAATGTTTAGTGAGAACATCCATGACTAAAGCAAAAAGATATGGGCTTAAGGCTGATCATTGATGTACTTCAATCAAAATAGGAAAATGCTTGGTCAAACCACCTTGTGTTTAAACACAAGTAATAGCTTCTATATACATATCTTTAATGATTTGAATATAAGCATTATTAACTCCTTTCTTTTTCAAGAACTATCCATAGCACTTCTTTTGGAACTTTATCATATGCTTTCTTTAAATAAATAAATATCATATGTAGATCCTCCTTATTCTCTCTATATTTCTCCATCAAACCTCTCAATAAATGTATAGTTTCCATAGTAGACCTACCTAGCATAAAAGAGAGTCATAAGGGGCTAGAATCCTTTGAGATTTTATTTGAGTCTGATAAATGTGATATGAGCTCTTCTATGATATGCATAGCAATTTATTTATTTATTCAATATTATTATTTAAATAATTGGATAAATGTTATATTGTTATACTATTATTATATTTATCAATTTAGTGATTATTAAACTACATTTAACTATTTTTAAATATTCAATAAAATATTTAATAAGAGAATTTAAAAATTTAGATCAGATTTGTATGGTCTGCTGAGCTGTTGTATCTTACAGTGATTTTTCTTCTATTTTTTAGAATCTAGGAAAGGGAAGGAGATTGTAGACTAGCAGTTCAGGATAAGATCTAAGGTTATATGTATTTGTTATTTTGATTTTTATACAATATTATTCATATGTTCAATATTAATATTTAAATAATTGGATAAATGTTATACTATTATTAAATTTATCAATATAGTGATTATTAGATTGTATTTAACTATTTTAAAATATTCAATAAAATATTTAATAAGAGAATTTGAAATTTTAGATCATATTGTGTGGACTGCTGAGCTATTGTATCTCACTGTGATTTTACTTTTAGTTTTTAGGATATGTGAAGAAAAAGTAGATTGTGGACTAGTAGTTTAGGATCAGATCTAAGGTTATAGGTATTTTGCTATTTTAATTTTTATATGGTCATGCTTAGTTAAATTTTCAGTTTTGTAGCTATTGACTTTAACCATATACTATAGTGTATATATTTTTTTTGAAATAATCTATAGTTTATTTCAATGCATATTGACATAAAATCTGAAATAATTCTAAAACTAGATCTTGGGATTTACCTGTCACAACTCAACATGATAGGACTTATTCTGGTTAGGTTGGGACCGTTGGGTTGTGACAGTCGGAGGGACCGTGGTCGATGGGCGGTGGTCCGACGATGGTCGGCGGATGGGCATTAGTCCGATGACGATATATCAACCAAAGTTTGTTGGTGATGGTGCTTGGGTGGAACTCTAAGATCCTTGAAGCCTCATAACTCTCACCAATCTCTAATTAAAATGTCCCATCATGAAGAAAGTATGGACTTATTTATAGATTTTTTGGAGTGTCATGCTCTGTAAATATAAAGAAGATTTAGAATAAATTTGGAGTGCTACATCAGACTACTCGTATTGATCTCTTCCACAAAGAGCATTTGTTAAGCATCTTAGTGCCATAATGATGTCAAAATTAAGCAATCCTGGGCTTGTTGGATTTGTCTCGTCGATACACGATTTTATTATAAGCATGCAATGTTTAAAGATTATACAATCCCTTGATTTGGATCCATTTTGACTCAAATTGGATCAATTTTGATGTTGTTAGGTTCATCTCATTGAGACGTTCATTTTGATTATAAGTTTGCTAAAATTAGAGTTCGGATGGTCCCCAATTTAATTTTGGAAGTTGTCAACTCATGTATGCTTTGAGATTCATGTCCAATCAAGACGACTTTTGGTGACATATCAAATTGGAAAAATGATTAGAGCGAAATAAAATCAACATGAATTGACCCATTTATTAAACAAGTAGAAATTCTTAACTCAAATCTAACTCAATTGAATTCATCTAGCAAGAAATGAACATGAATAACATATTTGTAAATACCTAACTAAACATTAAAAAGAAGTTTTTATTAACAAACTGAGCTTTTATTATGACAATGATGAATCAACTAACTTAATGGTTTAAATTTGGTTTTTTACTTTTTTTAATTGAATTCCAATAAATTATTGTCTCATGTTGGTGTTTGGTTTGTTTGGCAAAATCTTGTAAATTATTGCTAAGATCTTTAAATCTAATTTCTACATTAAATTGGTGTTTTAATAGTAATAAAGATGGATCATTATTATTTATTAACTCCATTTAAAATAATACTTATTTTAATAAAGTAATTAAAAATTATGATAAATATAACTGAATAAAATCCTGTCAAATATTCCGATGTAAAATATATTATGTTAGATTTCAAAATCTTAGATTTATATTGAGATCGTTATAATTTAAGATATCATATATAACACTAATTTTAATATAAACTTAATACTTTTTATGTCCATATCTATTACATTAAGACATTTTGACATAATATTTTTAGAAATATAACTATAATGACTTGGCCTATACAAAAACTTGTTTAGGGGAAGCAATTATTTGTAAAATAAATATAAAAGTTATAAAAATTTATATTTTTTGTAAGGGGCTATTTGGTTTATTGAAAAGAATGCGGAGTAAAATAAAAATAGTGTATTTCATTTGTTTGAAGTTGTTTGGCACTAAAAAAATTACAGGAGTTATTTTTTTATTTGAGTTGAGTTAAAATGAATGTAGTGTAAATTAAAATGATGCTGGTGGTCGGCGATGACAACCACATATGGTGGCGACCAATGATAAAATGTTGGTGGTGGTGGCGACTGTGGCTGATGATGACGATTGAAAGTGACGGTTGTGATTAGCTGGCAGCAGTGTTGGAGGGCGACAATGCAGTTGGATTGAGAAAAGAATTTGATTAAAATTGAATGAGTTTATAATTGTTGCGTCCAGGAGTATTCGCGACGGTAGAGAAATATATAGTTTAACGTCTTAGCATTGTACGAAGATCCAGCACACAATCAGATAAGTGAGAGGGTGTATCGTTCATAAAAGACACCAGAGTTTTTACGTGGAATGAATCCACTAGTATTTGTAGTCGATTACAAATGAGGCCTTCTTAGGGAGAAGGCCTTGGCTTGATGTCACAAATGTACATCATATAGAGTGTATTACATGGTGGGAGTTACAATAGATGTATTTGTTTTGTCAGCACGACCATAATCGATAGGATGGAAGTCGGAAAGACCGTTGTCTGGTGATGGAGGTCGGAAGGACCATAGTAGGCGCGGAGGTCGGGATGACCGTAGTCGGCAGTAGACCGTGGTATAAGTGACTGTTGTCTGGTGATGGAGATCAGAGTGGCCATAGTAGGCGACGGAAGTCGGGAGGACCGAAGTTGGTAGGAGACCGGGGTCTAAGTGACCGTTGTCTGGTGATGGATGTCGGAGTGACCATAGTAGGCGACGGAGGTCGGGAGGACCGTAGTCGGTAGGAGACCGGGGTCTGAAAGACCGTTGTCTGGTGATGGAGGTCGGAGTGACCATAGTAGGCGAAGAAGGTTGGGAAGACCGTAGTCGGCAGGAGACCGGGGTCTGAAAGATCGTTGTCTTATGATGGAGGTCGGAGTGACCATAGTAGGTGACGGAGGTCGGGAGGACCGTAGTCGACGAGCGACGGATGTCGGAAAGACTGTAGTCGGCGGGCGATGTAAGTCAGGAGGATCGTAGTCGGATGGCGACGGAGGTCAGAAGAACTGTTGTCTGACGACAAAGATCAGAAGGACGACGTCAGGTAGAAGTTCAACAAAGGAAAGAAACTTATCTTCGCATAGATGTCCAATGAAGTCTGATAACCGGTAGAAGTCCGGCGTTGGGTAGAAACTTGGCGAAGAGTGAAGGTCCGACGTCGGGTAGAAGTCCGACGTCTGTTGGTGGCAGAGGAGAACTCCGGCTTCACTTGGGCGGAGTTTCGACGTCATGAGGGAATTTCGTTGTTAATTGGGAAGAATTTCAGCATCACGTTGAAGTTGGGCAGAATTCCGGCGTTCTCCCGAATATCACGCAGAATCCCGGCGTGTTCGGGCGGCAGGACGAACTCCGGCGGTGGTCGAGGAGGAGCTGATTCTCCTCCTTCTCTTCTTCTTCTCTTCTCTTTCTTCGGTTCCCCTCTCATGAGAAATGAGGGCTATATTTATAGTTTTTCTAGAGTGGCATGGCCCTTAAATAGAAGAGAGATCAAGGGCGAGTCGTGAGTGGTTTGAATGGACGGCTGATATTGAATCCTTTGATCATACACCGTTTGTCAGCCATTTGAAGGCCTTAGTGATGTCAGAATCCGGTGATCTTGGGTTCGTTGGAGTCGTCTCGTCGAGCCGTTCGATTCGACTATAAGCTCGCTAAAATCGGAGACCGTTTGGTAACTCAAATTGTGGTTCGAACCTTCCAACAACGCTTTGGGTCCTTGATTTGGTCTTATTTGGGCTTGGATTGAGTCAAATTTGGTGTCGTTGGGTTCGTATTTCCGAGACGCTCAATTTGCCCGTAAGTTTACTGAAATCGGAGTTCAGGTGCTCCCGGATTTAATTTTTGAAGTTTCCAACTTGATTTTTGCCTCGAGATTTGTGCCCGATCAAGATATTTTTTGCATGACGTATCAATAATATATAAAATTAAATCAAAAAATAAAAAAAGAATTCTTCAGATCAATTATTTTTTGCGCTTCATCTCTTTGTGAGAAAGCCAAATATAACCTAAAACTGTCTTTATAAATTTTAAAATTTTGTTATAAAAATAGATTTCCCATAAATAAATTTAAGGGATTAAATACATAACATCTAAAAGCACTATAATTATATACTTGACACCTAAGCCTTACTATTTACTTATCTACTACTTAAATATTGATACATCCTAAAAAAATTATCTTGATCGGGCACGAATCTCGATGCAAAATCAAATTGGAAACTTCCGAAATTATTTTCGGGAGCATATGAACTCCGATTTCAGCGAGCTTATAGTCAAACTGAGCGTCTCTGAAATACGAACCCAACGACACCAAGATCAACCCAATCCGAGCCCAAATGAGTCCGAATCAAAGGTTCAAAGCGCTGTTGGAAGGTTCAAACCGCAATTTGAGTTACTAAACGGTCTCTGATTTTGACGAGATTATACTCGAATCAAACGGCTCGATGAGAAAAATCCAACGAGCCCAAGATCATCGAATTCTGACATCATTAAGGCCTTTAAATATCCAATGAATGGTGCATGATCAAAGGATTCGATATCGGTCGTCCATTCAAACCACTCCCTGTTCGCCCTTGATCTCACGCCTATTTAAGGGCTATGCCACTCCTGAAAAACTATAAATAGAGCCCTCATTCTACACCAAGAGGACTCAAGTGAAGAGAGAGAAGAAGAAGAGAATGAGAAGGAGAAACGGGAATAGGAGATTCCTCACCTCCTCGACCACCGCCGTCGGAGTTTTTCCTGCCGCCTGAAGACGCCAGAACTCTGTCGGATTTTCAGGAAACGCAGGGAATTCGTAGAATCTTGTAAATTTTATGGAAGAAACAAATTGTATTTGGATTATCCCAACTTGTGGGACGAAATCCGCCATTTGTAATATACGAAAACACTAGTGGAAATTTGCAACTGGGCGAGGCCCCGTGGTTTTTCCCCTTTTTGGGTTTTCCACGTAAAAACTCTTGGTGTTCACTCCTCTTTTCTGTTTGTGTGTTAAACTTACGTGCAACGCTCGGACGCAAATTTACAAACTCTACCGCCACGTATTTTCTAACACGCAACAGTTTGGCGCCGTCTGTGGGAAAAACTACCCCACTACTTCGAGTAGTGCTACGATGGTGAATAGGCGCAACATTCGTTTGGTTGGAGCTTCTCGCTCCAACTCTCGTCAGTCCAGAAACTCGTCTATTAACCATAGACGACCAATCTCAGTATCTTTGCACCCCGGGGGGCAAAATGATGCCGACGAAAGGACCTCAGGGCCTTCTTTGGAAGAAAGGATCTGGAAAATGGAAGAATCTCAGAACGAGATTCTTCAACTCCTCCGGGAGAATCGACAGCCGGAATTAGCATAACAGGAGGAAATTTTCCTCCCCCAAAATCCACCACGGGTTGAGGATGTCCAATTTGGACATCCTCAAGCAGAAGTTCATCTCCCCCCACTAAGAAGATTTCCTCGGTCTTGACAGGATAACGAACTTGCCGATACAGCAAGTTCTACACATCCTCCACCTTCAATTCGACAGCCTCGCATCCTCCTAGATCTCCCTGAAAACTCTGCTCAACAACATGGAGCAGAGCTCCTTCACGATGCCCTGCGTCACGAACTGCGAAAATTAGTAAGGGAGGAATTCCCCCAATGAGATACAAGACAAACTCTCCGACAGAGAGACTTTCAGGAATCTTCACCTCTAACTGAGGCCATAGTGCAACACCCTATTCCGGCCAGATTTAAGCTACCTAGCATCGAGGCTTACGATGGGACGTCCGACCCGTACGAGCATATCGACCACTATAGAACCATTCTGCACATTCAGTGAGCTTCGGACGCTCTCCTCTGCCAAGTCTTTCCTTCCACTCTCAAAGGACAGGCTCGCACATGGTTCTACTCGCTTCTATCAGGGACAATCCCTTCTTTTGTGAAATTAGCAAAAGCTTTTGTCGAGCAATTCGTAGCCAACCGAAGGATTGCTAAGGATTCCTCCCACCTCTCTAGAATCCGCCAAAACAAAGGAGAATCTTTAAAGGAGTATTTTCAGCGATTCTCCACAGAAGCTCGACAAATCCCAGGAGTAGATCCTGAACTATTGAGGAGAGTCTTCCTTGGAGGTCTTCGCCCTGGCCCCTTCTATTCGGCACTTATGCGTGATACTGTTCCATCATATGCCGATTTAATTCACCGGGTGGAAGCACAAATCTCGACAGATGAGGCTATAAACGCCCATAGGAAACAGTTCGAACAATCTACTGGAAAACGCAAGGGAGCACCTGGAACGGATAATTCTTCCTCGCAACGAAAGAAGCAAGGGAAAAACAATCTACCCCCGAGGCCTCCATTATCGCGACGATAACCTCGACAAGAGAAAGAATACACCACTCTCAATACTTCTCGAACAAATGTGCTAATGGCTGTTCGAGATCAGGATACGGTAAAGTGGCCACATCCCTTGAAATCGAACACAGGAAATCAGGATCAATACTGTCATTTCCATCATAGCCTTGGTCACACTACCGAAGCTTGCAAACAACTGAAGGAAGAGATCGAAAGGCTTATCCGCCAAGGTTATCTCCGCCAGTTTATTCAGAATCCCCCTCCCCGAGAGAAAATTCGTCCCGCTGGGGGGCAAGAACGACAGCAGAGGCCACCAGTAAACAACCGAATCGCAGTTGGAGAGATCGAGACAATAGCTGGAGGCCCTCTGCTATCCGATAAAATCTTTTTGGCTGTGGACAAAACTGCAACTCCAAAGAAAGCTCGTATAGATCACTCCATCACTTTTGATGATTCCGACTTGGAGGGAGTAAAAACTCCTCACCAAGATCCGCTTGTTATAAATGCAGGGATAGGTGACCCGTGCTACAACGTTAAGAGAATTCTTGTAGACAACGGCAGCTCTGTGGACGTCTTATTCTACTCTACCTTCCTCAACATGGGCCTCACAAGAGAGAAACTCTAGCCCGCTACAGGCCCTCTATACGGGTTCGATAATCGACATGTACGAGCAGAAGGGATAATTAATCTCCCAGTTGTACTTGGAGAATTTTCCCGACAATCCACACACTCTGTTCAGTTCATTGTTGTAAAATCTGAATCGGCTTACAACGCTATCTTTGGAAGGCCACTCCAATCAATTTTTGGGATTGTCACCTCCATCCCTCACCTCAAATTGAAGTTCCACACTCCGACAGGAATTAGTGTGGTACGTGGAGATCAGCAAGCAGCACAAACCTGCTATCTCAGGCAGGTCAGAACACACCCGGCCGATACTCTGAACATAGAGGATTTTGATCTCCGAAATGAGGACATACCTCAGAGAGCCTCACCAGTAGAAGAACTCACCACTGTATCTATCTCTGAAGAACATCCTCAAAAGACGGTGCAGATTGGGTCGCTTCTCTCAGAAGACGAGAAGAAAATATTTACAGATTTTATACGAGAAAATCAAGATATCTTTGCATGGAGTCCGGCGGATATGCCCGGAATTGACCCCGAAGTAATTGTGCATTCCCTTAAGGTCAATCCTGTAAACAAACCAATCATCCAGAAGAAGCAAAATTTCGTGCCAGATCATCAGCAGGCAATCAAACAAGAGGTGGACAAACTTCTGAAAGCCGGATTCATACGAGAAGTGCATCATCCTAACTGGCTGGCAAACGTCATCTTGGTTAGAAAAGGTAGCGGCGCATGGAGAATGTGCATAGATTATACTGATCTCAACAAGGCCTGCCCGAAAGACAGCTTTCCCCTTCCACGTATCGACCAATTAGTCGATACCACTTCTGGACATCAAATGTTAAGTTTCATGGACGCATATTCTGGCTACAATCAAATCAAGATGAATCCCACTGATGAAGAAGCAACAACATTTCAAACAGACAAAGGACTGTACTGTTATCGGGCAATGCCCTTCGGGCTCAAGAATGCTGGAGCGACTTACCAACGCCTCATGAACAAAGTCTTCAAAACCCTTATTGGGCGTAACATGGAGGTATATGTCGACGACATGTTGGTTAAGAGCCTTGAAAAGTCTCAACATATCTCCGACTTGGAGCAATGCTTCTTGTTGACCTCGATTTTGCCTAGACCCGAGCCTGAAGGGTTGACTTGGTCAAATTGACCAAGTCAGACCCAAAGACCCTCTCCAATAGGCTCGTGGGGTCGAGTCGAGTCTGTTGAGCCCGAGTTTGGACCCTGGGTCAACCCGGTTGACCAAGTCAACCAAGGTTGACCACTTAGCCTATTTAGAGCTCAAATTGATTTAAATCAAATCCAATCTCATTCTTGGCTCGGACCCACCTCTCCTTTGACCCTCTTGACTGATTTGACCAAGTCAATCGTTGACTTGGTCAAATCATGTCTTAAATAGGTTGAAATAACCTATTAAGGGTCAATTTAATGCCCATTCAATGCCTAATTGATCTCCTTTGGATTTGAATTGAAAACCACGGCTGGGGAGCCTTGATTTCCCTCCTAATTTCATTTAGGATCGATCCTAGCCGCTGATCATAGGATTAGGAGCCTTAAATACCCAAAATTAGGTCTTTTGGAGGACTTTTTTTGGCTTTTGCTCTCCCTCTCTCTAAAGACCACCTCAGGCCTTGAAACTTTGGGAGAGCACTCCCACTACCTCCCTTCATCTTCCCCGACCAGATCCCGGTGTCCTAGGCCCGCCGGCGGCGAGAACTCCGGCGAAACCGAAGCCAAGAAACTTTCGGGCCTTCTACCGCCCAATCCAAGGAGAACCAGGTCTCGAGGTCAACAGAAGAAAGATTCCTGCTGTTTCAACAAATCCAACGAGACCAAGAACGCCAAAATCGGACGGTTAGATCTCTCGAAATCACTTAGAATAGATCACAATGCTTAGGGTTAAATAGCATTTTGAAAAGCTGCTTATTTTCCAAACGGATAGTCCCCCATGATTTCTGTACATGCATAGAACATACGTTTAAAATTTTGTGAAGTTTCGTCGTCTGGATTGTGAGAACGAGCCAAAAAACGAAACTAGGGTTTCGGTGTCCGTCCGCCTGAACTGGACGAATTCGGTGCCGTTGATCTGCCGATCAACGGTTCAGATCGGGTAGTACCACGGTCCCGTACAACCGTGCAAGCTGCCTGGATGTTCAGATCTCGGTCCGACGAGATCTGAGCCGTTCATTTCAGACGGCGGGAGATCGGGCGGCTACCGCGCAATGCTGACTCATTTAAGTCAAAAAAACGTGTGGGTCCCGCCGCCGCCGCAATCATTGCCTAATGATTGGCGGCGGCGCCAATCATTGGCGCGAACCGCGGGATGAATCTGAGCGCGCCAAGTGTCGCGCTGAGAGTTTTTCCTGGATTTTCTTTTTATTTTAAATCTTTTTAAATACAGAAAACTTCAAAAATTCGTAGCAATTTCATTTTTCGTCCGATTTTGACGTATAATATGTCGAATTGTTCGGATTTTTATTTCCTATATTTTAAAAGTAGAATTATTTTAAAATTCCTTGTATATTTTAAATTATTTTAAAAACAGTTAAATAAATATTTTTTTTAAAAAAAAATAATATTATTTTAATTATTTTACTATATTATTATTGTTTTAATTACAATATTAACAATCATATTATGTTAACTTATTTTTGTTATTATTTTGTATTTATTTATAATTATTATTGTTATTATATTTAAAAAAAATGTATTTTTAATAATTAAGTATTATTTAATCATTATATTTAGTTTAATTACTCAAAATAGTACTAACCATTAAAATATTATTATTACCTTTTTAAATCACTTTAGATTTCAGAATTATTAAAAATATCATTGTATGCTATTTTTTTTTATTACTTTTAATTATTATTTATTTTAATATTCTTTAAATTAATTTATTGTATTTAAACTTCCAAAATTCATATCTCTCTCGTTTTCGCTCCGTTTTTAACGCACAACCCCTTGTTTTAATCGTATTTTGATTCTGTACACTTTCGGATTGGTTTCACTCAAAATTTTTGGGTCTGTGTGCAATTAGTTTCAAAACAGTAAAATAACGATGTTTAAAGATATTTAATTAGCGTATTTGAACTTCGAAATTACATAACTTTGTCGTTTTAAGTCCGCTGTCGACGCACAGCACCTGGTTTTGTATGTACTCTGAATTCTGCATATTTTAAAACTATTTCCAGATGAAAATTTTTTCTGTTTCTCCTGTTATTTTAAAAACAGCAAAACTGCACTATCTTAAAATATTATTTTATTGTATTTGAACTTGTAAATTCGTATCTTCGTCGTTTTAAATCGGATTTTTGCGTATAACCCCTCATTCCTTTCAGAAAAGCGAGCTTTATGTTTTTGGAACCATTTCCAGCTCTTGATTTTGGCTGTTTTGACCAATCATTATTTGGATTCGATTATTCGAGTATTTCCGATATTAAATATTAATTATGATAATTATTTTCAGGATACAAACTATTTTCAAATCGCTTGAAACCTCGATTGGGTGGTCAGTGGGTCTCCCATATACCTATTTACTATAATTTGACTTATTTTTAATTATCTTAATTTCCAAAATTTATATATATGTATTTAAGTATTTTAAAACTATTTTGAAACTATTTATATATTAAATCTTTTAATTCCGGGAGATCCGCTATTGCATGAAATTTTAAACATGGGTTCTAGATATGAAGAGCAATCATGGGGGAGTGGGTTAGTGAATGGTTGAGTCCCAATCATTCACTAATCCGTTCTTTAGGTGTCTGTCTTTTTATTTTCGTAGATTGCATGTATAGGATTGCACCACGAGCACTTAGCTTAGGCTCTCCTAGATCTAAGGACATGGTGTGTTTATTTCATTTTTGTACTCCCATGCATTTATTACCTAAAGGGTTAGACTAAACATCACTTTAAACTCCTACAACGTAGTGACACCCTAAGGACAAAAATTAAGGACTCGTCTAGCGAACTTAGAAGTTTTCTAGGAGCTAGGATAGATCCCAGAACGACATGAAAACTAAACATCACTGAATTTTCTAGGAATTTTTAGGAGCTTTTAAAGCCCTTAGCTAACTAACCCTAATCAACTGGTTAATTAAGGCCCCGAGACCTTCCGGAAAATACAATAAATACACCTTAGGTCAGAAAATTACCTGTAATACCTCAAACTGACCAGAATCTGATCCTTAGCCTTAGATAAATAGGGCTCCCTGGTTTGACCTCAGGTTGACCCCTAATTTGACCATAGGCGGAAATTACCTTTTTGCCCCTAATAATTCATTAAGAATTATTAAAAATCTCAAATCTTCTCCAAACACTTGGAAACACTTTCTCTGGTCATTCCTGACCTTTGGGAGCTGATTTGGAGCAAAACAATAAAAAAAGGCTATTTAGTAGGAAATTTAGAAAATTCCAATAAATATCCCGACCTTTAGAAATCCATAACTAATTGCAGAAAACTCCAAATTAGGTAAACTCACTTGCATTAGACTCCAATTAGGGCCTAGTATTTATTAAAAATTTTAGGTTTCCAGAAACTGGCTTAGATTAGAAAGTCAACATTTTGTCAACCGTAGTTCATTTAGGGCCCAAAACTTAGAAAATTCATAACTTTGGATAGGAAACTCTGATTCCAGCCTACTACCTGTCTAACTACTCGTATTAAGGTCTAGTATTTTCCTAAGATGTTAGAAATCTCAGATTTAGCCTTTTTCCCATAGTGACTTTTTGGACCTTTAGTCTAGTTCCTAGGAGGACCCGGGACTTTCTAAAACTGGCTAATGCAATTTAAACTTCAAATATGAATACCCTAAGTTCTTAAAACTGATCAACAAACTAAAATAATTAAAATAAACCCTAATTCACTAATATTTGAATTTCAATTAAGATATCCTTTTTAGACCCCCAACAAACCTGAATTATAGAAAACTTTAACTAACTATCCTGCTTATGACCCATCCAAACCACATTAGCCTTACACACACATAGAATTGTTTGCTAGGGCACCACTTCTAGATATAGGTTAGGCCGCTGGGATTTACTTTTCTGCTGTGTGCCGGAGCTTTCGCAGTTTTCATTGCATGCTGCTTGAAAATTGAATTGCTGTGTTTGTTTACTTTTTCTATACTCTGTGATGTGATGAGCGCTAGATTTATCCCTAGGTTAGGAACGTCATATATATACTGTTCTTCCGTGCAGGTGGCCATGCTCAATGCTAATAAAAATGGGAGAGCATTATGATGATTTCTAATAATATTTTATGCAGGTGCTTGCTCAGCTCCCCCTAAATAAAAATGAGGGATAAAATTAATAATTATAACTGCACAGGTGGAGCGCTTAGCCCTCAAAATTAAGAGCATGGCTTGGCACAGGGTCAATGGTGTTAGCATTTTCTTTTTATATATATATATATATAAACTGCCTGAGTTTTTTATTAGGATAACCATGCAGAGAGTCTAGAATTTTCTTTTTCAATGAATGTAATATTTGTAATAATAGTTAAGAGTTGTGAAAACAACTTTTGAGTTGGGATATTCTTATCCAGCTCGGATTCTAAAAGAGGAAGGCATCCTTAAGAGGAGAGTCTTCTTCCATTTGGAAAATCGAGCTGGATGGCTTTAGATATCCAAAGAGAAAAGGCAATACCCCCATATTGGGGAAATTGTCTCTTCGTTTGGATATTCAAGCCATGACGTATCCAAGGAGTCCAAGGAGGAGAGATCCAAGGAGTCCAAGGAAGAGAGATCCAAGAAGTCCAAGGAGAGGATATCCAGAAGACTAAAGATTTGAAGACCCAATATCCCACTCAAAGTTGTTGGCGTCTGTCATAGGCTTAGAAATCCGGGTTGTTGGCAGTGGTGCCCGGCCACTTTACTTTTCTGCATACCCTGGGTTGTAATTAAAGGGCAGTTGGCCTATGGACATTTACTTGATTAGTTTGATTTATATTGATGTGTTTACCTGATTGTGCAGTAGAAATTGCCTGCTTTTCTTAGGTTTCTTTCTTGCATGTCGATTTTGTTTTCGCCTGGATTTTCGTTAGGCTCTCTAAGGATTATAAAATTTTTCTACTCGTAACTAATTTCTAAAATTTTAAGATTTAAATAACATAGATACCTAACGCATCTAGGGAACTGCCGGAATCGTCCGGGGTCGCATGCATATTACTGCATTCTTCTCTCCTTCTTATAAGACATCTCCCTGCCTGCGGGTTGAGTCCGGATAATCTGGCCTATGAGGATGAAGTGCCGGACCTAGGGAGACCCAGTCTTTTCAAAAAATTATTTTCTATAAGCCTGTTTTTAAAATTCTATAGCATTCATGAGCTGACATTTCAACTATCATGCATTGCATTAGAAATCAATTTAATTAAAATTTAATTGCATTAGCTAGGAGCATCTGACCTACATAAGTCCAGGACCACTTAGGAAATTCTCTAGACGTCGGTCATATTTCTAAAGAACTGTACCATCCACCCATCTATCATAACTGACTTGACAGCATGGTTTTAAATCGATTAGGTGGTTAGCTGGCTCCCCCAATCCAGGCCGGGGTAAGTCCAGGTTTTGCATAGCATTAGCTAGGACACTGGTCTTAGTGTGTGTCGAACACTAAGTCCAAACTAGATTTAGGATTCAAGGCTACTATATTCGGTCTCGTAGTATGCCTTAAATAGTAGGTAGGTCCCTTCTTTTCAGGGACCCTAAATCCTACTTATCCGCGTCACAAGATGACGCCACCTCCATCTTTCTCTCACGCATGTGATTGATTGCTTGTCTTTCTTTCTCCAGTTTCTCTCTAGTACCCTAGAGCCTCAGAATGCTGGTATGAGCCACGCATGTTGACTGAGCCTTTTTGAGACCTTTCTTTCCTTTGAGTAGGATTTCCTAGTCTATACCCTTGTGCTAATCCCAATCTAGAAAAGATAATGTATGATCCTTAATTGAGAGTCTTCTCGGGCTCCGGCCCGGGATGTAATTAACCACGGGGGCTTACGCCCGTGGGAAACTTGGCCCCGCAATCTACTTTACCCCACTCGATCTCTCGTATCGCGTGGGGGAAACCCGTGACTAGGTCGTGTATATTGCTACCCATCGGGGTGTGCTGGCGACAGCATCTATCCCCAATGGTTAGTCGTATGCGCGATCCAATCTGCCCTCCCATCGACCCGTTCGTGTTGAGCGTAGAGGCCTACGATCGTTTTGTCCTACGGGATAGTGCGGCCGTACCCTTCGCGTTCGAACCCCCACGAGCGGTGCTCCTTCGGAGGCCCACAGGTTTCTGGCGACCACGGTGGGACCAATTTCTCTCTCCATCTTTGGATTATATATTATCTTTTCTTGTGTGTACTCCGGGATTGGTACTCCTTAGATTAGGTCTGTCCCACTCTTAGTTAGGGTTTCTCCTTAGTTAGGGTTTCTTTCCCTGTAGCTAGGGTTCCCCCTACTCTACTTCTTTCTAGCCTAGCAGGCTATTCCGTCCTTTATCTATTCCTATCTATCCTATCAAATTCTTACTCGTCCATTCTTTCTTGATTTACAGTCTTACTGACCTTTTCACTTTCTTTTCTTGGTAGCAGTGCCATGGCTTCCTTCGTACCTTCCGTTACCTTTGCTTTCGGTTCGGACGCGCGGGTGACTCTCCCTGAGTCCCTGCTCGCTAGTTCGCCAGTGGGAGGAATCACTTTTGGTTCCTTCACTGACTCGGCCTTCGTCACTCTTGGCGGGCCGACCCCGGCGGAGGCTGCTGCATTCTCTCCTCCTCAGAGGAGAGGACGCGCAGCCATGCGCCCGTTTGGACGTCCTGCTGCTCGGCGCCCAGTCCGAGCACCACGTCCTGTTCCTGTTCCTGCGCAGCCAGTGCGCCCTGTGGCTAGGCGACCAGTGCCTAGGCCACTTCCTATTCCAGCGGTCAGGCGTCCAGTGCCTGTCGCTCCTGCTGCACAGGTTGCCCCGGCCCCTCAGCGCCGGCAGCCTGTTGTAGTTCCCCCCGTTCGTCCAGCGGTCCGGCGTCCAGTGCCTGCCGCTCCTGCAGCACAGGTTGCTCCAGCCCCTCAGCGCCGGCAGCCTGCTACTACTGTTGCTCCCGTTGTTCCAGCGGAAGTACCTCGTATTCGGGTTCCCCCTCCCACTCCCACTAGGAAGAGGGGTGCCCAGACCGAGGTGCCTTCGCCTTCCACTGGTTGGGTTTCTGTTTTCGCCCGACTTTCTCACCCCGAGGTTGTTGGGCAGACCCCGATACTTCCCGTTGTTCCTGTTCCCGGTCCTGATGTTCCTTCCTCTTCCACCTCCGGCCTTGGGAGAAGGGCCAGGAGGAATAGGAACAGGAGACTTCGTTTAGCTGCGTCAGAGGCAGAGAGGCAGCGGATGGCCGATGCCATCGTTCACGACGAGTTAGTTCAGAGGCAGAGGAGAGTGGCTCCCAGGCAGCGGAGACCACACCCAGTTGTTGTTGCACCTGTTCCAGAGGTGATGGTAGCCCCCGAGTTGGAGGCAGTTCAGGGAGGACGCTTATCCCCGTTGACGCATAGTGGTGGTTAGGAGGATGTTGCCCGCATAGCGGCGGCTCCTCCTGTCGCCACTACTCTACCCCGAGCTAGGTTACCCAGGGACGCTGGTGTCCGAACCCTCACTCAGAGGATTCGGAACATCGTCCGCTTAGCTCGTGGTAGAGGGCCCGTCAGTCGGGAGGGCTTACTCCGTCAGATTTCTCGGGCTACCTTTCAGTTGAGACGACAGACTGCGAAGAGACTTTACAGTTGGCGGAGGGGGCAGACACCGCAGCAGCCAGCACAGACAGTTCCAGCAGTTAGGCCGCCAGCAGGTGCTCCTGTGGTAGGACGACGCCCACGTCGTCGAGGACGGAGACAGCAGCGGAGGCCTGCCCAGCCTCAGGTCAGTTCAGAGGTTGTAGTCCCAAAGCAGCCAGTTACCCGTGCAGCACCCCACCGTAGGAGGTGGGTTTGGAGGCGTCGGCAGGCGGACACCCCTGTCGACCCAGTTGAGCTAGTAGAGGCAGCACCACCGTCAGATGCAGAGCAGTTTGACGATGTAGATGACTTGATAGACGTAGCAGTTACTTCTGAGGCAGAGACAGTCCCGATGATGTGCGATGAGGAGGTGGCACCTACTCCAGAGGGATCCCCAGAGAGGGATGAGACAGAGTCAGTTCGCAGCCCTCATAGGATTGGTTCCCCTATGAGTCCCTACATAGAGGCACTTCGTCGGATCTTTTCAGAGGATGACTCATTCGAGGATGAGTCAGATGAGGACATAACAGTACACCAGGTCTGTGAGACTTCCCGTCGAGGTCACTCGGATGAGCAGAGAGAGCCCGAGGACCAGGATGAGCATGAAGACCCCGAGGCAGGAGGGTCTCCGAGAGCAGTAGCTACAGACACCACAGTCTTACACTTACAAACTCAGATGGTCACTGGAAAGATCCATCTCCATGACAGTGATTCGGTACAGCCTTTAGATAAGGCTACTCAGACAGTTCAGATGATCTCTAGTCCCAGCCACAGTCCTAGCCACAGTTCCAGCCACGGTGACAGTCAGAGTTACAGTCAGGGCAGGAGTGGCAGATTACTCCACAGTTCTGAGGGAGAGTGACAGCTAGCACTCTCCAAGGAGACTTAGCAGATGATTGAGTAAGCTGTACAGAGTTTAGAGGCAGTTGAGATGAGGCCTCCCAAGGCCAAGTCGACAGTTGCCCCTCCAGCTTCTTTGTTAGCACTAGTTTTCCTTTTCCTTCTTCTGTTGTAGTGCCAGATGAGCACATTTTCTTTTTACTTTCACTTGTACTAAAAAAAATGATTGTAACCTCAAAGGGGAAGACAGGCCCTCTTCCAGCACTTGGGATGGAGGACCTCGTTCTCCCTTATTTTGATGATTAATCAATAAAAAAAATGATGATTTATAATTATGATGGCTCTCTCACTTCTTTTAGTTCTACTAGCTTTGTAGTGATGACTCATGAAAGAGTATGATCTCTCTATCTCATCTTAGGGGTGGAGAGATTTCTTCTTTTGAACTAAAATCTTTTTCAAATTGAAATTGGATTTAGAAGTGAAAATTTTTCTTTACTATCTTGTGATTCTCTATCTCATAGATAACTATAGTATATTGATGCATAAAACTCATAATTTTCTTAATCATGTTATTCATTCTTATCAGAGGATAGGATTTGTTTTGTAGATCATTCTTCCTTGTCCAAGAGAAGTAAGTTTTCTTCTCTTGTACTTGGAAGATGATCTTACAACTGAGAGAAACAGTTTTCTTTTAGAGATTTGGAAAAGGAAGCCAGTTACAAAAAAATGAGAAGATGCGCAAAGCGCCAAAAGTGAAAGATACACAAAGTGTATCAAGTGATTGAAATTTGTGCAAAGCACATGAAAGTTGAGAAAGTGGCTCAAAGAGCCCAAAAGTTATAAGTAAATGGCTTCCCTTTCTAGTAAATCTCTAAATCTCAGAAAATCTATATCCTTTTGATATTTTTGACACTTGATTCTGAAAATTATGATTTTGAAATCATCATTATACATTGATATCCTATAAGATGTGGAAGTCTATTCTCATACAAGAAATGAAGAAAATTAAATTTCTTTGTCTAATTTAAATTACTTTTTGGATTAGATTTAAATTCAAGAGAGAAAAATACTCATATAAGTGAGATGTCATGATTTAGCTAGTATGGAGCTTGATCTGAGTCAGTAAATTTAAATTGAGGTCCTTTTAAAATTAGAGGGAGTTAAGTACTAAACTCCTTTGAAATATGTGCTCATTTATCACTTTTGACTGGGTCCACACCCTCCTATACTTATTAGGATTGGTGATGTTGATCCTTTATTAGAAAGTGAATGGCTTCTTCCTATCAATCCTGCTCTGATAGTTGAAGGCCTCAGTCCATTCATTTGAGATGAATGTGATAGAAAATGTCTAAATCATTGATTTAGATCATTTAGAGATGTGATACTGGGTCCACACCCTCCTGCGTTTGTTAGGTTTGGTGATGTTGATCCTCTACTTGAATGAGATTCTCTTCTTCCTATCAGTCCTGCTCTGATAGTTGAAGCCCCCAGTCTATTCACATAAGTTGAATTTGATCGGGAGTGTAGTAGTCCTTTTAGATTACACTCTTTTAAGAGAGGATATTGGGTCCATATCCACCTATGTTAGTTAGGTGGGGTGATATTGATCCTTTATCCCTATGAGATTCTCTTCTTCCTATCAGTCTTGATCTGATAGATGTAGCACCCGGTCCATTCATATGAGTTGAATGTGATCAGGGATACATGAGTCATTAGTTTAGACTCTTTTGGAGGTACGATACTGGGTCCACACCATCCTATGCTAGTCAGGTGTGGTAGTGTTGATCCTCTATCTTGATGTTGATCTTTGTTATTTTGATATGATTGTGTTCGCCAGCTCGTTCAGATGATTTGAATGTGACCTGGATAAAAAAAAAAAAATCTTGTGATAAAAAGAGGGAAGCTCGTAGGAGAACAAAAACCCGGTTGCCCTTGTCACAGGAGGAACCCGGTAAAACTCCCTAAGAGCCCAAATTCCCCAAAATTTCTTTCTTCTCCCTTGAAAGTACTTTGGTGATCTCCTAAAGGTTGAGCTCTCAATTAGTTGGTTACAAGTCTATGTGATTAAAAATGCATCTCTTTGATAGTGATGTACTACACTGTATGTTAGATGAAAACATCACTACCTTCCGGGCTTAGGTCTTTTTGAGAAAAGATCGCCCCCCCTGCTGCCCTCTTTTGGGCAGCCTACCTTCCCATGCATACACTGCTCTGAGCTACCAGAGTGATTCTATGAATGTGATAGTGTTACTTTCACCTCACGCAGGGTCCTACCTGATTAGGGTAGGTGTTACCACTGTGACCTACTGATAATCATAGATCTCACTCATGATTATCATACTAGGTGTCAGGAGTGCTCCCTTGTCACCTCAGAGTTGTGCTGTGATGTAGTACATCTATTCTCAGGTGTTAGCACCACAGTTCCAGGAGCCCCGGTTTTCCATCGGAAGGCCGACTCCTTGGTTTCTTCCACCAGCATACTTTAGCATTCGTTCCCTACTCTTAGCTGCTAGAGTAGCCCTACGGATGTTGCTTGGTTGTGTTCACTTCTCACATGGTCCTACCCAGTTAGGGGTAGGTGCTACCACTGTGACTCTTCTGATGATACTTCACTTCTATACATGATTAACATCCTCAGGTAGTAGGTGTGTCTCCTTCACTACCTAGAGCTACTTCCCTCCTTATGGTGTAGTATATCTTGCCCCGGATACTAACATCACCACTTTGAGAACTTTGATCTTTTAGCAGAAGATCAGTTCTTTTACTACTTTTTCGTGACCCATGTTACCATTCATACTCTAGACTCAGTTGCCAGATCAGTCCTATGAATGTGTCGAGGTCACTTCTACTTTCCACAGGGTCCCACTAGTTTGTTTGGGTGTTACCACTGTGAGATTTTACTTACTTAAGAATTGTAGCCCTTAGTGGAGAGGATGCTACCTCGCTACTTTGGCTCTTTTCTTCTTACCTGATGATGTGGAGCATCACACCTTAGATGCTACCACCACCTTTTTCTTGAGTTTTGATCCTCTAGTAGAGAGTCAGCTCTTTCAGGTACTTTTACCACTTATTTTCCCATTGAGATCCGACTCCTAGCTGCCGGAGAGGTCCTTTGGATGTTTTGATCTTGTTTCTACCTCTTACAGGGTCCCCATCAGTTAGTATGGGTTCACTACTGTAGCCTCTTCGAGGATTGGTTTTACCAGGCATAGTCCTGCCTTCTGTAGTTGAGGTGCCCCCTCGCTACTCGAGTTCTTTTTACTCCTTTGGAATGAGATCGCCCCTTTACACACTTTACAGCGGGTATATCTCTTCCAGCTTTCTTGAGGGATGTCGTTCTGATGTCTCCTCCCCCTTTTGTGTAGGGTTAGGGTTATTTAGGAGATCCTAACAGCATTTGGATACTCATGGCCACGACGACTTGTCCTCTACCATGTGGTTATCAGATTGCCAGAAAGGGTTCCCTAGGTGGCTTTGCCCTTAAAATTATCCCATTTACTTACCTCTTTTTCCCTCACATCCCTACACAGATGCGTGTTAGGCTGATGTCGAGGTGACTTTTGACCTTCTATTCTGCTGTTTGAAATGAACAGACAGATAGTTGAGTTTACCTGATAGAGAGGACCTGACAGAGCACCTGGCAGGTACTCCTCGCCACGCTTTTGATAGCCCTGTTTTGATCAGACAGGCATCGGAGCTTGACTCTTTATTCACTTAGTTGAAATGACTGAGTGGGTATTGAGCCCTTCTTCATCTGCAAGACCGAGCTGGCTGCAGCAGATGTTGAAGCTTACCCGTTGAGTGAGCCCGACAGAGTCCCTGGGAGGCGTAATTCCTCAACAGTTCTCTTTTTACTCGGATGTCCTGTAAAAGACTACGCAGGCTTCCACTTCGTGGTTCATGAGCTTCTCGCTGAGGTCAGGCAGAAGTAGTGGCCACCCCAATCCACTGTTCCGAAAGGAGCAGGAGGAGCGGGATCCTTTCACCCTCTACCCGCTGTCCAGATGCGGTCAGCCTGGTAGTTGGTTTTACTTTACCGTTGAGTGAGCCCGACAGAGTCCCTGGGAGGCGCAATTCCTCAACAACCCTTTACTTCGGATGCCCTGTAAAAGACTACGCAGGCTTCCACTTTGTGGTTCATGAGCTTCTTGCTGAGGTCAGGCAGAAGTAGTGGCCACCCCAATCCACTGTTCCGAAAGGAGCAGGAGGGGCGGGATCCTTTCACCCTCTACCCGCTGTCCAGATGCGGTCAGCCTGGTAGTTGGTTTTACTTTACCGTTGAGTGAGCCCGACAGAGTCCCTGGGAGGCGCAATTCCTCAACAACCCTTTACTTCGGATGTCCTGTAAAAGACTAAGCAGGCTTCCATTTCGTGGTTCATGAGCTTCTTGCTGAGGTGAGGCAGAAGTAGTGGCCACCCCAATCCGCTGTTCCGAAAGGAGCAGGAGGGGCGGGATCCTTTCACCCTCTACCCGCTGTCCAGATGCGGACAGCCTGGTAGTTGGTTTTACTTTACCGTTGAGTGAGCCCGACAGAGTCCCTGGGAGGCGCAATTCCTCAACACCCCTTTACTCGGATGTCCTGTAAAAGACTACGCAGGCTTCCACTTCGTGTCTTGTTTACTTTTTGCTGAGGTCAGGCAGAGGTATCGAGTCACCCCAATCCACTGTTCTGAAAGGATCAGGAGGGGCGGGATCTTTTTCACTTTCCACCCCGCTGTCCAGATGCGGTCAGGCGGGTAGCTGGTTTTACTTGGTAGAGAGGGCCTGGCAGAGCACCTGGCAGGAACTCCTCGCCTTTTTCTCTGAGTGTCCTGTTCTGATCAAACAGGCACCAGACTTCGTGACTCCCTTTATTTGACACCTTGAGTTGGTCGGGCAAATACTGAGTCACCCCAATCCACTGTCCTGAAATAGGCAGGAGGAGATGGGATCTTTTCACCTTCTATCCTGCTATTTGAAATGAACAGATAGGAAGTTGGTTTGACTTACTTGGTAGAGAGAGCCTGACAGAGCACCTGGCAGGAACTCCTCGCCACTCTTTTTCCCTGAGTGTCTTGTTCCGATTAGGCAGACACCAGGCGTCGTGATTCCTTTGTTTGCTGACCCGATTTTGTCAGGCAAATACTGAGTCACCCCAATCCACTGTCCTGAAATAGGCAGGAGGATATGGGACCCCTTTCACCTTCTATCCTGCTGATTCGATATAGTCAGACAGATAGTTGGTGGACTCTCACTACCTTACTTTTGATTCTTGTCTTGGCTCCGCTCTTGCTACGGAGTGAGGCTAGAAGAGAATCCCCCTACCCTTTTTCACCTTAGTGGTGATCTTCACTTTTGATTCCCCTCTCTGCTCTGCCCTCGTTGAAGGGCAAGGCTATAGGAGAATCCCCTTACCTTGTTTTCACCTTTTTAGGTGATCCTTACTGTTGGTTCTATCCTAGGCTCTACCCTTGTCAAAGGGTAAGGCCAGGAGAAGACCATACTAATGGTTCACCATTTTGGTGACACCTTGCTTGTGCACTGCTGCTTCTTTTTCTCCTTTCCTAGGCTCTGCCCCCACTACGGGGCAAGGCCAAGAGAAGAGTCTCCTTCTTTTTCCACAATCTTTCAGAGATTCTATCACTCATACTTTTCACTATACCTTTCTGTGGCTTAGTCGGTCAACGCCAACACGAGCGGTTCACCAGTTGTTCGCCACTCCTGTTGGGGGTCCGTTTGTTGACCTCGATTTTGCCTAGACCCGAGCCTGAGGTTGACTTGGTCAAATTGATCAAGTCAGACCCAAAGACCCTCTCCAATAGGCTCGTGGGGTCGAGTCGAGTCTGTTGAGCCCGAGTTTGGACCCTGGGTCAACCCGGTTGACCAAGTCAACCAAGGTTGACCACTTAGCCTATTTAGAGCTCAAATTGATTTAAATCAAATCCAATCTCATTCTTGGCTCGGACCCACCTCTCCTTTGACCCTCTTGACTGATTTGACCAAGTCAATCGTTGACTTGGTCAAATCATGTCTTAAATAGGTTGAAATAACCTATTAAGGGTCAATTTAATGCCCATTCAATGCCTAATTGATCTCCTTTGGATTTGAATTGAAAACCACGGCTGGGGAGCCTTGATTTCCCTCCTAATTTCATCTAGGATCGATCCTAGCCGCTGATCATAGGATTAGGAGCCTTAAATACCCAAAATTAGGTCTTTTGGAGGACTTTTTTTGGCTTTTGCTCTCCCTCTCTCTAAAGACCACCTCAGGCCTTGAAACTTTGGGAGAGCACTCCCACTACCTCCCTTCATCTTCCCTGACCAGATCCCGGTGTCCTAGGCCCGCCGGCGGCGAGAACTCCGGCGAAACCGAAGCCAAGAAACTTTCGGGCCTTCTACCGCCCAATCCAAGGAGAACCAGGTCTCGAGGTCAACAGAAGAAAGATTCCTGTTGTTTCAACAAATCCAACGAGACCAAGAACGCCAAAATCGGACGGTTAGATCTCTCGAAATCACTTAGAATAGATCACAATGCTTAGGGTTAAATAGCATTTTGAAAAGCTGCTTATTTTCCAAACGGATAGTCCCCCATGATTTCTGTACATGCATAGAACATACGTTTAAAATTTTGTGAAGTTTCGTCGTCTGGATTGTGAGAACGAGCCAAAAAATGAAACTAGGGTTTCGGTGTCCGTCCGCCTGAACTGGACGAATTCGGTGCCGTTGATCTGCCGATCAACGGTTCAGATCGGGTAGTACCACGGTCCCGTACAACCGTGCAAGCTGCCTGGATGTTCAGATCTCGGTCCGACGAGATCTGAGCCGTTCATTTCAGACGGCGGGAGATCGGGCGGCTACCGCGCAATGCTGACTCATTTAAGTCAAAAAAAAAACGTGTGGGTCCCGCCGCCGCCGCCGCAATCATTGCCTAATGATTGGCGGCGGCGCCAATCATTGGCGCGAACTGCGGGATGAATCTGAGCGCGCCAAGTGTCGCGCTGAGAGTTTTTCCTGGATTTTCTTTTTATTTTAAATCTTTTTAAATCCAGAAAACTTCAAAAATTCGTAGAAATTTCATTTTTCGTCCGATTTTGACGTATAATATGTCGAATTGTTCGGATTTTTATTTCCTATATTTTAAAAGTAGAATTATTTTAAAATTCCTTGTATACTTTAAATTATTTTAAAAACAGTTAAATAAATATTTTTTTTAAAAAAAAATAATATTATTTTAATTATTTTACTATATTATTATTGTTTTAATTACAATATTAACAATCATATTATGTTAACTTATTTTTGTTATTATTTTGTATTTATTTATAATTATTATTGTTATTATATTTAAAAAAAAATGTATTTTTAATAATTAAGTATTATTTAATCATTATATTTAGTTTAATTACTCAAAATAGTACTAACCATTAAAATATTATTATTACCTTTTTAAATCACTTTAGATTTCAGAATTATTAAAAATATCATTTTATGCTATTTTTTTTTATTACTTTTAATTATTATTTATTTTAATATTCTTTAAATTAATTTATTGTATTTAAACTTCCAAAATTCATATCTCTCTCGTTTTCGCTCCGTTTTTAACGCACAACCCCTTGTTTTAATCGTATTTTGATTCTGTACACTTTCGGATTAGTTTCACTCAAAATTTTTGGGTCTGTGTGCAATTATTTTCAAAACAGTAAAATAACGATGTTTAAAGATATTTAATTAGCGTATTTGAACTTCGAAATTACATAACTTTGTCGTTTTAAGTCCGCTGTCGACGCACAGCACCTGGTTTTGTATGTACTCTGAATTCTGCATATTTTAAAACTATTTCCAGATAAAAATTTTTTCTGTCTCTCCTGTTATTTTAAAAACAGCAAAACTGCACTATCTTAAAATATTATTTTTATTGTATTTGAACTTGTAAATTCGTATCTTCGTCGTTTTAAATCGGATTTTTGCGTATAACCCCTCATTCTTTTCAGAAAAGCGAGCTTTATGTTTTTGGAACCATTTCCAGCTCTTGATTTTGGCTGTTTTGACCAATCATTATTTGGATTCGATTATTCGAGTATTTCCGATATTAAATATTAATTATGATAATTATTTTCAGGATACAAACTATTTTCAAATCGCTTGAAACCTCGATTGGGTGGTCAGTGGGTCTCCCATATACCTATTTACTATAATTTGACTTATTTTTAATTATCATAATTTCCAAAATTTATATATATATGTATTTAAGTATTTTAAAACTATTTTGAAACTATTTATATATTAAATCTTTTAATTCCGGGAGATCCGCTATTGCATGAAATTTTAAACATGGGTTCTAGATATGAAGAGCAATCATGGGGGAGTGGGTTAGTGAATGGTTGAGTCCCAATCATTCACTAATCCGTTCTTTAGGTGTCTGTCTTTTTATTTTCGTAGATTGCATGTATAGGATTGCACCACGAGCACTTAGCTTAGGCTCTCCTAGATCTAAGGACATGGTGTGTTTATTTCATTTTTGTACTCCCATGCATTTATTACCTAAAGGGTTAGACTAAACATCACTTTAAACTCCTACAACGTAGTGACACCCTAAGGACAAAAATTAAGGACTCGTCTAGCGAACTTAGAAGTTTTCTAGGAGCTAGGATAGATCCCAGAACGACATGAAAACTACAACACTTAAACTTAGTGACATCTAAAACATCACTGAATTTTCTAGGAATTTTTAGGAGCTTTTAAAGCCCTTAGCTAACTAACCCTAATCAACTGGTTAATTAAGGCCCCGAGACCTTCCGGAAAATACAATAAATACACCTTAGGTCAGAAAATTACCTGTAATACCTCAAACTGACCAGAATCTGATCCTTAGCCTTAGATAAATAGAGCTCCCTGGTTTGACCTCAGGTTGACCCCTAATTTGACCATAGGCGGAAATTACCTTTTTGCCTCTAATAATTCATTAAGAATTATTAAAAATCTCAAATCTTCTCCAAACACTTGGAAACACTTTCTCTGGTCATTCCTGACCATTGGGAGTGATTCCAATCAGTTTGGAGCTGATTTGGAGCAAAACAGTAAAAAAAGGCTATTTAGTAGGAAATTTAGAAAATTCCAATAAATATCCCGACTTTTAGAAATCCATAACTAATTGCAGAAAACTCCAAATTAGGTAAACTCACTTGCATTAGACTCCAATTAGGGCCTAGTAATTATTAAAAATTTTAGGTTTCCAGAAACTGGCTTAGATTAGAAAGTCAACATTTTGGTCAACCGTAGTTCATTTAGGGCTCGAAACTTAGAAAATTCATAACTTTGGATAGGAAACTCTGATTCCAGCCTACTACCTGTCTAACTACTCGTATTAAAGTCTAGTATTTTCCTAAGATGTTAGAAATCTCAGATTTAGCCTTTTTCCTATAGTGACTTTTTGGACCTTTAGTCTAGTTCCTAGGAGGACCCGGGACTTTCTAAAACTGGCTAATGCAATTTAAACTTCAAATATGAATACGCTAAGTTCTTAAAACTGATCAACAAACTAAAATAATTAAAATAAACCCTAATTCACTAATATTTGAATTTCAATTAAGATATCCTTTTTAGACCCCCAACAAACCTGAATTATAGAAAACTTTAACTAACTATCCTGCTTATGACCCATCCAAACCACATTAGCCTTACACACACATAGAATTGTTTGCTAGGGCACCACTTCTAGATATAGGTTAGGCCGCTGGGATTTACTTTTCTGCGATGTGCCGGAGCTTTCGCAGTTTTCATTGCATGCTGCTTGAAAATTGAATTGCTGTGTTTGTTTACTTTTTCTGTACTCTGTGATGTGATGAGCGCTAGATTTATCCCTAGGTTAGGAACGTCATATATTTACTGTTCTTCCGTACAGGTGGCCATGCTCAATGCTAATAAAAAGGGGGGAGCATTATGATGATTTCTAATAATATTTTATGCAGGTGTTTGCTCAGCTCCCCCTAAATAAAAATGAGGGCTAAAATTAATAATTATAACTGCACAGGTGGAGGGCTTAGCCCTCAAAATTAAGAGCATGGCTTGGCACAGGGTCAATGGTGTTAGCATTTTCTTTATATATATATATATATATATATATATATATATATATATATATATATATATATAAACTGCTTGAGTTTTTTATTAGGATAACCATGCAGGGAGTCTAGAATTTTCTTTTTCAATGAATGTAATATTTGTAATAATAGTTAAGAGTTATGAAAACAACTTTTGAGTTGGGATATTCTTATCCAGCTCGGATTCTAAAAGAGGAAGGCATCCTTAAGAGGAGAGTCTTCTTCCATTTGGAAAATCGAGCTGGATGGCTTTAGATATCCAAAGAGAAAAGGCAATACCCCCACATTGGGGGAATTGTCTCTTCGTTTGGATATTCAAGCCACGACGTATCCAAGGAGTCCAAGGAGGAGAGATCCAAGGAGTCCAAGGAAGAGAGATCCAAGAAGTCCAAGGAGAGGATATCCAGAAGACTAAAGATTTGAAGATCCAATATCCCACTCAAAGTTGTTGGCGTCTGTCATAGGCTTAGAAATCCGGGTTGTTGGCAGTGGTGCCCGGCCACTTTACTTTTCTGCATACCCTGGGTTGTAATTAAAGGGCAGTTGGCCTATGGACATTTACTTGATTAGTTTGATTTATATTGATGTGTTTACGTGATTGTGCAGTAGAAATTGCCTGCTTTTCTTAGGTTTCTTTCTTGCATGTCGATTTTGTTTTCGCCTGGATTTTCGTTAGGCTCTCTAAGGATTATAAAATTTTTCTACTCGTAACTAATTTCTAAAATTTTAAGATTTAAATAACATAGATACCTAACGCATCTAGGGAACTACCGGAATCGTCCGGGGTCGCATGCATATTACTTCATTCTTCTCTCCTTCTTATAAGACATCTCCCTGCCTGCGGGTTGAGTCCGGATAATCTGGCCTATGAGGATGAAGTGCCGGACCTAGGGAGACCCAGTCTTTTCAAAAAATTATTTTCTATAAGCCTGTTTTTAAAATTCTATAGCATTCATGAGCTGACATTTCAACTAGCATGCATTGCATTAGAAATCAATTTAATTAAAATTTAATTGCATTAGCTAGGAGCATCTGACCTACATAAGTCCAGGACCACTTAGGAAATTCTCTAGACGTCGGTCATATTTCTAAAGAACTGTACCACCCACCCATCTATCATAACTGACTTGACAGCATGGTTTTAAATCGATTAGGTGGTTAGCTGGCTCCCCCAATCCAGGCCGGGGTAAGTCCAGGTTTTGCATAGCATTAGCTAGGACACTGGTCTTAGTGTGTGTCGAACACTAAGTCCAAACTAGATTTAGGATTCAAGGCTACTATATTCGGTCTCGTAGTATGCCTTAAATAGTAGGTAGGTCCCTTCTTTTTAGGGACCCTAAATCCTACTTATCCGCGTCATAAGATGACGCCACCTCCATCTTTCTCTCACGCATGTGATTGATTGCTTGTCTTTCTTTCTCCAGTTTCTCTCTAGTACCCTAGAGCCTCAGAATGCTGGTATGAGCCACGCATGTTGACTGAGCCTTTTTGAGACCTTTCTTTCCTTTGAGTAGGATTTCCTAGTCTATACCCTTGTGCTAATCCCAATCTAGAAAAGATAATGTATGATCCTTAATCGAGAGTCTTCTCGGGCTCCGGCCCGGGATGTAATTAACCACGGGGGCTTGCGCCCGTGGGAAACTTGGCCCCGCAATCTACTTTACCCACTCGATCTCTCGTATCGCGTGGGGGAAACCCGTGACTAGGTCGTGTATATTGCTACCCATCGGGGTGTGCTGGCGACAGCATCTATCCCCAATGGTTAGTCGTATGCGCGATCCAATCTGCCCTCCCATCGACCCGTTCGTGTTGAGCGTAGAGGCCTACGATCGTTTTGTCCTACGGGATAGTGCGGCCGTACCCTCCGCGTTCGAACCCCCACGAGCGGTGCTCCTTCGGAGGCCCACACTTCTGTCTGTTAAGGTGTTATAATATGCGACTCAACCCCACCAAATGCGCCTTCGGAGTTGCTTTTGGGAAATTTTTGGGTTTTATGGTAACCCACAGAGGAATTGAAGCCAATCCCGAAAAGATCAAGGCATTAAGAGATATGGTGCCCCCGAAGAATATCAAGGAAGTCCAAAGGCTGAACGGGAGAATTGCAGCATTATCACGCTTCCTGGCGCGTTCAGGAAACAAATATCTCCCCTTCTTCAAAATACTCAGGGGTGCCCACAACTCTGGCTTTCAGTGGACAGACGAATGCCAAGAAGCCTTCGAATAGCTACGAAAGTATTTGGCCTCCCCGCCATTACTTTCCAAACCGACGTAAGGAGAAAAGTTGTATTTATACATAGCTGTTTCGGCCCAAGCCATCAGTTCTGTCTTAGTACGGGAAGAAAATGCTACGCAACGCCCTGTTTATTATGTCAGTAAAATTCTATCTGAGACGGAGGGGCGTTATCCCTTAGCAGATAAGACAGCATTGACGTTGGTTTATTCCGCCAAAAAACTACGTCCCTACTTCCAAGCCCACTCAATAGGAGTTTACACAAATCTGCCACTGAAAAGTATCCTGCAAAAACCTGAAGCATCGGGTAGGCTCGTCAAGTGGTCCGTAGAACTTGGTGAATTCGACATTCACTACTTGCCTAGACTCGATGTAAAATCTCAAGCACTCGCAGATTTTGTGGTCGAATGCACCGTCCCAGCATCTGATGTTCAACCAAATACTTTGCCTTCTCCTCCGCATTGGATGTTGTATGTTGATGGGTCCTCGGGAAGTTCTGGCGCAGGAGCTGGAATTCTGCTAATATCTCCACAGAAGATTACTCTTGAGTATGGGCTCCGACTCAGATTCCCGGCAACAAATAACATGGCAGAATATGAAGCTCTTATTGCTGGGCTAAAGCTAGCAATCAATTGTGAAGTGCAAAATCTGGTAGTCCACACCGATTCACAATTAGTTGCATCTCAAGTAGAGGGAGAATTTGAGATCCACAATTCGCAAATGGCCGAATATTACAATATTGCAAAACTGCTTTTAATCCGAATAGGAGAATATCATATCATACACATTCTCCAAGATCAAAACGTGAGAGCAGATGCTCTTTCGAAGCTTGCGACATCAACAACAGGGGACATCTACAAGAGGAAGCATGTTGAGGAAATCCACTTTCCTAGCATTCTAGGTCCATGGGTTATACAGTCGATCAACGAAATAAGGGAGGAGTCTTGGATCAATCATATTTTATCTTTCTTACAAAATGGGATACTGCCTGAGGAACTCATGGCTGCAACAAGACTTCGAAGTCGAGCAGCAAATTTCACCATTATTGGTGATGAATTATACAAGCGCGCTTTCACCGGGCCGTATCTGAAGTGTCTCCCACCTTCAGAAGCTGATTATGCGCTTCGAGAAGTTCATTCCGGAGTATGCGGCGAGCACCTGGGAGGAAGAGCTTTGGCCTATAAGATCATGAAGCAGGGGTTCTATTGGCCAACAATGAAACAAGATGCGCTTGAGTTTACACGAAAGTGCGTGAACTTCCAATTGCATTCCAACCTCACCCATACTCCAGCTCTAGAACTTGCATCTCTACAAAGTCCCTGGTCTTTCGCCCAGTGGGGAATCAACATAATGTGGCCCTTCCCTATAGCCACAGGACAACGAAAATTCATTATCCTGGCTATAGACTATTTTACAAAATGGGTGGAAGCAGAGTCCTTGGCAAAAATTACTGAAGCGAACGCCAAACAATTCTTATGGAAGAATATAATTTCTCGTTTCGGTATTCCAGCAAAGGTCATCACCGATAATGGAACTCAGTTTACTGGAAAAATCTTTACGTCTTTTTGTAAAGATTTTCACATTCAGCTCGTCCACACAGCTGTTGCCCATCCTCAAACAAATGGGCAAACAGAAGTCACAAATCGAACAATTCTGAAAGGGCTAAAGACACGCCTAGGGAAGGCTGGGGGGCAATGGGTTGAAGAACTCCCGAATGTCCTATGGGCTTACCGCACCACAGCCAGAACACCTACAGGTGAGACTCCGTTTAACCTCTGTTTCGGCACAGAAGCAGTCATACCAGTGGATATAGGAGTCTCGAGCAATAGAGTTCAGACATTCGACTTTAGTAAGAATGAGGAAAAACTCAGGACGAATCTTGACCTCCTCCCCGAGGCAAGAGATATAGCCTCACTTAAGACCGCTGTATACCATCAACGGATCGCTCGTCACTACAATAGAAGGATAAAACCTCGAACTATTTCCCTTGGGGATTTAGTTCTGCGAAGCCTTGAAGATGCTAGAAAAGGCCCTCAACGTAACAAGCTCTCCCCCTATGGGAAGGTCCTTATTTGGTAGCAGCTATGGTCAAGCCTGGAACCTTCAAGTTAAAAGACGCGAACGGAAAGACACTTCCCCGAACTTGGAATGTGGACAACCATCGCAAATACTATCAGTAGAAGATTGATGTCACTATTTGTTATGTGTAATATCGTTCGTAACTTTCGTTTTGCTTTGAAACTGTGCCTTGTATTTTCTTTAAGGTTTTTGTATGTTGTCGTAGAAGAACACTTGTTTTTGTATCCCTAAGTTTAATAGGGAATTGTCGTGCTGTTTTATATAATACAGTAATGTGATGTTTGCTTTGTCATTGCATTGTCTCTTCTATTCTGAGCTTCCTTTTATGATTCGAGAAATACACAACTCATGTTGTATCTCAATCAATAAACGACTAATCCAAGGGGGATCTAGTCCGACCTCTTCCACACAGGTTAAAATCATCAGGCAAATGCTTTGATTAATAACCTCGGATAGGTCAAAGTGTCCCAAAGCGGATATCTCTCGCATTCGTGCAGGTTAGAAAAACTTCCTCAACATTTGAGTTAACGTATATAAAGAAGAAAATTGTCTTTTTTATATAAACCCACGAACATCAAATACATCATCCAAAAATAGCAACACACGAACAATCATCACGACAAAAGCAAAAGTGGCACGGAAAGCATCAAAACAATTCTACAGGATCTCAAGATCATCCTCGTCGTCCTCTTCCAACACGAAGATCCTTTGCATATCACTCTCCAATTCTTCGCCGCCAGAATCTGGAGAAGGATCACTAGAAGCCTGGCTTGGAGTCAACCCCTCCATGTCCCCTCCGTTTCTGCATTTCACGGCACGAATGCCCTTCATAAAGCCTTTAATGAAACCATCCTGCATGAGCTCCTCTTCTAAGGCCTTCACCTCCACATCGTAAAAATAATCGCGAGCTTCCTCGACTTGATCCTCAATAAAAATCTTAAAAGCTTAAGATTTTTTGAACTCCTCTACGGCTGAAGATGGTGACAATTGAGCTAGCTTCTCCGACAATTTGTTCAGAAGTTTCTTATTATCGGCCTCAAGGGCTTATATATTTTTCAGTTGTTGGTTGCTTGTTGCCTCTGCCTCCACTAACTGTATATGCAAACGATCCATCCGCTCATTCTGAGAAGAAGATGAAGCAATCTTGTTCACCAATTCTGCTCTACATTCATCAAGCTGACTCTCCACTGACTCCATTTCTTTCACCCTGCCGCCGTATTTCTTCTTGTATTCTCCCTGGAGGTATTTGACCTTCACAAACTCATTGTTTCAGATATCTAATATTTTGTTCGCCTCGAGGAACTGCGCAAGAAAAAGATAAGTGAAAAGTATATCCTCAAAATTAAATGCAAAAATGATAGAAACGAAAAGAAGGTGAACTCACCAAATCTTCGATCCGTCGATGACCGATGCACTTATGTTTCAGCACATCCTCGGGGATGTATATCCTGGACGGAGAAAAGAGAGGGGCCTTGTGAATCTCCCTCGCCCTCGGGTCGTCTTAGATTGAGTTATCGGGACTTCTGAGACTTTCGTGGATATCTTCAATTTCTGTGCGCATGACCTCCCTACATGAGTGGATATTCCCACCTTAAATAAATATTCCTCATCCAAGCATTTGCTAAGAAACCGCATCTCGTTACGAAGAGCTTCGGTACTAGGAAGCTTCAACATGCTCAACAAGTCATCCGATCCTACATGAAGGGAAACAGATAGCTCCCTTAACTCCCCCACCTTTCTTGGAGGCCCCAATCATTTTGCATAAACAAATAATCGCTAATCCAATCCTTGGATGGATCCCGCGTACGAATGTCCAACCATTTAGATCTGAAAGAAATACGGCCCTGCGGATCATTATAGATACGCCCCATACGGGATAGACATTCTACAGACAATACAGCTCCATGTTCTCTAAAGAATGCAATCAGACCCACTACCACCGACATGGCCCGATAGGAGAATTGAGACAAACTCAATCCACAAGCCATCAAGATATCCACCAGTTCGGTCGGCGGCGGAAATCGCAACCCCGCTCGCAAGCTAAATTCATACACTGTCACATATCCTCGAGGAGGTGAGCATGCGCATTCAGATCTCGCAGGCACCTTCATCACCAAGTCATTAGGAAAATGATAATTTTTCCAGAAAGAGATGAAGGAGTCTTCCATAATAGTAGAAACTACGTCGTCGGCTCTTTTCGCCTTAGAAGCCTTCTTCGAGCCATCTGAACGGGCGGTAGGACGATCCTCTACGACGGAAACATCCTTGGTAGAAGTGCGATCACCCATTTCTGATTGCCTCACGATAATCCACTACAAAGAAAAATCCCGTAACTCCTGTACACGAGGAGGGGCGCTAATTCGAGCAGGGGAAGTTTCCCGCTCGCAAATAGCGGAAGCCTCAACCATCAGAGAGCCGTGGGGTAAAGAAGGGAAATCCCGTAACTCCTGCGCACGAAGAGGGCGCTAATTCGAGCAGGGGAAGTTTCCCGCTCGCAAATAGCGGAGGCCTCAGCCGCTAGAGAGCCGTGGGGGAAAGAAGGGAAATCCCGTAACTCCTGCGCATGAAGAGGGCGCTAATTCGAGCAAGGGAAGTTTCCCACTCGCAAATAGCAGAGGCCTCAGCCGCCAGAGAGCCGTGGGGGAAAGAAGGGAAATCCCGTAACTCCTGCGCACAAAGAGGACGCTAATTCGAGCAGGGGAAGTTTCCCGCTCGCAAATAGCGGAGGCCTCAGCCGCCAGAGAGCCGTGGGAGAAAGAAGGGAAATCCCGTAACTCCTGCGCACGAAGAGGGCGCTAATTCGAGCAAGGGAAGTTTCCCGCTCGCAAATAGTGGAGTACTCAGCCGCCAGAGAGCCGTGGGGGAAAGAAGGGAAATCACGTAACTCCTGCGCACGAAGAGGGCGCTAATTCGAGCAGGGGAAGTTTCCCGCTCGCAAATAGCGAATGCCTCAGCCGCCAAAGAGCTAGAGGGAGAAAGAAAGAGAAGTTGCAAATTTTCTAAAGGCCTAACGAGCCTATTTATAGGTTTTGGAGAGAAAAGGGGGGAAGTTATTACAAATTTTGGAATTACCTTTTTTAGAAATTGTTTTAAAAAAATTTGCAATTTTTTGGGATTTTTGGACCCAAAAATAGCAAAAAAATGTAATTTTTCGCGAAATGGGGCCCACTAGGTCGGTGCAGCCATCAGCCACACCTCTTGGGCGCGGCCAGCGGAGCGATCCTCGGCTCATGCGCGTGGATCGCAGCCAGCCACACGCGGCTGGCAGAGCAAACCGCGGCGTGCCCAGGCAGGCAGCGGAGCAGGTCTGGCGGGCCGGCAAACACCACAGCGGAGCGGTCCAGGCGGACCGCGGCATGGCCAGGCGGGCCAGCAGGAGCCGGCGGCAGCCGCCGCGGAGCGGCCAGGGGGAGACCGCGGGCGGTCCAAGCGGACCGCGGAGAGTTCCCCGCGCCCCCGCGCGAGTCGCGCGCGCCCGCGCGAGGTGATCGGCGGCCGCTGTTCCGCGTCGCCTGCGGCGGCGACGGTGGCCGCCCGGTCAATTTTGGGGCCCATTTTTCATCCCGACAAGCCTGAATTCGACATTTTTGGGTCCCCGGACACGTTTTTCGACATCCCTGATTCAATTTTGTCACTTTCAAGGCTGTTTGAGGCCCCCACACGCAAGAATAATTCCGACTCGCTCGAGAAAATTCTTTATAATTTGTGGCGCATATTTTTGGACTCCTGGAGTCTCAACGTCCGAAAATAGGGGGGCAACTGATGCATCCTCAAAAAATTATCTTGATCGGGCACGAATCTCGATGCAAAATCAAATTGAAAACTTCCAAAATTAATTTCGGGAGCATATGAACTCCGATTTCAGCGAGCTTACAGTTAAACTGAGCGTCTCGGAAATATGAACCCAACGACACCAAGATCAATCCAATCCGAGCCCAAATGAGTCTGAATCAAGGGTTCAAAGCGTTGTTGGAAGATTCAAACCGCAATTTGAGTTACCAAACGGTCTCCGATTTTGACGAGCTTATACTCGAATCGAACGGCTCGACGAGAAAAATCCAACGAGCCTAAGATCATCGTATTACGACATCATTAAGGCCTTCAAATATCCAACGAACGGTGCATGATCAAAGAATTCGATATTGGCCGTCCATTCAAACCACTCCCTGTTCGCCCTTGATCTCACACCTATTTACGGGCTATGCCACTCCAGAAAAACTATAAATAGAGCCCTCATTCTACACCAAGATGACTCAAGGGAAGAGAGAGAAGAAGAAGAGAAGGAGAAGGAGAAAGGGGAATAGGAGATTACTCACCTCCTCGACCACCGCCGCCGGAGTTTTTCCTGCCGCCTGAAGACGCCGGAACTCTGCCGAATTTTCAGGAAACGCAGGGAATTCGCAGAATCTTGTAAATTTCGTGGAAGAAAAAAATTGTATTTGGATTATCCCAACTTGTGGGACGAAATCAGCCATTTGTAATCTACGAAAACATTAGTGGAAATTTACAACTAGGCGAGGCCCCGTGGTTTTTCCCCTGTTTGGGTTTTCCATGTAAAAACTCTTGGTGTTCACTCCTCTTTTCTGTTTGTGTGTTAAACTTACATGCAACGCTCGGACGCGAATTTACAAACTCTACCGCCGCGTATTTTCTAGCACGCAACAAATATCATTCCATGTATCTAAAATACCACTCCCTTAACTCTTGTTTAATCCCCACCCCAATCTTGCCTTTCGTGCATCACCTCTTCTTCGATCGAGACCCCACCTTTCGCCTTGCCTTTTCTTCACTATGAGAAATTATTATGTGCAATCATCAGATCGTCCGGAGGCGAATCAGAATGAGCCACATCACCCAGCACACAACTGTACACAATACTGGTATACATTAAAAAAGTGATGTGACACAGCCTGATTCGCTTTAGGACAGCATTTGGTAATCGAATAGAATAATTTCTCCTTCGCACTCAAGGCCATATATGCCTTTCGTGAGACTGAATCCCACGCCTCTTCTTTGCTCGAGCAGATGCTCACTCCTCTCCACTCCCCTTCTATTTATTTTAGTATTTCATCTTTACCATTACCTTCCTAAGTATGCTTTTCATCTTCTCCATTTCTTCGCTGTTGTCGCATGAAGTTATTTAGAAAGAGTCGCTTTGAGCTTCTCCGCCTCCTATGACGTTATTGTTCTACTTCTTGTGAAGTAGAGTTCTGAAAGTGCCTCTTCTTATATCACCCACTTATCACTTCAAATCCCACCACCATCACTTCTTTGTTTCCTACATCATTCCAAATCCTCTCCTCAATTTACACGCTGAACTTTGAAATTAGGATATGTCATAAGTATTTGAAATAAATGTTTTGAGAAAAGTCATTATCTTAGATGGTCTGATTTGTAACAATAGAAATTATTACTTGGCTAAGTAGGATAGGGGTGTCAATTCGGGTCAACCCGTCGGGTTCGGGTCGAACCTGACCTGACCCGAATATAAACGGGTCAACCCAAACCCGACCCGTTTTTGCGGTCAGACATTTCAACCCGGATCCGACCAGGCCGGGTTGCCGGGTTGACCTGACCCGACCCGCGACCCGGTAGTGGCGGCACGTGTTTCGGCAGCATCGAAGCTTGGCAGCGGCAGCAGCGCGGGGCAGCGCTGGGCAGGCAGCAACGCGGAAGTGCAAAAGCGGGGCACGCGGCAGCGCGAGGCAGCGTGGCTCGCAGCGGAAGCGCGGCACGGCGGCACACGCAACAGAAGCGCGGCACGCGGCAGCGCTATGAACGCCGCATGCGGCAGCGCGGGGCAGGCGCTGGGTAGGCGGGCAGCTCGGGCTGGGGCATCGGGCGGGAAATTTCAAAATTTTTTTAAATAAACGGGTTGTCGGGTTGACCCGGCAACCCGCCGGGTCAACCCGACCCGACCCGTTTTATCAAACGGGTCGAATCTGCGAACCCGAACCCGACCCGTTTATAAAACGGGTCGGGTCAACCCGGATTTTCCGGGTCGGGTCCGGGTCAAGTTTTCGGGTCGGGTCAAAAGTTGACACCCCTGGAGTAGGACCAATTAAAACAACTAAAATCCACGCCCCATATTAAGAAAACCTCAACATTGACCTTCATATAACTTGAGAAGAAAGTCACACAAGAAAACAATAAATCTGATACAAATGTAGTTAAGAAAACACATTGAAATAATTCAAAAAACAAAGATTACAATGAAAAACCAGCTCATCTACGCCATTATTATAAACAAAAATGCAACAAATTGTTTTTTCTGATATCATAAAAATGTGTTCAACAAACAATTAGGAGTTAATCACGGCGTTTTCATCATTGTTGCTCTAAATCCGGGATTTCACAAAACCCATTTTTTGGCAGATTTAGCTCAAGAAGCACGATAAAGAGGAGAAATATCGTTACCTTCACGGCGAGTTTCCGTCGCGACTTTCAATCCGATAACAACAACGATGTTGTAGGAGGCGGAGAAGCTCAAAGAGATGAAATACTAAAATGAAGAGAAGGAGAGGTGTGAGTACCTACTTGAGCCAAAAAGAGACAAGGGGTTCAGTCTCATGTAAAGGTAGGATTGGAAGGGAGTCGAGTATTATTTTAGATGAGTGAAATAATATTGACCTGACAGATAAATAAATAATATAATTTAGATCAAGCTTATCTTCTTGTAGTGTTTTTGCTAGATACATACTTATAATAATTTTAAGCAAGTTTTTTTTGAAAATCAGATCAAACCGGCCGGTTCAACCGTGAATCGGTCTAGCGGCCGGTCTAGTAGGCTGAAATAACTGGGCAATCAGGAAACCGACAAAAAATTGGTAAGGAATCTGGTTGAACCGATGAACCCTTGAATTGGACTGTTTTAGAAGAACTGAACAGTTCTTAAAAACGCTCATCTCAGCCGCCCATACATTTATTAGGGAATTAACCGAGCATGATCAAATTCCTTTTCACACATCTTCACAGGCATGCTGCACGAAAATTGTCTTCCTTTTCTAACCCGGTGTTGATAGCAGATAAATGTTGTTGTGCAAAGTAGTTGCAATAATCATATTGTTCTTTGAGCATGATGACATTTTTTTTTCTATAATATAGATTTGTGATTTCATTGTCCTAAAACCTTTTATAGTATACATGAAGCTTCATTAATATGCTGCAATTTATGTTACTTGTATTGCATAATATTTTATTAATATGAAATTTTATTTTGATATCATATTCATTGATAGCTTCATTCGGTTCTATTGAATTCTTATCTAATTTTTCTACTAGTAGGAAGATGCTAAAAATAGGGTCAAGTGATATAAAATTTTATCTCTATAAATTGCTGTCACACATTGAACTGAAGTATGCATTCATCCCTCAATGCAATATAAAAATAACAATTTAGCTGATTTGATCATTCTGTGTGGGAACATGGAGCTACGGGATGGTCAGACCATCTTGTGCGGGAACCTGGAACTGCAAGATATATCGTTTCAGTTTTGTGACTTTAAATTGTGTTTAAGGTTTAATTTCTGAATTTGATTTGATTTTTGTATGTGTTAAAATTGTATTTGTATTTTGTTAAAATCAATGAAAAGTGCTGAAATTAATTTTAATATTTTCTAGAATCAATGCTATATTATTATATTATTATATTAATTTTATTATTTTTTAATAATATTATCAACCTCTCCTATTTGTTGTCCGATCAGATCTCAGCAACTTAAAAAAAATTTATGCGAAACAAGAAAGACTGACAAACATAAGTCGTATTATTTTCTTCCTTCCGGAGCTAAAACTCGCTTCCTTCCTCCCACAGCTGCTTCTCCTCCGATGGATTACGACTATCGGAATCGCGCTGCTGCGCCCTACCGTCCCACAGGCGCGGGATCCTCCTTTTACCCGAGAGTCGGCCAGGCCGCTACGCAACCGGTCGGCCGTGGACCTCCCTACAATCAATCGGCGCCACCTGCTTCATGTAAGCTTCCTAAGCAGTCCTCACAAACCACTTTAGCCCTTATTAAGGACAGGCGCGAGCCTGTTTTCGTCTTGATCGCCATTAATAGAACTCCAATAATATGTGGGGATGACGGAAATATCTAGGTTTTCCGCTTGACTTATGGAAGGCATTGGGCCGATTAAGGTTATCCTGTCATTCGACTGTATCTTGGCTTTATTAGTTTAGGATTCTTATATCAAAGGGAACATTCCTTTCTTGGAGATGATTAGCGAGGCATCTGATTTTCTTCTTCCGGGCCTTTTCTAGTGTGTAACTGTTAGTCTTTGTGGAATTTGATTGCTGGGGTTCCTCCCTCAGGTTGGGTTTGGGTGTTTTGCACACGAATCTTTTTTCGTACAACAACCCGATGCCGTGTACTTGAGCGCCTTGGCATTGCAGAGTTTGCTTTGCTTGGAGAAACGAGTGAGAGTGGAACGCTCTAAATTCATTTGGAATTTTTATTGCCTCAGGTTACCTGACGTAGAGATACATCAGGTAGCCTATAATATATCGCCACATGCTCTTACTCTTTATCGCGCGGCCCGACGACCCAACCCGCAACGAATCCGGGATTACTATGTTCGCGTATTGCTCGGTATTTGCTCGGTATTGCTAGGTACTACTCGTTATTTGATCGGTATTGCTCGGTATTTGCTCGATACTTGCTCGGTAATGCTTGGTATTTGCTCGGTAATGCTCGGTATTTGCCCGCCTGGACGCTCGGTAGAGGAGGTTCGTCCCGACACAGAGAGTGAGAGAGAGAGCGACGGAGAGGAAGTGGTTTCGTGTGGTCTTTCCAGCCGAAGGAGAGAGCGGATTTCTTCCGAGCAACAAGGAAGCCCGATCGGAGTTCTTTCCAGCCGGTCGGCTTTGCCTGTACCGAGCAAAGAGAGCCGAGCGGATTCTTTCCAGCCGGTCGGCTTTGCCTGTGTTCGTCCAGCCCGAGCAACAAGGAAGCCCGATCGGGCCTCCCGTGTCCGTGAAACCTGGGAAAGAAAGAGCCGCAGCTGCGGCTCTACCGCTGTCGCGCGACCCAGGTGGAGCGAGGGACCCCTCCAGCGCCCTCTTGCTTCCGTTTCTGACGTCCGTCCGACCATACCAGAGGGAGGAAGAAGCATTACCGAGCGAATTTAAGGTGGCTGCCATTTCTTCCTTTTCCGAGAATGTACCGAGCAAATACCGAGTAGTACCTAGCAATACCGAGCGAATACCGCACATATTCGTTTCGGGTTGGGTCATCGGGCCGCGCGGTAAAGAGTAAGAGCACGTGGCGATATATTATAGGCTACCTGATGTATCTCTATGTCAGGTAACCTGAGGCAATAAAAATTCCTAAATTTGACGCTGCAACATTGCAGTTTAGAGCGCTCCAGCATTATTTGACGGATCGAGATCAGAGGTTTGATCGCCGCAACACTTCAAACATTCGCCGCAGCGCGGCGCAGATTGGACAATATTTCTTTCTTGTTTTTTTATAGGATTATTAATTTAACTTTCTCTTGTGTTTCGAGTGAGAAAATAGAGTAAGAGAGAAGAGAAGCAATATGAGAGTGAGAAAGAAGAGAGATCTATATTTATTTCTCCCAATTTTTATGGTGGATTTCTTGGTATGGTGTGACTTCGTTGTTTTTTCCTGATTTCAGATTTTTCCAAATTAAATCTCGGTGTCCTTTGTTTTTACTGTATTTCTATTTTTCTTGTTTATTTCGCTACAGTGTTTTACTTCCATCCCCAATAGTAACAGTTATCATTTTTGTGTTTACTCAGATTGAATTAATAAATAACAACTATGCATGATTTTATTGTGAAACAATATTTAAAGGCAATTGGAAAATAATCATATTCATGTTTATTGGCTTCAGAATGATTCTGCTAAGTTTTGTTGACGCTATGAATCTGTTCTGTTCGGCAACTTCAATACCATTATGCATTTCCTTGTTATGTTTTTTGTCTTTTTTGTTGCATTAAAACACCTTATTAGCCTTTTAGTCCGGAGTTGGGTCTAGCTTTCGTTGTGGCCATGACTTCTTATATATATTGTATGGAAAGCTTTTTGAAGAATTGAATAAGAATTTTGCTTGATAAGTTTATCTTCTTCAATTTCTTGTATCCTATGCTTTTTGGGTGGTGGTTGTCACCTTTGGTTTTGTTAGAATTGGTAGGCTGGTGTGGAGGCTCCCCTCCAATCGTTTGGGTGTTTCAACTTGATTGGTTGGCCGACCAAATTGAATTCTTAAACAAGAATTTAACTGTTGCAGCCATCGGGCCGAGTTGAAAGAAGTAGCATTCTCCCATTTGTTGAAATCAAACATTGTCATATCATTTGATTAAAGGACTAAAGATGCCACCCTAGAGGAATAATCAACGTCCTATTCAAGATGTTGTGATTGATGAAATGCAATGAGAAATACAACTGCAGTGGTGGATCGCCATTTTCGAATAACAACTTGGATATTGACAATATGGACGGACGGTGGCCAACACGAGGAGGAAGTGAACCAAATCCATCAAGAAGACTCAAGTTAGGAAGATATTTCTTGATGAACCCCTAATCGAGATGTAAAAAGAGCTTTCTTTGACTTTGGGATCAAGGTCGAAATGCCAGATTTTGAAGGGAGACTATCCGAATGAATTCATTGATTACATGCAGACAATTGTACACATTTTTTAATACAAAGAAGTGACGTCGAAATAGATGGTCAAGCTCATCTCAATCAATTTAAACAAAAAATGCTTTTAATGCGATAGGAGAATTTGAAATGTGATCGTTGTATGGAAGGGCATAGCAAAATCATTATTTGGTAAAAATGAAGAAAAAATTGTAGTGCGAGTATTTATCTGACCACCATCGCCAGTTTAATTTTCTTAAGCTCCATAGTATTTAGCAAAATGAGTAGTTAGTCGAGGAACATGCTGCTGAATTCAATCAGCTCATGCTAAAATGCGATACTGTTGAGGTTGACTAAAATAAGGTTGCTCGATTTTTGGGAGGTTTGAGTCCGTTCAGTGCAAATGTAATTTAGTTACAACCATATTGGACACTTCAAGTTGTAGTTAAGCTATCTTTAATTGAGGAAAAATAACAGAGTCCAAATTCCACTTCGTGAATATTTCTCCAGGTGACTTTAGCACAGCCCAAGGAGTGGTTGCAAGAATTCATGATGCTAATTCCAAAACTGAAAGACAAAATTTGCATAGCTAGGGTTGAAATCTGAATAGAACTATGCCTCTACTTCCATGCCATAAATGCTACAAGTGTCAAGGCTTTGTGCTAGTAGCTTCAAACTATCCAAATAGATCTACCCCTTGTGGATGAAGCAAGGGATATAGGCGGAGCGAGTGCTAATAAATAGCATGTTATCCATGCTAATGATTAATTAAGAACTGCTTGTGGTTTGTCGAACGTTGCAATGCATTGGTTGCATCACAACATCTTCCACACATGGTGTACAATTCAATGGATTGTTTGTAATGTCATCATTGATGTGATGGCTACAAAGACACTTTGTGCTTGTTGACTCAAGAATATCTGTATCCATTACAACCCGATTGGCTATAGAATGAGGGAGAAACCAAGGTGAAGAAATGATGACTAATTCACTTTTCTAGTGGCGGAAAACTGTAAGAACAAGTGTAGCGTGATGTGATTCCTATGGACACGTTCTACGTTTGATTGGGAAGATCATGGCAATACGATCACCACACCATCCACAATGATTACAAGCATACTTATTAATTTGAGAAAAATAGAGAGAAAATCCTTCTGATGCCACTTAAGGAAACAATGAACACCAAAACTATGAAAAAGATGGAATATTCGTTGTCCCTATTCATGTGAGCCTTTAGGGAAGTTGGCATTGGACTCTCGTTGGTGGTATTGGAAGAGAATCCATAAACTCCGTTGCATTTGGAGGTTTTTGACGACCACTTTTGCAACCATTTGAGGATGTTTTCTCCTCTGACATCCATGAGGTTTTACTCCTAATGTGTTAGATTTAGCATGCTATTGATTTCATTTCAAGGTTAGTCATTCTACATAGGCTTACTTATTGGTTAAGGCCAAATGGGCATGTGGAATTATAGCAACTAGTCACCAAATTGATGGCCAAAAGATTTGCTAAAGAAAGCATAAGTCCGCATGCAATTCTTGTGCTATTAATTCAAAAAATGATGTCTTGTGGCGAATATACATTAATAGCCAGGCTACGAGAATAACTATTAAATGCGATTTAATAATTCGTCGACTGAATTACTTGTTGGATCAACTTTATGGGCCAAAATTGATTTGCAAATTGCTTATCACCAAATCCAATTGAAGCTAGGAGATGAATGGAGGGCGACATTCATGATGCGAGATAGATTCTACGAATGAATTGTCATGCTATTGGAATAGTCCAATGTACTAAGCACTTTTATGCGACTTGTGAATAAAAATTTTTAACCTTTCATAGGAAAATTTTTCATGGTTTATTTCAACAACATGCTGATGGATAATTGGACATTGGAGGATGATATACAACAACTCAAGCTAATTTTTGAATTACTCCGATAACCAGAATTATTCATCAATGTAGAAAAATACGTCATTTCTTGGTAGACAAAATCAACTTCTTGGGTTATGTCATTTCTTTTGTGTGCAACAAATTAGATATGTACAAAGTCACAACCATTCTCTAGTGGTTGACTCTTCTATCCTTTATAGATGCGAGAAGATTTCATGGATTTGCATCCTTTTACTGATGGTTCATCCGTCAATTTAGTACTATGGCAGCTCTTCTCGTCGAAGTGCTCAAGGAGGAACACTTTCGATGGATCAATTGGGTCCAAGTTAGCTTTGAAAGGTTGAAGCAGTAGGCCAGTGCCTTATCTGTGCTATTCTTACCAAATTTCAACTAAGTTTTCAAGGTAGAATGTGATGCTTTTAATGTGGGCATTAATGCCATCCTTAGTCAAGGAGGACACCGAATCATTTTTTTCAGCGAGAAGCTTAATGAAGCTTGAAAAAAATATACCACTTACGACAAGGAATTCTACGCCATTGTACGAGCACTAACCTATAGGAGTCATAACTTGTTAGCTAACAAGTTTATCTTATTTTCAAACCTTGTTTAAAATTGAGGCGTGCCTCAGTGCAATTATGTTACAAAACGTATCGAGGCGCACACATCATGCTTGTGCTTTGAGGCGTGCGCCTTGAGGCCCACCTCGTCTCACAAGTGTGAGGTGTATGCCTCATATATGCCCTTTTTAATTATAAATATATAAACATAGCTAGTTTTTAACCTAATCTAAACCTGCACCTTCACATGGACCCATCACACCTAGGCTATAGCTTCCATCCTCAACATCTAGCTGTAAGTTCCCTACCGCCAGCCCGCAGTTGCTGGCGATCGTCTGGGGACAGACGCCATTGCAACAACCTTCTCCTTGACCTATTACATAATTTATTTTATGCTATTGTGTTATTATGATGTTTGGATTTCAATTCTATTTCATGCAAATTATCACTTTTTACTTTACGTCTTGTGTAATTTTTTCATGTTTATGTCAAATTATTATTTTATAGTTCAATAGAAAGTTAATATATCACTCTTTATTATATTATTTGATTATTATGCACAAAAAATCTCTTTTAACCTCATTTTTTATTCAACGCAATTTTTGAAATGCCTCAATACCCAACTGTGCAGATTTAAACCTTGCTTTCAGATTATGAAGTTCTCAAATGCTTGCATAACCAAAATAAATTAAAGGGCAAGCATGCCTCCAGGACTGAATTCCTCTCGTTTTTCATAGTGTTGAAACTAAATCTGAAAGCCTCAACAAGGTGGTGGATGCGTTAAGCCGAATATACTCATTGTTGCCATCCAAACAAATGCAGTGAGTTTGAAATCATAAAAGACTCTTATCCGTATATGAGGATTTCAAAGAAGCCTAGTCAAAATGCAATTTAGGCACCTACGAAAGTTCCGCTATATAGATGGCTACCTCTTCTTGAGCAAACCAACTATGCATACTGAGGTGTTTGTTGCGTGAGAATGTAATGTTTAAATGCCACGATAGGGGGTTGGCTGACCAAATTGGGTGTGATGAAACTCTTTCTCTCTTCTCCAAGAAAGATCCTTTTGGCCATTACAACCAACAGCTGTGGATCTGCAGGTCATGCATTGCCGAGTTTATCACTTGGCTAATTCCATGGATATAATGCCAGGTTGTACGTGCCACTTTTGATATCGAAGCTCCCATGGTCTGATGTAAGCATGAATTTTTTAATCAACCTACCCAACACATTGTGGTACAAGGATTCGATCATGGTGATAGTCGACCGATTTTCAAAGATGACGTATTTTATTCTATGTAATTGAACCAATGATGTTACCCACACTGTCGAACTCTACTTGTGATACATCGTTCGTCTTCATGGTATACCTCACACAACCACTTATGATCCCGATGACAAGTTCTCATCCATTTTTGGAAAATAATGTGGAGGAAAATGAGAAACTGATTGCAAATTTGTCCCACCGCACACCCACAACGAATAGAAATAGTGAATCATAGCTTGGGAAAACTATTGATGTGCTTTGTGAGCAAATGCATCCATCAATGGGATCATATTTTAGCCTAAGTAGAGTTAGCATACAATCATTCTGCTAATCAAATGACCGATTGAAGCCCCATCAATGTTGTATATGAACGCAACCCCATCATGGCCTTCAAGCTGCTTCCAATCCCCATGACTATCGAGTTCAACAAATATGCATAAATAGGTTGACGAAACTCAACCACTTCACAAACTAGTCTGTGACATGATACGACAATATTCTAAATATTATCAGTAAGCCAATAAATCTAGAATGCGAGTCATCTCCAAAGAGGGTGATTTGGTGTGGATACTTATTCAGAAGAAAGCTTCCTGCCCAAACCATTTGCGAAGCTTAAACCAAAATATGATGGGTTGTGGTAATAAAATGCATCAATAATAATGTGTATGAAATTGACATATCGGGCGACTTCAATATAGCACCCTTCATCGTCATTGTCTTATCACCTTACTCTAAATCTGGGCAAATTATTGGGTCAGGTGACCGAACGCAGAGATAGGTTCGGATAATAATAAAATATTATTTTAAAATTAGCGCAACTAAAGCGCAACTAAAGCGCAACTAAAGCGCAACCAAAGCGCAACTAAAGCGCAACCAAAGCGCAACCAAAGCGCAACTAAAGCGCAAGTCAAAAAGCGCAACTAAAGCGCAACCAAAGCGCAACTAAAGCGCAAGTCAAAAAGCGCAACTAAAGCGCAAGGTGACGCGGCAAATTTTTATTGGCTGTCCGAACTTATCTTTTGGCTCCGGTCACCTGACCCAATAATTTGCCCTAAATCTGAGACTGCACTAGACATTGAGGATGAGTCCACTAACCTGGGTAGTATGATGCCATCTATGTACGGCAACTTTAGGTCCTAGATGCATTTCTTTGCTCTATTTGTTTTATTTGTTGCATTAGAGCCCTTTGTATAGCCTTTAAGTTTGGAGTTGGGTCTAACTTTCCTTGTAGTTGTGACTTCCTATATTTATTGAATTGGAAGTTCTGTAAAGTAATCAAATAAGAATTTTGCTTGAGATGTTTGTCTTCTTCTATTTTTTATATCTTCAGTGAAGTGGTTTTGCCGTAATTGGTATGCTTCCGTGGAGGTGTCCCTCCTGGAAGTTGTGTGGTTTAACTTGATTATTCTAGCTGGCCAAATCGAATTCTTGAAACAAGAATTATGTTGCTGCAACCCTCGGGTGGAGTTGAAGAAATCGACATTCTCCTATTTGCTGAACTGGATTGTTGTAGTGGAATATGTGAATCCATTTTCTCCTTCTTGTTGAGTGCTGCAAGTGTTGTTCACTTCAACTTTTACTAGTATTTCGGCATGAATTCTAGTCATGTTATTTTTGTTTTGTGGTTGGACTTCATATTTATTTCACGTTGATCTTTTTTCTTATTTATCTTTGTGCAGGTTTTATTCTTTGTTGTACATGCACAATTATTATTTGTCTATCTTCTACATCGTTATCTTCAAAGAGTCCTTTGCACTCTCTAACATAATTATTTTGCCTATAAATATTTTTCTTAATTTACAGCTTTAAGCCCATATCATTTTGCTTTAGTCATGGATGTTCTCACTAGACATTTGCAAGAGGTTGTACCCTGGATTATGCTTTTGGCTGATGATATTCTTCCTGTTCATAAGACTAGAGAGGGAGTTGAGGGTAAACTTGAAATTTGGAGGTCAAGATTAAAGTCTAATGATTTTCATTTGACTAGATCTAAAACTTGGGTTATCAAAATCAGATTTCGGGTCGAGTTTGGGTCTAACTTGAAATTGACTCGACACTATTTGATTCGACCCGGACTCGACTCTTTTTTAAAAACGGGTTACATTCTCAGACATGAACCCGACTTGCCTCAGGTTTGGGTCAACCCGACATGACCCGCCAACACGGATCAGATCCCTTCTCTTCCCGAAATCGGTTCTCCCTGTCATCATCGACGCCGTATTCAACATCTTCGATCGCTATGGCGTCGGCAAGATCATGACCTTTCGTCACCCTAGTCCTGCATCCATTTTGTCCACCTGGTTGATCGACAAGGTCATCGATATACGATTCAATATTTCAATATACACTGTCATCGAATACAGCCGCCACGGTCTTCCCAGATTGGTCTTAGTCCCACCCTTATCCGATGTGAGATCATCCGAAGCTAACACTGATTAATTCTGTATTGGGATGCCATTGTTTTCATTGAGATTACGGGATTGTGCGGTGACGACATTGGCTTGGGTAGGCATGGGCTTCTTGGCGATGAGGTTGCAGCCTTGGAAGACGATTGCGGCGTTGCCAAAAATGAAGTCAATCGTGCTGGAGACCTCGTATTCGCGGTAGAATTGACAGGAGTGTACGTAGAGTGTCCTGATAGCCGTCGTTGCTGCAGAGGTAGACTGCGGAAAAGTCGACAATGTGCTTCGTGATGTGTTAGCCGTTTTCGACGTCAATGGCGATGGAAAGATCTCGGCAGATGCGGGTCATTACGGGTTAGTATCATGTTGTCGGGTTAACCGAACCTCACTCGAAACTTGAAACGAGTTGGAAATCGATACCCAAACCTTGAAAAACGGATTGACCCTAACCAAAAAATTTCAAGTCGGGTTCGTGTCAGATTTTTGAGTCGTGTCAATTTTTGACACCCTTATCTAAAACCAAATATATGGATTGTAATTTTAGTAGTAATAGATTAAGTGGGGGGGATTGCGACTTTGGGCTATCAAGTCTTTAATAAGAGTACACACTTTAGATATCTTGGGTTTATTGTTTTGAGCGATGGTGAAATGGATGGGGATATTAGTAGTAGAATTCAAGTTGGATGGTTGAGAAGTGGAGGAATTGGGCTTGTTCTATGATGGAAAAGTCCCTCTCAAACTTAAGGGAAAATTATATAAGATGGCGGTGAGACCTGCAATGCTTTATGGTGCAGAATATTGGCCATTATAAGAGAAGCATAATATTAAGTTAAGTGTTGTAGAGATATGTTAGACCGGTCCTCTTTGGACCAGTCCAGCCGGTCTAATCCATTGGGCCGGGTCGGTTCGTCTACAGGCGACGGGAACGGGCGGAAACAGAGGGGAAGCCGGCGGAAGATTGAGGAGAATTTGGGGTGGGGTCCACTTGTTTTTGAATTTGTATCTTGGAGCCAAAAGGTGTGGGAGCAAGGGCAATTAGGTCCTTTTATGTTATTTTTGAATGGTATGCATTAAGTAGGGAGAAAAAGGAGAGATTATGGTATGCGATATTTTTGTAAGAGTTTTTCTGGTTCTTCTTGGGTGTTTAGGGCTCTAGATCAAATTCTAGAGATTGGGAGAGTGCGATCCTCCTCTCGAATAGAGGATCCTTGTATCTTTGCTATTTTCCTTGCATCTATTAGTAAAATACAAGTCTTTTCTCCACGTTTCCTGCAGTTTTTCTTCAGTTTTGGGCTGTTTTCCTGCTGTGGACAGCAGTTTGTCTTGAGAGTTGTGGTAAAAGTGAATAGGAAATACTTGAAATTAAGTATTTCCTATCAAATTGGTATCAAAGCAAGTCTTGGGACAAATCGTGGGCTGTTTTTGTCCGATTTTAGCGGCTGAAATTGCACCGGCGAAGGAGAAAATTGCTGAAATTTTTTTTCAAAACCTGAGATCTTCTCATAATTTGCAAGCCGTAGGAGATGGCGGCTAAGAAGGTGGATGCTTTGGAGGACAGAATTGAAGGAGAAATAAATCAAATAAAGGAGACCGTGGAGGAATGAATGTCTTTCATGGAGGGGCAAGTGGCCGATCTACGGGATATGATGAAGAAGATGTTGGAGTTTCAAACCCAATCGGCGGCGTCTGATGCAAAAGGGCCAGCGGCGAAGAACACCAACTCTGAAATCCATCGGGAGGAAGAGGAGGTGGAAATCGTGGAAGGGAGTAGGGGAAGGCCTCATTTGGAGCCTTTCCAGAGGGAGGAGAGAGGAGGAAGATATGGGGAAAGGCAAGGCTACGAAGGCGTGGAACCAAGAGGTGCTGGTTGGGAGCATCGGGAGGGTTATCATGGGCGCCGGGAAGCTGTGTTTGAAGATCGGAGAGGGGATTTTGAAGGGGGATGGGGACAGGGCAGAGCAAGGGAAGATCGGGAGACATGGGGGGGGGGGGGGGGTCCAGGCACATGGGAGAGGGGAAACTATGGAGGTTTAAGGGGGAATGGCGGGGATCGGAATGTGAGAAAATTGAAAATGCCCATTTTTTAGGGGGAGGATGCCTATGGGTGGATCTACAAAGTGGAGAGGTACTTTGCTGTTAACGGCTTGACGGAGGAGGAGAAGTTATCGGCAGCAGGCTTGTGTCTAGAAGGAAAGGCACTCTCCTGGTACCAGTGGAGAGATCAGAGGAGACCTAGTCGGAGCTGGGGAGAATTCAAGGACAGTTTGTTAGAGCGTTTTCAAGCCGACCGGAGAGGAGACTTCTACTAGCAGTTCTTTGCCCTAGTACAGGAGGGGTCTGTGGCGGACTACCGAGAGAGGTTTGAGCATCTGGCCAGCAGGGTAGAGCGCTTGTCGGAGACGGTGCTGGAGGGAAATTTTATGAAGGGGTTAAAGGCCGAGGTGCGAGCAGCGGTGAAGGTCCTGATGCCCAAGGACCTAGGGGAGGCCATGAAGCTTGCACAGTTGGTCGAAAATCAAAAGAACCTGGAGAAGGGAGCGAGGAGTGGTAGTAGCTCAGGAGGCACTTACAGGTGGACGACTACCCACCTAGCCCCCAAGGGAGTGTCCCCAGGAGGGATGAAAGAAGTTCCAAAGGAAAAAGCAACTGGAGGAGGAAATGGGGGACAGTTCAAGAGGCTCACTGACAAGGAAATGCAAGAGAAGAGAATAAGTTTCCGATGTGATGAAAAGTACATGCCATGGCATAAGTGCAAGGATCGAACTCTTCAAGTTCTCCTCGTTTGTGAAGACGAGGAAGACGAAGAGGATGGGGGAAGCGATTCAGAGGTGGAGGAAAAGATGCACCTGGATGTGGCAGAAGTCTCTCTCAAGTCTGTAGTGGCATTCACTCCGAGTCACACTATGAAGGTGAAGGGAGAGATAGCTGATCGTGGAGTCGTGGTGTTGATTGATAGTGGGGCAACCCACAATTTCATTTCCACTCAGATTGTGGAGCTGTTGGGAATGAAGTTAATAGATACTGGAGGCTATGGGGTGATGATGAGCACGGGGAAGGTAGAAATGGGAAGAGGAGTCTGTAGAGGAGTGGTGCTGAAGATCCAAGGCATACAAGTGAAGGAAGACTTCCTTCCCCTGGAATTGAGGAGTACGGATGTCATCCTAGGGATGAAGTGGTTGCAGACATTGGGGGAAACCAAAATCAATTGGGGTACTCTGCGGATGGAGTTGGTGAAGGGTGGAAGGAAGATGGTGATTCAAGGGGATGCAGGGTTGACCAAGGCAGGGGTTTCTCTGAAATCCCTAATCAAGACAATTCAGGAGGAGGGGGAAGGCTACTGGGTGGAATTACACAGATTAGAGGGAGTAAGTGTGGAGGAAGGGGGAGACATACCCCTCTTTGTGCAGCCTCTGATCTAGGAGTTCGAGGAGGTTTTTCAACCTCCTCTAGGGTTACCACCACCCAGGAAGCAGGAGCACGCCATCATATTAAGAGAGGGAGTGTCACCGGTCAGCGTGCGACCTTACTGTTACCCTCAGTTTCATAAGGATGAAATAGAAAAGTTGATCAGAGAAATGCTGGAAGCAGGGATCATCAGGCCCAGCACTAGCCCGTTCTCTAGTCCTGTTCTATTGGTGAAGAAGAAGGATGGCAGCTGGCGGTTTTGTGTAGACTACCGCGCACTCAACAAGAAAACTATACCTGATAAGTTTCCCATACTAGTGATTGACGAGTTGTTGGATGAATTGAGTGGAACAATGATTTTCAGCGAGATCGACCTGAAATCAGGATATCATCAGATTCAAATGAGGAAAGAAGATGTGCCCAAGATCGCCTTTAGAACTCATGAGGGCCACTATGAGTTTCTAGTGATGCCCTTTGGCCTCACCAATGCCCCAGCCACGTTCCAGGAACTCATGAATAAGATCTTCAAACAGTATTTCAGGCGATTTGTTTTGGTATTCTTCGATAACATCTTAGTGTATAGCAGAACAGAGGAAGAGCACTGGGGCATTTGAAGGTTTTAGAGGTTCTCCAGGAGCACCAGCTGAGGGATAGCTTGAAGAAGTGTTGCTTTGCACAAACCAATGTGGAGTACTTCGGTCATGTGGTATCCAAGGAAGGGGTAGTAGCAGATCAATCCAAGATTGAGGCCATGCTTAAGTGGCCATTGCCCAAAAACCTAAAGGAGCTAAGGGGATTCCTAGGGCTTACAGGGTACTACAGAAGATTTGTGAAGGGATACAGCACTATAGCTTGGCCACTCACTGAGCAGTTGAAGAAAGATGAATTCTTATGGGGGGAGGCAGCTACGACAGCATTTGAGCAGTTGAAGAAAGCTATGACCACAGTTCCAGTCTTAGCTTTACCGAATTTTACTCAGGCTTTTATAGTAGATACAGACGCATCGGGATACGGGCTAGGAGCGGTGTTAATGCAGAGTCACAAGCCCATTGCATATTTCAGCCAGGTGTTGCTGCTAGAGACCGGCTGAAATCTGTCTATGAGAGGGAGTTGATGGCAATTGTTTTGGCCATCCAAAAGTGGCGTCCCTACTTACTCGGAAGACATTTCATCGTCAGAACCGACCAACGGAGCCTGAAATATTTGTTGGAGCAGCGCATGGTGACAGAGGAGCATCAAAGGTGGCTATCCAAACTGCTCGGGTATGATTTTGAGATTCAGTACAGGCCAGGGGTAGAAAATAAGGCAGCAGATGCCTTGTCCAGGTGCATGGGGGAGCTGCATGCAGTGGCTGTGTCAGTCCCAATGATGCTAGATTGGGAAGCCATAAAGGAGGAGAGTGCTAAAGACGAGGAATTAAGCAAGATCATAGCTGACTTAGTAAAGGAAGAGGGAGGCCATCCAGAGTACTCGTTGGAGGGGGAGAGATTGTTGTATCAGGGGAGGTTTGTGTTGCCTAGAACGTCAGTACACATCCCACAATTGCTCCAGGAGTTCCATGGAACTACAGTGGGAGGTCATTCAGGAGTGCTAAAGACCTATAGGAGACTAGTGTCTGCTGTACTGGAAAGGTATGCATAGAGATATGGAAGAGATGGTATCCAGGTGTGAGATTTGCCAAAGAAATAAGTATCTAGCTATGTCACCAGGAGGGTTACTGCAGCCATTGGCATTACTAGGACGAGTCTAGGAGGAGATATCTATGGACTTCATTGATGGGCTACCCCGCTCTGAGGGATTCACTGTGATTTTGGTGGTAGTGGATAGATTGAGCAAATATGCTCACTTTATTCCTCTACGCCATCCATACACCGCGGTGACAGTAGCGTCAGTCTTCATCAGGGAGATAGTCAGACTATACGGAGTGCCAGAGGCGATAGTATTAGACAGAGATAAAGTGTTCCTCAGCCATTTCTGGAAAGAATTGTTCAGACTGTAGGGGATGGTGCTGAAGAGGAGTACGGCTTACCACCCACAGACGGATGGCCAAACAGAAGTAGTCAATAGGTGCTTGGAAACTTATCTGAGATGCTTCGCATCAGAAACACCCAAGCTATGGGCTAAATGGTTATCATGGGCCGAGTACTGCTACAACACCTCTTTTCATTCAGTCTCTCAGATGACTCCATTTAAGGTGTTGTACGGAAGGGATCCGCCCCACTTGGTGTATTTTGGGAGTAGCAGCACACCCGTGTCTTCAGTAGAGGAGTATTTGGAGGAGAGGGATAAGACACTGGAAGAGTTAAAAAGACATCTGTTGAGGGCTCAACAGATTATGAAGAAACAAGCTGATGGGCATCGGAAGGATATTCAGTTTGAGGTGGGCGAGAAGGTATTTTTGAAACTCCGCCCATATCGACAGAAAACGGTCGCCAACCGGAGAAATGAGAAGCTTGCTCCACGGCACTTTGGTCCTTATGAAGTGTTGGCGAAAATTGGAGCATTGGCATATCGTTTGCAGCTACAACCTATGGCGACGATCCATCCGTTTTCCATGTGTCCCAGCTGAGGAGGGCCATTGGGGATTATGCTACCAGTACAGAGTTACCAGGGACATTAACTGAAGAGATGGAGATGATACTAGAACCTTTGGAGCTCATGGAGGTTTGTCAGAAAGCAGATGGAGCCATAGAAGTCCTGATCAAATGGAAGAACCTCCCTGACTACGAGGCCATGTGGGAGCCATACGAGCGGATGAAGCGACAGTTTCCTGACTTCCACCTTGAGGACAAGGTGGTTCTTTGGGAGGGCGGTAATGTTAGACCGGTCCTCTTTGGACCGGTCAAGCCGGCCCAATCCATTGGGCCGGCTCGGTTCGTCTACAGGCGACGGGAACGGGCAGAAACAGAGGGGAAGCCAGCGGAAGATTGAGGAGAATTAGGGGTGGGGTCCACTTGTTTTTGAATTTGTATCTTGGAGCCAAAAGGTGTGGGAGCAAGAGCAATTAGGTCCTTTTATGTTTATTTTTAATGGTATGCATTAAGTAGGGAGAAAAAGGAGATATTAGGGTATGTGATATTTTTGTAAGAGTTTTTCTGGTTCTTCTTGTGTGTTTAGGGCTCTAGATCGAATTCTAGAGAATGGGAGAGTGTGATCCTCCTCTTGAATAGAGGATCCTTGTATCTTTGCTATTTTCCTTGCATCTACTAGTAAAATACAAGTCTTTTCTCTAAGTTTCCTGCAGTTTTTCTTCAGTTTTGGGCTGTTTTCCTGCTGTGGACAGCAGTTTGTCTTGAGAGTTGTGGTAAAAGTGAATAGGAAATTTCCTATCAAGATAATGATGCTTAGGTGGTTGAGTGACTTTCCTCTTAAAAACAGGATGCAAAATGAGCACATACGTGAAAATGTTGGAATAGCTCTAGTGGAAGATAAGATTAGAGAGTCACCTTAGTTGGTTTTGGCACGTAAAACGGCGGCCTTCGGATGACCTGATTAGGAGAGTAGATGTACTAGATTTGGCTTATGTTAAGAAAGGTAGGATAAGCCTAAAAAGACTTGGTTAGAAAATATTAGAAATGACATCTCTTTATTAGATTTAACTGAGAATTTAACTCTTACCAGGAAGAAAAAAGATTCATGGAGCTGCATAGTTGAATAATGGCCTGATGTTGTTATTGTTATAAAGCTTTACCATGCATTGATTTTATGATTCTTGTTTTTGCTAGTCTCTCATTTTTTTTGGGTTCTTTGTTATTCAACCAATATAGTTGATCTTTTATATCCTAACAACATAATTGAATTTGTACAAAATTTTAAGGAGCCTATTATATGTCATTTTTCATAATAGGAGATGCCAGCTTAAAAATTTTAATTCAAGCAAAAATGCCCTGTTAAAGGGCGTTTTTACATAGGCGAGTTAAAAATGCCCCCCCTAATAATTATGTAAGAAGAGGCATTTTTGCCCTGTATTATTATTATTTTTATTTCTTACAACTTTTCATCAAATTCAGGCAAATAAACTTTAAGACAACGATTTGAAGATGACGTAAGCTCTGACAGCAAAGTATTAGCATTAATGAAGGAACTTTAAATGAAAATGATATCTACTAAAAGATTTTAAAAAAGGAAGGTTTGTTTTTTACTAGAATACTATTAGAGCTTCCACATTTGTTAAATTACATAGATTTAAACATTTAAGCCATTTTAATATAACACTCGTTAAAAATATTTAACTATATATGAATTAATTAAATCAATTAATCTTTAAATAAAACAAAACTTAACATTATTTTTTACTAATAATAGTAAACATATTCATAATTTTTTTTAAAGTTATAACAATTCACACAACATTATTTATAATTTGTATAGATTAGAGAGTTAATTTTTTAATTATTTTTACTCAATATTTATTTAATATTTTTTTATATCAAATGCTAATAAAAAATAAAATTAAGTTTGAGTCCATTTATCTAATTACTTATAAATATTTGAGAATATTTAATGTTTCTACTAATAGAAAAACTTTTTTGTCGGAGTGTGTGTTTTTTTTTTAAATAAAAGTTAACTGTTTTAGTCCATGTAATTTAATAAATGTGGATGTTTTAATGGTATGCTAGTAAAAAGAATAAATCTTTTTTTATTATATCTTTTAACATATATCAATTTCATTTAAAGTTCGTTCATTGAGGCTAATACTTTTGTATCAGAGGTTGCATCATATTTGGATAGATATCTTAATTTATATTTGCCTGAATCTGGTGAAGAGCTAAAAGAAATTAAAAAAAAAGGGCAAAAATACTCTATTAGAGTGCATTTTTTCTGCAATTAACATTTTCATACAAGACATTCTTGTTATGAAATTAAACACATTTATGCTCTTTAAAATTTATTCTTGATGTTGACGCCATTTAAAAATTTGGCCTTACCTCTCAATGTTATGTTCTCTATTACATGCTTTATGAGCCACTCCTTTATTTTGATCGCCCAATTTTATCCCTACATGCTATATTTTTAGCAATCTTTTGATTTTTTTGAGGATATAATATTGTAATTTAGTGCACATGAAATTAATAACAATAAATTATTAGTATGGATTGATACTAAATTCTAAAATTTTTCTTCGGTGTTCGTCTTAAAAAAAAAACTCACCTTAATTGGAAATAACACACCATTAGATAGTTTATTTTGAATCATTTCATGACATGCTTTTTTAGTTTTGGCCACAATTGATACATTTCATTGGTCTCCAATGGTTTTGATTAAAACCTATTACGTTTGGTTGCTTTTTTGTTGTTTCTTTTTTTTTTGTTATTTCGGTCAAATTCAATTAGTTTTTGTTTGAAACTAGGCTGAAGCATCCAAAATAACTGAAATAATTGAAATCATGGAATTCAGAGGAACTCAATTGAACCCTGACTAAGATCATCGAAACTCATAAAAAAATAATTTATTTTTGGTTTTAAATTTATCAAAATTATATTCAAATAGTTTTTTAAGATTATTAAAATATTTGAAACTATTGAAATCACAAAAACTAAAACTTTGGCAATCAGATTGAAACTGAAACTAATTCTATAAACTGTATTCCATAATCGATATAAATGGTATTGGGCTTAATGTTAATCTCTAACTAGAAGTTAGTTTCTAAAACATTCTTGAAATGTATTTTTCGCTCCTTACCCTTCTTTGATTTACTTTTTAGTCTTGAGAATTACATGTACCACTGTTTGTTTTCCCGTGCATATCTTTATTGTGAGTATTTAGATTCAGGCCTTCTAATAGGCTTCCATGATGTTGTCTCTCTCTATCTTTCTCCTATTAAAAGCAATAGATCCAAGATACCTAAAATTGGCACAATTTGTGTTCACTTCATTTCTATTTTATTGATTTGTATTTTTCATTTCTTGTTGATCAAAGTTGATATTATTTTTCCTTTTTTTCTTCTTTATTTATGTTGGACGATTTCCTCCAAGCTTTTAAAGCTTTTCTTTTCGAATTTTTATTTCATTACTCTTTTCTTTTGTCATGGTACAAAAGCATACTTTTGTAGATAGCATTTACCTTGTAACAAACTTTGCCAAACAACATACATTGTAGGTAGTTTGAGAAGATAAAGACTAGTATTTCAATTTAGTATGATGGCTGTAGGATTTCATAAATTAAAAAGATTTTCTTTATGCCTATTGTGGTTTCCCTTCCTTCAATATTCCTGTTAATCTAGGTACTTTTGTTTTTTGATATATGTATCTTTCTATGTGTTTTTTCGATTTTTCAATCCATTCCACCATGTCTTTACTTTTGTATTTTGATAAATGTATCTTTCTTTGTATTTTGATAAATAGTATTTCTTTATATATTTTTCTTATTTATAATAGCATGGAAATTAATCAATATGTGAGTTTTGACTCTCCTATTACTAGATATTGGCAAAAGCCTAGGGACCCAGTGACCCATGCAACTCAATAAGTTGGACTCTTTCTTTTACCAGGACTATTATAAATTCTCCGGATTTGATATTTACATGTTGGTTGGATACATGGAAACTATATGGCTCTACTCAGCCTTAGATATAGGATTTACATTAATCTATTTACCTGACTAGCCCTATTTTGAACTAAAACCCAATTTACAGGCTAACCTGAACTTGTTTGTTGGTCAAAATCCTCTGACTTGTTTTATCCAGCCTGCAATTTTTCTAATATTCTTATTGATCATATTAAGGTCTGATTTGGGTTTGATTTGAATAGTAGTTATGGTTGTCTATCAATTAATGCGTTAAAGGCTTCGACTTCAATTCCAATTATTGTTTTTATCCTTTATATTTTTTTGGCATTGAATTTCTTACACGTAAATGTTTTCCTCCAGAACATTAAGATTTTTCATCTTTTTGCAGCAGGATTAGGTATTAAAGTTGTACTGAAGCCAGAGTATCGAATGAATCCACCTGTAAGTTTTTTTTTTTTAAATAATTGCAAGTTATTCTTGATAAGAAGATTATTGGACATGGAAAGCACTTAGCAACTATTAACCATATATCTTGGGTTTTTATCTTCAGTCTATCCAACCTCTTTAAAATCATAGCTTTAAAATCCTGCCTAGAAACTGAGGGTTTTGAGTGATTGGATCGTTTGATCTCGTGTTCAATTTTAGGTCATCTTTGTCCATGCTGGGCCAACTGAAAATTATAAAATATATCTAAAAGTAATATGATTACTATCATTTCACAGGATATTTGAAATAAAATATAGTAGGATTTACATACATATCACAAAATTTTATGTATTTATATATATCTAACTTCTTCATCTTTATTTAAAAAACGTGATCTTTTTATTCATATCCGTTCTTTACTATTTAAATCACAACAATGCGTATGCATAAAAATGTGTATTTCAAATTTAAACAAGTTAATATTAGTTATAATTTTGATGTGATTTAAATATTCGAGTGTTATACAAATAAATAAAAAGATTTCGGCATTGGATATATAAATCCCCTAAAATATATAATTCAACAATTGACAATGTGTGTAGAGTCTAGATGTCTGAAATTAAATAAAAATGATATAAATTTATTAAATCGATAGTTGTGATGTCATATGACCAAACTAAAAATTGCCTCATCATTTCCTATTTTACTGTCAGCACGATTTGCCATAGCTTGTATTTTATATGAGAATGAATGATCTCAAACATAGATTAAAGGGTACTGAATTGAAAAGCATGTTCTATATAGCTAACTAAATTTTTTAGCAGCCCAATGGTATGGTTCCTTACCCAAAGTAAAGTTGTAGGATTGAATTCCTGCAAGAAAAAAAAAAGTTACCTTTATCATATTTAAATTTGCATGCAAATGTTTTAAACAAGGACTAGTAAATCTTAAGAAGAATCTTGTAGCGCATTGCAGTAATTAAATTAAAACTGGCGGCGGCGGCGGGGGGCAACGCGGTGCCTTCTGGTTTGCAGAAACCTATGTTGCACAGATACGGATGCGGCAACACGGATACTACATGATATGGATATGGGACACGTCAATTCAATCGAACGGTTAATGGAGGGGAAGAAATATGTCTATGTTCAATGTATGTGGGCCCAAAGTGTTTATTATGGGTGGAAATCAAATCTGAAATTTAATTTCAGATTTAATTAGATTAGGGAGGCTTCCTAAATTGAGATTTATCAATAGGAGAGGTTTGAAATTCAAATATTTAATTGAATTCAAATAAATGAACTTTCCTAATTGACAAAGTGATATTTTAGGAAGGTAATGAAGGCTTATGTGAAATTTGAAATTCAAATAGTAAAGCTAGGTGGAGGGAGGTTGGCGGCTAGGGAGCCAAAGGAGGGCGGTGGTTGTTGGGGTTGGAATACGGTAGTTGGGGTGGCAGGATGGGGTTGCCTGTGGTTTGGGGATGTGGAGGAGAGATGGCGAGTTGGGGAAGGATGAAAGATGGTGAAGGGATTGGTCGGCGGCAAGGAGGGGTGGCTAGGGGTGGTGGCAGGTAAGGGAGAAAGGAAAAGAAAGAAGAAAATTAGAGAAACCAAGAGCTCACCTGAAGGGGCTATTGGGTATTTCATTTGAGCCTCTCCAAGGCTCCACCCCTCCTCTTAAGAGCTCACAAACAAGAACTCAAAATCCAAAAAATTTATTAATTCATCATTAACCTCATACAAAGAAAAGACTTCTTATATTGGCCTTAATAATAAAGAAAAGAAGAAAGGCTAAAATGCCCTCGGGGCTACAATAAGAATTCACTACCCATAAGGGTAAAATAAGAAAACTGAAATGCAAAATAAACAAAATATAAAATAAATCAAAAGTAAAGGCTTCAAATCGTAGCCGTCGATCTACGATTTCGTCGATGGTACACATGTCGAAATCTCTGGCTGATGTCCTCATCAATAAGGCTTTGGCGTATCTGACACGTATCGGTGCCGTACCGGAGGCTTATCCATGTATCGATATATCAGATACAACACACATTCATAAATAGATGTATTGGTGCAACATGAGCAGGATCAAACCGCGAGCAATGATTGCGCGGTAGCGCATTGATTACCAATGATTGTGCCGTCGACAATCATTGGTAATCAATGGAGATGCGGTGGCGGGACGGCGCGGTCCACTTTTTCGAGTTAGCATAGGATCATCGTCGTTCATCCGCACGCGGTATGTACGAACGATCATGATCCAACCGAACGAGCATCGAGTCCGCCGGATCAGACCCGCAATTTGATCAGACGAAGGAACGATGATATCAGGGTTGTTGATCGCGCTATCAATGACCCAAAAAACATACCGGTGCATGCGTTATGTAATTAATCCTAGGATTAGAAAAAATGGCTTTTTCTCTCAAACCACTCGGTCAAACTTAGTGAAATTTTAAACTGAGCCTGGGGGTGTGAAGAGCATTGATCGGGGATCGTTTGTTTGGCTTAAAATCAGTTTTTTGAAAAGCTATTTAAACCTAAGTGATTTGATCTAGGTTTAAGGATTTACCGCAATTTAATCGATCATTTTGGACGTTCTATAACTTGTTGAGCTTGAAGACTATCCACGTACAATCCACTAGAAGAAATCTACGGTTGAAATGGTCTGGATCTCGAGCTTTAGGCCTTGGACGGACTTCGAGGATGAGATGGCCGGAAGTTCATTGCCGGCGGCCTCTCACCGGTGGGGTTGAACTAGGGAAGTGAAAAGGGAATGTGGAGTCAAAACGAAAAGAGTTTCTGGTTAAAGGGGCTTTGGGGGCTGAGTATTGAGTGAATGAATGGAATGAGACCCTTTGGCATACTTTAGGTCTTGGGTTTGAATTGGACGGCCCTGATGCATTAGGGCCCTCCCTTGGATCATGGACAAGTGTCCCAAACAGTTTGGGAGCAGGGCCAAAGGCTGGCCAAGCTTTTTGGCCATTGGTGGCCTCATGTGGGATGGGGATCACTCCTTTCCTTCTTGAGCTAAGCCACAGCTTGAGCTCAGGTTGAGGCACAATTAGAGAGCTTTTAGGATTATAATGAAGTATTTAAACAACCTAGAATGCAGGGAGATACAAATCGCAACGTAACTTGGTCATTTTGAACTCTCCTAAGGCTTTAATTGACCATTTAACTAGTCAACTGGTCAAGTTGACTGATGAGGTGGATTTGAGAGAGTGTGGATGCTCTTGAGCTGGAGTGGAAGAGATCAAGAGCGTCAAGTCCAAGGTGAGAGTGAAATGAATTCATGTAAGATGGAGTTTGACCAAATTGTCATAAATAAATTCTAAAATCTTAATTGTCTTCATTGAAATCAAAATTGTCTCCGAAATTTCTATTTAGATAGTTAATCATTTTAAAAAATTAATGATTTACTTAATTAGATTAGGCCTTATTCTTGTGATGGCTTCAACATAAATAATCCTAAAGATCGCAGTATGTTAAAAAGCAAACTGAGCTAATTTCTTTACTTGAAGTGAATATAGTTATTAAGACTTAGCAGATATAACAATAAAAATTATGATCAATACAGTATAAGACTGAGAATACATAAGCCTTGTTTTAAAATGATATAATAGTGTTGTCTTGAGAAAGAAATAGATGTTTCAGGCCTTTAGGAAAGAAAAATATTTTTTTCTTTTCCGTAGTAATTAGTTTTAGAGTTTGACTCCAACGACAAAATATAAAACAGTACCCTTAATTTTGATTTACTATATAAAAATAGATAGGAGTTAAAATTTATAAATTTTATGTTTACTTTGTTTCATAACAAACCTAAGGAAAAAAAAACGAACAGTCTAAACTTAGTGATGCCCCAAAATGATACATTTGGCGTGACATTTTAAAACCAACGTCATGGTCATATTTCAAATGAAAAGTCTGACATGCACGTTCGTTGGCTCCTTCCTTCAAGGACTTATTTGGATTCACTTTCAGTTCTTGTTTTTGTTATTAGTTTCCTAAAACAGGCACTTAGGTGTGAAAAAAAAAAAACTCTTTAACAACCACGTTTCCCTTTCTTGTTTTTTGGAAGGGAATGTATTTTGAAATTGTGAAAACGCCTATATGAGCGTTTTCACATGTTTTGGAAGCATGCCTAAGTAATTGTTTTGATTAATAGACTGATTGGGATGACTTATAGTTAAGATAAGTAGGTTTTTTAACGTTTAATTTTGACAAATAAGTATGGATAATTAACTAATTTATGAGTAAATTGAATAATTGTCATAACTTTCTATTACAGGTTTAAAGCAAATTAGAGATTAATTATTGCTTTCAGTATGACCATTAAGGCTTCGTTTGGGACAGCTTTCTTTATGCTTTTTAAAGCAGTTTTCTATTATAAAAATTAAAATTTCTGTGCTAAAAAGATGCTTTAAGAAACAGTAAGAAATCCTTCCCAAACAAAACCTAAGTTTTATTATTGCTCCACACTGATTAAAAAGTAAAATGCAATTGTAGTTGTAACATTGTTGTTGCAAGTGAATGATTGTCTTCCCGATTTTTAGCTGCTTTTCAGTATTAATTGGAACCACTAATAGCATAGGTCCCTTGTTTCATATTTCAAAGTAGTTGTAGTTGTATCATTTTTGTTGAAAGTGAATAGTTTTTCTCCCCTAATCATTAGATTCTTTCCAGCCTCAATTGGCACCACAACTGGCAGAGGTCCCTCGTTGTACTTTCCAATTTGATTTTGATTTTGAGAGAAGAATTCTTGCTGAAGCTGAGAAAGGGAACCAGAACTGGATCAAAATTGCATCAGAAAGTCAGCCATCGAAAGCTGCACCTTCTACTTCTATGGTTTGATATGCTTATGTGCACTACAAAGCAGTTTGATGATGATGCTATGATTTTCCTACTTGTATATGCGTGGTTTTCTTTTTTTCTTTTTTTTTTTTCACTGAACTTTTATCTCCATTGTTTTGAATGGATGTTTAGCAATCTACTGTGTATGTTTTTTCTTCCTACAATATATTATGTAAACGTGGTTTATGCGTGATTGCATCCACTTTTGCTGGCGATTAGTTTTCAAGATTGTTGCCTGTTATTGATGGATTGAACATTTGAGTGATGTTGCCATGTTGGCGTATAATTCTTAAACCAATTCTTTAGATGTTAATCAATAGCAACGAAGGGAATATCCATATGGGTGGTTGCTAATAGGTTATGTACTCTTACTCAGTTTCAGTGTGGATTAGCGCTAAAACTTACTCCAGGTTCTTTAGTAAAAGAAGGATCCCAAGCCAAGGAGGCCTTCAAAAGTCCTTTTTGCTAGAGAATTTTCCATCTGAGTTTTAAGAAGTTAGATTGTATTTTAATGTTTTGAATTAGTTCTTTTACGTGCATGAGTTTGGCTTTGGGTTACAAAATAGCATGTTTATGTTGGGGTTTTGGAAATCGGTTAAAACAAACTTGGATGATCAGCCTTACTCTTTTGATTTGCTTCAGTTCTAAAATTGTCAGTGCGACTTTGATACTGAATTTGCTCAATTTTTTTTCATCGGTCCAGTTTTTGCTGATTTCCAGTTCTTGTAGATTTCTCAAATTTTTGAATGGAATACTGTACTTGAATATTGAGTTCTAGAACTATTTATTTGAATTAGAAATTCTGGAAGCCGAACATTAATTCTAGATTTTGGAATCTTTGTCTAGGCTTCTGGTTCTCGCTCATTGATTATACTTTTCTGGTTCTGTTTTTAACATTTTCATGGCCTCTAGGTCCCTCTCTACTTGCCTTTCTGTCACCCTCGTTTCAGAATTCAATTCCCCATGCTACACTCTCTGTCTACTATTATAACCCTGTAAATATTTCAAATTGTCAATGAATACTGCACTTGGATTTTGAGTTCTAGAACTTCTTATTTGAATTAGAAATTCTGGAAGCCGGAGCTGTAATTCTAGATTTTGGAATCTTTGTGTAGCTTCTGGCTCTCGCTCACTGATTATGCTTTTCTGGCTCTGTTTTTACATTGTCTTGGCTCCTAGGTCCCACCCTAGCTACTTGCCTCTCTCTCACCCTCGTCTCATAATTCAATTCCCCAAGCTACTCTCTCTTTCTACTATTATAACCGTCAGCGTTCCAAAGCTGAGGAAAACACTCTACCTTGTAGCTTTGCATGGCATGGAGTCTGCATTCTATTTTATATTACAAATGTGAAAGATTTTCCCTTGTTAACCTTGGGCGTTTTCCCCCATAATTTAATGGGAGAGTTCATGGGTATTTATATTCTGTTTATGGTTATGGCAAATTATAGAGGAATTAAGTTAATGTGTCATACTTTAAAACTATGAGAGCGAGTTATGGAGCATAGGTTGCGGCGTGATACTAATGTTTCTCAAAATCAATTTGGATTCATGCCGGGTAGGTCGACTATGGAAGCCATACATTTATTAAGAGGTTTAATGGAGAAATATAGAGAAAATAAGGAGGATCTACATATGATATTTATTGATTTAGAAAAAGCATATGATAAAGTTCAAGAGAAGTGCTATGGAGAGTTGTTGAAAAGAAAGGAGCTAATAATGCTTATATTCAAATCATTAAAGATATGTATGCAGGAGCTATTACTTGTGTTCAAACACAAGGTGGTTTGACCAAGTATTTCCCTATTTCGGTTGGGTTACATCAAGGATCGGCCTTAAGCCCATATCTTTTTGCTTTAGTCATGGATGTTCTCACTAGACATTTGCAAGATGATGTACCTTGGTGTATGCTTTTTGCTAATGATATTCTTCTTATTAATAAGACTAGAGAGGGAGTTGAAAGTAAACTTGAATTATGGAGGTCGACATTAGAAAAGGTTTTCGCTTGAGTAGATCTAAAACGGAATATATGGAGTGTAATTTTAGTAGTAATAAACCTAGTGAGGGGATTGTGACTTTGGGTGATCAAGTCATTAATAAGAGTACACGTTTTAGATATCTTGGATCTATTGTTCAGAGTGATGGTGAAATTGATGGAGATATTATCAGCAGAATTTAAGTTGGATGGTTGAAGTGGAGGAATGCACCGGGCTTGTTGTGTGATAGAAAAGTACCCCTCAAACTTAAGGGAAAATTCTATAAGATGGTTGTGAGGAGGCCTACAATGCTTTATGGTGTTGAATGTTGGCCATTAAAAGAGAAGCATAATACTAAGTTAAGTGTGGCAGAGATGAGGATGCTCAGGTGGATGAGTGGCTTTACCCTTAGAGATAGGATATGAAATGAGCATATACGTGAAAAGGTTGGAGTAGCTCCAGTAGAAGATAAGATTAGAGTGAGTCGCCTTAGATGGTTTGGTCACATAAAATGGCGGCCTTCCAATGACCCGGTTAGGAGAGTAGAGGTATTAGATTTGACTTATGTTAAGAAAGGTAGAGGCAGACCTAAAAAGACTTGGTTAGAAAATATTAGGAATGACATTTCTTTATTAGATTTAAACAAGAATTTGACCTTTAATAGGACACAACGGAGAAAAAGGATTCATGTAGCCGACCCCACGTAGTGGGATAAAGGCTTGATGATGATGATGATGATGATGTTGTTATGGTTACGATTATCAAATTAGTAGACTGAGTATTGTTTACCAAGGCAGAGCTCGTGTCTGCACAAAATCCGCATGCTTTTAGATGCTAAGTCAGTTTAAGACTTTAAGTACGCGTCTTAGTGGTCCGGAAAGCACAGAAATAAAAAACCGTAGTGCCAGTGGTGCTGAAGCTAAATTTTGAGGGACTCGTGAAGTCGACATTGATAATGCTTGCAACTTGCTTTGTCACTTATTTTACTGGTTCTTTTTCTAGGAATTTTAATTAATTTGCTTTCCGTCTTTGGCTCTTAGTTTGGGACCTTTGCTTTAGTCATGACAGCTAGCTGCTTCATCCATAACTGGTTACAGGTGAAGAATTTACTTCAAAAAAAAAAAAAAAAAAGTCTAGCAGCAGTTTTATTGATTAAGAGATTTGGCATCTCACTTTTGACCTATAAATTTATAATTTTACATTTTAACTAAATTGATTTGGTTTCTTCCCTTTTTATTCATAAGTTCACCTCAGATCTTGTGGATTTTAAACCAAAACTATTTACTTTTTGATTGCATACTGTCTCCATGGCTTCCCTGCTGTGCTTTTCACGTAGCTGTGTCCCATAAGCACTTCATTCTGCGTGTTATTTTTTTTATTTTTATTTTTATTTACATGTCATTTAGTAGCCACGTTCTTCATAATGGTGTTTTTGGCTGAAGGGAGTATTGTTATATTTCTTCTTTTAGAGTTCGACCGGAGATCCATTGGTGGACAAGTATGTTAATGAGGGACTCCCACGTGAAGCTGCATCTCTTGGAGTTTTAAACTATGGAGACAATCCAGTGAAGGTATACCCCTTTTTCTGTTCTGGCTACGTACTTATACAAGTAATTAGGATAAAATTTTCTAGAACATGAATAAAAAAATAACATCAAGCTTTTATCCCACTGTGGGGTCGGCTACATGAATCCTTTTTCTCCATTGTGTCCTGTTAAGAGTCAAATTCTCATTTAAATTTAATAAAAAAGGTCATTTCTATTATTTTCTAACCAAGTCTTTGTAGGTCTACCTTCACCTTTCTTAACATAGGTCAAATCTAATGCATCTACTCTCGTAACCATTGAAAGACTAACGTTTTATGTGATCAAACCATCTAAGACGACTCTCTCTAATTTTATCTGCTACTGCAGCTACTACTTTTTCATGTATATGCTTGTTTCACATTATGTCTCTAAAGCAAAGCCATTCAATCATCTAAGCATCCTCATCTCTACAACACTTAATATCATGCTTCTCTTTTAATAGTCAACATTCTGCGCCATAAAATATTGTTGGTCTCACTGCCATCTTATAGAATTTCCCCTTAAGTTTGAGGGGGGCTTTCTATCACACAACAAGCCCAATGCATGCATCCACTTCAGCCATCCAATTTAAATTCTACTAATAATATCCCCATCTATTTCACCATCATTGAACAATAGACCCGAGATATCTAAAGCGTGTATTCAATTAATGACTTGATTGCCCAAAGTCACAATCCCCCCACTAGATCTATTACAACTAAAATTATACTCAATTTATTCAGTATTAGCTCTACTCAAACAAAAACCTTTAGACTCTAAGGTTGACCTCCATAATTCCAGTATACCTTTAACTCTCTCTAGTCTTATCAACAAGAAAAATATCATGAACAAAGTAGAAAGTAGGGTACATTTTCTAGCAAATATCTTGTAAGAACATCCATGAATAAAGCTGGCTTAAAGCTGATTCTTGGTGTAATCCAACTGAAATAGGAAAATACTTTGTCAAACTACCTTATGTTTGAACACAAATAATAGCTCAAATTATTAACCCCTTTCTTTTCTGAAACTCTCTATAGCACTCCTCTTGAAACTTTTATCATGAGCTTTCTCTAAATCAATAAATATCATATGTAGATCCTTCTTATTCTCTCTATACTTTCTCCATAAAACCTTTCAATAAATGTATAGCTTCTATAGTAGACCTACTCGGCTCAAATCGAAATTGATTTTGAGAAACATTAGTATCACATCGTAACATATGCTCAATAACTCTCTCTCATAGTTTTAAAGTATGACACATTAACTTAATTCCTCTATAATTCGATCACTATTGTGCATCACCTTTATTGTTAAAAATAGGAATCAACACACTCCTCCACTCATCTGATATCTTTTTAGTCTTCAAAATAGTATTGAAAATTTTTATAAACCAATAAATTCTTTTATCTCCTAAGCATATCTATATCTCTATTGGAAGATTATAAGGTTCAATAGCTTTTTTCACTTCATTTTCTTTAAAGTCTCTCTAACTTCGATTTTATTAATACGTCGAACAAAATAAAAAACTTTATTTTTATTAAGGATGCTAATGTCACTATAATAAATCATATTCTCACAATCTTTATTGAAAAGCTTATCAAAACATCTCATCCATGTTTGTTGAATATTCTCTTATAATAAAAACACTTTTTGATATTCATCCTTAATGCACTTCACTTGAACTAAATTTTTATTTCTCCTATTTCTTTGCATGGCTAACTTATTCATATATCTTTCGCCTTTCTTAGTATCTAATATATATATAAGTTAAATTTTTTGCATCATATTATTTTCTTATACTCCTTATGGACCTCTCTATATCTTTCTTAATTTTTGGAGTATTTACATCTAAATCAATTTTTATAACAAAATTTTTTATTTGTGATCTCTTGCACATTTTGATTCAACCACCAACTATTTTTACTATTAAGAGTTTTTTTTATACTTCAAACATATTCTTTGCAACATTCTTAATATTATTAGCTATTTTTCCTCACATAACATTAACTTTCTCGTGTAGAGTCAAATCTTAAGTTCTTGAATCTTATTCTTAAAAATAATTTTGTTAGTGTTCTTTAAATATCTCCATCATGGGCACGCCCATGATTTTGTGGGTGTGTATGGATGGGTACTCAACATTGGAGGTTAAATCGATTTACATTGCTAATCATCGTATATCTTATATTACTGCAATCCTCACTACATAGTGTGCAACACTTAACCTCACTACATAGTGTGCAACACTTAACCACACTACGATTACGATAAATTTTGATATGCGTCTTGAAAGTCTGCAACAAGAGCAAAGGAAAACAAGCCTCAAATTTAGGGGTGTCAATTTCGGGTCACGGATCGGGTTCAGGTCAAACCCGAACTGACCCGGGTTCAAACGGGTCGACCTTAACCCGACCCGGGTAGACAAATGGGTCGGAAAATCGAACCCGGACCCGACCTGGCGGGTTGCCGGGTTGACCCGACCCGACCCGGTTTGGGTTGCCGGCGCCGGAACGACTGCGGGGGACGCGAGCGGGGACAGCGCGGGCGCTGTCGGGCGGACGCGAGCGAAGACAGCGCCGGTGCGGTCGGGCGCGCTGGGCACGCGGGCGCGCGGGCGCAGGCAGCGCAGCGCGGGCGCGCGCGGCGGGCAGCGCAGGGGGGAGCGCGACGGGCAGCGCGGGGGTGCGCGGCGGGCAGGGCGGGCTGGCTGGCGCACGGCGGGCAGCGGGCAGAGGCGGGATTCGAAATTTTTCGAATTAAACGGGTTGGCGGGTTGACCCGCCGGGTCAATCCAAACCCAACCCATTTTGAAATCGGGTCGGGTTCAACCCGGATTTTCTGGGTCGGATTTTCGTGTCGTGTAAAATATTGACACCCCTACTCAAATCCATCAATCCGTGGCAGACTACATTCAAAAAGCATGGAAAGTGGGTGGGTATGACATTCCAAAAGTCACCATGGGTGAGTGAGGGTGGGCGAAGCCCATCCGAGTAAAGCATGAGTACCCATTGGGTACCCAACTAGGACCCTATATAGGGCTTTGATCTAATCCTAGGATAATATTTTACTTTATTATTCATATTTTTTCCATTCATCTTAAAATTCAAAACTAATAAGTGGTGTTGGGTACATAAACATTAATAACTTTACAATCTTTCTAATCTAAACGATATATTTTTCTTATAAGAAAATAATCAATTTGAGTTTTTTAATATCCATTCTTATAAGGGATGAGATGCTCTCTTTTCTTAAGTAAAGTCTTGGCAATTATAAAATCATAAACTAGAAAAAAATCTAATATGGTCCTACCCCTTTTATTTGTCACTCTAAATCCATGTCACCATGAATGCTTTTAAAATCTTTTACCTCTCTACCAACATATCCATTACATCTCGTTCAATAAAATTATTTCTTCAAGTGATATCTTTATATTTATTCTTCTAAATCATTCCAAAATTTTAATTTTGAACGTATATCCAAACCTATTTGAGGAGCATAAACACTTATAATATTAATAATCTTAGTATCAAAAATAATTTTTAAAGCTATGATTCTATCTTCAATTCTATTAATTTCTACAATATTATCTTTCAAACTCTTACCTATAATCACACACACTATTTTTTGTATGACTCCTACCTGAATACTATAGTTTAAACCATAAACTATCAATTTATGTAGCTTTATCTTCAACTCATTTAGTTTTGTAATGCATAGAAGATTTATCTTCTTATGAATCATAATATTTATTAATTTTACGCTTTATGTCGACTACCTAATGCAACTCTTCATTTTTCTCATCCAGGACTTGGGATGACAGTGTTTGAATAAAAAAAATAAAAGCCATAAATTAGGAAGATTTATCATACACTCCAGTACATAGAACATAGTTTAAAAGTAGAGTTAGTTTGCAACTAGTCAATCATTTTTATTACATCGATGTTCATATGCTCTATCAATAAGTAATACCACATCAGCATAATCAAATACAAAGCAGAGAAAAGTTATGAAACAACCAATGTTAGTTCTACTAAAAATATACATATATATATATATATATATATATATATATATATATATATATATATATATATATATATATATATATATATATATATATATATATATATATATATATATATATATATATATATATATATTTTATTTTTTCCCATCATGTTGCTTTGATTCCAAATTCCATTTGTTTCGGGTATCGGATTGCATGTGAAATAAAAAGATCAGTGATCATATTGTTGATTTATCAACTACCATGGTAGCTTTTGCTTCCCTTCAATCTGATTATGAATGTTAGAATAGTAACTTGCTCTTATCATAATCATAAGCTTCACGAATCTCTCCATGGGTCATGCTGATAGGAAATACTTGAGTTTGTAAGTAATCCTATCGGATTTACTAGAGTTCGCAAGCAACCCTAACAAAAAATTGGTAAAATCAGGGAAAATACACAAGAAAGATAATGAAACAACACAAAAATAGTAGGCTTTTATTGAATAACTCAAAGCAAAGCAAACATAAGAAAATATATAATTGATTTTCTACTTGAGAGTTATCAAAGCAAAGCAAACATAAATTAGGAAGATTTATCATACACTCCAGTACATAGAACATAGTTTAAAAGTAGAGTTAGTTTGCAACTAGTCAATCATTTTTATTACATCGATGTTCATATGCTCTATCAATAAGTAATACCACATCAGCATAATCAAATACAAAGCAGAGAAAAGTTATGAAACAACCAATGTTAGTTCTACTAAATATATATATATATATATATATATATATATATATATATATATATATATATATATATATATATATATATATATATATTCTTTTTTCCCATCATGTTGCTTTGATTCCAAATTCCATTTGTTTCGGGTATCGGATTGCATGTGAAATAAAAAGATCAGTGATCATATTGTTGATTTATCAACTACCATGGTAGCTTTTGCTTCCCTTCAATCTGATTATGAATGTTAGAATAGTAACTTGCTCTTATCATAATCATAAGCTTCACGAATCTCTCCATGGGTCATGCTGATAGGAAATACTTGAGTTTGCAAGTAATCCTATCGGATTTACTAGAGTTCGCAAGCAACCCTAACAAAAAATTGGTAAAATCAGGGAAAATACACAAGAAAGATAATGAAACAACACAAAAATAGTAGGCTTTTATTGAATAACTCAAAGCAAAGCAAACATAAGAAAATATATAATTGATTTTCTACTTGAGAGGAGGATTGTTCTCTCCCAATCTCTAGACACTAAGTCTAGAGCCCAAAATTCCAAGAGATCACCAATCTAAGATGCCTTAACCCTCCCCCCCCCCCCCCCCCCCCCTCATCTCTATTTATAAGCCTTCCTAGCCCCTAACCGCCCCTCTCACCTTCCATACATGTATTTAATTTAGAATTTAAATTCCCCACCATCCATACATGTATTTAATTTAGAATTTAAATTCCCCACCTTCCATACATGTATTTAATTTAGAATTTAAATTCCCTAGTGGACCCCACCTTGGTCGGCAAGCCTAAAATAAGGCTGAGGGCCCTACCAGCTTAGGTGGCAAGTCTTGGGAGAGGCGGTTTGAACTGCCTCTGGTATACCATGGCCGGCCCATACGGGGGCCGGCTGGGTCGGTGCTGGCACCGACCTATCACATGCCAATTATCACGGCTTTTCAAAAGTTGTATTTCAATTTTATAAGAGAATGCTTTTTCATCTCTAGGATTTATGCAATACGTGGAGCAAATTAAATGGCAGATGTTGAATATTATTACTGCTGAACTTTTAGTAGTAGTCCTGGCATTGTATTTCAATCGGTAGAAATGGTTTGTAGTTATAAAAATGATCAGCTATTATTTCAGCTAATGGAGAAGATAGTGATAGGTTGAAAAGTCTCAAAAGGTCCATTGAGTGCGTAAATGGCAGTTCTGAAATTTTCGGGATCTATTTTGCAAATATAGTATTTCAAGCAAATAATGCAATTTAGATAACTTGTTTTAAGATAGATAATATTTAAAACAACAATGATGCTACCAACGGATGGAGGTCCTTGATTTTTCAGTAACTGCACTGTTAAGTAATCCTTCATGTGAATGATGCTCGAGAATAACTAAGCACAGACATTCAATTCAGTTTCTCCATTTAATTTTCACAATGCATCATCATCATAATTGCCAGCATCTTCATCAACGGATGTTATTTATCACTTTACCTATTATGTCTTTACATCTTCTCTCAAATGAACTTCTAAAAAATTATTAAAAAAAGTTTAGTTTACAACAGAAATCTGATATAGGCAAAATGCCCAATTTTGTCTTAAAATTTATGCAAATTTTGATAACAGAACTATGGTTTTTAACCTAAGTGCACCATCACATTTGACTAAATATTATAGAAAACACAGGGAAACCTAATTTCCTGATAATATCTGCTAGGGTTGTTTGTAATTAAAGTATATCAGCAACTAGGTTCTAATGAGAGTATATATCATTTATCTCCCTGGAGGTTTAGTCCAATTTGTTAGAGTCCTGTGAGTTGTTATTTTTTATAGATTCACTACTTAGGGAGAGAGCTGCAAGCAGTGTAGGTTTGGAAGTGAATTTTTTTCTAAGTTAACGATGCAAGTATGCTGTGTTTTAATGGTTATTAGATGGAAAAGTTAACCCGAGGAAAGTACTTGATATTTTTCTTTATGCGATATTTATTAAACCTCTGATAAGCTAAATGATGATTAACAGTACTAATGAAGAAATTAAAAAAAATTAAAAAAAAATAAAAAAAAAATGAAGAAAAAAATATTTATGAAAATATATCAAAAATGATAGTACTAACGTTTGTCTAACAAATCAGATTCAACTTAACTTCTTTCTGCTTATAAAATGATATTTAAGATTTAATTAAGTGAGCTTTCAGATAATTATCTCCAAGGGAAAGAAGAAATCACAAACAGTAGAATAACAACTACCATAAGCTTTTACAAGATTAAGCCATTTGGAAGAAAATAATTAAACTTCTTATGGGGGAAATTGGAACTGTGGTGCAAGCCATGGCGAGTAGATATTTGGTGGGAGAAGATGAAATTGCAAGCTTAAGATGCAGGGAATAGAGTTTGGAGGAAGTTAGAGAGTACATGGAGGAAAACCAGATGCTCAGATGTTGATAAAGAAATAGATGCATGTGGTTGATAGTTTGAAAAAATGGGCTTGATGGAGTAAAAATAGACGACATAATTGATACTGCAAGAAATTAGTTGACGCATAGATGATTTACTTGCGATGCTTGGGATGTTAATGCGTGAAACTATAATTTATAAGGTAATAGAATTTGAAAGATAATAACTTGTCAATATTTCAATAACGCGAGGGAAATTATAATTTATTTGTTGAGCTTTACATAATGTGGGATAAATTGCTAATTCCATTGTGAAGATTATTGTAAAAGTTTTAGGAGAGTGCAGAAAGATATAGTATATTAATGCGTAGATTTGGTGTAGTGAGGAGGTTAAAATCTTTATTCAGGCATAATGTAAAAATGTGCTTTTAACTAGTAAAAGTTGAATGCTATTGAGACATTGATCATATAAAAAAAATAGAAGTCTAGCCAGAGGGTAATGAGCAAAAAAGTACTATAATTTTTTATCATTTATATAATAACTTTGTAGTAAGAAAGAAAAAAGGAGATTCAAATTTTATTTAAGATATTAGAATAAATATTTGGACTTACATGTCATTAGATGCACTAGATTGCTAGAAGTGAGAATAGTTGGTTTTTGGTTAAAGATAAAAAAGTTAAAGCAAGAGGAACTTCTTACTTTGAGATATTATTATATGGAAAAAAATGTTTTGAAATAGCAACAACTACAAGCTTTTATCCCACTACATAGGGTCGGCTACATGAATCTTTTTTCTTAATTGTGTCATGTCAAGAGTTAAATTCCCATTTACATCTACTAAAAAAATGTCATATTTAATATTTTCTAACCAAGTCTTTTTAGGTCTACCATAATCTTTCTTAACTTATGTCAAATCTAATACATCTACTTTTCTAAATAGGTCATCGGAAGGCTGACATTTTATATTGCCAAACCATCTAAGGCGACTCTCTCTAATCTTATTTGCCACTAGAGCTACTCCAAACTTTTCACGTATATATTTGTTTCACATTCCGTCTCTAAGAGTGACGCCTCTCATTCACCTAAGCATCCTCTCTATAAGCCTTAATTTTATGTTTTTTTTTTTAATGGCCAACATTTTGTGCCATAAAGCATTGGAGGTCTCACCACCATCTTATAGAAATTTTCCTTAAGTTTTAGCGGTACTTTTCTATTGCACAAAAAGCTCGATGCATTCGTCCATTTCACCATCCAAGTAGAATTGATCAAAAAGTGGGGTGGAGTTGGCTTTAAAAAGATGCATGAATGTAAAGTTTTAGGTCTATACAAGATGCTCTTTTAAGATTTGGAGAGTTATAGGGGATACTATAGTTATTCAGTAAAGTTTTTCATGAAATTTTGATGATTAAGAAGATGCTAAATGATTGGGGTAATTTGGTACCAATATTAAGAACGGAGGGGTTAGAGAGTTTGCTAATTATAAAGGAATCAAAGTTATGTAAAATCTATTATGTTATAAAAATTGAAGCATAGACAGAGAGAAACTATGTAACCTTCGAAGAGTAAATTTGGTTTCATGCCAGGTAAATTTATTATATAAATGATTTTTTTGATATTTATGATTATTAAAAGTATAACCACCAATTATATGATTTTTATTAAGGGATTTTTACATACATAACACTTAAAACAACTCTATTTACCTATTAAACACCTAAACTTTTCTATTTACCTATATACCACCTGAAAATAGTTATCTCATCAAAAATAACACTCCGTCTCTTCACCGTCAACTCCAAATCGCTAAAACGCTAAAGAGCGCGGGAATCGCACTGTTCGTCTTCCATCCCGATCGTCTTCTCCAGCGACACAGACTTTCCTTCTCCCTCTATCGGTTTGAATCGCATAGCTTGCCAATACCGATCATCTTCTTCAACAAACGTATTAGCCGGCGTTTTCTTTGGCCAGTTCCGACACATAATCGCTGTTTGTCATCGTCTTCTCCAGCGACACAGACTTTCCTTCTCCCTCTATCGGTTTGAATCACATAGCTTGCCAATACCGATCATCTTCTACAACAAACGTATTAGCCGGCGTCTTCTCTGGCCAGTTCTGACACATAATCGTTGTTTGTCATTTTATTCTCCGACACAGGATCGCGGGAAAGCAGAGTTCGAGTTCGTCATTTCCTATCACTTGCATATCTTCTTATATTTTATTCTCCGACATTGCTCTCATTTTTTATTCTCCGAATTTGCTCTATTACAGAACGCGTACCCACAAGCCATTATTTACAGATAAAATCTGATCCGAATTTGCTCATTTTATTCTCCGACACAGAATTTGCTCTCTGTTTTAAGAAGAAATCGGAAGGCTGCAACTATAAGGTATATATTGCTGTGCCATATCTCTTCTACAAAATGCAATTCTTACATGGTGGTGATAAATTTGAGGAATGAGAGGTTACTAAATAGCAAAGAGAATTTAATTCTGGTATTATAATATAATTTTGAATTAACATGTGTTTATTGACAGATGGATTGCAACAATGTGTGCGCTATTGTGTTGAAATATGGAGGATATTGGAGTGAGGTGAAAAGTGAAAGTAGGATGAAATATGTTGGAGGAAGTCAAAAAACTATAAAGGTTGATAGATGTCACATTAATTTGCTATTCTTGAAAGAAAGTACCGAAGCAATTTGCCAGTGGATTAGGGGTTATGAGTACGACTTACATTATCATATTAGTGGAACATCACCTAAAATTTATATGCCAATTATAAGTGATGCAGATGTGATGGATATGCTTATAGGTTCCTGCAATGGCAACAAAGTGGAGGTGGTAGTTGTAGTGAGAGATCATGAGGAAGATATGACTTGTACGGACGAAACTCAATATGACGATGTGCAAGATTTCAGTGCCAAGAATAAGGTAAACAATGACATATTAGTAGATGGCTTGTGTGATGGTTCATTTGCGGCTGAAGTTGAAGAAAAAAATGCATTATGTGTTGGTACTCGATATGAGGATTCATCCAGTTTCAAGCAAGCTATTCGTTCTAATGCAATATTACAGAACTTTGCTATCAAGATTAAGGCAAGTGAATGGACTGTTATGAGCCAAATGTTAGTGAATTATTCCGGAATTAATTCTGCTATTGTTACAAGTTTGTTATAAAAAATCCCGGCTGAATGATGAATGGCATATCGATTAGCAGTAGAACAATATCAAATATTCAAAATATTGAATCGCAAAATCTAAATAGTGAATGACATATCTTCGATAATAGAACAATATCAAATATTCTACAATAGAACTCCAGGTTGCATTGAATACCAAAAAAAAAATACATTGACTCAAAGTTACGCATAGGGATATTTAGTTACAGTGAAAGCTATAATAACATTAAGGCAAATCACTATGACCAACAAGATTTTCATTTGTAACAGCTCGGCTCTAATTGAAGCGATGTGCGTTGTACTGCTTTCAGCAATATTTGAACTTCGGACATTGCTATCATACGGATTTTCATTGATTTCATCACACCATCGAAAAAAATGGCAATCTTCTTCGGTTCTATTCCGAGAGCATCTGTAGGATTTTCTTCCTTTGCTACGAGATTGGTAAGATGTAAATATCGCACATTGTAAGTCGCAATGACAATATATTTGATTACTGAATTTGCGGAATGTCGTTGCCGAGGAACTCGAACTCATTTTTAGATTGCCCTGTATATGCCTTCATACAAAAAACGAAAAAAACAGTAAATAGAGATTTAAGAAGTAAACAATACGAGTAAAGGTCTTATACAACTAATGTAAAGAAAATCATATATAAGAACTCATTTACAGTCCATTCATTCAGAAAATAGACCTGTGCATTTCATCAAACAGAAAATACATATATTGGCATTTCATCAAACAACAAATGTGCATCTCTAACTTTACAAACACAAAATAGTTGAAGAAGCTTGATACATTTACCCTAAAGGACTAATGGAGAAGATCAGCATCAACATTAAAAATGTAAATGATTATAGATCTATTAAATAAATCTGGACTGAAGAAGAATTGTTTTCGTTACAGGCCATAGGCGGAAAAAGCATACTTGACACAGGGGAAGATGAGTGAAGTAGGGATAAGGTCGAAGGGGTGGCGGTCGGAAGTTTCGAAGGCCCTCTTGTCAGTCAGCACCGGCAATGAGGACGAGGGTGGCGGTGACAGTGTCGGGACCGACGGTGACAGCGTTGGGACCGTAACAAAGAAGATCACCTGTTAGGACTGGCATGAAGAAGATCACCTGTTCGCACTGGAAGTGTCGCCGTGAAACAGCCGTGACTAAGGCTCGGAGAGTGGCGAATGGCCGGAGCGAAGGGAAGACGGAGCGAAGCGAAGAGGACGAGCCGAGCGTAGCAAACTTCTTGAAGACGGAGTTGTATACGGAGTGGTATAAATGATTTAAAATGACTAATTTAGGTGGTATATTAGTAAATAAATTAGTTTAGGTGTTAAATTTGTATTTTAAATAGTTTTAGGTGTTATGTATGTAAAAATCCCTTTTATTAATCTTGATAAATCATTTGATTGACTAACACAAGAATTTATTTGATGCGTGTGTATCAAGGAAAAAATGTGTATGTCAAAAATATATTGAAATTGTTATATATATATATATATATATATATATATATATATATATATATATATATATATATATATATATATATATATATATATATATATGATAGATCATTGACTAGTATTAAAATTAATTGTAGAGTAACTAAATAGTTTCTAATAATATTATGATTACATCAAGCATGAATATCTATTTTGATATTGGTTACCGATTTGCTTATAAAGGATAGTCAAAGTGAGGTGCCAAGTATTGATTTGCATACTTGGTAGGTAAAATATTTCCAGATATTTAAATAACTATAAACATCGAGCAATGGACAAAATGTTTAGAAGATATGGGACTTAGAATTATTAGTACGAAGACTAAGTATAGGTATTTTGAGTGGCATTTATTGATGTTATGGTGGTTGAAAATAGACTGCCCAAGCCACCTCCTTAGTCGATCCCGCCCAAGCATGTGGGCCCCCTAGGGAAGCAAATAGAGAGGGAAGAGGGGGCGGCTAAAGCATTGGAGGCTATTTTGAATTAGGTTTGTTTTAGGAAGCTTCTTATTAGAAATATATGTATTTAAAGATGAGGAGAGGTTAGTGTTAGGGCATGCATGATTATTGTTTTCTCTTGGAGTTCTCTTGGTGGCTTTGGGCTCTAGATTCATCGTCTAGACATTGGGAGAAAACGATCCTCCTCTCGAATTGAGGATCAATTGTATCTTTTTGGCTTGTTCTTGCCTTTGGTTTTATTCCTATAATATAATTTACTTTTTTTTGGATTGTTTCATTGGAGATCTTGAAGTTTTCTCGATGTTTTAACCAATTCTTGTTATGGTTGCTTGCGAACTCAAGCATTTCCCACTAGAGTTACTTGCAAACTCAAGTATTTATTATCAGAAAGTTGATGTATTAGATTTGACCTTGTTAAGAAAGATAGAGGTAGACCTAGTTAGAAAATATTAGAAATTATATTTTTTTATTAGATTTAAATGAGAATTTGACTCTTATTAGGGCACAATGGAGAAAAATGATTCAGGTTGCTGACCCCATGTAGCAGGATAGAAACTCTGTGCTGTTGTTATTGTTATAATACTGACACTTTTCCTCCCATTCCAGGTTAGAGAATTCGTTAGAGGCTACAATCTTCTCCGAGAGATGGGCTTTGCTTCTAAGAATGTAACAGAAGCTCTTGCGATGTACGATAATGACACTGATAAGGCTATTGCGTATTTCCTCAACAGCTCGTCTTAAGCGCAAACTCTCTTTTACGTCAAAATAAAGCTCGTTAGATTCGGCCCTTTCGGGAATCTGATCAGTCTTCTGTTCTCTTACAAAGACTTATGGCCTATACATTGTTGTGAAACATTAACTAATTTTAGTTTTCTTTATTTGTAAATATTACCGTTTTGATCAAACGGTCGCCAAATGTGTCATGTGATTGTTTCGGCCCTACTGTTATCCAAATGATAGATATGTGTTTGTAGCTGTTAAATGGAATGTAATTTTTGAGTAATCTAAAATGTTATAATAGTTTGATGTAGCTTTTATTTGATTTTTTATTTAATTTGTATATTTATTTGCTTATAACTAAGTCAACAAGTAAAGAGAAATGTGACTCTTCCATAACATTCACTCATAAAAAAGAAAAATTTTGTGCGGACACTGGATGTCGTCTGGAGGCGAATCAGAATGCGTCACATCACCTCTTTTTTATGTACCACAATTGTGTACCCTTTGTATACCTCATGGCGTAGCGCTTTGATTCGACTACAGTTGGTTCGGTGTCCGCACAAAATAATTTCTCCATAAAAAGTGATCTAATAAGGAGGAGAAAAAAAAATCATTACATTTATATTGCCATATACTTTTAAAAAATAATATTATAAATAAATTGTAACTTAAATCGTTATTTGTCAAGCTTGGTATAACATACATTAAAAGTAAGTCAGTGATTTTTTATTTTTTAACTCGATAAGAATTTTACATGTACCCTTCACTCCCATATTGGACTAATTAGCAAAAAAGAGAATTGTCTATTTGTGAAGTCATCAAGCTCTTACAATATTTTGTTGTAGGCATACATGTAATAGCTTGCTTTGCCGTATAAATATTATAGCGATTGCTCATCAAAAATTTCTTTGCATGCTAATGAGAGATCAAAATATCATTCTTATTCCTCTATAGAATTTGTAGTCCAATCAAATAACTTTTATACTCATATTTTTTTGAAATTGTAGCATTATACATTGATTTACCATATATTAGATTCCTCTCTTATCTACTTCGATAACAACCACTTCACCCTTCATATTAATTTTCAAGATATTCTTTGCTATTGTTAAGGAAGTGTTCATTTAAAGAACTTTCTTCGAATGTTCTTGCTTCTTTGTTAAATTTTAGTCATGATCATGCACTAGTCTCATATGATCATCAATTGTCATAGCTTTCTAAGTCATTAGGCTTTTCAATAGTTATCACAAATAATTAGACCCTGCATTTAATGATCATTGATATATCACAAAAAATTATCTTGATCGAGGATGAATCTTGAGGTACATTCAAGTTGGAAACTTCCAAATTAAATTTGGAACCATCCAAACTCTAATTTCAGTAAACTTAAAGTCAAATTGAATGTCTCAAAATGACTACCCAACAATGCCAAAATTGGTCCAATCCGAGCCCAAATGGGTCCAAATAAAGGGATCGAAGCACATTTGGAAGGTTCAACGCATAATTTTGTATGATCGAATAGTATCAAAATGAAGTATGCTTACAGTCGAATCGAGTGGCTTGATGAGACGAATCGAACGAGACCAAGAACGTTTGATTTCAAAATCATTATGACACTTAAATGCTTGATGAACGCTTTATGATCGAGGGAATCGATATGAGCCGTTTAATTGACCACTCCAATTTTATCCTGGATCTTATACATATTTAGGGAGCATGATGCTCTTAACTATTTATGAATATACCCTCACTTCCCACATGAATGAGGGCTTGAAGCTTGAATCTTTGGCTGGATATTGGAGAGAGATATGAGGCTTTAAGGATCTAAAGCTCCACTTAGGCACCACCGTCAATCACTACCAAACTTTTGCCCAACCATTGTCAGATCACTATCTCGCACGGCGATCGCCGTAAAACTACTGCCCATCATCTGTCACCGTCGAACTACTGTCGACCATCATCAGACTTCTGCTTGACTACGACTGTCACCAAACTTCAGATCGACTGTCGCCAGCCTACCAGCCAGTCGTCAACCACCGTTGCCTACGGACTATGGTCCCTTCAACTTCAGTTCCCCACTGATAATGGTCCATTTAACCACCGTCACCCACCGACTATGGTCCCTTTGACCTCATCCCCCTGCCAACTACAATCCCTTTAACCATCGTCACATACCGACTATGGTCCCTCATATCTCCTTCCCCCGTTGACTATAGACCCTCGAACCAACATCGCCCACCAACTACAGTCTATCCAACCACCATCACCCATTGACTACTATCCCTCGGACCACTGTTGCCTGTCGATTACGGTTCTACTAGCTGAATGAACAAGACCACACTCTCTTGATAACAACTCTCATATCATGATATTCTTCCAACTTCCACCATGTAATGTGCTATATATGATGTATTTTGCTACATCAAGCCAATGCCTTCCCCTAAGGGAAGAGCCTCATTGGTAATCCACAATAAATACTAGTGAAATCATTTTAAATGTGTCAAACCCCATGATTACCCCCTTTCAAGATTTTTCATTTAAAAATCTTGGTGTCTTTTATGACTTGTGCCCCTCTCTTTATTTGTTTGTATGTTTGATCTTTGTTCAAAACGAAGAAATTAAGTTCTTTATCTCTCTACCGTCTCGAATGTTCCAGTTCTCAACAATCACAAATTTTAAAATGAGTGAACACTTAGTATCATACATAAAATATAATATTATTATACTTATTTTCTATTTATATGCACATATAAATATTTTTAGACTATGGATGAATAGAAAATCATTTGTTCTTTATAAATTTGCATATATCATGCACATAGAAAAAATATATAAATTTTTTACTAGAAAGATGTTTTGAAAAATAGTAAGAATGCTGTCACAAATGAAACCTTAACTCAATTCAAATTTTTTTTTTTTTTTCAATTAAGAATCCAAATTGAAGTAGATCCGAGCAAAGGCTTTATTGCTTTTTAAATTCACACCGCAAATTCCACAAGCCAAATCAGGTTCCCGCCAAAAATTCACAAGCAAAAGACAAGCGGGAATACACAATGCAGAAATCCGGCCATGCTCAACCCATAAGCTCCGGTACCCTTTCTTCTTCTTCTTCTTCTTCTCAAAATTTACACAAATTCAACTGCTTCTCTACAGAACAATGGATGCCCTCAACCCCTCACGGATCCAGCGAATCGTACTTCTTATAGATCTGCATCCTCTCCTCGTCTTGGAAAACACTAAACCTTACGTTTCCAACGTCCTCGCCGCCGCACAACGGATACTCTCCTTCCCGGCTATATCCTCATCTCTCGCGGCTTTCAAGTTCTTCTTTTCCTCCCTCTCTCCCATCCTCTCCACCTCTAAGCTTCGCCGCCTCCTAGGTAAATCTCCCGCCTTCCTCTCCTTCGATAGTCCCCTACAAACACTAGATCACCTTATAAGCATCTTTAATTCCGTATTCTCAATTCAAGATCCACTCGATTATGACCGACCTGCTTGTTCTCGCGCGTCTCTTGTTGCTGGATCGCTGCTCCAACTAGAGTACGACTATGCATGGGAGCCTCAAATTCAACGCCATAGAGGTATGCTGCATTCCATAATGATTCGTTCCAATTTAGTGGTGCTTTTTTCTCCGATCCCTCAATCACCCAGCTGCTTGTCTGAATATTTGAGTGAGGGGGCGTTGTTAGATTCTGATCGGTTCCTGAGGAAATTCTTACAAATTTTTGGCCTTGTCAAGGAACGGCTCGAGTCCAGAGATATCCATGTCAGCTGGGTTGATGTTAGTTTCGAACGATTAGGCGAGGTAGAAAGGTTAGGATTAGGTCTATTCGAAAGCGGCGTGAAGGAATTGGGTTGGGGATGCTACAGGACTGATGCGATTGTTTTGGGATCTGCGCTTGTACCATTTGGCTTGATATTCCCACACATAGGCTGTAATATGGGTTTAAAGTCGTTGAGCAGTTATATGAAGAATCGCGCTGAATTGATTCTGGGCATCACAGACTCCAGTGGGGCAACTCTAGAGTGTAAAAGTTGTGATCTTGAATTGGTTGTTTTAAAAGTGTTTGAAGAATCCGAAATGCTATGGCTTTCTTTGGAAACATGTGGGAGAGGCAGTATAAGGATTTTCATTAGAGAGGTATGTGAAGTAAATGAGGCAACGAAGTCCACAGAAAACCCTTGTGCTTTAATACTTCTGCACGGAATTTCAAGAGCATCTGGGATAGAAGCTACTGGTAATGCTAAAGAGGAATTCATTGCAGATAAGGTTCTTAAATTGCTTTGTGATGAGCAGGGTGAACTGGATGCAAGGAAACCTATTTGGCAGCTTATTCTAACTTTTCTCTATAATAGAAACTGCTCAGCTGTAGTTTCTGTTCTGGACGGTGAAGGGAACTCATTTAATGGCATATTGCAGCCTTTCACTTTGAATTATGCCTTACTTAACATATTTCCCTCAAATCTTGATGTTTCCTTGTCTGCCAAAGATAGAGTTAATGATGATAGAAGAAAGGGAAAAAAAACACAGGTGAATCTGCCCCATGATGTCTCATGGGGCACTTTCACAGATAGAGTGTTTAGCCAGTCTGATGGCTTCACTTCGGCAATTGTCCTTGAAGAGTTATACTTTAATTTGCCAGTCGCCAGATCTAAAAAGTTACGGTTTTTGAAATGCTGGATGAAACAGATTATTAAATTAAACATTTCTTCTGATAGCGAACGAAACGGAGTAGATAGCTCCTTAAGTGTGAAAGGAGTTAAAGAGGAAAATCCAAGCTCGCAACAAAATTCTGAACCTGTTTCTTCTGCTGGTGACAATTGTTTGAACCAACCACCAGGTCAATTGGCGTCATCCTTCATTTGCAGTGAAGACTCGAATGCTTTCCTGGGAAGTATTTCTCAGAAAATTGAACATGCTTTGTGCTCAAAGGAAGTTGACTTGTTTATTTTGGCAGAGCGTCTTGTACTTATGTCAATTGATGCACTTTATATTAAATATGGAAGGGATCTGGCGGAGGATCGTAATAGGAGGAAAGAGCAAGACTTGTTTGACACCAAAATAGCCACTGAAATATCTGATCTTCTTTTGGTGAAACCTAAAGATCTTGAACTCAAGTGCAAAAGCTCCACTTCTGCATCTTCTACAGTAGAAATAGCTTCTGTTATTTGCAGCAATGAAGAGAAAATTAGGGATGTATCCTTGATGTACATGTTTTTATGAATTTCATAATCAGCTACTTTAAGTTGCCGCATTTTCAGTACAAAATTTAAAATCTATATGCTTCTTAACTTGCATTAGGCATGAACTTCAAATCTTGTTCAGAATGGAGATACTTCTATCGAAGATTGCATCAAACTTCGATAAGCATGCAAAACAAAAGTTGATAAAAGATTGTTGCTTACTACTACGAAATGTAGAGTTCCATCTACATGCTGATTTCTTTGGTGGAGAGAGTCTCCTCGATTACGCAACAAGGACCATAAAATCCAGGTGCTAATTGGTTGAGAAAAAAATACTTTGATTTATGAGATGTTTATTGTCCTTTATCTTTTCATTCAATATAAAAGCTTCTTCATAAGTCTTTGCATCTGTAGTTGTTTTGACTAACTAGTTCGTGTGTATAAAATGTGTGATGATTGTACACATAATTTCTTGTTCAAATTTAACATAGTGCATGGTTATTACCTGATGTAGCATGAATGCGAAATTATAATGCTATGCAAAAGTAAACTAGAATGCATTGTGATAGGGAGATGATGTATGTTCATGAGAATATTTCTTTACCAAAAACCCTTACTTTAAGTATTAGAGAGTAATGGATTGAGTGATAACCTAAAGAATCCAACAATTAAAATTATGATGCAAGTGAGAACTATATCAACCAATACAAGTTTCCTAGCCCTAAAATGGTAAGAAAAACAATGGCAAGCTAGAGAAGGATCTAATAGTGATGGAGTTAGCAAAGCTGATAATGGAAGGGGGGATAACTTGAAGTTTTTCTATTAACGGTCCTTCGTTAAATTTCATCCATCGAAAATTCTTCTTCAAAGATCATGCACTCATTCACTTATTAGGCACTCTACTTGAGTGGGAAAGAACCCAAGTGAATATACACGAAGAGGCAAGAAACTCAAGTTTTTATTCAATATAACAGTAATTACATGATGAGATGACCACTATTTATAGACTTATACATGAGATAGCCCAAAAGTCTAGTACAGGTAGAAAGGGCCAACCAAGCTTAGGAAGGGGCAGTGTGTGGATTTTGATGGGTTTGGGTGAGTTTCTAAGGTTTTTGGGCTTTTTCAATGAAAATAATAAATTAATGTAGTTTTAAGGCATTATAAGGTCACCTTGGTAGAGCTAGAAAGAGAGAAAAAGAGTCATAGTGATATAGTAGTAAATGATAGGTGACCACCACGTGGTAACATGACAATTAAGTAATATGGTGGGGATCGATTGTGATCAAAATAAGGTTAAATAAGAGGGTTAGCCAAGTTCAAATGCATGCATGACTCAATATATCTCAATGATTCATGTTGTGACTCAATGAATTGACTAGGATTGACCACATAGGGTTCTCAAAATATAGAAATGACTTGTGACCCAAAACATAAGTGCAAGTACTTTGGATTCAATCAAAAGAAAAGCATATATAGAAAGGTCCTGGGTACAAAGTAAACTTGACTTGATAATGATGATATCTGAGATGCTCCACATCATTACTATAATTATGCATGTTAGATTGCAATTTTAGGTCCATAACCATTTTTATAACATATTTGCATAAGCTATTATTATTGAAGTTTAATACTTAATATTTTCTTAAATAATATTTTAATTTTGTTATTTACTTTTCTTGTTATTTTTGAATAGTAATTATAAAACAATGCATGCCAGAAGGGCAACATCCTATTTATCACTAATGTTTTTGATTTTATATTGCATGGAAAGTAAACACTTAAAGATTTATTTATTTTTTTCTTTTTCTACATGCATTATATGTTACAAATTCATATTAGTGATTTCATATTGTTTAAGGTTTAGAAAATCTTTTAAGACCTATGCCCCCTAAACTCATTTTATTTTGAGGCGTTAAGAAAAAGATTTAAAACCTACATCTTTCCTTGATCTTATGTTTAGAGAGTCTATTTGACTTTGTTATGATCTTTTTCAATTAGTTTAATTAGTTTAATTGGGCATTTAATAGAAACCTTTAGGCTATGAGTTTTAGGCTTTAAAACAATTATATTTTATCTTAAAAAATTAATGAAAATCAAAATAAAACCTAAAAACCTATTCTCTTCTTTTTTATGAGGGCTTTTGCTGCTAGCTACACTTCAGAAACCAGCCATAAGTTCAAGCTTCATTAAGTTAGTTCATTACTCTTTTTATTCCTTCCACTTTTTTTCTATATATATATATTTCATTTGCCTTCTCCTTTTTAGAGTTAACTCTTTTTTTCTTTTAAAATTTCCTTCTTCATAGTTCATAGAATTAATTTTATTTTTACACTTCATCTACTCTATTTTTTTTAAGACTATGAATAACTAGAATTAGATTGTCTTTTTTTTTTAAAGGCTTCATTATAGCTGTAGCATTTCTACAATAATGATGAAAGTTGTTCTTAAGGGAAAATATATAACTTGGAAATATGAGACTCAAGATAAATTAAAAGAGAAGGCGAAAAAAGTCTAGATGTATATAAAATGCAATCTTTGTTATAAAATTATCATAGGAGGTGTTAAATGACTAAATGATCATCTTGCTTAAAATTATAAGAATATGGGGCCATGTGAAAAGTTTAAGATGAAGTTAAATGAGAGATATTGAACTATATGAATGCCTTTACAATGGTAAGGCGTCAACGCTAATAGAACATGCATGAAATGAAAAAGAATGGATCTTCTAGTTTTGGTCTTACTAGTGGTACTGATGGATACCTCTAGTCTCACACTCTCACTAAACGAATTTGAGGCCCTATGGATTGATTAATTAAATATTTAAATCTTGATTTGAAGATTGAATTCAATGTGTTTCGTCGATGTCCTCTAACAAATATTGTAATCAAGTTTGTATAGATGTTGGAAGAATTTTTTTAATGAAAATCTGATTTCTTTTAATACTATGAGGTCTCCATCCTTTTCAATATGGCTCAGTTCAGGGTTTCTAGACTTGTTCTCTATAGATTGATACTGAGGGTTTAAGTAGTAGCCTGCTGCATGCAAGTGTCGGTGAAGCTGTTGTTCCCACTAATCATCAATAATATTTCAAATTTCCCTAAAGCTTCTCTCTTCGCCTCTTAAGTTATAGTAATCATCTCTTTAGCTTCATCCATAGCATTGTAGTTGAAACCCATTGCAGGCTTCTTCTCTATATCCACCATCCTTCAAATTTGAATCAAAGATCTAGTAGTTGTAATGACATACAAGATACTTTGTTAAAATCTATCATTTAAAACAATGTTTTAAACCTCATTTTCCTCAGCTTTCTTTACCCAAGCACAACTCACTATGTGATGGTGAACATAGACTTTAAAGGTTGTTTAGCATCTATCATACTCTCTAATGTCAAGTAAGCGGTGACAAATCTTGTTGTTGCTGGCCTCAGAATTTTTTTCTTTAAAAATTTTCTCATAAGAGCCAAAACTCAAGAGTGGTTGTAAATAAACTTAGTTATTTTTTTTCTTTAGTAAGTGCATTCTTATGTTGAGGCAACTCCCCAAGTTTCTTAAGAATCAGATCTATGTAATGTGCAGCATATGGAGTCCAGTATAGATGTTTCCTCTTCTCCATAAGTTTTTTCCCCACAGCCTTGTAAGAGCTTGCATTATCTTTAACCACTTATACATCCAACTATTCTCCAATCTCCTCAATAATGCTATCTAATAATCTAAATATGAACTCAATATTTTTGACCTGGTCAGATGCTTCAACTAACCTTAAAAATACAATATCATAAGGATTATTAATGAGAATGTTGATCAAACTTTTATGTTTTATATCAGACCATCCATATGCCATAATTGTTACACCTGTTTGAGCCTAAGTTCTTTTAATTTCTTCAATGTTTTTATCAGTGCTATCCAACTCCTTCAGAATTCGTGTTCTCAAATCAGATATGGTTGGAGGTTTGAACCCTCTCCCAAATGCTCCAACTGAACGAATCAAGTTATAAATAGGAAGGTAATGTTGCAACATTAAATGGAATTGTATTTTCATAGAAGAATCTGCCTATATCCCCTTACAATCTTTTTCGTGCCTCCCTTACATTCTTTGGTGCCATCTTCCGTGTAGTAGGAGGCATATCCTCTGATGTTTGCACCTTATAATGATCAATGGGACCTCTAGTACCCCTAGATGAAATGAGATTCATCGAAGAAGATGAATCCCTAACGCTACGCTCACTCCCGTGGTAGGAGTCAACATCAACTCTGTCCTCAAATTGCTTCTGTACAAGATGTTTTAACATGGTAAACTTATTCATGTATGTCTTTTTCTCATCCCTTATATTATCAGAAATTTTAGAGCATAGTGCAACATTTTTGTGAGACCCTGAAAGATGATCCTTCATCCTAGTCATGTTACCCTTCACAACTTTGTCATAGTAATTGCATTTTAGATATACATATGTTATTGTCTCTTACATCCACCTGAGTAGGGTTGCAAGCGAACCAAACGTTCGATGAGCTACTCGTTGTTCGGTTCGATTAAAGCTCGTTTGCAATCGTTTAATTAACTAAACAAACAAACTTGAACAATATTTTAAATATTCAATTCTTAAATAAACAAACTTGAACACTAATGCGTTCGGCTCATTTATGTTCGCGAACAACATCATTTGAAGTTCGTGAACAAGCTCGACATTAAGCTCGATAAGAAGCTCGATAAAAGCTCAATTCATGTTCGATTTTGAACTACTGAATAAGCTCGATAAAAATAATTATTATTTGACTACAGAATTAATAAATATAAATAATCATTACCATTGTTACATAGACAATTGCTTTTATTATAAATGTGTTTGTTTATAGATATGTTCATGAGCATGTTTATTTGATAGTTAAAAAAATTAGTTAAATATGTTCGCGAACAAGCTCGATAAACACTAAACGAACGAACATGAACTGAACATGAACCGAACATGAACACTCCTTAATTTAAATGAACCAAACATGAACACAAACGCTAAAGCTCGAACAAACATGAACCAAACTTGAACAAGCTGATATTAAATGAACACAAACATGAACACTCATATACTCGGCTTGGCTCGGTTCGTTTGCAGCCCTACACTTGAGTGCTATGTTTCCATGCTGGATCCTTTGTATGACCTGATTCAACTTTATCCTTACTTCTGATCATCCTTTATGAGAAGAATATAAAATAGAAGATTAAAACATCAAGCCACTATAAAAAAACAATCTAATTTATACACATATCTATTGAGCATCTTATAGACTTTTACTTTTTTATTATGCATGCCTAAACCACATGTCCACATAAATATAAGTCTAACAGAAAGATATCTAAATATTACATAAATAAAAATGTCCTATCATTTTCATTTTCTTACGCTATTAATGGCAACCATTCAATCAAATGACATTGAAAATTATATACAAAAATTTTTTGTATCATAGAAGATCAAAACATTCTTTGTGCATAACTTACACTCATATTACATGTAGTACACTTCTCATATTAAAATTTTCGGTATTAATTTATACACATATCTATTGAGCATCTTATACTTTTTATTATGTATGCCTAAACCACATGTTCACATAAACATAAGTCTAACAAAAAAAGATCTAAATATTATATAAATAAAAAAGTCCTATAAAGAAAAAAATTTCACCAAAAATGAATGAAACCAAAGGAAGATGTCGATAAATGCAATGGTATAATAAAAAAATCACATTTGAGTGCAAAGAAGAAGAGGAAGTAAAGCTATTTCACCTTTGTCAAAAAAATCCTAAACTCCAACAACGAAGAAGAACTTTTAGCGGTCAGTCGAAGGAGACTCCAGGCCAACTTGTGGTAGAAGAGAACTCCAAACAAGAGGCGAAGAGCAACTCTCGGTGGAAGGAAGTTGATGCCGATCGAATGGAATGAAGAGGGGAAAATGTCGCTCGAAGAAGGGAGAAGAAACCCTTAGTTCGAAAATAACGGAAGACGCGAGGGGGGGCGGGGTCGAACCGAATAGAAAAATATTATGTAAGGGTTTTGCTTTTTATTTTTTTTAATTTTAAGAGGTGGACGCTTTTAAAACTTGAGGCGTATGCCTCATTCCCTGCTCTCATTGCATAGGCTTTGAGGATTAAAAGAATGAAATTGCGCTGAGACGAGCCTCTTATTGCACAATTTTAAACCATGTCTAAATCCACCACAACTCAAGAACAAATTACAAAAAATATATAAATAATATAGTTTTTTTAGATTTTTATTAATGTATTACACTATTATTCATTTTTATATTGTTCAAAAATATTTAGGGAAGAGGAAGATAACTGATATTGAGGAAGAAGCTGATTGGAAGATATTGGACTCTATATGAGAAGAGCAAGGGGAGAGAGCAGTTCATCATAATGATGATTCATATGAAAACCCCCTTAGTGATGACAGTGCTGATGACTTATGAGTTCTTATGTGATATGTCATTGCTATTTATTTTTGGAATTTATTTTAATGAAAATAATACTGTGATTTGGGAAAGATAGAATTTAAGTTGAACCATATTTCATGTTGTCTTATTATTGGGATATTTTGATTTCACTTTATATCTTGTGTCTTTTTATGTTTTATATTATTTACTAATAGTATATAAAAATTTATCATTTTATGTTTATGCAATCTTTTGATTTTGAGGCTTACGCCTGAAAATGCCTTGAGGCTTATTCCTCGCCTCACAAACGAAAAATGCCTCAATACTCGATTATGCAATTTTAAACATTGGTTGAAACATCTGACATAACAATAGTTTGATTATAGAGTTGATGTTTGCTCTATGGGCGTGAGGGTAGTGGTTGGGACTCATCATTTCATTGTAACCTATGCCTTGTAGGGGTGCAAGGGATTCTAGAAATCACCACATGATGAACATGATGGACGATAGATAGGGAGATAGGCCTTGTGCATCACAAAAATTGTCCCTAGAGACTACTAGGGAGGCACGAACATGTGTGTGCATGGACATAAAGAGTTTTTTTTTTTTAAATGTAAATGACTAAATGCTATCCCTTTTAAGGTTGCAAACTCCCTTGCTTACTACAACATGATTTGTTCTGTTGGAGCTTATGGGAGAGGGTTGAAACCTCCATTCATGTATGATTTGAGGATATGAATTTTGAAGGAGTTCACATACATTAAAAAAGACATTGATGAAATCCTATGATGCATAGATACGGACATGACAACACAGATACAACACTACACGGACACATGACACATCAATTATTAAAAATATAGGGCACAAACAAAGGGTTAGATATAACATTATAATTTTTATATTTTAAAAAACAATGTATAAAAATTGAATAAGTATAATATTAAAAATAATATAGAAATAATAAGTCATTTAACTAGAATTTATGCTTAAAATGATTAATATTGAGATGTCGAGAGTCATGCATTAATGTCATGTATCAGGCATCAAGAGAGGAGACAACAATGATGTTGAGAGTTTAGCATAGATGTTATGTAGTAAATATCATGTGTCAATGTCAAGAGGGCATTTGTTGTTGTTGTTGAGAGGGCATTGGTCTTCGATGTTAAGATGAAGATGGACAAAGATGAGATGTTTAGTTGTGGGTGTATAAATTACCAACATCGAGCATCAATGTCAAGATAGTGTCAGACTTTGATGTTAAAGATGGTTTTGAAATGTCGATGTTATAAGGACGTCAAATGTCGATGTTGAGACGACATCGAGCATTATTGTGAAATCAAAGTCGCGACCCTCTAAAGAGAATAAAAATGAGAATATTTGATGAATGAGGTATTGAGTGTGGGTAATTGATTTGGTGTTGCGGAGGGGAAATAAGAAATTTTAATTTTTATATTTTAAACAAATAAAAAGTTTAAATACAAGAAATTATATTAAAAAAATTAGTAAAATATTTAAGACACGCATGCCCAATTTATATTTAATTTTTTTTTAATAAGACACATTTTCAATGTGTCTGATATTTGTCAGAGGTGTATCAGATGCATGTCATGTCGGATAAGTGTTAGATACTGCACGCCTCTTTGAGGAGAAGTGTTGATGCATCATAGATGAAATCAAGAGGACATGGAGCTAGATAGGGTTATTATCATGTCTAATAGATGGTCTGATACAAAGAATATAAGCTTGATAAATATACTTATATTGATTAATAATTCTTATGGCATTATGTTCTTGAAGTCTAGAAGGTTGATACATAACTTGAAGAATAATAAAAAGGGAGGAAATGTTTGGCATGAGAGCTTCCTAATTATCATGCAAAATATGTACACTTGATATAATATTTATCAACTTAATACTAGATTTATGGTTAAGTTTGTTAAATATGTAATATTAGTCTTATTTTTTTTTCTAACCCGTGATTTGGAGTGTCGGAGGATGTAGCTTGTAGATGAAAGACTTAATTTGGCGTGTTAGGGGATGTAGCTTGTAGATGAAACACCTGAATCAAAGGGTTTACAGTCAGACTCCCAATTCTAACATGTTTCACTTCCGAATGTGAACAAATTGGAGCACACTCAATCTAGTGAATTCAAAGAGAAGAAATTGCTTGATCATGGCTAAGCTGTACAAATTGGTTTATGCACAATAAGAAATTAAAAGATATTCACCTCAAATTAACTTCATGCAAAGATGACGATCCTTTAATTTTAATGATTTTTCCCATCAGATGATGAATATGATAAAGTTCCAAGAGAAGTGCTATGGAGAGTTATAGAAAAAAAAAAGGGGTTAATAATGCTTATATTCAAGTTATTAAGGATATGTATGCATGAGCTATTACTTGTGTTCAAACACAAGGTGGTTTGATGATAGGAAACACTTGTATTTCCAAGTGTTTCTCACCAAAACCAAGTAGATCCAATGTAAAATTGCTATCCACAGCAGAAAACAGCCAAAAATAGTAGAAAAGCAGGAAAAACTGCAGAAAAATTCGAGAAAAGACTTGTATTTTACTAGTAGTTGCAAGGAAATAGCAAAGATACAATTGATCCTCAATTCGAGAGGAGGATCGATCTCTCCCAAATCTCTAGACGCCGCTAGAGCCCAAAGAAATCCTAGTTCTACGAGATCTCAAATTTCAGCCAAATTCAAAATGCCCAAACCCTAGGAAAAACATATATTTAATGCAAACAAATCAAAAGGAATTCCCTAAACAGTCCCTACATTCAAATTTCCCTCTTAACTCCCCAAAATTTCTTTCCTATTTGGCTCCCGCACGCCGTGCGGCTCGCTCGGCATTCCAGCGGGCGAAAATTTCTTCCGCCCTGTTTGTGCCTGAGCCGGTCCCGCCTGGACCGGCTGGACCGGTCCAGTGGACCGGTCTAACAATACTCCCCTCCCAAAAATCCACCTTGTCCTCAAGGTGGAGATATGCTCTTGTTCCGGTGGAGGTGGCCATCCTTGAGATGACTGAAAATCCTTACTGTACTGCTGAACCAAGGGCTGCACGGAAGGAGGAACATCCCCTCCCTCTTCCAATCTGATCGCATCCAGCCTGTATAGTCCCACCATATAATCTTCCCCCACCTCTTGTATGTCCCTAACCATGGTCTTAAGTGATTTCATGGCTTTGGATAGCCCTGCATCTCCCCTTATAACCACCTTTCTCCCATCCACCATTAATTCCATCGTGAGTGCTCCCCAATTGTCCTTGGTTTCCCCCAAGGTCTGCAGCCACTTCATCCCCAGGATGACATCAGTGTCCTAATTCTAGTGGGAGAAAGTCCTCCTTTACTTGAATTTCCTGGATGGTCAACACCACTCCTCTACAGATCCCCTGGCCTTTCTCCACCTTCCATGTACCCATCATCACTCCATAGCAACCGGTGTCCACCAACTTCACTCCTAATTGGTCAACTACCTGAGTGGAAATGAAATTGTGGGTAGCCCCACTATCAATTAGCACAACCACCTCACGGTCAGCTATCTCTCCTTTCACTTTCATAGTGTGACTCGGAGTGAATCCCACTACTGAGTTCAGAGAGACTTCTGCCACATCCAGGTGCAACTTCTCCTCCTCTCCAGATCTTCTCCCACCTCCCTCCTCGTCTTCCTCGTCTTCACAGACAAGGAGAACCTGAAGAGTTCGGTCCTTGCACCTATGCCCTGGCATGTACTTCTCATCACATCTGAAGCACAACCCTTTTGTCCTCTTATCTTGGATCTCCATCTCTGTCAGCCTCTTGAAATTTTCCCACTCCCTCCTCCTACTGGCTTCTCCCGGGTGGTCTCATTAGTGTTGCCTGATGCAGGCCCCTTGGGTGCTAGAAGAGTGGTCGTCATCCTGTAAGAGCCTCCTGAGCAGTTTCCTCGAGCCCCCCTTTCTGCTTTCTTTTGATCTTCTACCAACTGCGCCAGCTCCATAGCCTTTCCCAGGGTCCTCGGCTCCAGTACCCTGACTGCTGTTCGGATATCTGGTTTCAACCCCTTCATGAAGTTCCCTTCTAAGGCTGACTCTGAAATGTGATCCAATCTGCTAGCTAAGTACTCAAATCGATCCCGATAATCTGCCAAAGTTCCTTCTTGAGTCAAGGCAAAGAATTGCTCATAGAAGTCTCCTCCCCCGTCGGTTTGGAAACGCTCTAATAAGCAATTCTTGAACTCTCTCCAATTCCGGATGGGCTCCCTCCTGTCACGCCACTGATACCATGCCAATGCCTTCCCTTCCAGACACAAACCTGCCGCCGTTAGCTTCTCATCATCTGTCAACCCGTTGACTGCAAAGTAACGCTCCACCTTATAGATTCAGCCATGGCCATCTTCGCCCTCAAAGATGGGCATCTTCAATTTCCTCACCTTCGGATCCCTTCCATTGCCCTGATACTCTCCATAACCTCCCATTCCTCGAAGATGAGGTGCTCCCCAAGTGTCACGGTCCTCCCTCCAACGCTGGTATCCAAGTTCGTCGTCATAATCCCCCCTTCCTCTTTTAAAATCAGCACCTCGACGCTGAAATTCAGCACCTCGACGCTGATACTCTTCTCTCCTTTCTCCAAAATCTGCACTACCTTCATATTCCCCCCGCCTGCCTCCGAAATCAACACCTCGACGCTGAAAATCAGCACCTCGACGTTGAAAATCAGCACCTCGACGGTCATTTCCCATGCTCATCTCCTCTCTAGAGAGTGGCTCTAGAGGTGGCATGTCATCGTCCCTTTCAAGAATCTCCACCTCCGGATTCCTCCTCCCCCGGATTGGGTTTGGATTTCCTCCTACGCCATGGCCGTCAGTAGTCTCTCTCACTTCCGATGTCTCCGGATTGGTCTTCATCTCCAATAGTTTTTTCATCATTTCTTCCATAGCCGCAAACCTCCCTTCCAACCTGTCATTGTTGGTGGAGATTTCCATGAACTTTCCCTCCAGTTCTGTCTTTAGTTGTCCGAACTCGCCTTCTAATGCTTCCACCTTTTTTCCGGCCATCTTTCTTCTAACGGATCCCAAAAAAATTCTTCTTCCGGAAAAGAAACTTGCTGAAATTTCAGAATTTCAGCCGCCGGTGGTCCCAAATCGATGCTCTGATACCAATTTGATAGGAAACACTTAGATTTCCAAGTGTTTCTCACCAAAACCAAGTAGATCCAATGTAAAATTGCTGTCCACAGCAGAAAAACAGCCAAAAACAGTAGGAAAGCAGGAAAAACTGCAGAAAAATTCGAGAAAAGACTTGTATTTTACTAGTAGTTGCAAGGAAATAGCAAAGATACAATTGATCCTCAATTCGAGAGGAGGATCGATCTCTCCCAAATCTCTAGACGCCTCTAGAGCCCAAAGAAATCCTAGTTCTATGAGATCTCAAATTTCAGCCAAATTCAAGATGCCCAAACCCTAGGAAAAACATATATTTAATGCAAACAAATCAAAAGGAATTCCCTAAACAGTCCCTACATTCAAATTTCCCTCTTAACTCCCCAAAATTTCTTTCCTATTTGGCTCCCGCACGCCGTGCGGCTCGCTCGGCATTCCAGCGGGCGGAAATTTCTTCCGCCCTGTTTGTGCCTGAGCCGGTCCCGCCTGGACCGGCTGGACCGGTCCAGTGGACCGGTCTAACATTTGACCAAGTATTTTCGCATTTGAGTTGTATTACATCAAGTTTCAGCCTTAAGCCAACCCCAAAGTCTAAAGATTTTTGTTTGAGATCTAAAACTGAATATATGGAGTAATATGGTGGGGATCGATTGTGATCAACAGATTGACCACTTTATCGGGTGTAATTCTCATCTTGTGACTTTCCTTTATTCTATCAAGTTATTCATGTAAAACTTCTTTGATAATTATTCCTTCAATTTATTGATCCCATGAATGCTTCTCTTGTAATCAACATTGCATTAACTCCTTCGATGCAACAAGATATAATTTTTATGAATTCCTTTGATGCGGCAATGTTAATTGCATTGTGTCTGATAGACCTAATTTAATGTATAAACTAGTCAAATTTTAGTTATTATTGGCCGGAACTTGTTTTAACGCATGCAAACTTATTTAATTTGTAAACGATGGTTTTTTGTTTAAGCACTTCAAGTGTTCAGGTTGCATTATATAGATATTCTCCAAGTCCCGATGAAGAATTATATCTTGAGATTTATTTTCTCAGGGTGCAACCACTTAACACCAATCTGATGGTTATTTTTCCATAGCATTTTATTTTTTAATAGCTTAGTAATATTTGGGTGTTCTACTTAGTCAGCAAAAGGATAATTGAGCATGAGATGCTCATTCAAAAGTCTATCGATTGTGTCGGTGTTCTGAAGTTTCGTCGTTTAACAAGTTTCAATAATGCATGTCAAAAAATTTCGCATAACCTTTTAATGAGTCTATGACTGTTTCAAAGATGTTAACTACCCTTTAATACTGATGTCTGTCCTTGTTCTAATAAACATTATGATGATATCGTAAGACTCAATTGGAGGGATGCCTTCCATACTTATCTATTATTACCATCCAAATAAAACCTATTCTTTGATGGTTATATTTTTAACACATGTTGTAAGCCTTATACCCAACCCTTATTAGGTGCTCTTCAAAAAAATATAAATAACAAAAGAATATATATATATATATATATATATATATATATATATATATATATATATATATATATATATATATATAAAAGGATGTAGCATATGGTCCTTGCTTAAGTGATTAGTTTGATTGTGATGATGCAACTAATGATGACCAAAGTTCAAATCATTATCTAATGGTTATATATTTGAGCTTTTAGTTTCATTTGATGCATCCTGAGTTTAAAACTTTTTATTAGGTTGACCTAAAATTTCCCCCTTAGAAATATATATATATATATATATATATATATATATATATATATATATATATATATATATATATAGAAAGGATGTAGCATATGGCCCTTGCTTAAGTGATTAGTTTGATTCTGATGATGCAATTAATGATGACCAAAGTTCAAATCATTATCTAATGGTTATATATTTGAGCTTCTAGTTTCATTTGATGCATCCTGAGTTTAAAACTTTTTATTAGCCTAGGTTGACCTAAAATTGCCCCTCTTAGCAAGATTTCATCATCGTTGAATGAGATTTTGATGTAGACAAGAATTTATATTATATATATATATATATATATATAATTTTTGTGTTATTGGATGCTATGATGGAAAACAATCCATGATCATGCTGTGTTTGGTGCTCTTAGGTTGGTTCACACCATTGTCCTTCCACTTGTGTCAATTTTACTTCCTTGCTCCTTGGTGGTTGATTGAGTGATTATATATGGGCTGCTTTTGATTGTGCTTGGCCCATTTATTTCTTTAGTTGGTTGGTTGTTTGGTTTCCTTGTTGGATGCTCAGTTTTCTTGCTAGCTTCTCGGTTTTCCATATAACTGTTCGGTTTCCTGCTACTGGCTGCTTGGTTTTCCCCTTGCTAATTCCTGTGCAGGTTGCTTTGGCTTCTCCTTGTGAGGGCTGATTTGGGTGGTTATTTTTGGTTGTTTTGGAGTCACATTTATGTGAGCAAATTATTGCTCTTTCCCCTCGTATAAATTGTGGTTGAATTTCTATGGTAGGGGTTATTAAAGTGAAAAAAAAATCAGAGGGTTTCTTCTTAGCTTGCGAGCTATTTTCTTCTTAATCCCCATTTCTTCCTCTCGGTCTTCCTTCTACTTCTCCCCTCCATAGTTTCCCTTCCACTAGCATCTTTCTTATTTAAAAAAAGTGAGTTGTAAGGAAGTATTGTGCCCTTTTCTGTTGTTATTTGCCAGAGGAGCCTCGCTTGTGTTGGATCACTAGTTTGCCTTTCCTTTGAGTACCTTTCCCTATAATGTGATGTGCATGTGAGGCGATCACTCATGGTTGTTCTGATGGTATTATAATTTGTGTTTTGTTTGTTTTGCTTTCTAGTGCGACTTCTTAATCATTTTTCTACATTTGGTTTTCTACTAAGTTTTTATCATTTGGTGTTTGTTTATGTGATATTGAAAGGAGGTGTCTTTCTGGATGCCTAATGTTCTCTTACTTGATTTTAGAACTTAGGTTGCATCAGATTTCCTAGGATGAAGTAACCTATAGCTATTGATAAGGATCCTCAAGTTTAACCTTAATATACTAGGGTATATGACTGGCTTAAGATGATAGAAGCATGTGATCTTGAAGGACATATCATTATGCCCCTATCGACTTCCCTTTGAGCTAAAGAGAAACCATCATATACTCCAAACAAAACAACAACAACAAAAACAACAACAAGCCTTTATCCCACTGTGTGGGGTCGGCTACATGAATCCTTTTTCTCCATTGTGTTATGTTAATAGTCAAATTCTCATTAAATCTAATAGAGAAAGGCCATTTCTTATATGTTCTAAGTTCTAACAAAGTCTTTTTAGGTCTACCTTTGCCTTTCTTAACATAAGTCAAATCTAATACATCTACTTTCCTAACCGAGTCATCTAAAGGCCGTCATTTTATGTGACCAAACCATCTAAGGCGACTCTATTTAATCTTATCTTCCATTGGAGCTACTCCAACCTTTTCACATATATGCTCATTTCATATCCTGTGTGTAAACCCACTCATCCATCTGAGCATCCTTATATCGACAACACTTAACAATAATATACTCAATCTCTCCAATTAATCGAGCAAAAAATAAGCCTTTGCAACATAAAAAGAATATAATCAGAGTTGAGAATAGCGTTAATCAAGATTTTCTTCAAAACTAGAGAGGTAATTAACGATGAGAATCTACGCCTATAGAAATCTTTGAACCGAAAGAATGAGTCCTTATAAAGGGATGAAACTTTCTACATATTTTTTTTAATGATTCTTTAATGTACCTTTTATATATCATCCAAAAATTATCTTGATCGGGCAGAATCTCAACCCAAAATCAAGTTGGAAACTTCAAAAATTAAATTGAAGACCATATGAACTCCAATTTTAACAAACTTACAGTCGAATTGAACATTTCGGAAATACGAACCCAACGACACCAAACTCGAGTAAATCTGAGTCCAAATAGGTCAAAATCAAAGACTCAAAGCATATTTGGAAGGTTCAAACCATAATTTGGATTACCAAATGATTTCCAAACATGACATGCTTATAGTTGAATTGAGCGGCTCGACGAGACAAATCTAACAGGCCCAAGTTCGTCAAATTCTAATATTATTAAGACATTCAAATACCAAATAATTGGTCCATGATCGAGGGAATCCACATCAACCGTCCATTCAAACCACTCCCAAATTACCCTTGATCTCCCAATTATTTACTAGTCATGCCATTCTTAGAAAACTATAAATAGACCCCTCATTTCTTATAGAAAGGGGACTCCAAGGGAGGAAGGAGGTCCAAGCAAGAAGAGAAGGAAGAGTTCTCTTGCCACTAGGCTCCTCGATCACCTTCCGGCCACCGAGCGTCGCTAAAATTTTGCCTGTCGCCGGACTTCTGCCTGTCGCCAGACTTTCGTCGGATTTCTCTATGTCGGACTTCTGACCGTCGTTGGATTTCCCCCCGACGCCGGACTTTTGCTCGACTACTGTCCTTAATACCTTCGCCGTCAAACAATGGTCCTTCCAACCTCCGTCACCCGCTGACTATGATCCTTCCGACCTCCGTCGCCAGAAAATGTTCTTTCCGACCTCCTCACGCCGACTATGATCCTTCCAACCAAACGAACATGTCAACATTGATGCTTCCTATTTTCACCATGTAACACACTCGATATGATGTATATTTGTTACATTAAGCCAAGACCTTCCATCCAATGATGAGCTTCATTTGTAATCAACTGCAAATATTAGTTGATTCATTCAAACTGTGCTAGACCCCATGGTTTTTCCCCTTTTTAGGGTTTTCCACGTAAAAATCTTGGTGTCTATTATGAATGCTACACCCCCTCTCTCTTATATGATTGCGTGCTAGATCTTCGTACAAAGCTAAGGTGTTAAACTTTATATTTCTCTACCGCCACGAATATTCCAGGATGCAACAACCTTCTAAATAAAAATTGTTTTATTCCCATTTGACATCGCTCCTGGATGGGAGTTTTTCATCATTTCTTTGGAGCCCCACGTAATTATGGTGTGCAAATGTCACATTTTAGAAGCTACTTGTTCAACGGCTTCCTCTTGAATAACGAATTAAATAAGCCTTGAAATTTTCATTTAGTTGATATTCAGCCACTCGATTATTTCTAGTTTACAGTTTCCTTAGAACTATTACATGTATTGTGTGATAGCTCTTCCAGACTGAATTCATAGAATAAAATAATCATCCTGTGCTATGTCATGCATGAGTCAGGTCAAAACGGATGCTTTCTAACATCTCTAACTAACAAGGGATGTATTTTGAACTTCTGTCTTGGCTATGTTAACAATACATCATTGCAGTATTCATAATGAGTATAAATGTTTATTTCTTTCAACAAATGAGATGTGCTTTAAGGAATGCAAAATCTTCAAGAAAAAGGCAAACCAAAATAGGTGGATGGTGCAAAATGTTCAATTGCCAATGAGTGTTAAATAGAAATTTTGCACCTTCAGGTTATTTGGTCTTTTTTATTCGGCTCTCCTTTTGTTTTTCCTCTCAGATTTTTTCATTCCTCCATGCCTTGTTCATTTTTTTTTTATCCAAACATGATAGTTTGTCATGAGTAGGAAGAATACATTCTAAACTATTTGCCCTGTCATTGCTACAGGTACGAGCATTCTCTACGAGATGTCATTCATGAAATCTATACTAAAATGGAATTCTTCTCATTTGATGGGAATGAATTGGAGGCATCAGATTCAGTACCTGCAAGCAATGAAGATGGGCTAAAAAGGGGCGACAATATCAGCATGAACAGCCCAAATTCTGTCTACATGAATGAACAAAATATGCTCAACCAGCAAATCCTGAATTGCACAGCTGAACAACAGCTGATGGAAGCTAAGAAGAGAAGAAACAGGGCTAGAAGATTCTCTTCTTTCACAAGTTGGGTACCGGATTTGCAGAAGGTTTGGGCCCTCAGGCATCCAAAGCTAGAGAAACATGCACTTGAGACTATTCTTCCCAAAGTTAAAGCTAAGAAAAGGAAGCGGCGTTCATCGATCGATGACAGAGTGTGTGAAACACCTTGATAAGAGATCAGGTCTGCAGTCGAGTGGTCGACGGAAAAAATTCCTTTCATTTCACCCGGGCTCGAATCTCCTAACCGTCCAAAAAAAAAAAAAAACACCTTGATAAGAGATGATGATTCCTCACACCAAAAGCTGCAGCTGGTAAACAGATAAGATCAATGATTAATGACTAAAGGCTTAAATCATGAAGCAGCTCAGTTTTCTTGTTTCAATTTAAGCTTTGTGTGAGACGGTTTTTTTACTATTTTTTAAAGCAGCTTTTAGTACCAAAATTAAAATTTTTGTACTAAAAAGTTACTCTACAAAGCACTAAGAAAGCCGTTTCAAATGAAGCCTTAATTGGAATCAATCATGAGGTCTATCTTTATACATGGAATGTATATAGATAATGTGCAAAGTCGCATCTCTGGAAGAAAATATCCCTACAATTCGAGTGAACGTTGAGAAAACATCCCTGCAAATTGCCAGCAAATAACAAGGGATCAATATTTTTTGAATAATAGGTACGTATCCTGAAAATTTACTAACATTTGTAAACAAGCATGTAATGCGATTGTATTTGCATCAATGTCTTCAACGCATTTATTGAGAAATTTGTTTATTCCAGTGCATTTGGTATTCTTATCAAGAGAAGGCTTGATCATCTTTTCCAGCCTAATTATACTGTGGTTCGTTGCTGTAGCATAATTTGTTTAATATGTTTGAAGGATCTTTGTTTTTTGAAAATAAGGATGCGTTTGAGACGGTTGCAGCTGTCAGTAAAGTAGGTTATAAAATTGTTATATAGAAAGTTGCTTTTTGAAATTGTTGTACAGAAAGTAATGCATTTTGTTTGGGCAATATAATTGTCAAGTTGTGTTGTAGCCGTATAGGAATAAATTATTCTTATACCCTTATATATATGAAGATGGATAAATTTTATTCAAATATATATATTTTTAAATTTTTATGTTAAGAAACTATAATTTTGAATTAAAATAAAATAGTTTTATCAAATATTTTATAAGTTATACATAAAAAATACTATAAATTTTTATTGACATTGTATTATCATACTTCAAAATAATTTGTTAAAATTTTAGATTCTCTAATATTATTTTATAATAAAACATTCTCTCGTAATAATACAAATATGTTCTGATTTCTATTTTTTGAAAAATTATATCAACAAAATGCTTGAAGATTAAAATCGTGAGAGTGCAATAATTACTTAAAATTTCTGCAAACGACTATATAAAGTTGAAGGTACAACTATGTATAATTAGCACGAATATTCTTCCAAGAAATCACTATAAAAAAAATGTATAGTAAAAACTAAAGCTTTTCAAGATGAGAAATAGAGGAAAGCTGGATATAAACGACAAAGTGAAAGTCACATGGAAAAGCAAAGGGATTTTGAAGATGTTTTTTTAATGAAATTAAATTCAATTTTGTTTTAACTTACCGGTAATCAATAGTGGACGGGCTGCTGACTGAACAATCTGAGAAGGATGCGAGCAGAAGAGAGCTAACCTAATAGAAATGCTGGGGAGATCACAGGGCAAGTAATCAGCTCTTCAGAAGCAGGAGAAAGCCGTGGCAGAAGGAAAAAAAATGGCAATGAGAATAAAAAGAATGAGGTAGGGGAGAGAGAACCTGGACACATATAAAGGAGAGACCTTCTTGCTAGCTACTTGAAGTTGCGAAACGCTGAGCCGGGCTTCTTGCAGCCGTGCGTTCGGAGAAATAAAAAAAATTGAAATGGTTATCGGCTTCTGTAAAACCCCTCCAAATTTCATTTTTTTGAGTGTAGTTAGTCTGTACAAACTGACCTTAGTACGGGACAAACTGAAGAAAATTGTGAAAATCTGTATGGTTAGCACGTACGAACTGCCTGTACAAACTGAGTAAAATGCAGGTTCGTCCGGGACAAATTTTTGCTCGAGAGCATCGTCAAGGGACGAAATCCATCATCGTCTGTACGATCTGTGTCCAGAGAGTTTCGTCCCAGGACGAATGGAAAACATCGTCGGGACGATCGAGTTCATTAAATAGATGATTTGAGATATTTTGAAGAGAGAGAAAAGCAGGAGAGAGAAAGAGAAGGAAAAGGAAGGAAAAAAAGGCTTGGTTTTGGAGGCCGCGGTGCGATTTTCGTCCGACGCCGCTGTTGGAAGAATTGTTTATTTCATTGTAAGAACTCCGAATCCTATTTCTAATTTCGTATTTTTCTATTTTTCTACTCAGTTTTGTGTTTCCATTACCGAAAAATATGCATATCTTTGTATTGACGAAACTTTTACTGCGTAACTTTTGATATGTTATAGAAATGATGATTTTGCATGATTTGAGTATTTTCTGGAAAGTTTTCATCGGGTATTTTGAATTATGTGGAGTTTTTATCGAATAGAAAATTATTTGGATGTCAAAAAATATTGCTTCAATACAACAAAAGTTTTGAGATGATGTTTTATCCGATTTCTCGTTATTTCGTAATTTTTTGAAACTGTGTATTTTGTCTCTATTTGGGATTTCTGTCGACTGTACGATATTTTAAGGATTTCCTTCGATTGAGTTAAATTGTATTATTGATTGCAATGTATTAATGAGATGTATATGAATGTGAATATATGATTGAATCTACTACTATTATATTATTGAAAGACAAGTAAAGACTGGTTGAACCGTTGGTTGGAGATTGACCTGTATAGGATGGTGGGCCGACGGGCTTTCCTTTAAAAAGGGTTTGGTGTTATCCTCTACTGATCAAGTGATTACTGAAGAGAGTTATAAGGAGATTACTGTGCCGACGGGCAAGGGTGACGACTCTATTTACTGAGCCAACGGATTACTAACATCGATACTAACATTGAAAAATGCCTTAATAGTCAGTGATTGTACTTGTTAAGTAAGACTAATGTACTGGAATGCATGTGTAAAATATTGTTCTTATGATTACTTTATTGATATTGAATGGATTTATTGACTGATTTATGAGTTTACTGTTACTGTATGATTTTATTGATATTGCATACTGTACATGTCACTGGATAGAGATACTGATAGGGATATTGATATTGCATTGATTCATTGATACTACGGATACCGGTATTATTGATTCATCGATAATATGGATTCATTGATACATCGAATATTGATCCGCTTCATGTGATACACTGACCACGTGATATAGAATATGTCTTTACTGTAATGATTTGATTTTAACTGTTCTTACAATGTATCGATTTGATTATTTTATATGATTTCATACCGATTGATATTATTGCATGGAATTAATTCCTCTTGATACTGACCGATATGATTTATCCGATGATTTCTTTATTGATTTGACGCACATACTAATTTATTGAGCTTTATGGATTTTTATACTATTTACTGATTTTTCTACTATCAATTGAGGATTTTACTATTTTGTATTTGATACTGTTTGTGCATTGACTATCGTTTCTGTATTGATTACTGCCTCTGTATCGATTTATATTTCTGCATTGACTCAACGATCATATGCAAGTGACTGATATTGATTTGATTGATTGACATGTATATTGCTTCCGTACAGTGTTTTGATTTCAATTGTAGGTTTTGGTGATTTGCTGGGCTTTTTAAGCTCATTATATGTGGTTAATGATTTCAGGTACAGAGCTTCATGCGTGAAGCTTCTTTTAGATACTAGTGTAGTTTCGAAGTTTTTGGTTCATGCATTATTTTGTAGCCTGCACGACTATTGTATATGTTCTTTTGGACGCCACTTTTTGATTGTAAATTTGATATGTCGTAATGTGAATTATATTTTTATATTGTATTTGTTTTCTTTAATGCAACTATCATTTCTGGATGTCTGTATTGATCTGAGCGAGAAGAAAGAATAAGAAGAAAAGTATGTCGATGAATCCTTTCACTATGGATGCCTGTGTCGTCACAGCTTTGATAGCGTACATATGAGGTCCCAACTGCGCTAAGATGTGTGAGAAGAAGTGGAAAAAGTCCGAATAGTGGAACTTGGCGAGGATGAACAAGAAAACCAGATAATTTTCAGGTAATTGTAAGGGCATTCACGTATTTGTTGTACCTTGGAACAGCGGGACGTAGGCGAACGCGAGGATAACTTCGGATGGGAAAAGCAACTGCAGGGCATGAAAATTTTCCCAACGGAGCACGATCCCGTAACCTCAAACCTCATTGTGGTTACGTTTCCAAACGCACGGCAGGGAAAAATCTATCCCAAACGCATTTGACGATGGTGGATGGAAGATTGTAGTCTAGCATGGAGGTTAGAGGATTTAATTGGGTGACATAGATTGAAGAACTATAACCAAGTGGTGGTGGTTGCGGGGAAGTAATGGTGCAATGGTTTTTGGAGGACCGTAATCTGGTGATGGTGGTCGAAGTCAGGCGATGGCGGCTAGGGAACTATAATCAAGAGACGATAAATAGAGTGTAGTATGGTGAATATGGTCCGAGGATCGTAGTTAGGCGAGTATGATCAGAGGACTATAATTATGCGACTATGGAGGTCTGTTAAATTCAGAAAATGCTAAGTTGCTACTTCTAATTAAGTAGACAATAAGTGCAATATCAAAATCAAACATTTTTAAAAAATGAAAACATTAATTATAATATAACTTTGCTATTAATTATTGCTACAAAAAGTTGCATAAAAAAGAATATTATTGTTACATGCTAACTGCATTATAGTTTTTTAGAGTTTTGAAGAAATGCAAGATAGCAAAGTTCAGATTAATTGCTGCTACAGAGCTTTGCAATTCAGAAAAAAAATTTCTGTTTGAAAGTTTTTGAAAGGGCTTTGCTAAGTTTTTTTATTCTTTCCATGAAATGTATGATTGCTAAGTTTTTTTATTCTTTCCGCTTCAAGAACTTTGCTACAAAACTTTGAATCTTGCATTTCTTCAAAACTTTAAAAATAATCTTTCCTACAGAAAAAAAATTTCAGTTTTGATTTTTGAAAGTTTTTGAGACTAATAATCTTCAGATTAAAGCAAAGTTTTTATTTTAAAATTCAGTTTCGATTTCATTCCTCATCGTTATAAGTTTTTGAAACAAAAAATTTGCATATTACATAACTTTGCTTTCTTGCATTTCTTTAAAACTATTAAAAACTTTTCAAAATATTCTCAGAACGTTTAAAATAGATTATTTAAAAAAATAGTTGGATTAGATAAAGGTTACCTTCAAATTGAAGCAAAGTTTGAAAGTTTTAATCCGACCGAAGGCTACCAAGAATGGCAACCTCTTCAAACCACCGAGAAGAGTGCGAAGAAGAAGATCGTGGGCGAAGAAGAAGGTTGTGGCTGCCTGTGAAGTGCGAAGCCGAAGGAAATGAGGAAGGGCGAAGACGAAGGCTGGAGTCAGCAGACGCGATTTGAGAGCCGTTCATCTTTTCAGACTTCGGGAGTCGGGATGGGCAGAGAGTCACGGATTTGATTAAATTAGGGCAAAAATTATTTTTTGAGGGGGGGGGGGGGGGGGGGGGGGGGGGGGGGGGGGGGGGGGGGGGGGGGGCATTTACAAAAGTGTCGCTCTAATGCATTAATTTTTTTTTTTTGTTAGGGTGGGCATTTGAGGTGAACTGGGATCCACCCTTGCAATGATAAAATATTTTTTTTATATAAATGATATAATATTATAAAATCAAAATTAACATAATCTTAAAATTTCAATATCATCATTATAAGCCGTAACATGATATCAATCCAAATAATTAACAATAAATTTCATCTCAGTAGTAATCTTCGTATTTGTTACTAATCTCAAAATAAATCTAATAATTTTAAAAATCATTTTCATCTAATTTATATAAAAAATTTCTAAATTGCAGTCAAATAGAAAAGTCATTGAATTCAAAATATACAATATTCAAAATAAACTACACAATATAATTTCCTCCCAATAGAATAAAAGAAATGTTATTTCTTTTAATGAAAAATTCCCAATAATTAATCAACAACATTACAAACTATAATACCTCCCCACCGAACCAAAATTGTTTTAGCATTTGACTCATTTGATTATTTGTATACACTTCCTTCAAAAATTATCCGCACGTAGTGGGACAAAGACTTGTTGTTGTTGTTAATACCGTCGAGAATAATCCTTATGTCGTGGAACAAATACTCGATGTTGTTGTTGTTGTCACCTTCAAAAATTATCCCCACATAGTGACACAAAGGCTTCTTCTTCTTCTTCTTCTTCTTGTTACCTTCAAGAATTAAACTCTCAAATAACTAAAAAACTAACTGCAGATGAATACAAAGAATTGAACTAATGTTTGAAACATACCCAATAAGAAGAAAGATAGTCATGTGGGGGAAAATTTGATCTGCCAATACTATGTGGGTGTGTTCTCCCATGAACTTGATTCAAATTTCCAATCATTAGTCGTGGAGAATTTTGAGACTAAGAGCTGCATATCAAGCCATAGATCATCATCAGCCATCATAACTGATGATGTATCACACAACCTAGCTGTTGGCATCGGTGTTGTATCGATCAATTTTGTTTCTGACAAATTGGATAGATTTTGATTTGTCTGTTTCGTTGCTGGAAGTCCTATCAAATTTCTGAACAAAGTTATAATCCATTAAGATACATTATAAAGAAGGTTACCAATAAAGATATTAGAATTGCTCAACTTATTAAGAGGATTCATGGCGAAATGCTCAGTATTTGATGGTGGTGGCAGCTGCGACGATGGTAATGGCTCCCTATTGACAGTACCACTGGTCGACAAGTGCTCGAATGACAATTCTTGATTGAATAGCTCTCCGGGTCTTTGTGACCCTCAGAACATAACATCAATGAGCGCATTATTCGCTTGCCCCATCGCTAGAGACATTGGTTGTGGTGACACTTTTTGATGATCACTAATGTAGCTAGGATACCATTTGGTTGAAAGGTGTTCCGTCTTAAAGGGAAAAGTAGATGCTTGACGTTGCTGCCATGGTAGGCTGAGATCGAAGTTTCTTAATAAGTAATTTGTCTCATCATTGCCAGCATTACCAATGTTAATTGGTCGTTGGACCTGATTTTGCATAAGCATGAATGCCCTTTGCCTCTTTTTCATAGCTATTTGAGCTTGGATCTCAGGTGGACAAAGTGGAACCCCCGCTCTCTGCCGTCGTTTGACTCTTGTGTTCCAAAAATTCTTTATCTCATTATCTGTTCTTCCTGGTAACTATCTTAGAAAAGATAAGAATATCTAATAAGAACAAACAAAAAAGAAAAAGTGAAACTTAGAGAGAGATTGAGAATTACGTATGTAGCCATTCGAGCCCATTTATTGCCTATTTCAACATGATACTTGATTATAAGGTTCTCTTCCTCTTAGGTAAGAGATCCTTTTATTAGATTGGGACGGAGATGATTAGCCCACCGAAGACGGCAGCTCTTGCCATATCGTTGAAGTCCAATGTTCTTCTGAACAGCATTCCAATTCCCTTCTCCGTGTTTTTTCACATACTCCATTAGAAGTGCATCTTCTTCTGCACTCCAGGGCCCTTTTTTCAGAGATTGCGGCGCCTCGTCGTCGTCGTCGTCGCCGCCACCGGGTGAAGATGAATCCGGAAGGCCCAAAATGGGTTCTTCTTTTCAGTTGCACTCTCAGCCTGTCTTAATAGATAAGATGGCAGAAATAACTAAGATAAGTTAAAAAAGGGCCAACAAATAACGCATCAAAGTCTTGAAAAAGACGAATCAATTATGATTGCTTCATTTGGCAACAAAACATTCTTTAAAACAAACAAAGGAGAAGGAACCAAGGTTTCCAACTAAACACCATCCTACATGTCCACAAGCATAAAGGACCATGTAAACAAAAAACACCAAAAAAGTCATTCTCATTACAGTACAAGTCAGGAAGGAATATCCAATCATATATAAATGATGGTGGGAGGAAAATGAAGTAGCGACTGAACGTATTTTTCATATTTAAATAACAACCAGGGCCTCCAGGGGTGCAAATATCCTATACATTTGAGATACAAATAAACAACCATCCATTTACATGAGCCTTACAGTGCAAAAATCACGTAGTGAACTACACCTTGTGAAGAAAGCTTTAACGTGTTTGAACACCAGACCTGAAGAAAGAAATCTTGTTCGGCTTCTTCAGGAAATGGAAAAACGAGAATAGAAACTGAACAGAGAAAATGTAATTCTTATGGCATATCTAATACAACTCAAAGTACCTATTTAAAAGAAAAACTAGGCTGTAGGAAAAGCCACACTACACAAAAGAAACTAAAGAAACAAAAGCAAGAAACAATCCTAATAAAATCTGGAATTACACCAAACACCTTGGGTAAACAAAAAGATAACCTACATTCAGATACATGACAACTAAAATCAAGGGCAACAAACCTCACATGTGAGTATGCAAAAAGGGTATAATAGTAACATGGAAGCTATAGTAAACCATAAATGCAACCTTATCAGACTCCTGATGAACTAGGAGCATACCTGCAATGTGTAGTTTTTTGTTGGTGAAATTATCCTAAAACAAAATCTTAAATCTGATTGATCTGCATCAACTTTTAGTGTAGAAGTAAGGAGGTTCACAGTATGGCGTGCTACAGACTTTTCATCATGTACTCCACCATGATAGTGAGAGGAGAACCAACGACTCAGCAACCCAGAACTTTGTTAAAGAAGTTGATATGGCTTCTGTAAGTCCATTAATCACTTCAATTCATCTAATTAATTTTTATATAAAACAGTTACAATTAATAGGAAGAATAGGCTTTCGATGTTAAGCACACTGTTATGGTAGGCATTTTAAAGATTTGCCACGTCATTGTACTTTCTTGTTTTCCGTTAGCCTAAGTTTCTATATATTCATAAGCATGCTGTAATAAACATTAAGGGAAATACAATAGCTAGTTTTCCTGTTCTTCTTCTCTGTTCCAATTCTCTCTTCCCACCGGTTCTCAAATCTTCACATGGTATTAGAGCATTGAAGCTCTACAGCATTTTTTTTTCTCTACGTTTCCTTCTTGCTGTCTTTGCTCTTTCTGTCCTCTTCATGGGCGACGAGGCTTCCGTTGGTTCCCACCGGCAACCGTCCACTGTCTCCAGTCAGGATTCCGACTTCATCATCCCTGTTCATCTAAAATTTCTCATTTCTAATATCAAGAACCTCATTCCCACAATTCTTACCTCTGAAAACTACTCGATCTGGCGGCTTCAACTTCATCAACACTTCGCCGCCAATGGCTTCGAAGGTCATCTTTCTGGCATTACCGTCTGTCCACCGGAGTCTGCAGTTCTTGATCAGAATCGGTGGCGTTTGATTGACCGGAATCTCGTTTCGGCTCTTCTTTCCACGATCTCTCCCGGCATCCTTCCTTACGTGATCTCCCTTCGCACCGCTCATGATGTCTGGACCACGCTAGAATGCCGGCTTCAACCCACGAACTGTTCTCGTGTTATACAGCTCAAGAACGAGCTCCATCAGATTCGTATGGCCGACCGAACAATACAACAGTATCTTGATCAAATCAAGAAATTGGTCGACAACATTGCGGCGGCTGGATCAACAGTAGACATGGAAGACATTGTTCTGTACATCCTTAACGGTCTTCCAGCCAGTTACAACTCCTTCAAAACGGCTATTAGAACATCGCTTCAACCGATCAGCTTAGACGACTTATACTCCCTCCTAAGCAGTGAGGAGATAAACCTTCAACATCAACTACTGCAAGACAGTCAGCAAACCGATTCTACGGCTCTGTATAGCAACAGATCCAACAACTATCGCGGTCGCTCGAACAAATTTCGCGGTAAAAATTCCAATATTCGCTCCCAACAGGCGGATTGACAACAACCTTCTTCCGATATCCACAATTTTGCACATTCACAGCAAAACCGTCCCGTCTGTCAAATTTGCGGAAAAACTGGACACACCGCTGAAAACTGCTGGCATCGTCAAAATCTTAACTATGCCCCTCCCACGAACTCCAGAGCTCTCTCCGCTCAACAGCAACTCGCGGCTACGAACGACTGGATTCTTGACTCTGGCGCTTCATCCCACCTCACGTCCGATCCTACAAACCTTCAACAATCTGCGCCTTACACCGGATATGATTCTATTTCTATTGCCAATGGCAGCAATATGTCCATTCAGAACTCGGGACAAGGCTTGCTGCCGCTTCCCGAGTCTCAGCGTAAGCTCTATCTTAAACAAATCTATCATGTTCCTTCTCTAAATCACAATTTACTTTCGGTCTCTAGCCTAGCATCCGATAACAATATCTCTATATCTTTTACTCCTAACGAGTTTATCATTAAGAGTTTACAGGACAACAGGGTTCTTCTTCGGGGTCCCAAGCTCAATGGGCTAAACCACATTAAAACTCCAGTCCGTTGCAACAAAGCAGGGCTCACGCCGTCTGGCTCAACTAACTCTTAGTGGCACGCTCGTCTTGGACACCCACATAGCAGGAAGCTTCAGCTCCTGTCCAAACTGGATCCGGACATTACCAATTTCTCTCTTAGATCTGTTTGTGTCTCTTGTAATGTGTCTAAAAGTCATAAACATTCTTTTTCTCCTCGTAGCTCTATGTGTAATAAACCCTTTCAGCTCGTCCACTAGGACGTCTGGGGTCCGGCTCCAATAGGTTCTTTAATGGCTTCCGTTATTACGTCACTTTTACTGATGATTTTACTCGATTTACCTGGCTGTATCTAATTCATACAAAAGATGAAGTATTCACTAAATTCCAACAAACTATTTAATCTTCTATTGAATAATTTTAACACAAAAATTCATGCGATACAGTCTGATGGAGGCGGTGAATACACTAGCACAGCATTTCGGAAGTTCTTGGATCATCACGGCATTACTCATCGCATGAGCTGTCCGCACACGCCGGAGCAGAACGGCGTCGCCGAACGAAAGAATCGCCATCTTCTGAATCTCACTCGCACACTTATGCACGCAGCTAATCTTCCCCTATCCTTCTGGGCAGAGGCCGTCTCCACAGCCAATTATCTAGTAAACCGACTGCCGTCATCCACCATTCAAGACCAAACACCTTACTACAGACTCTATGGACGTCAAGCTTCGTATTCTCATCTCCGCACCTTTGGGTGTTTGTGCTTCCCATGGACAAAACCATATGCTCCACACAAACTTGCTTCACGATCTCAGGTTTGCATCTTTCTTGGTTACTCCAGCTATCACAAAGGTTACAGGTGTCTTCAACTTTTAACGAATCGTCTCTATATCTTGCGACACGTAGTGTTCTGCGAACACATCTTTCCGTTCTCGTCTTCAGAAACTCCCAAGATCACCGACCCTGTTCCCAGCTACGTTCCTCCATCTCTTCTAGTTCCTCCGTCAACGATAACAGGTCCACAGTCAGAAAAGCCTCAAGATACCCAGCCCCAATCATCAGCTTCGTCTCCTCTCAGTCCAATCATGAATTGGCGAACGTGTTGGTTCCGGCTGTGCACAAACCCATCAAACCAACACATCCGATGCAAACTCGTCTCAGATCCGGCATTACCAAACCCAAACAGATCTTCAACTTGTCCGCTATTACAAACGACAACATCACTCCCACCACTTACTCAGAAGCATCAAAACACAGTCATTGGCTGGCAGCCATGTCCTCCGAGTTTCTAGCACTACAAAATCAGGGAACATGGTCCCTCGTACCTTCACCATCGGACAAACCCATAATCGGCAGCAAATGGACATTTAAGACTAAGCTTCTTCCAAACGGTCAAGTTGATCGTTATAAAGCTCGTCTCGTTGCTCAAGGATGCTCCCAGGAATTTGGCGTCAACTTCACCGAGACATTTAGTCCGGTGGCTAAAATGGTTACTATTCGTATGCTAATCACCGTCGCTCTTAATAACCAATGGCACATCACTCAACTTGATATTACAAATGCCTTCTTACACGGTGAGTTACATGATGAAGTGTACATGAAGCAACCAAAAGGATTCGAAGACTCAAACCATCCGAACCACGTGTGCAAGCTTCACAAGTCCATCTATGGGCTTCGCCAATCTCCGCGACAGTGGTTTCACAAACTTACCTCCTTCCTCCAGACACTCGGCTTCGAATTTAGCAGGGCAGATCCATCCCTTCTCATTTTCCATAAAAACAATATTCACCTATTTGTTCTTATATACGTAGATGACATCTTAATTACAGGTAATAATCCAGCTCAAATTCAGTATATCCTGAAGCAACTACAATCCGAATTCAAGCTCAAACAATTGGGGGACATCTCGCTGTTCTTGGGAATTCAGGTTATTAAAACTACCACTGGTTATTTCCTGAGTCAATCACATTATGCACAGGAATTGCTTTGTAGTGCAGGATTCACGGATTGCAAACCTGCGTCCACGACAGCTCCATCCCGTCCATCAATGTCCGTCGATGATCAACCATATGCGGACCCGAAGCTGTTTCGCAAATTGGCGGGATCGCTACAATATCTATCTATCACACGACCCGACATTGCCTTCACCACAAATTCCATATGTCAGCATATGCATCACCCACGGAATAGTGACTTTCAGTCGCTCAAGCGTCTTCTTCGTTATATAAAAAGGATCTCTCAGTTTTGGATTGCCAATTCAGACCGCACCCATGATACTTCGCTCATACACCGATGCTGACTGGGCTGCCAACACCACGGACAGGAAGTCTATATCGGGCTTCTGCACATTTCTGGGACCCAACCTCGTCCCTTGGTCGGTTAAGAAGCAAACAACGGTAGCGCGATCATCCACAGAGGCTGAATACAGATCGCTCTCTTCGGCTACATCGGACGTCCTGTGGATTCGTCGCTTGGCTGAAGACCTCGGCATTCCGCAAATGAATCCCATGGTTATTCACTGTGATAACACATCTACGATTGCGTTAGCCAACAATCCGGTATTCCACGCAAGGACCAAACACATCGAACTTGATTATCACTTCATCACCGATCACATTCGGAACAATCATATCTCCATCGCCCACATCTGCACGACCGATCAAATCGCAGACATCCTCACCAAATCTCTTCCAATCGGTCGGTTTCAGCTACTACGTTCCAAACTAACCATTCGGTCACCGAATGGTTAATTTGAGGGGAGCAGTTTAAGCACACTGTTATGGTAGGCATTTTAAAGATTTGCCATGTCATTTTACTTTCTTGTTTTCCGTTAGCCTAAGTTTCTATATATTCATAAGCATGCTGTAATAAACATTAAGGGAAATACAATAGCTAGTTTTCCTATTCTTCTTCTCTGTTCCGATTCTCTCTTCCCACCGGTTCTCAAATCTTCACATTCGAGGAAGCAAATCAGCAATCACGGAGCTATCAGCAACCACCTTTAATAACTTCAAATGAGATTCCAAACTTGCAAGAAAGCAGTCAGTCAGAGTACAACTGCAACTATTCAAATATCTCAGCTCAAAGCCTGACAGAGCAAAGAAGATTAGATGATGGATATAATTGGAGAAAATATGGGCAGAAACAAGTTAAAGTTAGTTAGAATCCAAGAAGCTACTATAAGTGCACTTACTCGAATTGCCCAACGAAGAAGAAGGTGGAAAGATCATTAGACAGACATATAACTGAGATCATATACAAAAGGAACACATACTATGGCGACGTCCATGATATAAATATGAACTCTCATAGGATGCGAGCAGTTGGACCTGATTATGATGAGGACGAAGCTGATGCTAAGAAATGGTGAGAATACAAGTAACTTCATATATAACCTGTTATTTACTCCATGCTATCATGTAATTTCACAACAAACTGGTAATAATAACCCAGCTGTCAGACTAGAATCAACAAATCCCCACTAAATTAGTACCAATTATTTACTCTTAACCACAATAATAATCAATTTATAAGAAAAATGCAGAAATTTAATCCAACACACTTCCTTAACAATGCAGAATAGATCTCCTTTCCCGCAAAATTTACCTGCAATTGCAACGTGTGAAGTAGAAAATTTACCTGCAAGTTCAAAAACTTTGATTTACCGCAAAATTTACCTGCAAGTTCAAAAAACCTTGATTTTCAACAACTGGAAAAATTAACAGAGAAGAAGACAGCGTTACCTTACTTAACAACTCTGGATTTGGCCGAACAAGCGCGCGAAAAGGGATAAAATTAACTTCAGAAATTCCGAGCTCCTTCCCATGGAAATGTCGAAACTTCCGATCGGAGGCAAACGTAACCTCGTCGAAGGAGCGAACAAGAACGAAGGAGCCCTAGAAGCCTCTCGTGCAATCTTACACCTCGTGCGAAGCAATGAAGCCGAACAGCAACGACGATGATGCGAACTCGAGCTCCCGTCCTTACCTCCGATGAAAATGGCGCAACTTCCGATCGGACAGGCAAAGGGAACGTCGTCGTCGCGTGAAGTCTGAGAAGAAGGAGCCGAAGAATCCTCTCGTGCAATCTTACACCACCTGTGAAGCTATGAAGCCGAACAGCAACGAGGCCGAGAAAATCTTGGTCCAGCGAATTTATCGAGCGGGTTTCTAATTCCCGCAAAACACAGCCTCTTATTACACGCCTAATAAATCGGAGAGTTCCTTAAATTTCGCTCAAAATTAACCAAACAGCCTAATTTAAAAAATACATTTATTTGTTTTACTTTAAACTCCTAATTCAGACAACCAAACAGCCCCTAAATCCGGGATTTAAGGAAAACCAACTTATTATTTTCTCTCCCTATATATAAGTAAACTTTCTTTGATCCTTCAAAAAAAAATTGCCCTTCATCTCCTTGACTTCTCTCACGCACTATTTTTAGAAACTGACCAAAAAAATGGTTCATAAAGACGTTCCCCAGCCAGAGGTGAAAATAAAATATCCCGTCCGAGTAAAAGAAGAACCCATTTTGGGCCTTTCGGATTCATCTTCACCCGGTGGCGGCGACGACGACGATGCGCCGCAATCTCTGAAAAAAGGGCCCTGGAGTGCAGAAGAGGATGCACTTCTAATGGAGTATGTGAAAAAACACGGAGAAGGGAATTGGAATGCTATTCAGAAGAACATTGGACTTCAACGATGTGGCAAGAGCTGCCGTCTTCGGTGGGCTAATCATCTCCGTCCCAATCTAATAAAAGGATCTTTTACCCAAGAAGAAGAGAACCTTATAATCAAGTATCATGCTGAAATAGGCAATAAATGGGCTCAAATGGCTACATACGTAATTCTCAGTCTCTCTTTAAGTTTCACTTTTTCTTTTTTGTTTGTTCTTATTAGATATTCTTATCTTTTCTAAGATAGTTACCAGGAAGAACAGATAATGAGATAAAGAATTTTTGGAACACAAGACTCAAACGACGGCAGAGAGCGGGGGTTCCACTTTATCCACCTGAGATCCAAGCTCAAATAGCTATGAAGAAGAGGCAAAGGGCATTCATGCTTATGCAAAATCAGGTCCAACGACCAATTAACATAGGTAATGCTGGCAATGATGAGACAAATTACTTATTAAGAAACTTTGATCCCAGCCTACCATGGCAGCAACGTCAAGCATCTACTTTTCCCTTTAAGACGGAACACCTTTCAACCAAATGGTATCCTAACTACATTAGTGATCATCAAAAAGTGTCACCACAACCAATGTCTCTAGCGATGGGGCAAGCGAATAATGCGCTCATTGATGATATGTTCCGAGAGTCACAAAGACCCGGAGAGCTATTTCAATCAAGAATTGTCATTCAAGCACTTGTCGACCAGTGGTACTGTCAATAGGGAGCCATTACCATCGTCGCAGCTGCCACCACCATCAAATATTGAGTATTTCGCCATGAATCCTCTTTATAAGTTGAGAAATTCTATTATCTTTATTGGTAACCTTCTTTATAATGTATCTTAATGGATTATAACTTTGTTCAGAAATTTGATAGGACTTCCAACAACAAAAACAGACAAATCAAAATCTATCCAATTTGTCAGAAACAAAATTGATTGATACAACACCGATGCCAACAACTAGGTTGAATGACACATCATCAGTTATGATGGCTGATGATGATCTATGGCTTGATATGCAGCTCTTAGTCTCAAAATTCTCCACGACTGATGATTGGAAATTTGAATCAAGTTCATGGGAGAACACACTCACATAGTATTGGCAGATCAAATTTTCCCCCACATGACTATCTTTCTTCTTATTGGGTATGATTCAAACAATAGTTCAATTCTATGTATTCACCTGCAGTTAGTTTTTTAGTTATTTGAGAGTTTAATTCTTGAAGGTAACACCAACAACAAGAAGAAGAAGTCTTTGTGTCACTATGTGGGGATAATTTTTGAAGGTGACAACAACAACAATATCAAGTATTTGTTCCACGACGTGAGGATAATTCTCAACGGTATCAACAACAACAACAAGTCTTGGTCCCACTACATGCGGATAATTTTTGAAGGAAGTGTATACAAATAATCAATTGAGTCAAATGCTAAAACAATTTTGGTTCGGTGGCGAGGTATTATAGTTTGTAATGTTTTTTTTGATTAATTATTGGGAATTTTTTCATTAAAAGAAATAACATTTCTTTTATTCTATTGGGGAGGAAATTATATGTGTAGTTTATTTTGAATATTGTATATTTTGAATTCAATGACTTTTCTATTTGACTGCAATTTAGAAATTTTTTTATATAAATTAGATGAAAATGATTTTTAAAATTATTAGATTTATTTTTGAGATTAGTAACAAAAATACAAAGATTACTACTGAGATGAAATTTATTGTTAATTATTTGGATTGATATCATGTTACGGCTTATAATGATGATATTGAAATTTTAAGATTATGTTAATTTTGATTTTTATAATATTATATCATTTATATAAAAAAAAAAAATTTATCATTGCAAGGGTGGATCCCAGTTCACCTCAAATGCCCACCCTAACAAAAAAAATTTTAATGCATTAGAGCGACACTTTTGTAAATTTGACCCCCCCCCCCCCCCTCCTCAAAAAAAATTTTTGCCCTAATTTAATCAAATCCGTGACTCTCTGCCCATCCCGACTCCCGAAGTCTGAAAAGATGAACGGCTCTCAAATCGCGTCTGCTGACTCCAGCCTTCGTCTTCGCCCTTCCTCATTTCGTTCGGCTTCGCACTTCGCAAGCAGCCACAACCTTCTTCTTCGTCCTCGATCTTCTTCTTCGCACTCTTCTCGGTGGTTTCAAGAGGTTGCCATTCTTGGTAGCCTTCTGTCGGATTAAAACCTTCAAACTTTGCTTCAATTTGAAAGTAACCTTTATCTAATCCAACTAATTTTTTTAAATGATCCATTTTAAACATTCTGAGAATATTTTGAAAAGTTTTTAATAGTTTTAAAGAAATGCAAGAAAGCAAAGTTATGTAATATGCAAATTTTTTGTTTCAAAAACTTTTAGCGATGAGGAATGAAATGGAAATTGAATTTTAAAATAAAAACTTTGCTTTAATCTGAAGATTATTAGTCTAAAAAACTTTCAAAAATCAAAACTGAAATTTTTTTTTCTGTAGGAAAGATTGTTTTTAATGTTTTGAAGAAATGCAAGATTCAAAGTTTTGTAGCAAAGTTCTTGAAGTGGAAAGAATAAAAAAAAAACTTAGCAATCATACATTTCATGGAAAGAATAAAAAAACTTAGCAAATCCCTTTCAAAAACTTTCAAACTTAAATTTTTTTCTGAATTGCAAAGCTCTGTAGCAGCAATTAATCTGAACTTTGCTATCTTGCATTTCTTCAAAACTCTAAAAAACTATAATGTAGTTAACATGTAACAATAATATTCTTTTTTATGCAACGTTCTGTAGCAATAATTAATAGCAAAGTTATTAGCATTTTTTTGAATTTAACACAAACGGTTTGCTAGCATTTACTGGAGTAGAGTTGGAGAAATTTCTGATTTTTGTTTTTTTTGTTTTAGAGATCTTAGAAAGAAACAATATGCTTTCAGTGTATGAATTTTTATTTGAGTCTAGGTTCAGCATAACTTACATGATTATACTCCTATTTTTATTATTAAAATCAATATTATATTGAAAGATAAATGATAAAAATTTTCTCTTATAAATTTGATAGTATTAATTGATTAAATTAAAAATAATAATTTTATTATTATTATTATTATTATTATTATTATTATTATTATTATTAAGTAAAATTTTGCCCATCCTAAAAAATGAATCTGGATCCACCCATATATCATTGTAATGGACTATAGAATGACTATAAAGTTAATATCAATAACAACGACAAGCCTTTGTCCCACTATATGGGATCAGCTACATGAATCTTTTTTCTCTGTTGTGTCCCATTATAAATCAAATTCTCGTTTAAATCTAATAAAAAAATCATTTCTAATATTTTCTAACCAAGTCTTTTTAGGTATACCTCTACCTTTCTTAGCATAAGTCAAATTTAATACCTATACTTTCCTACATGGTCATCAGATGGCTGCTATTTTATGTGACCAAACCATCTAAGACGACTCTATCTAATCTTATCTTCCACTAGAGCTACTCCAACGTGAAAAGATTGGAGAGACCTTTTCAAACATATTTAATTACTTAAAACAAATGATTCATGAACAAAATGAATAGAACTCTAGATCTAAATCTAGAAGTCTCACAACTCTCCTCTCCTTTGAAAAATGTCAACCTCGATATTTCCAAATCAAAATTAGTCAAAAAAAAAAAAAAAAACAAATTATATAATCTAATTGCCTCGATCATATTCCTGAGGCTGCTATTAAAATTATGATGGACAAAGCTCTTCGTTTCTTCAATTCTTCGACACTTAAAAGCCACTACCAGGCCCTAATCCTCCTTGGTAACCCCATCTCCCTCTCCATCAATCGAGATCCTCACCTAACGCTTCTTTCACCCATTTGAACGTCTTCTCGTTAGTTCTCATGCATCGATACAATCTCCAGCTTTCGTAATCAACCCCAGCCGAACGAATGCCATTGACTTCTACCCAATATCATTCCAACAACCGAACTCCCCCAACTGATCCTCAATCTCTAGCCAAACAACCCACCGAACCCAAGCAGACTAGATCCATTGTTTATCCCGTCTCTAGTAGCTGGCCAAAATATCCATGACCTGCTCTGATTCCGTCGCAGCGGCATGATTTGACCTCTAGATCCTCGTTGCCTCCAATACTCCCATTCGATTCACCCCCTCAGCTACACCATTCTCTACTTGATCCACCAATAGCTCCACACAGAAGCCTAAATATCCCTCCACTATTACTTCTACAGCAACCTCAAATCACCTCATCGTGAATAGATAGGAGTCGGCATGGCTCAAACTATTAAAAAAGCCTACAGTCATGACATTGACCGAGATATTTGTTTTATAAGTTCATATTAGGCCTTTAATGTTTATAATAAAAAAATTCACTAATAAAGGCACAAAGTCGAAAACTAACTCAATCTTCTGTCGACGAGTTGATAGAGTCGACGATGTCTAACTCATAAAGTAAAATTACTTATAAGTACCACAATGATGGTCGTGTTGGCAAGAAAACTCAAATGTAGGGGACCTAAAACATTCAAAATGCCTCCAAATTCCCAAAAAATACACTCAACAATGTCAATATTTAAAATTTAAGTAAAGCTTCAAAATACTTAAAACTGACATACTGACGACATTATCATAGACGCTAAAGTGTTCTACATAGTAAGGTACGATGGTGATGAAGGCAATGATGATGATGGGCAATCGGTAGCACCCAAACAGACATACTGACGACATTATGAGGCTGGAACAATCACTAGTAGAGGTGGTTACTCCTCGAAAGAAAGAGAAGAAGAGCCTCAAGAAATCTCCTTTATTGTTGACATTGTCACGCTAACAAATATGTGAAGAACGATGAGGTATAAAATGAGGGCAAAATTTAGGGAAATCTTTCAGTTGAATAAAAAAATGATTGAGATGATGACCCAAATGATCATAATGATTCAAATGATGCAAAGAATTGATGTCACAAGTCCTATGCCCACTCCACCTACTGACCCTCCAAATCTCCAAAATCTCCCTGAAGGTGGAAATGAGGTTAATAACTTGATATGCTAGCCATACCTTAAAACATAGCAAGCGTGTCTAAGCTCATAATAGCGACACAACTGGAGATAATCATTAATGAAAAGATTAAGGCTTTCGTAGCTTTAAACTAGACAAAGAAATTAATAGGTAAGGGTCAACTGTACCTGGAAAAGTACATCCAAGTGTCATATCAAAGGGGTATTATAGCCCAAAATTTTATACTTTCAGCAAGAAACACATGGCGCAATTCAAAGCAACTTGCAAAAACACTAAGGGCAGTGATGCCTTACTCTTTCAATAGTTTATCAGTTGTTTAAACTTCGACTGTTTTCGAATTGTATGATGAATTACCGAATGATTCTGCGAAGTTGTTCACAGAATTAGAGACTGTTCGTGAAGAGGTTCGCCTGTGCAACGGAGAAGACAACCATTGAAAACCTCACCCTAGAGAAGAAAAAAAGGGAGAAGCCTGTAACCAAAAATTTAACCCGTTGGCATAATTTGAGTATGAAATGTGAGCATCAGCTAGTGGAAGAGCATACAATTTAATTATTGATGGGGAACATCAATGATAATATGAAATCATTCTTATGCATGGCCGCCATAACGATCTGATGGATATAGTGGAAAATTTTGAAAGCTAACTTTATCAATATTAGAAAGCCACATTGACAAATCTAGAAGGACAAAGCTCCATAAGCCAAAAAAGGTGAAACCTAGTCTACATTTTATTTTAGAGCAGAGAAGATAAGACAGGCGGTGTATGACGTTGATAAAGGTAAAAAAGCAATTTATAACATAGATAAAGGCAAGCAGCTGATGCCGTATAAAAATAAGCCAAAATAGGCCTACAACCCTAATCTTCAACCAAAGCTAGTATTCAGGGGAAATGGCAAGCTTCAAATTTTTCTTGGTGGAGAAGAACAACCAAGGAAAATAATGAGATCTAGTGATTGAATGTTCCAATCCCTCAAAGAAAAGATTAATAATGAATATATATTCAAGAGGAAAAGTATCATCAAGTTGTTTAGATAGACACTCAAAATGGGTTTGGAACTTCCAAAATGCAGGAGAGCCAAAGAATCTGATCACAATGGCGACCCAAATTATTGCCCATATCATCGAATAATTAGCCATTCTATTGAAGATTTCTACGTCTTCAAGGACTGGCTTGAAAGAAAAAAAATTAGTATGGGAGAATTAACGTTATCACACAATATGCTAGCTCATACTAAAAGAGAATCAACTCAATTGATCACGTCCACTTTCGTACCCCCCGACTAGAGAAAAAGCCAAAAAAGAGCTAGCTCAGGATGACAAGTGGGAGACTACGATCTCTAAGAAAATTGTAAAGCTGTTAAAGCAACTCAAAGGAGTTCTTGGTGTTAGGTGGAAGTCTCCTACCGAGCCCGTGATTGACTTGAATGGGTTGCATGTTATAGATGCATTTACTTGTAAATAGCACCCTGATCAAGTTAGCTCCTCAAGGTCTAGTGAGCCAAAATCAAAATCCTCAAAGAGAAGAACCGAACAGAAAAGGACAAAGGAAAAGAGGACAGTAGCTCAAAAGGCTATTAACAATTTGGATGAATATTACCAAACTGTGAGGTGACCTATTAAGCTTGGAGACTTTACATCAAGGCTTAAAATAAATGAAGTAGAAGAAACTAGTAGAGATTCACTTTTCATGGAAACGTGTCAAGTCATCTAGGTGAAATCAAACAAGTTGACAAGAAGAGAATACGCTAAGGAAGCAACTCTTGAAGTTTGGAACATTCAAAAGTGGATCCTATGTAGGATAATGGGGGTATCAATAAAATAACTAAAGAAAGATGGAACTATACAAGGTACAAAGAAGGGCAGTGTACATGAATCGAGGTCTCCTACAGTAGTTGCCTGACTAGTAACATGCTACTCCTAGAACTTATGTAAAGTAATAAGGGTACTGGTAAAACTAGGGAAAGAAAGAAAATCATGTAAAATAGAAAAAAGTATTGAACTAAAGCTCATGTGACAACTGACTATCATCCTGCTCATCTAGGAACCAACATAAGGTATAAAAGCCTCAGCGTTACAAGCACAAAGTGAATACTAGAAAAAGGAAATGGTGCGTACCTTTGCTGAATATAAATTAAAGAAAAATTTGGTACAACAAAGTCCTGCTAACTTGTATAAAAAAAATGCTAGATGCTAAAGTGATGTTGGTATAAAGGAATAAGAGCAGGTAGCCAAATCTAATAACATCAATATGTGAAAAATCCATGAAGACAGAGAACTGCCATGATGTCAGGACACAAACTCCAAAAAACATGCAAAATGAAATCCTCGGTGTGACATCTATAACAAATATTTGGAGTTCCATAAGGTCAACCAGGTTGCAAACAAACATGGTTCACTCTAGGTGCGTACCACATTCGTGTAGGAGCCTTTATTGACCTTCATATGAGAGCCAAGACACTAGGCCAGCAAATCCTGCTCAAATCCTACATACCTCGTATTGCTCAGCACCAAATGTCACTCGTTTGAGTCCCTTCCCATAATATCTGCTTAAATCACAAAATACAGCTGCCTCAATTGCATTCCTGGGACTATTATTAAGGCGTAGTTTGGGACGGCTTTTTTATTGCTTTTTTTAAAACGGAGTTTTTTAGTACAAAAATAAAAAAAAATTTTGTACTAAAGTACAAAAATAAAAAAAATTTTGTACTAAAACTCCGTTTTAGAAAGCAATAAAAAAAGCCGTCCCAAACGAAGCCTAAAACTACGATGGATGAAGCTTTTCATTCTCCTATGCCAAAACAACAAGTAGCTTTAACAATTGACCCCAATCGAATGAATCTCATCCACCTCTGCCCAATATCACTCCAACAACATAACTCCCCCAACTGATCCTCAATCTACAACCAAACAACCCACCGAACCCAAGCCCCAACCATATCTCTGAACTGAACACTCATGCCTGTTCCTTAGTAAAGATACCAATCTTCACCTACCCGTTGATATTACATAGCCGAGCTCTTCACGCATGCCCTTTCCCATCCGAGCTCCTTACAATTCCTTCCAGAACCGACCACACTCACCTCTCATATGATCCCACTCCAACTTCTACCAAACATTTGATATTTGAACCCCACCCAACAAGATCCACTACATATATTGTCTCTAATAGACGGCCAAAATCTCCATAACCTTCTTAAATTCCAATGCAGATGCATGATCCTGCCTAAAAATCTTTGTTGCCTCTAACACTCCTATTTGACTCACCCCATCATCAATCGCACCACTCTTCTCTACCCGATCTAACTATAACTCCTCTCAAAAGCCTAAATATTCCTCCACTGTAACTTACACAGCAACCTCAAACAACCTTTCCCCTTGTATATTATTATTATTATTATTATTACTAAAAATAAAGAAGAAAAGAAGGCGAAAGACCAAAAAAAGATAAAATAAAGTAAAAAAAGAAAGAATTCAGCAAAAAAGAAAAAGAAAAAGAAAATATGAAGAAAAGAAAGAAAAGAGAGTTTCTTCTTGTGCATGATCAATGTCATCATCACTGTTGCTAACTCTTATGAAGGTATAATTTTTTCAAAACCATTAAAATTTCATAACCATATTTTCGGTGCTTGCAGCGCACCTATGGACCACCTATACACATTTTTTAGCGTGGTGGAGGAAACCTGATGCGAAGTTTGTAGTGAGGAGGGTAGGCCCATGTACAGGCTTTTCTTAATATGGCAGGGACACTCCTAAAGTTATAATGATTATATATATCTTTAGTATTATATTGATGTTTTAAATTATAAAATATGTTTATTATTGATAGATGATATTAAATAGCTCTTGTTGTTATTTAATAAAAGATAAATAAATAATTGTTCTAAATTAGATTCTGGGACATCACATAAGTACCCGTGCACTTGCTTCTATGCATGTAGGGAAAAATTATGCATTTTAAATAGGTACTTCGAAGACACATATATGCTTTTCTTAGCGTGGATGGATTAAAAACCAATGGTCATAGTGTCGTCTGACACCTACCATACATGTTTTTCTTAGCAGAGTGAGAAGGCCCGAGTACTTAAATTTCCCCTAAATGGGGGAGATGCCAGGAGGCTGCTGAAATTTTAACTAACACGGGACCTAACTTATATAAAATGCAAGGAAAATAACTTATATTAATAAACAGGGAACTAGACCTTAAACTAATAAATACACAATCCTATTAAAGATACAAATGCTTGGTGAACTTGTGATGAACATCCAAATTAACATTAATGTACAAATAAGAACTTTTGACGAACCTCAATGAACGGGGGAAATGCTATTGATGAACATCAACGAACAAATAAAAGACATGTGGTGAGTAACACTTCAGAATAAATTTGCTTATAAGTAGATGGAACTGATGTATAATGAACATGATGGTTTAAATACATTCATAATTCAAAATATGAGAAGTTTGCGCACAGTAAATTCCATTGAAATACAACCAACCACACTAACCTCCCACAAATAATAGAACCTATAGTAGATATGTACATAGGTGACAATAAAATACATGCAAATGAATACAATAATCTGCCAGTAGAGGTGCATAGAAAAATTATATAATAAATGAAAGCCATTTGGTAGTCAGCACCAATATGCAGGTGGATACACCAAAACATTTGCAAACAACAAAGATACTTGCAAGCATATTACGGTGCTTGCATATGATGAATATGAATATCTGCTGGCAAATGACAAAAGATTTCTCATATGCAAAATAGTATACCTACAAGTGCTAGCCAAGAACATGTAGTGAATGCTACAACATTCCTACGATAAACGTTGATTCAATGTCAAGCAAATATATCATGACCCTGCAGATAGAGGCAATCAATTTGTGATAAATGTAGACACATGGAAACCGCTGTAGGAGACCCTTTGATATGCATAACATGCTATCTATGAGCAAATATAGAAGAGTTATGGTAAATGCAACTACCTGTAAGTAATATTAGAAGATCTACATTCCTTGTAACTTGCCTGAATGCGACTATAAAAGGCCCACAATGCATACAGTAGCCTGTCTAAAAGAAATGACAGTGGATGTGTTGTAAATATGATGACCCCCTACAAGCTAAGCATGTGATTTTTGGATATTCACTGACGACGACATAAACATATTCAATAAAAGCTAGCAGTACACGGCAGCTCGCCTGCAAGAAATAATGGGTGACCTATAGTGCAACGCTACAACCCTCCTACAAGAAAAATACACATTGAATGTAGTCCACTAGTATGCAACAATGAATGACTTTTAAATGGTTGTTGATGGTGCACTACCAATGAACAAATCTAACAAATCTTGCAATGCATAATAACTCGCAATCAAGTGGAAACGTATGACCCATAATGCAATGCTATAATTCACCTCTAAGCAGAATCTGGGAAACCGTATTAAAAATTGTGAGCCATAGAAAAATTGAAGCAGTAAACTAATGACGCCAAGCTATCACACTAGGTGATTTAGCTCGCTTACAAATAATAGGTAGAAGACTCTTGATGCGATATGCAGCTCACTTGCAGGATGAAGTACACTCTCGTAAGTTGAGTATTGAAGAAGATGGCAATATGCAAAAGATGAAGTAAACTTAACGACGTTGCCGACGCATGACAAATGAAGCCTAACACACTATCAAATAATACCATCGAGTCTGTAACACTCATACAAGCAAATAGAAAGCGTCTCTCAAATTTTAAATGGAATTTTTGCACAAACATTAGCGATAATCACTTAGTGCAAAATAATTATATTTATATATTTAGATGCTCCTCCTCATATATTAAAATATGATTACACGCATGGGCCCTAGTGAGCGTGATGTACATAGGTGACATCTGAGGATTATGCGTGGGTTCATAAATGAACTTAAGTTTGAGCCTGATCCATCTACACGAATGGATAGGAGTCAGCATAGCTTAAACTATTAAACAAACATACACTCACAACATTGACTGAGATTTTTTTTTATACATTCATATTATATATTCAAGGATTATAACAAAGAAAATTTACTAATAAAGGCATAAACCTAACAACTAAACTCAATCCTCTGCAAAAACTTGATAGAGTCAGCAAGGTTTAATTCACAAAGTAAAATTAGTCATAAGTACCCTGATGATGACCGTGTTAATAAGAAAACTCATCCTTAAGAGACCTAAAAAATTCAAAATGCCCTCCAAATTCACATAAAATACACTCAATAATGTCAATAATTAAAATTGAAATAAATCATTAAAAAATACTTATCCACCTTCCATAATAATTTTGTTAAGGTAGACAATTTGAATGTCACTTCAGCTAACAAGAGAAAATGTATGGTCGAGAATATCACTAGAATTCATTCTCAAACTATCTCTTTCCAGTAAGGATGTGGTACGTGTTCTATAACCTACAGTTTTACTACCAAATAGCCCAATAGATAAACGGTTATGACCAGGACCCTCTAATTGGGTGGATCTACCACCAAATGGCACCAATATACTACGGGCATGGTTATAGCTCGTATGTTCCCCAACGGCGTAAAATCCTTGAGTAATGAATCAATAGGATATATTGATAGGGCACAAAGCCCTTTGTTATCTAAGGTGTCCAAATTTCTCTCTCTCTCCCCCCCCCCCCCCCCCCCCCCCCCCCCCCCCCCCCCCCCCCCCCCCACCCCCCCCCCCCCCCCACCCACCCCACCCCCGCCCGCCCAAAAAAAAAAAGTTATAAATATATATTTATGGATAATATTAAACTAAAACATGGTTAATATTAATATATAATTTTAATTATATATCAATCTTCTACACACATATGAAATTTATTATTAATGATTTTCAAATTTGATAAAAAATTTAATAATGTTGTATTAGTGATTTTTAAATTTGATAGCATATGCCAACCTCAAGCGGTGTGTCTCTTCCGCGTGCGCGTGCCCAAATGTAGACTGCCCCCAAATGGCTTGCTTCCCTCGATCTAAACAACCTACTTGGTTTTCCCCTTTGCTCGTTCTCTCACGACTCTTGATTTATGACTTCAATCTTGGCTTTTCTTTTCTCTTTCGCTCCTCTCTCACCCATAAATGGAGACCATACCCGTGGCAAGATATTTAATGTCTTCTAAAGCTTTAAGAGCCATGCTATTTGCATTCTTAATTTTGTTCTTACATATCCTACGAACTCTAGTATGGTAAACAGACATATTATTAAAATGTACAAAACATTCGAGATGAGACATAAAATAAAACTATTTCAATTTAGGCCCCTCCCCTAAAATGAAATATTTGGCTCAACCACTGTCTACAAGATATCCTTAGACGAGGAAGCCCATGTCAACCAACAAGGATTATTCTTGTTATGTTGGGTCGACTACCTCCTCTAACTAAGTAGACTAGGATCATGATGACTAGGGATGACAGAACCATGAGATCTTTATCGAGTCTATCATCATTCCCCCAACTATCCACTTTAAAATGTAAGGTGGTGAATTTTTAACTTTAAGTATTAAAATTTTTCAAATACCTAAACTTTGTTACTTCTATACACCAGATACTATGTTTTTGTTTAACAACTAACCTTAATCCAAAGGTTGTTACAAACCTATTATTTTTGGATTATGATTTTGAATGATATAGCAAACAAATCTTGTTCCACTACTACTGCCTTTTACTACTAACTTTTCAGGAATCAAAGATCGGACGGAAAAAAAAATGGAGCCAGCTCAAAGAATGGGGTAGATCAGGGTTGAGTCAGTCTGTAATTTTATTTTTTTCCCTTCTTGATTTCTATTGTAATCTTTGGTGTGTGACTGATGCAAAGTAATCCACTACACACACATACACACTTAGAGAGACTTTAAAAATTTATGTTTTTTACTCATATCGGCCAGGACGATATTTACATCGTCCTGGACAATCTGGCTTAAAATATGAATCTAATCAGGGGTTCTTAATTAAGGCAGCCGTCATTAGCCAATCGGCCTGGATGATACATGTATCGGCCAGGACGATAGGCTCAAAACAAAAAAAATTGTCGCCATAAAACAATTAAGGTATTCTGTATTTTTTGGTAATTGGCCAGGACGATAAATCATAATTATGCCTTAATTGATCAGACAATCAAGGAGGTTAATTTAGGATGATTGATACGATCCTATCCTCCTGGACGATCTAAATATCGGCCAGCACAAAATTAGGGCGATGAGCTGGACGATATGGATCGTACAACTTGAATTCAGGACGATGCTTTGGACGATTTGTCTCTGATTTGAAACAGATCGGCCAGGCCGAATCGTGAGATCATCCTGGATGATCAAGCCAATTTTCAATCGTCCAGTTTGCATTCAGGGCGATGCTCTGGCCGATCTTCCGAGAGTTGTACTGATCAGCCAAGATGATGTACATATCGTCCTGGACGATAAAATTGACAACTTGCAATTAATGAGCTCCTTTGAAGCTCTTCTATTTAAGAGCTCCTTGGTCAACATTTTTGAACATCCTTGGCTTGCTGTCTTGACCTGAGAAAACCTAAAAGAAGAGAGAGAGAGGGGAGAGAGAGAGAGGATCTTGTGAGGGGGAGCTTGTGAGGGGATTCACAAGGGGTTGCTCCAAGCATTTGTTCCACTTCTTCTTCCCTAGAGTTTTCTTGTCCTTGGAAGGGTTGGGAGAGGTAAGTTTCAGCAATGAGATCGAGGTTCTTTGCCTGCTTCAGGAGGAAGCAAAAAGAGGAAGGTTCTTTGCCTTGCCGGCTGTGGCAAAAAGAGGTATTTGTAAAGGATTCTCCGTCTAGCTGTGGGGGCTAAAGGAGAGTCACGATTGTAGTGCAATACTTGGAGGGCGCCTCCGGGATAGTGGACATAGGTCGAGTTGACAGAACCACTATATACCTTTGTGTTATTGTTTTTTACTGCTTCACGCACTTAAATTTCCGTAATGTTGTTTTGTGGTGTTTTGGTTTGTGAATCTTGTTGAGCATTGCTTAAAGTTTTTAAAATATCAATTTCACCCCCCCCCCCTCCCCCTTGGTTAGTCTTGGGCCAGTTCTATAGGGTTTAACATCCCTAACGAACTTTCAAGTGGTATCAGAGCGGGGTTCATAAAAACAAAGTTTGAAAACTTTTTTGAATTTGATCCATGGCTATCTTTAAGAATCGTAAAAACACTACTAAAGGATATTCGATTACACAACCTCCCTTGTTTGATAACCTACATTTTGATTTTTGGAAAACCCGTATGGCAACGTTTTTACAATCTACTGATTATCGCATATGGATGTTAATTAAAGAAGGGTATTTCTCCCACCTTCTCGTGAAATTAACGGAAAATTAAAATCGAAGTTGCTTTTACTGAATGGACTTTCAATGAAAGAGATTTAGCTCAATTAAATGCAAAATGTTTGAAACTATTTTTTCTGTGCTTTGAAATCTGAGGATTACATGCGTGTTTCCACTTGCTCAACTGGTAAGAAAATTTGGGGATAGGTTATGTATTACTTATGAAGGAAACAAATGAAGGGAAACAATCCCGTTTGAAACATTCTCTTGCATGACTATGAATTTTTTCGTATGAAACCTTATGAAATCTATCTCTGACATGTATACACGGTTCACTCAGATGTTACTTTGATTGCATGCATTAGGAAGAGAACTTTCAAATTTTGAAAAAGTGAACAAGATTTTAAGATACTTGCCTTCGTAGTTTGATTGCTAAAATCACTGCTATAACTAAATCTAAGGATTTAAACACCTATTCAATTGACAACTTACTTGGCTCACTCATTGATTACGAGTAAGGAGCGAATCAAAGAAATCTTGATGCAGGTGAGAAGAAGAAGGAGAAAACGGTGGCATTGAAGGCGCATAAAATCAAATTCTGGAATCTTCTGGTTCTGAAAGCGATGACTTTGCCTTAAGCACAAGGCAATTCAAAAGCTTTCTAAGGAAGAAGCAAAATCATTCATTGGAGAAAAGGTAAGGATAATAAATATTCAAAAGGATCTTCTGATGTTGTATGTTATGAATGCAGGAAACCTGGACATGTGAGAACTGATTGTCCTACACCTTCAAGATCACTCAAGAAAAAAAAAAGAGTGAAGAGAAACTCAAGTTCCAGGAAGGAAACAAGAAGAAAGTACAAAAGTCGGTTCTGAGCATAATCTGCTTTTGATTCATCCACAAACTGAACTCTGAAAAAATGAGATAACAAAACTTGTGCCATATGGGGAGAAGACCATCTTGATCAAAGTGATGAAGAAGAGGTATGTAAACCAAACCTATGATCAATTTGTTTGAAATTTGTGAGAAAATTCATGCATCATACAAAAAACTCAAGAAGACTCATGCGTAATATGAAAATAGAACTTTTAAAATTTACAAAAAGAGTATGAAGTTATTTCTTAAAGATCATTCCACAATTGATTCAAATCACATGGCGCTTCTCGTTGAATTTGATGAGTTTAAACAAAAAACATTCAGAATTAATTAATGAGCATGATGCATTAAAAATTTCACACACACCTTACTTAAAATCTGATTGTAAGAAATCTGAAGAAAAAAGAAAAATTTAAGGGCTGAGAAAGGATGTCTTGAAATGAACATCCAACAATCTATAATCCAATCTTGATATGAATGCTTTACTGAAAGCAACCAGAATGTCTGATGATTCGTATCCATTAAAAATTCACCACAACTCTCGCATTGGCTTCACATTGGATTTGTTTGCCACTGAATGCCACTTTTGTTTGATTTGGACAATCTCTTCTAAAATGGCCTTCTTTATGACAACTGAAAAATATTTATTTGCCACTATTGACTTCGACCTTGATCGATTTTTGGATTTTCTCTTTTAATTAGCCTTGGGCCGGTTCATAGGGCCTAACATCCCTAACAAACTTTCTAGTGCCAGCAGAGCACTTTCAACTTCTTCCCCCCCCCTTCCGAACCACCATGTGGAGGCCCGAACTTTTGTCGGACCACCACTTGAGTCCCTGAATTCTGCCGAACCACCACCGGACGCCTTAGAGTTTCTATTAGAGTACCATCCTACTACTACGGTCTTTTTTGACCCCTGTCTATTGTCGACTACGGTCCTTTTGACCTCTGTGACCTACTACACAGTCTTTCCACCCTCCATCCTATCAACTATGGTCCTATTGACCAAACAAACATGCCTATGTTGATTATTGTTAACTCCCACCATGTAATGTGATCTTATATGATGTACATTTGAGGACATCTAGCCCAAAGCCTTCTCCCAAGGAAGGGCCTCATTTAAAATCGACTGCAAATACTAGTGGATTCATTTTAAAATTGGGCCACACCCAGTGGTTTTTGTTTTTCCATTTTCAGGGGTTTTTCATGTAAAAACTCTCTGGGTAGTCTCTTATGAACACTACGTATCTCATTCATCTGCTTGTGTGCTGGATCTTTCGTACAAACGCTAAGATGTTTAAACTTACATATTTTTCTATCGCCGCAAATATTCAGGGCGCAAAAATATTTCAAATCAATTGTTGATAAATAGAGTCGAAACAAAACTCCAATTCATTTACTCTTTGACCTCATTAGCACCCTTATTTAATATAATTATTCTCACCACAAACGTTTAGTTTAATAAATCATAATTCTAGACAGAATATCCATTCAAGTTAGTGGAGAAAAGGCATTGAGCTGATGGCTGATACAGAATAGCAGAATTAGCAAACTGGAAGTTAGCCACCAGTATTTTCTTTCCTTATCTAACCTAAGGAGGATACATTTGATTAGTCACTAATCACAAATGCATATTACCCTTAACAATTAGTTTTAGAGATAAGCACTGAGATAAATTGGTTTTTCGACAATGACATCCCACAATAACCCACACTTGCCTAAAATTACTCAATTAGGGAGTTCATCACCGGGACTAAGCTGACCACTAATTAAGGAAAATTCAAGCTCTTCCCCCACAATGTCAAAAACCAAAAAAGTTGACATAATTAAAAGCTCCTTTCAGATCGGCCTATAAATTGCACTCATGAAGATCAATCCCCATTAATAAGAAAATTAAGCTCAAAAGCATTACTTTCTTCCATTTATAGCTAGACATGTCTATAGCTTTGGTTATGCTAATCTTATAGTCAAAAGAAAGCAATGCAAGGCGAAGTTCAAAGAGTATAGAAAAAGAGGGCGGTGTTGTGTTGGGGAGGGCGAGAGAGATCTAATTAATATTTAATAAGAGGAAGAAGAAGAGATTCATCCCACAATCGTCATCTCGTTCGCCTTTGAAGCTGTCTCGTGATAGGGAGGGAATGAAGCGTCCATCAAGTGCTTCAAACGGTCAAATAAACGAAACTTCTCTTTAGATTGCTTTGTGGGATAAAAATCTAATAATTTCCTCGCAATGGCTCTTATAAGAAATATCTTATGATGATACAAGACTCTATGACTGGTGATAATTGTCTTATTGCTTCTTTTGCCATGTTTTCTTACTGTTTTTTAAAAACCAATTTTGTAGCTATAAAAAAATTAAAAATTTGTACTAAAAAGTTGCTTTGAAAAATAATAAGAAAGTCGTCCAAAATGAAGCCTTAGATTCCTAGACGCGAATTTTGTCTCTGTGTCTATAATTTAGCTATTCCAGCTTGTAGTTTGCCATTGGTGAGGAATTTTCTATATGAGTTATTGTATTTTTCTTTGCTTGAACTACTGTGAGGAAGCTTTAAATGTTGTATGCAGGTTACTTTGTGTTGTTTAGAAGGCCTTGTGCCTAGATATTGTGGTTGGTAGCTACAGGTCTATTGTGGATTTAGGGTTCATTGGGACGGGCCTTTTTATTGGCTTTTTAAAGTCTGTTTTTTAATACTAATTTAATTTTTTTTGTACTAATAAGCTGCCTAAGAAGCAGAAAGAAAGGGCATCCCAAACGAACTTATTAAGGAACCTTAAATGTGCATGGTTTGATGTGAGATGAAGGCTTCGTTTGGGAAGCTTTCTATAGTTTCTTCTTAAAAGCAATGTTTACTTTAGTATAAAAAATTAAAATTTTTTTTACTAAAAATGCTTATTTGTAAGAATACAGCTACAGTAAAAAGTTATCTCAAACGAAACAGTAGATGCCATGCATGTTGAAGTTGCTAGTCGAAGAGGGGGGGGGTTTTTGTTAACAAGTATCATTCAGTTGGTGTATGGCATCTTGTCTATCAACATGGTTTATGTCATTAGGTTTCAAATTCTACTACGGTTGTTGCATGTCATGAGCAAAATCAACTCAATAACATCATATCAAATTATGTGTAGGCTATGTTGGAGTTTATTGCATTTTTTATTATTTTAAAATTATTAGGCTCTTTAATCTATGTTTAGCGTATGACTTATTTTTCTCTAATTCTTACATTTATTTGTTGCCAATTTTTAGGGCGCCTTAACTTTTTTAATAGAAAGGACATCACTTTTGTAAGATAACATTAACAAGAGTGACGGGATGAAATTCCTGCAAAAAAAAATATGGAGAAAAAAAAAAATCATGAATGCTGAAACCTTAGATATATTATTATGAAAGATAGCATTCTAAGAGTTGGTTCTTTGGAAAATAAAATAAAAAAAATGTTTCATAAAATCTGAAATTATACTATGACGCTGTTTTCTTATATATTGACGGAAGGGGAATATTGAAGAGGTAATAGCTGTAGCGTTCATATAGATACAATTATTGTTTGGGATGATATCGATGATGACAATAAGATAATTGATGGGTCGAATGACTCTTGATTTGATTATGATGATTATAAGATATTATTCAGGGATAACGACGATAGATGAGAGAGAAGCGGTCGTGATTGATGACTTGAATGAATTTGATAATCGGCGTGTGATGATGATCAAGAGAGTGATGGAATGGGATGATGACAATGGAATGATGGTGATTAGGGACAAAATCATTCTGTAGATAATGTGAGGCAGTTTGAATGAAGGTTTTGATTTTAGTTGGGCATAACCTTTTTATTGTTTCATTATTTTCTCTTTTCCCTAATTTTTGCCACTACCCATTTAATCACAAAGCTTAAATATACTACTGAGTACTCATTCTAATAAGTTTTATTTTGTAATATACTAGTCAATATGATTGTTAAGTTAGAGGAAACACAAAGGCATTCATGCAACTAAGGTTTTCGTTTTGGGAAGGGGGATTTTTTTTATGTGCTTCTTAAAAAATAACTTTTTAGTTAAAATTTGTTTACTAAAAAATCTGCTTTAAGAATCAATAAAAAAACCACCTCAATCGGAGCCCTAAAAATCAATCATTTGATGGTTCTAAAAACTTTTTCCACATTTCCTAAAATCTATAGTAAAATGAATAAGTCGGAATTATATATTTTTATCATAGTGAAAAAATTTGCGTTCAATAATATGTACAGAGGATTTTACATTCCTTCCACTTACTTTAATATTATTTAGATATTAAATCAATTTATTCACTAAAAACAAAATTAAAATTACTAACTGTTTGCGTCCTTAGGAAGTTATTGCGGCGCAGGAGCAGAGAAGATATAAAAGTTTTGGTTCGTCTTAATAAAATTAGCGTTGTCACGAAAATCATAGGCAAGCAAAATCAGATAAGAGAGAGTGGGTCTTAAGCATTTATGAAAGACAGAACAACCAAAATTTTTTACATGGATATCCCTGAAAAGGGGGAAAAACCACTGGGGGTATAGCCCATTTTGAATGAATGTCCACTAGTATTGTAGGTGAGATTACAAATGAGGGTCCTTCCTTGGTGGAAGAATCTTAGCTTGATGTAACATTCTTATGGGAGTACATTACAAAATGATGTTGTAATATCCACATTAGTCATTTGTTGACAAAAATGGTTCTGTTGTTGGTTGGTAATGTGGACAACAGTAGTCGGGTAGCCTGCCGTGGATTAGGGGGGAGGGTGCAGTAGGTCGGGGGGTACTAGTAGAGGTCCGGAAGGAGACTTGTAGTCGAGGGGGGGGCGAGACGTAGTGTCAGCGGTACGGGACCCCGAATTTTCGGGAATTCGTGAATCGTAATAGGATTTGTTTGTCGGTTGGCGACGGATGTCGATAAGGATTGTAGTCGACGGGCGAACAGAGGTCGGAAAGACTGTTATTCAGCGGGCGACATAAGTTAGGAGGACCGTAGTCGGAGGGCGACCGAAGGTCGGAAGAACTGTATTCGGCGGGGCGACATAAGTCAGGAGGACCGTAATCAGCGGTCGGCGGAGGTCGGACAAGACTGTCGTCTGACGACGATGTTCGGAAGGGACAGTGCAGGTATAAGTCCAACAATGGAAAGATATCCTTCTTCGCGTATACGGTCATGCGAAGTACAGATAAAACGGTAGAAGTTCGTCGTCGTGAAGGAACTTTGGCAAAGAGTGTAGGTCCCGATGTCGGGTAGCAAGTCCGACGTCTGTTGGTGGCAGAGGAGAACTCCTGCTTCACTTGGGCGGAGTTATAGCTTTGGATAGGAGGAATCTGTGTTGCAAATTTGGATAGAATTTTAGCATCCCGTGGATGTGGGGGATAATTCCTGCGTTCTCCCGAATTATCTCGCAGAATCCCGGTGTATTTGAGCGGCAGGATGTAATCCGGCGAGGTGGTCGAGGAGGAGAGGATTCTCCCCTTTCTCCTTTTTCTTTTCTTTCCTTTTATCTTCTTCTTATTGAGTCCCTATGTGAAGAATGAGGGCTTATTTATAGTTTTTGGGAGTATCAGGGTTGTAAATTGGTCTGAGATCAGATGCGAACAGGGTAGTGTTGAATGGACGGCTGATATTGATCTTTGATTACACCGATTCGTTAGCAATTGAAGTAAGTGAATTTGGACTATGGGGCATTATGTCTCGATTTTATTTGTACTTGTAGTAACTCAATGAGATAAGTCGTCAAATAATCTGAGAATGTATGTAACTACATTAGTTTGAACAACTCAACTGTATTTATATTAATTAAAAAATTGTTCGGCTTGACTACAAATAAGTTGTCGTAGTGGATGTATTTCCGAGCGTCATTTCGATTGAGTCAAGTATGTGCTGAATCGGCGTTCAAGTGCTTCGGATTTAATTATGCAGTTTTAAATTGATTTTTGCTCGAAATAGTGCCGATCACACTAAATTATGAATGACGAAATCCTAACCACAATAGTTCATTGTTCAATTTTGATAGACGTTCTTCCACACAATCTGATAACTTACCATACTTGAGGAACCACCATTTTAATCAATTATATTAAAAAAAAAAAATATTAATTTCCTCCCAATAGAATAAAAGAATTGTTATTTCTTTTAATGAAAAATTCCCAATAATTAATCAACAACATTACAAAACTATAATACCTCCCCACCGAACCCAAAATGTTTTAGCATGTGACTCATTTGATATTGTACTACACTTCCTTCAAACAATTTATTCCGCCACGTATTGGGACAAAGGACTTGTTGTTGTTGTTAATACCGTAGAGAATAATCCTTATGCGTGGAAACACAATACTCGATGATGTTGATGTTGTCACCTTCAAAAATTATCCCCACATAGTGACACAAAGGCTTCTTCTTCTTCTTCTTCTTCTAGTTCCTTCAAGAATTAAAATATCATATAACTAAAAAATAAACTGCAGATGAATTCAATGAATTTGATACTAATGTTTAAACATACGCATTAGAAGAAAGATAGTCATGTGGGGGAAAATTTGGATCTGCCAATACTATGTGGGTGTGTTCTCCATGAACTTGATTCTAATTTCCAATCATTAGTCGTGGAGAATTTTGAGACTAAGAGCTGCATATTCAAGCCATGTAGATCATCATCAGCCATATAATGATGATGTATCACACAACCTAGTTGTTGGCATCGGTGTTGTATCGATCAATTTTGTTTATGACAAATTGGATAGATTTTGATTTGTTGTTTCGTTGCTGGAAGTCCTATCTAATTTCTGAACAAAGTTATAATCCATTAAGATACATTATATAAGAAGGTTACCAATAAAGATATTAGAATTGCTCAACTTATTAAGAGGATTCATGGCGAAATGCTCTAGAATTTGATGGTGGTGGCAGCTCTGCGATCGATGGTAATGGCTCCCTATTGACAGTACCACTGGTCGACAAGTGCTCGAATGACAATTCTTGATTGAATAGTCTCCAGGTCTTTGTGACCCTCAGAACCATAACATCAATGAGCGCATTATTCGCTTGCCCATCGCTAGAGACATTGGTTGTGGTGACACTTTTTGATGATCACTAATGTAGCTAGGATACCATTTGGTTGAAAGGTGTTCCGTCTCTTAAAGGAAAAGTAGATGCTTGACGTTGCTTGCCATGGTAGGCTGAGATCGAAGGTTTCTTAATAAGTAATTTGTCTCATCATTGCCAGCATTACCTTATGTTAATTGGTCGTTGGACCTGATTTTTGCATAAGCATGAATGCCCTTTGCTCTCTTTTTCATAGCTATTTGAGCTTGGATCTCAGGGTGGTACAAAGTGGAACCCCCGCTCTCTGCCGTCGTTTGACTCTTGTGTTCCAAAAATTCTTTATCTCATTATCTGTTCTTCCTGGTAACTATCTTAGAAAAGATAAGGAATATCTAATAAGAACAAACAAAAAAGAATAAATGAAAACTTAGAGAGAGATGAGAATTACGTATGTAGCATTCGAGCCCATTTATTGCCTATTTCAAACATGATACTTGATTATAAGGTTCTCTTCCTCTTTGGTAAGAGATCCTTTTATTAGATTGGGACGGAGATGATTAGCCCACAGAAGACGGCAGCTCTTGCCATATCGTTGAAGTCCAATGTTCTTCTGAACAGCATTCCAATTCCCTTCTCCGTGTTTTTTTTTCACATACTCCATTAGAAGTGCATCTTCTTCTGCACTCCAGGGCCCTTTTTTCAGAGATTGCGGCGCCTCGTCGTCGTCGTCGTCGCCGCCACCGGGTGAAGATGAATCCGGAAGGCCCAAAATGGGTTCTTCTTTTCAGTTGCACTCTCAGCCTGTCTTAATAGATAAGATGGCAGAAATAACTAAGATAAGTTAAAAAAGGGCCAACAAATAACGCATCAAAGTCTTGAAAAAGACGAATCAATTATGATTGCTTCATTTGGCAACAAAACTTCTTTAAAACAAACAAAGGAGAAGGAAACCAAGGTTTCCAACTAAAAACCATCTTTACATGTCCAAAGCTTAAAGGACCATGTAAACAAAAAACACCAAAAAAGTCATTCTCATTACAGTACAAGTCAGGAAGGAATATCCAATCATATATAAATGATGGTGGGAGAGGAAAATGAAGTAGCGACTGAACGTATTTTTCATATTTAAATAACATCCAGGGACCTCCAGGGGTGCAAATATCCTATACATTTGAGAATACAAAATAACACAACCATCCATTTACATGAGCCTTACAGTGCAAAAAATCACGTAGTGAACTACACCTTGTGAAGAAAGCTTTAACGTGTTTGAACAACAGACCTGAAGAAAGAAATCTTGTTCGGCTTCTTCAGGAAATGGAAAAACGAGAATAGAAACTGAACAGAGAAAAATGTAATTCTTATGGCATATCTAATACAAACTCAAAGTACCTATTTAAAAAGAAAAACTAGGCTGTAGGAAAAGCCACACTAACACAAAAGAAACTAAAGAAATAAAAGCAAGAAACAATCCTAATAAAATCTGGAATTACACCAAACACCTTGGGTAAACAAAAAGATAACCTACATTCAGATACATGACAACTAAAATCAAGGGCAACAAACCTCACATGTGAGTATGCAAAAAGGGTATAATAGTAACATGGAGCTATAGTAAACCATAAATGCAACCTTATCAGACTCCTGATGAACTAGGAGCATACCTCTAATGTGTAGTTTTTTGTTGGTGAAATTATCCTAAAACAAAATCTTAAATCTGATTGATCTGCATCAACTTTTAGTGTAGAAGTAAAGAGGTTCACAGTATGGCGTGCTACAGACTTTTCATCATGTACTCCACCATGATAGTGAGAGGAGAACCAACGACTCAGCAACCCAGAACTTTGTTAAAGAAGTTGATATGGCTTCTGTAAGTCCATTAATCACTTCAATTCATCTAATTAATTTGTATATAAAACAGTTACAATTAATAGGAAGAATAGGCTTTCGATGTTAAGCACACTGTTATGGTAGGCATTTTAAAGATTTGCCACGTCATTGTACTTTCTTGTTTTCCGTTAGCCTAAGTTTCTATATATTCATAAGCATGCTGTAATAAACATTAAGGGAAATACAATAGCTAGTTTTCCTGTTCTTCTTCTCTGTTCCAATTCTCTCTTTCCACCGGTTCTCAAATCTTCACATGGTATTAGAGCATTGAAGCTCTACAGCATTTTTTTTTCTCTTCGTTTCCTTCTTGCTGTCTTTGCTCTTTCTGTCCTCTTCATGGGCGACGAGGCTTCCGTTGGTTCCCACCGGCAACCGTCCACTGTCTCCAGTCAGGATTCCGACTTCATCATCCCTGTTCATCTAAAATTTCTCATTTCTAATATCAAGAACCTCATTCCCACAATTCTTACCTCTGAAAACTACTCGATCTGGCGGCTTCAACTTCATCAACACTTCGCCGCCAATGGCTTCGAAGGTCATCTTTCTGGCATTACCGTCTGTCCACCGGAGTCTGCAGTTCTTGATCAGAATCGGTGGCGTTTGATTGACCGGAATCTCGTTTCGGCTCTTCTTTCCACGATCTCTCCCGGCATCCTTCCTTACGTGATCTCCCTTCGCACCGCTCATGATGTCTGGACCACGCTAGAATGTCGGCTTCAACCCACGAACTGTTCTCGTGTTATTACAGCTCAAGAACGAGCTCCATCAGATTCGTATGGCCGACCGAACAATACAACAGTATCTTGATCAAATCAAGAAATTGGTCGACAACATTGCGGCGGCTGGATCAACAGTAGACATGGAAGACATTGTTCTGTACATCCTTAACGGTCTTCCAGCCAGTTACAACTCCTTCAAAACGGCTATTAGAACATCGCTTCAACCGATCAGCTTAGACGACTTATACTCCCTCCTAAGCAGTGAGGAGATAAACCTTCAACATCAACTACTGCAAGACAGTCAGCAAACCGATTCTACGGCTCTGTATAGCAACAGATCCAACAACTATCGCGATCGCATCGAACAAATTTCGCGGTAAAAATTCCAATATTCGCTCCCAACAGGCGGATTGACAACAACCTTCTTCCGATATCCACAATTTTGCACATTCACAGCAAAACCGTCCCGTCTGTCAAATTTGCGGAAAAACTGGGACACACCGCTGAAAACTGCTGGCATCGTCAAAATCTTAACTATGCCCCTCCCACGAACTCCAGAGCTCTCTCCGCTCAACAGCAACTCGCGGCTACGAACGACTGGATTCTTGACTCTGGCGCTTCATCCCACCTCACGTCCGATCCTACAAACCTTCAACAATCTGCGCCTTACACCGGATATGATTCTATTTCTATTGCCAATGGCAGCAATATGTCCATTCAGAACTCGGGACAAGGCTTGCTGCCGCTTCCCGAGTCTCAGCGTAAGCTCTATCTTAAACAAATCTATCATGTTCCTTCTCTAAATCACAATTTACTTTCGGTCTCTAGCCTAGCATCCGATAACAATATCTCTATATCTTTTACTCCTAACGAGTTTATCATTAAGAGTTTACAGGACAACAGGGTTCTTCTTCGGGGTCCCAAGCTCAATGGGCTAAACCACATTAAAACTCCAGTCCGTTGCAACAAAGCAGGGCTCACGCCGTCTGGCTCAACTAACTCTTTAGTGGCACGCTCGTCTTGGACACCCACATAGCAGGAAGCTTCAGCTCCTGTCCAAACTGGATCCGGACATTACCAATTTCTCTCTTAGATCTGTTTGTGTCTCTTGTAATGTGTCTAAAAGTCATAAACATTCTTTTTCTCCTCGTAGCTCTATGTGTAATAAACCCTTTCAGCTCGTCCACTAGGACGTCTGGGGTCCGGCTCCAATAGGTTCTTTAAATGGCTTCCGTTATTACGTCACTTTTACTGATGATTTTACTCGATTTACCTGGCTGTATCTAATTCATACAAAAGATGAAGTATTCACTAAATTCCAACAAACTATTTAATCTTCTATTGAATAATTTTAACACAAAAAATTCATGCGATACAGTCTGATGGAGGCGGTGAATACACTAGCACAGCATTTCGGAAGTTCTTGGATCATCACGGCATTACTCATCGCATGAGCTGTCCGCACACGCCGGAGCAGAACGGCGTCGCCGAACGAAAGAATCGCCATCTTCTGAATCTCACTCGCACACTTATGCACGCAGCTAATCTTCCCCTATCCTTCTGGGCAGAGGCCGTCTCCACAGCCAATTATCTAGTAAACCGACTGCCGTCATCCACCCATTCAAGATCAAACACCTTACTACAGACTCTATGGACGTCAAGCTTCGTATTCTCATCTCCGCACCTTTGGGTGTTTGTGCTTCCCATGGACAAAACCATATGCTCCACACAAACTTGCTTCACGATCTCAGGTTTGCATCTTTCTTGGTTACTCCAGCTATCACAAAGGTTACAGGTGTCTTCAACTTTCAACGAATCGTCTCTATATCTTGCGACACGTAGTGTTCTGCGAACACATCTTTCCGTTCTCGTCTTCAGAAACTCCCAAGATCACCGACCCTGTTCCCAGCTACGTTCCTCCATCTCTTCTAGTTCCTCCGTCAACGATAACAGGTCCACAGTCAGAAAAGCCTCAAGATACCCAGCCCCAATCATCAGCTTCGTCTCCTCTCAGTCCAATCATGAATTGGCGAACGTGTTGGTTCCGGCTGTGCACAAACCCATCAAACCAACACATCCGATGCAAACTCGTCTCAGATCCGGCATTACCAAACCCAAACAGATCTTCAACTTGTCCGCTATTACAAACGACAACATCACTCCCACCACTTACTCAGAAGCATCAAAACACAGTCATTGGCTGGCAGCCATGTCCTCCGAGTTTCTAGCACTACAAAAATCAGGGAACATGGTCCCTCGTACCTTCACCATCGGACAAACCCATAATCGGCAGCAAAATGGACGTTTAAGACTAAGCTTCTTCCAAACGGTCAAGTTGATCGTTATAAAGCTCGTCTCGTTGCTCAAGGATGCTCCCAGGAATTTGGCGTCAACTTCACCGAGACATTTAGTCCGGTGGCTAAAATGGTTACTATTCGTATGCTAATCACCGTCGCTCTTAATAACCAATGGCACATCACTCAACTTGATATTACAAATGCCTTCTTACACGGTGAGTTACATGATGAAGTGTACATGAAGCAACCAAAATGATTCGAAGACTCAAACCATCCGAACCACGTGTGCAAGCTTCACAAGTCCATCTATGGGCTTCGCCAATCTCCGCGACAGTGGTTTCACAAACTTACCTCCTTCCTCCAGACACTCGGCTTCGAATTTAGCAGGGCAGATCCATCCCTTCTCATTTTCCATAAAAAACAATATTCACCTATTTGTTCTTATATACGTAGATGACATCTTAATTACAGGTAATAATCCAGCTCAAATTCAGTATATCCTGAAGCAACTACAATCCGAATTCAAGCTCAAACAATTGGGGGACATCTCGCTGTTCTTGGGAATTCAGGTTATTAAAACTACCACTGGTTATTTCCTGAGTCAATCACATTATGCACAGGAATTGCTTTGTAGTGCAGGATTCACGGATTGCAAACCTGTGTCCACGACAGCTCCATCCCGTCCATCAATGTCCGTCGATGATCAACCATATGCGGACCCGAAGCTGTTTCGCAAATTGGCGGGATCGCTACAATATCTATCTATCACACGACCCGACATTGCCTTCACCACAAATTCCATATGTCAGCATATGCATCACCCACGGAATAGTGACTTTCAGTCGCTCAAGCGTCTTCTTCGTTATATAAAAGGATCTCTCAGTTTTGGATTGCCAATTCAGACCGCACCCATGATACTTCGCTCATACACCGATGCTGACTGGGCTGCCAACACCACGGACAGGAAGTCTATATCGGGCTTCTGCACATTTCTGGGACCCAACCTCGTCCCTTGGTCGGTTAAGAAGCAAACAACGGTAGCGCGATCATCCACAGAGGCTGAATACAGATCGCTCTCTTCGGCTACATCGGACGTCCTGTGGATTCATCGCTTGGCTGAAGACCTCGGCATTCCGCAAATGAATCCCATGGTTATTCACTGTGATAACACATCTACGATTGCGTTAGCCAACAATCCGGTATTCCACGCAAGGACCAAACACATCGAACTTGATTATCACTTCATCACCGATCACATTCGGAACAATCATATCTCCATCACCCACATCTGCACGACCGATCAAATCGCAGACATCCTCACCAAATCTCTTCCAATCGGTCGGTTTCAGCTACTACGTTCCAAACTAACCATTCGGTCACCGAATGGTTAATTTGAGGGGAGCAGTTAAGCACACTGTTATGGTAGGCATTTTAAAGATTTGCCATGTCATTTTACTTTCTTGTTTTCCGTTAGCCTAAGTTTCTATATATTCATAAGCATGCTGTAATAAACATTAAGGGAAATACAATAGCTAGTTTTCCTATTCTTCTTCTCTGTTCCGATTCTCTCTTCCCACCGGTTCTCAAATCTTCACATTCGAGGAAGCAAATCAGCAATCACGGAGCTATCAGCAACCACCTTTAATAACTTCAAATGAGATTCCAAACTTGCAAGCAAGCAGTCAGTCAGAGTACAACTGCAACTATTCAAATATCTCAGCTCAAAGCCTGACAGAGCAAAGAAGATTAGATGATGGATATAATTGGAGAAAATATGGGCAGAAACAAGTTAAAGTTAGTTAGAATCCAAGAAGCTACTATAAGTGCACTTACTCGAATTGCCCAACGAAGAAGAAGGTGGAAAGATCATTAGACAGACATATAACTGAGATCATATACAAAGGAACACATACTATGGCGACGTCCATGATATAAATATGAACTCTCATAGGATGCGAGCAGTTGGACCTGATTATGATGAGGACGAAGCTGATGCTAAGAAATGGTGAGAATACAAGTAACTTCATATATAACCTGTTATTTACTCCATGCTATCATGTAATTTCACAACAAACTGGTAATAATAACCCAGCTGTCAGACTAGAATCAACAAATCCCCACTAAATTAGTACCAATTATTTACTCTTTAACCACAATAATAATCAATTTATAAGAAAATGCAGAAATTTAATCCAACACACTTCCTTAACAATGCAGAATAGATCTCCTTTCCCGCAAAATTTACCTGCAATTGCAACGTGTGAAGTAGAAAATTTACCTGCAAGTTTCAAAAACTTTGATTTACCGCAAAATTTACCTGCAAGTTCAAAAAACCTTGATTTTCAACAACTGGAAAAATTAACAGAGAAGAAGACAGCGTTACCTTACTTAACAACTCTGGATTTGGCCCGAACAAGCGCGCGAAAGGGATAAAATTAACTTCAGAAATTCCGAGCTCCTTCCCATGGAAATGTCGAAACTTCCGATCGGAGGCAAACGTAACCTCGTCGAAGGAGCGAACAAGAACGAAGGAGCCCTAGAAGCCTCTCGTGCAATCTTACACCTCGTGCGAAGCAATGAAGCCGAACAGCAACGACGATGATGCGAACTCGAGCTCCCGTCCTTACCTCCGATGAAAATGGCGCAACTTCCGATCGGACAGGCAAAGGGAACGTCGTCGTCGCGTGAAATCTGAGAAGAAGGAGCCGAAGAATCCTCTCGTGCAAATCTTACACCACCTGTGAAGCTATGAAGCCGAACAGCAACGAGGCCGAGAAAATCTTGGTCCAGCGAATTTATCGAGCGGGTTTCTAATTCCCGCAAAACACAGCCTCTTATTACACGCCTAATAAATCGGAGAGTTCCTTAAATTTCGCTCAAAATTAACCAAACAGCCTAATTTAAAAAATACATTTATTTGTTTTACTTTAAACTCCTAATTCAGACAACCAAACAGCCCCTAAATCCGGGATTTAAGGAAAACCAACTTATTATTTTCTCTCCCTATATATAAGTAACTTTCTTTGATCCTTCAAAAATTGCCCTTCATCTCCTTGACTTCTCTCACGCACTATTTTTAGAAACTGACCAAAAAAAGGTTCATAAAGACGTTCCCCAGCCAGAGGTGAAAATAAAATATCCCGTCCGAGTAAAAGAAGAACCCATTTTGGGCCTTTCGGATTCATCTTCACCCGGTGGCGGCGACGACGACGATGCGCCGCAATCTCTGAAAAAAGGGCCCTGGAGTGCAGAAGAGGATGCACTTCTAATGAAGTATGTGAAAAAACACGGAGAAGGGAATTGGAATGCTATTCAGAAGAACATTGGACTTCAACGATGTGGCAAGAGCTGCCGTCTTCGGTGGGCTAATCATCTCCGTCCCAATCTAATAAAAGGATCTTTTACCCAAGAAGAAGAGAACCTTATAATCAAGTATCATGCTGAAATAGGCAATAAATGGGCTCGAATGGCTACATACGTAATTCTCAGTCTCTCTTTAAGTTTCACTTTTTCTTTTTTTTTTGTTTGTTCTTATTAGATATTCTTATCTTTTCTAAGATAGTTACCAGGAAGAACAGATAATGAGATAAAGAATTTTTGGAACACAAGACTCAAACGACGGCAGAGAGCGGGGGTTCCACTTTATCCACCTGAGATCCAAGCTCAAATAGCTATGAAGAAGAGGCAAAGGGCATTCATGCTTATGCAAAATCAGGTCCAACGACCAATTAACATAGGTAATGCTGGCAATGATGAGACAAATTACTTATTAAGAAACTTTGATCCCAGCCTACCATGGCAGCAACGTCAAGCATCTACTTTTCCCTTTAAGACGGAACACCTTTCAACCAAATGGTATCCTAACTACATTAGTGATCATCAAAAAGTGTCACCACAACCAATGTCTCTAGCGATGGGGCAAGCGAATAATGCGCTCATTGATGATATGTTCCGAGAGTCACAAAGACCCGGAGAGCTATTCAATCAAGAATTGTCATTCAAGCACTTGTCGACCAGTGGTACTGTCAATAGGGAGCCATTACCATCGTCGCAGCTGCCACCACCATCAAATATTGAGTATTTCGCCATGAATCCTCTTTATAAGTTTGAGAAATTCTATTATCTTTATTGGTAACCTTCTTTATAATGTATCTTAATGGATTATAACTTTGTTCAGAAATTTGATAGGACTTCCAACAACAAAACAGACAAATCAAAATCTATCCAATTTGTCAGAAACAAAATTGATTGATACAACACCGATGCCAACAACTAGGTTGAATGACACATCATCAGTTATGATGGCTGATGATGATCTATGGCTTGATATGCAGCTCTTAGTCTCAAAATTCTCCACGACTGATGATTGGAAATTTGAATCAAGTTCATGGGAGAACACACTCACATAGTATTGGCAGATCAAATTTTCCCCCACATGACTATCTTTCTTCTTATTGGGTATGATTCAAACAATAGTTCAATTCTATGTATTCACCTGCAGTTAGTTTTTTAGTTATTTGAGAGTTTAATTCTTGAAGGTAACACCAACAACAAGAAGAAGAAGTCTTTGTGTCACTATGTGGGGATAATTTTTGAAGGTGACAAACAACAACAACATCAAGTATTTGTTCCACGACGTGAGGATAATTCTCAACGGTATCAACAACAACAACAACAAGTCTTGGTCCCACTACATGCGGATAATTTTTGAAGGAAGTGTATACAAATAATCAAATGAGTCAAATGCTAAAACAATTTTGGTTCGGTGGCGAGGTATTATATAGTTTGTAATGTTTTTTGATTAATTATTGGGAATTTTTCATTAAAAGAAATAACATTTCTTTTATTCTATTGGGAGGAAATTATATGTGTAGTTTATTTTGAATATTGTATATTTTGAATTCAATGACTTTTCTATTTGACTGCAATTTAGAAATTTTTTATATAAATTAGATGAAAATGATTTTTAAAATTATTAGATTTATTTTGAGATTAGTAACAAATACAAAGATTACTACTGAGATGAAATTTATTGTTAATTATTTGGATTGATATCATGTTACGGCTTATAATGATGATATTGAAATTTTAAGATTATGTTAATTTTGATTTTATAATATTATATCATTTATATAAAAAAAAAAATTTATCATTGCAAGGGTGGATCCCAGTTCACCTCAAATGCCCACCCTAACAAAAAAAATTTTAATGCATTAGAGCGACACTTTTGTAAATTTGACCCCCCCCCCCTCCTCAAAAATAATTTTTGCCCTAATTTAATCAAATCCGTGACTCTCTGCCCATCCCGACTCCCGAAGTCTGAAAAGATGAACGGCTCTCAAATCGCGTCTGCTGACTCCAGCCTTCGTCTTCGCCCTTCCTCATTTCGTTCGGCTTCGCACTTCGCAAGCAGCCACAACCTTCTTCTTCGTCCTCGATCTTCTTCTTCGCACTCTTCTCGGTGGTTTGAAGAGGTTGCCATTCTTGGTAGCCTTCTGTCGGATTAAAACCTTCAAACTTTGCTTCAATTTGAAAGTAACCTTTATCTAATCCAACTATTTTTTTAAATGATCCATTTTAAACATTCTGAGAATATTTTGAAAAGTTTTTAATAGTTTTAAAGAAATGCAAGAAAGCAAAGTTATGTAATATGCAAATTTTTTGTTTCAAAAACTTTTAGCGATGAGGAATGAAATGGAAATTGAATTTTAAAATAAAAACTTTGCTTTAATCTGAAGATTATTAGTCTAAAAAACTTTCAAAAATCAAAACTGAAATTTTTTTTTCTGTAGGAAAGATTGTTTTTAATGTTTTGAAGAAATGCAAGATTCAAAGTTTTGTAGCAAAGTTCTTGAAGTGGAAAGAATAAAAAAACTTAGCAATCATACATTTCATGGAAAGAATAAAAAAACTTAGCAAATCCCTTTCAAAAACTTTCAAACTTAAATTTTTTTCTGAATTGCAAAGCTCTGTAGCAGCAATTAATCTGAACTTTGCTATCTTGCATTTCTTCAAAACTCTAAAAAACTATAATGTAGTTAACATGTAACAATAATATTCTTTTTTATGCAACGTTCTGTAGCAATAATTAATAGCAAAGTTATTAGCATTTTTTTTGAATTTAACACAAACGGTTTGCTAGCATTTACTGGAGTAGAGTTGGAGAAAAATTTCTGATTTTGTTTTTTTTGTTTTTTAGAGATCTTAGAAAGAAACAATATGCTTTCAGTGTATGAATTTTATTTGAGTCTAGGTTCAGCATAACTTACATGATTATACTCCAATTTTTATTATTAAAATCAATATTATATTGAAAGATAAATGATATAAAAATTTTCTCTTATAAATTTGATAGTATTAATTGATTAAATTAAAAATAATAATTTTATTATTATTATTATTATTATTATTATTATTATTATTAAGTTAAATTTTGCCCATCCTAAAAAATGAATCTGGATCCACCCATATATCATTGTAATGGACTATAGAATGACTATAAAGTTAATATCAATAACAACGACAAGCCTTTGTCCCACTATGTGGGATCAGCTACATGAATCTTTTTTCTCTGTTGTGTCCCATTATAAATCAAATTCTCGTTTAAATCTAATAAAAAAATCATTTCTAATATTTTCTAACCAAGTCTTTTTAGGTATACCTCTACCTTTCTTAGCATAAGTCAAATTTAATACCTATACTTTCCTACATGGTCATCAGATGGCTGCTATTTTATGTGACCAAACCATCTAAGATGACTCTATCTAATCTTATCTTCCACTAGAGCTACTCCAACGTGAAAAGATTGGAGAGACCTTTTCAAACATATTTAATTACTTAAAACAAATGATTCATGAACAAAATGAATAGAACTCTAGATCTAAATCTAGAAGTCTCACAACTCTCCTCTCCTTTGAAAAATGTCAACCTCGATATTTCCAAATCAAAATTAGTCAAAAAAAAAAAAAAAACAAATTATATAATCTAATTGCCTCGATCATATTCCTGAGGCTGCTATTAAAATTATGATGGACAAAGCTCTTCGTTTCTTCAATTCTTCGACACTTAAAAGCCACTACCAGGCCCTAATCCTCCTTGGTAACCCCATCTCCCTCTCCATCAATCGAGATCCTCACCTAACGCTTCTTTCACCCATTTGAACGTCTTCTCGTTAGTTCTCATGCATCGATACAATCTCCAGCTTTCGCAATCAACCCCAGCCGAACGAATGCCATTGACTTCTACCCAATATCATTCCAACAACCGAACTCCCCCAACTGATCCTCAATCTCTAGCCAAACAACCCACCGAACCCAAGCAGACTAGATCCATTGTTTATCCCGTCTCTAGTAGCTGGCCAAAATATCCATGACCTGCTCTGATTCCGTCGCAGCGGCATGATTTGACCTCTAGATCCTCGTTGCCTCCAATACTCCCATTCGATTCACCCCGTCAGCTACACCATTCTCTACTTGATCCACCAATAGCTCCACACAGAAGCCTAAATATCCCTCCACTATTACTTCTACAGCAACCTCAAATCACCTCATCGTGAATAGATAGGAGTCGGCATGGCTCAAACTATTAAAAAAGCCTACAGTCATGACATTGACCGAGATATTTGTTTTATAAGTTCATATTAGGCCTTTAATGTTTATAATAAAAAAAAAATTCACTAATAAAGGCACAAAGTCGAAAACTAACTCAATCTTCTGTCGACGAGTTGATAGAGTCGACGATGTCTAACTCATAAAGTAAAATTACTTATAAGTACCACAATGATGGTCGTGTTGGCAAGAAAACTCAAATGTAGGGGACCTAAAACATTCAAAATGCCTCCAAATTCCCAAAAAATACACTCAACAATGTCAATATTTAAAATTTAAATAAAGCTTCAAAATACTTAAAACTGACATACTGACGACATTATCATAGACGCTAAAGTGTTCTACATAGTAAGGTACGATGGTGATGAAGGCAATGATGTTGATGGGCAATCGGTAGCACCCAAACAGACATACTGACGACATTATGAGGCTGGAACAATCACTAGTAGAGGTGGTTACTCCTCGAAAGAAAGAGAAGAAGAGCCTCAAGAAATCTCCTTTATTGTTGACATTGTCACGCTAACAAATATGTGAAGAACGATGAGGTAGAAAATGAGGGCAAAATTTAGGGAAATCTTTCAGTTGAATAAAAAAATGATTGAGATGATGACCCAAATGATCATAATGATTCAAATGATGCAAAGAATTGATGTCACAAGTCCTATGCCCACTCCACCTACTGACCCTCCAAATCTCCAAAATCTCCCTGAAGGTGGAAATGAGGTTAATAACTTGATATGCTAGCCATACCTTAAAACATAGCAAGCGTGTCTAAGCTCATAATAGCGACACAACTGGAGATAATCATTAATGAAAAGATTAAGGCTTTCGTAGCTTTAAACTAGACAAAGAAATTAATAGGTAAGGGTCAACTGTACCTGGAAAAGTACATCCAAGTGTCATATCAAAGGGGTATTATAGCCCAAAATTTTATACTTTCAGCAAGAAACACATGGCGCAATTCAAAGCAACTTGCAAAAACACTAAGGGCAGTGATGCCTTACTCTTTCAATAGTTTATCAGTTGTTTAACTTCGACTGTTTTCGAATTGTATGATGAATTACCGAATGATTCTGCGAAGTTGTTCACAGAATTAGAGACTGTTCGTGAAGAGGTTCGCCTGTGCAACGGAGAAGACAACCATTGAAAACCTCACCCTAGAGAAGAAAAAAAGGGAGAAGCCTGTAACCAAAAAATTTAACCCGTTGGCATAATTTGAGTATGAAATGTGAGCATCAGCTAGTGGAAGAGCATACAATTTAATTATTGATGGGGAACATCAATGATAATATGAAATCATTCTTATGCATGGCCGCCATAACGATCTGATGGATATAGTGGAAAATTTTGAAAGCTAACTTTATCAACATTAGAAAGCCACATTGACAAATCTAGAAGGACAAAGCTCCATAAGCCAAAAAAGGTGAAACCTAGTCTACATTTTATTTTAGAGCAGAGAAGATAAGACAGGCGGTGTATGATGTTGATAAAGGTAAAAAAGCAATTTATAACATAGATAAAGGCAAGCAGCTGATGCCGTATAAAAATAAGCCAAAATAGGCCTACAACCCTAATCTTCAACCAAAGCTAGTATTCAGGGGAAATGGCAAGCTTCAAATTTTTCTTGGTGGAGAAGAACAACCAAGGAAAATAATGAGATCTAGTGATTGAATGTTCCAATCCCTCAAAGAAAAGATTAATAATGAATATATATTCAAGAGGAAAAGTATCATCAAGTTGTTTAGATAGACACTCAAAATGGGTTTGGAACTTCCAAAATGCAGGAGAGCCAAAGAATCTGATCACAATGGCGACCCAAATTATTGCCCATATCATCGAATAATTAGCCATTCTATTGAAGATTTCTACGTCTTCAAGGACTGGCTTGAAAGAAAAAATAGTATGGGAGAATTAACGTTATCACACAATATGCTAGCTCATACTAAAAGAGAATCAACTCAATTGATCACGTCCACTTTCGTACCCCCCGACTAGAGAAAAAGCCAAAAAAGAGCTAGCTCAGGATGACAAGTGGGAGACTACGATCTTTAAGAAAATTGTAAAGCTGTTAAAGCAACTCAAAGGAGTTCTTGGTGTTAGGTGGAAGTCTCCTACCGAGCCCGTGATTGACTTGAATGGGTTGCATGTTATAGATGCATTTACTTGTAAATAGCACCCTGATCAAGTTAGCTCCTCAAGGTCTAGTGAGCCAAAATCAAAATCCTCAAAGAGAAGAACCGAACAGAAAAGGACAAAGGAAAAGAGGACAGTAGCTCAAAAGGCTATTAACAATTTGGATGAATATTACCAAACTGTGAGGTGACCTATTAAGCTTGGAGACTTTACATCAAGGCTTAAAATAAATGAAGTAGAAGAAACTAGTAGAGATTCACTTTTCATGGAAACGTGTCAAGTCATCTAGGTGAAATCAAACAAGTTGACAAGAAGAGAATACGCTAAGGAAGCAACTCTTGAAGTTTGGAACATTCAAAAGTGGATCCTATGTAGGATAATGGGGGTATCAATAAAATAACTAAAGAAAGATGGAACTATACAAGGTACAAAGAAGGGCAGTGTACATGAATCGAGGTCTCCTACAGTAGTTGCCTGACTAGTAACATGCTACTCCTAGAACTTATGTAAAGTAATAAGGGTACTGGTAAAACTAGGGAAAGAAAGAAAATCATGTAAAATAGAAAAAAAGTATTGAACTAAAGCTCATGTGACAACTGACTATCATCCTGCTCATCTAGGAACCAACATAAGGTATAAAGCCTCAGCGTTACAAGCACAAAGTGAATACTAGAAAAAAGGAAATGGTGCGTACCTTTGCTGAATATAAATTAAAGAAAAATTTGGTACACAACAAAGTCCTGCTAACTTGTATAAAAAAAATGCTAGATGCTAAAGTGATGTTGGTATAAAGGAATAAGAGCAGGTAGCCAAATCTAATAACATCAATATGTGAAAATCCATGAAGACAGAGAACTGCCATGATGTCAGGACACAAACTCCAAAAAACATGCAAAATGAAATCCTCGGTGTGACATCTATAACAAATATTTGGAGTTCCATAAGGTCAACCAGGTTGCAACAAACATGGTTCACTCTAGGTGCGTACCACATTCGTGTAGGAGCCTTTATTGACCTTCATATGAGAGCCAAGACACTAGGCCAGCAAATCCTGCTCAAATCCTACATACCTCGTATTGCTCAGCACCAATGTCACTCGTTTGAGTCCCTTCCCATAATATCTGCTTAAATCACAAAATACAGCTGCCTCAATTGCATTCCTGGGACTATTATTAAGGCGTAGTTTGGGACGGCTTTTTTATTGCTTTTTAAAACGGAGTTTTAGTACAAAAATAAAAAAAATTTGTACTAAAGTACAAAAATAAAAAAAATTTGTACTAAAACTCCGTTTTAGAAAGCAATAAAAAAGCCGTCCCAAACGAAGCCTAAAACTACGATGGATGAAGCTTTTCATTCTCCTATGCCAAAACAACAAGTAGCTTTAACAATTGACCCCAATCGAATGAATCTCATCCACCTCTGCCCAATATCACTCCAACAACATAACTACCCCAACTGATCCTCAATCTACAACCAAACAACCCACCGAACCCAAGCCCCAACCATATCTCTGAACTGAACACTTATGCCTGTTCCTTAGTAAAGATACCAATCTTCACCTACCCGTTGATATTACATAGCCGAGCTCTTCACGCGTGCCCTTTCCCATCCGAGCTCCTTACAATTCCTTCCAGAACCGACCACACTCACCTCTCATATGATCCCACTCCAACTTCTACCAAACATTTGATATTTGAACCCCACCCAACAAGATCCACTACATATATTGTCTCTAATAGACGGCCAAAATCTCCATAACCTTCTTAAATTCCAATGCAGATGCATGATCCTGCCTAAAAATCTTTGTTGCCTCTAACACTCCTATTTGACTCACCCCATCAATCGCACCACTCTCTACCCGATCTAACTATAACTCCTCTCAAAAGCCTAAATATTCCTCCACTGTAACTTACACAGCAACCTCAAACAACCTTTCCCCTTGTATATTATTATTATTATTATTATTACTAAAAATAAAGAAGAAAAGAAGGCGAAAGACCAAAAAAAGATAAAATAAAGTAAAAAAAGAAAGAATTCAGCAAAAAAGAAAAAGAAAAAGAAAATATGAAGAAAAGAAAGAAAAGAGAGTTTCTTCTTGTGCATGATCAATGTCATCATCACTGTTGCTAACTCTTATGAAGGTATAATTTTTTCAAAACCATTAAAATTTCATAACCATATTTTCGGTGCTTGCAGCGCACCTATGGACCACCTATACACATTTTTTAGCGTGGTGGAGGAAACCTGATGCGAAGTTTGTAGTGAGGAGGGTAGGCCATGTACAGGCTTTTCTTAATATGGCAGGGACACTCCTAAGTTATAATGATTATATATATCTTTAGTATTATATTGATGTTTTAAATTATAAAATATGTTTATTATTGATAGATGATATTAAATAGCTCTTGTTGTTATTTAATAAAAGATAAATAAATAATTGTTCTAAATTAGATTCTGGGACATCACATAAGTACCCGTGCACTTGCTTCTATGCATGTAGGGAAAAATTATGCATTTTAAATAGGTACTTCGAAGACACATATATGCTTTTCTTAGCGTGGATGGATTAAAAACCATGGTCATAGTGTCGTCTGACACCTACCATACATGTTTTTCTTAGCAGAGTGAGAAGGCCCGAGTACTTAAATTTCCCCTAAATGGGGGAGATGCCAGGAGGCTGCTGAAATTTTAACTAACACGGGACCTAACTTATATAAAATGCAAGGAAAATAACTTATATTAATAAACAGGGAACTAGACCTTAAACTAATAAATACACAATCCTATTAAAGATACAAATGCTTGGTGAACTTGTGATGAACATCCAAATTAACATTAATGTACAAATAAGAACTTTTGACGAACCTCAATGAACGGGGGAAATGCTATTGATGAACATCAACGAACAAATAAAAGACATGTGGTGAGTAACACTTCAGAATAAATTTGCTTATAAGTAGATGGAACTGATGTATAATGAACATGATGGTTTAATACATTCATAATTCAAAATATGAGAAGTTTGCGCACAGTAAATTCCATTGAAATACAACCAACCACACTAACCTCCCACAAATAATAGAACCTATAGTAGATATGTACATAGGTGACAATAAAATACATGCAAATGAATACAATAATCTGCCAGTAGAGGTGCATAGAAAAATTATATAATAAATGAAAGCCATTTGGTAGTCAGCACCAATATGCAGGTGGATACACCAAAACATTTGCAAACAACAAAGATACTTGCAAGCATATACGGTGCTGCATATGATGAATATGAATATCTGCTGGCAATGACAAAAGATTTCTCATATGCAAAATATTATACCTACAAGTGCTAGCCAAGAACATGTAGTGAATGCTACAACATTCCTACGATAAACGTTGATTCAATGTCAAGCAAATATATCATGACCCTGCAGATAGAGGCAATCAATTTGTGATAAATGTAGACACATGGAAACCGCTGTAGGAGACCCTTTGATATGCATAACATGCTATCTATGAGCAAATATAGAAGAGTTATGGTAAATGCAACTACCTGTAAGTAATATTAGAAGATCTACATTCCTTGTAACTTGCCTGAATGCGACTATAAAAGGCCCACAATGCATACAGTAGCCCTGTCTAAAAGAAATGACAGTGGATGTGTTGTAAATATGATGACCCCCTACAAGCTAAGCATGTGATTTTTGGATATTCACTGACGACTCATAAACATATTCAATAAAGCTAGCAGTACACGGCAGCTCGCCTGCAAGAAATAATGGGTGACCTATAGTGCAACGCTACAACCCTCCTACAAGAAAAATACACATTGAATGTAGTCCACTAGTATGCAACAATGAATGACTTTTAAATGGTTGTTGATGGTGCACTACCAATGAACAAATCTAACAAATCTTGCAATGCATAATAACTCGCAATCAAGTGGAAACGTATGACCCATAATGCAATGCTATAATTCACCTCTAAGCAGAATCTGGGAAATCGTATTAAAAATTGTGAGCCATAGAAAAATTGAAGCAGTAAACTAATGACGCCAAGCTATCACACTAGGTGATTTAGCTCGCTTACAAATAATAGGTAGAAGACTCTTGATGCGATATGCAGCTCACTTGCAGGATGAAGTACACTCTCGTAAGTTGAGTATTGAAGAAGATGGCAATATGCAAAAGATGAAGTAAACTTAACGACGTTGCCGACGCATGACAAATGAAGCCTAACACACTATCAAATAATACCATCGAGTCTGTAACACTCATACAAGCAAATAGAAAGCGTCTCTCAAACTTTAAATGGAATTTTGCACAAACATTAGCGATAATCACTTAGTGCAAATAATTATATTTATATATTTAGATGCTCCTCCTCATATATTAAAATATGATTACACGCATGGGCCCTAGTGAGCGTGATGTACATAGGTGACATCTGAGGATTATGCGTGGGTTCATAAATGAACTTAAGTTTGAGCCTGATCCATCTACACGAATGGATAGGAGTCAGCATAGCTTAAACTATTAAACAAACATACACTCACAACATTGACTGAGATTTTTTTTTTTATACATTCATATTATATATTCAAGGATTATAACAAAGAAAATTTACTAATAAAGGCATAAACCTAACAACTAACTCAATCCTCTGCAAAAACTTGATAGAGTCAGCAAGGTTTAATTCACAAAGTAAAATTAGTCATAAGTACCCTGATGATGACCGTGTTAATAAGAAAACTCATCCTTAAGAGACCTAAAAAATTCAAAATGCCTCCAAATTCACATAAAATACACTCAATAATGTCAATAATTAAAATTGAAATAAATCATTAAAATACTTATCCACCTTCCATAATAGTTTGTTAAGGTAGACAAATTTGAATGTCACTTCAGCTAACAAGAGAAAATGTATGGTCGAGAATATCACTAGAATTCATTCTCAAACTATCTCTTTCCAGTAAGGATGTGGTACGTGTTCTATAACCTACAGTTTTACTACCAAATAGCCCAATAGATAAACGGTTATGACCAGGACCCTCTAATTGGGTGGATCTACCACCAAATGGCACCAATATATTACGGGCATGGTTATAGCTCGTATGTTCCCCAACGGCGTAAAATCCTTGAGTAATGAATCAATAGGATATATTGATAGGGCACAAAGCCCTTTGTTATCTAAGGTGTCCAAATTTCTCTCTCTCTCTCTCTCTCTCCCCCCCCCCCCCCCCGCCCAAAAAAAAAAGTTATAAATATATATTTATGGATAATATTAAACTAAAACATGGTTAATATTAATATATAATTTAATATATATCAATCTTCTACACACATATGAAATTTATTATTAATGATTTTCAAATTTGATAAAAAATTTAATAATGTTGTATTAGTGATTTTTAAATTTGATAGGCATATGCAACCTCAAGCGGGTGTCTCTTCCGCGTGCGCGTGCCCAAATGTAGACTGCCCCCAAATGGCTTGCTTCCCTCGATCTAAACAACCTACTTGGTTTTCCCCTTTGCTCGTCTCTCACGACTCTTGATTTATGACTTCAATCTTGGCTTTTCTTTTCTCTTTCGCTCCTCTCTCACCCATAAATGGAGACCACCCGTGGCAGATATTTATGTCTTCTAAGCTTTAAGAGCCATGCTATTTGCATTCTTAATTTTGTTCTTACATATCCTCTTAACTCTAGTATGGTAAACAGACATATTTTAATGTACAAACATTCGAGATGAGACATAAAATAAAACTATTTCAATTTAGGCCCCCTCCCCTAAATGAAATATTTGGCTCAACCACTGTCTACAAGATATCCTTAGACGAGGAAGCCCATGTCAACCAACAAGGATTATTCTGTTATGTTGGGTCGACTACCTCCTCTAACTAAGTAGACTAGGGATCATGATGACTAGGGATGACAGAACCATGAGATCTTTATCGAGTCTATCATCATTCCCCCAACTATCCACTTTAAATGTAAGGTGGTGAATTTTTAACTTTAAGTATTAAAATTTTCAAATACCTAAACTTTGTTACTTCTATACACCAGATACTATGTTTTTGTTTAACAACTAACCTTAATCCAAAGGTTGTTACAAACCTATTTTTGGATTATGATTTTGATGATAGCAAACAAATCTTGTTCCACTACTACTGCCTTTTACTACTAACTTTTCAGGAATCAAAGATCGGACGGAAAAATGGAGCCAGCTCAAGAATGGGTAGATCAGGGTTGAGTCAGTCTGTAAATTTTATTTTTTTCCCTTCTTGATTCTATTGTAATCTTTGGTGTGACTGATGCAAAGTAATCCTACACACACACATACACACTTGAGAGACTTAAAATTTATGTTTTTACTCATATCGGCCAGGACGATATTTACATCGTCCTGGACAATCTGGCTTAAAATAGTGAATCTAATCAGGGGTTCTTAATTAAGGCAGCCGTCATTAGCCAATCGGCCTGGATGATACATGTATCGGCCAGGACGATAGGCTCAAAACAGAAAAAATTGTCGCCATAAACAATTAAGGTATTCTGTATTTTTTGGTAATTGGCCAGGACGATAAATCATAATTATGTCTTAATTGATCAGACAATCAAGGAGGTAATTTAGGATGATTGATACGATCCTATCCTCCTGGACGATCTAAATATCGGCCAGCACAAATTTAGGGCGATGAGCTGGACGATATGGATCGTACAACTTGAATTCAGGACGATGCTTTGGACGATTTGTCTCTGATTTGAACAGATCGGCCAGGCCGATCGTGAGATCATCCTGGATGATCAAGCCAATTTTCAATCGTCCAGTTTGCATTCAGGGATATGCTCTGGCCGATCTTCCGAGAGTTGTACTGATCAGCCAAGATGATGTACATATCGTCCTGGACGATAAAATTGACAACTTGCAATTAATGAGCTCCTTTGAAGCTCTTCTATTTAAGAGCACTTGGTCAACATTTTTGAACATCCTTGGCTGCTGTCTTGACCTGAGAAAACCTAAAAGAGAGAGAGAGAGGGAGAGAGAGAGAGGATCTTGTGAGGGGGAGCTTGTGAGGGGATTCACAAGGGGTTGCTCCAAGCATTGTTCCACTTCTTCTTCCCTAGAGTTTCTTGTCCTTGGAAGGGTTGGGAGAGGTAAGTTTCAGCAAGAGATCGAGGTTCTTTGCCTGCTTCAGGAGGAAGCAAAAAGAGGAAGGTTCTTTGCCTTGCCGGCTGTGGCAAAAAGAGGTATTTGTAAAGGATTCTCCGTCTAGCTGTGGGGGCTAAAGGAGAGTCACGATTGTAGTGCAATACTTGGAGGGCGCCTCCGGGGAGTGGACATAGGTCGAGTTGACAAAACCACTATAAACCTTTGTGTTATTGTTTTTTACTGCTTCCGCACTTAAATTTCCGTAATGTTGTTTTGTGGTGTTTTGGTTTGTGAATCTTGTTGAGCATTGCTTAAAGTTTTTTTAAAATATCAATTCCCCCCCCCCCTCTTGGTTAGTCTTGGGCCAGTTCTATAGGGTTTAACATCCCTAACGAACTTTCAAGTGGTATCAGAGCGGGGTTCATAAAAATAAAGTTTGAAAACTTTTTGAATTTGATCCATGGCTATCTTTAAGAATCGTAACACTACTAAAGGATATTCGATTACACAACCTCCCTTGTTTGATAACCTACATTTTGATTTTTGGAAAACCCGTATGGCAACGTTTTTTTACAATCTACTGATTATCGCATATGGATGTTAATTAAAGAAGGGTATTCTCCACCTTCTCGTGAAATTAACGGAATTAAAATCGAAGTTGCTTTTACTGAATGGACTTTCAATGAAAGAGATTTAGCTCAATTAAATGCAAAATGTTTGAACTATTTTTTCTGTGCTTTGAAATCTGAGGATTACATGCGTGTTTCCACTTGCTCAACTAGTAAGAAAATTTGGGATAGGTTATGTATTACTTATGAAGGAAACAATGAAGGGAAACAATCCCGTTTGAACATTCTCTTGCATGACTATGAACTTTTTCGTATGAAACCTTATGAATCTATCTCTGACATGTATACACGGTTCACTCAGATTGTTACTTGATTGCATGCATTAGGAAGAGAACTTTCAAATTTTGAAAAAGTGAACAAGATTTTAAGATACTTGCCTTCGTCATTTGATGCTAAAATCACTGCTATAACTAAATCTAAGGATTTAAACACCTATTCAATTGACAACTTACTTGGCTCACTCATTGATTACGAGTAAGGAGCGAATCAAAGAAATCTTGATGCAGGTGAGAAGAAGAAGGAGAAAACGGTGGCATTGAAGGCGCATAAATCAAATTCTGAATCTTCTGGTTCTGAAAGCGATGACTTTGCCTTAAGCACAAGGCAATTCAAAAGCTTTCTAAGGAAGAAAGCAAAATCATCATTGGAGAAAAGGTAAGGATAATAAATATTCAAAAGGATCTTCTGATGTTGTATGTTATGAATGCAGGAAACCTGGACATGTGAGAACTGATTGTCCTACACTTCAAGATCACTCAAGAAAAAAAAAAGAGTGAAGAGAAACTCAAGTTCAGGAAGGACAAGAAGAAAGTACAAAAGTCGTTCTGAGCAGAATCTGCTTTTGATTCATCACAAACTGAACCTGAAAATGAGATAACAAACTTGTGCCATATGGGAGAAGACCATCTTGATCAAAGTGATGAAGAAGAGGTATGTAAACCAACCTATGATCAATTGTTTGAAATTTGTGAGAAAATTCATGCATCATACAAAAAACTCAAGAAGACTCATGCTAATATGAAAATAGAACTTTTAAATTTACAAAAAGAGTATGAAGTTATTCTTAAAGATCATTCCACAATTGATTCAAATCACATGGCTCTTCTCGTTGAATTTGATGAGTTAAACAAAAAACATTCAGAATTAATTAATGAGCATGATGCATTAAAAATTTCACACACCTTACTTAAATCTGATTGTAAGAAATCTGAAGAGAAAAAGAAAAATTTAAGGGCTGAGAATGATGTCTTGAAATGAACATCCATAATCTATAATCCAATCTTGATATGAATGCTTTACTGAAGCAACCAGAATGTCTGATGATTCGTATCCATAAAAATTCACCACAACTCTCGCATTGGCTTCATCATTGGATTTGTTTGACTGCCACTTTTGTTGATTTGGACAATCTCTTCTAAAATGGCCTTCTTTATGACAATGAAAATATTTATTTGCCACTATTGACTTCGACCTTGATCGATTTTGATTTTCTCTTTTAATTAGCCTTGGGCCGGTTCATAGGGCCTAACATCCCTAACAAACTTTCTAGTGCCAGCAGAGCACTTTCAACTTCTTCCGAACCACCATGTGGAGGCCCGAACTTTTGTCGGACCACCACTTGAGTCCCTGAATTCTGCCGAACCACCACCGGACGCCTAGAGTTCTATTAGAGTACCATCCTACTACTACGGTCTTTTTGACCCCTGTCTATTGTCGACTACGGTCCTTTTGACCTCTGTGACCTACTACAGTCTTTCCACCCTCCATCCTATCAACTATGGTCCTATTGACCAAACAAACATGCCTATGTTGATTATTGTAACTCCCACCATGTAATGTGATCTATATGATGTACATTTGAGACATCTAGCCAAAGCCTTCTCCCAAGGAAGGGCCTCATTTAAAATCGACTGCAAATACTAGTGGATTCATTAAAATTGGGCCACACCCAGTGGTTTTTCCCATTTTCAGGGGTTTTCATGTAAAAACTCTGGTGTCTCTTATGAACACTACGTATCTCATTCATCTGCTTGTGTGCTGGATCTTCGTACAACGCTAAGATGTTAAACTACATATTTTTCTATCGCCGCAAATATTCCAGGGCGCAAAAATATTCAAATCAATTGTTGATAAATAGAGTCGAACAAAACTCCAATTCATTTATCTTTGACTCATTAGCACCCTTATTTAATATAATTATTCTCCACAAACGTTTAGTTTAATAAACATAATTCTAGACAGAATATCCATTCAAGTTAGTGGAGAAAAGGCATTGAGCTGATGGCTGATACAGAATAGCAGAATTAGCAAACTGGATTAGCCACCAGTATTTCTTTCCTTATCTAACCTAAGGAGGATACATTTGATTAGTCCTAATCACAATGCATATTACCCTTAACAATTAGTTTAGAGATAAGCACTGAGATAAATTGTTTTCGACAATGACATCCCACAATAACCCACACTTGCTAAAATTACTCATTAGGGAGTCATCACCGACTAAGCTGCCACTAATTAAGAAATTAAGCTCTTCCCCCACAATGTCAAAACCAAACAAGTTGACATAATTAAAGCTCCTTCAGTCGGCCTATAAATTGCACTCATGAAGATCAATCCCCATATAATAAGAAAATTAAGCTCAAAGCATTACTTTCTTCCATTTATAGCTAGACATGTCTATAGCTTTGGCTTATGCTAATCTTATAGTCCAAAGAAAGCAATGCAAGGCGAAGTTCAAGAGTATAGAAAAAGAGGGCGGTGTTGTTGGGGAGACGAAGAGATCTAATAATAATAATAAGAAGAAGAAGAAGAAGATTCATCCCACAATCGTCATCTCGTCGCCTTTGAAGCTGCTCGGGATAGGGAGGGAATGAAGCGTCCATCAAGTGCTTCAACGGTCAAATAACGAAACTTCTCTTTAGATTGCTTTGTGGGATAAAAATCTAATAATTTCCTCGCAATGGCTCTTATAAGAAATATCTTAATATGATACAAGACTCTATGACTGGTGATAATTGTCTTATGCTTCTTTTGCCATGTTTTCTTACTGTTTTTTAAAACAATATTGTAGTATAAAAATTAAAATTTTGTACTAAAAAGTTGCTTTGAAAAATAATAAGAAAGTCGTCCAAAATGAAGCCTTAGATTCCTAGACGCGAATTTTGTCATGTGTCTATAATTTAGCTATTCCAGCTTGTAGTTCCATTGTGAGGAATTTTCTATATGAGTTATTGTATTTTCTTTGCTTGAACTACTGTGAGGAGCTTTAAATGTTGTATGCAGGTTACTTTGTTGTTTAGAGGCCTTGTGCCTAGATATTTGGTTGGTAGCACAGTATTGTGATTTAGGGTTCATTTGGGACGGCCTTTTTATTGCTTTTTAAAGTAGTTTTTTAATACAAAATTAATTTTTTTTGTACTAATAAGCTGCTCTAAGAAGCAGAAAGAAAGGCATCCCAAACGAAGCCTTAATGTGCATGGTTTGATGTGAGATGAAGGCTTCGTTTGGGAAGCTTTCTTATTTCTTCTTAAAGCAATTTTTTTAGTATAAAAATAAATTTTTTTATACTAAAAAGCTATTTTAAGAAGCAACAAGAAAAGTTTATCTCAAACGAAACAGTAGATGCCTGCATGTAGATTGCTAGTCGAAGAGGTGGGGGGTTTTGTTACAAGTATCTTCAGTTGGTGTATGGCATCTTGTCCTCAACATGGTTTATGTCCTTAGGTTTCTACTACGGTTGTTGCAGTCATGATCAAAATCAACAATAACATCATATCAAATATTTGTAGGCTATGTTTGGAGTTCATTTTCTATTATTCATTATTAATTTAATCTATGTTTGGGTATTGCCGATTTTCTAATTCTTACATTATTTGTGCATGTTTCCAAAAATGTAGACGATCCATTATGAAGATATATTATAAGAGTTTGCTCTTTCTTGCAATTGGAAAAAAAAAAACATGATTACAAAATATGCAATACATGATTGTATTTCTATAAATATGAGGAAGAATATTGAAGAGGTAATAGTTAGCGTTATTAGAAACAATTATTGTTGATGATTTGATGATGACAATAAGATAATGATGGTCGAATGACAGTGATTTGATTATGATGATTATATGATATTATTCAGACGACGATAGATGAGAGAGAGCGGTCGGATGATGATGAATGAATTATGATAATCGGGTGATGATGATCAAGAGATGATGGTTGGATGATGACAATCGAATGATGGTGATTAGACAACATATGTGATATGAGAGGCAGTTGAATGAAGGTTTTGATTAGTTGGGCATAACCTTTTTATTGTTTCATTAATCTTTTCCTAATTTTGCCACTACCCATTATTCACAAAGCTTAACTACTACTACTAGTACTCATTCTAATAAGTTTATTTTGAATATATAGTCAATATGATTGTTAAGTTAGGAAACACAAAGGCATTCATGCAACTAAGGTTTCGTTTGGGAAGACTTTTTTACTGCTTCTTAAAATAACTTTTTAGTAAAATTTGTTTACTAAAAATCTGCTTTAAGAATCAATAAAAAAACCACCTCAAACGAAGCCTAAATCAATCATTTGATGGTCTAAAACTTTTTCACATTTCTAACTCTATAGTAAATGAATAAGTCGGAATATATATTTTTATCTTAGTGAAAAAATTTGAGTTCAATATATTTACAGAGGATTTACATTCACACCACTTAATATTATTCTATATAAAATCATTTATTCACTAAAACAAAATTTAAATTACTAACTGTTGCGTCCAGGAGTATTCGCGGCGGCAGAGAAATATAAAGTTTCTCGTCTTAGCGTTGTACGAAAATCCGGCACGCAATCAGATAAGAGAGAGGGTCTAGCATTTATGAGACACCAAAATTTTTACATGGAAAACCCCTGAAAAGGGGGAAAAACCACGGGGTCTAGCCCAGTTTGAATGAATCCACTAGTATTGTAGTTGATTACAAATGAGGTCCTTCCTTGGTGGAAGATCTTAGCTTGATGTACATCTTATGGAGTACATTACATGATGTTAATACAAATAGTCATTGTTGACATGTTCGTTTGGTTGGAAGGACAGTAGTCGGAGGGCGACGGAGGTCGGAAGACTTGTAGTCGATGGGCGACGTATGTCAGGAGGACCGTAATCGGTTGGCGACGGAGGTCGAAAGGATTGTAGTCGACGGGCGACAGAGGTCGGAAAGACTGTATTCAGCGGGCGACATAAGTTAGGAGGGCCGTAGTCGGCGGGCGACGAAGGTCGGAAGAACTGTATTCGGCGGGCGACATAAGTCAGGAGGACCGTAATCAGCGGACGGCGGAGGTCGGAAAGACTGTAGTCTGACGACGAAGATCAGAAGGACAGTGTCAGGTAGAAGTTCAACAATGGAAAGAAATCCATCTTCAAGTAGACGTCCAGCGAAGTTTGATAACCAGTAGAATTTCGGCGTCGGGTAGAAACTTGGCAAAGAGTGAAGGTCCGACGTCGGGTAGAAGTCCGACGTCTGTTGGTGGCAGAGGAGAACTCCGGCTTCACTTGGGCGGAGCTTTGGAGTCAGGAGGGAACTCTGTTGTAAATTGGAAAGAATTTCAGCATCACGTGGAAGTTGGCATAATTCCTGCGTTCTCCCAAATATCACGCAGAATCCCGGTGTGTTCGAGCGGCAGTACGAACTCCGGCGGTGGTCGAGGAGGAGAGGATTCTCCCTTTCTCCTTTTTCTTCTTCTTTCCTTCTTCTTCTCTCTCTTCACTTGAGTCCCTCTTGTGAAGAATGAGGGCTCTATTTATAGTTTTCTGGAGTAGCATGGCTTGTAAATTGGTGTGAGATCAGAGGCGAACAGGGAGTGGTTGAATGGACGGCTGATATTGAATCCTTTGATCATACACCGTTCGTCAGCCATTTGAAGGCCTTAGTGATGTTGGAATTTGGGGATTTTTGTCTCGTTGGATTCGTCTCGTCGAGCCGTTCGATTCGAGTATAAGCTCGTCAAAATCGGAGATTGTTTGGTAACTCAAATTGTGGTTTGAACCTTCCAACAACGCTTCGGGTCCTTGTTTGGACTCATTTGGGCTTGGATTGAGTCAAATTTGGTGTCGTTGGGTTCGTATTTCCGAGACGCTCAGTTTGACTGTAAGTTTGCTGAAATCGGAGTTCAAGTGCTTCCGGATTTAATTTTTGAAGTTTTCAACTTGATTTTTGCCTCGAAATTCGTGCCCGATCAAAATAATTTTTGCATGAAGTATCACTAACCACCAATTGTTCAGTGTTCACTTTGCTGTTTGTCCGCATGATCTCTTTCTGTGATCGGAAAATCGTGACGGTAACAATCTTTCTTTTTCTTGGTTTTTGCTGCACAGCTAATTATACTTTTTATTTTATTATTTTTTTTTGGCATTGAAGATATATTTAGGCTTCATTCATGATAATTTTTTAACATTATTTTTTTGAAGCTTTAAAATTTTTTTTTTATATAAAAAATAGTAAAAAACTATCCCAAATAAATTCTTAAATTAGTCAATTTAGCACACTAACATACTTAGCTTTGTTTCTGACAGTTTTTTAACGTCTAAATCAACTTTTTAGTATAAAGTTTTATTATTAAAAAAAAAAATTAAAAAAATTTTGTACTAAAAAGTTTTTTTAAAAAATAAAAATAAAATTATCCCTAATGAAACATTAGGCTTCATTTGGAGCAGCTTTTATAATTTTTTCTAAAGCAGCTTTCCAGAGCAAAATTTTCTAGTTCAATAAATTTTTATATTAAAAAACTGCTTTAAAAAGTAATAAAAAAATTGTCCCAAACAAAATCTTAATTAGCCTCTAATTAAAACTGTTTATTATTCCCAGTTGCGATGGTGGACGTCTAATTTACCCTGCTTTCACATTAAGATAAGTAATGAGAAGATGAGTCGGTGGGTGGGTTAAAAGTGAAAAATTATTGTTAAGGGGAAAGTATTACGTTAATGAATATTAATAATGTTCTGAGAACTGTCCGGAGACATTTGATTAGTCCTAATCCAAAAGCATAATATGCTTATCAAGCTTTTATAAATAAGCACTGATAAATTATGGCAGCTATGATTTATTAAATTATATTTATTTTTAAATAATATAAATTTCATAATCTTATTATTTTATCACAGAAGATAACAGGAAATTTATATTATTTCGAATTTGGATAAAATTTTATTCTAATTATACTTCAAATTTAATATAATAATTGATTTTTCATGAACAAACATATTAATCCTCCCGGAATAAAAGGGGAAATTACAAAAAAAATATTGTTGTTCATAGTTATGGATAATTGAAGGAACAATTATCCACTTGTGTTTAGTACCCGTCATTTTGCTAAGCAACGCTCATGTTGAGCATGCAAACACGACGTGACGAAGTCCAGCTACGAATGAGTCCTATTCTAACAGACAAGAAGATGTAAATCCTTTATTAATTTCACGACATGGGACTAAAATAGATACAATTAATATTTGATTAAAGGCTAAACAAAGCAATGAAGTTGCTAATTAATTCTACATTCAAAAACATATAATGCGGATTAGTTTTACTTAATTTTAACTATAAATATTTATAAATTATATTTATCTGATGATATATTGGCATAGTTAGGCCATGGAAGTCCAACGGTGGTGATTCAATATTAACGATTGGGTAGTGGTCTGATGATGGAGATTGGATGATTGTTCGATATCAACTGTTGAAAAATGATCTGATAGGAGATATTGGGTGATGGTATGACGGGGGTACGATTGTCAGGCGGTGGTTTGACAACGATGATCCTCAAGTGGAGATTAAAGACTCTACATTCTTTTGAGCTCTCCTGAGTTTATAGCTATTATATTAATGTGTGATCAATGTATTGTTAATTAGCGTTAATTAATTTTTTTTGCTTTAGCTTTATGTTTTATCCTTTCTTGCTTTCTTGTCTTAGAGATAGAGTTCCATATCTGACTATTAAAAGGACGATTCTATGTACTTTCTTGACATGGTTCATTTTTCATCAAAATAGAAGAGAATCCCATTTTAGTTGTGTGGGAATTTGAGCTGATAACTTTTCTCTATTCTTTCTGCATTTCTCTAAAAATCTTTTCGATCCACTGGGTAAAGGTTAGCTCACAAGAACGACGGTTTTTTTATTAAAATACCTTTTGTGTAACAAGTGGTATCATAGCCAATTGAAAAGGTAAAGAGCAATGTTGATGTAGAAATTCGATATCGACAAGTTTAACAGAAAGAACAACTTTAGTCTGTAGCAGATCAAGATGAAAGCCTTTATGGTGCATCAAGGCTTGGCAGAAGCCATTTATGCAAAAAGATATAGTGGCTATCACGAATAGGGTGAGGGTTAGGGTGAGGGAGATTCAACTGAAGGTACATAGTGCGATTCTCCTCTCTCTGGGTGATGGTGAGGGAGATGCAACCGAAGGTACACAATGCGATTCTCCTCTCTCTCGGTGACAAAGTCTTAATGGAGGTCGCCGAAGAAAGGACGCCATTAGAGATATGAAAGAAACTTGAATCAGTTTATTTGAAAAGGTCATTTGCCAACCGGTTGATTCTAAAGAAACAAATATACACCCTCCAAATGGAAGACTCTAAAGATCTAAGAAAGCATTTGGATGATTTCTATAAGTTGATTCTTGGCCTCAATAATGTTGATGTAAGAATCAAAGAAGAAGACCAAGGAATCATCCTCCTTAACTCACTGTAAAAGACATAAACGTATAGTAGACACCATGATATATATATATATATATATATATATATATATATATATATATATATATATATATATATATATATATATATATATATATATATATATAGTAGACACCATGCTATATGGAAAAGAAACTCACACAATGACTGAAGTAAAGTCGGCTATGATATAAAAAAAAATTACAGAGAAGATCATAATCAAAGGAAGACAAGAATACAAAAAAATTATATGCACGAGGTAGAACCGAGTTCAAGAATAACAAGAATAGGAACACCTTAGCATTTTATGATCCAAGTACTAGAGTTGAAGAAACTGTGAGTTAGAGGGTTGCAGCATTGACTAGAGAGATTGAAGAAATGAGAAGGGTTCAAAGTGAAATGCAAGCATAGCTGCAATTCTACATAGTTGAAAATCAGAGGAAGCAAGAAGAAGAGCAGCGACGAACATCTCGAGACAGCGAGGATACCAATGAGAAGTAGAACTTGTGACTTATGTTTATTGTGACTTTGTGAATTTGTGAAATTCTGAACTTGTGAACTTATGTTTTATGGTTGAACATATTAATTTTGTTTATATGTAATGTTTGGTTTGGTTGTACTTATGTATATTGTTGTGAATATAGCGACGTGTTGCCCAAATCTTGTTGATTGAATATAGCAGCGTGTTGCCCAAATCTTGTTATATATTGTTTTATGTGCAGGTTTTAGAATCTAGGGTAAACCTCCCTCATATAGAGGGGAGGCTGTCATTTTTTTTTTTGTAGGTGCTACAAGTTTCCGGCGGCCAACCGGCGGCTTAGCCGCCGGAAACGACGATACATGACGGATTTTCACAAGCCGCCGGTAATTTCTTCAAACCACCGGTATTTATACCGGCGGTTTCCGACGAAGCCCGGTGGTTGTCCGTTGAAAGCCCGGCGGTCTAGACCGCCGTTACGAACGTCAGTTATGACCGCCGACAACCGCCGGTGTCGTACCAGCGGTGTACCAACGTCTACCGGCGATTAATCTAACTCACGACGCCTGCTGTAACCGCCGGTAAGCTGTCGTTGAAGGATCGCTGGGAAGCCGTCGGTAAGCTGACCGGCGCTACATCGGTCTGAATACCGCCGGTACAGAGCCATGCAATAACCGGCGGTATAAGCCGCCGGAACGCCGTCGGCTAATTAGGTCGTCGGTAAAAACCGCCGGCAAATCGTTTCCTATGCCATTTTTTCCGGCGGTGTAATACCCGCCGTAAAGCCGTCGGTATCTACAAAAACCGTCGGTATAACCATCTAAACCGCCGGCAAAAATCGCCGGTTTTGGGCATGTTTCCTGTAGTGGATGTTTGGCTATTTTGATGCCTAGAAATTTCGAGACTTCACCGAGGTGCTTCATCTTGAATTCTTTATTTAGTTTGTCTAGAATGTTGGTGATGGATTCTGAATTGTTACCTGAGATGAGAATATCATCAACATATACGAGTAAATAGATGCAAACCTGAGCCTTGATAAAGATAAATAGGGAGGGATTGGACTGGCTATGAGTGAAGCCGAGACTCAAGAGAGTATTTGTGAACATGTTGTACCACTGCCTCGGCGCTTGTTTTAAGCCGTATAGCGCTTTTGAAGATGACAAACGTGGCCCGGGTACATGCTGTCTTCGAATCCTTTGGGTTGTGTCATGTAAATGGTCTCCGAGAGGTGCCCGTGAAGGAACGCATTTGCCACGCTGAGTTGTTGAACTGTCCACCCGTTGTGTAGAGCGACTGCAAGGAGTATTCATATCGTTGGAAGCTTTGTGACTGGACTAAAAGTTTCCAAATAGTCCAATCCATATTGTTGGTGATTTCTTTAAGCCACGAGACGAGCTTTGTGGGTGGCGACTGTGCCGTTAGAGTTAAATTTAGTTTTATAAGTCCACCGGCAGTCGAGAATGGAAGCGTTTGCTGGTGGTTTTACTAATGTCCAAGTTCCTTGATGTTGAAGCGCAATAAATTCGTTGGCCATTGCTTGGTGCTATTCGAATTTCTTGACGGCTTCAGTATACGTATTGGGATCGGACGATTGTGTGATCAGCTTGTGATCGTGAAGCAGGTTTAATCTGTTGGTAGGATGAAGTGACCCAGTTTTGCTGCCAGTCATCATGGTATGTGTGGGAGCCAATGGGGAGGTCGGTTTTGCAGAGGAATGAGAGTTGCTTTCCGAAACTAGTTGGGTTGCCCTGGGTATGGAATGCACAGGATGACTCGAAGGGTGATGTAGTTGCTGTGTTGGATGTAGATGTCGAGCGGTATGCTGTGACTGCACAAAAACATGAGTAAGAAACAATGGAGAAATAAGATTGTCCTGACGAACTGAGCTAGACTGCGTATTATTATCGACAAACAGAAAATTGTGTTCGTGAAATGTGGTGTGCCTACATATAGTGATTTTGTTTGACTGAATGTTTAGGCACTTGTATCCTTTATAAACATCGGAGTATCCGATGAAAACGTGAGACGTTACTTTAGGTTGAAGTTTATGTCGCGATTGTGGCGGTGAGAGTGGGAAGCACTTGCACCCGAAAACCTTGAGATGGTCATACCGAGGTTTGATCATGTGTAACATTTCGAATGGAGACACTTTGGTTGTGTTCAACGAGGGTAATCTGTTGATGAGGTAGACCGCAGTGGAGACGGCATCTGGCCAGCAGACATAAGGTATCACAGCCGTGGAAAGAAGCGTTCTTGTGGTTTCGATTATGTAACGATGCTTTCTCTCAGCCACCCCATTCTGTTCAGGCGTATAGGGCTAAGATTGTTGATGTAGGATCCCATTTTGTTTAGAAAGGAGGAGAATGCATGGTTCATATATTCAGTACAGCCGTCGGACTGAAATTTTTTTTATTTTGTTGGACGTGTAGTTTTCCACCTGGTTTTTAAAGGTAACAAGTGTATAAAAGACCTCGGACTTATAGCGAAGGGGAAATAACCACGTGAAGCAGGAGTAGTCATCTACGAAGATGATGTAGTATCGGTATCCTTGATTGGAGACGACCGGAGCTGGTCCCCATACGTCGGAGTGAATAACCGAAAGAAGCGTTTTATTGTTGTGGTTCGAATAATCAAACGAGAGCTTATGACATTTCGAGCGGTTACAAGAGATACATTGTGAATCATATCTGCCTAAAACTAAGCTAGGATTACAAGTAGAGATGATATTAAAGATTCTACGGTGAGGATGACCCAGGCATTGATGCCAATGGTCTGCCGACGAGGTGGACGTTGCGAGCGCTTTATTCGTTTATGGAGTGTGTCCGGTTGGAATTTGGTATAGACTGCCTTTATAAGGTCCGTGGCAGATGACCCTGTCCGTCCTCGTGTCCTTCAAAACAAAACTGGTAGGATCAAATACAATGGAGATATTATTATCCTTTGTTAATTACGAAATAGAAAGAAGATTGAACTAAAGAGAAGGCGAGTGAAAAATGTACGAGAGATGCAGCTTACTGGATGGGGTCGGGAGAATACCCGCCCCAGTGTGTGAGATCTTGAAAGAGCTGCCATCACCGATAGTGACCGTGTCTGAGCCTTGATACCACGATGAAATCGACATGTTGTCCTGCGAATTGGTTAGATGAGTAGATGCTCCCGAATCCAAGAACCAATTTTTGTCGTTGTTGTCGGAGCCCTCAAGCAGAGCAGGATGTGTGGTTCTTGATGTCGACATATATTGAGTGTTTAATTGATGCCAGCACGCCTGAGCCGAGTGTCCCTTTTTGAGACAAATCTGGCAGATCACAAGTGCAGTTGCCGAATTCCTGGATGTATTGGAGTTGTTGGACGGAGTCTTACCTCTGGATCGCTTGCCTCTTCCACGGTAGTTGAAGAGAGCTATGGTCGGATCTGATCGACCGGTGAACTTAGTTCCATCGGTCGCCAGGTTAACTTCTTCACTGAGGAGAAGCGGATATAATTGATCCAGAGAAATTGGTATAAGCATGGTTCAGATCGTCGTTTTGAAAGACTGATACGTTGGCAGTAGACCGTTGAGGATGTAGAGGATAATGTCTTCCGTATCGACGGTTGCCCCATCGGCGACGATTTGATCGACCAGCGATTTGATATCGGTGAGGTATTGAGTCATGTTGGAGTTCTTGAACGTTATGTTGTGTAGTTCATTTTTTAATTGAATGACTTTGGATCTATTCGTGGATTGAAAGCGATTTTGAAGAGAGATCCAGATGGCAACAGTTGTGTCGAGGTGAATGACATAGGGAAGCATGGTGGTGGAAATCGTCGAGCAGATAGATGCCGAGATGTTTTGATCCGTAAGGACCCATTTGGAGAACAGAGGGTTTGTAGAAGACAAACCTTCTTGGGTTGTGCTCGTCTATGGTAGAGGAGGAGAATCGGGATCAAGAAAATGTTGAAAACCGTTTGTGCAGACGATCTTTAAAACCTGGGATCTCCATAGAGACTAGTTGTCTGTGGCCAAAGAGATAGTGACGATATTTTTGATGTTCAACTCCAAGAACTTGAGGTTGGAGGGGATTACCAGATCGGAGACATCTTCAGGGAGGAAAGCTCCGTGAACGGCGGTCTGAGATGAGGCGGAATGTGCCATGAGGAAGAAGGATCTAACCTACTCTTGATACCATGAAGAAACTAACGATACAAGAAGTGATCTCTAAAAGTAAGAAAGAATATGTATAAAAAAGGTATATCTTCGATTCATTACATAGTAGCTAGCTGAGCCTATAAATAGGCCAGAGAGTACGGCTCAAGAATACCAAGGCCAATTTGTGAATGACACCTCAGATTACAATATATAAAATAACACCTCATATATACAGTAATTATATTTTGTGTTCTAATATGGATACATCAAGAAACACTAGGGCACTCTATTGAATACAATTGAACTTTCATTTCTTGTTTTCTCCGAGATATTTATGACTCATTTGGTTGCTTGGAGTTACAAAAACATTATGAAATTTTTTAAATTTATCATTTAGTTGAATATAATTAGTTAAATATCAACATTAATTTCAAACTTTATAATCTTCTCAAAATTACCTGGAAAATAATAATTTCATATTTTTTACATTTAAATAAGTGAAAAAAAAAAAATTGTAATGTTTGTGATGATTTTGCATTTGTAGTTTGTTTTTGGAGCTGTGTAAAATTGGTCAGATATATATTTATTTAGCTTTTTTTTTCTTTGTACATTTGGAATGATATTGTTTGTTTGAATTGGTAATTGAGGGCACTTATTTTGAAAATTGAAGGAATCATACCTATAATAGTGTTCCAGTTAGCCAATTTATACTGATCATCAGAAGCTTGCTACTTAAAGCTTTGTAAGCTTATTAAATTCTTTAATTTTTTGATGGATTCAATATAAGTTCAAATCTACATGAAATGTTCCACCTAACTAACTTCAATATTTATTGGCTGATTACTTTGAATACTGCAAGCTATGGCTTCAGTAGTGCCATCCCCAATGAAATAGGAAAACTAAGGCCTCGTCTGGGACGGTTTTCTTACTGTTTCTTAAAGCAGTTTTTTAGTATATAAATTTTAATTTATGTAATAATAAGTTGTTTTAAGAAGCAATAAGAAAGCCATCCCAAACAAAGCCCAAGTCCGCTCATAGTTTTGTAAGTTGTTGTGACCAGTGCCCAAACACTTCATTAAGATGAAGTTCTTTTGACTCAATGGCAGATTTTAGATAGAAATAAATTAGATGGGACAATTCTAGCTTCCATTAGAACCATGCAAACACTTAAGGTTATGTGTGCTATCAATTATCTATAGTAAAAGGCTTAAATTATGATTTTTTTTTTTCTAATGGATATTTCTTTCATATTATGATTTTGAGAGACCCAATTTCTTGTACGCCAATAATCTTATCAGTCTTCACGTCCTATAAATAATTGTGGCCACATTTAAACTATTGCATGTTGATATTGGTTTAGTAGTTAATATAGGCTTTATTTCAAACAATTTTTTTACTGTTTTCTACAATAATTTTTCGTTCATTGCTATCAAATCATAAAAAAATAAATATACTTTGTCAAAGTTAATTTTATATGAATAAGAAATTTATTATTAAGATTATCGTTATTGTGATTATATTTACTAAAAAATTTATTAATTCATGTAACTAAATTGATGTAAAATTTTATATATATATATATATATATATATATATATATATATATATATATATATATATATATATATATATATATATATATATATATATATATATATATATATCGGGGCACACTTGAGAGAAGATGTACTATGAATTTTTATTTTTAATATGTTTCTAAATTTAAATTTTTATCACGCACAGTAAAATCAGTTATTAAAAAAACCCATTGAGTATTTTTTCCAATAAAATTCTAGTCTTTTATTTTAATTAATTAAAAAAAAAATTTGAAGTTTAATTTTATTTTAGGAAACTTTTTACATGCATGCCACATTATTTCATGCTATTTACATATCCAACATCTAAAACATTAATATTATATGTCTATCGCTCATATAAAATTTTAATATCAAATATACCACTTATAATTCATTTCTACCATTCATATCATTCTATAAATTTTAAAAATTCATTTTATTCACCCAAATTTATTCTATGGGTGATATTTTAAATATTAGATATGTAAATAAAAGAAAATAAATTGATATGAAAATCCCTCATTTTTTTTTGGGAACGGGGGTATCTATCCGCTGTCACCTCCCGAAAGAAGTGCTTGACGGCGTAACTAATCCCTCGACGAGTCTACCAGCGGACGCGAGACAGAGCTCGGGAAGAAGAGAGATTGAAACAGAGTAGAATATTATTTTCTATATTAAAACAGTAGGTATACAGGGGTTTATATAGATGTAGGTAAGCTAGACAGCCACTAGGAAGAGGCCACGTGTGGTGATTACAAGAATACTAATTACACAGATTTAATATATGTTATTACTTCACAGCCCCCCTCAAGCTGTTGCTGCGGAAGAAGAAACGAGCTTGTCCGTGAGCCATTGAAATCTGGGAGCTGGAATAGCTTTTGTAAACAAATCTGCGAGCTGATCTTTAGTGGATATGTGATGAACTTGTAGATGGTGATCCTTGATGCAGCTGCGAATGTAGTGGCAGTCAACTTCGATATGCTTGGTACGCGTGTGGAGTATCGGGTTGTTTGCGAGAGCAATTGCGGATGTGTTGTCGCAAAACAGAGTGGTTGCATCGTTTTGTTGGATATTCAGTTCTTGTAAAAGTCTGCGGATCCAAATGATTTCAGCGGCGGCAGTGGCGAGAGCACGATATTCGGCTTCGGTAGAGGATCTGGCGACGGCATTTTGCTTTTTAACTGCCCAAGAGATGAGAGATGATCCTAGAAAGTTGCAGTAGCCCGTGGTGGATTTCCTGTCGACTTCGTCCCCTGCCCAGTCCGAGTCCGCGTAGCTTTGCAGAGTTAGTGTATCCCTGAACAAAGGAAGACCGGTATGTATTGTTCCTTGTAGGTACCGCAGAAGACGTTTTAGTGCTTCAAAGTGAGCTACGGTGGGGTTTTGCATGTGCTGGCATATTCGATTGACAGCGAAGGATATGTCCGGCCTCGTAATCGTTAGATATTGGAGCGAACCGGCGAGATGACGATAGAGAGTAGGATTAGAAAAAGCGTTAGAATTTGATGGATTAGTGGCAGATTTAAGTTGAAATGGTGTAGAAACCGGTTTACAATTAATCATACCTGCCCGTGAGAGAATTGTTTGAGCGAAGCGGCTTTGGTTTAGATGAAGACCGTAGGTGGTGTGAACAACCTGTATGCCAAGAAAGTGAGAAATAGTGCCGAGGTCCTTTATTGGAAATCTGGAGTTGAGATGGGCAATGAGATTGTTGATGGCAGCTTGACAACTTCCTGTTAAGATTATATCGTCAACATAGACGAGGAAGTACATCGTAATTTTATTCTTGTTGTAAATGAACAGAGAGGTATCCGATGTACTTAGCTTGAAACCGTAGGTGTGGAGGTGATCGGAAAGAGTTGCAAACCATTCCCTTGGCGATTGTTTGAGTCCGTAGAGAGCCTTATTCAGGCGACAGACGTAGGTTGGGTGAATTGCGTCAAGAAATCCAGGTGGCTGTTTCATGTGAATAGTATGATGAAGATTGCCATGGAGAAAGGCGTTAGACACGTCTAACTGATGGATTTTCCATCCTTGATGAAGAGCGAGGACAAGTAGAATTCTGATAGTGGGCATTTTTGCAACGGGACTAAACGTCTCGTTGTAGTCAAGCCCATGTTCTTGATCGAAGCCTTTGGCGACGAGGCGAGCTTTATGCCGCGCAATAGTTCCATCCGATAAGTATTTGGTGCGGAACGTCCATTTGCACCCGAGGACGTTTTGATCCAGTGACGGTGGGACAAGGTCCCAAGTGCCTTGAGATTGAAGCGCTTGAAATTCAGCAGACATAGCTTTTCGCCAATGTTCCGATCGGGCGGCTTCGGAATAAGAGGTTGGGTCAGTGACGCTGTTGGAGTCTGTGTGAATGAGATTAAGAATTGTTTTTGGTTTGAGTGTGCCAGTCTTAGAGCGTGTGATCATGTGATGTCTGGGTGGAGGGGTTATTGCCTGGGTGGAGCCAATTTGAGAATTGGGAAAGGATTCAATTGAAGTGGGAGCTGCAGCAGAGATTGGCTGAGTGGCAGTGGGAGAAAGAGTGGTTATATTGTTGCTGGAGTTGTGTAGATTAGTTGGAACGAGAAGGAGGGGAGGAGTAGAGGTGTCGGCCGAAAGGGTGGTTTGCTGAGGAGTAGAGGATTGGTAAGGAAAGCTGGCTTTGTTAAAAACGACATGACGAGAGACATAAACGCGGCCGGATTTGGGGTCGAGGCAGCGATAACCTTTCTGAGTTGTGGCGTAGACAATGAAGACGCACGGAGTGGATAGGGAGGAGAGTTTAGAGGGATTGTAAGGTTTGAGCCAGGGGTAGCATAGGCACCCGAAAATCTTAAGGTGAGCATAGGAGGTTGGCTTTTGATATAGCTTGTGATAAGGGTTGAGATTTTGGGTTGAGCGACTGGGAGTGCGGTTGATTAAGTATACGGCTGTAAAAAGTGCTTCAACCCAGAGAGATTGGGGAATGTTTGCTTCGATGAGAAGGCTGCGAACAGTTTCGAGAATGTGTTTGTGCTTGCGTTCGGCAACTCCATTTTGAGGAGGAGTGTGAGCACATGTGTATTGGTGAATAATGTCGTGCTGTTTAAACAGATTAGAGAATTTGTTATTTATGAATTCACCTCCGCCATCTGATCTGAAGATTTTAAGTTTAGCATTAAACTGACGAGTAATCATAGAATTAAACTCGAGAAATTTGAAAAAAGCATCTGATTTATTAACTAAGGACTACACCCAGGAAAATTTGGAAAAATCATCAATAAACAAAATGTAATAGCGTGCGCCTTGTACAGAAGTAACTGGGGCTGGCCCCCAGACGTCGGAGTGAACGAGGTCGAACGGTTGAGTCGTGGAGCTGATGGAGCGGACGAACGGCAGACGTTGGCTTTTGGCCAGTCTACAAGAATTGCAGTGAGAGCTGTTTTTATTACAAATATAGGGGATGTATTTGAGTAAGGGAGAGATAGTTGCATGGGCTGGATGACCAAGTCGTTTATGCCAAAGATCGGAGACTTCTTGTGCGGAGAAGAGAGCGAGTTGAGACAGACGGCTTGCGGTTCTAATGGGGTAGAGACTATCACGGCATGGACCCGTGAGAAGAGAACGACCCGTCTTCGAGTCCTAGATTTGAAACCCGTTAGCAGAAAAAAGAACGGTGCAGTTGTTTTCCTTGGTTAGCCGGTGAATAGAGATGAGATTGAATGACAAGTTTGGAACATGAAGAAGATGCTGGAGTTGAAGGTTACCCGAGGGAGTGGGCAAGATGCCTTTACCTGAGTTTTGAATGGGTATTTGGTTGCCGTTGCCAAGTGTGATTTGCTGATTATCTGTGTATGGTTTAATGGACTGAATCTGAGATTGGTCGGCAGTGAGATGGATGGTGGCGCCGGTGTCAAGAAACCAGTCATTGTGGTTGGTTGCATCATTTTGAGTGAATAATGCAGTCTTGGAGTTCTCTTCCGTGTAAGCTGGGTCATGACGATGCCAACATTTGAGGGCAGAATGCCCTGGTTTGGAGCAAATTTGACAGGTAATAGATCTTGTATTGGGTTTGTCGGAACGAGTGCGGACGGGACGAGTGGTCATCGACGATCTGCCTCTGGAGGTGGAGCGGCCGCGGTTGTTTCCGCGGTATGTCGTAAGAGCTGTAGAAGGATCAGTGGTCTGCAAGTTTTGTAAATCCTTGGCGGCTTCTTGCACGAGATTCAGCTCTTCGCTACACAGTAATGTGTACAGATCATCAAGACTTAGAGGTTGTAGATTTGTCCTGATGGCAGTCTTGAATGCTTGAAATTTAGATGGAAGACCGTTGAGCGTATAGAAGATGACTTCTTCAGGATCAAGAGGAGCACCGGTCACGGCAATTGCGTCGACGAGAGCTTTTATGCTGAGGAGGTACTGCGACATAGTTTGGTTGTTCATGGAGACGTGATGAAGTTCATTACGTAGTTGTATGGTTCTTGAACGGGTGGATGATTGAAGGCGGCGAGCGATGGTGTCCCAGATTTCAGAGCAGTGATCTAGGGAAAGAACATAGGGTAGTATACTCGGTGAAATGATCAAGTAGAGCGCGGCGGCGAGATTTTGGTCGATGAGAACCCAGTTCTGGACGGAAGCAAGGTCGGTGGATGGTGGGCATAGGCAAGTTCCGTCAAGAAAGCCATCGAACCGGTTGGCTTTGAAAATCTTGAGAACTTGAGATCGCTAGAGGGGATAGTTATCGGCGGTGAGGGTGTTGGAGATGACGCTTTTGATATTGCTCATGAGGAACTTGAGCTGTTGGGGAATTGGCTGTTGATCAAGAACGTTGGTGGAGGTAGGTCTGTCTTCGGTGCTGTCCGCATTGGATGAGGAGGACGCCATGAAGCTGAGTTGTAGGCGGAGGGGAGCTCTACGATCTGACGGATCGGGGTGAAGGAAGAAGAAAGACCGGAAAAGAAAGAAAAGAAAAAGAAAGTCAGGGGAGCGCCTGCTCTGATACCATGACGCGAGACAGAGCTCGGGAAGAAGAGAGATTGAAACAGAGTAGAATATTATTTTCTATATTAAAACAGTAGGTATACAGGGGTTTATATAGATGTAGGTAAGCTAGACAGCCACTAGGAAGAGGCCACGTGTGGTGATTACAAGAATACTAATTACACAGATTTAATATATGTTATTACTTCACACCAGCAACAAACCCCACATGTGTATGACCTATAATTCTTTGATCTCTGCTTAAGAAAATCCCTCATTTTATTGTTATGGCAGCATCTTCGCCACGTTTATTCATCAGCCAAATCCGGTAAATCAGTAAAATTTTTAAAAGCAGCTAAATCCTGCTCAAATCCCGCGTAAATTTCGTTAAATCTGGTTGCCAAACAGTGGCTTAGGATAAATTTAATTTACTAATGCCTTCAGATTCAAACCCATTCAGTTACGCCGTCCGCTATCCTTCCTACAATCTAAACCTTCCTATCGACGTCTACGGAGAAGATGTAGAAACAAATGGGGCAGATAAATGCCTTAAGATCCTTCAGTCGCCCTTCTCCTTTCTCTCTGGCCTTCTTCGCCAAAGTGAAATATTTTTTTTCTTCTCCAATTTCAATTTACGCAGCTTGTGGTGAAAGTTTGATACCGAGAGCCAAAGGAGCTTGGCTTTTACTCGATCCAGCTAAGGTACGTAAATTTCCCTGGAATGTTGATTATGTTGTTTCTTTCTTCAATTAAAGCATTAAATCTAAATTGTTTCATAATGGTATTTTGTTCTTCAATTTAGCACCTTTACATTGGACTTTTTATTTTACCATGTCAAAGGTTACTTGAACTTTCTATTTTACCATGTCTAAATGTAGGCCAAGGGCAATACCACCCAGTCTATATCTGAGGCTTCTAGTAGTCCCGGATGTTGGTACGATATCACAAGGTCAGCATTCTAAAGGTTCGCGGGGTGTTGGTAGTTATGCTACTTAATTTGGCCCCAGTATAATCGTGAGTTAACTGTTTGACACAACAATAGGTCAGTGAGTCTCTATATATTGTGATAAGCAAGACTTATATTTTTACAACTCAACTTATTTTATTCGATTATAGCCATTCTTTTATTTCATAGTAGTGTTTTAATTCTCACGGTTTGCCTTTCGTATTATTGTCTATATTTTTATTTGTGATTTTGCCTACCAGGGATAGAATGATAGCTAGTAGGATTTATTTTTATGATTTGGAGTTTTCTGATAGACTTTGAAGAACTGATTTGCTTTTGTTACATATTTCTACATTTGATATTATTTTGACTATGGACTAGATGAGTCAATATGGAGCTCAGATCAATTTTCTGAAAGAAAAAGTGACTATGTACAGAATGGTGAAAGTTTTGTATTTTAGGAAATTGGGAATATTCTTTCTTGTCTTATTATGGCTAAAAGTGGATAAACTTTGAATGAAAGGTAGCACAATATTTTTGACATCTATTATAGATGTGAAGATGTGAGGCTTTCTTCTGCATCTGTGAGTAGTGTCCTAGTAGTTTAGATGTTTTCATGTCTTTCCTCATAAGTTAGTGACTTCATCACCAGATAGAGAGGTGGAGTTATATATATATATATATATATATATATATATATATATATATATATATATATATATATATATATATATATATATTACAGCTCCGATCTAAAGCCCCGCATCAGATGTCACCTAAGAAAATTTAGTAGTGATGGTGCAGATTCAGGAGTTCGTGATCGAGGCTTTGTTTGTCTTAGTATGTCTCCATGGGGAGCACCTGTATTATTTATCAAGAAGGATAATACCTTACATATGTGTGTTAATTATAAATAATTGAATAAGATAACTATCTAGAACAAGTATCCTTTGCCTAAGATCGATGACTTGTTTAATCAGTCTGTTAGATGTTCAATATTTTTTAAGATCGATCTACGATCTAGTTATCATCAATTAATGGTGAGAGGGAGGAGGATGTGGCAAAGACTAGATTTAGCATGAGATATGAACATTATGCATTTTTAGTTATGTCATTTGAAGTGACAAATATCACAATAGTTATTATGGATTTAATGAATAAGGTTTTTAAAAATTATCGGGATTACTTTGTGGTAGTTTTAATAGATGATATTCTTATTTATTCTAAATATAAGGAAGAGCATGTAATACACTTGAGGACTACTCTGTAGATTATGAGATAACATCAATTGTATTCTAAGTTCTCAAAGTGTGAGTTCTGGTTGACTAGCATTCCATTTTTTGGGACACGTAATGAGGAATACGTGTATTTCAGTTGATCCCTAAAAGATACAAGTCATTTCTGATTGGCTAATGCCTACTATAGTTTAAGAGCTTTATAGTTTCTTAGGCTTGGCTGGTAACTATCAGAAGTTTGTTCATGAATTTTCCTAAATTTATTTTCCATTAACGAGACTAACTCATAAGTCAGTAGCTTTTGTATGAACTCCGGACTATGAGGAGAGTTTTCAGTTGTTGAAAGATCATTTGACTTTTGTTCTGATTTTGATTATTTCTTCAGGTACAGATGGATTTCATGCTTATAGTAATGCTTCACTGAAAGGTTTGGGGTGTATGCTGATGTAACGTAGTAAAGTTATTGAATATGTGTCTTGTTAGTTGAAACCACATGAGATGAACTTTTAAACACATGAACTGGAATTAGATGCTATTATGTTTTGCTTTGAAGATTTGACAACATTACTTGGATGCAGTCAGATGCAAGATCTTTACAATCATCAGAACTTGAAGAATATTTTTTACTTATAAGGTTCTAAATTTGAGGTAGAGAATATAGTTATAGCTGATCAAGGATTATGATTTACTTATTCAGTATCAACTTAGTAAGATGAATGTGGTAGTAGATACTTTTAGTAGGAAGTCATCAGGTACTTTTCTTTTGTTGTTTACTTCCATAGACTTCCTTATTTGAGATTTGGGGAAGCTGGAGATGGAGGTATCGTTAGTTGATATAGATCTAGAGTTTTTAAGTTAGATGATCATTCACCTATTATATAGGAATGAATTCAAGAAGCTCATAAGTTAGATACAAAATATTTAAAGTTGAGTGGTCATATTAAAATTGGTAAGAGACCTAAACTTTCCTTACCTATTTGTGTTATCATTTTCTACAAAGATAGCTTATGTATTTCTTTTGTTGGTGGTTTGACAGGTGAAATTCTACATGAGGCACATTATTCATCCAGAAAATAGCAAGATGCACAAAGTTTTGAAAGGTATATTATGGTGGTTTGGATTGAATAAAGATATAATAAAATTATTTTGAGATGCGAGGCCTGCTAATTGGTGAAGGCTGACATCAATGACTGAAGGGTCTTGTGCAGTCATTGCCTATTCTAGACAAAATGAGAAGAGGTGATGATGTATTTTGCTATGGTTTTTCCTTGATCGAGACAGAGGTATGATTCCATTTAGATTGTTGTCGATCCACTGATGAAGTCTATACATTTCATTTTGATTTAACAGACTAGCTAGTTCGGCAGACTGGCTAACACAAATATATGTATCTGATCATGACAACCGATATTCCTCTAGATTATGGAGAGGTATTCAATAGGGACGGGGTACAAACTTATACTTAAGTATAGCTTTTAATTGGTAGATAAAAGAACAATTCAAAAGGACTATTCATATATTAGAGAATCTTCTAAGGATGTGTTATGGATTTTGTGGTAGTTAGGAGGATTATATCTGGCTGATAGAGTTTGCTTATAATAATAATTATCAGTTCAATATAGGTATGCCCTTTATAAAGCTTTGTACGATAAGAAATGTAGGATCCCTTTAGCTTTAAAAGAGGTGGGTGATAGATAGGTGACAGAGTTAGTTTTTGTGAATGATACTATAACGAAGATCTGTCTGATAAGAGAAAAATCAAAATCTACACATGATTGGAAAAAGAAATATTATGATGAGAGGTATATAATCAATGAGTTTCATGTTGGCGATTTTGCTTATGTGGGCTCTAAAAATTCACTTCCCGTCCTCTTCGTGGCCCCTTTCTTTCATTCTTCAAGTTTTCGATGAGAGTTTTAAATCTAAGTGTACTACAATATTCTTATTTATTTTAAACCTAAGTTCCTAAAAAAATTTTTAGAAGGTTAATTGGGTTTGTAGATAATTCAGTACCCAAAGATTTCATCCTCATTTTGCATGGACTTTATGATTTGAGCTTAGGTTTCCTATAGGCGCAAGCCCCTATAGTTAATTACCCCTCTCGATAATGAGAAAGAATTTCAATTAAGGCTAGTCGTTAAACATATACATAGTATATGGTATATAGGCTTGGTGAGGGGAATGATAATAGACCTGATCAAGATCTTATGGTTCCATTATCCTAGGCCTTCATGATCCTTAGTCTACTTAGTTTGAGGAGGTAGTTGACCCAACCTAATAGAATGATCCTTATTGGTAGCTATGAGTTGCTCCGTCCAAGGGTTCCTTATAGATCTACGGTGAATATTTATCTGAGGGGACAAATTTAAAGTCACCTTAGCTTGTTGAGGGCTTTATGCACTATCGATCATATCATATTGATTCATTACTCAAGAATTTAACACCATTGTAGAACATACGGGTTATGACCATGACCATAATATAATGATGTAATTTGATGACAAATCTACCAAGTTAGAGGATCCCAGTCATAACCATTTATCTGTGATGCCATTTGGGGGTGAAACCATCGATTAGAGGGCACGTGCCACATCTTTACTAGTAAGAGACTATTTGGGAATAGATTCTAGTGATTTTCTCGACCATACATTTACCTTTATGAGCTGAAGTAACTTTTAGATTTGTCCACTTCGGCAAACTGTTGCCTGAGGTGGATGAGTATATTGGCTTTAAATATTTTGATGATTTATTTTAATTTTAAATATTGTGATTATTGAGTGTATTTTATGAGAATTTTGAGGCATTTTGAATATTTGAGGTCCCATACGATTGAGATTTCCTATAAAAATGGCCATCATCGGGGTACTTATGGTCAATTTTACTTTTTTGGGTTGAATCTTTTCGACTTTGTCAACTTGTCGATAGATGATATGGTTAGTTGTCGGCTTTATGTATTTATTAGTATTTTTTTAATTATAAGCTTTGAAAGTCTAATTTGAACGGTTAAAATAAACATCTCGGGTGATGTCACGAACGTATGTTTGCTTAATAATTCGAGCTGTGTTGACTCCTATCTATTCACGTAGAAAGATTAAGCTCGAACATAAGTTCATTTCTTGATCTGTGCAGCATCCCCCCCCCCCCCCCCCCCCCCCTAAAAAAATTGATTTTTTTTTTAATTTCAATACAAAATTAAGTTGGTAACTTCAAAAATTAATTCGGAGACCATATGAACTCCGATTTCAGTAAACTTACAGTCGAACTGAACGTCTCAAAAACACAAACCTAACGACACCAAATTCAACTCAATCCGAACCCAAATCACTCCAAATCAAAGACCCGAAGCATATTTGGAAGGTTCAAACCAAAACTTGGATTACCAAATGGTTTCCAAACATAACATGCTTATAGTCGAATCGAGCGGCTAGACAAGACGAATCCAACGAGCCCAAGATCGCCAAATTATGATATCACTAAGACATTTAAATGCCCAATAAACAGTCCACGATCAAGAAATTTAACATCGGTCATCCATTCAAATCACTCCCAATTTAATTTCCTATTCATTTACATTTTTTTTCTTGATTGATATTAGCTTAATCCTATATTGATTCGATCTTAAAGAGATTTTATGATTTTTTTTTTGAAATGAGATTTTTAATATCACGTATTTAGTTAATATATTTAATATCACGTATTTAGTTAATATATTAAACATGTTCTAGCAGAAATCGAGTGATTTGATGATCGAAGTCATTTTGTGAAGGAAAAAAATAAACTAATTCACTAACAAAGTTTTATCATTTTTAATATTGATTATATTAGTACTAAGTCTGGATGTAAAAAATTGAAGAAAAATAATAATATAATAAAAAAAATTTTAGGCCCCCCCTAGAGATATTTTCTGGCTCCGCCACTGCTCAGATGTCATGTATGTATAACATGCTCACCGGGACCCATGCGGGTATTCATATTTTAATGCATGAGGAGGAGCATCTAAATATTTAAATATAATTATTTGCGCTAAGTGATTATCGCTAAGGTTTGTGCAAAATTTTATTTAAAGTTTGATAGACGCCTTTTATTTGCTTATTCAAGTTTTGCATATTTATTGGTGTTATTTAACAGTGCGTTGGGCTTCATTTATCACATGTTGGCGATGCAGTTTAGTTCACTTCATCTTCTTTATGTTTCTATCTTCTTCAGTATTCAACCTGTGAAGGTGTACATTCTATAATCGAACCGCACATCGCATCATGAGTCTTCTACCTATTGTTTGTAAGTGGGCTGATTTATCTGGTGTGATGGCTTGACACTATAAGTTTACTTCCAGTTTACGAGTGGCTTGTAGTTTTTTATTACGAATTCCTTATTTTTTCTTACAGATGCATTGTAGTGTTGCATTATGGGTCGCTCGTTCCCTCTTGATAGCGAGTTATTGTGCATTGCAAGCTTTATCAGATTTGTTCATTGGTAGTTCACTATCAACATACATTCAAAGTACTTCTTTGTTTCATGCAAGTAGATTGCATTCAACGTGTATTTTTTTTGGAGACATGTTGTAGCACTGCGCTACGGGTTGCCCATTATTTCTTGTAGGTATGCTGTTATGTTCTGCAAGCTTTATTGAATATATTTATGAGTCATCAGTGAATATCTAGAAATCACTATCTTGCATTATAGAGGGTTCATCATATTTTCAACACATCCACTGTTATTGCTTGTAGACAAGACCACTATATGCATTATGGGCCTTCTACTGTCACATTCAGGCTGGTCACAAAGAATATAGATCTTCTAATGCTGCTTACAGGTGCTTGCATTTACCACAACTCTTATACATTTGCTTGTATATAGCAAGTTGTGCATATGACAAGTCTCCTGCAGTGGCTCATATGTATCTACATTTATCACAAATTGTTCTCCTCTATCCGAAGGGTATTGATATCATTGATCATAAGAATGTTGTAGCATTCACTGCATGTTGTTTGATAGCACTTTTAGGTATATTATTTTGCATACGAGAAATCTTTCATCATTGCCAGCATATATTCACATTCATCATATGCAACATCATATATGCTTGCAAGGATGACTACTATACGAGTTGCAAATGCATTGGTGTATCCATCTGCATATTGGTGCTGGCTACTAGATGAGTTGCATTCATTACATAATTTTGCTATGCACCTTAATTGGCATATTGTTGTACTCATTTGCATGTCTTTTATTTCCACCTCTATACATATCTATAAGAGGTGTTATTATTTATGGCAAGTTAGTGTACTTTCTTGTATTTTAATGGTATTGACTACGCGTAAACTTCTTGTATTTTAAATGATTTGTCAATGTATCAAATCATCATGTTCATTATAAATCAGCCCATCTACTTGCATGCAAATTATTTCTGAGCTATTGCTCACCACACATCTTTCATTTCTTTCATTTATTCATTGATGTTTATCGCGTATATTTCCTTCATTCTTTTATGTTCATCACAAGTTCTTATTTGCACATTGATGTTCATTTGGATGTTCATCACAAGGCCACCCAGCATTTGTATTTCTAATATGATTGTGCATTTATTAGTTAAGGTTTGGTTCTTTGCATTTTATTCAAGTTAGGTACTCTATCAGTTAAAATTTTGGCAGCCTCCCAACGTCTCCCTCATTTAGGGAAAATATGGAGATCTAGGCCTTCCCAACATACTAAGAAAAGTATGTTTGGCAGGTGTCAGGAGACACTACGGCTGTAGTTTTTAATCTCACCACACTGGAAAAGCGTGTATGAGACTTCGAGGTACCTTTTTAAAATGCATAGCTTTTCCCCGTCGATATAGAAGCACATACACGAGTACTTAGAAGTGTCCCCATCACGCTAAGAAAAGTGTGTACAGGCCTACCAGCCTCACTGCAAGATATGCATCGGGTTCCCTCCCATCACGCTAAAAAATGCATGTATAGGTGGTCCATTGGCACGTTGCGAGCATAGAAAATTGGGTCTTGAAGTTTTAAGGGTTTCAAAATTATTATACCTTCATGAGAGTGAGCAACAACAACAGTGGTGATGATCGTACACAAAAAGAAACTTTCTTTTCTTCTTTATTTTGAGTTCTTTCTTTTTCTTTTTTATTTTTACCTTCTTTTCTCTTATTTTGGTATTTTCCCTTATTTTCTTCTTTCCTTATAAAAGAGGAAAAGTGGTTTGAGGTTATTGTATAAGTTATAGTAGAGGGATTTTTAGCCTTTTAAGAGGATCTATAGTTGGATCAGGTAGAGAATGGTGCAGCTGACAGGGTGAATCAAATGGGAGTATTGGAGGCAACGAGGATCTGGGGGTAGGATCGTGCATCTATGATGGAATCGGAGAATGTCGGGGAGATTTAGGCTGGCTATTAAAGACGTGATCATCAGTGGATCCGGTCGGGTGGGGTGCGAAGATCGAACGTCTGGTTGAAGTCAGAGCAGGGATCTGATGAGAGGCAAGTGTGGTTGGATCTACAAGGGATTGTGAGGAGCTTGGACGGGCAAGGTCATGTGTGAAGAGCTTGCCTATGTGAAGTCGGCAGGTAGGTGAAGTTCGATATCTTTACTAAGGAACAGGTGTGAGTGTTTAGTTGAGAGATGGCGTCGAGGCTTTGGTTTGAAAGCTATTTGGTTTGAGATTGAGGATCAGTTGGCGGAGTTTTGTTGTTGGAGTGATACTGGACAGAGGTCGATGGGATTCGTTCTATTGGGGTCGATTGTGGAATCTATAGGTCGTATTGAAATAGGAGAACGAATGGGAAGATGTTTAAATGGGAGAAAAAAAATGTTTGGTGAGGATCTCTATAGTTAGAGAGGGAGATGGGGTATCAGGGAGGATCATGAGTTGGTAGTGGCTTTTGAATGTCGAAGAATAGAAGTAATGAAGAGCTTCATTTGTCGTAGTTTTAATAACAACCTTAGGAATGTGATTGAGGCAACTGGATTATATGATTTGAGAAGATATCAATGGAAGGGACTCAAACGAGTGATGCCGACGCCGAACAATACGAGGTATGTGGGATTTGAGTAGGATTTGTGGGCACCGTGTTTTGGCTCTCATATGAAGGTCAATAAACATCCCCTTAACAAATATGTTATGCACCTAGAGTGAACCATGTTTATTGTAACCTGGTTGACTTTGTGAATCTCTAAATATTTGTGCATGGCAAACTTACTAATGGCAAAAATCCTCTTAGTTCAGCCTTGGTCTTCGTGTGAACTTTAAGATAATTTATTCGATGCTTTGTTTTTTTGCTTTCATGAGCTTGTTGAAGAAGAATTCTTTCGATCCTCGCTTTGTGCTTTAAGAATTTGTTGAAGGATTTGCAAGTTTTTGGGTTTAATTAGTAGTACCAAATGTAGGTAATATTCTTATCAGTCGAGAAGACTCTGATTTGGGTTACTCAAACTTATTAGGTTAGATGAGGTAGGATTTGATAATTCTTATCATTCGATTGCTAAAATAGGGGGTTCCTCTATTATGATCTTTTTTATGGCTTGTTGAGTTGACGGAGCTGCTAATAACTAGGCAACATCTTGACTTATTGAGTCCGAACCCATACGCTGATTCACGCTTTAGGCTTAAGCTACAGAGAAACACACTCCCTAGCTAAATTTATTGAAGTTTGCATATTTGGAGCATTCTTCTTAGTTTGAGATTTTAGAGCTTACACATTCGATAACTGTCTTGATTGAGACTCATTCCGTCCAACAAAAACCTTGACTTTTTGGTTAAATAGAAGAATTTTTTTGACTATGATTACTTGAACATGTCGAGTCAAATAAGCATTCATTCTTCTTACAATCCTTACGAATAGGTTGATGAAATGCGGGTTCCTCTACTACAGCCTTTCTTATGGCTTGTTGAGTACACGAAGTTGCCAGCGATTCTATTATATTTAGGCTTGTTGAATCCGGCCTCATACGCCCATTCGAACCTTAGCTTTAGGCTACAAAATAACTTATGCAACTCTAGCTCAACTTGCTGAAGTGTGTAGCCATGAAAATCTTCTTTTATGATCTTTAAAGTCTTGGTATGATGAGGAAGGAAATGTCTTGTGTTTTGTAGCATCACCTGCATATATACATATCACAAAAAAGATATTTATACAGCTCTTTGTTCGCAGAGATGTTTGTGTTCAATGATTTTAAATATTTATTTAGAGATCTTGACACAAAATATGATGTCAATCCAAATAACATATTCGACGGGTTTTAATAATTTTAAATATTTATTTGAGGATCTCGACAAGCAGTGTGATATCGATCCAATTAAATATTTAAAATGCCTCTATCTTATGGGTGAATTTAGACATGTTTTAATTATAAAACTAGAAAAATACCTGTATCTTACAAGGGGATTTTTATGGGATATTTGAAATGCTTTCTTGTACTACAAGAGAATTTCAAAATATATATTATATATGTTGATAAGTATACATTAAGTATATAATATATTAAATACAAATTTTTTTAGGGAGAACTTCATGCATGATACTTCTTCAAATATCAGCCATTGATCAATGGCATAGGTATTTGATCGTTGAGATCTATAAGCTGGTAAGCTCCTTCCTTGTACACCTCGATGACGAAATGTCATTCCTAGTTAGATACAAATTTACCACAGATTTTTTAGTGTGATATGATTGACCTTCTCAGCACCAGGATAAATTTCCCTTTTTGAAATGCTCGGTGGTACAATATATGATCAAAAGATCAGGCCATTATTGCTCGATATATCTCTAGATTTAGCTTAGCTTGCGGTTTAATTTCATCTAGTGTATCGAGCTCTTCCATTCTCTGGTGAGTATTCTGCTCTTGAGTGGGATCGTGCTAGACGGCAACCCAAAGTGAAAGTATATTAATATCTAGTAGCAACACTGCTTCAACACCGAATACCATTTCATAAGGAGTAGCTTTGGTTGATATCTTATAAGTAGTATGATATGCCTATATTGCTTCTACAATCTTAGTATGCCACTCTTTTTTATTATTGGTGAGAATCTTCTTGAGCAACTTCACCAGTGTTTTATTGATGGTCTCCGCTAGGCCATTCTCCCTTTGGTTATATATGGAGAAATATCACCAACCAATCGATTTTATGCCAATCGATGAACTTGTGAATTTTAGTACTTTTGAAGGTTGTCCTATTATCTGAGATTATGTAAAGGGGTACATCAAATCAGTTGACTACATTGTGGGTGAAGAAGTTGATCAGATGTTTAGATGTGACTTCTTAGAATTTAACTTCTTTCTCCCACTTAAAAAATAGTTGATTGGTGCCAGAATGAAGCAGTGTCCAGCTTATGGTGGAGGATCAATTGGCCAAATTATATTGGTGCCCTAACATTCAAATGACCATGATGCCACTATAGGGTGCAATATATTTGACATTTGACCTATAACATTACCATGTATTTGATATTCGTGACACCTCTTAGTATGATCAATATAATATTTCATAACTGTTGTCCAGTAGTAACTCATTCTTTTTATTTTGATCGCCATTTTTGGACTTGATTGATATGCAACACAAAGTCCTTCATGAACTTTTGCTACCACTCCATCGGCTTATTTTCTCCCTAAACACCTTAGCTATATTTAGTCAAAAGCTCTTTAATACATCATGTCATTGACAAACACATATCATAACACTCTTTTCTTGATTTATGTAGCTAGTGATTTGTATGCTGGTAGTTTATTTTATCTAAAATAGTCGATTAACAGCTGCCTCCAATCATCTTATTCTTTGACGTCCAAGCAATACCACCATGATTCTGATGAGACGCTAGCCTTAGATCTCCTTTTGACTACTTGATATTTACCTAGAAGGTTTTTAATGTTGATTTGTTGGGGAGGTTGAGGATCAACTAGAGTTGTATCCTACTGGCTCGGATTTGGTTAACCCTCTTTATGCGGGAACTATAAAATGGCTTTCTCTAAAACTCGATGAGTGTGAACTACATTGAACACAGGCTCGCCATTGATACTTGTAATCTCCTTGGCTAATTTGGCCAAACAATCTACTTTGCTATTTTAGCCTAGTGGAACTCAAGCTAATTTGATGACATGAATTTCATAAGCTCGATAACTCATCAATAATAGTAGGCCAACTCATGCTTGTTGATTCTATAGTTGCTCAATACTTGATTTATGACAAGTTAAGAATTGCCAAAAATTTGAAGGTTTTGAATTTTGACTAAAATAACAATCTCTAGACCCACTCTTAAGGCCTTATATTTAGCTTCATTATTGGTTTGAGGTTTTGTTAGACTGAACAAATATCTTATTATGCCTTCCTTAGGCGTTATAAAAATGAGACCAATGTCAGCTCAGGCTTTTGCTAGATTTTGAGGTTGGGTAGGTTTAATCGATGATACTCCATCGAAATACATCTCCCAAACTTGTGGTTTCTCAATTCCCTCAACACGCATGATCTGTTTGTTTAGAAGATCATCACTTAGCGATGAATCTATAAGAATGGTATTCACAATAAGAAAATCTATCAATGCTTGCCCCTTCACTAATTTTTGTAAAATATAAGTGATATCAAATTGTAGAAGTGTCTCTTCCCACATGGCTAAACGACCTGTCAACATTGGTCATATCATTGAGAACTTCAACGGATCGATATTTGATATCAAGGTAATTTCATGAAAAAAGTAGTGTTGGAGTTTTTGAATATGAAAAATCAATGCTAGACAGTACTTCTAAACTGAAGAATAACATATCTCTGCTCCAACCAATCTTAATTAACTAATATAGTAGAGTATATTCTCTTTATCTTCTTCATTATTTAGAGCTAGCAATGCTCTGAGAGACTCTTCTAGTGTTATTTCATACAAGATAAAAGGCTTTCTTGAAATTGATGCAACAAGAATGGACAGGTTTAATAAGTATCTCTTGATTCTATCAAAAGCTTCTTGACACACTCTCTCTCTCATATGAAGCGAACATCTTTTTTCATTAATTTTTAAAAAGGCTAGCACCTACCCAACATATTTGATATGAATCACCGAATAAAAACCAACATTTTTTGAACGAGCGAAGTTATTTATGGTTCTTGGGCAGCGGCATCTCCATAACTGCCTTAATTTTGTTGGAGTTGATCTCAATTCATCAATGGAGAATGACATACCCTAGGAACTTCTGAGATGAAACATTGAAGTACACTTGAGGGGATTCATCTTCAAATGAAACTTTCTGATCCTTTCAAATAAAGTCCTCAAGTTACCTAGGTGGTCATTTCGATCCATGTTCTTAACAACATGATCATCCACATAGCATTCAACCTTTTATTGAATTAAATCATCAAATATACATGTCGTTGCCCACAAATATGTTGCACCAACATTCTTCAGGCTAAAGAGTATGACTGTATATAAGAATATATCAATGGAACGATGTATGTTTCTAATCCTTAGGCGCCATCTTGATTTTGTTATTTCCCGATGATCCATCCATTTATAGTTTGACGTGTTATCAACTAAGAGTTCCAACACCATAAGAAGAAAGTCTTTGTTTGGACATACCTTATTGAGGTCCCTAAAATCGATGCAAATGTGAATATTGCTTATTCTTCTTCTTGGCAGGGACAATGTTGGAGATCCAATCGATATATTTTTCTTCACAAATAAAGCCTGCATCTATAAGCTTCTTTATCTTTACAATCACCTATTCTTCGATCTCCAATCTCATTCTACTTAGAGCTTGTTTGATGGGTACTACATTTGTTTTAATGGCTAATTTATGAACTGTTACATGTGAAGATAAGCCAGACAATTCAATATATGTCCAGACAAAATAATCCCTAAATTTAAAGTGAAGTTGATGAGAACATCGACAGATGCTACCGACATGTTTATCGCCTGCGAAACCGCAGATCGACGGCCACGATTCAGCGCCTCTACTTTTGATTTAGATGTCATGATGTATTTAATTATTATCTTATTTTATTTGCAGTCTTTCCATTTTTACCCCTGTGGGGAGTTACTTTGTTATTGTAACCGAGAGGGCAATTTCGTATTTTCTCTTTGTATGAGTTGAGACCTATATATAGTGGTCTCATGTATTGATTTTGAGCTTAATGAATATTATGAATGAAAATTTGTTTTAGTTATCTTGTCTTCTTCTTCTTCTTCTTGTGAAGAGCTAGAGAGGAGAACGAGAGCCCAAGGTGAGAGCGAAACGCAATACCCACCAGTCATTGGAAGAGTCCGTGACTCGTGGCCTATCCCCATCATCTGATTCCCTTCCTTTTCCCCAACCCGCCGGCCCTAGCCTCCCTCTTGACCGCCGGACACCCCACCACCACCATCCGACAGTGAGACTTTCAACCGCCGTCCTCATCCCCCATTCCCCACGTATTCCAATTTTAAAAATTCTAAATTTGAATTTCACAAACTTTCCAATTTCGGAATTTCCTTATTAGGAATTTTTTTTTTAACCTTCGAAGTATGATGAAATTCAAATTCAAACGGATTTCATTTTAACCTTTCCTAAACCTCATGTGCCAATTTGGAAACTAATTACTTGCTCCCACACCAAATCCCTCCCTCTTGAAGCCGCCGGCCACCATGGATGGACCCTCATTCATGCCACCAATTAAGGCATTGATTACCCCATTAATTTGAAATCAATTTCAAATTAATCCTCCCCTAATTTTCGTTCAAAACCTGAATTAAATTTCAAAATTTTTGAAATCACCCTCTCCTTCTCTCTCTCTTGAGCCTGCCGGCCTCCTCTTTAATGGGCCACATTAATGCCCATTAATTGCTCCTTAATTCTATTGATAATTTGAAATCAATTTCAAATTTGCTTCCCTCTAATTTACTCAAATCCTGAAATTAATTTCAGATTTGTGTAACTCTCCTCTTCCCCTCTCCTAACCCAATTTTCCTCATCCCATCCACCCGCCCCCTCCTCTGTTTTGGCCGACCACCTCCTCACTCCCTCTCTTGGGAAAATTACAGCAAGAAGAGGAGAAGATGACACCTCTCTCTCCGATTCTCTTCAATGTTGAATGGCGGATCCCGAGTTTGAATGGGGTCTTGTGTTCAACGCCAACGGAAGCATCAACATCTTAAAATCTCCGTGCTTTGACGTAGGATTTGAAGACGACGCCACAGTTGAAGAATACTTGAATCGAGTCGTCCCGATTCTTGTGAGCATCATCGACCGACGATTCTCAAGCTACGATTGGAGCCTCGTAAGCCACCCACTACATCCATCCCTACCGGCTACCTCTCCACCAACAAAGTTTTTTGGCGCCATCTTTGTAGTGGTAATATCTCTCATTATTTGGGTCTTCTTTCTCCGCTAAAATCCTACTAATAAGTGAGTGAGACAGTCCTCGTGATGAAATTCTCATTGTTAAATGTTGGACTTTTGTTAATTGTACTTTGCATTTAAATCTCCTGGAACTTTGAAAGAATTGTCTTGGTTAATTTCAATTGCATTTCTTTGGACCTAATAAAGTTAAAATTTTCAAATTCCTAACTCACTTTTATGTTCTAGCGTTAAATTTAATGGAGCAAAACTTTAATCTTTTCTCTCTCTAATTTCTTGAAGTAACTCCTAGTGGTTTCACATCATTTGTATTTCACATCATTTGGTATCAGAGCATGGCTAGCATGCTTTGTCTTTGCTAGATTGCATCCTAGGAATCCACTTTAAGTTATCCCTAGAATTTTGCATACATATCATCTTTTAGGTAAGTTTATTTATTGTTTTCCTACTGCTGTCCTGACAAATCTGCATCAATTACTTCATCTTACCTTAGTATATTCATTTGTTTAAGTGCTGCCATTTCCACTTTGACATCCATAATAGTCTAGGCCACTTAGACACTTGCTGTCCACTATTTTGCTGCACTTAGTTTAGCCCTTAGAGTGAGTTCTAGGTAGTGTTAAGTTGCTGTCCACTGTTTCCTGCAGCTGTTAAGCATCAATTAGTGAGCCTAAAGTCACTGCTTAGGTGCTGCACTTGCTTTAGGATCCCTCCCACACCTCAGGTCACCATTAACACTTGCTGGACTCTGCTGTCCTAGTCATTCCAGCAACTTTTGAGTAGCTTTGGGACTTTTTTCCAACCTGGTTAGCTGCTGCCCTTGACTTAAAAAGTCTCACTAGTCACCCCAAGCACCCAATCATGGATCCCACACATATGCAAGCGACCCTAGACATGATTGTAGGCCAGTTGGGCACTATGACACAACAAATTAGAGACACCCAAACGAGTGTAGCGGAGCTTAAGCGTCATACGGGGGAAAGACTAGACAACATCGAAAGAGCAGGACACCCGGCCATCTATACCCCATCTAGACCCCAATCACCTTATGGCGAAGATGCCGGAACTGAGTACGGACCCCCTAGAGACTACTACCGACCCAATCACCGACCCCATCAAGAACCGGTAGGACGTGACACACCTTGGAGGGACAACGATACCCAACTCCTTAAGAGTATTAAGATAGATGCCCCGACGTTTGAATGTACATTAGAACCCCAAGTTTTTCTTGATTGGATTAAAGGGATGGACAGTTACTTCAAATGATATAACATTTCGGAAGAGAAGAAAGTTAGATTTGCTGAGATGAAATTGACTGGTAGAGCCAACCAGTACTGGACTAACATAGAACACATGAGGGAGACTCGAGGAGAATACCCTATCGTTGACTGGGGAACAATGAAACAAGAATTGAAAAGAAAATATCTTCCCCCCTCATACTATCCTAGACTTTTAAACCGTTGGAATAGGTTAACCCAAGGAAGTAAAACCGTTAAGAAATATATTTCAACCTTTAATGAATTTCTTGATTCATTGTAATGGGGAAGAGACCACCACTCCTACATAACTTCTGTCAATGTTCAGAGCTGGATTGAGGGAAGACCTTAGGAATGAACTGTTTGCTAGAGGAGTGAATACTTTCGAAGCTGCCTGTAGTCTTGTCCTAGACTTAGAAGAATCTAGGAGCCATGCCTCTAGGAATCAAGAGTCTCGACCCAACCCTTTCAAATCATCCTCTAACCAACCTTACAACAAGCCCATGGGACCCTCGAGCAGTCGGCCTTCCCCTGGCCAAGCCCAACCTAGAACGGACTATAAAGGGAAAGCACCTGAACGGGAAACACCCAAAACCACTGCCGGCACTAAGTGTTTTAGATGCCATGGGTATGGACATATTTCCTCTCAATGCTCCGGCCCGTTTAAGGTCACTATAATTGAAGTGACAGAAGAAGAGGATGAACCTGAAGCTGACTTAGTCCACCATATGGGCGACGATGAAGAATTTTTTGACGAGGATACTGCTGTGGTCCACTACCTCCAAAAGATGAATCGCTTGGATCTGCAAGTCATCAGGTGTGCCTTCTCACAACCTAAACCTAGCGACGACTGGCGAAGGACCTCGATCTTTTATACTTTCACTGAGATTGGAGACAAAAATTGCAAGGTTATAATAGACAGTGGAAGTTGTATTAACGCCGTATCTTCTGCCATGATTTCGAAGCTTCAATTGAGAACCACACCGCATCCGAACCCCTACAAAGTCGCCTGGATCAACACGACCACCTTGGAGGTGAAAGATAGGAGTCTCGTTCCTATTAAATTCATTGGATATAAAGAGAAAATCTGGTGCGATGTTTTGACAATGGATGTGGGTCAAATCATCCTTGGCCGCCCTTGGTTGTTCGACAACGATGTACACATTTATGGCCGATCGAACACCTGTGTGTTTGAACACGAGGGCAAGAAGATTAAACTCTTACCCACTCAACCTAAGTCTACCAAGGAAGAAGTTAAGCCCAGCTCCCTGAAACCCAACACGGGCTTGAATTTATTAACTGCTAAAGATCTCGGTATGGAACTAGAGTCGGGAGCCCCTCTTTACGCGTTAGTAGCCCGAGAAGTGAGTGTAGATCAAGAAGAACCAATCCCTGAGGAAGTAAGACCACTTTTGGAAACTTTTTCTGATGTCTTCCCTGAAGATTTGCCCTACCAACTGCCACCTCTAAGAGACATTCAACACGCTATTGACTTAGTACCTGGAGCCTCCTTGCCAAACCTACCCCACTACCGAATGAACCCAATTGAACACGAAGAGCTCAAAAAGAAAGTGAACGAGTTGCTACAATGGGGATTCATTAAGGAAAGTCTTAGCCCGTGCGCTCTCCCTGTCCTTCTTACCCCTAAGAAGGAAGTGTCGTGGAGAATGTGTGTTGATAGCCGTGCTATCAACAAAATCACAGTCAAGTACCGCTTTCCTATCCCTCGTTTAGATGACATGCTTGACATGATGACTGGAGCCACGCTCTTTTCGAAAATAGATCTTAAAAGTGGCTACCACCAGATTAGGATAAGCCCAGGAGACGAATGGAAGACCGCATTTAAGATCAAAGATGGGTTGTACGAATGGACTGTAATGCCTTTTGGATTGAGTAACGCACCTAGCACTTTTATGAGAGTAATGACTCAGATCCTTAGGCCCTTCCTTGAAAAATTTGTTGTAGTATACTTCGATGATATCCTGATCTACAATCGTTCGGTGGAGCAGCATTTGAATCATCTAAAACAAGTCTGTGAAATTTTGAAGGAGGACACATGTATGCCAATCCTAAGAAGTCCACTTTCCTAACAAATCAAGTAACATTTCTTGGATTTATTATTTCTTCCCAAGGCATATCTGCTGACCCCGAAAAGGTGCAAGCAATAAATGAATGGCTTGAACCCAAAAATATTAGAGATGTCAGGAGTTTTCACGAACTGGCCACGTTTTATAGAAGATTTATTAGAAATTTTAGCACCATAGTGGGTCCCATAACTAATTGTTTGAAGAAAGGGGAATTTAACTGGACGACATCGGCCACAAAGGCTTTTGAGGAGATAAAACAAAAACTGGTTGAAGTGCCAGTAATGCGTATACCCGACTTTTCGAAAGTTTTTGAAGTAACTTGCGACGCATCTGGCATAGGAATAGGAGGAGTATTATCACAAGAAGGACACCCGGTTGCCTACTTCAGTGAGAAGTTAAATGACATCAGGCAACAATACTCCACCTACGATAAGGAATTTTACGCCATAATTCAGTCCCTCAGATACTGGAGACATTACCTGCTTCCTCAAGAATTTGTTATCTTTTCAGACTATGAAGCATTACGATATATCAATTCATAGAAGAAACTGAATGCCCGACATGGAAGATGGGTTGAATTCCTGCAAGAATACTCGTATGCCATTAGACATAAAGCAGGATCGGAAAATAAGGCTGCTGATGCCTTAAGCCGTCGAATGATGATTACCAGAGAGATGACTACGGAAGTAATAGGTTTCGAGCGACTTAAGGAAGACTACCCTGACTGTCCCGATTTTGGAGAAACCTACTCTAAGTTAGCGATTGAAGATGAACGTATCGTAGGGGATTTTATGCTGGAAGATGGATGATACTTATTTAGATCCCAAAAACTCTGTATTCCCAAAACTTCACTTCGAGAGTTTCTTGTCTGAGAATTACACGCTGGAGGTCTAGCGGGTCACTTCGGACAAACTAAGACCATTGTGGCTGTTGAAAATCAATTTTACTGGCCGAGTCTTAAGAGGGACGTTAGTAGACTAGTAAGGCGGTGTCACACCTGTCAGTTGGCCAAACAACGGAAAAAAAACACCAGCCTTTACACACCTCTCCCCGTGCCTAACCAACCTTGGCAGGACGTCAGCATGGACTTTGTTTTAGGGTTACCCAAGACCGTTAGGAAACATGACTCAGTCTGTGTAGTTGTAGATAGGTTTTCTAAGATGGCCCATTTTCTCCTGTGCTCCAAAACTTTTGATGCCTCTAGAGTAGCCAAACTGTACTTTGATGAAATTGTGAGACTTCACGGGCTGCCTAAAACCATTGTGTCTGACCGAGATGTAAAATTTACAAGTTATTTTTGAAAGACATTATGGCATAAAATGGGGACCAAATTGCAATTCTCTACCGCCTTTCACCCCCAAACCGACAGTTAAACCGTAGTGGTGAATAGGAGCTTAGGAAATCTTTTAAGGACCTTGGTAGGAGAAAACATTTGGGACTGGGACTCTAAGTTGCCTATAGCTGAATTTGCCTACAATAACTCTTTGAACCGAACTACGGGTCTAAGCCCTACTGAAATAGTGTATGGATACCTCCCCATGGGCGAGAAGCGCCGGACTGTTCAAGATAATTTCCAAGGTGAATAACAATGCTTATGTACTAGACCTTCCCGAAGGTTTTAACATTAATCCCACCTTTAACATAGAAGATATAGTAACCTTCGAGGGACCAGAATTTAATCGATGCAATCCACTTACAAATGAGCCTTGTGCGACCATACCTGGTGAGATCCCAAGCCTACCTCCACTCCCAAATTTACCCCCCTTACCCAATGCGGAGACAATTGAAGCCATATTAGATGATGAGATCATTACTGCAAAAGGAGGCGGACGTCGAAGGTACTTAGTTCACTAGAAAGGGACCCCGGCGACGGAGGATACGTGGGTTGACCGAGAGGAGCTGTAGATTCTAGATCCAGACCTTCTAGAGTGGTACGAGAGCTCTAGAGACACTCACTTGACAGGGTCGAGTTTTCTCCCACCTGGGGAGAATGGTGAGGACATCGACAGACGCTACCGACATGTTTATCGCCAGCGAAACCACAGATTGACGGCCACGATTCAGCGCCCCTACTTTTGATTTAGATGTCATGATGTATTTTATTATTATCTTATTTTATTTGCAGTCTTTCCATTTTTACCCCTGTGGGGAGTTACTTTGTTATTGTAGCCCAGAGGGCAATTTTGTATTTTCTCTTTGTATGAGTTGAGACCTATATATAGTGGTCTCATGTATTGTTTTGAGCTTAATGAATATTATGAATGAAAATTTGTTTTAGTTATCTTGTCTTCTTCTTCTTCTTGTGAAGAGCTAGAGAGGAGAACGAGAGCCCAAGGTGAGGGCGAAACATAATACCCACCAGTCATTGGAAGAGTCCATGACTCGTGGCCTATCCCCACCATCCGATTCCCTTCCTTTTCCCCAACCCGTCGGCCCTAGCCTCCCTCTTGACCGCCGGACACCCCACCACCACCATCCGACAGTGAGACTTTCAACCGCCAGCCTCATCCCCCATTCCCCACGTATTCCAATTTTGAAAATTCAAAATTTGAATTTCACAAACTTTCCAATTTCGAAATTTCCTAATTAGGAATTTTGTTTAACATTCGAAGTATGATGAAATTCAAATTCAAACGGATTTCATTTTAACCTTTCCTAAACCTCATGTGCCAATTTGGAAACTAATTACTTGCTCCCACACCAAATCCCTCCCTCTTGAAGCCACCGGCCACCACGGATGGGCCCTCATTTATGCCACCAATTAAGGCATTGATTACCCCATTAATTTGAAATCAATTTCAATTAATCCTCCCCTAATTTCGTTCAAAACCTGAATTAAATTTCAGATTTTTGAAATCACCCTCTCCCTTTCTCTCTCTTGAGCTGCCGACCTCCTCTTTAATGGGCCACATTAATGCCCATTAATTGCTCCTTAATTCTATTGGTAATTTGAAATAAATTCCAAATTTGCTTCCCTCTAATTTATTCAAATCCTGAAATTAATTTCAGATTTGTGTAACTCTCCTCTTCCCCTCTCCTAACCCAATTTTCCTCATCCCATCCACCCGCCCCCTCCTCTGTTTTGGCCGACCACCTCGTCACTCCCTATCTTGGGAAATTACAGCAAGAAGAGGAGAAGACGACACCTCTCTCTCCGATTCTCTTCAATGTTGAATGGCGGATCCCGAGTTTGAATGGGGTCTTGTGTTCAACGCTGACGGAAGCATCAACGTCTTAAAATCTCCGTGCTTTGATGTAGGATTTGAAGACGACGCCACAGTTGAAAAATACTTGGATCGAGTCGTCCCGATTCTTGTGAGCATCATCGACCAAAGATTCTCAAGATACGATTGGAGCCTCGTAAGCCACCCACTACATCCATCCCTACTGGCTACCTCTCCACCAACAAAGTTCTTCGGCGCCAACTTTGTAGTAGTAATATCTCTCATTATTTGGCTCTTCTTTCTCCACTAAAAGCCTACTAATAAGTGATTTAGACGGTCCTCGTGGTGAAATTCTCATTGTTAAATGTTGGACTTTTGTTAATTGTACTTTGCATTTAAATCTCCTGGAACTTTGAAAGAATTGTCTTGGTTAATTTCAATTGCATTTCTTTGGACCTAATAGAGTTAAAATTTTCAAATTCCTAACTCACTTTTATGTGCTAGCATTAAATTTAAAGGAGCAAAACTTTAATCTTTTCTCTCTCTAATTTCTTGAAGTAACACCTAGTGGTTTTCACATCATTTGTATTTCACATCAGAAGTTCTTTAATTTCTTATAATTGATCCTCAAGGAGAAGGGTACTGATGAAGTTCAGATGAGGATCTTCTTTAGTCCATAAGTTGACTTCCTTCAGCTCATCCATCGTGACAGCTTATCCACCATCTTCGAGCTCTTCTGGTGCAGGTTTAGCATTTATGGACTGATCATCTAAAAGTCTTATTTCGTAGAGCTCTGCCTCTTTGTTATCTTTGGATTCAATTCCCCACATGTTATTCCATAATAAATAACCTTTAAATTTTACATCTCTTCTCTTAAGGGTATCCTTATTTTATGATTTGAGAGGGATTTTTGCATACTATAGTTTTAGAAGGGGATGAGTTTGTTGTTTAGTGATGCCAATGTGAACCCCATATTTTTGCATCAACTTTCAGATTCTTTTAGGATAATACCTAGGCATTCTTGTAGGTATTTTCTTTTTGGAATCGATAATCTTGATAAGCCAGTCAAAAATTTCTTCTTGATATTCCCCGAATTTATAGAATAGACTCCCTTGCCTGGTATTTATACTCAAAGGAGGTGCATAAAACATCTTGAGTTCTTTGACATTATGTACTTTACGAGGGATAATTTCTTTGAAGTGTCATAAAGGAAGATTGGTGACCATGAATATATTCTCTGATATTGGCAGACTACCTATTCTTCTTGAGAAGACACATCGCACCTTACTTGCATAGTCATAATCAGAATTAGAATATTCTGTCTTCTTCTTCCCTTTGATTAAAGACTGATAAGTCTTCTTAGATTTGGTAGGGATGATATCATCTTCTTTAGTGTCGCTCCCCAAGTGAAGTATAGCTCTATTTAGTTTAGATGTGGTAGCTGGTTTAGGGAGAGTATGTGTTGCCTTCTTTCTCCCTACTTACTTCTTCTCACCTTCTCGCTTGGGCCGCTTTTAACTTTTGAATTTGATGCCTTAGCTTCAAGAGATCTTGATGGCTTCAACTCTTTTGGAATGAAATATTTTGCCTATTTCTATATCTTTACCTCATGAAATACAAAGGACTAGATGCCGCCAAAGACCTTGAACCCCTCTCCATCTCTGAGGTACTTCATACAGTGATATAGGCTTGATAGAACGATTCCATACTCATGGTACCAAGGGAGACCTAGAAGTGCTTTGAATGAAGTGTCCATGTCAATTACATGAAATTTGGTCTTTGTTTAAAGTTTCCCAAATATAAGGGTGAGTACAAATGGCCCCATAGTCTTTTGTCCCTTCTCGTTAAAAGCATGCACCATCAACTTATCTTGTTCAAGGTGTTGTACGTCGAGGCATAATGATCTCAACACTTTTAAGCTTATGAGGTTTATAGAAGATCTGGGACTAATCAGGATTCTATTGATTATGTTTTCATCACTCTCTGTAGTAACATACAGAGGGAAATTATTATCTGCCGTACCATGCATTAGACCATCTTCGATATAAGTAATGATTGGTTCTTTTTGAGCCTATAGGAATTTGTTTATGCAATGTTTAAAAAAGTACGCTTCATATCTTTTGAAGTTTTTGAGAGCCTGAATCAGAGTTTCACAAAGATCTTCAGATATTAGAAGATCTTCATACTTAGTGAGTTGCACTGGAATTTTCCTCTAATGAGATAAAATATTGTAATCTATCCCTCTATATGAAGCGAATCACTTCTTGTAGTCTTTAAGGACAAATTTCTTCTTTGATAACTATTTACTTTCCTTTATCTTTATTAAATAACCCATTCTTAGATGAATGTGTTAGTACCTTGTAACTTCTCAGCTGCACTTGGGCTACTTAATCTGACTCAAGTTCACCTGATGAAGCGTCTTCCTTAGAACTAGCTTTGGTTTCCTCTAAATATTTATTTGCTAATTCAGAATATCCACCCAGCTCTATAAGCTCCATTTATGATGGCATGTCAGGCTATAATTCATTTTCATTCAAAAAATATAGATCTTCCTTTGAACCACATTCTATCGATGACACCATCAGACAAACTTCAGGAGTTTGCTTCCTTAGCGTGTTCTCCTCTTGTCGACTTGTTTGATGTCACCTAGATGACTCAACACATTTCCACAAAAAGTGAATCTTCATCAGCTTCTTCTACTTCATTTATTTTAAGCTCTAACATAAAGTCACGGAGCTTAATAGCTTACCTCATAGTTTAATATTCATCCAAACTATTAATAACCTATTGAGTTATTATCTTCTTTTCTTTTGACTTTTTTAATTAGGCTCTTCTCTTGGAGGATTTCAATTTTGTCTTATTAGACTTTGATGAGCTATCTTGGTCAAGGTGCTTTTTGGAAGTAGATGCATCTATAATAGGCAACCTATTCAAGTCTATCATCAGCTCGGTAAAAGACATCCACCTGACATCAAGAACTTCTTTGAGTTTCTTTAACATCTTTTTAGAGATCGTAGTCTCCTATTGCTCATATCGGGTTGGCTCTTTTTTTGACTTTTTTCTCTAGGAGGGGGTATGAAAGAGGATGTGACCACCCGAGTTGATTCTCTTATGGGATGAGCTAATACATTGGTTCATAATGTGAATATATTTTCTTTTAAGTCAGTCTTTGAAGACGTAGCAATCTTCAATAAGATGGCTAACTATTCGGTGATATAACAACATTAACAACAACAAGCCTTTGTCCCACTACGTGGGGTCGGCTACATGAAAACTTTTTCGCCATTATATCTGGTTAAAAGTGAAATTTTTATTTAATTCTAATAAAGAAAGATCATTTCTAATATTTTCTAACCAAGTTTTTTTAGGTCTACCTCTACCTTTCTTAACATAAGTCAAATCTAATACCTCAACTTTCCTAACCAGGTCATCAGAAGGCCTTCATTTAATGTGACCAAACCATCTAAGGAGACTCTTTCTATTCTTATCTTCCACTGGAGCTACTCCAACCTTTTCACGTATATGCTCATTTCGTATCCTATCTCTAAGGATCAAGCCACTCATCCACATAAGCATCCTCATCTCTGCAACACTTAACTTAGTATTATGCTTCTCTTTTAATGACCAACATTCGACACCATAAAGCATTGCAGGTCTCACCACTATCTTATAGAATTTTTCCTTAAGTTTGAGGGGGACTTTTCTATCGCACAATAAGCCCGATGCATTTCTTCACTTCTACCATTGAACTTGAATTCTGCTGATAATGTCCCCATCAATTTCACCATCACTCTGAACAATAGATCCAAGATATCTAAAATGTGTACTCTTATTAATGACTTGATCTCCCAAATTCACAATCCCCTCACAATGTTTATTGCTATTAAAATTACACTCCATATATTCAGTTTTAGATCTACTCAAGCGAAAACCTTTATACTCTAAAGTTGACCTCCATAGTTCAAGTGTACCTTCAACTCTCTCTCTAGTCTTATCAACAAGAAGAATATCATTAGCAAAAAGCATACACTAAGGTACATCCTCTTGCAAATGTCTAGTGAGAACATCCATGACTAAAGAAAAAAGACATGGACTTAAGGTTGATCCTTGATGTAATCCAACCAAAATAGGAAAATACTTGGTCAAATCACCTTGTATTTGAACACAAGTAATAGCTCATGCATACATACCTTTAATGATTTGAATATAAGCATTATTAACTCCTTTATTTTGAAGAACTCTACATAGCACTTCTCTTGGAACTTTATCATATGCATTATTTAAATCAATAAATATCATATGTAGAACATCCTTATATCCTCTATATTTCTCCATCAAACCTCTCAATAAATTTATGGCTTCCATAGTAGACCTACCTGGCATGAATCCAAATTGAATTTGAGAAACATTAGTATCACGCCATAACCTACGCTCCATAACTCGCTCCCATAGCTTTAAAGTATGACACATTAACTTAATTCCTCTATAATTCGCACATTCCTGTACATCACCCTTATTCTTAAAAATAGAAATTAATAAACTCATTATCCATTGATCTGAAATCTTTTTAGTCTTCAAAATAATATTAAAAAGTTTAGTAAGCCAAGAAATTCCTTCATCTCCTAAGCATTTCCACATCCCTATTGGAATATCATCAAGTCCAACAACTTTTCCACACTTCATTTTCTTTAAAGCCTATCTAACTTCGATTTTACTTATACGTCGATAAAAACAAAAATCTTAATTTTTAATTAAGGTGATAAAATCACTAAAGTCAATCATTTTTTCATATTCTTCATTAAAAAGATTAGCAAAATATCTCATCCACCTTTGTTGAATATCATTTTATAAGAAAAGTACTTTTTGATCTTCATCCTTAATACACTTCACTTGAACTAAATCCTTACTACTCATATCTCTTTGTTTGGATAACTTATACATATACCTTTCTCCCTCTTTAGTATCTAATCTATTATATAAATAATTAAAAACTAAGCTCTTTGCATCGCAAATAGCTTTCTTAGATTCCTTACGAGTCTCTTTATAGCTTTCCCAATTATTAGAATTTTTACATGTAAACGAATTTTTATAACAAATCTTCTTATTTTTTTATCTTTTTTTGCCATCACCAACTATTTTTACTATTAGGAGCTTTTCCTTTGAAACTCCAAGCATATCTTTTGCAATATTCTTAATATCAAAAGTCACTTTTTCCCGTATAATATTGGCATCCTCATGCACATACAAAATCTTAAGATCTAAAATCTTACTCTCAAAAATACTTTTGTTAATACTTTTTAAATTCCCCAATCTAATCCTAGAAAATCGTTTTACTTTATTTTTTTTATTTTTATCCCTTTATCTTAAAATTCAAAACTAGTAATCGATGTTGGGTACATAAATTTATACTCGAAATAACTTTATAATCTTTACAATTTAAACAATCTAATTTTCTTATAAGAAAATAATCAATCTGCATTTTACTATATCTATTTTTATAAGCGATAAGAATCTAATAATTGATGTTTGGCTAATTATCTGGTGATATGGGAAATAATTTGTATTGCCAGTGTGATCAAACATTTTGAGTCTCTTGCATTCTGCAGTCCCAAACTTGATGTGAGTGCCTGTCCAAGTAGCTTTGCGACACTTTCCCTCATGAACATATATTCTTTATTTATCTTTTCTTTGAGGGATGGGAATGTTCGATCACTAGTTCCCATTAATTTTCTTGGGGGTTCTCCACAAAAAAAAAAAAAAAAAAAAAAAAATTGAGGCTTGTGATTTTCCCCCAATATCAGCTTTGGCTAGAGATTAGGGTTATAGGTTTATTTTGGCTTATTCTTATACAACATCGACTTCTTGCCTTTATCTATGTTATAAATTACCCATTTTTCTTTATTAACATCATATGCCACCTGTCTTCTCTTATCTTCTCCGAAAGAAAATGTGGAGTAGGCTTCTCTTTTTATGGCATCCAGGGCTTTGGACTTCTTGGATTTGTTAGTGTGACTTTCTATTTTTAATAAATTCAGCTTTCAAATTTTGACACTTTATCTAGCAGATCTTGAAATGTGGTGATGGCGGCTATGCATAGAAGTTCCCCATCAATAACTGAACTGCATGCTCTTCCTCCAACTACTAATCACATTTCATACTCAAATTACACCAACGGGTTTTATATTTGGTTACTGACTCATCCCTTTTTTACTTCTCTAGGAATAGGTCAGTAATGGTTGTCTTCTTTGTCGCGCTGGAGAACATCTTCACAAAAGAGTATCTAATTCTGTGAATGTCTTCACATAATCATTCAGTAATTCATCATACCATTCAAAAGTAATCAAAGTTAAACTACTGATTAACTTTCGAAACAGTATGGCGTCGGTGCCCTCGGGATTTTTGTAACTGGCTTTACAATGTGCCATGTGCTGTTTTGGGTTTCTATTACCGCTGAAAGTATAAAATTTTAGGATAGAATATACCTTCGGATATGACACATAGTCGTACTTTGCCAGGTATAATTAACCCTTTCCTATTAATTTCTCTGTCTATTCTGAAGCTATAATAGACTTGATCACTTTATTAATGATTTTCTCCAATTATGTCGCTATCACGGCCTTAGACGTGCTTGCTATTTTTTGAGGTATAGGCTAGCGGATCAAGTTATTGACCTCATTTCCACCTCCAGGAGATTTTGAGATTTATAGGGTTGGTAGGTGGAGTGAGCATAGGACCTACGGTAACAATTCTCTACATCATCTATATCATTACTGCCATCTGGGTCATCATCACAATCATTTTTTTCATTCAACTGAGAGATTTTCCTATCTTTTTCTCTCATTGCTATCTCATATATCTTTGCATATCTGCTAGCATGACAGTGTCGATAATAAAGGGGGTTTCATCATGCTCTTCATCTCTTTCTTTTAAGGAGTAGCCACCTATACTAGCGACAGATCTAGCTGTATAGTAGCGTCGGTATGTTCGTCTGGGTGGTGGCACTTACCAATCATCATCATTGTATTCATCACCATCATATCTTACCATGTAGACTACTTCAACGTCTATGATATTTTCTTAATCCTCTTCCTCTTCTTGTACTCAGATCTTCCAACCGAGTTGCCATAAATCTATGGGCTCCAAAAATTCGTGCCCCAGCCTCTCTATGGCCCCTTTCTTTCTTTCTTTCTTTCTTTCTTTCTTCGGGTCTTCAATGAGAGTTTTAACAAGTAAGTTTTGAGGCAAATTTTTCAGAATGTAGATTGGGTCTGTAGAAAAGTCACTACCCAGAGAATTCGCCCTCATTTTGCAAGGACTTTATAATCTGATTTTAAGTTTCCTATAGATGCAAGCCCTTATAGTTAATTACCCATCCTGATAACGAGAGAGACCTTTGGATTAAGGCTAGTTGTTAAACATAAACATAGTATCTGGTGTATAAAAGTAACAGAGTTTAGGTATTTGAAAATTTTAATACTTAAAATTAAAAATTCACCTACTTACATTTAAAGTGGATAGTTGGGGGAATGATGATAGACTCGATAAAGATCTCATGGTTCTGTCATCCCTAGTCATCATGATCCCTAGTCTACTTAGTTAGAGGAGGTAGTCGACCCAACCTAACAGAAGGATCCTTGTTGGTTGACATGGGCTTCTTCGTCTAAGGGTATCTTGTAGACAGTGGTAGAGCCAAATATTTTATTTAGGGGAGGGGGCCTAAATTGAAATAGTTTTTTTTTATGTCTCATCTCGAATGTTTGTACATTAAAATATGTATGTTTACCATACTAGAGTTAAGAGGATATGTAAGAACAAAATTAAGAATGCAAATAGCATGGCTCTTAGAGCTTAGAAGACATAAATATCTGCCACGGGTGGTCTCCATTTATGGGCGAGAGAGGAGCGAAAGAGAAAACAAAAGCCAAGCTTGAAGTCGTAAGTCAAGAGTCATGAGAGACGAGCAAAGGGGAAAACAAAGTAGGTTGTTTGGGTCGAGGGAAGAAAGCCATTTGGGCGCGGCGGAAGAGACACCCGCTTGAGGTTGCGTATGCCTATCAAATTTAAAAATTACTAATACAAAATTATTAATTTTTTTATCAAATTTGAAAATCATTAATAATAAATTTCATATATGTGTGTAGAAGATTGATATATATTAAATTATATATTCATTAATCAAGATTTTACGCCATTGGGGAGCATACGAGCTATAACCATGCCCGTAATATATTGGTGCCATTTGGTGGCAGATCCACCCAATCAGAGGGTCCTGGTCATAACCGTTTATCTATTGGGCTATTTGGCAGTAAAACTGCAGGTTAGAGGACACGTACCATATCCTTACTGAAAAGAGATAGTTTGAGAATGAATTCTAGTTATATTCTCGACCATACATTTTCTCTTGTTAGTTGAAGTGACTTTCAAATTTGTCTACCTTAACAAAATATTATGGAAGGTGGATAAGTATTTTTGGTTTAAGTATTTTAATGATTTATTTCAATTTTAATTATTGACATTATTGATTGTATTTTATGTGAATTTGGAGGCATTTTGAATTTTTTAGGTCTCTTAAGGATGAATTTTCTTATTAACACGGTCATCATCAGGGTACTTATGACTAATTTTACATTTGTGAATCAAACCTTGCTTACTCTATCAAGTTTTTGCAGAGGATTAAGTTAGTTGTTAGGTTTATGCCTTTATTAGTAAATTTTCTTTGTTATAATCCTTGAAGATATAATATGAATGTATAAAAAAATATCTCAGTCAACGTTGTGAGCGTATGTTTGTTTAATAGTTTAAGCTATGCTGACTCCTATCCATTCGTGTAGATGGACCAGGTTCAAACTTAAGTTCATTTATGAACCCGCGCATAATCCTCAGATGTCACCTATGTACATCATGCTCACTAGGGCCCATGCGTGTAATCATATTTTAATGTATGAGGAGGAGCATCTAAATATTTAAATATAATTATTTGCACCAAGTGATTGTCGCTAATGTTTGTGCAAAATTCCATTTAAAGTTTGAGAGACGCATTCTATTTGCTTGTATGAGTGTTATAGATTCGGTGGTATTATTTGATAGTGTGTTAGGCTTCATTTGTCATGCGTCGGCAACGTCGTTAAGTTTACTTCATCTTTTGTATATTTCCATCTTCTTCAATACTCAACTTACGAGAGTGTACTTCATCCTGCAAGTGATCTGCATATCGCATCAAGAGTCTTCTACCTATTATTTGTAAGCGAGCTAATTCACCTAGTGTGATAGCTTGGCGTCATAAGTTTACTGCTTCAATTTTTCTATAGCTCACAATTTTTAATATGATTTCCCAGATTCTGCTTGGAGGTGAATTATAGCATTGTATTATGGGTCATACATTTCCACTTGATTGCGAGTTATTATGCATTGCAAGTTTTGTTAGATTTGTTCATTGGTAGTGCACCATCAACAACCATTTAAAAGTCATTCACTGTTGCATACTAGTGGACTGCATTCAATGTGTAATTTTCTTGTAGGAGGGTTGTAGCATTGCACTATAGGTCACCCATTATTTCTTGCAGGCGAGCTGCCGTGTCGTCAGTGAATATCCAAAAATCACCTGCTTAGCTTGGAGGGGGTTCATTATATTTACAACACATCCACTGTCATTTCTTTTAGACAGGGCTACTATATGCATTGTGGGCCTTCTATAGTCGCATTCAGGCAAGTTACAAGGAATGTAGACCTTCTAATATTGCTTACAGGTGGTTACCATAACTCTTATATATTTGCTCATAGATAGCATGTTATGCATATCAAAGGGTCTCCTACAGCGGTTTGCATGTGTCTACATTTATCACAAATTGATCGCCTCTATCTACAGGGTCATGATATATTTGCTTGACATTGAATCAACGTTGATCGTAGGAATGTTGTAGCATTCACTACATGTTCTTGGCTAGCACTTGTAGGTATACTATTTTGCATATGAGAAATCTTTTGTCATTGCCAGCAGATATTCATATTCATCATATGCAGCACCGTGTATGCTTGCAAGTATCTTTGTTGTTTGCAAATGTTTTGGTGTATCCACCTGCATATTGGTGCTGACTACCAAATGGGTTTCATTCATTATATAATTTTTCTATGCACCTTCTACTGGCAGATTATTGTATTCATTTGCATGTATTTTATTGTCACCTATGTACATATCTACTATAGGTTCTATTATTTGTTGGAGGTTAGTGTGGTTGGTTGTATTTCAATGGAATTTACTGTGCGCAAACTTCTCATATTTTGAATTATGAATGTATCAAACCATCATGTTCATTATACATCAGCTCCATCTACTTGCAAGCAAATTTATTCTGAAGTGTTACTCACCACGTGTCTTTTATTTATTCATTGATGTTCATCAATAGTATTTCTCCCGTTCATTGATGTTCGTCAAAAGTTCTTATTTGTACATTAATGTTAATTTGAATATTCATCACAAGTTCACCAAGCATTTGTATCTTTAATAGGATTGTGCATTTATTAGTTTAAGGTCTAGTTCCCTGTTTATTAATTTGAGTTCTTTTCCTTGCATTTTATATAAGTTAGGTCCCGTGTTAGTTAAAATTTCAGCAGCCTTCTGGCATCTCCCCTATTTTGGGGAAATTTAAGAACTCGGGCCTTCCCACTGTGCTAAGAAAAGCATGTATGGTAGGTGTTAGGCGACACTACGACCATGGTTTTTAATCCATCCACGCTAAGAAAAGCGTATATGTGTCTTCGAAGTACCTATTTAAAATGCATAATTTTTCCCTGCATGCATAGAAGCAAAGTGCACGGGTACTTATGTGATGCCCCAGAATCTAATTTAGAATAATTATTTATTTATCTTTTAATAAATAACAACAAGAGCTATCTAATATCATCTATCAATAATAAACATATTCTATAATTTAAAACGTCAATATAATACTAAAGATATATATAATCATCATAACTTAGGAGTGTCCCTGTCATACTAAGAAAAGCCTGTACATGGCCTTCTTTTCTTCTTTCTTTTTAATAATAATAATAATAATAATAATAATAATAATAATAATAATATACAAGGGGAAATGTCGTTTGAGGTTGCTGTGTAAATTACAGTGGAGGAATATTTAGGCTTTTGAGAGGAGTTATAGTTAGATCGGGTAGAGAGTGGTGCGATTGATGGGGTGAGTCAAATAGGAGTATTAGAGGCAAAAAAGATTTTGAGGCAGGATCATGCATCTGCATTGGAATTGGAGAAGGTTATGGAGATTTTGGCCGTCTATTAGAGACGATATATGTAGTGGATCTTGTTGGGTGGGGTTCAAAGATCAAATGTTTGGTAGAAGTTGGAGTGGGATCATATGAGAGGTGAGTGTGGTCGGTTCTGGAAGGAATTGTAAGGAGCTCGGATGGGAAAGGGCACGCGTGAAGAGCTTGGCTATGTAATATCAACGGGTAGGTGGAGATTGGTATCTTTACTAAGGAACAAGCATGAGTGTTCAGTTCAGAGATATGGTTGGGGCTTGGGTTCGGTGGGTTGTTTGGTTATAGATTGAGGATCAGTTGGGGGAGTTATGTGGTTGGAGTGATATTGGGCAGAGGTGGATGGGATTCATTCGACTGGGGTCAATTGTTAAAGCTACTTGTTATTTTGGCATAGGAGAATGAATGGGAAAATGTTGGAACGTGAGAAAGAGGTGACGGGTGATGATCTCTATTACTAGAGAGGGAGATGGGGTTATCAGGGAGGATCGAGAGTTGATAATGGCTTTTGAGTGTCAAATAATAGAAGAAATGAAGGGCTTCATCCATCGTAGATTTAATAATAACCTCAGGAATGCAATTGAGGTAGCTGTATTTTGTTATTTGAGCAGATATTATGGGAAGGGACTCAAACGAGTGACATTGGTGCGGAGCAATACGAGGTATGTAGGATTTGAGCAGGATTTGCGGGCCTAGTGTCTTGGCTCTCATATGAAGGTCAATAAAGGCTCCTACACAAATGTCGTACGCACCTAGAGTGAATCATGTTTGTTGCAACCTGGTTGACCTTATGGATCTCCAAATATTTGTTATAGATGTCACACCGAGGATTTCATTTTGCATGTTTTTTGGAGTTTGTGTCTTGACATCATGCCAATTCTTTGTCTTCATGGATTTTCACATATTGATGTTAGTAGATTTGGCTACCTGCTCTCATTCCTTTATACCAACATCACTTTAGCATCTAGCATTTTTTTTTATACAAGTTAGAAGGACTTTGCTGTACCAAATTTTTCTTTAATTTATATTCAGCTAAGGTACGCACCATTTTCTTTTTCTAGTATTTACTTTGTGCTTGTAACACTGATGCTTTATACCTTATGTTGGTTCCTAGATGAGCAGGATGATAGTCAGTTGTCACATGAGGCTTTAGTTCAAGTATACTTTTTTCTATTTTACATTATTTTCTTTCTTTCCCTAGTTTTACCAGTACCCTTATTACTTTACATAAGTTCTAGGAGTAGCATGTTACTTGTCAGGCAACTACTATAGGAGACCTCGATTCATGTACACTGCCCTTCTTTGTAACTTGTATAGTTCCATCTTTCTTTAGTTATTTTATTGATACCCACATTATCCTACATAGGATCCACTTTTGAATGTTCCAAACTTCAAGAGTTGCTTCCTCAGCATATTCTCTTCTTGTCAACTTGTTTGATGTCACCTAGATGACTTGACACGTTTCCATGAAAAGTGAATCTCTACTAGTTTATTCTAGTTCATTTATTTTAAGCCCTGACGCAAATTCTCCAAGCTTAATAGGTCACCTCACAGTTTGGCAATATTCATCCAAATTGTTAATAGCCTTTTGAGCTACTATCCTCTTTTCCTTTGTCTTTTTATGTTCGGTTCTTCTCTTGGAGGATTTTGATTTTGGCTCACTAGACCTTGACGAGCTAACTTGGTCAGGGTGCTATTTACAAGTAAATGCATCTATAACATGCAACCCATTCAAGTCAATCACGGGCTCGATAGGAGACTTCCACCTGACACCAAGAACTCCTTTGAGTTGCTTGCCATTTCCCCTGAATACTAGCTTTGGTTGAAGATAAGGGTTGTAGGCCTATTTTGACTTATTTTTATACGACATCAGCTACTTGCCTTTATCTATGTTATAAATTGCTTTTTGACCTTTATCAACATCATACACCACCTGTCTTATCTTTTCTGCTCTAAAATAGAATGTAGACTAGGTTTCACTTTTTTTGGCTTATAGAGCTTTGTCCTTCTTGGATTTGTTAATCTGGCTTTCTAATGTTGATAAAGTTAGCTTTCAAAATTTTCCACTATATCCATCAGATCTTGAAATGTGGTTATGGCGGCCATGCATAAGAATGATTGCATATTATCATTGATGTTCCCCATCAATAATTAAATTATATGCTCTTCCACTAGCTGATGCTCACATTTCATACTCAAATTATGCCAACGGGTTAAATATTTGGTTACAGGCTTCTCCCTTTTTTTCTTCTCTAGGGTGAGGTTTTCAATGGTTGTCTTCTCCGTTGCACAGGCGAACCTCTTCACGAATAGAGTCTCTAATTCTGCGAACAACTTCGCTGAATCATTCGGTAATTCATCATACCATTCGAAAATAGTAGAAGTTAAACAACTGATAAACTATTGAAAGAGTAAGGCATCACTGCCCTTAGTGTTTTTGCAAGTGGCTTTGAATTGCGCCATGTGCTGCTTGTTGAAAGTATAAAATTTTGGGCTATAATACCCCTTTGATACGACACCTGGATGTACTTTTCCAGGTATAGTTGACCCTTACCTATTAATTTCTGTCTGGTTTAACGCTATGAAAGCCTTAATATTTTCATTAATGATTATCTCCAATTGTGTCGCTGTTATGAGCTTAGACACGCTTGCTATGTTTTAAGGTATAGGCTGGCATATCAAGTTATTAACCTCATTTCCACCTTCAGGGAGATTTTGGAGATTTGGAGGGTCAGTAGGTGGAGTGCGCATAGGACCTGTGACATCAATTCTATGCATCATTTGAATCATTATGATCATTTGGGTCATCATCACAATTATTTTTTTATTCAACTGAGAGATTTCCATATATTTTGCCCTCATTTTCTACCTCATCGATCTTCACATATTTGCTAGCGTTACAATGTCAACAATAAAGGAGTTTTCTTGAGGCTCTTCTTCTCTTTCTTTCGAGGAGTAACCACCTCTACTAGTAATGGTTCCAGCCTCATTATGTTGTCAGTATGTCTGTTTGGGTGCTATCGATTGCCCATCATCATCGTTGCCTTCATCACCATCGTACCTTACTATGTAGAACACTTTAGCGTCTATGATAATGTCGGCAATATGTCAGTTTTAAGTATTTTGATGCTTTATTTAAATTTTAAATATTGACATTGTTGAGTGTATTTTTTTGGGAATTTGGAGGCATTTTGAATGTTTTAGGTCCCCTACATTTGAGTTTTCTTGCCAACACGATCATCATTGTGGTACTTATAAGTAATTTTACTTTATGGGTTAGACATCATCGACTCTAACAACTTGTCGATGGAGGATTGAGTTAATTGTCGACTTTAGGCCTTTATTAGTGAAATTTTTTTATTATAAGCCTTAAAGACCTAATATGAATTTATAAAGCAAATATCTTGGTAAATGTCATGACTTTATGATTTTTTAATAGTTTGAGTCATATCGACTCCTATCTATTCACATTGAGGCGATTTGAGGTTGCTATAGAAGTAATAGTGGAGGGATATCTAGGATTCTGTGAGGAGCTATTGGTGGATTAAGTAGAGAATGGTGTAGCTAACGGGGTGAATCGAATGGAATATTGGAGGCTACGAGGATCTAGAGGTCGAATTGTGTGGCTGCGACAGAATCAGAGAAGGTCATGGAGATTTTGGCATGCTATTAGAGACAGGATCAACAATGGAACAAGTCGGCTTGGGTTTGGTGGGTTGTTTGTCTAGAGATTGAGGATCAGTTTGGGGAGTTCTGTTGTTGGAATGATATTGGGCAGAAGTCAATGGGATTCGTTCGGCTGGGGTTGATTGCGAAAGCTGGAGATTGTATCGATACATGGGAACTAACGAGAAGATGTTTCGAATGGGTGAAAGAAGCGTTAGGTGAGGATCTCGATTGATGGAGAGGGAGATGGGGTTACCAAGGAGGATTATGTCTGGTAGTGGCTTTTCAGTGTTGAAGAATCGAAGAAATGAAGAGCTTTGTCCATCATAATTTTAATAACAATCTCAGGAATATGATTGAGGCAGTTGGATTATACAATTTGTTATTTTGACTTATTTTGATTTGGAAATATTGAGGTTGATATTTTTCAAAGAAGAGGAGAGTTGTGATACTTCGAGATTTAGATCTAGAGTTTTATTCATTTTGTTCATGAATAATTTGTTTTAAGTAATTAAATATGTTTGAAAAGGTCTCTCCAATCCTTTCACGTTGGAGTAGCTCCAGTGGAAGATAAAATTAGATAGAGTTGCTTAGATGATTTGGTCACATAAAATGGCGGCCATCTCATAACCTGTGTAGGAAAGTAGAGGTATTAGATTTGACTTATGTTAAGAAAGGTAGAGGTAGACCTAAAAAGACTTGGTTAGAAAATATTAAAGATGATCTTTCTTTATTAGATTTAAACAAGAATTTGACTTTTAATCGGACATAATAGAGAAAAAGGATTTATGTAGTCGATCCCACGTAGTGGGACAAAGGCTTGTTGTTGTTATTGATATTAACCCTATAGTCATTCTATAGTCCATTACAATGATACATGGACAGATCCAGCTTCATTTTTCAGGGTGGTCAAAATTTTACTTAATTAAAGTAATAATAATAATAATAATAATAATAATAATAATAATAATAATAATAAAATTATTATTTTTAATTTACACAATATAATGCTATCAAATTTATAAGAAGAATTTTTTATCATTTATCTTTCAATATAATATTGATTTTAGGAATAAAAATTGCAGTATAATCATATAAGTTATATTGAACCTAGACTCAAATAATATTCATACACTGAAAGTGTATTGTTTCTTTCTCAGATCTCTAAAAACAAAAATCAGAAATTTCTCCAACTCTACTCTAGTAAATGCTAGCAAACCGTTTGTGTTAAATTCAAAAAATGCTAAGTTGCTACTTCTAATTAAGTAGACAATAGCTATTAGAGCATGCACAATATCAAAATCAAACATTAAAAAAAAATGAAAATATTAATTATTACATAACTTTGTTATTAAGTATTGCAACAGAACTTTGCATAAAAAAGAAAATTATTGTTACATGTTAACTGCATTATAGTTTTTTAGAGTTTTGAAGAAATGCAAGATAGCAAAGTTCAGATTAATTACTACTACAGAGCTTTGCAATTCAGAAAAATTTTCATATTGAAAGTTTTTGAAAGGCCTTTGCTAAGTTTTTTTATTCTTTCCACTTCAAGAACTTTGCTACAGAACTTTGAATCTTGCATTTCTTAACAACTTTAAAAATAATCTTTCCTATAGAAAAAAATTATCAGTTTTGATTTTTGAAAGTTTTTGAAACTAATAATCTTCAGATTAAAGCAAAGTTTTTATTTAAAAATTCAGTTTCGATTTCATTCCTTATCGCTAAAAGTTTTTGAAACAAAAAATTTGCATATGACATAACTTTGCTTTCTTGCATTTCTTTAAAACTATTAAAATCTTTTAAAAAAATTCTCAGAACGTTTAAAATAGATCATTTTAAAAAATAGTTGGATTAGATAAAGGTCACCTTCAAATTGAAGCAAAGTTTGAAAGTTTTAATCCGACCAAAGGCTACCAATAATGGCAACCTCTTCAAACCACCGAGAAGAGTTCGAAGAAGAAGATCGTGGGCGAAGAAGAAGGTTGTGGCTGCCTGCGAAGTGCAAAGCCGAAGGAAAATAGGAAGGGCGAAGACAAAGGCTGGAGTCAGCAGACGCTATTCGAGAACCGTTCCTCTTTTCAGGCTTCGGGAGTCGGGATGGGCAGAGAGTCACGGATTTGATTAAATTAGGGCAAAAATTATTTTTAGGGGGGGTCAAATTTACAAAAGTGTCGCTCTAATGCATTAATTTTTTTTTAGGGTGGGCATTTGAGGTGAACTGGGATCCACCCTTGCAATGATAAAATGTTTTTTTATGTATAAATGATATAATATTATAAAATCAAAATTAACATAATCTTGAAATTTCAATATCATCATTATAAGCCGTAACATGATATCAATCCAAATAATTAACAATAAATTTCATCTCAGTAGTAATCTTTGTATTTGTTACTAATCTCAAAATAAATCTAATAATTTTAAAAATCATTTTCATCTAATTTATATAAAAATTTTCTAAATTGCAGTCAAATAGAAAAGTCATTGAATTCAAAATAAACTACACAATATAATTTCCTCTCAATAGAATAAAAGAAATGTTATTTCTTTTAATGAAAAATTCCCAATAATTAATCAACAACATTAAAAACTATAATACCTCCCCACCGAACCAAAATTGTTTTAGCATTTGACTCATTTGATTATTTGTATACACTTCCTTAAAAAAATTATCCGCATGTAGTGGGACAAAGACTTGTTGTTGTTGCTGATACCGTCGAGAATTATCCTCACGTCGTGGAACAAATACTTGATGTTGTTGTTGTTGTCACCTTCAAAAATTATCCCCACATAGTGACACAAAGACTTCTTTTTCTTGTTGTTGGTGTTACCTTCAAGAATTAAACTCTCAAATAACTAAAAAACTAACTGCAGATGAATACAAAGAATTGAACTATTGTTTGAATCATACCCAATAAGAAGAAAGATAGTCATGTGGGGGAAACTTTGATCTGCCAATACTATGTGGGTGTGTTCTCCCATGAACTTGATTCAAATTTCCAATCATTAGTCGTGGAGAATTTTGAGACTAAGCGCTGCATATCAAGCCATAGATCATCATCAGCCATCATAATTGATGATGTGTCACACAACCTAGTTGTTGGCATCGGTGTTGTATCGATCAATTTTGTTTCTGACAAATTTGATAGATTTTGATTTGTCTGTTTCGTGGCTGGAAGTCCTATCAAATTTCTGAACAAAGTTATAATCCATTAAGATACATTATAAAGAAGGTTACCAATAAAGATATTAGAATTGCTCAACTTATTAAGAGGATTCATGGCGAAATGCTCAGTATTTGATGGTGGTGGCAGCTGCGACGATGGTAATGGCTCCCTATTGACAGTACCGCTGGTCGACAAGTGCTCGAATGACAATTCTTGATTGAATAGCTCTCCGGGTCTTTGTGACTCTCGGAACATATCATCAATGAGCGCATTATTCGCTTGCCCCATCGCTAGAGACATTGGTTGTGGTGACACTTTTTGATGATCACTAATGTAGCTAGGATACCATTTGGTTGAAAGGTGTTCCGTCTTAAAGGGAAAAGTAGATGCTTGACGTTGCTGCCATGGTAGGCTGAGATCGAAGTTTCTTAATAAGTAATTTGTCTCATCATTGCCAGCATTACCTATGTTAATTGGTCGTTGGACCTGATTTTGCATAAGCATGAATGCCATTTGCCTCTTTTTCATAGCTACCTGAGCTTGGATCTCAGGTGGATAAATTGGAAGCCCCGCTCTCTGCCGCCGTTTAACTCTTGTGTTCCAAAAATTCTTTATCTCATTATCTGTTCTTCCTGGTAACTATCTTAGAAAAGATAAGAATATCTAATAAGAACAAACAAAAAAGAAAAAGTGAAACTGAGAGAGAGACTGAGAATTACGTATGTAGCCATTCGAGCCCATTTATTGCCTAGTTCAGCATGATACTTGATTATAAGGTTCTCTTCCTCTTGGGTAAAAGATCTTTTTATTAGATTGGGACGGAGCTGATTAGCCCACCGAAGACGACAGCTCTTGCCACATCGTTGAAGTCCAATGTTCTTCTGAACAGCATTCCAATTCCCTTCTCCGTGTTTTTTCACATACTCCATTAGAAGTGCATCTTCTTCTGCACTCCAGGGCCCTTTTTTCAGAGATTGCGGCGCCTTGCCGTCGTCGCCGCCACCGGGTGAAGATGAATCCAGAAGGCCCAAAATGGGTTCTTTGTTTACTTGGACAGGTGATTTTATTTTCACCTCTGGCTGGGGAACGTCATTATGAACCATTTTTTTGCTCAGTTTCTAAAAATAGTGCATGAGAGAAGGCATGGAAATGAAGGGCAATTTTTGAAGGATCAAAGAAAGTTACTTATATAGAGGGAGAGAAAATAATAAGTCGGTTTTCCTTAAATCCCGGATTTAAAGCATATGTTTTGTAAGCATATTATTAGCCGTTAGGCATGTGGCGCAAATTCCTCATTCCTTTTCACAGCTCACTGCGTGGACTCGCCTACTTCCTCGCTTCCTACTTTGCTGTGTTGGCGTAGTAAATTTTGGCGGATGTCGCGGGGTGGTTGCCAGGACTTTTGGGTTTTAAAATTGTTATTTACATTATTATAAATTAAATATAAGATAAACTTTAGAAATAAAATTTATGATCATCTGGACCAAACAAGCCTAATGACTCAAAAAAATGATCGGAATCGTGACGAACACTTTAAGCATAAATGAAAAATTCATAGTATTAATTAAATGACCAAACGATCTTGAAATTTAGCATGCTCGTGCATATATTAGTATCGAGCATCTCGACGACATGAAACAAATCCATTCAAGATTATTGAATTTTTACATCATTATTAATATGGTTCTTGAGCTTAACGGAACCGGAAGGGAGAAGATAGAGAGATTTAGGAAAGTAATATTGTATTCATGTCCTAAGTCTATTACAGAGATGATAATATACAGGCAGAGAAGGCATGCGGTTATCAAGAGTGCCAGGATCTTGATTACTGTACAAGGAAATAACGTAAACAATAGCTGACGCGTACAAGTGTTTCTAATAGCCTACCGCAAATTAATCATTCTATGAACAAATGGTTTATTTGGATCTCAAATTACTGAATCTGGTGGCATATAGAGGCTTTGTAAGGATGTTGGCTATCTGATCCGTAGAGCTGACATGACTGATAATAATGTCTCCTTGTTTGATGTGTCCACTGATGAAGTGATAATCAATTTCGATGTGTTTAGTCCAAGCATGGAAGACAAGATTGTTAGCGAGTGCGATGGCGGGCATATTGCCACAAAAGATTGGAGTTGGAGAGTGTTGAGGGATGTGGAACTCTTCTACAAGCCGACGCAACCAGATGATGTCGAAGGTAGCGGAAGATAGAGATCTGTATTCTGCTTATGTGGATGACTTGGCGACCATTGTTTATTTCTTGATGGACCAAGAAACCAGATTAGGACCGAGAAAAGTGCAGAACCCTATGATAGATTTGCGATCTGTGGAATCGGCTGCCCAATCGGCGTTAGTGCAGGTGTGAAGTTGGAGGTTGCCCGGCGTGATTGGTAGTCTGAAGTCCGTGCATTTGCTGGCAGATTTGGTTAGTAGCAAAAGTAATATCCAGTCTGGTGTATGACAGATGTTGTAGAGAACCGGCTAATTTGCGGAATGAATGATGGTCCGAGTAAGTCTGGATCGTTTCAGATCAAGAGATGTGGAAGATGGTTTGCAGTTGGTGAAGCCTGCATTGTTGAGAAGTTCGCGAGCGTAATGTTGTTGTTGTAGAAGATACTCAGTGCTTGTTTCAACGGCTTGTATCCCAAGAAAAAGAGACACATCGCCGAGTTGTTTGAGGCTGAATGTTGAGTAGAGTTGCTGCAAAACACTTTGAATTTTGTTAGGATTGTTTCCTGTAATTAGGATGTCATCCAAGTAGATAAGAATAAATATATGAATTATCCTGATTGAGAATCAATAAATATGGGTCGGCTTTGCTTAAGGTGAATTCGATGGATTGGAGAAATGCTGTGTATTTTTAAACCATGGTCGTGGTGACTATTTGAGCCCATAAATAGACTTGTGAAGCTTGCAGACGTAGTGAGGGTGTTGGGTATCCTCGAAGCCCAAGGTTTTTTCATGTAAACTTCGTCTTGTAGGTCGCCATATAAGAAGGCGTTAGATACGTCAAGTTGAGTTATGGGCCAGTGATGATGAAGGGCAACAATTAGTAGAATAATGATTGTCACCATTTTAGCAATTGGACTGAACGTTTCAGTGTAGTTGATACCAAATTCGTGGGAACAACCTTGAGCGACCAACCAGGCCTTGTATCGAGCAATGTTACCATTGAGATTCAACTTTGTTTTAAATGTCCATTTGCAGCTGAGAACGGGTTTGCCCGCTGGTGGATATCCTAAATCCTAAACAAGAAGTAGGGGGAAATGTGGTTTTGGCTGGTTGAGAAGAGAGGTGTTCGGGATTTTGCTTGGGGGGGGGGGGGGGGGGGGGTTGGGGGGGGTGGGGGGGGGGGGGGGGGGGGGGGGGGGGGGGGGGGGGGGGGGGGGGGGTGGTAATTCTCATGAAAAACTACATGACGAGATATATGGATACGTTTTGTGAGAATATTAAATCACCTATTTCCTTTATGTTGTGTGGAATATCCTAGGAATAAACTCTCTTATGAGTGAGAAGAAAGTTTGTTGGGGGCGTGAGGTTTTAACCAAGGGAAACACAGGCACCCGAAGGTTCGAAGGTGAGTGTAAGAAGCATTGCGACTATGTAGTTTGAAGTAAGGTGTTTGATTAGAGATTGTTGAAGAGGGTAATCTATTTATCAAGTAATTTGTTGTTGAGACCACTTCGACCTAGAAAGAATTTGGAAGATTGGCCGCATGAAGAAGCGTGTGAGTGAGTTCGATGCGATGATGATGTTTTCGTTCCACGAGACCATTTTGTTCAGGCGTATAGGGGCAACTCATTTGATAAGTAACGTCGTTGTGTAAAAGATATTGACGAAAGACATTACTGTTAATTTCGCCGCCGCCATCGGATCAGAATGTTTGAACGGTTATATGAAAAGTATTTTTAACTAAATTGCAAAAAATATGAAATTTGGAAAATGTTTCTTGCTTTGAATGCATTAGATAAATCCATTAAAATCTTGTGAAATCATCTATAAAAATCACATCGTATGTAAAACCATTTAAAGAGGTATGAGGGGTCGGACCCTAGATGTCCGAGTGAATGAGTTGAAACGGTTAATTACAGGTGGATATACTAGTAGAGAAAAAAAGTTTGTGGCTTTTCATCACATTACAAGAAATACAAATATTAGAAGTATGGGACGAATTACAAAGTTCAAGGATGTTTTTAGCTAAAATAGATAGAAGACGGGGTGAGGGTGGCCCAGCCTAGCGTGCCATGGAGAACTAGACGTGTTGGTGGTCCTGAGAGATGTGGATCCGATTCCGATGGGAGTTTTAATTTGATACAGAACATTGCGATTGTGATCTTGGAGAAGCGGCTAATTGTCCTGAAAATCCTTAATAAGAAAAATGTTAGCGTCAAAACAAACAGAGACATTATTGTCAGATATTAGTTTAGAGATAGATAACAAATTATGAGAGAGTGAGGAAACGTGAAGAATGTTTTGAATGTGAAGATTACGAATCGACTCCGGTAGAGGTAAGAGGCCTTGGCCCGAATTTTGAATCAGTAAGGTATTATCGTTAGCAATGGAGACTGAATCTAGACTGGAGTAAGGTGTTGGTTGATTGATGTTGAATGCATCAGACATCAAGTGTGAAGACGCCCAGGAGTCCAACACCCATTTGGCGGTAGATGAATTTTGCTATTGGACCGTGAGAGCTTTAGGATTCGAAGGAGGCGCGTAGGAGAGATTACACCAGTGCCAGCAATTTAATGCTGAGTGTCTTGATTTGCCTCATATTTGACATGTTGGTTTGGTCATTGATGCTTATCCCGGAGACGGAAAACTGGAATTGTGATGCAAACATGTAATCCACGTCCGCGGGATCTTGTGAACTTGCCGCGATTAGAAGAATTGCGATTTGGAAGAAGCACAACATTGTCGGATTGTTGTTGTATTTCTTTGAGCTATTCTTGTTGGAGATTAATCTTCTCGCTGCATAAGAGAGAGTAAAGAACGTCTAGACTGATCAGACTCAGGGATGTTCAAATCGCCGTCTTGAAGGGAGTGTAAATGGTAGGAAGACCATTTAAAATGTAAAGAACTATGTCCTCTGCATCCACGGTGGAACCAACCGACGCGATGTTATTGACTAGTATCTTGATTTGGGCGAGATATTGTTGCATTGAACGATCCTTCATTTGTATTTGATGCAGCTCGTTCTTAAGCTGAATGACGCGCGATCGATTTGTGGGTTGTAACCTTCTTTCAAGCGTGATCCAAATTTTGTGTGCGATAGCGAGAGTTAGGACGTATGGGAGGACGAACGGAGAGATTGTGGAAAGAAGTGCCGAAATGAGATTTCGGTCCACTAGCTTCCATAGATTATGGTTGGTTGAAGATGTTTCTAGTGGGTAAGAAGAGACGCCGGTGAGATGTCCACTGAAGCCGTTTGCATAAAGTGTTGAAAGATTTGGAGCTTCCAAATTACGTAGTTTTCATTTATGAGTTGTGTGGGGATGAGATTCTTCAAGTTGGATATAAGGAACTTGAGTGGCGTGGGAAAGATGAATTTAATGACGGAGATTGACAAACTAGAGGACGTCGGAGTTGAAGCGGTGGAATGTTGATCCGCCATTGGATAGAACAGGAGCTGTTGAGCAAGGAAGCTCTGATACCATAATATGGTTCTTGAGCTTGATGGAACCGGAAGGTAGAAGACAGAGATTGAGGAAAGTAATATTGTATTTATGTCCCAAGTCTATACAGAGACGAAAATATATAGGCAGAGGAGGCATGCGGTTATTAAGAGTGCCAAGATCTTGATTACCATACAAGAGAATAACGTAAACAATAGCTGATGTGTACAAGTGTTTCTAACAGACTACTGCAAATTAATCATTCTATGAACGAATGGTTAATTTGGATCTCAGATTCCCGAATCTGGTGGCAGATAGAGATTTTGTAAGGATATCGGCTATCTGATCCATAGAGCTGACATGGCTGATAGTAATGTCTTCTTGTTTGATGTGTCCACTGATGAAGTGATAATTGATTTCGATGTGTTTAATCCGAGCATGGAAGATGAGATTGTAAGCAAGTGCGAAGGCGGACGTATTGTCACAAAAGATCGGAGTTGGAGAGTGTTGAGGGATGTGGAACTCTTCTACAAGCCGACGCAAACAGATGATGTCGGAGGTAGCAGAAGATAGAGGTTTGTATTATGCTTTTGTGGATGACTTGGCAACCGTTGTTTGTTTCTTGATGGACCAAGAAACTAGATTTGGACCGAGAAAAGTGTAGAACCCTGTGATAGATTTGCGATATGTGGAATCGACTACCCAGTCAGCGTCAGTGTAGGTGTGAAATTAGAGGTTGCCCGACGTGGTTGGTAGTCCAAAGTCGATGGTGCCTTTTATGTACTGGAGAAGGCATTTTAAATCCTGGTAGTCACGATTGCGGGGTTCGTGCATTTGCTGGCAGATTTGGTTAGTAGTAAAAGCAATATCCGGTCTGGTGACCGACAAATACTATAGAGAACCTGCTAATTTCCGGAATGAATGATGGTTCGAGTAAGTCTGTTGTCCGGATTGTGTTTGGATCGTTTTAGACCGAGTGGTGTGGAAGATGGTTTGTAGTTGGTGAAGCCTGCATTGTTGAGAAGTTCGCGAGCGTAATGTTGTTGTAGTAGAAGATAGCCGATGCTCATTTTAATGACCTGTATCCCAAGAAAAAGAGACACATCACCGAGATGTTTTAGGCTAAATGTTGAGTGGAGTTGCTGCAAAACATTTTGAATTTTGTTAGGATTGTTTCCTGTAATCAAGATGCCATCCACGTAGATAAGAATAAAAATATGAATATTATCCTGATTGAGAATTAATAAAGATGGGTCGGCTTTGCTAAAGGTGAATCCGATGGATTGGAGAAATTCTGTGAATTTTTAAACCATTATCGTAGTGACTGTTTAAGCCCGTAGATAGATTTGTGAAGCTTGCAGACATAGTGAGGGTGTTGGGTATCATCGTAGCCCAAGGGTTGTTTCATGTAAACTTCGTCTTGTAGGTCGCCGTATAAGAAGGCATTAGATATATCAAGTTGAGTTATGGGCTAGTGATGATGAAGGGCAACAATTAGTAGAATAAGGATTGTCACCATTTAGCAACTGGACTGAACTTTTCTGTGTAGTTGATACCAAATTCCTGGGAACAACCTTTAGCGACCAACCGGGCCTTGCCATCGAGATTCAACTTTGTTTTAAATGTTCATTTTCAGCCGAGAACAAGTTTGCCCGTTGGTTGTGGTACGAGCGACCACGTTCCTTGTTTCTAAAGAGCAAGGAATTCAGACGATATGACTAATCGCCATTGTTTGTGTTTGGCAACAAGAGAATAGATTGTTGTTGCGGTGTGTTCCGGGTGAGGAACAATGGATAGATCAAAGACTTTTCTTGAGAAGATATTCCAGATTTTAGACGAGTCTGTATATGGTGAGTTCGGATGTGTGGTGATTGATGCGTTGAGGAGTTGGTAGGCGAAGTTTGATTGATTGTGATATCCTGAGAAATTGTTGGGAGTAAATTAGTAGGGGTTGAGGATTGTAAAGAGGTCGGTGTGACTAAAAATTCGTTAAACATATTTCTGACTAAAAATGATTCATGGCCTATTGGATTGTGTATGTTATTTGTCCAAGTCATGAGCTTAAGTGATATAGTTTGTAAGTTATCTCTCACAATTCCTGAGAAAAAAAATAAGTATTTTCAATTTAAATTAATTTGTTAAATTAAAAATATTATTTAATATTTAATCTTTAATGTAATTAAGTACTTTAATTATTTATATAATTCAATAAGTGAATCGCCTGGTTCAAAGGAATCAGAATTGGTGTGTCGGTTAAACTGAATGTTTTATCCAGTTCAATCTAATTTGATGGAAAAACGGTTTTCAGGCTAGACCAAACCGACCTTATGACTAGTTTATGGTTGAACCAGTTGAACCGCCCTGTCTAGTCTAACTTTTAAAACCTTGATATAAGTATTATATACTAATTTTCCAAAAATAACTATTATATATTTTTATATTAATATATATTTTTAAATAATTGATGTGAGATTAAAGCTAAATCCCTCTTCTCTCTTAATAAATTTTCCCTTGTGAGGGTTCTCAATGTAGGCTTCATTTGGGATGGCTTTCTTACTTCTTATGAAAGCAGCTTTCTTGTTTAAAAATTTTAATTTTTGAAATAAAAAGCTGCTTTAAGAACTAATAAGAAAGCCATTCCAAATGAAGTCATAATGATCACTTTCCCTCCAATAAAATTTTTAAGTATGATCAAGCATTTTCTAGAGGTGTAGTGAAACTCAATCATACTTGAATGTTGCTAGATCATAGCAGTCGATCAAGAGTACTAGGAACCATCAATCTAATGAATAACTATATCTCAATCAAACCATAGACTATGATACCACTAGTTGGGATGTTAGCAATGAATCAAGAATGGGAAACTGAAGTTGAGCTAGATAAATTGTTAGTTAAACATATTTCTGTCTAAAAAAGATTCTTGGCCCATTGGATGGTGAATGTTATTTGTCCAAGTCATGAGCTTAAGTGACATACTTTACAATTTATCCCTCATAGTTCCTAAGGAAAAAAAAAAAGATAAAGTAGTAACTATTTAGTGTTTGTTTAATGATATTATTCAATTATTTGATTTAAGATTATATGATTATATCCAAAATTTTATTTTTATTAGCATAGATATATGAGATATCACTATTATAATTTGATTTTACAACTATAATAAAAAATTCTTATTTGTCATATACTATTGTCATGTCATAATTTTCCCTATTGCTTGTTGCAAAGCATTATTTGTAATATGTCAACTCATTAAAACATTTGTTAATGCCTTCTTCAGGGAGCTCCTATCAAAATGCCTTCTCTTGCGAGCTACAATTATCACAATTGATACCTTCACTAGCAAGCAATAATTGAAGTTGATGCCCTCTCCAATAAGCTAGCTGGTAGGAATCCAATCTCCACAAAACAAAAATAGCAATAATGAAGAGAAAATGTAGTATAAATCAACAAAAAAGATTGAAATATCAACTCTAAAAATCCAAGATACATGCGGATCTACTTTTCGAGAGGTAGATCAACTCTCCGCAAACCTATGCACTGCTAGTAACAACTCCAAATAAAACTAAAACAAAACACAATTCATATAATGAAAATAAAATAACTAAATTAACAAAACATAAACCTTCCTAATTCCCCCCCAAATGTGAATTCAAATCAACCCTTTTTCCTAAATAAACCTTCCTAATTTTCTCCCAAACCTGAATTCAAATAAACCATTTTTTCATGAATAAACCTTCCTAATTTTCTCCAACTCTGAATTCAAATTAGCCCTTTTTTCTCTAAATAAATCTTCCTAATTCCCTTTTTTTTTTTCTACGATAAGTACTTAAAGGTAGAATTAATCCCTTTAAACACCTTTGTCCTTGCCATCTCCCACACTAATGGGGCCCACATGCTCAATCAGTCCATTAATACTCCCCTCCCAAAGATCCATCTTATCCTCATGGTGGAACAGAGAAAATTGTTACTAAATCATCCGATATGATTCCCAAGTTACTTTATAGTCAGACAAATCCTTCCACTTGATTAGCACTTCTCTAGCTCCTCCTACTACTAAGCGAACTCCTTTCACTTCCCTTGGCTACAGAATCACCTCCATTTCTTGTGTCAAGGTCATCGACAACATTGATGGACTGTGGTTGCCAATAACTTTCCTCACTTGGGGCGCATGGAACATTGCGTGTATGGAGTGGTAGCTACAAATGATAACCCATGACACTAATCCTCTCCAAAATCTCATAATGTCCCTAGTAACGAAGAGATAAATTTTTATTTCTTCTTCGAGCTAAGGTTTTTTTGCTATAGGGTCAAATCTTTAAATACACTTTATTACCCACCTTGAACTTCTCATCCCTTCTATACCTGTTAGCCTGCTTCTTAATAATTTGTTGAGTCATCAACAGGTGCCTCTTTAACTCTCTTAATATTATGTCCTGTTCATCCAACTATTATTCCATTAATGAAACTGAAGTGCTCTTGGTCCCATAGTAAATTAGGTGAGGAGGGTCTCTTCCATAAATAATTTTGAAGGGTGTAGTCTATGCTACATTGTGATAGGATGTGTTATACAAATACTTGGCCCAAGGTAATCACTGCTCTTAGTTCTTAGGGTTTTTTGATATAAAATATCTCAAACAAGTTTCCACACTCATGTTCACCACCTCAGTTTGTCTATCAATCTGTGAATGGTATATTATACTTCTCTTTAAAATGGCACCCTATATCATGAATAGTGAATAGCTCTCTCCAAAAGTGGCTTAGGAACACCTTGTACTCATTTGAGACTATGGATGTAAAACCCATATTTTTATCAATGTAATTTTTTATTTCTAGAGTCAATATAACTCTAAATCACCAAATATCTTTGCCATAGTGTTGTTACTGTAGTATTTTACTTGCATGAATTTTTTCATAATTTTTGCGCGCTAGTGAAAATCCTTAAGAAATTGGTATCTATCGATAAAAGTGAGTATTTTGAGACTATTAGGTGTCCTCTTTGCAAACCGATTACATCGATATTTCTTAAATAAAATGATTTATTTTATAGATATTTTTTTTTATAATTTTTAAAGTGTCCCAAATTGATTTATATAAATTTTATATAATACTTTATTATAAAATATATTAAAGCACTTTTTTAGCTTTTAAATTCTTTTTCCCTATTCTATTTTTAGCTAACAGATATATTTTAAGATAAATTAAGAGAGAAAATAAAACTTGAGATTTGGATGTCGCGGAGTAATTTTCACCCGTCGACGTCATTGGAGGAATAGCCTGTCTCACTGAAAGAAACCTTTACCCTATTTCTAATTGCAAAAAAATGTATTTTTTGCATTTTTTTGATTAAATTTGTGTTTCTGTTACAAAAAAATGTGAATAATTTTGTATTGGTAAGAAGTTCAATGCATAACTTTTTGTATGTTATAGAGATTGAGATTATGAACGTTTGAATATTTATTTGAGAGTTTTCACATGGTAATTTTCAAAATACAATAATTTTTGCCAACTTTGAAATTTATTTTGATGTCTAAAAATAGTAATTTAGCTTAAATAAAGCTTAATAATATTATTATTTATAATATTTGATAATTTGGTTAAATTTTGAAAATGTAATTTTTTGTTCAGTATGTTTTTTGTTATTTACCATTATGACATTTTTTGAATTGTGCTTAATTGTGCTTTAATTGTTATAATGCATTAAAGATGAATGTGGATTGAGATTACGATTATAGTACTATGATAATAACGTGTGCACGTTACAAAGGACAAGTAAAGACTCGTTGACCTATTGATTTGAGACTAATTGACCTGTATAGGATGGTGGGCCAACAAACTTTCCTTTAAATTCTGTGGTTTAGTGTTATCATCTACTGATTCATGTGATATAGTGATTGAAAGTTATAATGAGATGATTATTATGCTAACGGACAAAGAGTGATAACTTTATTTACTGATACTAATATAATACTGAAAAATACTATGAAAGACAGGACTTCTTAATTGTTTAATGTGACTACTGAAATGCATATTCTTGAGACATTATTCTTATTATTGTTTAGATTTATTATTAATGTTAGGATTTACTGTTATTGTATTATTCTACTACTCATGCCACTAGATTATTATTATTACTGATTTAGATATTGATAAGCAAATGATATAGAATAATTAGATATCATCTACACATTCCTACATAATTTTACTACATGGATTCAATTTTAACAGTCTTTGTTGCTAATTTGATTTGATGTATTATCTAATTTTTTTACTAATTAGTATTACTGATATGATGATTGCTTTATAGATTTTATACTCACACTGGTTTCTTTTTTTACTGATTTCCATACCATGGTATTTTGCTATTTATATATTATACTACTAATGCATATGAATTTTATTATTTTGACAGTGATTCAATGATCATATAAATATAATTGCTATGATTTAATTGTTGACATGCATATTACTCTTTTGTTGTGCTTTGAAATCAATTATAAGTTTTGGTGTCCTGTTGGAATTTATAAGCTCATTATATATGGTTAAATAATTTCAAGTTAGGCCAGGGGAGCAGGAGTGTAAGGTTGGTCATGATTCTTTAGGTTCTATTTCTTTTTTTTTTTATATACTCTAAATAGAATATTTATGATATGATTATATAGATTATGAGTATTACATATAATTTTTGAGAATGAATATAAATGTGTATATTAATATTTAAATTTTTAGAATTTATTTTATTGTCTATTAATGATAGATGATATTAGATAGCTCTAATTGTTGTTTATTAAAAGATAAATAAATATTTCTTTCAAATTAGATTATAGGAATCACAATTGATATCAGAGCATAGTTGTTTGAAGAATTAATTATTGCTAGAGCTCTAGGATTTGATTAAGAGTTGTGCAAAATGAGTAGTTTTAGGTGCATTATTTGGCAAACATAGTTGCATATGTGTATTATTTAGATCAAACTAAACTGTACAAGTGAAAAGTTAAATGGATCATCTAGAGTCAAATATATATTTAGATCATAGTTTTAGATGCATTTATATTTTTCTATAATTTTAAAGTCCCAAATTGATTTATATGAATTTTCAATTACAAAAATTTAAATTAAATATTAAATTAATTTTATAAAATACTTTATTATAAAATATCATATTCACTATTTTTATCTTTAAATTCTTTTTCCCTATTCTTTTATCAACTAATAAAGATAGCTAAAGAGAAATTAAGAGAGACAAATAAGAGAGAAAATAAAACTTGAGATTTAGATGTCCAAGAGTGATTTTCATCCTTTGACGTTATTAAGATAATTACCCGTTGTTGGGAAAGTTGCTACCTAGCTTCGCATGATTTACATTCTTGTAACTTGTATGTTTTGATCATTTCAAATATTATTATTTATTATTATTATTTTCTCCTAACACATTTTGAAAATTTTATTTTTGATTCTTATGTGTACTAACTTTTCAGGAAAATCATACTCCAGATTGTTGAAGACTTCAAATTAAGATCTGCTTAAAATTTTTTGTAAAACTGGAGTTTGTATTTTTCATTTTATTTGAGTCTGAGAGAGTGTGATTGTAAATTGAGTAACTTAACACACACACACACCGGGGGAGAGTTAAAAATCATAAAAACTTAAATGTAAAAAAAAATTAATATTTTATATCAAAGTGCTTATTCTAATCCTCTTCCATTTAAAATTTAAATCAATTTAAAATATTTAATCAATTTTAAATTATTTTAAAAGTTTAAATATTTATATTTTAATTAAATCCTAATCTAAATATTTTCTAAAATTTAACCATTTATTTTAAGTTACTTTAAATATTCAGATAAAATATTTAAAATATTTTATTTTAAAATTAAATTAAATTTAAGGTATTTTATTTAAATATTTTAAATAATTTTAATATTTCCATATTTAATTAAGTTTTAATTACCATTAACTTAAATTTTTAAAAAAATAAATTTTTATTTTAAACAATCAGAGAAATATTTTCAAAAAATATATTTTAAAATTAAAATTAATTTGAGATAATTCAAAATTTTAAAATTATTCTAAGAATTTAAATATTTAGAAAATATATATTTAATTAAAAGCAAATCCAAACAATTTTGAAATTTTTTTTAAAATTATTTTAATTAATTTAAAAAAATCAGAGAATATTTAATGTTTATTTTAACATTATTTTAAAATTATTTTTAACCATTACTTATTCTTAATTATTTTAAATTAATTTAATTACTAGAAACTTCTAAACTTCAAAAGAAATTAAAGTTAAATTAAAAAAATTATATAATTTATCAAAATTTTTAAAATTTTAATTCTTTTAATCATTTAACTATTTAAATATCAAAATTAAAACATAATATATTTTAAATAATTTTAATTATTTAACTATTTAATTATTTATTTATTATTTAATTAAATATTTGATTTAATATCTTCAAAATTTAAAATTTTATTTTACAATATTCTAAATAATTAAAGAATTATTTTAAGATATTTTATATGTTTTAAATAATTTTATTTTTTAAATATTTTAATATTTAATTAATTTTTAGTAAATTATTGACTCAATTTTTAAAAAATTACAAACTTTTATTTTAGAAAATTTTCATATTATTTAGGTATTTTCAAAAATTATTTTGAAATTTTTTTAAAATCAAAATTAAAACTGATTAATTTTCATATATATATATATATATATATATATATATATATATATATATATATATTAAATTTTAAATTTATATATTATAAATCATTTGAGAGCTTTGAGTGATCTTAAAATTTTAAACATAAGTTAAGCTTAGTTGAATAGATTTGAAGGGGAAGGATTAGTGAATAATTGTGTTTTAAATTTTCATTAATCAAATTACTCTTAATCTCTATTATATTTTAATTTGCATGTATAGGATACACATGCACTTAGCCTCGGCACTACTAAATCTAGGAATTGATCGTAATTGTTTGTGCATTCATATGTTTGTCCAAGGGTTAGAGACCTCAATTTAATATTTAACCTAAAAATTTAGAAAACCGTAATCCAACTTTTAAAACCAACAACCAATTAACTTTCGAAAAATTTATCGACAATTAAGCTTCAACCAATTAAATTTACTTAAATATAACGGTCACCACTAAGAATATGAGCCTAAGAGACTATTAGCTTAGCCCCAAGAAAAATGAAATAAACTTCAGAGCCCTAGTAAGCTACAAAGGTGGTAGCAATTTAATATTTAAAAATATTTTAAAATTAATTTTAAATCATTAATACTTAAACTTTAATTAAATTTTATCTTAAGTCTTTTAACCAACTAGAACATTAAACAACTTTAACGAACTATCCAACATAGGACATTAAAATTACAAATTCCCTCACACACTTTAGATGATTTGCTAGGAGATCCAACTCTAATATTAGGCTAGACTGGTGTTTTACTTTTCTGTTGTTGTGTACCTGGTTTTTTGAGTTCTCGTTTTATACTGGTTGTTAAAATTAATTAATTGATGTGATTATTTATTTAATTTCTATAATATGTATATTGATGTCAAATATCACTCAACTTATGCATGTGGTCATGCTCATACATGACAATTAAAATAAAGGAGCAAATAAAAATTAAGCTTTTAATTAATGATTTTTTTGCATGTGCTACACAATGCTAAGTCCTTCAAAATTAAAAAAAATATGATCAAATGTGATTGATTTGAGCATTTTAATTTTATTATATAACAGGCTGGGATTATTTTTAATATTAATTACCTAGGATAACCCTGTAGATGGTTTGAGTCAAATATCAATCAACTTATACATGTGATCATGCTTATCCGTTCGAATAAGGTTTATTTGATGTGATGATCGATTTCTCACGAGCGCAAGCCCCTGTGATTAATTACATATTAAGTCTCGGCTTAAAAAAAACTCTCAATTAAGAACACTACAATATTCTCTCAAAGGGTTTAACGCGTAAGGTAAAATCTAGGCTCTCCAAATCCAAAGGAAGATATGCTCAATTTGGCTAATCAACATGCACGGATCATACAACCACTCGGCCGGTCTTAAGAAAAGGAAGTGTAGAAAAAGATATTATACTTAAGCATGCGCGAGAAAAAGGATGGAGGTGGTGTCATCCATGTGATACGGATGTATGAGATTTATAGCTTACGAAAGATAGAGAGCTTACTCACCAATAAGGCATACAACGATACATTAGTACCACTAACCTTTGATCCTAAAAAATTAAGTGATATAGTATTACACGCACAGTGCTAACATCCACGACCTAACAAATACAATTTGGACTTATATTTCACCTAAAAAAGAAAGTCAGCTAAGCACTTAGTCGTATAAAATCCATGTTGTTCAGTCTTTATGAAAGATAGGTGGTTGGTTGAGTTTTGGAATTTAAGGTGAACATCTAGAGAAGTTCCTTAATGGTTTATACTTATGAGTGTTATTATACTTATAAGACTAATGTAATTAAATTTTAATTTTAGTTCGTTTCTAATGTTATGCATGCTAGTCAAAATCTCCAAATCATGAATGCATGAATTTTTAAAAAATGCTTATAAAATAATTTTTTTAGAAGAATAGGCTTCCCTAGGTTCAACACATCATCCCAATATGTTGGATTATCTAAACTCTACCCGCAGGCAGGAAAGCGTCTAAAACAAGGAAAGACAAAAATGCATTAAGATGCATGCGACCCCGGGCAACCTCCAGCTTATTCCCTAAGTCGTTATCTTTCTATATTATTTAACTCTTAAAATCTAAATTTTAATTATAAGTAGAAAAATTTTATTCTTAAAGGGCCTAAATTCATGTACATGCACATGCAAATAAAAAACATAAAAAAGGCATGTCATTTCTACTGCACAAATAAAGTAAACACATTATCACAACAAGTCAACATAATAATATCCAAAATTCATGACAAATGTCATATAATATATAACACAAGATCTATAGAAGAATAATGGTGATCAGGCTCCACCAACAACTCGGGTTCTAATCCTATAGAACAATGTAAATCTTAAAAAGCAAGGCATTTTTATCTTAATCTTCTTCTTCTAGCTCCTCTATTGGTTTCCTTTAGGGGTGTAAGTGAGCCGAGCCGGCTCGTGAGCTGGCACGAGTCTAGCTCGAGCTCAAACTCGAGCTCGTTTAGCCGACTCGGCTCGTGAGCTCGCGAGTCGACTCGTTAATTATTTATTAATTAAAATAATATATAATATGTATTATAATATATTAAAATATATTAAAATAAATGTTAATGAATACATATATTAATTAAAATAATATATATAATGTATTATAATATGTGTTGAAAGTTGGGATGTCAGACTTGTTTGGGAGTTGGGACGACCGCATTGAATTTTTTTGGAGAAAATGGCATTCTTTTAATTTAAATAATATATAAAATATATTATAATATATATTAAGCAGCTGTCATTATAGTTAGCTTTAGTTGTAGTACTTGATGTCTTGTCTAGAGTGACAGCTACTCAAGTGCAAAAATACAGGCGGGAAAATGTCTGCACGCGAGAGAAATGAAAAAAAGAGGCACAGGCGGGAAAATGTAAAACTGAATCAAACGGCTCGCGAGCTGACTCGAACTCGATTTTAATAGGACGAGCTCGAGTTTGAGCTTGCTTTTTGAGATCGACTCGAGCTCGCTTTCCAACTAACGAGCTCGTTAGTGCTAAAACTCGACTCGACTCGACTCGTTTGCACCCCTAGTTTCCTTTCTTCAACTTCCTCGTAGTACATCCTCCAAAAGGATATCCAAACAAAAAAAAATCCATGTAAAGGACTTTCTCTTTTTCTTTGAATCCCTTATATTTAAACAAATTACATTATTTTTTAGATTTTCATAACTTTATACTTTGAATAAAATTATATCAAAAATATTTAAAAAAAAATTCTAAACTCTCCTGCAAATTTATCCTAAGTAGTTATAATAAAATATTTCAAGCAAATATATATATGAAAATAAAAATGCTCAAACCAACCACATTTAATCATGCTCTTATTTATTTGGGGGCTAAGCAGCTCAAGCACCTATAGGAATTATATTTAATTTATTTATTTTTAACCCCCTTTTTAATACTGTATGAATATAGTCACCTGCAGAAAATATTATAAGTATCATAATCACTCCTAACATATGAGTAATCTATCAATCATCACATCACAGAAAGAAAATAATAACAACACAGAAAGCTAACATAAACAACAAAGCAATCAACACATGTTTCACATGCAAATCGCTACATCACAGAAATAGAAAGAAAAACATCAGCCTAACATAAAGCTATAAGTCATGTCCTAACAAACAGATCTAGGAGTGTGCAGTAGGCTATGTGATTTTGGATATATCATATATTTGAAAATTTGTTGAAGTTATTTGTGATTTAGTTTGTTAAATGGTTTAAAAATTTTCAATTTAAGTTTAAGTATTAATATTTTAAAGTTAATTTTAAGAGTTATTTTTAGTATATAGTTGATTACTACCTTTCTTATTTATCGAGGCCGTGAGGTTTATTTCACCATCTTTAGAGCAAACTTAATAGCCTCATAGTCCTGAGTTACCCAGTAGTAATAAATTTTTTTGAGTTAATTTAATTGGTTAGAAATTAAAGAGAAATAATTAAAATGCAATCATTATTTTTTTTTTTAATTCAAGAAACATTCCAACCAACATAAGGCACAATTCACATTTCATGGAGACAATACTTCTCCAATTTTTGAAATACATGAAAAAGCTCTCTAACACTTCTAGACTTGTGCAAACTCACCAAAGATATATGAAGAAACACAACACTCTCCAACATTCATGTATTTCTCTAAATAACTTATAAAACTTTCAACATAAAACAAACAACTTCGCATTTGAACCATATACTCTCCAAATTGAAATATGAAGCATGCGAAATATTTTCGATAATATTTATAGATTCCACCTTTAATCATCAAGTGCAAAATCATTACTCGCCAAAGATTCAAAATCAACATCAAGATATTGAAAAGAAAGAAAAAACATGCATTTCAAATTCCCAAAGCTTTAAAGTGAAAATATAGTCTCAAGAAAGGCATTTCATTGTCACTCCTAATTGAAGGAGGAAAGGAAAATCCCAGCATTTTTATAGAGTTTACTCATTCGTGTTTGAATCACTTTCCAACATGACCGAATCATTTCATGTCAACTCCTAAAGAATACTCAAGATTGAAAAACAAAGCACTATGAAGATTTTTCAACAAAATTGCTAACATGAATTTTATATAAAATTCAAACAAGTGGAAAAGAAAATAAGATTTACGGAAACATGAAAGCACTTCAAAATTTACCAACTCTTTTATAGCTAAATACACCTCCAATCCATTTATTTTGATCCAACCCAATTTTTAAGCCAAATGCAATTGAGAGGAAGAAGGTTTTGATAAAAGCTAATTTCACCTCAAAAGAACTCACAAAACCTTCTAACATAAAGCTTCAAATTTTTTTAAAACTCAAAGAAGAACTACCCAACAAGAAGGCATGCGATTTTGCACTGAACCATCAAAACTACACCTTCTAACATATGCTCAAAACGTGCATTATGTTTTAATGGACAATAACGCAACACCTTATATGCATTTGATGAGGAATGCGAAGATCTCCCCCTATCCATACATAAGATTTTGAACCACATATTGAATTATGTAGGTCATCAATGAATATGAATTTCTACAGATTTTTTTTTAACACACTACGGATATGGCTTCAGAAAACATAAACATTGCTATAAGACATATTCATGTTTCACCAAATCATCTAGCTTAATCTCATAATGAAGTATGCATAAAAAGAAGAGTATTTCATTAACAAAACTACAAAAAATCAACTATAACAGGGAAAGACAAGTTCTACACAACTTCATTTGATAAGTTAACAACTTAACCATCGTCATTCTTGAAGAAGAAGAAAGGGAAAAAGTGAAACAGGAAGAAGAAAAGAAGGTGAAGTGAAAGAAGAAAAAGGAGGAAGAGAAGAGTAATAAAAAAGAAAATCAAGAAGAAACTCAAGAAGAAGAACAAGGAAACGAAGAAGAAGATTAGGAAGACAAAGAAGATGAAGAATAAGAAGATTCGTCTAGGTCGAGTCGGTTGAGAGAGGAGAAGACGGAGGGGGATGGTCTGGCTTTGCTGGTCGCGTGAGAGAGAGAGGAGAGAGGCGGACCTCTTCCGTTTGGGATGTGCGAACGAGATAGAGGAAGGGGGGCTCGGGGTACTCCTGGCATCCGCGAACACAGAGAGACAGAGAGGGAAGAGAGGTCCAAAAATTTGGAGAGAGAGGGGAGAGTTGCGAATGCTTGGAGACCAATCAGCTTATCTGAATAAAAGACTCTCCATTTTTGCTTATGTGCTTGCTACGCTGAACCTCTGCTCGCCTTCTGCTTCTCCTATGCATGGAATCAAGACCTTTCCATTCGATTCTTTTCAAAAGGAATTCCAAACTTACGCTAAAATAAGGCATCACGTGACTAAACCCTATGAGCTGCGGCAGATTGTAGTTTTTGATTAAATCAAGACCGTAGATCATATTTCTTAATTTGGGAACAAATTCAAATGCATCAGACAATTGATTAAGGTTCAATTATAATTAAAATGGGTCTATTGGGCTGAAATCAAATCTACATTGGGTTCAATTCGTCTTGATTCGGATTAGGTCGATTTCAACTTGACTAACCCAAATTAACAAAATCAAACCCAAACTAATGTCAATCCGTATCAAATTGAGCTCGACGAGGCCAGCTCAACTCGGTTGGTGAAAATGCTCAAGGGAGAATTATAATAAAATCGAGGTCAACATTAACCTTCTTCAATCGTAGGAGGGTAATATGCTTTCTTTCTTGGTTGAATTTGCCGTTGATGGTAAAGACGTCACTACATTCCTTTACATATCTTTCATACCTTATTCATGGATATTCCCCCATTGTAACCATCCTTACTCATTGAGCTCATATTACTTGTTGCTATGAGTGAGACATAAGGATTTTATCCATCATAGGTCACTGTTTGAAGTTGTTCATTGATGATTGTTTATGATCATTCAAATTCTTCAAGTTGTTTGGATTTCATTACCCATCATTCGTGGCATTGAAGACTTAACCTCCATGCGTCCTCTGCTTCCATGTAAATTATTTTTTAATTGTTGCACACCACTTTATTTTTGCACATTGATATTCATCTGGATATGAGTTATTGTTTAGCGTTGCATTCTTATTTTTTTTTTTTATTGTGCATTTGTCAAACTTAAAGTTCAATTCCTTGTGGTCCTCTTGAGTTCAAATATTTTACATTTGGTTTAGATCATGTCCCCTGAAATTGTTAATGTCTTATGCTCTTTTTGCAGCCTCCCCCATTTAGGGAAAACTATAGGAGTCTGAGTCATCCCACTGCGCTACAAGAGTATATATGGTAGGTGTCAGACGACACTGTGGCTATATTTCTTCAACCCCACTATGATACGAGAGCGTGTGTGAGTTTTCAAGATAATTATTTAAAAATGCACAATTGGTTTTCCCTGCCACACTACGAGATCATGTACATTTACTTAGAATTGTCTACGCCATGCAATGAGAGTGTTTACGGGGCTTACCCGCCTCGTCGTACGTGTCGCACCAGGCTTCTTCCTACCGAGCTAAGAGAGTGCATATATGAGGTTTTACGGCTTGCCGCAAATGCTAAATGCAGGGTTTTTGAGTTTCAAAAATTATACCTGCAAATGGCGACGTGAAGATGGGGTTGAGGCAAAGTATTTCTTTTACTCTTTTTTTTTCTCTTTTTTATTTTCTTCTTTTTCATAATACTAATAATAATAAACAAAATATTAATATTATATATAATGATATTAAATTATTAATAATAATATAAATAGAAATTATCATTATAACTAATTAATAACCATAATACTAAATAAATAAATAAATAAACATAATTAAAACATATATATTATATTTTTATACTTATGGTTTCAGTTGGGAGATGAAGGGAAGAAGAGGAAGGAGACGTAAATTGGTTCAGTCAAGAGTCTATTAGAGGGCTCGGGTTGAAGGTATTTGGATAAGTGTGGAGTTGTTGCTATATGGAGATCGGGCTAGGGCTTGAGTGGCAGTAGCTTATTGATGAAGAGGAGCATCGACTAGGTCGAGTGAGGGTAGAAGTCACGGCTCTGGAGTGGAGGTAGTGAGCTATTTGTGTCAGGCTCATGAGGTGGAAGAGCTAGGTCCGTGTGAAGAAGAAGCGTGAGGTGAAAAGGGCAGTAGATTGATCTGCAGCTATCGTTGGAGGTCATGTAGGTCCAACTTTTTGGACCGGGCTTTCAGTTTTGCAGTTGCTTGCAGGAGGAAGGCTCGGCTTCTGATGGAAGAGAGGAGGAGATCGGCTTGGAATGAGTATTCAGCTAGAGGGCTTGGGTTTGCAAATGGAAGAGAAGCTGGCAATCTGGAAGTCATACGATGCAGGGAAATCAGAAGCAACAACGGATCTGGTGTCAGATCGTGAGGTCTGCGATCAGGTAGAGGAGGGGTTTCGTACGAGAGGAAGTTTTAGGGGCTGTTTGGTATGCGGATTTAGGCGGATTTAAGGCCGGATTTGGGCGAAATCCAGCCAAACGGCCTAAAATGCAAATCCAAATCTCACGGCAAACGAAATCCTCCGTGGACGGAAAATTCTGCCGATTCGCTCTAAATCCCGGATTTCCGAAATCCTTTGGTTCGACGGATTTACGGGATTTGGCCGAAGAAGCGCGCGAAAGGGAGAAAGTTACCTTCACAGCAAGCGAGCTCCCGTTGTTGCTTCAGATAAAAAAATGTCGTAACTTCTGATCCAACAGGAAGGTAATGTAGTCGAAGGAGAAAAGTCGAACAGCGACGTGAAGAACTCTTGAAAATTTTAGGTGCGAAGGAACAAAGCCGAACGAAATACAGGAGGGAAAAAGTAAAATCTAGACGCTTCTAATTGTTGAATAATTTAATTAATATAATTTAAAATATTAATAATTAAGTGAAATTAATTAAATAATATTTAAATAATTGATAAAATTATTAGTTAAATACTTAGTTATTTCAAAATAATTAATAGGATTAAATATGATCTAAAATTAAAAAAAAAATTATTATAAAATATTATAAATAATAATTAAATAATTAATTAGTATTAATAAAATTTTGTTATATTTTATTTAAACTTTTCTTGTCGTGCTTTAATTATCCTAATAATGTATGTCAACTTTTTAACCGCCTTAAATCCTAAAATGAACAGCCAAACAGTCACAAAGGATTTAACTGGATTTATCATGAATGTTACCAAACAGTTTTCAGGATTTAACCCTCAGGATTTCGTAAATCCGGGATTTGGAGGATTTACGAAATCCTACTTAAATGAAATCCTAAATTCTACCAAACAGCCCCTTAGCGTGGGAAGGGAAAAATAATACAGTTGGCATGTTGGCTTTAGTCAAGTAGGGATCCATAATTTAGTGACATAGTACTTCTTTCTCAGATCCCTAGAGTCTTACTTTGTAAATTAAAACTTGTAGATAATATTGTCGCTCCGTTATTCTTGTTTTTACACTGTTGTCACCTTAGCTCTTAGCATTTTTTTATATGATCAACATTCATTATTATTGTAATCATATATGAATATAATATTTCTATTATATAATGTCAAGTATCATTCATAATTTGTCTGAGCTTCGCAATTTACCAGTTTGTAAGACTCTACTGTTTCAAGTTTTCTACAGTTGTTCTCGGCCGAGGTATGCGCCCTCTTTTCCTTTCTTTTTAGTTTTGATTTTATAATTGTACTAACAATATTTTGTGTCTTGTGCAGGTTTTATACGAGCAGGATGCCGGTTAGCTAGCCACTGCAAGAGATTTCAACTCAAGTACATTTTACTTTATTAGTTTATGCAATTTTCCTATTTTTCTTTAACTATTCACTGATAACCTTGTTACCCTACACAAGTTTCAAGAGAAGTGGGACACCAGTTCGTGAGCTACTGCAGAAGACCTTGGTTTAGGTACAATTTTCTTTTATAGCTTTACATATATTTGCATAATCTTTATCCATTTCTTTCAGTTGACATTTATGTTGCTTTGCATAGGTCCTAGAAGTGCATAATACCCATTCTTTGGAAGGAGCAGGGTGGAGTTGTCTACTTCCTCTTCAGGCATAGATTTTCGAGATAGATTTTAGTCCTCTACGAAAGATATTTCACATTTTTTTTGTTTGGGATGATGCAAGCTTGTAAAGGAGACGTAAATTGTAAACTTGTATATATGAATTTTGAATTAATAAAATAAAATAGTTTTATAAATTTAGTTGTTGACAAATTTTACTTTTCTTTCTACTCGTGTGACTTATGTGCCTATTGTGCTCACAACTTGAGACACTCGTCAGAGTTAATAATTGCAGTATTTTCACAGTTTTATTTTGAATTTTGAGGCTTGGTTTCTTATGCCATGTGCTTTGTGCGGTGGACATTGGTGAATGATTATTTAATTTTTTTCCTTACTGACTTGTCAGAAGATTTGGGTACCATATGCACTATGCTTCTTGCTTTGGTGAGCTTGATGTAAGAGTAGATGCCAGTGGCCTAAACCTTTTAAGTTTATATTAGGTCGATGGCAAGAAGTCATCGGTTTAAAGCTTTATGCATAAGGACTTATTGATGATAGAATCCTCTTAGTTCAATTTTAAGCTTTATATGAACTTTAGAATAATTTCTTCGATCCTTTGCTTTGCAGTTTAGCAAACTTATTGAAGTAGAATTCATTCGATCCTTACTTTTTTGCTTTGCAAATTTGTTATAGGATTTGTTGGTTTTTGGTTTAATTGGTAGTGTCAAATATAGGTAATATTTTGACCCTTAACTAGTCGAGAAGATTTTAATCTGGGTTACTTAAACTTATCAGATTGGATGAGCTAAGATTTAACGATTATTGTCTTCTGATTGCTAAAATGGAGGTTCCTCTACTATGACATTTTTTATTGCTTATTGAATAGATGAAGCTGCTAGTTACTCGGCCACATTATGGCTTGTTGACTCTGACCTCATATGTTACTTCAAGCTTTAAACTTGAGCTATGGAGAAACGTACTCCCTAAGCTAGATTTGTTAAAGTTTATGGATTTAAAATCATCCTTCATGGTTTGATATCTTAGAGCTTAGAAGTATTCGATAGCTGTTTATTGAGACTCTTCCTTCCCACTATAACTTACTCTTCAGTCATTTTAAAGAATTTCATAAACTACGGCTACCTGAACTTATTAAGTCAGATAATCATTTGTGCTTCTTACATTCCCAACTGACAGGTTGACAAAATGAGGGTTCCTTTATTATTACCTTACTTATAGCTTGTTGAGTGGATGAAGCTACTAGCGACGACCACATTTGGGCTTGTTAAGTCCGACCTTTTACACCAATTCGAACATTTAGCTTCAAGCTGTTGAAAAACTTGTGACATTATGGTTTGACTTGCTGAAGTATGTAATCATAAAAGTCTCCTTTCTCAATTTTCAAAGTCTCAACATATTGTGAAAGGTGATATTTCAAACTTTTAGAGAACCATTTGCATATATTTTAAAAATGGCAGTTGCCATATCCTATTTATTTGAGGGAATAGACATCTTTTCCACTGTAACTTGACTCTTCGGCCACTTAACAAAATTTCTTAGATTACGACCACTCTTACTTATCAAGTCAAAAGAGCATTTGTGCTTCTTACAATCCATACTAACGAGTTGACGAAGTGGAGTGGGTGTTCCACAACTACGACGCTTCTTATGGCTTGTTGAGAAGACGAAGTTGCTAGTGATTCAGTCATATTTAAGCTTGTTAAATCCGGCCTCTTACACCCATTCCGACCTTAAGCTTTAAGCTGTTGAAAGACTTTATGCTACTCTGGCTTGACTTGTTGGAGTGTGTAGTTAGGAGAATCTCTTCCCTGACCTTTGAAGTCTCGATATGTTGGCGAATGTGGCATCCTAAACTTTTAGAAGATGACCAGCATAAGTGTTGATAAAAAAATTATTGTATCCTTCTACTCGAAGGAATATTCACGTTGATGATTTTAAATATTTATTCAGAGATATCAGCATACAGTGCGTTATTAACTCGAATAAATATTTAAAATGTCCCGTCTTGTAGGGTGATTTTAGATAAGATAAATTTAATATTTTAAAATTTTAAATATTTATTTGGGTATTTCAATGTGTAGCATAATGTTGACTCAAATAATATGTTTAATAGTGTTTAAATATTTATTTGGGATCTTAGTGTGAAGCATGATATTGATCCAAATAAATTTTAAAAAACTCCCTATCTTGCAGAGATATTTTAAATAGGTTTAAATTTGGTGTTTTGAGATTTTAAATACTTATTTATGGATCTCGACACATAGCATGACATCAACCCAAAAAAATATTTCAAATGTCCCCTATCTTGAAGGAAGATTTCAGATAGATTGTGTATTTCAGGGTTTTAAATTTTTATTTTAGGATCTTGGCATGCGGTGCAATGTCACCTAAATAACTATTTAAAATGTCACCAGTTTTATGGGGTTTTTGAAATGCATTATTATAATACAAGAAAATTTCAAAATATAATGTGTGTATATATTAAAAAATATGTATGAAATACATAGCGCATTAAACATAATATTTTGTTATGCAGTTTTATGTGTGGTACTTCTTCATGTATCGATCGTTGATCAGTGGCATGGGCCTCTTACTGTGCAGGTCGATAAGTTAATAAACTTCTCTATGGTACACCTTTTTTATGACGAAGGGCCTTCCCAATTGGATAGGAATCTATCATGAATTTTTTGGTGTGGGATGATTGGTCTTCTCAATACCATAATTATTTCCCTTTCTTGAAATGCTCAATGAAGCACCATATGATCAAATAATTTTATCATTCTTGTTTGGTAAATTTCTATGTTTTAGTGAGTCAGTGGTCTTATTTCATTGAGCGCATCAAGTTCTTTCATTCTCAAATGAGCATTGTGCTCCTAAATTAGCTCATATAGAATTACCACTCAAAAAGACGATAGTTTGATCTCCAGTGGCAGCACTGCTTCAACCACAAACACCAACGGGTAAGGAGTGGCCTTCGTTGGCATCTTGTAGGTTGTAAGATACACCCAAAGTGCTTCTGCAATCTTAGAATGTCACTCTCTTTTGTTCTTGGTGAGGATCATCTTCAACAGCTTCACCAATATCTTATTGAAGGGCTCCGAAAGACCAATGACCCTTGGGTTGTATATCGATGAATATTGTCAATCAATCTTTTGTCGATCAACAAACTTATGGATTTTGATGCTCATGAATGATGTGCCATTCTATAAGATTATACAATGTGGTACATCAGATTTATAGACAATGTTGTGGGTGAATAAGTTAATCACATGCTTGGATGTGACTTCTTTGAATAGAGTTGCTTTTGCCCATTTTAAAAATTAGTCTATTACTGCCAGAATAATGCAATGTTCGGCCAATAAAAATGGGTCTATTAGTATGATTATATCGGTACCCCAACATTCAAATGGCCAGGGTGCTACTATAGGGTGCAGTGGATTTAACAGTTGATGTAAAACATCAATGTGAACCTAACACTCGCTGCACCTCTTAACGTGGTCAATACAAATTTTTATCATTGTTGGCTAGTAATAGCACATTCTCTTGGTTTTAACACCCATTTTGGAGCCTAACTGGTATGCGTCACAAAGTCCCTCATGGACTTCTGATACCACTCTATTAGCTTCATTGGTCTATAGATACCTTAGCCACATTTGATCGAAAGCTCGACGATACAGTGTGTTGTTGACAAATGTATATCGTAATGCTATTTTTTTTATTTGCACGGATTAAGATTTATCTGTTGATAGTTTACTTTCTTTGGAGTAGTCAATGTATGGTTACTTTCAATCATCTTCTACTTTAATATCCAAGAAGTGCAACCACGACTCTGAGCATCTGCTAGATTTATGTCTTTTAACTACATAGCATTCTTCTGGTTGATTTTTCATAATAATTTATTGGGGAGGTTGATGATCCAACTGGAGTTATATCCTACTGGCTTGAATATGGTATTCTCTCTGCATACGAGAATTATAACAATGCTGGCACTAGGAACCGACGAATATAGACTCCAATTAGTATAGGCTACTCATCATCTGTATTCCCCATCTCTTTGGCTAATTTGACCAGACAATCTACTTTGTTGTTCTGACCTCGAGGAACTCAAGCTACCTTAGCATTTGAAACTTATTTCAAAAGTTTGAGAGCTCGTCACTGGTAATGGGTCAAATCAAGTTTGCAAATCTTGTAGATGCCCAGGACTTGATTTATCACAAGCTAAAAGTCGTCAAATATTTAGAGATTTTGGATTCTGACATCGATTGCAATCTCTAGTTCTACTATTAGAGCTTCGTATTCGACTTCATTGTTGGTTTGTGATTGATTTAAATTGAATAAAAACCTCATAATACCACCCTCGAGCGCTATGAAAATGAGATTGATGTCAGCTCAGACTCTTAAAAGATTTAAAGGTTGGGTTGGTTTATTCGATGATACCCCATCGAAATATATCTCCCAAAATTATAGTTTATCCTTTTCCTCGATCTGCATGATTTGCTCATTGGGCAAGTCATTGTTGAGGGGAGAATCTATAAATATAGAATGTGCGGCGAGGAAATATGTCAAAGCTTGTCCCTTTACCACTTTTTATGGCATGTATATGATATCAAACTATAGTAATATTAATGCCCAATTGACTAAGTGATCTTTTAATGCTGGTCTTGTCATTAAAAATTCAACGGATCAATCTTTGATATCAATGTAATCTTGTGATAAAGGATGTAATGGCAGAGTTTCTAAACCACAAAATCAATGCCAGACAATCCTTCTCAATAGAAGAATAATATATTTCTACCCCAATCAGCCTTCAAATGATGTAATAGAGCACATTTTTCTTGTCTTCTTCATTATGTTGGGACAACGGTGCTCCGAGGAACTCTTTTAAGGCTACCGTGTACAGTATAGAGGCATCCACAAAATTGGCACTGAGAGAATGGGATGATGTAACAAGTATCTCATGATATTATTAAATACCTCTTGACGCTCTGTCCCATTTGAAGCAAATGTATTTCTTCATTAGTTTTGAAAATGGATGGTTCCTACCTGACAGATTTAATATGAATAGCCGAATGAAAGATAGTTGTATTTACAAAGAATGAAGTTAACGGTGGTTTTTGGGGGGTGACATCTTTATAATCACCTTAATTTTGTTGGGGTCAATTTCGATGCCTCGATGATGAATAATATACCCTAAAAATTTTCTAGACGATACATCGAAGAGACATCTGAGAGGGTTCATTTTTAGATCAATTTTTTATAATCCTCTTAAAGACAATCCTTAGGTCACTTAAATGATCTTTCTGGTCCATGCACTGAATGACCAAGTCATCTACATAACATTTAACCTTTTTGATGTATTAACTCATCAAATATGTGCATCATCTCCCACTGACATGTAATATCAACATTTTCTATGTTGAAGGGCATAATTGTGTAGCAAAATATGTACATAGGCATTTTGAATGACGTGCACTTCTCATCTTCATGAACCATCTTAATTTGATTATAACCCGATGATTCATCCATAAATGAGAACATCTTATAGTTGGACGTGGTATCCATTAGAAGTTTGTATTATGGGAGCAAAAAGTCATCTTTAGGATATACCTTGTTGAGATTCCAAAAATTGATACAAACATGAATCTGACCTTTCTTCTTCTTCACGGGGATAATGTTGGTGATCAATTGAAATATTTTTTCTCTCAAATGAAGCACGCATTTATAAGTTTTTCATTTCTTTAATTACATGTTCTTTAATCTGCAATCTCATTCTCCTTGGTGTTTGTTTAATGGGTGTTGCATCTGATTTAATGATCAATATGTAAATTGCTACATTAGGAGATAAGCTGGACATCTCAGCATATGTCTAGACAAAGTAATCACTGAATCCACAGAGTTCTTTTATTTATTCTGCTTGGCCTTCTAGCAGAAGGGAGCTAATGGAGGTTGGACGAGTGTCCTATTTAGTCCCCAAATTAACTTCCTTTAGCTCATCCATAATAGATGTCTGTTCACCATCTTCAAGCTCTTCAGGTGTAAGTTTATCCTCTACAGGCTGATCATCATTAGTGTCAATTTCATGCATTTCCTCGTTTACACTGTTATCGGATCTAACTTCTTCGCATGTGATTTCTCGGCAAACCTCCTTTCAGGGGTATTTCTATACAATGAATCTAATCCCTTTTCTTATAAAAATATTCTTCATACGCAACAAATAAGGATTTCTTTGATTTAGAGGCTTAGACAGAAACAAACTTGAGTGGGAAAAATTGTGATGCCGATATGCATATTTTGATTTCTCTTATTTTATAATCGAATACTGCATTGAGAATAAAGTACAGTCTCATGAGACTGACACAATATTCTACAATGAATTCAATATCAAAATAGAGTTTTGAAAATGGAAATTTCTATAATCAAACACAGTTCAAAGAATAACATATCATCTCGAAAGATGAACATGAAATTCTATAAAATGTGTTTAAAAATAAAAATAGATTTTTTTGAAAAGTTTATCTATTATTTTATTTAGGGGTAACAAAGATAATATTATATCATCTTAAATGACGAATATAACATTCTTTAAAACATCCAAAAGCAAAAATGAGTTTTATAAAATTCATCATTTTTAAAGTTGAATATAATAAATAGAATATTATATTACCTGAAAAGATAATAATAATATTCTACAAGTATACTTAAAATTACAAATAAGATTTTCCAAAAGGTATCTGCATTCCCAAAGATTTTTCTCTTGTTTAATAGGAAAAAAACAAGGTTTATTTTAATCTGAGGTTCTCAAATCCCTATGAGGGATACTCTTACGAAAACTCTTGATATTAAAGTAGTGCTCATACTCTTTGACTACAAGCTAAAAGACAAGGAACATAAGTAAGAATTTTTCAATGAGAAAGCTTAACGTTGAATAGTTATTAACGAGTCAAAAGAGAAAAGTATGAGGTGTCGGATTCTGAGAAGCTCAGAGACAACCTCAGTCTATCCTATGTTGAGCTTTACATTTTAGAAGATAAATTTTATGTTTGAGTTGATATTTTTATTAAAAAGTTGGGATTATATTCTCGGAAGGTGAGGACTTAGGATTTAAAAATCTGCCTACTAACCTAAATCTAAATTGGGTACTACAAAATAATGACCTGAAACTATATAATAAAGTGTAAATCTGGACTTATCCCAACCTAGATTGGGGAGCCAACTAACCACCCAGGCGCTTTAAAATCATATATTCGGTCTCTTTATGAAAGATGAGTAGGGACATTATTTAACTTTTAAAGAATTGGGGGCCGACATCTAAAACATACCCTAATTGGTCTCTCAACCTATGTAAGGTGAATGATACTTGAAAATAAAATGCAATTAGAATTTTAGACTTTTTTAATTTGTATTTAATGCAATGCATGCTAATTGACTTGAATGCATAAAATGGTTATGAAATAGTTTTAAAATCAGACTTAAAAATATATTTTTTCCTAGAGATTGCACATCCCCTTGATAGAACTACACCATAATAGGTAAAGTGGTCTACCAGAACCCGCAGGCGAGGATGTGCCTAACAAGGAAGATAAGGTAACAATATACATATGCTGACTCTCGGCGGTCTCAAACTTACTTCTTAGATCGTTAGAGTTTCTATATGAGCTTAAAAATTTTATTAGAATTTCAAGTATACAAATTTTATCATACCCTCACAAAAACACTAATTCATATCCAGGCTAAAATAAAATAGGGTATGCAAGAAAACTTAGAAAAATAGGTAATTCTACTACACAAACAATGTAAACAATCAAATTAAATTATCCAAAATATAATATCTAAAGTTCATATGACAAGTGTCATTTTATCTATACCCAAAATTTGCTGAAAAAGTAAAATGACCGGGCACCACTGATAATAAACCCGAATTCTTTTCCTAATACTAACGCAAGTGATTTTGAAATGGGATATACTTTTTTTCTTATCTTCATTTCTTCGCCTTCTTCCTTTCATCTCCTCATTTCGTCTTTTCTTCTTCTACAAGCTCCTTAGATCTACCGGGCTTGGATATTCAAATAAAAAGAAACTCATCCCTGAATGGGTATTTTCTTTTCCATTTGGATATTAGAATCATCCTAACCTAGCTTTCCAAATAAAAGAGAACACTCTCCTAAGGGTTGTTCTCTTCTCTTTGGATTCCAAATTGAATATGATATCCCACTTCTAAATCACTTTCATAACCATTGACTTTAACAAATTACATTTACATTTCATTTATAAGCCAAAAAAGAAAAAAAATCTAGATCATCTATAGGGTTATCCTAAGCATTTATAACAAAAACATTTCCAAGCAGTTATATATTCGCATTTAAATTAAATTCACCAGCCATACTTGATCATGCTCTTTTAGTTTTAAAGGGAGCTTAACATTTTGCACAGGTATAAAATTTCATCAATTTAAATATTTAATTTGCCCCCTTTGATTTAGCCCTGAACTAGCATAGTCACATACATAAAATTCTGTGAGCATCAAGATTATTCCTAACCAAGGAGTAATCTATTGCCCATCACATCAATTCTCAGATTGCATGAGTAAGTAAATAAACAAACACATCAAACATTTTACAACCAGCATATAGTGAAAACCACGAGAAAGCCCATCACACAGCAGCAAGAAAATAAACACGGGGCTAACCTAAAGCTAGAGTCTGTTGTCCTAGTAAACAAATCTAAATGTATGCAATAGACTGTATAGTTTGGATATATCCTAGGTCAGTTATTGGTGAAAGTTTTCTAATTGATTGAATTTAATTTATTGAAAGATCAAGGAATTTTATGTTCCGGTTTAAGTTTTAGTATCTTTAATATTTTTTAAGTTCATTTTAGGTTGAAATTTATTTATTAAAATTGATTAATAAGATTGATTCTTTAATGTATTTTAATTAACCATTTTTTTATTTTTATATTATTTAATTTAATGATTTATTGAGTTTTTAATTATTTATTATATTTTAGATGATTTATTATTTTAAAATGATTTATTAAATTTTTAATGATTTATTAAAGTGCTAATGTTTTATTGAATTTTTAAGAATTTTATTTATTTTTTAATGATTTATTAGGCTTTTTAATTTATTATTTTTCTTTTATCATTTGTATTATTTAATTAATTGCAATTTATTCTTTAAACTCTTTTTTTTAGAATTTATTTGCTTTAATTTATTGTATAATTTTTTTTATTAGTCTTATAGTTTATTTTATTTTATTTTTTCATCATTTATGATTTTTTGTTTCGATATTTATGTTTTACTTTTATATTTAAAATTTTTATGTTAATATTATTTAAGATTGTTTAATTATAAGTTTATTATTGGCATTATTATGATTATTATTATTATTATTTATTCTAGTGATTTTTATTTTAATTCAACAATTAATTAGCACATGTTATTTTCATAATCTTAATTCATGTACTTATCTTATAATTTGATTTGAATTATTATTTATAGTTGTAGTTTATAATTTTTTTAAAAGAGAATTTTAACGATTAATTGATTATTATTTAGAATTGATTGTATTTAGTTTAAAGGTATTCACTAATCCTAAAATGAGGTGTCACTAAATTTTTTATGTTTTATGTTTTCTTTTCTAACGAGTGCATGCAATATAAGTCTAAGTTTTCTAAGACTCCGTCCTTAATTTTTGTTCTTAAATGTCACTACTATTTTATGAGATGAAAAAGTTTGTTATCACTTACCCTTAAGACATTGCGCACGTGTAAATGAGTTTAAGGATTTAAAATAAAATAAAATAATCCTAATAAAATTAAAGTAACTATAGGGACCTAAAGGGGAAGGGTTCGCACAAACCACACCAAGGACCTCCTAGGGGCATTCTAAGTTTTAAAAAAACTTACAATCACCGGGGGCTACAACCTGATGGTTCCGCCCGTAGCACCTCCACCCGATTAGATGGAGGCGACTGATGCCTTTAGTCCCTTGTTCTTCTGTTCACTCAACCGATATCATTCCTCGTAGTTCATGCAAATAAAGACAATAAAGCAAGTATTATAAGCATATTTAATAATTATAATTAAAATAATTGAAAAGCATAATTTAAATCCAAACGTAACTTTTTTTGGGCTTGCACACCGGCTAGGTTGTTTGCCTTTTGGAACTTTTTACTTTTGATAGCACATTTTGTATTTTTTCAGCATTCATCTCGAGGCACAGAAAAGGGAGAAATAGTAGAAGAAAGAGAGGGGTAGAGAGAAAGAAAGAGAGCAATTGCCTTTTCTTTTATCATCCAAACAATTCATTTTCTAACATTTACATACTTCAAAACCACTTTACTCTTCCACATTTTAAACATTTCCACTTTACTCTTCCACATTTTAAACATTTCACTTTCTAATGGTCACTCAAAGCACTCACTCTCCAACTATGATGCACTGACACTCCGCTTAAAGAGGGTATGAAGTGTCGGACACAGACATGCGTTCGACACTGCATGGACACGTGTCCGACACGACATTGGAGTCGAAATCTAAAAAAAAAAATTAATTAAATAATAAAAAGCTAATGTACATGCTAGGTATCGCTAGGTACATGCTCGGTACCAAGCAAGTACATGCTCGATACCGCTAGATAAATGCTCGGTACCGCTAGATACATGCTCGGTACTACTAGGTACATGCTCGGTACCGCTAGGTATCGCTAGGTACATGTTCTGTACAGCTCGATACCACTGGGTATCGCTTGGTACATGCTTGATACCACTCAGTATCTTTCCATACAAACAACCGGGCAAGTCAAACACCGCCAGGGAGCAACGCCCCCTTGGACCCCCGGTAGACCAGTATATTGTTGTATTCGTGTTGTCTTATTATTGGGATATTTAGATTTCACTTCATATCAATTTAACTTGATATATTCCTAAGTATGATTGGTTTGTTACAAGTTTATCTAGATAAAAATAATGAATAATCAAGATATAAATAAAATTATAATTTCTATGTTGAATGATAGATATTTTGTACTAAACATCTTTATGTTATAATTTAAACAAGTTATCATGAAATTGATTTATTATTGCTTGTCATTTTTAATATAATGTCACCTTAATTTCTATATATTATATTAAAAATTTATTATGTCATGTCCACGCCGCACCAGTGTCCGTGTCGTGTCGTGCCCATGTCACCGTGTCCGTGTCGGTGCATCATAGCTCTCCAACACCCACACCTTACCTCTCAAAACACCTCAACCTTCAACAATCATCCTCTTTAAAACACTACTCGACATACACACTTTATGTCTCCCAATCCAACATTTACTTCCCATCTTTCCCACTTTTATATTTCTCAATTCTAAAAAATTATACAAACTCCACAATTTCCTTTTTCCAAAATATACACAAATCACCTTTCATCTTCACTTTTACACATTTCGTTTTTTAACACGAATATACACTTTTCATTTTTTCCAAAATCTCAAAATGTACTTCTCAAATAATTTACCCACTTTACCTTTCAAAAATCTACAATTCTCTTCCAAAACATACACAAGTTTACTCACATATGAGCTCCACATCACCACCTTTCCAAAACGCACAATTTCCACCTTTCAACTCACACAAGTTCTACTTTTCCTTTCAAAACCAAGCACTTTACTTTCCAACATATTTCATTCTTAGCACTCACATTCACAAATCACCTTTCAAAGCATACATTTTTTACACAAAACACTTTTCAATATGCATACATTTGTCAAAATACTTTATATAAAAACTTATATGCTCACAATTGAACACAAAGCACAATCATGCTCTCCAACACTTTCTTTTTCACCAAATCAAAACAAGAAACCATTCTTGATGCAAGTGTAAAGAAAGAATTACTAGACTTCAAATTGAATCCAACTTGCAACTATAAGCTTCCAACTTACTTATTTATTCCAAATCAATACTTATGGCAAATGAAAATTTGAGAGAAAGAAAAATTATGGCAACTTTATTTCCTTCCAATAACTCAAAGAGCTTTCCAATCATAAACCATGATTCGTGCAACCAACAATTTCTTATATGTATCATACAATTTCGATCCCTCTTCCTCTTGAAACATGAATGTACAAAATCCATTGCAAAACCCCACTTTAATCATACACTTTAACCTTCAAGAAATTCACATGTCACATCCCAAAAATCACATATTTCAAGACATACACTTTTCAAAACATATATTTCATATTCACTTTCAAAATTCCCAATCAAAGCAAAGCACTCTTCTCCAACCTCTTTCTTTACCAAAACATGAAAAGAACACATGCATATATAGAGTGAAGCGCATCGTCGAAAGGGACAAAACTTCCAACAATTTTCATAACAATAAATACAAAATACAAATAATTCAATCTCATATAAGTCTCAATTAACGTTCATAGACCAATATTTGTTATATTTCTCCTCTACTCAAATTTTATGTAGTGCAAAATAATTTCTACACAATGAACCAGTGTAGATCGAAGAAAGAGCTCACCAAATAATCCAATTCAGAATGTCATATGTATATATGAATTAAATAGATATAGTTTCTACATGCGAGATGATATTCATAAACAACAGACAAAAGATAATACAAATCTTCATCATTACCATATGAATAGTGAGAGGTTGCCCCCCTGCAACACGGCAAATTATTGGGTCAGGTGACCGGAGCCAAAAGATAAGTTCGGACAGCCAATAAAAATTTGCCGCGTCACCTTGCGCTTTAGTTGCGCTTTTTGACTTGCGTCAAAAGTTGCGCTTTGGTTGCGATTTAGTTGCGCTTTGGTTGCGCTTTAGTTGCGCTTTTTGACTTGCGCTTTAGTTGCGCTTTGGTTGCGCTTTAGTTGCGCTAATTTTTAAAATAATATTTTATTATTATCCGAACCTATCTCTGCGTTCGGTCACCTGACCCAATAATGGCTAATCACTACTCAAATTTTTTATCTTCTCCTTCACAATTTTAAAAGAAATTAGAGTCAACAGGTTACAATCTTGATCAAGCACAATTAGATATTCTCAATCTGATTTATTCCAATGGAAGCAGAAATATAATATCTAGTTAACGATATTTTGCTAGAAATTCATGATTCCAACTAATGGCTAATCACAATATTTGGCATAAGAGCCAAGAACTGCAGCCAAAATAGTGAAGGAGAAGATAAAAGATACCTTGCAAATGGAGGGAGGGTTTACTGTCCACGCAAGCAAGGGAGGCGGAGACTTCCGTAGGCTAGGGCTAGAGGAAGGGGCGGTGTCTTGCGAATGGGGCTGGGTTGGGGTTTTGTTTCTTGGAGCTTCTTGCGAACAAAGAGCGGCGGGTGAGGGTTCCTTCCACGATCTTAGATGTGCAAACAGAGAGGACCTTGCGAACTGGGAGGAGGCGACGGGGCCTTGGCGTCGCGAGCGAGAGGCGAAGGGAGCCTGGGTACTTTGCCAATGAGAGCATGGGGCTTGGGGGTTTCGGTTTCGCCTTTCTTGCGGACTGGGAGAGATGAAGCCAGGAGTTTTTCGTGAACTGCCCAAGAGACGGGGCTGGTTTCGCGAATAAAGGGAAGAAGGAACGGGGAACTCCGCCTGGGCTATGCAAGTTCAGTTCTTGCCAGAGAATAGAGAGATGGGTTTCGGTTTCGCCAAATAGAGAGAGCGTGGGGGAATTCGGCTCAACCACCCCCTAACCGCACCAAAGTTCAGCTATAAAAAAAAAAGTTCAGCCCTAACCGCACCCTAGGTTTAAAACAAACAGCCTTAGGAAAATTACCATCATACCCTTTTTAATCAACGGATGTAATTAAATATTACATTTTGGTATGTGTAGGCTTGTTTGATTTTTTTTTTTTAAATGAATTAAAATATCAAATTTTATTTATTTAATCAATTTTAACTAGATTAACGCTGATTTAAATTTCAATGGGTTTGAGACGAGTTAATTTAACTTGATTTTTTAATTTTTTTAAAAGTTAATTTAACTTGATAGCACATTGATTTGATCAAATTAGGTTTGATTCCAATTGAGTCGAGGCGAACTGATTCAGGTCAAATTAAGAGGTCGAGTTTTTGCTACGTCAATGGGTATCCACCTAAGGGAAATCCTAAATGTGACGTCTACAATAAGTTACGAAGACCTATGCGCTAAAGATTGAATCAAGGAAATTGACCTCGAATAATGAGGTCAACAAAAATTATCATTTGGTGGTACGAGTATTAGCTTGCTTTCGTAACTTTCTTAGAATATTTTTTTGGTATTTTACCTAGGCATTCTTGTAGGTATTAACTCCTTGGAATCTAGGAGCCTGCTAAGCCAATCGCAATTTGTTTCTTCTTCATGCTATCCAAATTTGTATAATAAGCTCTCTGGCCCGACCCTTTTCTTAGAGGAGGTACATAGAACGTTACAAGCTCTTTGACATTATGCACCTCTTTGGGAATAAATTTCTTGAAGTATTGTAAGGGAATGCTTGTGAGTATGAATATTCTATATAATATCGATATGCTACTTATTCTTCTTAAGAATATATAGTGCAGTTTGCTCATGTAGGTAGATTAGTAGTCGTAATCAGAATCAGAATATTCTGCCTCCTTCTTCCCCTTGACTGTTGGCTAGTATACTTTCTGTGTCACTCCCTAGGTGAGGTTCATACTTTCTTGTCTAAAAGCAATTGCTTCTTTAGGATGAGTCGGCATTGTTTTCTTTCTCTCCACCTGCTTCTTTCACTTTCTTGTTTGGATCTCTTCGCTGCTTTTGAGTTTGACCCCTTAGCCTTAATAGAGCTCAACGACTTTGTCTTTTTTGGAATAAAGTTCTTGGCATCTTCATAGATTGTTACTTTATGGACAACAAAAGGCTGGATGTCATTAGAGCTCCTAAATTCATCTCCATCCATCCTTGAGGTACTTCATGTACTGATATAGTATTGATGGGACTGTCGTATTCATGCAACCAGAGACAACCCAGAAGCATCTTGAATGAGGTTTCTATGTCAATCACATGGAACTTATCTTTAGTGAAAGTGATGATCAGCTCATTACAAGCTTGTAGGACCTCACTCATATTACACTTAGTTAAATATACCTCTTATCTTTCAGAGTATGTGATAGCCTGAATTAAAGTGTTCCTAAGGTCTTTAGACATCACTAGAGCGTCATATATGCTGAGCTGCGCTAGGATTTTCTTCATATGAGATAATATATTATAATTTATCCCCTTTATAGAAGTATCCTTCTTCTTAGGGTCGTCAGGGATAATATCTTCATTGATAACTATCTCCTTCTCCTTGTCTTTATTATATACCCCATTCTTTAGAGGAGGTAGTAGCATTTTTCCACTTCTCATTTGTGCTTAGGCTATTTCCTTTATTTTAAATTAATTTGATGGAGCATCTTTCTCATAATCAACCAATAAAACATCAAGAGGCTCATTTTTGCATTCGAAATCACCATCCATACTCACTTATTCCATCTGTGATGCTATATCATACTCGGACTTGGCTTCATTTGGGAAATATTGATCTTCCTCTAAGCTATAGTCTATTGATAACACTACCATACAAGTTTTCACAACTATTTATTTAACATATTTTTCTTTTATTAGGGCCACTAGCATCACCAAAATGATCTGACAAGTTTCTATAGGAAGTGGGTCTTCGTCATCTTCTTCCACTTCCTCAATCTTAAGTTCTCTCATAAAATCAGCTAGCTTAATGGGACACCTCATTGTCTAGTAGTATTCGTCCAAACTATCAATGACTCTTTGAGTTATAGTCTTTTTATTCTTTGACTTTTTCAATTTTTTTCTTTCTATTGGAAGACTTTGCTTTTTTGGGTTTGAGGAGCTAGCTTGGTTATGGCCATGTTTAGAAGTAGGTGCACATGCCATGAGCAAAGTTTTCAAATATAACACTGGCTCTCTAGGAGACTTTCATTTCACCTAGAACTCCTTCGAGCTGTTTCAACATCTTCACAGTTTTCTTAGAGACCACAATCTCCCATTGCTCCTCTTACGATTGTTTCTTTTCAATTTTCTCTCTTTAGTTAAAGGTGTGAAAGAGGACGTCACCACCTAAATTGATTTTTTTTTTGGGAGAGCCAAAATATTATCTTATAATGTGAGTTCTCATCTTCGATACTTTCTTTCTAGCTAATCTTTGAAGATGTAGCAATATTCAATAGGATGGTTGATTACTTAATGGTATGGTGTTGTGTATTGAAAAAAGAAGCTTTGCATTGGGAATTAAATTTCTTTGAGAAAATTTATTTTTTTGAATTTTAATTTTGAAGTCAAACACATCATTATGAATAATATATTGCCTCGGGAGGCAAAAATATCATTCCCTTATGGGTTTAGATTATAAAATTGTAGATTTCGTCATGATTATGATAGTCAAATTCAATAAAGAATTGCATATGGGTCAAAATGACATTCGATCGAGTATTTTACTATTATAGCTTGAATGAGGTATCATTAATTTTATATTCAAGGTCATGATAATAAATGATATATCTTCCCAATGAAAAAATATATCAGTTTTTATCGATCATCCGAATATGACAATAATGATTGTCGTTGATTTTGATTTTCTAAAAGAGAATTTATTAAATTTTGAAAATTGGTATGGGTTCTTTAAATCTCCTATGAGTGCAAGCTCTCATAATTAATTACATCATAAACAACTTGAGTCTCCTATAAAAACTCTTAATTAAACTAATGGTAGAAATTTTATTTAGAATTTTCAAGGATTGATATCAAATGAGTGAGGTTGGAATTTTCAATCGGGATTGAATCAAACTTTGAACACTTATTTCTGGAAGCCAAATGATGAAAGGTAGGAGGTGTTTTAAGATTATGAAATTTTTCAAAAATTCCCCAGTCTAACCTATCTTCTGGGCTTTAAATTTTTGAAGAGAAGTTTTAATTTGAGTTGTCAATTTATTAGAAAGTTAGGATTATATTTCTAAAGTTTGAGGTCTTAAGATTTTTAGTCTACCCTGTATCCTAAGTCTAATTTGGGCACTACAGAACAGTAGTCCGAACCTAACAAATATAGTATAAATCTAAGCTTACCTCAGCCTGGATTGACGAACCAGCTAACCAACTAGGTGCTTCAAAATCATTTATCCTCTCGAGATTCCTAATAATGAAGAGAAGAATAAAAAATATGTATGTGAATTCTCGGTGAATACAAGCTTTCTTCTATAATTCTTAGATTTCTATCTGAGCCTGATATTTTTTAAATTTAATTTGAATAGAAAAAAAATTAGCATGCCCTCATAAGCCTCCAAATATATCTACATGCAAGAAAGAAACTTAAAAAATAGATAATTTCTACTGCGCAAATAAAATAAACAATCAAATCAATTAATTATATAAATTTAATGTCCATGTGGTAAGTTCCATTTAATTTACATCACAGGGTCTATACAAATTAAAAGTGGTTGGTGTACCACTGACAACAATCTGAATTCTAATTTTAGAAATGACACAAGTTAATTTAAAACAATGATATTCTCTGTATATTTACTTTCTTTGTCCATATGCGAGCTCCTTATATTTGTCGGGTCTAGGTATCCAAATGGAAAAAACTCCTCTCTAGAGGGGTGTTTTTTTACTCTTTGGATTTCAAATCATCCTAACTTGAATCTCTAAATGGAAGGAAACTCTCCACTAAGAGATTATCCATTCTCTTTGGATTCCAAGTTGAATGTCTAATATCTCATCTCAAAGTCGACTTTCATAGAACTTAACTCAATTAAATTACATATAGAAAATTAAAAGAAATTTTTATTTTTAAAACAACCTATATGATTATCCTTGACAATTAAATAATTAAAATATCTTAAGCAGTTATATATATATATATATATATATATATATATATATATATATCAAATCACTGTCATGCTTGACCATGCTCTTTTAATTTTAACGGGGGACTTAGCATTTTAGCACATACATAAAATATGTCAGTTTAAATCTTTAATTTTTACCCTCTTGATTTTTCAAATGGGTCGAATCCGGGAACCTGAACCCAACCCATTTTCAAAACAGGTAGGGTCAAACCCAAAATTTTTGTGTAAGGTTCGGATCGGGTTTTTATATCGTGTCAAATATTTACACCCCTAGTGGAAAGCACATGGGGACCATTGGATACCAATCATCCGATAATGATTGCACGATGAAGCAATCATTTCGAATGATTGGCCACCACTGCGCATTTTGATCGCGCAAATCAGGACTCACCATGTGGCCCTGCCACTATCTGCGGCTTTTTTTTGTTTTTATTAATTAAAAATTAATTTAAATTTATTTTAAATTTAAAAAAAAAAAAAAAAATAAAAATTAATTTGAAATAAAGAATTTAATATTATATATTAAATTTTTAAAAAGTGTAATATTTAAATTTAAAATATTAAATTTATTTTATTTAATTAAAAATTTGATATTTTAAATTAATAATTAATTAAAATGATTAAATATTTTATAAATTTTTAAATTTTATTTTTTAAAAAATATTTTAAAATTCTAGATAGATATTTAAGGTATTTTTATTTAAAAATTTAATTTAATTTAAAATGTTTTATTTAATTATCTTTAAAAACTATAATATATTAATATTTAATTAATATTAATTTAAGCAATTTTATATACATGATTTTTTTTAATATTTTAAAAATCAAAGAATCATTTCAAATGTTTATTTTTTGAGTTAAATTTAATTTAAAATATATTATACCATTTTAAAATATTAAAATATTTAAATATCTATTTAAAACTTAATGAAAATTCAAATTCAAATAATTTTTTAAAAAATATTTTAAATAATTTAAAATTTTAAAAACTTTTAAAATTTAATTTAACTTAATTTAAGAATAATTTCAAATAATTTTAAAAGTTGATTAATTTTGAATAATTTTAAATATATATAATTAACATAAAATTCAAAAATTAAAAACAAATTCAATTTAAATAAAAAAAAATAAATTATAATTATGTTAACTTAAAATTAATTTTAAAATTAAAAACTTAATTTATTTTAAAATATTCAAATTATTCAATTATTTTAATATTTAATTAATATAAAATTTAATATTATTTTAAATATTTTCAAATTTTAAAATTTAATTTTAAATTTATTTCATAAATAACCAGAGAATAATTTTAAGATATTTTAAGTTCAAATTAAAGTTGAGATTCTTTTAAAACCTCTTTAAACAATTTGCTATTGTTTAAATATTTAAATGTTCTATTAATACTTACTCAATTATTGATTTAAATTATTAAAAAAAGCAAATAAAAAACTTTTGTTTTAAAATATTTTGATCTTATTAAATTATGTTTAAAATTTATTTTGAAGTTATTTTTTAATATCTTAATTTTCTTTAAAAATCTTGAAATTAAGCTATTTTCTAATAAAAAAAATTAAACCTTAAATTTATATACATTAAATTCTTAGAGCCTTGAGGGAAATCATGGAATTTTAAACATGGCTTGAGGCTATGTGAATGAAAATCATGGGGAAGGATTAGTGGATAGTTGTGTTTCAACTATTCACTAATCAAGTTATTATTTATGTTAATTATTTTCAAAATTTACATGTCTAGGATGCACACACTCACTTAGCCTAGGCTATTCTAGTTAAAGACTTGATTGTGTTTACGTGTTCCTATCATGTATATGGTCAAGGGTTAGTGATATGCATTAAATTCACTTAACCTAGTGACAAATTAAGGATAATAATAAGGACATGTTTAAAGAACTTAGATTAATTTAGTAATTAGGATACACTTCCTAACTTGAGACTTTGAAAATTCAAACTTAGTGACATCTCGAGCTCATAGAAAAATTTCCAGCAATTTTAAAACTCATTAGACCCCTTAATTAATTAACTTCATATTAAACCCTAAATTAACCCTTAAAACTTCCAAAAATTTTAATAAATCAAATTTAAATCTAAAAATTACATGTAATACCTTAAATTGACTAGAATTTAAATTTTAATTTAAAAATAAAACTCTTTTGATTTGACTTCATATTTAAGCTAATTTAATTTTAATTAAAATTTTTATTTAATTAATTTAATTAATTTATATTAATTAGTTAATAAATTAAAAATTCTAAAAAATTCACAAACGCTTGGGAATCTCTCCTTAGGTCATTCCTGACCTTTGAAGTTGATTTCAAGGAGTTGGGAGGTCATTTGAAACAAAATTCTTAAAAGCCCACCAATTAAGAATTTTTTAAAAATTTAAATAAATACTCAAACTTCTAAAAATCATAACTAATTTTTAAAAATTCTAAGTTGAGCAAACTTGAAGGAATTAGACTCTATTTAGGATCTAATATTTATTAAAAATATCAAACCTTGAAAAATCAGTCAAAGTCAAAAAGTCAACTATTTGGTCAAACTTAATTCAAAATGAAGTCAAAACTTTAAAAATTAATAATTAATTATAAAAAATCTAAATCCATAAAACTTATAGTCTAATTGCTCATTTTAAGGTCTATTATTTAAGAAAAATATTAACTCTTGAGAATTCAATCTAAATTAAAAAGGCAAAATATGACCCCTTTAATTAAGGCATTTAAATAATTCAAATAATTAAAAAAATTCAATAATTGATTTAAAAATCCAAAAAACATTAATCTAATTTTAAAACTAGCAATTATTAAATATTAATTAAAATTAATCAACCTTGAAACCTTTAAGCAATTAAATCACTTACTGATACTAGTTACTACTAGATAACCCGGGCATAGGAGACTATTACTTAACCCCTATGAAAGTGAAATAAACTTCATGTCCATAGTTTAATAAATGTAGTAATTATCCAACCTTTAAAATGCATTTTAAAATAAATCTTATGTCATTAAGATTTAAACTTTAATTAAATATTCCATTAAGCTTTTCAATCAACTAATACATCAAATAACTCTAACCAATTGCCGTTTATGAGATATATTCAAACCACGCATCCTAACTCACACACTTTAGATGGGTTTTTAGGGCAACTAACTCTAATATTAGGCTAGGTCGGTGTTTACTTTTTACTGTGTATATTATATTTTTTTTTTTTGTTATTTTCATTACATACTGGTTGCTAGTTTAGATTGATTGATTATTTATTTAATTTTTGTGCTCTATGGTGTGATTGATTGAATGATAGATTACCCTTAGGTTATGGATAATTTATATTAATTCAATTTTATGCATGTGTTTATGCTCATACAGGACAATCAAATATAAAGGGGGAAAAATAAATAAAGGTTTAATTAATGATATTTTCTGCAGGCACTTCATAAACACTTAAAATCCCCCTTTTAAAATTAAAAGAGCATGGCCATATATGACTGTGATTTGAGTATTTAAAATTTTTATTAATATTAACTATATGGGATGATTTGATTATAACTGCTTAGGATAATCTTATAGGTTGAATTGAGTCTGAATTTTCCCTTCAATCTTTTAATGTAATTTAAATTCAATTGAGTTGTAATTTAAAAGTGACTATTTGAGATTGGATATCATCCAATTTGAAATCCAAAGTGAAAGGGACATACCTTAGGGGAGAGTCCCTCTCCATTTGGAGATTCGATTTGGGATAACTTTAAAATATCATAGGGAAAAGATAACACCCATTTTAAGGGAGAATTTCTTTTTATTTGGATATCCAGACCTGATGGTCCAGAGAGCCCCACAAAAGGACAAAGAAGTGAAGAACGAGAATACTCATTCTTAAAGTCACTTGAGTGTAGGAGTATAATTCAGGTTATTATAGTGGTACCTAGCCACTTTACTTTTCCTACAGACCCAGGTTGTAATATTAAAATGCACTTACTTATGAAAATTTTATTTATTTGATTTAATTATTCAGTTGATTGTTTGATGTTCATTGCGATATAAGATTGCATACTTTTAATAGTTTTTTGAAGATATTGCATGTCAATTGTAATTTAGCCTGGAACTCGATTAGAGGCTCGTGAGGGATTATTAAAACCTTTCTACTTTAATCAAATTTAAAATATTTAAGCTCACATAACAACTTTAATGATTTTAAGAAGTAAGCCCGGGATTGTCGGGAGTTCATGTAACATGTTGTTGAATCTTCTTTCCTTTGTTAGGCACATCCCCGCCTTTAGGTTTTGGCATACTACCTAGCCTATGAGGGTACAGATCTGTCAAGAGGAATCCATGCAATCTCCATAATAAAATTTATTTTTAAGCATTTTGAAAATTACTTCATTCAAATTTAAGCATTCATCGAATCAACTAGCATACATCGCCTTATAAATCAATTAAAGAGTCAAATAAATTTTTAATTGCATTTTATTTCAAGTTTCATATTACCCAACATAAGGCAAGGGGTCAAATAAGGATCTACCTAAGATGTCAGCCCCGATTCCATAAACTTAACTTAATATAACATCCTTACCCATTCTTTCATAAATGATTAGACTCATAGTTTTAAAGTACTTAGTTGGTTAGTTGACTCCCCAATCTAGGTCAAGTATAGATCCTTTTTTGCATTAGCTAGATTCGGATCACTAATTTTTAGTACACAATTTAGACTTAGGTTCTAAGGTAGGCTTAGAATATAAAACCTCAATCTCTAGGTATCTAATCCTAACTTTTAAATAAAATTGATCATTTAAACTTAAATATCATTCAATTCAAATTTAAGCCTAACACTTAGGATAAATTAGGGCACTTCTGAATTATTTCAAAATCACAGGTGCCTCCTACTCTTCCTCCTTTGATTCTGGAAATAAGTGTTCAAATTTATTCTAATCCCAATTAAAAATTCCAACCTCGCTTCATTTGATATAAAACTTTGAAATCCAAATAAAATTTCTACTGCTATTTTAAGTGAGAGTATTCATAGGAAACTCTAGATTCCCTATGATGTAATTAACTATGAGGGCTTGTGCTCATAGGAGATTTAGAAACCCATATCAATTTTCAAAATAAAATTTTTTAAAACCTCAATTTATTAACTTTGGGAAAATCAAAGTCAATAATTATTATCGTCATTTTCGAACGATCAATAGTGATTGATATCTTCTTTCCCAAAGAGATATATCAATTAATATCGTAATTTTGATTATGAAATTAATGATCCATTTGTCCAGATTAACATAGTCAAACACTCGATTAAATTTTATTTTGACCCTCCGGGGTCATATGTGATTCTTCCCTGAGTTTAATTACGATAATTAGAATGAATTCAAAGTTTTGTAACCAAAATCCATTAGGAAATGATATATTCACCTCCTGAGGTGATATATCATTCATAATTAAGTGTTCAATTTCAAAACAAAAAAAAAAAATTCTAGAAATTAAACTTTCCCAAAGAAAGTTAATATTTTTTTTTCAAAACCACTTTTTCGATCAACCATGCTTGACTAAGGTTTGAATTTAAGTCCAATACACACATAATGGTGTTTAGGATGCACTAGACGAGGTTCCAAGGTTTGATTTTTCTATGCCATATTAAGTTTTGGGGAAAAGTCCAAATTTTTCCTAAAAGGGTATTTTGGTTATTTTGACCCCTAGTTATCTATGAGTCAAATTGGGTCCACAAAAATGTAGTTTAATATTCAACATGTTATAACAAGTGTTATGGACATTGTCAAGGGTATTGGGAAAGGTCCCAAGGTCAACTTTTATAAAGTGGTAGATATAGTGGCATAGGCTATAAATATTTGAAGGTTTTATAACTTTTATATTTCAATTGATTTTTTAGAGTTAAAGGTGCTAGATTGGACTCAAATTTGGAGAGTTGACCCCATGTACATGAATAATTAATATGCAATTCACATGTCATGAATTAGACGCCATTTGACTAGTTTTGAATTGATTGAAATATTACCCAAAAAGGGTTTCTGGATATGGGTCCTTAACCCTTGGATTTTTATCTAAATCTTTGGATTTGAATTGGAGTTTTGGTTTAATTGATTTAATTTGAATTATCAATATAAAGCATGATAAAATGGATGATTGTTGATGATTGAATATGATTAAAGCTTGATTGAGGGTCTAGATTGAATGTTGAATTGAAGGTAGAAGTGAAGATTGAATTAAAGGGTGAGTTGGGGTTTGATTGAGGATTGGGTTGGAATTTAATTATGGTCTAAATGATTGACTAGTGGGTGGTTCTCAACCATCAAATCACCAAATAGGGATTTTAATAGGTGCTGATGATCTCATACAAAAAAGAGGCCAACATACAAGCAATCATTTGGTCACCAGTATATTTTGACTCATTAGGCCTCTTGCACTTCAGTAGTTATAGCCCACTTTTAACGCATGTCAAAATAACTTAGCAATGTTATCCCTCTTAAATAAATAACTTTGTACATCAACCTTTTTCATTCGCAGGAGGGTAATATAGTTAATTTCTTGGTTGAATTTATTGTTGATGGTAAATACACCACTGCATTCCTCTACGTATCTTTCACACCTTATCATGGATATTCCCCCATTGCAACCATCCTTATTCATCAAGTTCATATTTCTTGTTGCTATGAGTGAGATATAGGGATTTTATTCATCATAGGTCACTATTTATTGTTGTTCAATGTTACTTGTTTGTGATCATTCAAATGCTTCAAGTTGAATGAATTTCTTTACACATAATTCGTGTTCACTGAAGACTTATCCTCCATGAGTATCCTACTTGCATGTAAATTATATTTAAGGTATTTCTTCTAACCACTTTTTTCTTGTACATTGAGATTCATTTGGATAGGTTGGGTTATTATTTAGCATTGTATTATTATTTTTATTTTGATTATGCATTCGTCAATTTTAAAGTTCAGTTACATGTGGTCTTCTTGAGTTCAAATTCTTTTGCATTTGGTTCAAATCAAGTCCACTGTAATTGTTAAAGTCTTACATACTATCAACTTAAATTTTGGCAGCCTCCCCAGTTTAGGGGAAATAATAGGAGTCTGAGTCATCCCACCACGTTACGAGAGCATGTATGGTAGGTGAGGTGTTGGATGATACCGCGGTCGTATTTCTTTAATCCAACCATGCTATAAGAGCGTGTATGATTCTTCAAGGTACAAATTTAAAAATGTGCAATTGGTTTTATTTTGTTTCCTTTTTGAATATTTCTCTACCTTTTTTTTTAACTCTCATTATTTTTCTTTTTCTTTATTTTTTGTAATACTAATAATAATAAATAAAATTGTAATAATATCAATAATGATACTAAATAATTAATAATATTATAAATAATAGTTATCATTATAACTAATTAATAAACATAATACTAACTAAATAAATACATAAAAATATTTAAAACATATGTATTATATTTTTATACTTATGGTTTTGAATGGGAGATGAAAGGAAGAAGAGGAACGAGATATAGATTGGTTTAGTCAACCGACTATTAGAGGGCTTGGGTTCAAGGTACTTGGATAAGTGTGGAGTTGCAGCTACATGGAGATCAGGTTAGGGCTTGAGAGGCAGCACCTTGTTGATGAAGTGGAGGAGCTTTGGCTAGGTCGAGTGATGGTTGAAGTCGACGATCTGTAGCAGAGGTAGTGGGCTATTCATAGAAGGCTCGTGAAGTGGAAGAGCTCGGACCGTGTGAAGCAGAAGCGTGAGGTGAATAGGGTAGAGGATGGATCTGCGGCTACCGTTGGAGATCAGGTAGGTCTGACGTTTAGGTCAGGGCCTTCATTTTGGTAGTTGCTTATGGGAGGAATGCTCAACTTCTGATAAAAGAGAAGAGGAGATCATCTTGGAATAAGTATTCGACTAGAGGGCTTAGGCTTGCAAATAGAAGAGGAGCAGAGGATATGGAAGTCATGCGAAGCAGGGAAATCAGAAGAAGCAACAGATCTGGCATTGGGTTGTGAGGTCTGTGATCAGGGAGTAATTATTAGGTGTGGATACCGCACCCAGAGATGCGTCCGGATTATTGGATGCACTGCGTACATTCTGCGTACGCTCTTCTTACACTCTACATATGTTTTGCTTACACTCTACATATTTGTAGATATACAACAAATAAGCAACAAATCCTCACAATTAAATATTTAATGCTTATTTACTATAATACATAGTGTATACTCAATAAATATGCATAACGTATGCAGAGCTTAAGCATAGAATACGCAGTATCCGGACGCATCTCTAGGTTCGGTGTCTGCACTTAATAATTACTTGTGATTGGGTAGAGGAGGAGGGGTTTCGTGCGAGAGGAAGGTTGAGTGTGTGAAGGGAAAAATGAACCTAAAGGATTTGTTTGGTTGTCGTCTTTAATGACTCGATCGATCTATACATGCGGGCGACATGATAATTTGACGCCGTTGGAGAGGGATGGTCCTATTAGAGAATAAAGATAAATAATATTCATATTATCTCCATATGTATTTTTGTACTCTGTGTAATGAGGTGGCAAGTTTCCATTGGTTCTCATTGTAAAGAGTCTTTTTAGTCTCTCTATATATGGGTCCTATATTTGTGTAATGTTCACAATAAAAAAAAAACTTTCTTGTCTTCTTTCTCATTCTTCCATCTGCTTCATTTCTTCATCTTCTCTAAGATCTATTTCTGTCTTGCTTGTTTCTTCATGGTATTAGAGCGGGCTTTCAAGATCCCGGTGTAAATGGCGAACTCCGCCATGTCTCAAATCGACGAGCTCGTAGAATCTGAGATCATTAATGCTCCTTCCATTCCATCAACCCTAAAGTTTTTCGTCTCAAATCTCAAGAATATCATGCAAAATCAGCTCAAATGGTTTTGAAACTTTTCTTAATCCCGCTTCTGCGATCCTTGTTCGTCTTCTTTCTCAACCCGATGGCTCACTCCTTCCCAATCCCCGATACACCCAATAGCTTCTTACCAATCAAAACCTCATTGTGGCTCTTAGTTCCACCACATCTGCTTCTGTGCTTCCTTGTATCCTTAATCTTGAATCTATGACTGTCATATGGACAACCCTTGAAACCAAATTTCAATCCTAAAATAGGTCCAAAGTCATCCAACTCAAGAACACTCTTAACAACATATCCCTAAAAAATATTATCATGATGCAATACTCAACAATCTTATCAAGAACACTCTTCACAACATATCCCTAAAGCATTGTTGATCAAATCACTGCAGCCGGCTCAAACGTTGATACCTAAGATATAATACTCTATATCCTTAATTGTCTCCCAAATTCCTATCAATTTTTTAAAACCTCCATCAGAACAATGCTCACTCCTATAAGCCTTGATCATCTTTACTCTCTTCTCATGAGTGAAGAAATCCATATTGATAAATGGCTCTATTTTCCATCAAAGGCTATGGCAGAATAAATAAAGGGTGTTACTCTTCAAACAGAAATCCTACCACCCGTTCATCCTCTACGCCTTCCATCACGTGTCAAATTTGCCTCAAGAATGGACACGTTGCTACAGCTTGCTGGCACCGCCTAAACTTGCAATATGTGTCATCATCCACAAAGAACGTGAATAAAGCATTGGTCGTTGGATCACCATCTTCGTACACAAATTGGTATCTTGATTCCGGCGCATCGTCTCACCTAACCAATTCTTTCGACAGCTATTAATCTCTACACCTTATCAAGGCTCTTAAGGCATCACAACTGGCGACAGGAGCTCGGTTAACATTGAGCAGTCGGGTAAAGGCTTGCTATTGACTCCCTCTAGTAAGCTAAATCTTTCTCAACTTCTATGTACTCCTTCACTTCAATACAACAAGTTATCTATTTCCAAATTGACTAAGGATAATAATATTTCGATATTTTTTTATCCTTATGGGTTTCTTTTTAAGGATTTGAAGACTCATAAAGTTCTTCTTCAAGGACCATGCCGTGATGGTCTATTTCATCTCTGCACGCCTCTCTCTAAGCCGCAGCCCAAGGCGCTTTCTACTGCTACTCTTCGGTCCACTCTCTGGCATAACAGATTAGGACACCCTCATAAGAGGGTACTCAGTAGTATTGCTTCTTGTAATCCTAATCTCAAAATAAATGTTCCTTCTTTTTCTTGTCATACATGTAATAAGTCCAAAGGCCATAAAATTGCCTTTGAAAAATCTGTTAATCGCAAACAATCGCTTCTTATTCTTGTGCATTCCGATGTTTGGGGTCCTACACTCATTGCATCAAATAATTGATATCTATACCACATCATTTTCATTAATAATTTCTCTCATTTTACTTGGTTATTCCCAATGAGACATAAATTTAAGGTTCCTGATATATTCTGTGCGTTTAAAACGCACATTGAAAAATTCACCTCTTATCAAATAAAATGTTTACGTACTAATGGGGGTGGAGAATACCTTATGAGTTCTTTTGCTAAATTTCTTCAAGATCACGAGATCCACCACCAAATCTCTTGTCCGTACACTCCTGAACAAAACGGAGTAACAGAAAGGAAACACCACCATATAATTGAGACAACTAAGACACTTCTTCATATTGCCTCCATTTCTTACCAACACTGGCCCGAAGCTGTCTTGACCTCTATCTGTCTCATAAACTAAATGCCATCCACTACAACTGCCAACATCTCTCCGTTTGAACTACTACACAACACTAAATCTGAATATAATCACCTTCGCATTTTTGGATGCGAATGCTTCCCTCTAGCACTTGATCATCTTCGTAAAAAACTCTAACCAAAATCTCACTCTTGCATGTTTTTTGGATATTTGGATGTTTATAAAGGTTACAAATGTCTGGATGTTCATACAAGAAAATCACTATATCTCAACATGTTATGTTTGATGAGCAATCTTTCCCCTTTGCTGAAAGGATCTCACCAAATTCCTAAACTCCCAATGTAATTCAACTTTTTCTCTTGACGCCAACATATGTTACCCATGTCTCACAATCCTCCACACTTCCTTCTCCTTCGATTTTAAAACCTCAGTCTACTACTCTTGTTCCTGCGTGCTCTCAACTGATCTCTCACGTAGAATCTGTTCCTACTCCTAGTCCTCATATGAATCCTCATTAGGACCCGATGTCTGTTCACCCGATGGTAACAAGGCAAAAATAGGTTCTCTAAAGACCTGTGTTCCTCTGAATCTCATTCATTAGATAACATCACAAGAAATTCACTCAGATCCCACAACTTACACTAATGCGATAAAAAACTTTGAATGGAGAAAAGCAATGACGAAAGAGTTCTTTGCATTACAAAAATAGGAAACATTGAGTCTCGTTCCCCTTCCTCAAAACTCATCAGCATTGGGCTGTAAATGGACTTATAGAACCAAATTCCATGTCGATGATTTTTATTGAAAAATATAAAGTCCGATTAGTTGCTCAACGCAATCATCAAAAATATTGATTTGACTACACTGAAACATTCAGCCCAATGGCCAAATTATCGACCATTTACATCCTTCTTGCTATAGCTTTGCATAATAATTGGTCTGTTCAATAGCTGGACGTGGCCAATTCCTTTCTTCACAGTTCCCTCTCAGAGAACGTTTACATGATTCAACCAAAAGGCTTTGAAGATGTCACACATCTTGACCATGTTTGCCTTCTTCGCAAAGCCATTTTTTTATGGCCTTAAACAGGCCCCAAGTCAATGGCACAATGCATTTACCTCATACTTGGTCTATATTGGTTCCAACATAGTTCTTATGATCCTTCTCTCCTCACATTTCATCAACAAGACACTCAAATCTTTCTTCTAATATATGTGGATGATGTTTTCATAATTGGAAATAATTCTGAAACTCTCAGTCACATACTCGGCCAGCTTAACAACAAATTCTCCATGAAGCACTTGGGTGAAGCTCACTCTTTCGTAGGAATCCAAATTGATAAATACAATCAACAATACTTTCTCTCTCATAAACCATATGCTAGGTTTATCCTTCAGTTGGCTCAACTAACACAGTGCAAACCTCTCTCCAATCCCACTTGCACCAAACTTATGTCGGATCTTCCTACAGATGAGCTTCTTTCAGATCCCACTATCTATAGGTGTATTACTGTCTCACCACAATACTTAACTCTTACGCGTCCGGATATATAGTACAGTGTGAACCTGCTCTCGTAACTTATGCATAACTCGCTTCTTCAACACATCTACCTCATCAAACGCCTACTATGCTACATCAAAGACACATGATTATGTTCTAGCAATTACAAATACTAATCTTATCCTTAAATCCTTTTCAGATGCATACTGGGCTGGTGATCCCATCTCTAGGAAATCTACATCCGTGCACTGTTCATTCCTTGGAGACAACCTCATCTCATGGACTATCAAAAAATAGCACACTGTTGCAAGGTCTTCAACATAATCTGAATATCATGCTCTAGCTGTACTAACTTCTGACATCATCTGGCTACACAGAATTCTTACGGATTTTGGAATACAACACAACCAACCCACTGACTTATATTGCGACAACACTTTGACCATCGCTCGGCAAACAATCCAGTTTTTCATGCTCAAACAAAACACATTGAAATTGATCAGAAATTTGTTCGTGACCATGTCCAATATCAAAACATTCGTCCGCTTCTTATTAACACAATTGACCAAGTGACAGACATCTTCACCAAACCATTATCAACCCTCGCTTTCATGGTCTCAGAATCAAACTGACAGTCACACAAGATCCATCAATTTGTTGGGGCATGATAGAGAATAAAGATAAATAATATTCATATTATCTCCATATGTATTTCTGTACACTGTGTAATGAGGTGGCAAGTTTCAATTGGTTCTCATTATAAAGAGTCTTTCCAAACTCTCTCTATATATATGTCATATATCCGTATAATGTTCACAATAATAAAATCTTTCTTGTCTCCTTCCTCATTCTTCCATTTGCTTTGTTTCTTCATCTTCTCAAAGATCTTTTTTTGTTTTGCTCATTTCTTCAGGTCCTATAGCAAGCGGCGGGATTTTTGGCAGAGATATGGGAAGGTAATTCTTCTTGGAATTTTTTTTATTTCATTTTCTTTTTTTATTTTGCTGCATAGGAAAACAAGAGTTCTAGAAAATGGGTTAATATTGCTTATATTTAAGTTATTAAGGATATTATTGTAGGAGCTTTTTCTTGTGTTCAAACACAAGGTGGTTTGACCAATTATTTTCCTATTTTAGTTGAATTACATTAAGGATTAGCTTTAAGCTCATATCTTTTTTGCTTTAGTCATGAATGTTCTTACTAGACATTTGCAAAATTATGTACCCTAGTTTATGCTTTTGGATGATGACATTCTTCTTGTTGATAAGATTAGAGAGGGAGTTGAAGATAAACTTGAATTATGGAGGTCAACCTTATAATCTAAAAATTTTGTTTGAATAGATCTAAAACTAAATACATGAAGTGTAATTTTAGTAGTTGTAAATCTTGTGGGGGAGATTGTGACTTTGGGTGATCAAGTCATTGATAAGATTACGCATTTTAGATATCTCGGGTCTATTGTTCAAAGTGATGTTGAAATAGATGGAAATATTATTAGTAGAATTTAAGTTGGATAGTTGAAGTGGAGGAATGCATTGGGTCAACCATGTGATAGGAAAGTACCCCTCAAACTTAAAGAAAAATCCTATAAGATGGTGGTAAGACCTGCAATGCTTTATGGTGTAGAACATTGGCCGTTAAAAGAGAAGCATAAAATTAAGTGTTGCGGAGATGAGGATTCTCAGGTGGATGAGTTTTACTCTTATAGATAGAATGTGAAATGACTATATAGATGAAAGGTTGGAGTAGCTCTTGTGACAGATAAGATAAGAGAGTGTCACCTTAGATGGTTTGGTTACATAAAACATTAGCCTTTTGATAACTCAATTATGAGAGTAAATGTATTAGAATTGTCTTTGTTAAAGAAGGTGGAAGTAGACCAAAAAAGGCTTTGTTAAAAATATTAGAAAAGATATTTTTATTAGATTTAAATGAGAATTTAACTCTTAATAAGACAGTGGAGAAAAAGGATTCATGTAGCCAGCCCCAGGTATAGTGGATTTATTATTATGTGTGGAGTTCGGATGGCGTCCGGAGGCCAATAAAAATGTATCACATCACCCCAAAAATGTACCACGCTCAGTACCGAGCTCGGTACCAGTACCGCTTGGTACTGAGCGCGTAATCGGATGAGAGAACCGTCCGGTGTCCGCACAGAATAATAGGATAAAGGCTTGGTGATGTTGTTTGTTTGTTATTCAACTATTATTTTTTAACAAGGGATCATAATGTAGTTTGCTTGACATGTCCATCTAACTTATTTAAATATCTTCTGGATATATTAACAACCAGATTTTTCTACATCTTTGGATGCATTTAGCTGAGTTGTTTGTAAAAATCCATCATTTTAGCTCTGATCTGCAATTTACGGAGGATGGTTCTTTATGTGGATCTCTTTCTCTGCGCTTTATTTGTGAATGCAATTAGAATTGCTGTCACTTCAATTTTTCCATTCTTTTATTAGTATTTTATTCGTCCATCTCATCTTATATACTGCTCTACTTTGTCAGTATTTTTACACCCTCTTTTTATGATTGCTTTGGCATTTTCCGTCTCCATCCTGCTAATATTTGTGGGAATTGCCATTGCATTTTTTTCGTGAATTGAAATAGTCATTATGCAATAACATTAAGATTTCGTTTCGGACGGCTTTTTTACTGCTTCTTAAAACTATTTTTTAGTATAAAAATTAAAATTTTTGTACTAAAAAACTGTTTTAAGAAGCAGTAAAAAAACCATCCGAAACAAAACCTAAAAGATTTCGATAGAATAAAGATATAGCAGAAATATTATCTATCTTTTTTTTTTAAGAGAATAATCAAAATAATCATTAGATTATTTATTATGTTCCAATTTCAATCTAAAATTTCTCGTAGGGGTCATCTGTTGGATAAAAATGCAACATGGAGTAAAATGAAATATAATATTAAAAATTGCAGTATATTTGAAATGATAAAAATTATTTGGATGAGTGTAATTAAAATAAATATATACTATTTTTTATTGCTTGAAATAAAATAAATATTATGCAAAGTTCAATAATGATGGTGATTGATGGCTTGTTGGATTTGGCATCCGTCACGTCTGACCAACTATGGGTAGTGGCCGATAGAGTGGCGGCCAACTATAGTGATGTTGGGTGGGCAACAACAAAGGTAGCTAGCAAGCGACGGTGGCAACGTCGGCGACATTAGTTTACAGTGGTAATGATGTATAATTTATTGTGCAATTAGGAGTGATCAAATCTATTGTTTTCTAACTGCATCAAAATTTAATTAGATGATGAAATTAAAATACATCAAAATTTTACTATATATATATATTTTTTTCTTTTAATCAAACATCAATATTTTCTGTTGCATTTAGAATATGTTACAACAATTTTACTTCAAGTCAAACATCCCCTTATTTTGCAATTTCATCTAAAACTTAACAAAATTAGACTTTTTTTTGGTCTCTCAAATCCACTCTTAATTTAGACTAAGGCTACGTTTGGGACGACTTTTTTTACTGCATCTTAAAATAGATTTTTAGTATGAAAATATTAATTTTTATACTAAAAAATTACTTTAAGAAGTGATAAAAAAATCAGTCTCAAATGAAACCTAAATATGAAATAGAAAAGTTTGAGGTCGAAACAAATACACGAGATCACTTTGGTGAATGTGACGAGATCAACAAGAGTAATGATTTCTAGCTATAATATTTTAAAATAATGATCGCAATCAACGTTACAACTTGAACAAATAAAAAAAAGAAAAAGCTTTTAAATGCACTTTTTTTTTTTTAGGTCTTAAATATTGCAATCTTCATCGAACATAGCAAAAGTTTACACTAAATGCACTTGATTGCCCAATCGACCTTAGAACTTAAACAAAGAAGGCTTTTGAATTCATTTCATTGCCAACCCTATGTAGAAAAGAGTTGTCATTGGACGCAAAGGCTTCGTTTGGGACGGCTTTTTTTTTGTTTTCTAAAACGGAGTTTTAGTATAATTTTTTTTATTTTTGTATTAAAACTCTGTTTTAAAAAGCTGTAAAAAAGTCGTCTCAAACGAAGCCAAAGTCTCTGAGTCTGTTCGACGAGTCTTCTTAAGTTAAAATAAAAAAAAATTTCTAAAACTCACAATAGTTTAAAAATATTTTTCTCAGAAAAATCTTATAAATATATTTAAAAAAGCTTTAAATCTACTGCTTTGTTCGGAACGGCTAAGTCTTTGTTTGGGAAGGCATTTTTATTGCTTCTTAAAATAGTTTTTTAGTAAAAAAATTAAAATTTTTGTACTATAAAATTGTTTTAAGAAGCATTAAAAAAAATGTCACAAACGAAGTTAAGCTTTTTTATAGTCTTCTAAAATAATTTTTTTATATCAATATTTAAACAAAAAGTACAGTTATAAAAAACTATCGCAAATAAAAGCTGTATCTTTTCTATGTCCAAATATGAAGAATTGCAGCTCTGCCTCCTTTCCCATCATCCCAGCGAGATCAATTAAAGTTGATTTTCAGCCATTCATTAGTGAACAATATTCGTTGTCTTTGTGGATAAGCTAGGGCCACTATTTTGGATTCTCATCTTTTTTGACTTGTTTGCACTGAATTATTAGTCTTACTGCTCAATTCTATTATACAATTTAAACAATATGATTAATCATTATCCCTCTTATGTTTGACTTCTAGTACAAAATTTTCTCAAACAATGAAATATTTTGTGACGCTTGAATGTGTGGGCGTGAAAACGCGTTGATGAGTCGGATTCATGTCCAACATGAAATTAAGCTGACCCAAATTCAGGTGACTTTCTTCAACAATATAGGGTTATTTTTTCTTTCGTCTCATAACTAGTTGTTGCGGACTAAAATGTTTGCAACAATAAAGTAAGAGAGTCTTTCATACTAGTATTGTACAGATACCTAGAACACAAACAGAGAACTTAGAAATATTAGGATTTTTACGTGGAAAATCTTAAAAGAGGGAAAAGTCATAGGGTTACGACTAGTTGAAATGATTTCAATATTGTTTGAATATGTTATAAAGATTGACATGTTCCTAAACTTGAGGACGATCAATTTACAGAAATATAGGAAGTGCGTTGTAGTTTGTCAGAGTTTACAATGATGATAGTTGGGCAGAAGTCTAATGGTGGTAGAGCAGAAGTTCGATGGTTATCGAGTAGAAATCCGGTGATGATCAGTAATTGGGCGGAAGTCCGGCAACGATCAGTTGCTAGGTGGAAGTCTGATGATGGTTGATGGTTGGCAGTGGTTGAGGAGAAATTTGGTGGTAACAGAGCTCCTGGATTTCTCTTCCTCTCTTCTCTTCTATATCTTCCTTCCTCCCCTTTCAGTGAAGAATGGATGGTCTATTTATAAATCTCAAGGAGTGGATTCAGTAGTAAATAAGAAGAACATCAAGTGCATGTTGGGAGAGTTTTGATGGATGGCCGATATCAATTAGATCTATCATGTCCATTTATTGAGCATTTGAGTATCTTGATAAAGTCAGAATTTAGCAATCTTAGGACCATTGTATTTGTCTCGTCGAGCAACACGATTCAAGTATAAGCATGTCACATTTGAATATCATTTGGTCATCCAATTTATGTTTGAACCTTCAAAATTTTCTGTAAGCCCTCGATATGGATCCATTTGGGCTCGAATTTGATACAATTTGGTGTCATTGGGTTTGTATCCTTGAGATGTTCAATTCGGCTATAAGATTGCTGAAATTGGAATTCGGTTAGCTCCAGATTTAATTTTTGAAGTTTTCCATTCAAATTTACCTCGAGAATCATTTTCCATCAAGATAAATTTTTGATGATATATCACTCGTGTTATAAAATATTCATATATGCAAACAAAATATCACATCCAATTTTATGACTCTCTTAAAATTTTAAGTCCAATGCATGCTCCCTCTCTAAATAAATAAAGCCCATTAACTTAGTCTTATTGCTTATGATCATTTATATAAGCCAACATGTAAGTACCCAACCAATTGTTCCATTACATATATAGATTCTATTAATGCATTCATATAGCACATCTAACATTCCTATATTTCATATACATAATGTCACTCATAATACAACATTTATAATATGTGACATGCATAGTATTATGTAATTATATATGCCAATATATGTAATATAAACAAGTGAAAACATTGAATTATATATGACACACATGCTAAATCATGTAGGATCAATCCTGTATTTATTAAAGGTGAGTAAGATCTTATGTGGAACATCGTAAAATTAGTAGGAAAACATGCAACTCATATACCCTATGGTTTATAATGCATGTTGTGCATGCTAATTTGTAGGTCACATATGAATCACCAAGAAATATGAGCAATTAATAGTCACCACAACATCATCATCTACATCCCTAAACATGATAAAGAAAATTATATATAGTCTAAAATATCATAGGAACATGTAGATTACATCAATCTCTTATTAAATATGGCAGATTTCTATAAAAGTGCATAATAATGTAAAAAAGACAAAATTCAATTGTCAAATTTTAAAAAATCCATCAAAAATCCTATTTCATCAAATGACAAATAAGAAAAATGAATACAAATAAGAATAAAAAATATCATCTTTCGATATAAGAGTAAAATAGCTTAACCTATAATGGAAGAAATATCTAACGGATTTGACTTTTAGAAATGATAGTTACCACGCCCTATAATTAAACTCTTTATCTCTCCCTCTTTAACATCAGAATAGATAGATCTAATAAAAAAAAATATTGATTTCAATCAATGATAATATACTAAATTGGGCTAATAAATAAATATAAATGAAAAACAAAATATAATTTAAATTTTGATTTACTCAATTTTTTGAAAATAAAATTTGAAATAGGCTAGTCAGCTATTCCTGAACTTATTGATGAAATACAAGTGAATAGCCTAGTCAAAATTAGCCAAATATCATAAAGCATGCAATTGACTAATTCGATGCCTAATTGGCCGACCAAATTAATACGTCTAGAATATCTTTAATAAAAATAAAAGCTTGTTTCATATACAAGAAATAGTTATATGAATCGTTTTCTAAGGATTAGTCAATTGAGATATTTTTTAAATAATAAAATTGATGAAAATAAATCATCTTGCTCTAATAGAATACACATTTTTAGAAGCCACAACTTTCTCATTGTCAACATCCTCTCTCAACCACCCTCTCAAAGCATTCGTTGAAATAGTTGTCTTAATTTGGATCATGGAGCATCCATCAAGGCCATTCAAATAAAACACAATTTAATAGAAAACATATACTTGTTATTTTTATCAAAATCTATTTATTGTACTTCATTATAGTACCATAATAGGTAAATATTGAAATGATTAATTTCCCCAAAAAAATATTGAAATGATTAAACCCCTACTATTTACGATTGTCTCAAACTCATCCATTTGGGCTTCGTTTGAGACGGCTTTCTTACAACTTTCTAGTAAAAAAAAAAAAAAAGACTGCTTTAAAAAGCGGTAAGGAAGCCATCCTAAATGAAGCATTGGTGTCAAATGGAACAAATCTTAGCCATTTGCTGATTTAATCTTACTTGTATTCTCACTAGATATGCTCTCAACATTTTTCTTACATAGGTATAGCTAAAAATTGATTTGATTTTTGACATACAATTAATTTTTTTTCGAACATGCCAACATTCATTAAGTCCATAAATAAATATACAGTGGAAATAAATGTAACCACAACTTGAATATATAAATACATCATTCACAGATATAGGCTATCGTAAGTACATTTTGTATCCTTGATGCATAGGAAAAAATTATTTGAACGAAAAAGAAAAACATTTTTCATAATATGTGTCAAAATCATTCCAAGTCATTACTTTTAGGAACTGTTATAATTCAGGATGTTAACTAATCAACATCCAAAAAGAATGATTAAAACAAATAATTCAATTTTAGGAAATCAACTTCTTCTTCCTTCCCTTAATCTTCTCAACAAAGACCTTCATTCTTCTCAATGCAACATCTAGAGTCTCCTCAGTCATATTTGCAAAACAAACCCTGAACCACCCTGGCTCTACACAGTAGCATGAACTCCCCGGAGACACATTAAGTTTCACTTCGCTCAATATCATCTTCCACAGCCTCAGCTCTCCCTCCACTGATTTCTCCTCAAGCATTGGTGTGAGATTCATCCAACAAAACAACCCCGCATTCCCTTTCAAACACCTTATTCCTGCATCCTTTAATCCTTGAACAATGTAACTGTGTCTCTTTCTCAATCTCTCTCTATTTGTTCTTATGTATTTAGTTGTGAACTCCTCATCTGATAACATGGAAGCCAACATCTTTTGTGTTTGTGAAGAGACTAAGCTGAAACTAGACATTCTTCTCGCTGTTGTCACCACTCTGTTATTGTAAGAGTAGATGGTTCCTACTCTAAAGCCAGGTAGGCCAAGGTCTTTTGATAAGCTGTACACAATATGGATTCCTTCACAGGTTTTGTGTCGGCGGGTTTCAATGAGTTCAGCAACGCTTATGAATTCTGGATAGGAGAATACTGAGCCGGAGTAGATTTCGTCGGAGATTAAATGGATGTTTTTTTCTACTATGAAGTCGATTATTTCTTCGAGGAGAGAGCGTGACATGGAGATGCCTAATGGGTTGGAAGGGTTGGTGATAAGGAGACCTTTGACACGAAAGTTTGATGCTTCGGCATTGGAATAAGCGGATTGAAGGGAGGCAAGCGTGAGTTGGAAGCCGTTGGAGCTGTGACAATGGACCGGGAGGATTTTCACTCCGGTTCTCCATTGGAGGTCTCGGTCGAACCTATTCACATGAAAATGGAACGGTTATGTTGGAGTGTTAATCATGCTTCATATATAATCATTGATGTGTTAGGGAAAAAAGTAGCCTAAGTATTTTGCATCAAAATAGACTTCAAAGCTCTTGAATAATTTTTCTTTTTCATGGGTTAGTTACCCTGGATAGTAAGGGGTGGGTACAAGGAAGACGTCGCCAGGGTCGGCTAAGATAAAGGTCAATAGCTCATTGGCGGCGGTTGCACCGGCTGTGAGAACCATTCTATCCGGGTCAAATTTGACACGCTTGCCTCTTATTTGTTCCATGAAGCTTGCCATTGCCTGAGCAGTAGAGCTAAGTTTGTGTTAGTGTCTAGACAGGTAATTTAATCTTTTCTATAACTTGTTTGCTTATAAGCACATATATAATTACTAAGTAGAATCATTGATAAAAATTCTAGAAGGAATTTCACATAGTTTATTCTGTGAGAAATATCTAAATATTTAATTCGTGGCAGAAAGTCACAATTTGCAGAAAAGTCTACAGACTTATCATTTCAGCTGTTGAGTTTTTTACTACTTTGACCTGCAAATTTTTGCCACCTGTGAGCAGTCATTTATGTGAGGCTTTTCTCATAAAAAATGTATCCATAATATTCAATCGCAAATTCTTTATTAGTTTGCTCAAAAAAAAAAAAAAAAAAATCCTTTATGTTGAGATTTGGGGATTTTTGTATGAGAAATTGAGATTTATTTATGATATCAAAACTTTTTTTTTTAGATTATTAGTTAGTGTGTAGGGTCACCTTTCTGAAGCTTTGGAGGCCATGATAGTCCTGGAACAAAGCATTTTCTTTGAAGCTAGTGATTCCAGAGCCCCAGCTAGATGTCTCAGGGTGGTGTTCCAGGTAATCCTCTAGCAAATCAAATGAGACCTGTCCACAAAAACATTTTACATTACATTTCAATAAAATGGCTGCTTCCTTAAAAAGACAAAGCTTTACAGTTCAGGTCTCCCATTTCAGAACAGTCTGACTCAACTCACATATAAAAATCATTCCTACTATTCATTTAAATAGGAAAAAAAATTGAATTGAGATACTTTAATGTAAATCTTGATTGATTATCTATATATTATACTCATTTTGAACTAAATCTGATAATTTTAGACTTATTTTGATCAAAATATTCTCTCTGACTTACTTGATTCTCAGCCAATCCCATCTGAATGACACCTGCGGAATTGCTCACAGCATCATAAGGGTCTTCATCATAAGCTTTCCAGCCAGCAAAGTATGGCGAATCCTCTCCATGAGCCTTTGAAACTGCAATCTTTGATAATGGAGCTCCAGGCCCCATTCCTCTTGCCAGCTTTAATGAATTGCTTTGAGATTCTCTCTCTCTCTCTCTCTCTCTCTCTCTCTCTCTCGATTAGGAGAGAAGAAAAAGTCTACAAGCAAGTGATGTGGTGCAGGAGGTTCTCAAGACTTGTTGTATTTATAGGGTCCATCTCTGAGGTCACAACTTTTGGATGGAAATTATAAAATAAAGGAAGAAAGCTAATTATTGTCTTTGGGTTTGAGCAGAATCAAACTTAACCTTTTAAAAGGAGTTTTTTTCTATGAAGACAGCTGTTATCCCATTTGTCATACAGTGGAAGGTTCCCCTTAGCCGTAGCTATGTTAGGCCACCATTAATTGAAGTATCATAATTTGACTAGCTTTTAATGTGATTTGTCTGAAATTTGTTAGCTAAATTTTGAATTTTGTCTAACTTTTTCTTGGATTGCTGATCCTATGTGCTTACTTCTAAGCATACAATGGGAGACTCTGGTTTTTGTTTCGTTGTAGAGCGTTTGGAGGAAAGGAAAAAGGAAGAGGCCATAGGAGTTATATGTGAAAAATAAGTGATGTATGGAGACACAGATATTTCATATTTATGGTGGGGAGATTTTAGGTGGACATGCTCATATCTTTTAAGTTAGTATTTTGTTTTATTTTATTCTGTATTATTATTATTATTAGCACAATTAGAAAAAAATTTCAAATAACAAATTATACTTCATCAAGAAAAATTGATTTGATCAAATATATATCTCCATGCATATTTAATTAGAAATTTTTAGGATTAAATTTTGAGTCATATAAATTTTTATTTCAATATATTTATAGTTTAGCTAAACTTTTTTTGTGGGATTAGTCCAACAATATCAAAATTGATTCGATTGGAGTTCAAATGAGCTCAAACAAAACAATAAAAGCATGTTGAAGACTTCATGACATTAATTTAAGGCCTAAATGAACTTCGAATCATGCTTGCTTACAGTTGAAATGAGCATCTTGATGTGATGAATCTAACAAGCAGGCGATGTTACAAGTCACTTAAATGTTAAAAGAATTATCTAATATCGAGGGAAGCAACACGAGCTTTTTGATGAAGTGTTTTGGGATTTTTACTAAAATTATCAAGATGACACTCTAGAAAGCTATGATTAATCCTTCTTTCTTCACTTGAAGGTAGCTTGGACCCTAACTTGGATTGGAGTGAGCTTAGAGATTTGAAAAACTTAAGAGCTTCACTCAACGTTCCACACTAAAGATCAACACAAAAAACTGATGGTGCTCAACGTTCACCATTCGACCACCATTGTCAAACTACGAACGCTCTCTTGGCATCTATCACCCTACTATCATCTTTTGCGGACTTTATTCTTAACAATGTTAATGATAGCTATCACCAATAAGGGTAACCCACATCGACTCCCACATATTATCCACCTATTTGATTGCTTGCTGCAACCAATAATTTTGATGCAACGTAACATCACCAATAAGACTGATATACACTATTGGCGCTAATTCCTACTCACTTAATCAATAATAAAATTTAAATTGGACTTCCTGATTTATAATTTCCTCTTCTTAAAGAAGGTTAATTGAACATACCACAAATGATCTCTTGAAAATTTGTGGGAAAATGATGTCATTTTATACTTATATCATACATTAATAAAATCATTTCAACTAGATAGAATCATAGAGATTTTACCCTTTTTTTTGTTTCAACATAAAAATTCTTATATCTCCTATATGTTGCTCCCAAGATCTTCATACAATACTAAAATGAAAAACTTTTTTTTTTCTTTATTAACGTGAATTTTCCATCAATTAATAATAATATTAATCAAACATGTAAAAAGAACTCTATACTACACTGGCCTAAAATCCTTTTGGCTTGGTGGAGAACTATGCAGATGGTTAAACCGTAATATATGGGAAGTATCTGTTGTATGTTAAGATAGTAATTAGTGAATTCCTTAAACATAATTATTTGAAAAAATTAAATTAAGCTTTACTGAGTCTCTCCACTTAAAAGTCCAAACTTGGCAAATCCATTTGATCTTCGATTTGGATGTATGTTTGCCCTTCAAGTGAACACTTAGGCTTCCTCAAGCTTGCCGCTACATCACCTTTTATTCTTCTTTTTCTCAGATCTTTTTAGTTGGAATGTGAGAGCCTCAGTTGAATCCATCTTTACAGTCTCCTTATGTCGATGTCGAAACTCTTGATTCAACAATGCAGTAGTCACCTCACCATAGTTCAAGAACTCATTCCCAAGAATGAGCGTCATCATGAAGTTTTTGTACTCATATGGGAACAAATTCAACAAAAGGAGCACCATCTTCATCTCAAATCTACTAATCCAAATTCACAAGATCTGCCAATAGCTTTTTAAAGTCAATTAAATACTCATCAATTATAATCCCATGCCTCAACTGAAACATGTATAGCAGCTGCTTCATATGACGATGATTCTCCACGTTCTTTGTCAGATACTTATTCTCCAGTCTTCCATAGCTTTACAGCTGAAGTTTTCATCATCATCATATACTTGCACTCAATTGTTAATTTTCACATACATCAATGTCAAATATTGACAGCCCTAATAAGATCTTTACTCTTTTATGAAAACATGCAAAATAATATAAGGAGCACAAAGCCTAGCAAGTAATAAAAAATCTTACAACTAAAATCAGTATAAGATAAAAGAGAATAACACGACCCGACCCGTTTGAAAAACAGGCAAATGGGTCGAGTTCGGGTTCGCAAATTCGATAAGTTTGAAAAAAACGGGTCGGGTTCGGGTTGACCCGACGGGTTGCCGAGTCAACCCGTAAACCTGTTTAAAATGACTAACCGGTTGCCCGTGGACCAGCCCTAAGTTGCCCGCCCCTGCCCTGCGCCTGCCCGCACGCCATTCAAAGCTGCACGCGCGTGCCCGCAGTCAGCCGCCAGCCTGAATCTGCCCCGCGCGGCTTTCCACGCACCCGTGTGTGCGAGTTCGTGCCCGCGCGGGCGCGCTGCAGCGCACCCGGCCACGCTCCCAGCCAGTCGTGCACCCTTTTGCCCCAACCAACCTCGCACCCGCACGCCCTCGCACCCGCGGCGTCCCGCGAACCCGCGCGCCCGCGCATCCGCCTGCGTCCAGCGCACTCGCCGCCTTAGCAAGCCTGCGTCCGCGTCGCCACTGCCGTCCGCTCTCGACCGCGACCTCTCCGCGTCGGTCTCCTTCTCGTGTTGGGTTGGGTCAACCCGGCAACCCGCCGGGTCGGGTCCGTGTTCGAATATTTGACCCGTTTACCTACCTGGGTCGGGTTAGGGTCGACCCGATTAAACCCAGGTCAGTTCCGGGTTCGACCCGAACCCGACCCGTGATCAGAAATTGACACCCCTAGATCTTATGATATGAGGTTCTGGATAAGACAAAAATGTAATCATGTTTGTTTCTTTCTGATATTTATTGGTAAGCTATAGTAATACTTAAAATGAAAGATAGTTGCAATTCTTCCAATATAAATTCTATAGTGTGACAGCACAATCTACATGAAATAGGGACCAACCAATCCGTCTTTACTCGAATCGGGCCTGCACACTTGCCTATGTGCATGAGTACGTCCACCACCTTCACTTAGAATGAACCACACCAACAAATCTCCTGCTCTTCAAAGCTTCACCAGAAAATCATCGAAAACTGGCTTTAATACCAATTGTTGTGCAATAAACATAGCGAAAATAATTAATCACACAACAAATAACACAAAGAAAAAGGTGATTTCCGTGGTTCGCCGTATATGCCTACGTCCACGAAGAGAGGATAATGATTTCAGTATATTGGAGAATAATAGGGGTTACAAATAGACTCTCTAGCTTTATCACTTTCTCTCAACCAATTTATAGCGATTTAGGAAACAAATAGAAAAAATAAAAAAAAAATGAAAAAGGAAAAAAAAAAAAATCTGATATATGCATCCATTAAATCCCAATCAAATCAACTATTCAGAAATATAATCAATTCTCTAATTAATACATTAAATAAATATCCAAGCTTTCCAAAAAAAAAAAAGCTAATTTGATTTTGGAAATAATTCGAAATCAACAAATATAACATTTCCCTTCAATACAATACTTCGACGCCCTCAAGCTTTAGAGCCACACCAAATGAACAAAAACAGTAATCCTTCGCTTAAATTTAAAATGAGCTATATATTAATCTGCATATACTTCAAAGGTGCCTCATTTCAAATAAAATTTCAGAAATGAATTTGTTCGCTAAAAGATATGGCTTCGTTTGGAACGACTTTCTTACTACTTTTTAAAGAATATTTATAATGCACAAATTTTTTGAACTAAAAATTTTTATACTAAAAAATTATTTTAGTAAGTAGTAAGAAAGCTGTCCCATACGAAACCTAAGAGGTTGTTGAAGACGGTTGTATCTTTTTGTAAAATTATTGTTACGAAAATACTTGATCATATATATATATATATATATATAATACACTGTCTATAACATAACACATATAAATTAAGAACCAGATATAAATGATACTTATAGAATTATATATGATGAAGTATAGCTTCTAAAAGATATTATAGCTATTTTCCTTTGATATTTGATATTATCATTAAAAAAGTCAAATTTAAAATCACTTTAGAATTAATTTCCTTAAAAGAGAATCCTCATTATGAATTAGCACAATATATACACAAAAAAAGAAAATGGAGAAGCTCTTAAAGATCATCAAGATTGAAATCATTCTCATCAATAAAGAAAGTGGCATGTGCTATATTGTACAATAATTATAATTAAGATAATAATTGAATCCTAATCAATGCAAAAGAAGATCAAACTAAACTAATTGCTGAGATTAAAAACAAGCAAATATCTACTAGTCCATAAGCTCTTACTTCACATTATTTGAAAATATCAAACTAAAACAAAAATGTGAAAAGTCAATTTTAATCACATTATTTCGAAGAAAATACTCTATATCCAAATAATTACACTACAAATGAAGAACAATTTGTAGGTCACAATAAATTTAAAGGTAAAGTACACTTCTCAGTAACTATAATTAGAACAAAGCATTATCTTCAATTGCTAATTGGAAAAATCCCTTAAAAAATCATAACTACAAATTTCCAAATATCATATGATATTAAGATATATTTCCAGAAACCCATCAAACTATTTTTTTTTTTTTGGTTTGAGAATATAACTAATGCTATAATATGTAGAGAAATAAACTTTCAAATTGATCCACATGCAGTGAGGCTTCATTTGGAATAGCTTTTTGTCATTATTGTTTCTCTACTTTCAAAAAAATTTTGTACAAAAAAGTTGTTATAGAAAGCGCAGTAAGAAAACTATCACAAATGAAACCTGAATGCATTTAGATTAATGTCCTCCAGAGCCCGTCTTTCATATTTGTTCGAGGAAATAACTTCTTAAAGTTAACATTAATCCCAAAATATTAGGAATTCCTTTATATTCTTAGTTGAGAATTTCTATCTTAGTGTCTATAACTTTCATTTCCAAGCTTTTGGTAGCGCATCCTCTCTTCAATGTAGAAAGATTTAAAGGTGAAACTTATTTTAATAAGATATAGTTTTATTGGGATACCATCTTAATTCTTAATTATATTGATATAAAATGTTAATTTTTTACAATATTATTAAAAATATTAAACTCAATCAAATTTCATTAAAATTTTTTAATTATAATTAGATCAAAATTTTAATCTTGCACCTATATATAGGCATGTGCTTATGGGTCCTCCCGATTCTATTGACACAACCTAATCAATAATTAAGTAATAACGACAAAACTTCTAACATTTCAGCTTGTGTCAAATAGGCTAACTCAACTAAATTATATTTAAATATAAGTTTTTGTCTTTAAATATTATTCTTTTTGATTGAACCCAATTCAACCAAATTTAGATTATAAAGGGTGTTATTAAAGAGCCCTAACCAATGCAACATGTTTGAAAGAGTTAATCAAATAGAGTGATATAATATATATATATATATATTAAATGAGCAACTTGCAAAAGAATTCAAATACATATAGACCAATTAGGTTAACTACTTATCTAAAAAGTTAGACATGTACAAAGATGCCTAGGTAAGGGAGCCTACAAATTCCTATATGTGGAGGTTCCACCATGCAAACTTAAGAGAATATAATTGAGCATCTGAGCCAAATAAAATGACGAACATAGCTAAGATAAAAGGAGAAAAAGAGATATCTAGTAGTCAATATTAACTTGTCTCATTGGGATCCATGTGCTATAGGGAAAGTAACCTTTGTTGTTTTGTAAAATATATAAAAAAATGCTCCAATTTTTTAAGCAAACTAAGGCCCAATGAACAATACTTCATTGTGATTCCTTTATTATCTACATGAAATGATAAGGAATATAAGAATTTGAACTACTTAGAGGGTGCCCATCCGAGTAGGAGATCTCATTGTTTAGGTTTATTTCTTCCCTCTTCTTCTTATATTAGTACTAAAAAGAAGTGTCCCCAAGGCAACAACCAAGCATTGAAATGATTTTAATATGTTTCACATGATCCACAAGGACATAATATTTATGTAGGTATCCATTATATGAGCTATGCAAATGAAGCCTTCTTAAAGTAATAAGAAAAAAAAAGTAGTTCATATACTATTTTTAAATTGCCCTGCCAGCTCAAACTTGTATGTTACATTATTTTGATTTGATCAATAGTCATTAGTTTAAAATAATTTGTACTTGAAAATCATGCATTATTGTACTCTAAATAAGGTACTCCTCTTTTATGCTTTTGGATGATTTTTATGGCTGTTGATATTTAGTTTTATTCAATCATATAAACTTTTATTTTTAGATCGCATATGTCTAATATATTCAAAGAGTGATGAATAAAATATTTTTAATTATTAATTAAAATTTATGTATGATTTTTTCATCATGTAGCAAATCTTTGTTGAATCTCGTATGAGTGAGACTTTTTATAGTAGAATATAACAAAAACATGTAATTTGTGAAAAATAAAAAGGATTTATTTATTAAATGATGACATACTGGGAAATGACTAAAATTTTCACATAAAACAAATTGCCTTATGCAAAACTTAAATTTCTTAAAAAGCCCACATCTTGTTATGGAAGCCTCAACAAAGTTTTTTAATGGCTTCTTCGCCATGGTTCAAATATATATCTATAAATAGCCATGGTTTGGATAATCATTTGGTCTTGGCTATGATAGCAATGAAGTAAGGGAAAAAAAATCTTTATGCTTTTGCTTGGTGTTGAATGCAAATAAATAAAATAATCTATTTAGAATGTGATCATAAGTTAAAAATCTATGATTGTTGGCCATCATTTATGTTATTTTAGCTTGCGTTTTAAGCTACTATTTTGGTTTGGATAATCCTAAAATCTTTGGTCATACCTTTAAACTATAATATAGATAAATATTTTTTTTTAATAAGGAAATTACATACCTACTTGTAATGTAATAATGAGAAGAGGAATTTACTATAGATTAGTAAAGCTCGCACGTTGCTACTGACCAAGTGAAGAAGCTCGTGACACTCGAAGTACCTCGCGCGTGCGACCTCATCCATCTTTGGGGCACCATCCGTGCCAACTCCTCCTTCTCCCAAGATGTCTGCTAGGGCATCGTCCTAGCTCCTCCAGCCATTCTCTAGCATTTCTCAGGTATTCTTTATGGCAAATAAGCTCTTGGATCCTAATTTTCTAGCTCGTAATGCTAAATCTCAGTTTTTAAAAATGCTTCGTTTGGATCTTCCTCTTCTTCTTCCTTTCCTGATCTCAAGGAAACTACCCATTATTTTTGAAGGCCTTGTGGATCTTTGAGGAAGAAATCCTTGCATTGGCAGCTCCTTTGACTTTTATTCGGTTGGTAAATTTTCTAATAGGCACCCTAAATTGGATCTCATTAGAAATTTCTCTTTCAATCTCAAACTTTCTGGTGATTTCTCTATTACTTTGCTTGATGCTCATCATGTGCTTATAAACTATCCAACATCTTCGACTATAGTAGAGTTTTTGCTCATCGATCTTACTTTGTGTATAGCTATTATATGAAACTTGAGAAATGATATCCTATGTTTGACATTCATGAGGAATCCCCCATTGTGCTGATTTAGATCCCTTATCCTGATCTATGACCTCACTTATTTTCACTAAGAATCCTTCATGGGTTATGATATCTATTTGGCAGATGTTTTTAGATAGACAACGCCACTACTTACGACACTAGGTCCTCGATTGCTCGAGTTTTTGTGGAGCTAGATATTACCAAAAGCTATCTAAATAACATTTGGATTAGACATGAGAAATATGGTTATGTGAAAAAAAAGTGGTTTTGGAAGATGCTCCTTCCTTCTGCGACCATTGTAAGACCCTCGACCATGCAAAAATGAGTGCTTTATTTTGCAACCTAATCTTATGAAGAATCCCCCTGTTAAGCCTAAGAATGTTATTCTGCAAATGGCTAATGCCAACCTCACCAATGTTAATATCATCCCTTACCGTATTTTGAATGATCTATCTTTAAAAAAAGATAATGTTGATATTCCTTCTGCTGTCCAAAAGGATGATTTTCCTATCAAAATTCCCACCTTAATGCCTATGATCGATGTTATATTTGAGAGCAATGTGATTCCTAATGTTGAAGTAGCACCTTCTATGAATGGAAAGAATGTGGATGCTGATGTTGATCCTGTTGGTGGAGATCAAATGGTGGATCATTAATCTCCCTCTCTTTATGGCCCTAGGGATGATGATGGTATTTTCAATAATATGGAAGTTTTAACTGTTGTGTGTGCCTCTAATTATCTTACTAATTGTCCTGATACTTTTCCTATTGTGAGTTTTGATGTGGGTGACGGTGGTGCGAGGTTGTTCTATCTCGACAGGGCCCCAACCACATGGCTACTTTTGATGATGCTTCTGATGGTATAGATGATTCTGTTGTTTTGCATTTTTTATGTGGACTCTAATGTGAACCCTATTGACCACTCTGATTGAATAATCCCATATAATCCATCGATTATTATAGATTCTAGAGAGGCTAAAATGGATGTTTGTTCTGGTTCCCACGATGACTATGGTATGAATATGGTGCAAGTTAGTAATGATGATTTTGTAAAAGTTGCTGGCAACAAAAAAAAAAAGAGATAAATAAAGAGGTGGTGCAAGATTGAAATGTTTATGAAAGAAGGCCTAAGAGATTTAAGACTCCTTTGCAATTCTGTTGCTAATTGGTTTTTGTCTTCTGTTGTTTCTTTGATTTGGTGGGGTATTTGTTGTGGTATTAGTTAGATATTGCTGGTTTTTCTTTGGTTGGTTATTTGGACCTTTTCCTATGTATGTATCTAAATGGTTTGGGAGATTGTTGTTGGCTTTATTCTTCTGGATGTGGGCTTTTGTTTAGTTGCTCGTGCAGATTTCTCTATATCTCCAACTATGGATCTGCTCTACTTTTAAAAGTATCTGATAGCTGATTAGGTTTTTTTGGTGCTCTTGTTGTTGTTCAGGGTGGGGGTTGTGCTTGTCCTTCTTTATTTTCTTCTGCTTATGCTTTGTAATAGTTTGTATTAAAGGCTCATAGGTTTTATTTCAAATGACGTATTTTTAGAGGGCAATCGATTTAGTAAGGACTTGTAATCTCTTATTTATATTAATGCGTAAGCCCTTATGTGCGGGTTTTATTAAAAAAAAGGAATTTACTATAGAGATAGAATTTTGATGATTAGGAAGGTATAGATAAACATAAAATTATAAGTGCAAGAAATAATTACTCATAACAACATCATAAGAGCCCTCGACTATAGTTTTCATAAATTATTTGTCGTAATCAACAGCAAGATTAATCATAGAAACAGAATCATCTACATTGATTACCCCACTAAAGCCTTCAATCACGAAACCAAATTGCATAATATTACCTCAACTCCAAGCTGAGATAAATGAACCTAAACAAAATGATCTTTTGATGAAAGAATGAATGAAGATGATGCAAAAAAAGTCCGGACAATAAAAGAAATATGAGGAGCAACAAAATAATTTTCCCCATTGGTTCCTTCAATAATGAATATGTTACCACAGGTATAAATAGTACCACCAACTGGCTGCTCATCATTAAGGCTTCGTTAGGGACCGTTTTCTTAAAGCTTCTTAAAGTAAATTTTTAGTACAAAAATTAAATTTTTATGCTAAAAACAGTTTTAAGAAGTAGTAAGAAAACCTTCTCAAATAAAGCCTAAGACATTCACCAATCAAAAGTTAAGAACCAGCGAAGGCATGCTCCTCCATGACCTCAGTACCTCACTAGAAAGTTTTTTAAATCAATAATAGGTTACTTGAGCTGAGCTACATCCAAAGGACTCTCTCAGCCAATCATAGCTAGTTTGAAGTCTGATAGCATTCTTAGCTTAACTTGGTAACATATGAATATTTAGTTGTGTCATTTTCCTATTTTTAACTGTTGTTGATGGCTACATAAGCATAGGTGATTCACATGCATCTCATAAGCTAAATTTATATTATATAAATTGATTGAGGGAGATTAACCAATATCACAAGGAAGATTAATTAACACATGTAAGATTAAGCTAGATTTTAGAAAAATAAAATAAAATACATTTTCTATGTTACAAAATTATTTTCTATATTTTTATAACTATTTGAGATGTTATTCGACATATTTTTAAAATTATTTTATTTATTTCTAATTAGTTAATTATGTAAAAGTATATTATTAATTAATTTAGTAATCAATAATCATATGCTTAAAATGCCTAATTTGTTTCTCTTTTGTCAACTCTTGTGTTTAGTAAATTTATGTAATTATATATATATATATTTAATTGATTAATTTTTCTAAAATTATTTTTGTGTAATAATAATATTATTGTTTATATAATTATTTATCTAATTAAGAAACTAAACTCAATGAAAATTTGATTAAGATTCCATAGTAATGTTTATTTCATTCCAAATATTCCATATATTTCATTAAGCTTGCTAATCATGGTTATTTGATTACTTATATATAAGATGTTAAGTAGTTATTTATATCATATTTAACAATCTTTTATTTAATTATTCTTTCAACATATTAATTGAGCTCTTTACATGTTATTTGATATAATATCATATATTATAATTTTAATAAATTATACAAGGCCTCCTAAATATGAAACATTCATATTTGGAATATATGCACATATTATTTTTTTTAAAATAGTTTTAGCTTTTGCTGCAAAGCATCTCACCCTTCAGTCCTTTGAAGGGTCAGTAATCATAAGCTCCATTAACTTCTGTCCTTTGATGTGATGTAATTCCTTCCTTAATGACATCATATGACATCATACGAGCTAACCAAACTATAATAAATACTTAAATATGACCCTAAGATGTATCTTTGGCATATTTTATTGTGAGGATTTGATTTCTTCCCTTATTCATCAATTGCAATCTTTTGTTTGAAATTTTAGTTGCTTGAATAATTTTCAATTGATCTTATCTCTAAAAAGATGAACCAATCAGGTTGATTATAAGAGTCAAATAGGTGAAGAATTAATAAATTGAAATAATATCTTTTGATGTAGCTATTAATGTCAACTAAAATATATATTCTAAATAATGAATATAATACACAAAACAAAGGTCATCCTCGCTCTCCCCTCAGTAGATATTATTATGTACGGAGTCCGAACATAGATAACTATTCGCCACTGCGTTCTTACTGTTCACCCCTCCTTTTTTACTGTTCATAGTTACAAAACCGAACGGTTCTCTGTATCCAGACTCCGTACGTAATAATCTCTCTCCCCCTCAGAGGGTGAACATTATAAGTAAACTTTCATGTAGTTAAAAACAGTAGCCCTCCGCATCCATCAGGGAAGCCATTTTTCTCTTAGTGCTTCAATTATAATGCTTCAAAAGTCAATTTTATTTATTTAAAACATTACATAAGAAAACTTATTTACCAAATAATAAACACTTTAAATAAATATTCAACAATAGGAATTACAAAGTCATGGACAAGTAGAAACAACACAATTCCATAATGAAATAGATCTACAGACATTCCAACAGTGAAATCACTATTACAGAGCCTGCATTCCTTATTTTTTTTTTTCTTTTTTGTCGACTTTTCCATTATTTTCTTATAGAAAATAAGCTGCTTAATGAATGCCGACTTGACAAGTATGCGTTACCTAATTTACGTTAAGGAACTTATGACGTCTGTCATCACATGATTTCCACCAACTGAAGGATAAACTAAGTTATCTCCTTAACAAACATCAATGACGTTAACGTTTAAAAATATAAATATATGTATATGATAAGGCTTTGCTAATTAAAAAATTAACAGAACTATACTTTACATAATGCTTAATTAGCATCATTAATGATTTGCGATGACTAATTTCTACTGTTCTATTAGTGAAGTTCTTTTGAGCCACAGATTTTTTTATTCTAAGCCACAATTTTTTTTGTTCTAAGCTTTTATTTAGGGTGGTTTTCTTATTACTTTTTAAATAGCAGAATTTTTTTTTGAATTAAAACTAAAAAAATGTTTTATAAAAAAATAAAGAAGCTATCCCAAACGGAGCCTAAGAGTTTTACAAAACGGTATTACTTGTCACATTTTTCTTTTTGTTGCAGTGATACTTTTAGAAGAAATAAGATTAATAATGATATTATTGAAATTTAAATAATAATCCTTATAAAAATGAGGCCAAGTAAATCTTCTTTAGCCTGATATATATATATATATATATATATATATATATAATCCTTAAAAAATGATTATCTATTTCATAATTTTGTTCTAATAAGCTCAGACTCATAGCATACTAATTGAAAATAAGTTATATGCTTAATTTGAGTGCTCATCTTGCTAAGGAAAAAAAAATAGCTCTAATAGTAAGTTAAATAAAAAAAATGCATAATTTTTATTTATAGATTATGCCCCGCCCTGCTTTTCCTCCCGCGCTGCTAGGGCTTTTGCCCTAGCACCCTCCGGTGTGTTCGGTGGCGCCGGATTATTGCCTTTGCCAGGGAAGTTTGCTTTTCCTGGTGTTTGTTGTTAATTTTGTTTGGTTTCTTTTCCGGTGTGGTCCGGAATGGCGTTGAAAGGACCCGGGATTTTTGGGGGGTTCTTCTTCATCTCGATCATTTGCCTATGTTCTTGCGGGTTCCTCTAATGTAGCTGGTTTTCCAAAAATTAGGTTTTGTCTTATCGTGGAATGACTTCTCTTTGGGTTTCTGAACTTGAGATTTTGGCTTTGGCTGCTCCTTTCCAGTTTTCTCTAGTTGGGTTTTTTCCCACCAAGCGGCCTTTTCTTGAGTCCATACGTAGGTTTTCTTTAACTTAAAGTTGAACGGAGATGTTTCGGTTACCCTGCTCGATCATTCGCATGTCCTTATCAAGCTGGCTAATGACCTTGATTACTGTAGGGTTTTTTGTCACCGTTCTTATTTGGTGTATAACTGTTACATGAAGCTTACCAAGTGGTCCCCCCTAGTAGATACCAGTGTTGAGTCGCCGGTGATCCCCATTTGGATTTCATTTCTGAAACTTCATCCCCACATGTTTTCTCCTCGCATCCTTCACGGTTTGGCTTCTCTTTTTGGCAAACCTCTGAAAATCGATTCTGCTACTTCGACTGGTTCCAGGCTGTCTTTAGCTCACGTTTTGGTGAAATTGGATATAACGAAATCCTACCCATATAGGGTCTGGTTAGGCCCTGAAAATTTTGGTTACATTCAAGACATTGTTTTTGATAATTTTCCTGCTTTTTGCTTGTCCTGTAAGTGCATTGGTCATGTGGTGGGTAAGTGTCGTCCTGTGGTTGATAATTCGAATCCTATTCAGGCCCTAAACTTGGATTCTATGAATCCTGCTTTGAGTTTGAATTCTCTTGTGGTGGATTGTCTGAACAATGAGGTTGTAGTTGATTTGATTCCTGCCGAAATGTTGGTTGGGGATGGGGAGGCTATTGGGGAGGTTTTGCCTGCTGTCGTGGTTGGGAGCATCCCTGCTGTGGTCTCTTGTGGTGCCAGTGATGAAGCTCAGATTTTGGGTTCTGTTTTGGTCAATGATGTGGTTGGTGGCACCTCTATTTTTAATTCTGATGTTGTGTTTGATAATAATGATGTGGCTTCTTTACCGGAGGTTGAGTTAGAGCGAGTTGTGGAATCTAACTTGATTGTTGTTCGGGATTTAGCGATTCTGCTCGGGCTTGTGCTGGGTCTGGGGATCCTTCGGGGTTGGATTCTTCTCTGAATAGGGATAATAGTGTTGTGGTTGCTGGTGGTGTTAATGCTGGGAAAGGAATGGTGGATAATTTGGGTGTCGATGCTTTATCCCCTGACGCTCAACCTTTTATTCTGTTGGGTTTAAATTTGGCCTCCAATCGTATATGTTTTAGTGTTGAGGCCCTTCCTCGTGAGGCTCCTTTGGTGTCTGTGAGGTCCGCCCCTTCTGCTTTAGGTGGTCATTCTTTAAATTCTGAGATGTTGGATAGCCCGGTTAAGTCTACTACTGTGGAGATTTTGGGCTAGGAAGCGAGTAAGGTGGCTGATTATGGTATCTGTACTCCTATTCGTATTGATCGCGTAGTGAATAATGAGTTTGTTGATGTTCCTGTTACTTTTATGGAGCCTCAAGGTTTAATGTATAATATTAAGGATAATTTGGGCATTGACTTGCGAGTTCACCTGGACTGGCTTCATGACTATAGTTCTGATTATGCTTCTGATTCTGTAATTCTGTGGATTCAATCGGAGATGGGGATCCTTTCAATTCTTTTAATTTGTTGTGCGATCAGCCTCTTGTTTCTGTTGCCTCCTGTGGTAGGCCTCGTGGTCGGGGCAGACGTGGTCGTTGATTATTGAATTTGGGTTTTTGATTTTGTTGCTTTTCTATCGTTGGAATGCCTCGTTTGCTTGTTGGCTGTCTGTTCAAGTGGTTCTGTTATGGACGATGAGGAAGCAGGTTGCTGCAAGCATCGTGGATGTCCAGGGTTGGTTGGCAACTTGGTTGGCCCTTCGATTTTGTTTTGTCCAGTGGATGGCCACGCCCTGGCAAACCAAAGCTGGTCTGAGTCCGACTTTATTTATCGACCCTTTTCCTAATTGGTCTTTGCTTTGTTTTTATTGTTTTCCTGTTATCATTTGATGTGGTCACTTATGTGGTCTACCCTTGTACTTTTGTTTTATGAATGTATTTCTGTTAAAAAAAAAGCGTAATTTTTATTTATCATAACATATATAGCTGAATTCTACATAAAGCAAGTATAAAAAAGTGTTTTTTTAGTAATTCTAATTGTATTTTTAAATTTATTGGTTGAGATTAGCGGTGTCAAAATGTTAATGGATTGAGTCTTATCTAAACTAACATTGACCCAATTTGACCTATTTAATAAACGGGCTGATAAGGTAGATGTAAATCCTACATGCCGCCAACCTAAAATGACCCGAATCAGACTTGATAACTTGCTTTGATTTAGAAAAAAAAAAAAAAACTATAGAATTTAAGTTAATTGATCAAATGTAAGAATATCATAGCAACATGTAAAAGAATTTAAAGGAAAAAATAATTCAATAAGTTGCTATTGTGTTAAGATCAAGTATAAAATAAATCATTAAAAAAGTTACTATTGAGTCAAAATAGAATCACTATTGGCTTCCCGGGTCAATTCCCGGGTCAACCCGAACCTAACTTACCAATTAAATGGGTCGAAATCTAGGACCCAACCCAATTAATGGGTCAACCTAAATCCTAATTTTTTTGGACTAAATTATCGAGCTGGTCATTTATTAATAACCCTAATCGAGATGACCAACAAAATCACACATTGCAATCTAATTATTAAAATTTTTTAATTAATAAAAAATGCTTATGAATCAGATTACAACTAATCATTAAAATGTCTTTTCAGCCAACCACCTCTGACTAATTTAACCATTACGTAGAAGAATAAAAAAATGTCATTCATATCACATTCCTGGCCTCTCCTAAGTCATCGTGTAGCTTTCCTATCCAGCCCTTTGCCAGCCCAAATTAGACCTTTCTCTGGTTGGAATTTTTCCTCGTCCTTCTGCCTGAGTAGATCTCCCATGTTCTATTTGGGAGAAATTATTCTGTACGGACGTCGAACAACGAGAACCATTCGGTACAAAATCGGACGATTCTCACTGTCCGGTATTTGCATAGAATAATCTCTCTTATTTGAGAATAATATTTATCACAAAATATTAAATATTATGGTATACTAATAAAAATTAATACTACATTTTGAGTAAGTTGATCTGATTATAAATTAATTAGGTTAAAAATTAAAGTTATTAAATTTATCTTTTATAAAAGTAATGCATGTTTAATAATCGAAATTTTTTTATTATAAATTTTTTATTAATATAATTTCAATAATTTAAGAAGTAAAAAATAAAATCAAGGGATATATAAGGATCAGTTCATGTACTATTTAATCTAATATTTAAATATATAATATATATTTTTTTTAAATAAGGGACATGTGCGCAGGGCATGTGCTCATTCAAGTCACTTTTGCTGCTCTGATGAGCTCTACTAAGGCTTAGCTTTGGGACGATTTTTTTATTGTTTTTTAAGGATATTTTTTAGTATAAAAAGTTTTTGAAAAAAAAGTTGTAAAAAAAGATGCTTTAGAAAATATTAAGAAATATGTCCCAAATGGAGACTAAGGTTTGGTTTGAGACAGTTTTTTGTTGCTTTCTAAAACAGCTTTCTAGTACAAAAATTTTTCGAATTAGAAAATTTTATATTAATAACCAGTTTTAGGAAGCAGTATGAAAGCTGTCCCAAACAAAGCCTAAGACAGCTTTCTTACCGCTTCTTAAAACAGCTTTTTAGTACAAAAGTTAAATTTTTTTTACTCGAAAGCTGTTTTAAGAATCAGTTAAAAAGTCGTCCCAGTCGAAAAAAGAGAAGTTGGTAGTAGTTAGCATTCTCTATAGACATGCTATAGAGATAATGCATCAATGACGACAATATTGCTAATCTTTAAGAATATATTGACCATTTTTTATAAGTTTTAATGATTAATAATTAAATATATATTTGTTAAAAATGATATTTAACACTACTAATACAATGACATGATAAGGGGCAGATCCAACTTATGGTGATGAGACAAAGGGAGGGGTGAAGGGGTGTCAATTTCGGGTCACTGGTCGGGTTCGGGTCGAACCTGAACTGACCCGGGTGCAAAACAGGTCGACCCTAACCCGACCGGGTAGAGAAACGGGTCGAAAATTCGAACCCGGACCCGACCCGACACAGAACCCAGGGGCGAAGCTGGCGAAGCGGGTGCGCGCGGGGTGCGGGCGAAGCGGGCGAGCGCGAGGGTGCGCCAACAGGCGCGCGCGGGGGGGCGAGCGAGCGCGGGTGCGAACGCGGGTGCGCGCGGGAAGAGGGCGCTGGCGCAGGCAGCGTGGACGGGCAGCTGGCGCGGGCAGCGCGGGCGGGTAGCAGCGGGATTCAATTTTTTTTGAATTAAATGGGTTCACGGGTTGACCCGGCAACCCATCGGGTCAACCCGAACCCGACCCGTTTTTCAAACGGGTCAATTTCTGGAACTCGAACCCGACCGGTTTTTCAATCGGGTCGGGTCCAACCCGGATTTTCCGGGTCGGGTCCGGGTCGGATTTTCGTGTCGTGTCAAATATTGACACCCCGGGGTGACATAGGCCCATGTTGGAGAAGAAGACATATGAATGTATACCTCTTGTGCCTAATGAGGCCTTTAGTTTTTATATGATCAATAAAAGATATAAAAAAATATATTTTTCAAGCATTTATAATTATTTCAATTAACAGTTCAATGAAATTATGAATTAAAAAAATAAATTTCTCTTTGAAATAATCTCGCTAATGTATGATTATTGTTGATAATCACCTTCACTAAGTGTATCAAAAGGTCTCCTATCTTTCTAGCTCAATGTATCGCATCAAACAAACTTAAATAATGCCAAGTAATAGCATGTATAATATAATTTAAAAATTTCTCATAGACTGTTGTAGAATTTTGCTTCTAAGGCATTCATGCTCACTTTCTTTTACCTAAACACTACTTCCATGGTACTTCTACAATGTTCATAATCTTGCATGTGAAATATAAAAATATTTACATAATAGCCTACATATATTTTAATGTCCTTCACAGTGTCCTTTTTGTTCATCATTATATTGAACATACAATGCATTTCTTTTAATATGCACCACAGCAGTATTAAGTCAAATAAGACTATCATGTGAATATGACATCTCAAAAAAAAATATGCTTGTTGCTCATCATATTCTCCTTACTAAAGCTATAGTAATTTTTTGTTTGCCACAATTTTTGCCAAATTAAAAGAAAATTTTCATGAGAATTTAAATACTAATTTTGTAATATGATATAATTACAATGCTTTCAATGACAAACAAAGATTCCTTCATAGTTCTTTTTTCTTTCCTCCTTTGCTCTACTAGGGCTTTGCTCGAAGCCCTAGCTGACGCATAGTGCGGGTTTGGCTCTGATTCCTCCCCTTCATGTTTAGTCGATGCCAAGTGGAGTTTTTTTTCCTCTTCTCTTGTATTCGTTATTTTCCTTTTCGGTTTCTTTCAGTTTGTTTTTGTGATGACAATTGTTTCAAAATATTCGGATCTTACTTTCCTTGATTGTAAGAATCCTTTGAAGTCTTTCAAAGATGTTGTTTTTGGTTTTGATTTCTTGAATGCTTTTTTGGATCTCAAAGTAACTACCCTTTGAGGTTTGACGGCTTTATGGATCTTGGAGTAAGAGGTGCAACATCTTGCAAAACCTTTTGAATTTGTGTTGGTTGGAAAGTTCCCCTTGCATTGGCCTATGCTTGATTATATTCGAAAAATTTTCTTTAATCTGTGGTGATTTTTCAGTTACTTTGTTGGATCAATGACATATGTTGATAAAGTTATCTAATGATCATGACTGTAGAAGGGTTTTGGCACATAGATCATATTATGTTAGCAATTGTTTTATAAATTAATTAAATAGTCTCCTTTTTTTTTTTTTGATATTTTGGAGGAATCCCCAATCATTCACATTTGGATTTCCTTCTCGGATCTTCATCTACATTTCATCTTCCCTCACATTCTCTATGATTTGGTTCTTTATTTGGCCAACCGATTCAAATGGATGATGTCAGCATTGTGGGATCAAGACTGTCAGTTGTTTGCATTCTTATTGAACTTGACATTACCAAAAAGTATCCTAAATCGGTTTGGTTTGGATCGGAGACTTACGACTATATTCTGAAGGCAGCTTTTGAAGCTTTTCGTAGATTTTATTTTCATTGCAAGGCGTTGGGCATAAAAAAAAAATGAATATCTCATTTTACATCCCCATTTGAGAAAATATGTTGGTCTTAAATCGAATCTGATTACTATGAATAATGACCCAGTTATTACTAGGGATTATGATAATGTGTCCTTGAATGATCATAATGTTGTGCTTGATAATGTGCATTTTGGAAATGATTTATTGACTTCTCTTATTAAATCGTTATTTGAAGGTGTGTGTGTTAACAATAATGCTAGTTCTCCTCTAGTTACTCTCTCTATTACTAATTCTCACAAAAGTTTGGAAAGTGACGGTGATGAATTGGATAAATCTAATCCTATTTTTTATAATACTTTTAAGAATTTAATCTCTTCATCTAATGATACAAGTATGCCAATTGACGGTTGTATTGCAGGGTGTAATATTGTGGATTTTAGTTTTAATCTTGCGATTGATTCTAATCTTCCTATTGATGGGATGGATGTTTCTAACAACGTCACGATTATTGTTTTACCTATTTCTCTAATGCCTGATGTTGCATGTATTAACTTGGAGCATTTTGCTGACCCTTTTGATCACTCTGATTGGATTGAGGATTTATTAGGTAATAAGTGTTGTGATGGTGATCTCTATATGGGATGTTCTAATGTGTCATTAGATGATTTTAAATTAAATGTGTTAAAAATTGATAGATTTGGTTTCTTACCAGTGTTAGGGGAGAAAAATAAGAAGAAGAAAGTGAAAATTAATGAGCTAAACTTTAAAATAATGTTGGTTGCTCTATTAGATCTAAGTTTGTTGTTTAGTGGGGCTTGTCTATGGTTGTTGTCTATCCTGTAGTGGCTGGTGGGGGCCTTCTTTTTTAATGTCCTAGGAGGGGTTCCTTTTTGGCTTCTTGGTTTTAGCTTTGATGTTTTGGCCTGTGTTTTGTGCTTCTGGTCCTCTGTTAGCTTCTATTGGGGTAGTTCTTCCCTAGACTTTTTCTCTTTATTATTTTTCTCACTTATCTCCTAGTTTTTTTATAGGTTGGATATTGTCTGATGACTTTTGGAGTTGTTTGACTGGTTGTGTTGTCCTATTTTTCTTTACGGGTGTTGGTTAGATGGAGGTTCTAAGTGGGTCTATGGAGTGCAGTTCTGACCATCTTCTTTTAGATTATGGCTCTTGCTCCTTTGTATAGAACTACATTGAAGATTTGGCTTGGGTTCCTATGGAGGGTTGGCTTCTTGCCTCCCTTTAAACTTTTTTTAATTTTTGGTTTTGTAATAGATAGGATAATTGGCTCAATAGTTTTATTTTTGGATGATTATAATTTTTTGGCTTTAGAGAGCATTTGATCTTTTAAAGTCTTCGAATCCGTTTTTATTATTAACGCAAAAACCCCACAGTGGATTTTAACAAAAAATAAAAATATGCTTTACTACCCTCCATATAGTAGGCAAAAGCCAATGTGCCATGAATGCTCTACCAAAATAACTTATGCCACTAATCTTACCTACTTCAAACGAAATTTGAATCAAATATCAAAGTTAATAAAAATGAAGGCTTTGAGCTAATAATATATAATTAAAAAAAAATTCTATAAGGACTTTTCTTGGATCAAGATAAAATGAAATAAAATTTTAAATCAAATGACCAATCATGTTGTTTCCACTTGCTAGTGATTAATTATTCAAAATAATATATTGTAAGTTATAATAAAAAAAAATTAAGTAAAAGGCTAACATTTTCTTTAATAGCTTGAGAATAACATTAAACTTATAAGATCATGACACTTAATTAAATTTTAATCAAATAGTTACTCAACTCTCATGCAAATATATTTACCCTTAACATTCCTTGGAAATAACACTATAAAAGTGATGACACTATAAAGGTGATGATAGACCAACGAAAAAGATACAAAATGTAATAGGTGAAGTTTACAAACATAATGGTGGATTTGACGATAGGTGGGGGAATGGAGTTGGGCTGAATGGTGGGAAAATGAATACGAGAAATAGAGGTGTTGTTGAGGGTGCAGTAGTAGTTACAGAAATAAGTAGGGTTGCAAGTGAGGGGAATAAATTATGGGAGGTTGCGACGGGTGGGGGACAATATGAGTGGTGGGTGGTTGATGATGGAAGAGGGAAGATGTCGTACTAATAAGAGGTGGATGTGAATATAAGATACGAGTTCTAAGAAGCGAGAGGTGGGAAATTCCTAGAGGTGAATATCATAGTTGTAATAGTGGTTTGAAGAGGAAATGACATGGGAAGAGTAAATTGGTGGATACGAAGAAATAGGGCCTAGGGCACGCTGATTTGATTTATTGAGAATTTATAAGTGGTCATGAGCACCGATCACAAATCTTGTTACAAAAGGACAGTATTCTTGTAGTGTTGTTTGCATCGGTAAATGTTACTAAAGGGTGAATTAAAGGAGAGAAGCTAGCTAATTCAAATATATCATTAATTAAATCTAATTTATCTCTATTCATCATTAACCTACTTAAACTTTCGAGTTAAAAGTTTTTTATTATAATTGTATCTTTTCCAACTTTGATATTATGCCCTTTTGATTTGTTCTATAATAAAAACTATAAATTGTTTGGATCAGTCATCCTTGCTAAATCATCTACTATAATATCAATTTTTAGAAAAGGAATCAACCGGTATATGAATACTAAGGTTTCATTTGGGACAATTTTTTATTACTCTTAAAAATAGCTTTCTAATACAAAATTTTCTAATTCAAGAAAATTTTATACTAGAAAACAGCTTTAGAAAGCAATAAAAAACTGCCCCAAATGAAGCCTATTTAGTGAAATCTACTTTTAACCAAAAACTTGAGCTTGTGAGTGAAAATTAATCATTGAGTGTTTATACTAACATATTTTTAATTAACTATTCTATTTGAGAGTAAATAAAAATTTATATAACCTAGCATATAATGGCTGATTGAAAGCTTAGCACATCTGCTAAGAAGCTTGGGAAATTATGGCCTTATAGCCTCATAAAAACTATCACAAGTGTATGATTTATAATCTATAAATTTTATATAAGTATGTCATTGTCTAGACTATGATGAACTAAGAAGATTGCATAGATTGGTTGAAGCAACATACAACAAAGCAGTCAACTTTAAATAAGCATGCACAATTAACTAATTTGATCTTCAATCCTATTGGAATTCTAAAAAATTATGTTCCATTAAGACTTCATTTGAGAGGTCTTTTTTATTGCTTTCTAAAATCGTTTTCTAGCATAAAAATTTTTTGAACTAGAAAATTTTGTACTAAAAAGCTACTTTAGAAAACATTAAAAAAGCTCTTCTACATAAAGCCTAAGTTTATTTTTTGTTATGAGAAAATTATAATTTTTGGAATATTATTTTAAATGAGCTCTAAAAAATATAAAATTATTGTCAAAATGACTGACCAATGAACATAAATCAAAAGAGTCAAAATAACTAAATAAATAACACCAAAATCTAAGCATAAAAGGCTCCCAAACTTGCCAAATCTAAACCATAAGGTTGTCAAATGCAGCCCACGCCTGCACATAACATCCATTTATACATGCAAGCGTGCACTCAGATTGATGTTCTCATTGCATCACTAGTCGCTAATATACTCATAAAAAAAGTTATGATATATGAAAATCACGTCCAATATGCACTATGGCTTCGTTTGGGGAAGTTTTCTTAATTCTTTCAAAAGCAACTTTTTAGTGCAAATATTTCTGGTTCAAAATATTTTTGTACTACAAAGTTGTTTTAGAAAGCAATAAAAAAATCGTTTCAAATGAAGCCTAAGACTGTTCTATATCCGGAAAGTTATTATGGCAAATATTTTCAGAGAATAATTTTTTGTTCTTGTGATTGCCTTGTTACTATTTACACGCCGAACACAAAAACTTAGCTTATTTTTTTGTGATTGCTACATATTGTAGAGAAGTTAGAAATTGGTGCAAAACGCCTATCTAATAACTACATTTTGAGTTTGCATGATTAGCAGATACATGATACTTCCTACCAACTCCTACAAATACACTATATCATCTTATGGCTCATCTTAAATCTATCGCATAACTATATATATGACTCTAATTAACATAAAATTAACAAAAGTTTAAAGCAAATCAACATTCAATTATATTTACAGCCAAGTTATGTTTAACTTACTTTTTAAATAAAGATAATTATAATTCAATGTAAAACATTGCTGCATAATAGTTATAACAAATATATTCATCAGCACCATACATAGAACACCTCAAGGTAAAGTAAATAAAAAATAAAAAAATAAAACTACTAATCTTTGTCGTCGTCGTCATTATCATCATCATCATCATAATCAACATCATTAACATCATCATCAACATTATATTGAGTGTCACTCGAAATACCTTATTATTAAAATTATTTCAAAATGGACAACATGAAATTCTTGACCTCTTATCATGTAACCAGTTAACCTTGGTACTGGCTCCCATAAGATCTTTATGAGATATACAAAAATCAGTTTTTTTTTCCCCTTTTAGTAGACCCTAAAGTCATAAATGTGTCCATTGATTGAAGAGCTCAATTTTGACTGAAGCTCCTATCACTTTTTCTTCTATAATGTATAAAATTTCATTAGACATAAGAATAATACTTTTAAATATCAAATAATAATTTTAAATATTTTGATATTTAAAATAATTTAAAATTAAAATTATTAATACCATAAGATGCTCATGTGAAACAAATGGAATTCATACTAATACTTATGAAAACTTTAACTGATTAGAGGGGCCACCCTTGAGGATTATTAGTGGTGCTTATCAACCCATTGTAGTATAAGGCTATTCCACACAATATCATTCATCAAGTGTGGCTAACATCCCTTTGTGTTGCTAATGTAATTTGTGTTACATTTTTTTCGAGCATCATTATAAGTGATATTAGGGGTTGGTCTGACAAATGCTTCATAATGGTCCTAAGCATCCCTCCTAATGACTGCCACATGTGGTGCCTAGGACAAGCATCCTTAAAATGCTAAAAAAATGATAAGTTTAATTGCAAAATATAATATTATGGAACTAGATTCATTGATTCATATACTACAGCCACTACAATGAAACTTTTGTTTTGCAGTGATTTTAGACTTAACATGCGACGCTGCGGCGCTGAGTCTAAACACTGTGGTGATAGACCACTAACATCATTTTTACATAATTTTTAAGAAAATCTTAAGCACAAAAAGCCTTCAACGCCGCCACCTCCTCCCCCATTTTCGGTGGCTTATCACAAAAGAAGAGAGGGAAAGGGAGAAAAAGAGAAGAGAACGAAGAGAGAGAAAGTGAGTTTTGGTCATTTTTGTTTGGCGCTTCTATCATAAAAAGTTTTATGATCATTGTTAGTAACCCGAATATCACTTTAGTTCTCAATGATTTTGAGTTTAATGAATAGAATCTCTCCTTAATCAATAAAAAATATATTTTCTCATGATTTATCACACTTTTACTATGAAACTTTTTGTATATGATAGATGCAGACTTTAGGCACATTTTGATTATAATATTATATATTGAATTTCATTAGGTAAAATGAAAGTAATTAATTTCTAAATTTATCTATTATTATACATATTTTCTTGGATTTATATAGTTTAGTATTTCATATTACATTTCATGAAAGAAAGATAGATTGATATAATTGATATGAAATAAATATAGTATTTGCATGTAAACAAGAAAGTATGTCTATTAGCACTATAATTAATATGAGTTCTCTTAAAATATAGTATTTTGTACAAGATGGTGGGCCGACGGGCTGTCTTTTAAAGATGATTTGTCGTGTTATCTCGGTTGTAGCCTATAATTGATGATCAATTATGCCGACAAGTAGAGGGTGAAAATTCTTAATGATTTATGAAATCCACATGTAATAATAATGATAAAGATAATAATAATAAAGATGATAAAATAATGCAATAAATCTAGATGAATAATGAAAATACCAAATTAAAATTGAATGTTCTACATTACTGAATCATATACATAATGAATTATATACTGACGCAATCCGTACAGTGATAGTAGCGTTGATATCATTAATAGCATTAAAAGATAGAGATAAGTGCGTGCATTATATGTACTGATTTCATAAGAATAAATAATTGATAAGATAAATAAGAAGGATGACCATGAAGATATTGACACTTATATGTTTATGTTATAGTACTGATTTATTAATTATTGATATTTTATGTTTTTGCACCAGTTAATTTATGTATTTAAGCATATTAATTCTCACTTTTCATTGTTGATATATCTTATTGAATCTTACAAGTGATGATTGAGCATTAACACTAATAATTTTATTGATTGAGATAAGCATACATATTAATTTTTTAGATCTTGTAATGAAAGCATTTATGAGTTTTGGGTTTTTACTGGGCTTTGTAAGTTCATGATGTAGTTTTACTGATTTCAGGCCAAGGAAGGGGTCAAGACACTACAAGAAAAATGTCATTTTTCCGCGACCATTTTTTCCAGGAAAATGGCCAAAATCCATCAGAAATTTGCATTTCCGGCTGATTTCAAGTCGAAATATTTTCGTCGGTAATTCGCGTGTCGGAAAAGGCCTTCCGACGAAAAATAATTTTATGGAATCATTTCCGGCGTATTTTCCGCTGGAAAAATATTTCCTTCGGATTTTTTTTTTCCACCGGAATTTCAAGAAAAAAAAAAACAATACCAAAGTAGGTCCAACAGGATCGACAGCTGCTCCTATTTCATGCTCGACCAGCCCAGCCGCGCTCGCACAGGCCTGGCAACCCAGCTACACAAGCCAGCGTGGATCTGCTCTGCCCCAGCCAGCCCGCGTGAACCCATTTCGCTCGAGTCAAGCCGGCCGGGCAGGTCTGAAGCTCAGCCGCGCCAGCCTGCGTGGACTGCCTTCGGCGGGGTTCGAACCCCGCCCCCTCTACACGCGCGAAATCTTACAGCGTGGACTTCCTTTGCCGGAAAATCCTTCGAAAAAAAATCCATCGGAAATCAGTCAAAAAATATGTCAGAAATTCGTCCAAAATTTTTCGTCGGAAATCCGCCAGAAAATTCGCCGGAATTTGTAACGAATTTACTTCTGCGGAAAATTCTGTCGGAAATGAGTTGTTTTCCTGTAGTGAGATTATATAGAGTGAGACTAATTGAGATCTTCATGTTCTTCTTTTGATTTTGTTTGGTATTTTCTTTTATTCTTTTATAGTCAAGACTTATTGATAGATTAGTGATTGTTAGTGATTTCCTAGCTATTGTAAATTTGATTTTAGGGAATGAATATAGTGAAATATTTTCTGGTGTATGATATTTAATTGCTTTCATTAGATATTGAGTTATATGGATGCTTTATAGAAGCTAGGTAGATGATTAATTAAAAAGATAAAATAGACAATTCTTCTAAATTTGATTCTGAGTATGACACGAAGCTAGTGGAAAACTTATACAACCACTTTTATATCATTAAAAGATGTAATATGTTATGATCAAATTAATGTAAGGAAAAGACGTAATATGTTATACTTAGTTTAGCAAACCTAGGGGCAAACTTGTACTTTAACTTTTCTATCATTAAAAGATGTAATATGTTATACTCAACTAATGTGATGAAAATATATAAAATGTTATGTTCAATTAGGTAGGTCTAGGGGCAAACTTGTACATCCACTTTTCTATCATGAATAAAAGGAAAATAAACTCATATCTATTATAGGGGTCAACAACAATACTTCTATGAGTCATTATAGACAGGGAAAACTTCGAGTATCATCATTAGTCATTTCCTTATTAAAATGGCCTAAAATGTCCAACAAAATAGCCTACTTAACCTCAATCAAATTGGGTAAAATATAACAACATTTTAACTTAATCAGCATAGGTCAAAGAAAGTTAAGTGAAGGACCAACAAACTAAGTCAAAATTCATTAAATGATTAAAAACATAGGATTCTAGGTTAGAAAAATCCATCCTCAATTCAAAATAGGTCAAGTTAAGCACAAAAAGTTCAACTTTGCATATATATTAATATACATTTAAGAGGAGCACATATAAATCTGACCTAGAATTAACCAACTAATAACTTTTTGAAGGTGACTGATACTTATTGTTTGTCTTCTCTAAGAAGTCTCCAATAGGCAGCCTTCAATCACTCCTCTCATAAAAACTTAATCTCACATCTTCAATGATATAAGAAGTCTATTAACTTTATTAATAAAAGGATAATAATGAATAAGGAAAGGAAGAAAAAAAAAACTACACAAAAATAATCAAAATGCCTCTATATTGACACATATGAATGAAATGAAACTCTCTCTGAAAACGTTTTCTCTCTTCCACCTCCCCATTATTTTAATTTGATGATTGAAGGCATGGTAATTGTCCAACAACTTAAAAGAGTTAAAACTAGTTAAACAACCCATGCATGATCATTAGAAGTTATGGGGATATCCCAAAAGTTGTTCATATTAGTGCACAACTTATAGCTTATTAGTTGTCTAATGACTTAATAAAGTTGACTCCACCAAAATTGCACATTCATAACATTTTTTATATGATAAGCAGACCCATAAATCTCCAATTCCACTATGGTCAATAACAAAATAATTTGTTATCAAATGAATCAGTATACTTGAGGTTAAACATATCGTGTGTGCATAACATTTTGAATATAAATGCGAGATCCCCCAAAATGAGTCTAAATGCTTTGCACAAGTTGTAAGCAAAGCTTTTGATGTGACAACTATTTGCTATAATACTCTCAATTACCCTTTGATATATATATGCATTTATTCAAAGTATTGAGTTTTAAGCTAAATATTTTATATTCATTCAAGTTGGTTATACATACATTCATGTTTAAATTGCATATAGTTGGCAGAGGAATGTGGAATAGTTAACTCAATTTAGACGCCCTAATTGAAAAAAATTATTTGGAAAACTCTCGAATCCTAAATTTTATAGAAAATATTCTTGAATATTAAAAATATAAATGTTAGTAAGAGCATCACCAGTACCATCTAATGACATTTGGGCCACACATTACTTCCAAAATTATAAAGATACTCATATGCAATTTAAATGTCTATAAAAAAATCCTATGAGTTGAAAACTGCAAAATTGAAATTGTGAGGTCCTTGCCTAATTATAAAATATGCATACCACTAAAATTCTTCTGAAAAAATTCCTTAAAAGCAATTAATTGACCTGTCATATTTATAAAACATTAATAATCTATGATATCTCATAAGATATAATTTCCAATATTTAAGTTTTTTGTAATTTTGAACTATTTAATCATAAATGTTACGTATCATATATAGTCTAAAACACATGATCTCATGGAATTTGAAGCTCCTATTTGGGTAATAATTGAGTCAAGCCAACTTAAGAGTCAACTCAAGCTCAACTCGACACACTTGATGAGCTAACACACCAATTTTGAGCTAACAATAACTCAACTCATTAGCTCATGAGCCGTGTCATTTAAAAAATGCCAATATTAAACACCTTTAATATATATAAAAATTAATTAAAGTTTATATAATATTGCTAAAAATTTTAAAAGTTATATTTCTCTTATTTATTTCTCATTTAATTTGTTATTATTTTACTATGTTATGATAATAATTGCTAGAATAAAAATATATTTTTTTTCATCCTTTATCATAGATATTTTCTTGGCATATAACTCTCATTTATTAAATCATTTGTGGCTAATCGGGCAAGTTCCCATGCTTTATAAATCAGATTATCTGGGCCGTTGTAGCGAGCCTACATGCCATTCAAACCTTCAAGCCTAGAAATCAGATTATCTGGGCCGTCCTCTTTACCTTCCAAATTCAAAGGCTATGAAATAAGAATTTTCTTGGGAGATTAATTTTAGAAAATATATTTAAAAACAAGATTTTATCAAATTTAACATTTAATTTTACATTAATATTAATTTCAAATTTGTATAAACACTCAGAACTACAAGATTAAAAATAAAATAAAATAAAATAAAATGAAATTCAACAAAATTTTTTTTTTTTCATAATACAATCGTATAAAAATGACTTTGAGAATTGCTAAATTTATTTTATGATCAATTGTACTTATAAAAAATTTGTATTATATTAACTGTAAAATAAATTTAATAATTTTTAGATCTATTATGATATAATTTATAATTTATTTGACGATATATTATATTTTTTACTAAAAAATGTGGCTGTTGTCAACCAAATTTTTACCTGTTGTAGTCACATGGTGCCAACGTGGCAACCATCCGGCATTCCACGTCACTTTACGTGACATCAAGTGGGCTTCATTTAGGACTGTATTAATTGATTGAGCCCAAGAGAAGCTTTCCTCCTTTCTTCATCTTTAAGCCCTTCGTCCTCGTCTTGTTTTCCTCTCTATTCATATGGTATCAGAGCAGCTTTCCTCCTTTCTTCATCTCTAAGCCCTTCGTCCTCGTCTTGCTTCTTTCTTTATTCTTTTCTATCCGTCACGATGGAAGCTTCTTCCACATCTCAGCTCACGAATCGTCAAGATTCAGAGAGGGATATAGCTTCAACATTCCAACAGCTCTCAAATTTGTCATATCCAACATCAAGATCATTGTTCGCACGCCTCTCTTAGACGACAACTATTCGGTATGGAGATCTCAAATCTTGAAACTCGTCAACGCCAATGGTTTTTCATCCTTTCTTCTTCTGACGGCGTCTACCCCTGATTGCTACATAGATCGTCAAGATGGCAGCAAAGAACTTAATCCCAAATATCAAGAATGGGTTCTTGTTGATCAAAATCTGGCGGCGGCACTGTGTTCCACGCTTTCATCGGCAATTCTGCCCTATGTAATTCATCTTGAATCTACCTCAAAAATCTAGGCTACAATCAAACATAGGCTTCAATCCTCCAACTGATCACATGTAATACAGCTGAAAAATGAATTGCATAATGTTCAAATGAAGAATCAGACAATTTTGCAATACCTCACGCAGATCAAAACAATCGTGGACAATATCACTGCTGCAGGAGCAGTTCTTGATCAAGAAGACATCATCCTCTACACTCTCAATGATCTCCCACAATCATATAATGCCTTCAAGACTTCCATTCGCACAATGCCCAATCCAATTGATATAGACAACCTTTACTCGTTGTTAATCAGCAAAGAAATAAATCCTTAAGCTGAAGCCCTTCGAACTGTCTCGATAGCCGATTTGTCTACAGCATTATATTCTCACAGAGGCAGGGGACAACGCGTTCGCGGACGTAACTCAGCTCAACCGTCCTAAACAAATCCTACTACTAGCATTCAGTGTCAAATTTGTAGCAAATGAGGACATTCTGCCAAAAATTGCTGCCGTCGTCTTAATATTACGGTCAATCCTCTGAAAACACACTCGATACAACCCTCCTCCCGTGCCATGGTTGCTGTGAATGATACCTCCAACACAGACTAGTACCTGGACTCCAACGCATCTACACATCTTACAAACTCTATAGACAACCTTTCTCAGACCAACTCTTACAACGGGTTCGATAATGTCACTATCGATGAAGGCAGATCTTTACCCATTGCTCACTCAAGCAATGACATTCTGCCAACACAGTATAGTAAGCTTAAACTCAATCATCTTCTTCACATTCCCAAATTATCTCACAATCTTTTATCCATTTCTAATCTAACTCAAGATAACAATATATCAGTTTGTTTTGATTCACATGGTTTTGTTATTAAGGACATGACGCCAAGTCAAACTCTTTTATCGGGCCCAAGTAACAAAGTACTCTACCCAGTTCATTCGCCTGCTTCCTCCTACTCAAAGACTGGTCTTGCCACCAAGCATCAAGACTCCTCCATATGGCATCAAAGACTATGCCATCCTAATGCTCAAACCGTTCATATAGTTTATGTCAATAATAAGTCATTGCATATACCTACTAATGCTTCTTTTTGCTCTAGCTGTAAAATTTCTAAAGGACGCAAACTTATGTTTTCTAATTCATCTGATAAAGCATGTTTTCCCTTAGATATTATTCATTCTGATGTTTGGGGTCCTTCACTAGTACCTTCACATCAAGGCTTTATATATTACGTGGTTTTTATCGATGATTTCTCTCTTTTTACTTGGGTTATTCCCATGCGACACAAATCTGAACTTTTAAATATTTTTCTTGATTTCAAATGCTTTGTGAAAAAAAAACTAATTTTCAAATTAAATTTCTGTGATCTGACGGAGGTACTGAATATTTGAATTCTAACTTCAAAAAATTTCTTACTAAACAGTGAATTAAACATCAAACTTCTTATCCTTATACGTTGGAACAAAACGGCCTGACAGATCACAAACATAGACACTTAATAGAAACCACTCGCACTCTATTGCACAGTTCTTCTCTACTGCACTCATTTTGGCCCGATGCTATTCTCACAGCATCATATCTCATTAATCGCCTACTTTCTTCCACAACTAACTTTACCTCTCCTCTCTACCTTCTTTCTCTCTCTCTCTCTCTCTCTCTCTCTCTCTCTCTCTCTCTCTCTCTCTCTCTCTCTCTCTCTCTCTCTCTCTATTGCCTCTCTAGGCCCTCTTCTGAGGGAAAAAAACGTGCGACACAGCTTGAGAGATTTTCTCTCTCGGATCAGAGATCTCATCACAGTGATCAAACTATTCTTTCGTTTGGGTTATGGTGGGGGGTGACCGAAGGTCACCCCCTCATCACCCCTCGGTGAGGAGCGGAGGAGGGAAGGATGCTGGTTGTGGGAAAAGGTATGGAGGTGGATCTGGTAGGAGGGATGGAGTGAAGAATGTGGCTGGGGAGAGTACTTTGGGAGCTGATGTTAGTAGTAGCTGTGGAAATGGGAGTGAAAGGAGATTTTCCTTGCCTGGTTTGGGAGGTCTTACGGACCTTGGATATGATGGAAACAGACTAGTTTGTGCCTGATCTCCTAGTAAATCTTGGGATTCTAGATGGGGTGGTTCCATAGTAGCTAAGGAGGTTGGAAAAGCGGCGGTATCTAATGAGGAGTTGGAGATGGGGTCTGTGGAACATGAAATGGCAGATCGAGATATGTCATTGCAGAGATCTTCTGACCATGATGAGGTGATGGAAGTTTTGGGGGGTTCTGAGGTGGAGGAGTTCCTTAAAGAGGTGGTGACTAGTATGGGATCATTGGGTCAAAATGGAGAAGAACAATGAAGCCGGGAGTTCTGATTTCAATGGTGATTTTGCGATGGGTACAGAATAGGACGAAATGCTGGATTCCGAGGAGATTATGAAGGAGGTGAATGATTGCGTTGGGGTTGATCATTCTCTTCATGGAAACATTGTTGCTTCTTACTAAGGTATTCAAGGTGATATGGATATTGATACACCGTAGGTTGGAGAGCTTGATTCTGAGGAGAGGGTTTCAATTTCTCCTGTGGAACGGGTTGAGGTATGAAAAATGTTGGATAATCCTATATTTGAACCTGATAAACCTCTTTTAATGTTCGATTGTATGAGCGTATTGAAGAGCTAGGGAAAGTATCACTGACTCGGGATGTTGGTGAAGCTGGAATGAATGTTGAACGGGGTAAGCTATGTCTTAATTTTGGTGTTCTAGGTAACTTACCTGAAGGGAATGGTGTACAACCAAATAGGGGTGATTGGGTTGATTTTGGCTACAATGATACCCTTAAAAATACAGGATGCACATCAGATGTTTGTAGAAATGTTTCTACTGAGGAGTTTTCTTCAATCCAATCTTTGCAAACACCGATTGTTGTCAAGTCGGTTAAGAAAGAACATGAGGAGATGAAAGCTGCATCGAATGCATGCAAGAAATCTACTGCTGTTAAATTAAGTCTGTATGATGTAGTAAACAATTTTTTGCGAAAGGATGGATTGGTTAAGTTGGATTTGAACAAGGCTAGAGGTAATATTCAGAAGCTTAGTAGAGCACTTGTTGGCAGCCTTTTAGGACGTCGGCTCCCTCTGGGTAGTGCAAAATGAACTCCAAAAGAAGTGGAGACATCTTGGCTTAACTTAGATCACATTGATGGGTTATGGCTGCTTCCTTTGTTGGTTTGTTAACATGTAATCAAGGAATAACGTCTTGATTGGTGGACCATGGTATGTTGCAGGTCAGATCATTGGGGTGGATTTGTGGACAACAGGGTTATCCTCTAAATCATTGAAAGGCTTTACGTCTCCAATTTGGGTCAGACTCCCAAACTTTTCGTTGGAGTATTGGGATGAAGCTAATTTGGCAAGGTTAGCTATGGGCATTGGGGAACCATTATTTATGGATGAGCAAACTAAACTTTGGAATATATGTGCTTTTGCATGCATCTGTATTCGATTGGATTTGTTTAAGAGATTACCTAAGGGTATTTGGGCTCATGGTTTGGAAGGTACTTTCTTTCAACCAATTGAATATGAAGGAATTCCCCTGATCTATTTGAATTGTGGGAAGGTTGGCCATAAAGCTGAGTTGTGCAAGGAGGTTTGTGCTCAGCCTAAGCAACAGGAATTGATGAAGAGTGATGTTCAGAAATAGGTTTGTTTTGTTGCAACTGGATCGTGCTTGATTTATGATTCTTCATGTGATGGTATGGGGAGCTCAAAGGGAGTGAATGGTTTTGGATCCTGACAAAATTTAGGGAAATTGGATGGAGATACAAGCTCTTTGGCTATAGATGTTGATCATGGGGAATGGACCATTGTCACTAGGAGAAGAAGATCTAATAATATAGCTGGTATTAGACCTCAAGCTATTAGCAATAAGCCTAATAATCTGGCCACTAACCTATTTGGACAGAGGTTAGCAAGGTGCAGAAGGATGTAGAAGTTTAAGATCTGGGAGAAAATACTAAATGCGAAGTATGTATGGTATCTTCGGATCATATGATGGGGCTTAACAATTCAGGTAAGAAATTACCTTATGAAATGTTGAATGAAAGAAAATTTGGTCCGGATGGACAGATACATAATGGCTCAAGTAGTATGTAAAAAACTCAATTTCAGAATGCTAAAGTGGACGGCTTGGGAAGGTTGCAGAATACTGATTTGTTGTCTATTAGCAGAATACCTCAAATGGTCCAGGGGTCTCAGTCTATGGCTGTTGTGAAGAAGAGAAACCATAAGGAGCATAAGGCTTCCCCTGCTCAGCTTTTGGTTCCTAAAGTTCTCAGATGTCAAATTTGGAGTGTTGAAGGAAAAAAAATAAGCAAGCTAGGAATTCTAAAGATTGACACACTAAGGAAATGTATCATATTGGCCCTCTACAGAAGTTGCCGGGCATCAGGAGGAGCAAGGAATTGAAGGATGAATTGGCTTCATCATCCATTGAGCAATTTGTTAATGTTGTTGATAAGTCTGTGGACGGCAAGTTAAAGGAGGTGGAATTTGCTGGCCAATGGCAAGGTGTTTTTTCTGATTTTTTTTTGGCGGCGGGGATGCTTCCCCTTTGGTGGATCATGTTTAATATCTTATGTTGGAATTGTAGAGGTGCTCGTAAGAAGGAGACGGGTAATTACTTACGACACCTAATTTTGGAGCACAATGTTAGTTTCATTGGTTTATTGGAGACAAAGATGGAATCCTTTGGTAGGAAATCTATTGATAAAATGATAGGAAGAGAATGGGAGTTTGTCTTTCAACCATCCATTGGCATAGTAGGTGGAATCTTAGTGATGTGGAAGATCTGTGTAGTTGCTTTTCATGTTTTACTCCAAGCTAATCAATGTATAATGGGGAGGCTCAAAGTTGTAAATGATATTGAATGTGAAGTAGCTGTGGTCTATGTTGATAAATACAAGTATACTAGGAAGGCGGTTTGGGAGGATATTTCTAGATACCATACATTGAATTCTCCCTTGTTGGTTGGGGGAGATTTCAACTGTATTATGGCGCAGGAGGATAAGAAGGGTGGCAAGGCCTTTCATTTTTCCCCAGCTGCAAGTGATATGGCTGAATTCATGTTGCAAATGACCTTGTTGATCCTGGATTCATTGGTCCTAATTTTACTTGTACCAACAATAAGGATGCTAGGAGTCGTATCTTTTCAAGGTTGGATCATTTTTGGGTAACTTCTTCAATTCTAGATTCTTTCCATGGATTGAAGGGGCTTCAGATCATTGCCCCATTCTTTGTTGTATTCTAGGAGATGTGAAGAAGGTTTATTCTCATTGGATTAAGTTCGAAGATGTGTGGGCTAGCTATCCTATGGCTTGGAAATTGTTGTGGGAGAAGCAGAAGGTGGAAAATTTGGGTAGTGAATCATCTAAGCTTCAAAATAAATGCCAAAGGACTTTGAAAGCTTTGTTCTTTTGGAGTAAGAACAAGCTTAAAAGGCTCAATTAATTAAAGGAGGAACTTGACTAGGAGATTAAAACTTTGCAGGAGTTTGAATGTTTGCCAAATGGGCTTACTGAAGTGCAAGCTAAATCTTTGAGGTTTAAGGTTCAACTTTTGAACAATACTCTTGCTCGTATTATGACATGGTGGAGACAAAGAGCTAAGGTAAAGTGGATAGAGGAAGGGGATGGGAACACCCACTTTTTCCATTCAATGTCCTTGGCTAGGAGAAGAACTAAGTGCATTGAGTCCATTAAGCTTGAAGATGGGCCGGTGGTAATAGATCGAGGAGATGTTTCTAAGGTGATTTACAATTTCTTTGAGCTGAAATGGCATGGGAATCATATTGAGGAGAACAGCTGGCCATCTCTTGATTCCCATAAGAGATGTGTGGTGGAGTTTGGTGATGTTCTGGACGGTGTTGTCACTCAAGAGGAAGTTTGGTCTGTTATCTGTTCTCTGGGCCGAAACAAGGCACCTGTAAGGGATGGAATTATAGCTTCATTTTTTAAGTACTTCTAGCATATTGTTGGAGAGCAAGCTATGAAGGCATGTTTGGAGTTTTTCTCTTCTGGACACATTGATCTGAAGTGAAAGGAGACGGTGGTTGTTCTTTTACCTAAGGTTACCAATCCGGATCAACCATCCAAGTTCAGACCGATTAGTTTGTGTCAAACAATCTAAAAAATTATTGTAAAAGTACTTGTTATTCAGTTTAAAGGGATTTGGCAAAGATTGATCTCTGAAGAACAGGCCGCCTTTGTATAGGGGCGCTCGATTTCAGATAATTGCATGCTGGGACAAGAGATGATGAATAAATTCAAGGTTTCTAAATCAGCTAAGGGGTGGTTGGCATTGAAAGTTGACATGGAGCAAGCTTATGACAAAATGAACTGGAGGACAGTGGAGCATGTGCTGATTCGCATGGGGTTCCCTAGCAGATTCAAGGTTTGGGTGCTTAGATGTGTCCAAAGTCCAAAATTCTCAATCTTGGTAAATGGACAGCTAACGAAAGGAATTATTGCAAATTGTGGATTTCGTCAAGGGTGCCCGTTGTCACCTATTTGTTCATATTGCGTTCTGAGCTTTTGTCTGCCCATTTTCATAAAAATTTCAAGGAGCTTGGGGTGCCAATCAGTGTGGGAGGACCTCCTGTCTCCCACCTTCTTTATGCTGACGATATTTTATTTTTTGCAGGTGCCAATATTCCAAATATTAAGAAGATTACTTCTATCTTAGAGGATTATTGCTCATGGACTGGCCAAAGGGTGAATAGAAGTAAATCAGCTATCCTTTTAAGCAAGTTAACCTCTTCCTCTACCAAGTCTCGCATTGCAAAAATTACTGGATGTCGGAAGGTGGATAAGATGGAATATTTGGGCATTAGATTTTCCTTAAGAAGACTTATGAGGAAAGACTTTGCTCCTTTACTGCAGCAAGCTTGTGCCAAGATTTTGACATGGGGAGTTACACACCTCTCTATGGCAGGTAGGGTCACATTGATAAAATTAGTTTTACTACCTTCTTTTGTATACTTGGTAGCTCATACACTTGTTCCAATGACTGTTTTAAATCATGTGGAGAAACTTTGTAGAAGTTTTTTTTGGGATGCTGATGTTAATCATAAGGTATTCATTATGCCTCTTGGGAAAGTGTATCCAGGCCGAGGAGATTGGGGGGACTTGGGTTTCATACTAATGTCAATTGGGTTGGACCCCTTATATCTTGTATTTTTTGGGAATATATCAGTAAATCGAAATCTCTATTTCATAGATGTATGAAAAAGAAGTATGGTAATTGGCCTTCAGTTGATGAATTTAAACGTAGAGATTCAGCCGTTTGGAAGTTAATTTGTAATGGGGAAAACAATCTTAGCTTCTGTGTTAGATGGAAGGTGTGTAATGGAAGGAACATTGACATTCTGAATCAAATTTGGATCTGGGATAGATCTATATCTAATTGGCCAACATTTTCTGACTTAATAGCTATTCAGGACCGTTCGGTTTCTAACTTCATCACGCTGGACGATGGATGGGATGTGTTAAAACTGAGACTCTATTTTGGTGAGAGTCTTGTTGATAGAATCTTGGAGATAAAAATCTGGACAGATTTGGACGAGGATTCTTTGGAGCTTATGAAGTGTCCAATTGGTTCTACCGTCTCAGCTTTGGTATATAATAGCAGATTTCCAGAGGAGGAGGATTCGAGCTGGGTAATTAAAAAATCTGGGATGAGGCCGAGGGAAAGGATGTTCTAATGGAGGATTTACAAGAATTATATTCCAACCAATTGCTGGCTTCACACTAGGGGCTTTGAGGTCGATGTAAACTGCCTGAATGGATGTTGTATGGGTGAGGATTTAAATCATATCACGACTAGGAGTAAACAAATCCTAGAAATTTTGGATGTTTTGAATGGTTGGGGATTCCATATCCCTCGGTTTGCTTGTCTATTTGAGCTGCAGGAGGCGTTGAAGAAGGATGTTAATGTTAGAGACATTGGTTTTCATCTCTACTGTCTTTTTGTTTACCATAGTTGGTTAAACAGAAATGCTATTAAACATGGGAAGGATAGGTCCACACCTGTTTTCATGACAACAAGCTTGCTAGAAAGTATCAATCAGAATTGTCTTTCTTTCCACTTGGAGCAACGAGATACTTCTCAATCCTTTGGATTGTCTTCACCCTCTTCTTGGTGTCCCCCCCCCCCCCCCCCTTGGATTGTCTTTCTTTCCACTTGGAGCAACGAGATACTTCTCAATCCTTTGGAATGTCTTCACCCTCTTCTTGGTGTCCCCCCCCCCTACAGGTTGGTTGAAAGTTAATGCGGATGGTGCTTTGCTTAGATCTAATGCAGGGGGAATAGGAATTGTTATCCGTGATTGCGATGGTAATTTGGTATCTGCAGCCGGTTGGAATGTTTTCCACTGGGAATCCACACAAGTTGAGATGATGGCCATTCATTTCATTGGTAAGATAATTGAGGATTGGATGGTTGAACTTCAAGGTGTTATTATGGAAGGTGATAATGCAAGTGTAGTTAAGTTTATGCAGAATTTTAAATATAAGGAAATTGAAAACAACGGTCGGAAGAGTGGGCTAGATGGAGCTGGATAAGGCTGTTCCAAAAGGTGGTTTTTGTGCATACTTACAGGAGACTTAATAAGGCCGCGCACTATTGTGCTCAAAGAGCACTTGATAGTTCTTTTATATGGGATGTTGGTGATTGTAATAATGGGATTCCTCAAAAAAATTTTGATATTCTTAAGGATGATAGTAGTAGTTCTTCTTCTTTTGTTTAAGGGCATGTTAGCCTTTAGATAGTTTACTTGTTTGTAATAGCTTTTTGAGGAATGCAAATGCATAAATTCATCTCTACCTTCTTTTTCACAAATTACCTGACCACACCTTCCTCAAAATATTTCAATGCGCTTGCTTTCCCTGAATTCCACCAATTCAAAGGCACAAACTTGAATCTCGCTCTTGGCAATGTGTCTGTCTTGGAAATTAAAGCATTTCCAAAGGCTATAAGTGCCTTGATCCAACAAACAACAAAATATTTATTTAAAGACATGTAGTCATTGATGAAACTTGCTTTCCTTTTAAACAACACATCTCCTCTCTGCTTCCACAAAATTCTACTTCAATTCCTTCATCTCTTCCTTTTCCTCCAACTACCACACACCATCCCAATCAACACGATACTGTTACCAATCACAATCATCTTATCTCTCGGCCAGCAACTCAGTAGGAATTACTCATTGCAAATTCCACTTCCATAGAATTTCCTATCTCTTCCACTGATACTTCATCCTCCCAAATTCCTCTGATCTCGCTTTCACCTCTAGATACTCCAACAACTAATTTTGGCCATCCTATGACTACAAGACTCAAAATTGGTTCTCTCAAACCAATTCAAAAACTCAACCTGCTTCACATTCAAAACCATTCTCAAATCTCTCCACCACCCGAACCCAACAACTATCATGAAGCAAGCAAATACCATCAGTGGAGAACAACCATGGCAGAAGAATTTCATGCTTTACAATGTCAGGCAACTTGGTAGCTGATACCTCCTCCTCCAAATATACCTATACTTGGCAGCCATTGGATGTTTAGAATAAAATACAACTCTGATGGTACCATTGCAAGGTTCAAAGCTTGATTAGTTTCCCAAGGCAACAATCAACAATACGAAATAAACTATTTGGAGACTTTCAGCCTAGTAGCTAAATTTCTTACCATATGAGTCCTTCTCACAATCACTTTTACCAATAAATGGCATGTACATCAAATGGATGTAACAAATGCATTTTTACATGGTAATCTTGATGAAATCATTTACATGAGACAACCAAAAGGCTTCGAAGATGATAGCAACCCCTATCATGTTTGTCAACTCAAGAAAACAATCTACGGCCTCAAACAAGCACATTGCCAGTGGTTCAATATGTTTTTCACATACCTATACACTCTCAGCTTTGCTCATGGAAAAGCATATTCATCACTCTTTGTTCTTCACAACGATAATACTTATATTTATATAGCTATCTATGTGGACGACATCCTATTAACAAGAAATAATTATTCCATGATTGCTACTATCATTTCTCAGCTGAACACTAGGTTCTCCATGAAACATCTCGGTCTTGCCAATAGCTCCTTGAGACTTCAAATTAATACATACCATAACTCTTACTTCTTATCTCAAATAAATTATGCTGCCTCAATTCTCAGGTTGGTCGACATGAACAACGCTAAACCTCTGTCCAACCCATTGTGTACAAATGTTCCATATATTCTTCCCACTGCACAGCTGCTGACTGATCCTAAAGTATACATCATGGTAATTTAAATGAGTCTCAATTTGAATAAAATGACTCTCCATCCGATCAAATTGCTGGACCATCTCCTGGAAGTAGTTCTTATCAGATCCCTAAGCAGATGCAGATGCTCCCCCTTCTCCCTCAGTATCCTCACTAGAATGCTCATTCCTCCAAAAAAAATAAAAAATCTGAAAGAGGCGTCGGTGAAGTATATTGGCATTTCAGTAGGAATTTCAGGATTAATAATATTGTATTTTGTTTTCTAGGATATAGGTCACAAAGTGTTCTAAAGCAATATTTTTCTTCCTCTTATGAGAAGGAAACCCAATCTCAGAAAGGTTATGAATGTTATCTAGAATAATTTGGGCTTCATCAATTGGTTGTCTAGTCATGATCAAATAAATTATAGTGGACAAATGCATAGTCATGCTTATGTGATCACAACCTTTAGGAATTATTGAGGTTACAAAAACATGCTGGATGATTCATGATGTCCCTAACTTACCATCTATCTTTATAAATATTAGATGTGGGGACATGAATTGTAAAGTAATAGAACAATCAATAGATTATAACACTGCTTGATGCCTTTGGATCTATAATAGTTAAATGCTCTAGCATTATCACACTACTTGATAACTTTGGATCAGGCATTGTTGGTGCTACCAAATCGATAGATGGGCTTTCAGTATCATCTCCCATTACTGACCACCTTTCTCACATTATCTACTTGCACCCAATACATGATTTTTGTTCAGTTTAAATATATATGAGTCCTATGTGGTAAATCATCAATTTATGCATCTATTACTACATAAAATTCCTCAATCTTCCAAATATATGAATTATAACATATATTTAGACAAAAAAATGCTTTCCTTAGCTATCCCATTTAAATATAATGTCATGATAAAACTTTCTTTTGATAAGTAGTCTATGAATGAAATTTACAAATATTTTTGTGCATAATCTTGTTAGAAAATTGTAATATTGATCTTTTTAATCATAAGCTTATGCCTATATAACTATATCATGTAATAACTATACACACATTTTTACAAGAAGTGATCACTACATCAAAGATTTTCCGTGAGGCCTTTAAAATAGACTCATTCCCAATTCATTTACATAGAATTAACCATTGTTCTTATTTGAAGTTAATAGTTACATGGGCGGTTCAATTTATAAATCATAATCGATATATTCGTTGGCTTCCATTTAAAAGCATCCTTCGAAGATTTACTTGTCTACTGCTTCTTTACCTAGAAACTCTATTGCAAAAGTTCTTGTCGAGATGAAAATCTCTGGTCTTTTCATAAGGAGATTTGGTGAAAATCAGATAAAGATTGCTTCCTTTGGAAAGTTCTCTTAGGAATTTAGATGAAGAAGTTTCGGATAATGTTGGTAGTTAGCTTCTTATCTATTTTTCTAATGTGGCCAAAGGTCACATAGATGTTCCAACTATTTAGAAGTTTATCAACGAAATGGATTTATCTGAACATCCTATTAGATAATATGTCAATTTTTCCAATTTAATGGTTGTTATTTCCTCGCTGGTAGATAACACAATTTCTTTTGAATCATCAAATACTTGTTGCTCTAACTTGGGTTTTGGTATTTACCTAACTGAAATCGTTTTGTATGTTGTTGATTTTGTGATGCTGTAAAAAATTTAATGGCATTGTGGTTATCAGTATAGATATATCCAAAATTTTCTCTTTATTACACTGAAACATATATCTAACACTGATGAAAACAAACAATGGTCCTGCATAGTGGCAGTCTTCTCCTACCAAGGAAAATACCTTTCCAGTTCCTCAAATTTAAGGACATGATAATTTCGTCAATGTTGTTAGGTAACTTCGGCTTCATTTAGGATAGTTTTCTTCAGGGGGGAAGCCAGAATTTTGTTTATGTGGGGACACAAATTATTCTTAAGATTTGAATTGAAAAGAAGTTGAGTTTTTGGTTATAAGTGATTTGAACTCAACTTTTGGAAATAAATCGATAGGAAAACAATCTTTCATTCAATATGATTAAGATGAACTTAAATTAAAATAGCTTCAAATAAACATAATTGTAATTTAAGATATAGTTTAATTTTTTATCAAGTTAATAAGTTATTTCCTTTATTTTTATTTTTTGACATTAAAATATATAAAAAAAAGTTATTTCCTTTATTTTTGAATTTTTACTTCAAAACCAAGTAATGATTTTCTTCAAATTTAAAAGAAACAGATGTATTGCATATCTAATATATTGGTGTAGATTTTCATCAGAAAATCAACATATTTTTTTTGGGCAGATACGAAAAACAAAAAAGCCAAGATCCATAGATTAAAAACTAAGAGGATGAGAAGTGAGAAGTCTATACCCCAATTCAAAAAACTAGGTCAAATTTGATGCACAAGATATCAAGATCTGCTGCCTTTTGGACAAAACAAAGGAGAATAGCTAAAATGCCAAATATCCCTACTGGCTAACTTGATGTCCCTAACTTACCATCTATCTTTATAAATATTAGATGTGGGGACATGAATTGTAAAGTAATAGAACAATCAATAGATTATAACACTGCTTGATGCTTTTGGATCTATAATAGTTAAATGCTCTAGCATTATCACACTACTTGATAACTTTGGATTAGGCACTGTTGGTGCTACCTAATCTATAGATGGGCTTTCAATATCATCTCCCATTATTGTGCCACCTTTCACACATTATCTACTTGCACCTAATACCTGATTTTCATTCAATTTAATTCATATATATGAGTCCTATGTGGTAAATCCTCAACATATGCATCTATTACTACCTAAAATTCCTCAATCTTCCAAAGATATGAGTTATAACATATATTTAGACAAACAAATGCTTTCCTTAGCTATCTTATTTGAATATAATGTCATGATAAAACTTTATTCTGATATGTTGTACATGAATGAAATTTACAAATTTTTTTGTGCTTAATCTTGTTAGCAAATTGTAATATTGATCTTTTTAATCATAAGCTTGTGCCTGTATAACTACATCATGTAATAACTATATACACAATTTTACAAGAAGTGATAACTACATCAAAGAATTTTTGTGAGGCCTTTAAAATAGACTCCTTTCAAATTCATTTATATAGAATTAACCATTGTTCTTATTTGAAGTTAATAATTACATGGGCAATTCAATTTATGAATCATAATTGATATATTCTTTAGCTTCCATTTATAAGCATATTTGGAAGATTTACTTTTCTACTGCTTCTTTACCTAGAAACTCTATCGCAAGAGTTCTTGTATAGATGAAATTCTCTGGTCTTTTCATAAGGATATTTGGTGAAAATCAGAGAAACATTACTTCCTTTGGAAAGTTATCCTAGGAATTTAGATTAAGAACATTTGGATAATATTGATAGTTAGCTTCTTATCTATTTTCTTGATGTGGACAAAGTTCACATAGATATTCCAACTATTTAGAAGTTTATCAAAGAAATGAATTGATCTGAACATCCTATTCAATAATTTAATGGTTGTTATTTCTTCACTGGTAGATAACACAATTGCTTTTGAATCATCATATACTTATTGCTCTAACTTGGGTTTTTGTAATTACCTTACTGAAATCGTTTCGTACGTTGTTGATTTTGTGATGCTGTAAAAAATGGAAAGGCGTTGTGGTTATCAGTATAGATATATCCAATTTTTTTTCTTTATTGCACTCAAACATATATCTAACACTGATGAAAACCAACAATGTTCATGCATATTGGCAATCTTCTCCTACCAAGGAAAATGCCTTCCTTTCCATTTCCTCAAATTTAAGGACATGTTAATTTCGTTAATGTTGTTAAGTAACTTCGGCTTCATTTGGGATAATTTTCTTTAGGGGCAGAGCCAGAATTTTATTTATGTGGGGACACAAATCATTCTTAAGATCCGAATTAAAAAGAAGTTGAGTTTTTGGTTATAACCGATTTGAACTCAACTTTTAGAAATAGATCGATAGGAAAACAATCTTTCATTCAATACTATTCAGATGAACTTAAATTAAAATAGCTTCAAATCAAACATAATTGTAATTTAAGATATAGTTAATTTTTTTATCAAGTTAATCAGTTATTTCCTTTATTTTTAAATTTTTACTTAAAAACTAAGTAATGATTTTGGGTAGATGCGAAAAAAAAAGACAAGATCCATAGATTAAAAACTGAGAGGATGAGAAGTGAGAAGTCCACTCCCCAATCCAAAAAACTATGTCAAATTCGATGCAAAAGATGTCAAGATCTACTTCCTGTTGGATGAAACAAAGGTGAATAGCCGAAATGCCAAATATCCCTGCAGCTAACATGATGTCCCTAACTTACAATCTATCTTTATAAATATTAGATGTGGGGACATGAATTGTAAAGTAATAGAACAATCAATAAATTATAACACTGCTTGATGCCTTTGGATCTATAATAGTTAAATGCTCTAGCATTATCACACTACTTGGTAACTTTTGGATCAGGCATTGTTGGAGCTACCTAATCTATAGATTGTCTTTCAATATCATCTCCCATTATTGTGCCACCTTTCTCACATTATCTACTTACACCCAATACCTGATTTTCATTCAGTTTAATTCATATATATGAGTCCTATGTGGTAAATCCTCAACTTATGCATCTATTACTACCTAAAATTCATCAATCTTCCAAAGATATGAATTATAACATATATTTAGACAAACAAATGCTTTCCTTAGCTATTCCATTTGAATATAATGTCATGATAAAACTTTCTTTTGATAAGTTGTCTATGAATGAAATTTACAAATTTTTTGTGCTTAATCTTGTTAGCAAATTGTAATATTGTTCTTTTCAATCATAAGCTTGTGCCTGTATAACTACATCATGTAATAACTATACACACATTTTTACAAAAAGTGATCACTACATCAAAGATTTTCAGTGAGGCCTTTAAAATAGACTCCTTACGAATTCATTTATATATAATTAACCATTGCTCTTATTTGAAGTTGATAGTTACATGGGCGGTTCAATTTATGAATCATAATCGATATATTCTTTGGTTTCCATTTATAAGCATCCTTCAAAGATTTACATATCTACTGCTTCTTTACCTTGAAACTCTATCGCAAGAGTTCTTGTCGAGATGAAAATCCCTGGTCTTTTCATAAGGAGATTTGGTGAAAATAAGAGAAACATTGCTGCCTTTGGAAATTTATCTTAGGAATTTAGATGAAGAGCTTTTGGATAATGTTGATAGTTAGCTTCTTATCTATTTTTCCTAATGTGGCCAAAGGTCACATAGATGTTCCAACTATTTAGAAGTTTATCAACGAAACAAATTGATCTGAACATCCTATTCAATAATATCTCGATTCAAACAATTTAATGGTTGTTATTTCTTCGCTGGTAGATAACATAATTGCTTTTGAATCATCCGATACTTGTTGCTTTAACTTGGGTTTTTGTAATTACCTAATTGAAATCTTTTCGTATATTGCTGATCTTGTGATGCTGTAAAAAATTTAATGGCGTTATGGTTATCAGCACAGATATATCCAAAATTTTCTCTTTATTGCATTCAAACATATATCTAACACTGATGAAAACAAACAATGTTCCTGCATAGTGGCAATCTTCTCCTACCAAGGAAAATGCCTTTTCAGTTCCTCTCAATGTTGTTAGGTAACTTCGGCTTCATTTGGGATAGTTTTCTTCAAGGGCGGAGCTAGAATTTTATTTATGTGGGCACACAAATCATTCTTAAGATTTGAATTGAAAGAAATTGAGTTTTTGGTTATAACCGATTTGAACTCAACTTTTAGAAACAGATCGATAGAAAAATAATCTTTCATTCAATATGATTCAGATGAACTTTAATTAAATAGCTTCAAATCAAAGATAATTGTAATTTAAGATACAATTACATTTTTTATCAAGTTAATCAGTTATTTCCTTTATTTTTGAATTTTTACTTCAAAATCAAGTAATGATTTTCTTCAAATCTAAAAGAAACAGATGTATTGCATATTTAATATTTTGGTGTAGATGTTCATCAGAAAATCAACATCATTTTTTTTTGTCAGATGCGAAAAATAGAAGCCAAGATCCATAGATTGAAAACTGAGAGGATGAGAAGTGAGAAGTCCATACCCCAATCCAAAAAACCAGGACAAATTCGATGCACAAGATGTCAAGATCTACTGCCTGTTAGACGAAACAAAGGCAAATAGCCGACATGCCAAATATGGTTGTTGCGTTTGCTTGGGCTTGGAGACTCTGAAGGTGACTGGTTGGTGGTGTTTGGACTCGATGAGGGCAACTGGGCTGCCAGCAGCGACAACGTTCTGACTCGACTGTAAATTGTAATATTGTTCTTTTTAATCATAAGCTTGTGCCTGCATAACTACATCATGTAATAACTATACTCACATTTTTACAAGAAGTGATCACTACAACAAAGGTTTTCAGTCAGGCCTTTAAAATAGACTCCTTCCAAATTCATTTACATAGAATTAACCATTGTTCTTATTTGAAGTTAATAGTTACACGGGCGGTTCAATTTATGAATCATAATTGATTTATTCTTTGGCTTCCATTTATAAGCATCATTCGAAGATTTACTTTTCTACTGCTTCTTTACCTAGAAACTCTATTGAAAGAGTTCTTGTTAAGATGAAAATCTCTGGTCTTTTCTTAAGGAGATTTGGTGAAAATCAGAGAAACATTGCTACCTTTGGAAAGTTATCTTAGTAATTTAGATGAAGAACTTTTGGATAATGTTGATAGTTAGCTTCTTATATATTTTCCTAATGTGGCTAAAGGTCACATAGATGTTCCAACTATTTAGAAGTTTATCAACGAAACGAATTGATCTGAACATCCTATTCAATAATATATCGATTCAACCAATTTAATGGTTGTTATTTCTTCGCTAGTAGATAACACAATTGATTTTGAATCATCAGATACTTGTTGCTCTAACTTGGGTTTTGGTAATTACCCATTCAAAACTCAGGACAATGTCTTCTTCCGCTCCCTGACTCGGCTCGTAAGATATATCTTCAAAACTTGCTTCATGTTCCACAATTGACTCACAATCTTATTTCTATATCAAAATTAACTTCTGATAATCAAGAATATATTTGCTTTGATGCTAATAGGTTTGCTATGAAGGATTTACAGGACAATCATCATCTTCTTCATGGTCGATTGCATAATGGGTTCTACAAACTCTGAAATTCCTCCACTTTCCGATCAGAGACTTGTCTAGCCACCACGTCCTTGGCTAACCTTTGGCATAACATGCTCGGTTACCCACATCATAAGGTCCTCACCAATCTCTGCCAGTTGTTACTTGATCTCAATTCTAGTTCAAATAATTTTCTTTGTACCTCTTGTAACCTGTCTAAAAGACATAAACTGTCATTCAATAAAAGTACTACTACTTTTCCTCACACATTTTTTCTAATTCGCTCGGATGTCTGGGGTCCTACCCCTCAACAATCTCTAAACGGCTTCAATTTCCCTAATTAATTTTCGTCGATGATTTTTCAAAATTTACCTTGCTGTATCTAATGCACTTCAAGAATGAAACCTTTTCTAAATTCAGTCATCTTTGCTCACTAATTAATACTCTATTTAATTCCACTCCCAAATTCTTTAGATCTGATGGCGGCGGCGAGTTTACCAGCACTCAATTCATATCATTCCTATCCTCACAAGGCATCACTCTCCAACTTAGTTGTCCATACACACCTGAGCAAAACGGGACTATAGAATGCAAGAACATACACCTTATGGAGGTTACCCGAACTCTTCTTCACGCATCCAAACTTCCTACTAAATTCTGGGCCGAAGCTTTCTCCACTGCAAACTATCTCATCAGTAGACTTCCATTCAAAGCCATAGATCAACGAATCCCATATTAGCTGCTCCATAACAATCCTCCCTCCTACGCTCACCTCCACACCTTTGGGTGTCTCTATTTTTCATGGCTCTAACAGTATTCACCAAACAAATTATCACCTCGGTCATAATCGTGTGTCTTTCTTAGATATTCCTCTCAGCACAAAGGCTACAGATGTTTCGATTCGCTCATAAACAAAATTCCAATCTCTCGGCATGTCACCTTTTACGAACACATCTCCCCATACACCAACTTAACCAATTCTAGTTCTACCATCAAAACTTATGCGCCTAAACCGACCTCTCTATCCCCACTCCTTCTCACCCCAACGTCTATTCCAATTTGTCCATCTCACTCTCAACTGCACAATAACTTCAAAATCACATCTCCTTCCACATACTCAAATCAGTTGGGTGCTATCTCGAGTCATCAGACTCTCCCGTCCCACACTGAGGCATTCAGTCAACTAAACACCACTCAACCACAACATCACATACAAACCCATGCAAACTTAGGTATTCATAAACCCAAATAAATCTTTGATCTTTCAACCACTATCTCCTCTTCACCTACTCCTACTACCTATATTCAAGCTTCAAAATCCCAACACTGGCGCACTGCTATATCGACTGAATTCCTTGCTCTACAACAATAAGGCATATGGTCGCTTGTTTCCCCTCCCACCAATGACCCAATCCTTGGTTGTAAATCGATATTACAAAGCCAGCTTAGTCGCACAAGGCTTCAATCAAACGCAAGGCGTCAACTACTCTGAAACCTTTAGCCCATCGCAAAAATGCCGACTATAAGGGTGCTACTCACTCTCGCTCTACACCGCAACTGGCCCATCCTTCAACTCAAAGAATCAAATGCCTTTCTTCATGGCGACCTTATGGAGAACATCTACATGCGCCAACCACCAGGTTTTGTTGACCCTCAACACCCAACTCATGTCTGCAAACTTCATAAATCTATGTACGGACTCAAGCAGGCGCTTCTTTAATGGTTTCAGAAACACACAAACCTTCTCCAATAGTTTGGGTTCAGGTTCAGTCGTTCCGATCCCTCTCTTCTTATTTTTAATCACAATCACATCCAACTATACTTTCTCATTTATGTGGATGACATTTTACTTACAGAAAATGATCAACCAACGTTACAACAACTTCTTCTACAACTTCAATCACACTTTTCCCTCAAACAGCTCGATCAAGTGTCTATGTTCCTCGGCATTCAGATTGTCAAAACGGCCTCAGGATATTTTATGCATCAGAGTCACTATGCCCTATATCTGCTCCAAAAAGATGGTCTCGCCGACTGTAGTCCATCTCCTACCCCTATTACCCCCACAAAATCACCACCGATAGCTCTCGACACACCATTCTAGGATCCACACCTCTACCACAAACTTGCAGGATCACTTCAGTACCTATCCATCACTCGTCCGTATATAGCGTTCACCGCCAATCGTATCTGTCAACATATGCATGATCCCATCGACTACCACTTTCAAGCTCTCAAACAACTTCATATACATAAAAGGTTCATTACACTATGGTTTATCGATCGCTCTTGGCAACCTCCAACTTTGCACTTATGCCGACACAGATTGGGCATCAAACAGTGCGATCAAAAATCAATCTCCGGATGTTGCACCTTTCTTGGCAACAATCTCATATTGTGATCCGTTAAAAAGCAAGCTACCATGGCCAAGTCTTCTACGGAGGCCGAATACAGATCTCTTGCCGCATCTACCTCCGATGTGTTATGGCTACGTCGGCTAGTAGAAGAACTCCAAATTACACAACAATCTCAAACCACCATATATTGCGACAACGCATCTGCCATCGCGCTCACCAACAATCCAGTGTTTCACACCCGAACAAAATATATTGAGATAGACTCTCACTTCATTCGCCAGCACATCAACTCAAGTTCAATCACCATCGAACACATTAGCTCCGTTGATCAAATTGCCGATGTTCTTATCAAGCCTCTTGTAACGGCTAGATTCGAAGAACTACGAAGCAAATTAACCATTCAACTGCTGAATGATCAATTTGAGGGGGCCTCTTAAGATAACCGACACGTCATCTATCTTTAGTTTTATTTGTAATTTTAGCTAACGCTCTATCTCTCCTTAGCTCTATATATTCATATGTAATCCTTCTTTATCAGTATACTTTTACTGCTTTCCTCTTTTATGTAACAGCAGCTTTCTCTTTCTTTCTTTTACCTCTCAGTTCTTTCACATACCCCCAGGGCCCTCATAGTGCATCGGCCCCGAATTTCTTTATTGCTTTTTAAAATAATTTTTATTTATAAAACTTAATTTTTTTTAATAAAAATATTCTTAAAGAACAAGTTATAAAATCTCATCCCAAATGAAGTCTTAGAGAGACAAAAGAGGATCACATTGTTGAGGAATCGAAAGATCCTTTTCCTTGTGAAGCTCTTACTCTGACAGTTGTTCTCTCCTCTCCAAGCCCCGAAGGTACTTCTATCATCACTGAAAATCTCCAGTGAAGACTAGGACGAAATATCCCAGTGGATAATTTCTCATCATATATTCTAGCAAATTTTCTATTCCTTTTTAATGCATTATTCTCTTGTGAAAATTCTATCAGAATTTTTTTTGCTCCACCAATTTAAGGACATAAAAAAATAATAAGAGACTAAAAAGTGATATTTTCCTCGTGGAAAATCTTCAAACTTGATGATTTTCGGCATATTTTAATTTATTTTCAAAGCATTTCTTCACATAAAACCCTATTTTTCTATAGTAAAAATAAAGTAAATTTAATTACAAAAATAATATATTTATATAATTATTACCAGATTCCGACGGTGAGACCATTGATCTTGGTGCAACTCATCAACATGCATCGGCAGTAACATGAGAGATTCTTTTCTGTGGCGGTTGGTGCAGCGGCCACCGCTACGAGGAAGCAGACGAGGACAACCAAGATGGCCTTTCTGAAGCTGCCCATTTCTCTAATCTCTTCGATGTATTGCAGAACTAATTATGTGAAGAAGATGACTTTATGTAAGGAGAATGAATCTATTAATAGGTGTTTGTATTGGTACTTTGTTAGGGGAATGGGAGGTAGGAGATGGTCTGTAATTGAGGGAGAGAGGGTGATTTGTTGAGAAGGCTCTTCAAGTTGTTTTATGTGGTTTCTACTAGACCCTACAATAAAATATTAAAGCTGAGATTTTGAATACGAGAGATTTATTATTATTATTTGGTATTTAGTTTGAATTGGACGGATTTCAGTATTCTAACATTGGATGTTTGAGATTGACATAATATTGAGATAACACATTACATATAGGTATTATAGATGAATAAGGCTAGAAGGAGAGTAAGACATCCAATGTTTGCTACTAAAGATGTGATCAAGAGAGGAAGAATGAGAGCATTGATAGTGATTTGGCATTAATCTCTCTTTTAGATGAAGATAAACATTAAAGCTTCAGTTTTAAATTTGTAAGTTTGATTTTTAATTTTCTGCTAAATTTCCCCTCACAAAATGGTTTTTCTAAAAAAAAAGGAAAACCTTTGATTTTTAATTTATTTTTTTTATTTTTGATTTAAAAAAAAAAATAAAATGCACTTTTAACACTTTTTTTTTAAAATTTTCAAACAAAGTATAACAACACACATACTAAAGACAAAAATTGCAAAGCAAGACACATACTAATAGAAAAGCTAATACAATCAATGTTACATATATTTTCTCTTTTTATATCACAAAAAAAGGAACACAACTACAACAAAAACAAAAAAACTAGAAAACTTAATACAAAAAAATGAAGAAATAACACTACAAGCTACAAACACACTATTCATCAAATGAAGCCTGAGCTAGTGGTGATTGGAAGTAGCAGTGTAAGAATAGAAACTAGTCCTCGAATAATGCATGATCTACTTCGTGTTGTTATTGTATCTGCTCCTAGTATCTCTAATAGAAAAGCTAATACATGTTAGGAGCAGATGCACCAAACTCTTGAATGTGGGTCTCCATTCGCATCTCTAATCGATCAAAACGCTTTATCAATGAGTCAGGAGGTGGAGATATGAAAGTTGGTGTTGTTGCAAGATAAGCTTGTGCCTCGGGGGCTGTTACTCCTCCTTCCTAGTCAAAATCATATTTTTCTAGAGGCGATCCCATGAGGAAATCGCTATAGAAGATGTGAAATTAACTATTGGTGTAGATGGTGGAAAAGTGATCAATTGGTCACTACAGAAAAATCAACAATTACCGATGGTCAAAATCTGTTGGAAAATACTAAAAATTCGTCAGAAATTAGTATTTCTGGTGGATTTTTGACGAATTTTTTTTCGACGGTAAAACACGCGTCTAAAAGGTCGTTCCAACACAAAATAGTCTGGCGGAAATATTTCCAACGGAATTAATCTGCCGGTAAAATTTCTGACAAATTTTTTTGCCCGAAAAAAAGAAAAAAAAAACAACAACTTATAAGCTTCCTAACTGGAACCACCCAACCCGCTAGTCCGTCAGGCCCGTCAACCAGCCTCTAGCCCATGCTAGTCCACCAGTGCCAGCCCTAACATAGGCCCATGTCTGCAAGCACCAGCACAGTCCGCCATACCCAACCCAACCCGCCTGAGTGCACCACACTAGCCCGTGCCCATGGGCCTGCCGACCCACGCAACAGACCCGCCTTTGGTGGGATTAAAACCCTGGCCATCGCTCCTAAAGCTGTCCCTAATCGTCACGCCACTAAGGCATATTTGTTTCTTTTTTATATATATTTTTAAATTATAACTGATTAAATATAAAAGTATTCATCAATTTAATTAATTTAATTCAATTTAACATATTTATTTTAATAATAAATTATTAATTTAGTTTAATAATGAATTATTAATTATTAATTTAGTTTATTTAACTTAATAATTTTTAATTTTATTCCAATGAATTATTAATTATTAGTTTAATTAACTTATTTTAATCATAGCTAATTTAAATAACTTTATTTGAAAATAAGTTATTAAATTATTTTACTTAATTTAACAAAATAAATAATTATGGAGGTCAACCTTAGAGTCTAAAGGTTTTCGCTTGAGTAGATCTAAAACGGAATATATGGAGTGTAATTTTAGCCGTAATAGTCCTAGTGAGGGGATTGTGACTTTGGGCGATCAAGTCATTAATAAGAGTACACGTTTTAGGTATCTTGGATCTATTGTTCAGAGTGATGGTGAAATAGATGGGGATATTATCAGCAGAATTCAAGTTGGATGGTTGAAGTGGCGGAATGCATCGGGCTTGTTATGTGATAGAAATGTACCCCTCAAACTTAAGGGAAAATTCTATAAGATGGTAGTGAGGCCTGCAATGCTTTATGGTGCCGAATGTTGGCCATTAAAAGAGAAGCATAATAATAAGTTAAGTGTGGCAGAGATGAGGATGCTTAGATGGATGAGTGGCTTTACCCTTAGAGATAGGATACGAAATGAGCATATACGTGAAAAGGTTGGAGTAGCTCCAGTAGAAGATAAGATTAGAGAGAATCGCCTTAGATGGTTTGGTCACATAAAAAGGCGGCCTTCCGACGACCCAGTTAAGAGAGTAGAGGTATTAGATTTGACTTGTGTTAAGAAAGGTAGGGGTAGACCTAAAAAGACTTGGTTAGAAAATATTAGGAATGACCTTTCTTTATTAGATTTAAACGAGAATTTGGCTTTTAATAGGACACAATGGAGAAAAAGGATTCATGTAGCCGACCCGACGTAGTGGGATAAAGGCTTGATGTTGTTGTTGTTGTTGTTGTAACAAAATAAATAATTATAAAAATTTATTGTAGTCATTCGAAAAAAATACATTTGGAAACCAATCAAAAAGTTTGTCGGAAATCCATCAGAAATTATCCCTCTGTAATCCACCGAAAAATCTGTCAGTATTTGTGACGACTTTATTTCACCGAAAATGAACTATTTTCCTGTAGTGGATATAAGATACATCAAGTTGTATTTGACTTCTAATACATAAGCTAAGATGTGTCCTAGTGCTAGGTTCTATCTATGACGTCCCTTGGGGTTTCTAATGAGGTCAAATTTTTAATATAGCAGATAATCATATATGTCACATTAAATTCAATGCTAGTCATATAGAAATAGATAACAACGGATAATAAAGGTGTAATATTAACCTTATCACTAGCTTTAGGAAGAATTGATGTTTAAAAGATGTGCTAAATAAACCAGGCATTTAAGACTAATGTGCTGAATAAAGTAAAGTGGAGACACTAAAAAAAAATGCCCATTAAATTTAAATTTTATTTTCCCAAAAAAAAAATTTAAATTTTAATGTTTTATTTTAATTAATTTTAAATTTTTATAGTTTATTTTAATTTATTAGTACTTCAATATTTTATTTTATATAATTAGAAATTAAATAATTTATTTTAAATAATTACTAATTTAATAACTTATTTTAATTAATTATTAATTTAATAACTTATTTTAATTATTTATTAACTTTAATATTTTATTTTAAATTTTAATTTTTGTATTGTTGACCTTATTTTCACCCAAACTTGGGTCAATGGAGGGTTGACTTGGTAAAATTGACCAATCCAGACCCAAAAACCTCTTCCATTGGGTTCAGCAAGTTAAAGCTAAATTATGGAGCCTAGACCTAGGCCCTCTGTCAACTTGATTGACTAAGTCAACTTAGGTTGACCAAACTAGCCCAAATGGCCTTTATTAGAGTTTAAATCAATTTCAAATCATCCTTGGCTCAATCCCCCACCTACTTGGGTCTATTTGACCAAGTTGACCAGGTCATCTCATGTCTTGGTTCTTGTGGACTTTGGTTCTTGCTCTCTCTCCAAGCTCTCCCAAGTTGAGATTTCTTATGTGTGAGCTCTCCCAACAACCCTTCACCATCCCCAAGCTAGATCCACCGACTAACCCCTGCCGACGGTACTGAGATCTCCTGCAAATCGAGCCTAGAATCCTTCCTAAGCAATTTGATGTCGATTTAATTAGTGTGTTTCAAAATGTGGTTTCTTCTGAAAAAAGGAGCGTAGACAATCTATTAGTGCAACAAGCACAAGATCTCTCGAATCTATCATTTGGATTAGGTACAATCCTTAAACCTAGTTTAGGATACTTAAGGTTAATTAGCTTTGTATTAAGTGCATTTTAGATAGTGAAAATTACCCCCCAATGAATGCTCTTAATCCATAGATCTTAAGTTTAAAACTTCTTCTCATTTGATCGAGTTGTTCATTCAAATGAGATGAAAAATGATTCTTAGGGCATTTCGAGCATATACGATAGGTGTACGTAATCTCCACCGTTGATCGTTTGATCAACGGCGGAGATCCCATCATTCCGAGATCTCTTCCAAACTGCAGAACTGATATGCAAAGCTATCCGTCTCAAACTGCGTGAGTTCAGATGGCTCTAGAGGCCCGCCAACGCGACTAAGTGGATGTTGCATCCACAACAATCATTATCGCGTATGCGATAATCATTGCCACATAATGTGGTAATCATTCCAGCGACGCAATCATCGAGTCACCAGGCAATGATTGGCCGCACTTAGGGGAGCAAATCTACGCCCGTCACATGGCCTAACTGTCGCTTTTTCTTTATTTAATTATTTTAAATAGTTTTTAAATCAATTTTAATTATTAAAACTTCAATAATTAATTAAAAATTCATTTTAGATGCAAAACTTTAATACTTTATATCATATTTTTTTTTAAAAAAATGTCTACTTTAATTTAAAATTATTATTTATTTATAATTTTAAAAATATTTTGAACTAATTTAAATACTAATTATTAACTATTTTAAATTAATAATAAATATAAAAAATTAAAATATTTGATAAATTTTAAATATTTATTTTAAATATTTTTTAATATTTCAAATGAATATTTAGAGTACATTTATATTTAAAATTTTCTTTGAATTAATATTTAATTTAACTTAAAATATGATATTTAGTTATTTTGAAATAATATTTATATATTAATATATAATTAATATTTATTAATAGCAGTTATTTTTAAATAATTAGAAAATATATTATTTTAGAAATCAGAGAAATATTTCCTAAATTTTTTAATTTTAAATTAGGAATTTTTTATTTTATTTTAATTAAGTTTTGATTAATTAAATATTTAATTCCTTAATTAATATTTATTTTAATTAAAATTTAAATATTTTCTAAAATTTTATAAAACTAATTTTAAAATTATTTTAAATATCAAAGAAAATTTAAAATTTAATTTAATTTAATTTTGTTTTAAATATTCATTATTTTAAAATTGATTTAAATACCTTTTAATTATTTTAAACTTTGAAAATTCATAACAAATTCATTTTAATTCTAAAAATTCATTTAATACCATGAAATTTTTATAACATAAACATTTTAATTTAAGTTAACTTTCAAATATTAAAGCATAAATTTTCCTAATTATTTTCTAATTATTTATTTACTTAAATACTTAATTACTATCTAAATAAATATTACATTAAGTATTTTTAAATTAAAAATCTATTTTGAATGATTTCCAAATCTCTTTTGGGTGATCTCTAAAAAAAATATATTTTAAATCATTTTTAATTATCTTATTTTAATATATATATATATATATATATATATATATATATATATATATATATATATATATATATATATATATATATATATATATATATATATATATATATATAATTCTTTAACATTGAGAGATCTCTTGAAATTTTAAACATAGGTTATGCATGTGAATAAAATTCATGGGGAATGATTAGTGAATAATTGGACTCCAATCTTTCACTAATCATATCATTAATCCTATTTAATTATTATATAATTTCTTTTACATGTTTAAGATGCACGAGCACTTAGTGTATGCTCTTCTAGTTCTAAGGATATGGCATACTATGATGTGTTGCATTCTCTTTATTTTTTCCTAATGGTTAGTCCTTAACACTTGATTTAAACCTATTTAACCTAGAGACACCTTAATGATACATGTCTAGCTAACTTAGAGAAATTCTATGAGTTAGGATACACCTCTAATTGATATGAAACTTGAAACATTTGACTTAGTGATATTTCAAACACCCTGAAATTTTTTAGGAATTTTTTAAGAATTTATCAGGGATCTAAAGAGACAAAGGAAGTCCCTTTATAGGGAATATTTTTTTTCATTTGGGTACCCTTGTGAATGACGAACCATAAGAAGATCGAAGTAAGGAGATTCATAGAAGAATTGGAAGACAATGATGAAGATGAAATATGTTATTTTTTAAGACTTGCATCATTCAGTAGGATTAGAATCTAAGTTATTAATGGTGGGGCTTGACGACTATTACTTTTCTGCAGACCTTAGGTTGTACTTTATATGACACTTACCATGAAATTTTTTTTTAGTCTGGTAGATATATTTATATTGATGTATTTACTTTACTTGTGTCGTAGAAATTACATACTTTTTTATGTCACTTTCTTGCATATGTATAAGTCTAATTTCGCTAGACTCTTTAGGGATAAAACTTTTTCTACTCGTAACTAAAATTTAATATTTTAGATATTAAATAATATAAAAATCTAATGATATAGGGAATAGTCAGAATCATAAACTTCAACTAACATGCATTGTATTAAAAATTAATTAAATTAAAATTTACTTGCATGAGTCATAAGAGCATATTACCTTACATAAGTACAAAGCTACTTAAAAGCTTCTTTAGATGTCTGTCTTAACTTCAAATAACCCAGCCACCCATCTATCTTTTATAATGATCGGACAACATGAATTTTATACTACTAGGTGGTTAGCTGACAATTCTTTTTAGGTAGGATATAAGTCCATAATATATTAGTTAGGATACTAGTGTTAATGCTATGTATAGAACACTAAACCCACCATTAATTTAGGATTCAAGGCTACTACTATCTGTTGCGGATCTGTTTTCATTGTTTATGATTTTGATGATAGCAAACACTCTTATTTCTCTACGACTGCTTTATCTATTGACATTTTAGGTCCACACGATCAGACTGCAATTTGAAACCAGTTTAAGATTGGGTAAACTAGGTCTGAGTCAGTTTATACACTTTTTCCTTTCTTGAGTCTATTGTATTTGGTGTGACTCCTAATGCTTTGTAACTTGGAAGATTTTCTGACTGTTCCCTAGAGTTTACTATTTTTTTGTAACATCATTCGGGACGATATTTATATCGGCCTAGACGATCTGTTCAAAAGCAGAAACCCTGATTAGGGCATCCTCATTAAAGCAGCCGTGATTATACAAAACACATTGTCCTGGATGATTTTATATCGGCCAGGATAATAGGCTCAATTCAGAAAGAATCAGCCGCCATGATCATATTAGGTATTCTTTATTTTAGGCAATCGGCCAGGACGACATACACAACATGCAGGACGATCTAACTCAATTATGCCTAAATTGATCTGGTAAATTTGGAAAGCATTAATGGCTGATTGATATGATCATATTGTCCGGGATGATCGTAGGATCGGCCAGGACGATGTCCTGGACGATTTACATCGGCCAACATCTATTCAGGGCGATGTTTAGGAGGATATTCCATGATTTGTTCTGATCATCCTGGACGATATATTATCGTCCTAGATGATATGAACAAACTTCTTCTGATCGTCTCAAATCATCCCAGCTGATTGGACTTATTTTGTACTGATCGACCAGGACGATATGTCTATCATCCTGGACAATAATGTCGGCAACTTGCATTAATAAGCTCATTTTGAGATCTTTTATTTAAGCTATGACATGACACTTTGTAAGTGTCTTTGGTAGCCATTATAGCTTCATTCTTTTGGGGGAAACTTGAAGAGAGAGCTTGAAAGGGAGTGAGGGAAGGGTGGAGTTTGAGAGAGGGAGAAGATCCTATGAGGGGGGTCAATGGAGGGGGTTCCACATGGTTGCTCCGACAAGCTCGCACCTGAATACCGTCGGATTCAAGGCTTGTCTCGAGGGAAGTTCACCAAAGAAGAAGATCTCTTTGGTGTCAAAGGACCTGGCGACTCCGCCACACCGGGGTAGGTTGAAGTGATTTTGTAAGGGCTTCTCCGCTTAGCTGTGGGGGCTAAAGGAGAGACACTTAGTTTAGTGCAATACTTGGAGGATGCCTCCAAGGAGTGGACGTAGGTCAAGGTTTGACCAAACCACTATAAATCCGATGTGTTCTTTCTTTATTACTTCCGCATTTAATTTTCTGCACTTTGATTTTTATTATGGTGATATTGGTTTGAGTTTTGTTTTAGTCTTTTCCAATTCACCTCTCTCTTAATTAGCTTTGGACCAATTCATAGGGCCTAAAATCCCTAACAAACTTTTACTATCGGTGTCCCATTGCATGCCTCTTCGGTTGGTATGTCATTTATCCTTTAGGGGATATAAATCTTATATATCTGCATCACATGAATGACACCACCTTCATCTCTCTATATATTGTATGCTTCGAGTGCATTAGTTTTTTTTCTCAATTTGTTCTCATTACTTTAGTCCCTCCGGATGTTGATATGAGCCGCTTATGTTGATTAAGCCAAGTTGAACCTTTCCTTCCCTTTGAGTAGGAACTTCGTAGTCTCTTCCCTAAGTGCCAATCCCATTTGAGATGATAATATATGATTCTTAATAAAGAGTCTTCTTAGGCCCTAATTTAAGATGTAATTAACCAAAAAGGCTTGCATTCGTGGGAAACTAAATCTCACATCAAATAAACCCCACTCAAGCTGATGTATCAGGTAGGAAAAATCTCGTTGCTCTGATCAGGTCAAGCATATTATTACGCATCGAGGTGCATAGGTGAAAGTCACTATCCTCAATGGTTATCATATGTATGATCTAATATGCCCTTATATTGGCTTGATTGCAAAGAGGGCAAAGGACTATGATAATTTTGTCCTACGGGATATTGCGGTTGTACCCTCTGCACTCTGTCTCCCACCGAGAGGTCTCCTTTCGGAGGTCCACATGTATGCTTACATTTAAATATAAAAGAGTGATCTTTACTACACATTTTACTCTATAGCAAAGTGGTTGGATAATTGAAATATTTTCAAGTTCTGTGTTTGAATCCTATCAGCATCACCGCATGAGCAGTAGGCAATGCAGGCGGGCAGGCCAGTGGGTGACAAATTCAAGAGGGCTGGCAGGCCGGCAGAGCTGGCAAGAAGCTGGTGAATCTTTTTTTTTAGATTATTTTAATGGATATTTTTTTTATGAAAATTTTTGCTAATCTAGTTTTTACTCATGAAATATTTTTCGCCAGTAAATCTATTGGTAATAGATGATGTTTTTATAGTGGGTGTTAATAATAGTAAGGTTAACTTGAGTTCAATCATAATTACTTATAGTGTAAACATTGTGAGGTTTTATACTAGTGGTATAAATATGATGAAGCTTGTAAAAATCTTGGTAAGAGAATTTTATAGGTCATTTACAAACATATGATTGCATTGATGTGCGCTCCAAATTAATTCTAAGACTTGCAAAGAATTAGAAAAGTAAATTTGTGTGAAAGGGAAATGCAACGAAAAGAATGAACTGAAGTGTAGTGCCAGCGAGCGTTCAGTGAGAACTCACGAGCAAGGAACGTAACCGATGAAGGATACGAAGCTAGGTCAAGCGAATGAAAGAAATGAGCTGGACATCGATTTAGGTAAACTTATTTGTGACAGATTTGTGGTCACTATAGAAAAATAGCTCATTTCCAACAGAAGAATATTTGTCACAAATTCTAGTGGATTTTCTAGCGGATTTTGGACGGAATATTTCCAGCAAAATTTTTATGAATTTTTTTGGTGGATTTACAACAAAAACAAAAAAAAAAATCTTTTATATTTTAATAACTTATAATTAAATTAAGTATTTTAATATTTTAAATAAATTTAAATGATTTAAATTAATAACTAATTTAATAACTTAAATTATAATAAAATAAATTGAATTATAATTTCATTATTTATTTACCAAAAATTAATTTTTTTGAATTAAAAACATAAATTATAATAAATTTGTATAATTATTTATTTTGTTAACTTAAGTTAATTAATTTAATAACTTATTTTCAAATTAAATTATTTAATTTAATTTAACTAATTTAATAATTCATTATTAAATTGAATAAATTATTTTTATCTTTAAAAAATATTTAACCTCTAAAGTAATAATAAATTTAAATATTTACATGTTAGTGTAGGGGCTGCTGGGCTGGAGATTGTGGGCAGACTGGGGTATGCATCATTAGCTTGGGCGGACCGGTCGGTTAGCTGGATAGGGTGGGCCGATCAGGTTGCTAGCGGCCGGGCCGGTTGGGTTTGCTTGGAATAGGCTTTATTTTTTTTTTTAATTTTTTAATGTTCCGACGCAAAAATAATCCACCAAAAAAATATGTTTGACTGATTTTTTGTTAGAAATCTACCATAAATGTTTGCGGAAGATTAGTTTGGGCCTAAAGGACTTTTCTGCCCTGTGTTTTATCGGCTAGAAATTTTCTGCCGGAAATACTTATTTTAGAAGGATTTTGGATTTTTTTTGGCAAAAAAGGGAGTCATAAATGACATTTTTCCTGTAGTGGGTGGATTTGTGACGGAAATGTGGCAGATTTGTGATGGATTATTCATTGTAAATCCATCATAATTCCATTACTAATTTTGTGATGGGAATTTCCACCACATGCTTGTTACAAAATTTTTCCATCATAAAGTCCGCTGCAAATCACTGTTTTCCTGTTGTGTTAGTTCTTTATTTATCTACAAGAGTCAAAGTATAATGTATCTAAAAATAATGTACATGTATTAAAGTTTATAAAAAATAGATTTATATATTGATTGAGTTTTTTTAAAGTGCCCAGAGTCGTAAAGGAATAAAAAATTTTTGCTTATATATGCAAGTGGGGCTCCAAAAGATGATATCCCTGCCATTGGGGGATAATATCTTTTTGAAATCGATAGAAGACCTAGAGCTCAAAGACATTAAGCATGTATATCTGATTCTACATATATAATAGGCTTAGAACCCAGGTTTGTTGTGGTGGAGTCTGGTCACATTTCTTTTATGTATAGTCAGAGTCTATTGTAAATCTTTTAATCAATAAATAAATAAAATTCCTTTATTTTATGTATTTTCTCTTTTATTTACATTGCATACATGCATTGCATCATATAGATGGTAGATTACATTTGTGGATAATGTATTTATAGGGTTTTGTCTGTGTATGTGTTTCAGACTTTGTAAAAATACACATGCTAGTTCTAATTAGACGATATAGTATTGGGTACTATATACATGAATACCTTTATCCTGACATGCATACATACATGCATTTGATTTTTTACAAACGTACACTAACCCAGCACACAAACCTTTGGCAAGATAGTGGGGTCCTCTTATGCCTGGAGGATGCTACGCTATTCCTATTAGTATAGGGCCATTATGCAGCCAAAATTTATTCAAAATTTTGGTTGTCAGAAAATTCAGTTAGGTTAATTAAATAAGATAAAAGCTAGAGTTCTTAACTGGTCCTCTCGATAATGTCACTTGAACTTAAAGTGAAGAATCATCCTAAGTCACTAATTTGAAGTCTGATTTACTCATTTGATCTCTTAGGATAGAGCTACTTTTATTATATATTTCATCTTGGATGATTGCTCGTGAAATACGTTTTTAGCTGTCTGCTCATTCCAAAGAGGCATAAGCCCAGTTGTATTTGCACACCTCCTATCATAATAAATAAAAAAATATGCATATGCAAAACATAAATGTAATTTCTATAAAATTTAAAAATATTTTGAAATAAATTATTGATATTTTTAAACATCTAAGATGACTTGCTTATATACATTAGTGTATTATAAATTTAGATCTAATAACCACTTTAATAAAAAATTGTCTCTTCGGAGATGTAATTGACTATAGAGGCTTGCTTCATAGGAACCCAAGATCACAGTATAAAATAAACATTCTTCAGCTTGCTAAGAGGGGAAAAATCTCTAGACGTCGATCAAGTTTATTATGAGTCAATTTCGTTTTTAAAATGATAGGTGAATGTGATTTTTATTCTTAGGGCTAATTGTAATTAGCCGCCGCCCTCCGGCTCTGCCGGAGGTTCTTCTGCATGGAGACTTCTCTCCAAGGCTCGGATTTTCCTCCTCTTTCTTCATCTGGTGCAGCTGCCCAGGTTACCTTGCGCAACTGGAACCAGATTTTTGCTCCGGACGCCTCCTCTGTTCCTAAAGTCTTCATCTTTTCTCACCACCCTTCAGAGCCTGAAATTATTCCCTTCTCTAATGAGAAACTTACTGAGGGCGGCGAAGATTGGAATCTGTGTCTGGTAGGTTACTCTATCGGGAGAAGACCTTACTATGAAGCTCTGTTAGGAGCGATTAACAAAACATGGTCGCTTAAACGTGCACTCCAGCTACTCTCGCTTAGTGATGGTTTCTTTCTTTTGCGGTTTTCCTGCGTTGAAGACTTTGACATGGCTTGGTCTAAAGGGGTTTGGTTTCTACTTGGGAAGCCGTTTGTTCTTCAAAAATGGCATCCAAAGTTTAAACCGAAGCGTGAAAATTTTTCATCGGTTCCTATCTGGGTTAAAATACATGATTTGCCGCTGGCTTGTTGGAATTCGGAAGGGATCTCTAGAATCGCTAGTAAAATCGGTGTTCCGTTGGCTGCTGATCATCTCACGGAGCAAAAGACCCGGTTGACTTTTGTTCGTGTATGTGTGCTTGTGGATTGCAACACATTATATCCTGACGTGATAAAAGTTTCTCTGGATGGCGATGTGGTTGATCTAAAGGTACAATACGAATGGAGGCCGGTACCTTGTGAGCACTGTAAGTCTTTAGTTCATTATTCTGCTTCTTGTCCTACGAATCCTTCCACGGTAGGGACGGATTCTAGACCAAATTTTCCGAAAAACCGTGGAAGGAGTAGCAGTAAAAAACCCGTTAATCGCATCCCTTCAAGACCTCCTTCATCCTCGAGACCCCCACGATCAGACTCTGTTTTGAAGGATAAAGTCTCTAATTCTACAGCAGATAATATAATCTGTGGTTCTATCCCTCTTCACACCAATAGCATCGGTCAGCCTCTTCATTACCAATCACACTCTCCACAATCTATGATTAATAAAGATAAAGCCCAGATTTCTTCTAAATCCGTTGAGAACCAACCTTTTGCAAAGTCACCACAATCAGAACCTCACAAGGATGATCCTATGCTTGAAGTCTTAGTAGCTAATATTCCAAATTTGAACATTCCTACTGAAGAAGTTTCTGAATCTTCAACATCTCAGTTAAACAACTCTTCCAAACCTATTTCGAGCATCACTTCACCCAATAAATTTGAGATCCTTAACTCTCAATATGAACTGGAGTCGCAAGACTGTTTGGCAGAAGGCTCTTATGAGGTAGGAACTTCACAGAAACAGTTGGGTAAAAGCAAAAAACAAACTACTTCTGACAATTCAAAAAAATCTGCAAAGGGAAAGCAGTGTAAAAAATCCCAATCTCAAACCAATAATTAAATGTCTCTACCTTCCATAGGTGTGTGGAATGTTAGAGGTTTTAACCGGCTTGAAAAAGTCCTTAGTTGTAAAAGGCTTATTAATTCTCATAAGCTTGATCTATTTTGTCTGCTGGAAACTCGCATTCATGCCCCTTCTCTTCAGGACCCCTTTTTTTATTCCTCCCACCAACTGTTTTCAAATGAAGCCAGTGTTCATAACTTTAATCTATCTGCCTCTGGAAGGATCTGGATCAAATGGGATGCCAATAAGTTAAATTTTACTCCTTCTCTCATTACCCCGCAAATGATAAATGGGACGGTTACTGTTGGTAATCTCATTCCTTTTCAGATTACAATAGTTTATGCTTGCAATAATGCTTCTGACAGGAAAGATCTTTGGTCTTCTTTAAATATGGTAGCTCCTTCCCCTGCTATGTCATGGGCTATTTTGGGGGATTTTAACTGTTGTAGGTATGCTAATGAAAAATCAGGCGGCTCTCCTATTCATCATTCCAACCTGGTTGATATTAATAGCATGATATTTGCTAATAGTCTAGTTGACTTGCACTCAGTAGGTAACTTCTACACTTGGTATAATCAGCAAGTTGATAACCCCATCTTCATTAAACTAGACCGTGTCCTTGTTAATGAGGAGTGGGTAGAGAATTTTCCTAATGCTTACTGCTCTTTTCTGAACCCGTCCTGCTCGGATCACTCTCTCATTATCTTGCAAGCTGGAAGGTCTACTAAGTCTCATCACCGGTTTCTCTTTAAGAATTACTGGACTAATCTTGATAGATATTGGGTTTCTATTTTAAATGCTTGTTCTTTGCCTTTAATAGGTAACCCTTTATCTCATCTCTATAATGTCCTCAAAAATCTAAAAGGTGATATTAAAAAACATAACTGGGCAAATGGTAACGCTCTTAATCTTCAGTTAGATCATCTTCATGTTAAGCAGCAAAACATTTTAGATCTTATTATGGAGAATCCATTGGATGATGCTCTTAGTTTTTCCCTCAAAGACATTAACTTAAAAATCTCTGATGTCTCTACTAATCATGCTAGCTGGATTATTCAAAGAGCAAAGCTCAAATGGCTGCAACATTGTGAAGATGACCTTAAATTTCTTTACGGGAAAATTAGGAGCCGTATGGGTAGCTCTAAATCTTTGGTGAATTTATTTACCTCTAATCCGAATATTACCAAAGAGGATGTGATTAAATCCATAACAAACCACTTTCAGGATTTGTTTAATCCTCCTCCTCCTCCTGGCAGAGATTTGGATTCCTTCCCCATTGGAGATCTGATTCCTGATTACTACTCTAACCTGCTTGTTTCTCCGATCTTGGATGATGAGATTAAAGCAGTTGTTTTCAAAGGCTCCTCTAATTCTTCACCTGGGCCAGATGGTTTCAATTATCACTTTTACAAAACTGCTTGGCACATTATTGGTCCCCTTGTTTGCAAAGCCAGTAGATTCTTTTTTATTAAAGGGTATCTTCCCAGCGGTATTAAAGCTACTGCACTTGCTATAATTCCAAAACATCGAAATGCTGCCTCTATCTCTGATTATAGGCCCATCTCTCTTTGCAACACCCTTTATAAAATTATAGCCAAGATAATTGCTGGTAGAATGAAACCTATAATGCCCCTCATAGTCAAAGAAACTCAAGCTGGATTTGTTAAGGCAAGAATTTCGACTGATAGTATTCTTTTGGCCAATGATATTCTCTCTTTGGTCAATAAGGGTGGGGCTGGCAACATTTTTTGTGCTAAATTAGATATCAAAAAAGCCTTCGACACTGTTTCTAGAGAATTTCTTTTGGCTCGTATGCATCATAAAGGGTTTCCTAAGTCTTTTATTAACTGGATTAAGGCGTGTATCACTAAAGTTAACTTCTCTGTTATCATTGATGGTGCACTGGAAGGGTACTTCTCCTCTTCAGCTGGTCTTAGGCAAGGGTGTCCCCTTAGCCCTTACCTTTTTTGCATCGTTATGGATGCTTTGTCCAATTTACTTGATGAAAGAGGTTTTAAAGGTTTCAAAACTGATAACTATCACCTCTCTCACCTTCTGTATGCGGATGATGTGTTAATTTTGGGTGATGCTACTATTGAAAACTGTAATATCCTCTCTTCTGTTCTTAAAGAGTTTGCAAATGCATCTGGGCTTCATATTAATTATGATAAATGCTCTATCATGTTCTCTAAGAGTCAAAGAAATCAAGAAATGCTTTGTCAAGCTCTCTCTATTATGAATGTTAGCACTAAGTTAACTTATCTTGGCATTCCCATTTCTTTTACTAGATTAAAAGTTGAGGATTTTATGCCTCTGATGGATAAACTGCACAAAAAATTCACCGGGTGGAAGGCTAATTTATTATCTTTTGCTGGTAGATTACAGTATTTAAAATTTACCATTCAGAACACCATTGCCTATTGGATTAGAGGTTCTATTATACCTAAAACCATTTTTAAGTTTTTTAGAAAAACTTGTTCCAAATTTCTGTTTTTTGGGGACATTACCAGCCTTAAAAAACTACAAATGGTTTCTTGGGATAATGTCTGCTTGCCAAAACAGAAAGGAGGATTGGGTATTCCTTCTATAGCTGCCATTCAACATGCTTTTAACTGCTCTGTAATCCAGCGTATGTATAATTGTCCATCGCCTCTTTCCACCTGGTTATTGGCTCATTACACATCGCCTTGGAAACCCACTGCTCATAAGGACAGTAAATTCTGGAAAAATGTCTGTAAGACTGCTGCAAGTATAAAGAGGAATTTCAAATTTGTGATTACCCCTAATGCACCAATTTCTGTGCGTTGGGATCACTGGTGCTGTAATACTACCCTGGCTGAATATGTGGGTGGTATATCCCTGGATAGCTTCATTTTTCCTTATCTAAGGAATTATATAGCCAATAATAACTGGGTTTTTAACATCAATACTCCTCAGATTTTGAAAAATGCTGTTAGCAACTTTAAAATTCATGAGAATGAGGGTCCTTGTTTGCTTTGGAAGGACTGTGCTCATCCTAAATTTAGAGACTATATTAAGGACTTTTACTCTGATTTACCTGATAAGAACTGGCACAATTTTGTTTGGCACAAAAAGGGAATGCTTAAACATTCGGTTTATGTGTGGCTTGCTTTGGTTGGGGGTTTGAAAACACAAGATGCCTTAAGGTTGAGGAACATTAATGTTCCGGTGGATTGCTCTCTCTGTGTCTCTCAGCACCTGAAACTATAAATCATATCTTTTTTGACTGCCCTTACTCCTTTACAATCCTCAGCTCTATTATTCCTGGTAGTAAGAATTTCTTGTTACGGCCTACTATTTTGCAATTGTTTCATTGGATGGAAATTGAATTTTCTGGATCTCCAAACACTTTGATTTTCTACCTATTGGTGGTTTGCACATTAATCTACCATACCTGGAGGGAGAGAAATAATAGGAGATTTGGTAGTGATGTTCGAAGTGCCTCTTCTCTAAAGTATCATGTGAAAAAAGTGGTTGTTAGCAGAGCTTGTAAATGGAGAATCTTTGATGAGCAGCTGGAGAAATTTTAATCACAAAGACCCTTTTTAACTGAAGGTTGCTAGTGGGCTGGTTCTTTAACCAGGACAATGATGAAGCTCCTATTACAACATATTCTTTCCCCTTGGAAGGACTTTGGGCAACCAGGGGAATCATCTTTCGGTCCTCTATTATCTCTCTGAGTCCTGGTTAAATGTATATTGGAGCTGGATTAATTTTAATAGTGAAATCTGGTTGGTTTTTTCTGCTCTTTGCCCGGTTTGGAGCTCTGGAGTCTCGTGATGCTGATGCAGTTTCTTACTGGTTTAATCAAAATTTTTGAATGTATACTGGAGCAGGATTAATATTATCAGGTGCTGTATGATTCTCAATTGAAACTGTATCCTGCAGTAGTCTTGCTCTCTCTGTTTTTTTCTCTGTCTTTTCAGGAATCACTGCTTTAGTGTAATCTGGATGGTTTCTTCTGCTATTTGACCGGATCGGACCTCTGAAGTCTCGTGATGCTGATGCAGTTTCACAATGGTTTAATCAAAATTTTGAATGTATATTGGAACTGGATTTATATTAGCAGTGCAATCTGGATGGTTTCTTCTGCTCTTGGTTCGGTTCGGAGCTCTGGAGTCTCACGATGCTGATGCAGTTTCACACTGGTTTTATAAAAATTGTTTTGAATGTGGTGTTTGGTTAGAAGAGTTTCTTTTGGATTGTCAACATTGTATTTCCTTTGATTTTTGTTGGTTTTATTTCTTTGAGGTGTTTTCTTGTCCCTACATAAGTTTTTTGTTTTATGCTTATGTATGGTAGTTTTTGTTGTTGAACTCTTTGTGTTTTTGTAATCTTTTATTCATCAATAAAATTGGGCCATGGCCCCAAAATTTCCCAAAAAAAAAAAAAATCTGCATGAGAGAGAGAGAGAGAGAGATTAATAATAATTACAAAAATAGGTAATGAATGTATAATATAGTCTAATTAAAGATAAATCAACATTGTAATTAAGCTCAATGAAATTTCATAAGTATTAATTTTGATTAATCTGGACTGAGTAATAAGCATATACGATCAAAAATTAGTAATTAATATTTACTTAGAATAGAATTAATTAGGATTTTAACAAAAATAATTAAGGTTATGTTCAACAACAATTAATTAATCATTAAATTACTCATAGAACTAAATATCTATAATTAATATTGTTTTAACTAAAGTTAATTTCAGTATAATTAAATGTGCTTAAGATATCTTTAATTAGTTTATATTTAAATAATATTTATTGATAAATATTTAGAATAAATTTTGAGTTGGAATATCTTAAATAAGATAAAAACAATATAGAAGTTTATTTTTTTTATTAACTAAACAACTTAGGCCACTTCAACGCTTAGCTTAATATAAATTATGGCTTAATTTAAATTAAGCACCCAATTAAACAAGCCTTATTAGTTGATGTTGATATTAAAATGATTTAAAATTAGATAAAAAATAAATTACAAAGTAATAAAAAAAGTTTAAATTAATTATAATAAATAGAAAATAATAGACTACATTTTATTTAAGATTTTTTTTTTAGAAAGGCCTATAAAATAATTTTATTACACACAAATTAATATTAATTAATCATAATAAATCACATCAAATAATTCAAATTCATGTTTGTGGCAACATGATTGAAAGCTCCCTTATCTTTTCTGTAGGCTTTGTTGGTGTTAATGGGCAAGACCCTTGTGCAAAGCATTGGGCCCAAATAATTTGTGGTGGGCTCCACAAATCAATAAGTTGCAAATTTTTTTATGGTTGGTTTGGAATAATTTATTGTTGTTCTATTTTTAATGAACAATAATAATTTTATTTGGATATCATTTATAATTTTTTTGTTATTTTTTAAATATTTGTGAAATAAGAAACATTTTTTTTAATTTAATTTATTAGATTGTGATTGTAATTGCCCAACAAAAAAATAAATAAATAATGGCCTTAATAGCTGGTTGTAAAATAATGATTGTTGCTAGAAAATATTTTTTTAATTTAATTTCTTAAAAAACTTATTGTGTTTTCCCAAAAAAAAAAAAAAAACTTATTGTGTGTATTATAAATTTTTATTTAAAAATTAATATAAATATTTTCTTACAGCTATTACACTATTGTTGATTTGATTGCGAGAAAAGGATTTTGGTAATAATTTTTTTAAACAGTTATAAAATAATAACCAAACTAGTATGTGGCAAAGATGTGAAAAATAATACCAAAAAAATTCTTTTTTTCCCTAAATAACTCTATAGTCTACGACTATTCCAACCATAATTTATCCAACTTTTTTAAAAGAAAATTTTAATTATCTTTATTGCTTGTTATAAAATAGTTGTAGAGTTGAGAAAATAATTTTTAAAAAGTTTATGTGCATTATTATCTTGTTAAAAATTTATGTTTATATATACATCATTAGAATACTATATAGGATGAGAAATTGTTGTGTGCGGAATCCGAATGCATTCGGATTCCAATCACCATGCGCCACGTCACTGAATGCACTAGGCCCCGGAGTGCATCCGCTGATGTGGCAAGCAGTGATTGGAATCCGAATGCATTCGGATTCCGCACACAATAATTTCTCATATAGGATAGTTTATAATTAACCCTACTCCACACAACTCTTATCTCTCACTTGCAAGGTCCAATAATGAGTGGTTAGCCCTTGATGATTGGTGTACTTCCTAAATATTTCTCATTCATTTTTCTATGAGTCATTAGCTAGGAAAAATGTCCATGATCATGTCCATAATAAATTCAAGATAATGCTCTATTTCTTATATATTTTTAAATATTAAATAATAAATCACTCATTAAATTAATGTTATTTTGATGAATTGTATAAATTATCGTATTAAATTAACTATTTGTAAAATAAAATAGTTTATTATTTAATTTGGCAAATTTTGCTTTTAGTTGTTTTTCTAAGCCGATTATATAACATTGGGACGCTATATTGATATATTTTATGATACTTTATAATATTTTGATTTATTAAAAAAATATTAATTTAGTAATTATACGTTATAAATTACTTTATGATTAATTTTATTAATAACAAAATTTCACCAAATAAATTGATATTAATTATTCATATCATAGTTATAAGTTTGAGTATGTATTAAAGTTCATATACTCACATAGGCAAGTGTTTAAGAGATATCACAGGCATCTTTGAGTATATGATATTATATGATGAGTTATAATTATTTAATTAGCATTAGTATATATCCAACATTGTCTATTGTGATGCAATATTATAGTTCAAATTTCATTTGATATATTAAAAACTAAATTTCATGTTGTATCTAAATGCAATCAAAAGCTATAATTTTATTATTTTTCTTAAAATCACAGGCCTTTTTATTTTAAAATGTATTATTTTTTTTTTCTTCAAATTGCAATGAAAAGTTACACAGTCCTAAAAAAGGATCGATAACTCGACAAATGCTCAAAAAGCTATAGTAAAAATAATTAAAACCTTAAGAGCATAAGATCACTTACTAGTTATGAAAAGAAATTAAAGGGGTCAACAATGAGCCAAAAATCAAAATAAATCCAAGAAGATCAGCATCAAAGCTCATAAGTTGAATAGCAATTAGGATGTGATATGGATACTTGCAAAACAAACAAACAACAAATATCGACAAAACACAAAACAATAGGAATCCCATCAAAAGCAACACCACCGCCAATACACAAATAGAGCAACCTTGAATAGAAGACCTGCCAACAGAAAAGATACTCTCCATGAAGAGACATTAGACTAAATTGCAACAACAAAAACTAAAAACACCAAACCCAGGATAGCCCCCAAAACAACAAGAGAACCCACCAACACCAATAGTCCAACCCCCCATAGAAGCAAAATCAAAACAAGCACCACCCAAGACATCCAAACACAACATACTAACACACCAGAATAAAATGATGTACCAAAAAATCCTCCCATGCAGCAAAGCCGAAACGAAACCAAAATAACCAACTAACTAAAGGCATCGAAAGAATGAAACAGAACTACCACCTCTCATCCAACAATCACTAAAACCACAAACAAACTTCAACATTAAAACACCTATAATAAGCACCCCAGTAGAACACCTGAAAATGCCAGGTTGAAATGAACCATCCATTCAAAAAGGTTTAAAGAAACACAATGACCAGCTATAGAGATTATTATAACGACTAATCGTTAGGATTTGATATAAAAGAAGCAATAGATCTTGTGACTCTACCTCAAGAATAATTGATATTTAAAACTTTCTTTTTAATATTTTTTTTTCTTAATAGTAACCTAGGTGAAGCCATTAATAGACACTTGAATTGCATTTAGGTCATCTTCCTTTAAAGAGAATCATAATTACAAATGGCTACATCATAAAAAATCGCTCTTTCTTCCCAAATAGATCCTAATTGACCTAAGGGGCTCAACTAGTCAGAGTGATCAATAGAAAGAAATTAGGTTCAAGATTAGATGAATTAAAACCAATATGATATATATATATATATATATATATATATATATATATATATATATATATATATATATATATATATATATTCATGGATGGGGATATCCTCTAATAGTTTAGAGGAGATAACACTGTCATCCATATGATCCAAAATAGTATATTTATTGGTGTTTTCCCTAATGATATGATCATAAGAGGCAGCAAGAAAAATAATAATTAGATCCAAACCATCGTAATATTCCCTTAATATGAATGAGAAAGAAATATCCTCCAAATCATTAGAAGGCTAATAGTCAACAGAAGGATCATTAAGAATAGCAGTTTGAGGTGGAGTAATAGTTAGGTTTCTATTATATTTGGGATTATTACCAACTAAATTCCCCAGAAGATTAGGGGAAAGAACCATAGAGGAGGGAGCATTAGTAACCAAGACAGGGTTACTTTTAGACATAGTTCTATTAGTTTTCATATTAGAAGAAGATATAAGATGGATTGGTTCAACTAATTCTTGGGGTCAATATTTTTTTGAAGGAGAGGAATGCTAGAAAAAATCAAAATGTTATAATGACGATCTAAGGAAACATTCTCATTTGAAGTATTCTACACAATTTTATAGTTAACTAGTAAATTATTTCTTGAATGAGGGTGGAGGAGATAACAACCATTCTTTAGGTGATCCAAAGATTTGCAATGATCACAAAATAGAGGAATCTCTTCCCCAACATCCATTTGAGTATATCCAAGATTTTCTAGCCCAAACCACACTTTATTAGGATAATGCTTTATAATGTCAACTTCAACCAACACACAAGTAATAGAAGGTTTAGAACCAGTTGCAATAACATTATAAGCTTTAAGAGGTCTTCCAAACAAAGTTTCCAAACCATGGAGAATATATAGAGAAAATAAATGTGGTTGAAGATCAGGGAAGGATATCAGAATCAACACAATTTAAGATTAAACAAATTGTCAAAAAGGGGTGACCATTTGACCTTTTTTATAAAGCAATTGCTAATATAATAAGATGTATGAGTGGAAGTTCTACTATAATCCAAATCATCAAAAAACTTGAACAAAATATGTCTTGGATTCAGAAGAAAAATAAAAAATTTGCCATAGAGCAAGTTAAATAGCATTAAGATTAGACCAATGCAAGTAAATTTACTAATCAAAGTAAATTCAAAAGGGCTTGGAAGAGCCTCAATTTCCTCTTTTGAAATCTAAAGTGATGGTAATCCACAAAAAAGAGGCTTTGAAATCAGGGAAATCGAGGAGGAAGCCCATGAAAGTGCTTCTTCATAGGAGTGTGATTTCTTTTTACTGTCTAAGAAACCCAGATTTTGGACAAAAACTTGATTCATCACCATTCGAGCGAACGAATCAGCCAAAGGTGGATGAATCAAGAAAAAAAATAAAATAAAAAATTAAAGGAAATCAATAAAAAAAAATCCTATCTGACTAAAATTCGAGTAGGATGAAAATCAAGAGTAGAGGATGAAAGGAAACTTACCTAAGTGAAGATTCACAAAAACTAGCTTTCCTAAGTGGTTTATTTGAGTCCATTGAAGCTAAGAGACTACAACAATACAACCAAGGCCAAAAGAGATGGCCAGGGATGAAACCCTAGCAGAGCTAAGAAAAATTTGAATACCAAAAAAAAAAAATAATTGATTATGCATACTTGGACTGTTAGAGTTTACAATAAGTCAACCACAATAGCTAATTAATGAAATTGAAATAATGCTTGCTTTTTTAATATTTCAATTTCAATACATAATATAGAATTTCTTGCTTTCTAATATCAATTATATATTCTAAAATGTCATGTATCTACTTTTTAATTATTAAGTTCTTAGGAGTAAATCTCCTATCACTTATCAATATTAATTTAATTGAAATCAAGTAAGTGTTATTTATCAAGATAAAATCTCCATGACTATTCTCTTAGGTAATGATTTCAAAATCAAATGAATTTGACTATTTGTATGCCTTCATAATAGTTAATGCTTTCCAAGGCTTTAGTTAGCTAAGTTTAATAGTAGGCTAATTTTCTTGAGCATAAATAAATGGTTTTGTCAATTTTGTCAAGTATGCGTCAACATATAACTTGGGTTGAAAAAACTGAGATATATATAATATTGAGGATCTAAACTCACATACACATTTAAGCAATTTTTTATTGGTATAATGAAAACTATTTTTTTTTAAATAAAAATTAGCATAACTTAAATTGAGACTTATCTAAACAACATGATTTTTTAAAACCATTAGATGGCCTATTTAGCTTTCCTTTACATGACATACTATAAGACTTAGGATTCCAAGCTTACATATCATGGTTCAGAACCTAAATTAATTAGTAGACATCCTCCCAACGGGTAAAAAGAATAGTTCAATAAAACCCCAACAAATTGCATTAGTCTAAATATGACAAACAATATCAAATCGATGTTAGAACTCCCATTTTTTATAACTTCTTTATGAAATTATGAAGCCGTAAACCCTAAAAATAGAATTATTATATTATAGGGCCTTGTTGATCACAATGTGACATTAGAGGTCCTGCATTTAGGCATTTTTCTGATCTCTTCCCCTTAATATTTTATGGTATTTTAAGACTCATATACTAAAATGGATCATATGAAATATATAACAGTCAACTCTAAATTGTTAATAACTTTTTTTTTTCTATTTTTTGTAATGAAGCTCAATAAACTATGAAATCTCATTATATGATTGCATACTTGAATTAAAAACTATGATTTTATGATAATAAACATTATTGTGTATGTTATTGCTTTCTCTAGTTTCTATGATATTTTTGTTTAGTGTTTGTGTGTACTAATGTTTTTAGAAATTCAATCCACTATTCACTTGTAATTCTAATCAGCTCAAGATTTGGTATATTAGGGTTAGAGTCAGCTTTTATTTTATTTTGTATTTTCTCCTTTCTTGAGTTAGATCATGTAATTGGGTGGATATCAGTGTTGAGTAACTTGCACACACACAGGGAGGGAGATAAAAATATTTTTGAGATATTATATCTTTTTAAGTAATTCATAATGTATAATCTTGGTTTCATACTGTACTATGTCATTCGTACCATACAACATTAACTCATACTATATGTAGTGATGTGCTCTATAAAAACCCTAGCCCCCAAAGATTAAGAAAGATAATAATCTTGTACTAATAGTATTATACAATCTGGTTCATGCTGTACACCAAAATTAAAATCTTTATCAATTAATAATGTGTTATCGGGCAATCAAGTCATGGATAATTATTGTGATTGATTGTACTCTATGATATTATTCATACTGTACGATTACTTATGTACGAAATTGGTCATCACATAAATTGTACCAAATAAAATCATGATTTTTGTACTGATTGTACCATATGATGTCTATAATGCTGGATGATCACTATGTATGAAGTTGGCTGTCCCAAGGATCATCCCAAATAAACAGAAGAAATTTCTAAAAATTATACCATATAATATTTTGTTTGTACTGTATGATGTATTATAAAGTTGAAAAGATCATTTGAACTATATTGCTGGACAAGTCTGAATTGTACTGATCATACCGCACGATAAATGTATCATACCGTATGGATAGAAGACATATATCATGAAATTTAGGATTTTTTAAAGCCCACTATTTAAGGATTGCTAATATTCTTATGAGATATATTTGGATGTTTAGTCTTCTTGAGAGAGAGATCTAGAGGGAGAGAAGAAGGAGAGCTTGGTGAGAGAAGAGAGAGAGATTATAGAAGGGAGAAGTTGTGATGATATTCACAAGATTGCTCCAAGTAAGAATCTTGCCTAGTACTTGCAAGCATTTGCCTGGAATCTTTATGGCTTTGGAGAAAAATTTCTTTAGTAAAGATCATAATTCTCTGACTGTCACCTTGAGGGTAAAAATAGAGACGTTGTTCTCTAACCATCACCAGGAGGGTGAAAATAGAGTTGATGTTTTCTACCTGTAAAAGAGTCACGGTTCTCTATCGTACTGGGGAGGTGAAATAGCATTTGTATAGGATTCTTCGCCTTGATGTGGGAGCAAAAGGAGAGTCACTTCTGTTTGGTGCAATACTTGGAGAGGGAGCATGCAAGGAGTAGATGTAGGCCAAGTTAACCAAACCACTATAAATTTTGGTGTGTTTTCTCTATTTAATTTTTGCACTTGTCTATGATTTGAAATGTGTTTGAAATGTCTAATTTTTGTTATTATAAAATTAGTTCTACTTCTGTATCAAGGGGTTTTTGTTTATTAAAAAAGTTTTTAAATAGCCAATTCACCTTTCTCTTGGTTAGCCTTAGGACTAATTCTTTTGGATTTCACAACCCTCACAAACTTTCATATACATGGGATTCCCAACCTCTTATATTAAAAGTCCTTCTGGCTCTTTCTATGGTGCATTGCATAAATTTTAGGGCATTCTTTATTTGAACTCTTACATAGTATTCCCTATAAACCAAAGTTTGTATTTCAAAGGGACTCATTTTTCATTAAGCTTAATCAAGATTGTTTTTTTTATCTATATGAGATGTAATCAATTATAAGAGCACATTCTTATGGGATATCTTGATACCTAGCAATTAAATAAATATTATTTTTCCTTAATCTATTTAAGGGAAATCAATGGAAAAATATACAATCTATATTCAATAGATTATACAAGTCTATAAAATCTATTAATTGGTGATAAGAAATCTTTTATCAAAATCTTGTAGCAATCTTTTAAAGAAAATAAGGATTATGAAAAATATTTTCCTTATAGTTAACTTATTGAGGTCATTAGAGGTAGAATGTACGTTTGGAACTTATTCCATTAATTGATATGGGTGCCAATATGCTAGTCTTCATCACATGGAGATGCTAGTGGATGATTGTCTTGGTTGGTGGGATGCTTAATTTAGGCGGTGCATATTATATTGATTGGCCATATTAACCCGATGAGCCACATGGCTTATTAGTTAAAATTTTAATGATAACAAATACATATTTGAAAGTTAATAATATTTCATTTTTAAATGTCTCAGATAACAAATCAATCATAGCTTGATTATCAAGCTCAAGAAGACCAAAATAAGAATGGGTTAGCTTTTGCTGGCAAATTATAGTATTTAGTATAAAATGACAAATAATGCTCATAAATTTAAAATTAAATATGTGAAACTAATCATCCTATATAACCACTCATGGATGATATGATTAGTAATAATTAATATCAAATAAATCATTATATATTCTTTCTTTAAATATGTAAATTATAATCTGAACTAATATTATATTGTACGGTCATTATTGTAATACATGATTATCTATACTATTTGCCTAATTAAGAGCCAAGAATTCAAAGTGGGGGCTAAAATCTAATAAAAAAATAATCATTCTACATGAGTCAAATTGTACAATCCACAAAAAACAAACAAACAAACAAACAAAAAATAAATAGTATGTTGGTATGGTCCAAAATCATATAGACCGATTGAATGTCATGAAGTAAATGAACTAATCATATTATTAAAAGTTTGAGTAGCTTGTAATACCTCAATGAACTGTTCTTGAGTCACACTAAGGCAAAAGAAATAATATATCTTGATGTGAAAGCTAGTACACTTATCAAAAGTTACAAAGATGGGGATGATAGTTCAATTAATACAATGTAATATCAATCACAAATTTTCAACCAAACAGCTATAATAGAAAAGAAAATATGAAAAAACAATGTCTAAAAAGTAAAAATTATAATAAGCACATCAGATTTAAAGTGGTTTGGTCAAACCATGACCTATGTCCACTCTTCGGAGTTGTCCTCTCTAGGTATTGCACCATCACTATAGGCGGAGAAGCACTTACAAAATCTCTTCCACCAACCCAGTGCAACAAATGACCATAATCATTTCTAGGCAGAGAACCTTGTATCCTTTTTCTCCCTCATGGAGAAAGCAGAGAATTGAAATCCTTTAACAGGTAGAGAACCTCAAATCCCTTTTCTCTCTCCTAGAGAGGACAAAGAACCAAAATCCTTTCATATGTAGAGAACCTCAAATTCCTTTCACCCTTCTTGGAGTAGCATAGTAGATGAGTCATTTGACACCAAAGAGATATTCTTCCCTAAACTTCCCTCAAGATAATTCTTGACACATGGAGGAACTCAGGAGCAGTTTTGTTGGAGGAACCGTATGGAACACTCTCTCACACTCCCTTGAAACCCACAAGGATCTTCTCCCTTTTGCAAAACCTCACTCTTTCACTATCTACCTTAAGGCTATCTCTTCAAGCTTTATACAGAACAAATCAAATCAATGAATAATAAAAAAAAAACTATTATAAAGTCTTGTGAGAAACCTTAAATAGAGGGCATAAAAAAATCTTAAAAATTTAGTTCAACCATCAAAGATCATAATGTACGATCACAGGATCGTCCAGTATGATGAGAAGAACTTGACCGGTAAGTATTGTACTATTATCAGTATAAATGCTCAGTCATATAGTACGATCAGTTCAATTTTCCCCGTTAGTGTTGTATGATCTTAAGTACGAATGAACAATCGTACATTAAGATTAGTTCCACTAAAATGTAGTTCATTTAGGATGAATCATATAATGACCAAATATTGTATTTTTTTATCGTACAGTACGATCCAGTAAGTAAAGTACAATTAAAATATCAAAATTAAGCAGATTTAATTATTTAATCAGAGGATTAAATTAGACAATATTCTAAACATCATACAGTACAATTTGGTTAGTACAGTACAAATAGAACAACTTTAAAAATTCAAACTTTTTCCTAATTTAATAATCAATGAGATTTATAATTATTTCAGATCATATAGTATGATGTGCATTATAGGATAACAACATTTTATGGCGGTGATTTTCATCAAAAAATGACTAAAGTTCATCAGAAATTAGTATTTATGACAAATTTCGGGTGGAAATGTTTATGTCGATAAGTTACACCCCGGAAAAATGCTAATTGTATATAAAAAATACAAAAATTCATCCCGCGCTCTCCCAGCTGGGTTACCTCCCACATAACCGTCCCACAAGCCCACCCTTGCTTTATGCCCAACCTGTGCCAACCCGCGTGACCTGCCCTATAGGCCTGCTTAACACCTTGACAAACTGCATGACCCGCATGTGAACCACGCGACGTGCCTGCATGTCCGCCTGACATTCCTTGCAACCCGCTCGACCCGCCCGCTCCCTGTGCCTATGGTGGGGTTCGAACCCCGCCCTCTTCAACAAAGAGGCGCCATACCATAACACCACTTAGGCAAAAGTGTTTAGTTGCTGTAATTTTTTTATTTATATTATAACTTATAGAATAGTATAATTAATACTAATTTATCTTATTATTTTAAAGTGAATACTAATTTTTTTGAAAGATAAAAATGATTAATATAATTAATATAAATTAAAAATAAATTATTAAAATTTTAATTATTTTACTTAAACAAAATGAATAATTTTAAATATTTATAATAATCATGTTATAGAAAATTCAAAATTCTATTAGAAATTCCATTAAAAAATTTGTGAGGAAATTCACCAGAAATCTGACAGAAAATCCATCGGAAATATTTTGATGGAAATCTGCCAGAAAACTCTCTAAAGTTATTTTTTCCAGACCCTTAAGAATTCTTAAAAAAAAAAACTCCTTGTCCACAAATCCCTGCTATTGCGCTGCAAAGAACAAATACTCTCTCATAAAACATCCTCTTGAAATTCAAGATGAGAGTTTTCTCTTTTGGATCATCTTCTTCGTCTTGCTCTAGGAAAATTAAATTCATCTCAAGGTTGGACTAGATTGATTCAAACCTAGTATGTTTTTTCTTAAATACATTGAGTAAGATAATTCATGAGTCATCATCTATTTCATAATAATCATTCGTGATTGATTAGTTATGACGATTACTCTCATCTTGAGTTAATCGTCATCTTTTGTTTGAATAATCTTGAATACATTTTATGATTTTTAAAACTTCATTTAAAATCATCTTTACATTGTATACACTTTGATATATCATCAAAAAATTATCTTGATTGGGAACGAATCTCTAGGCAAAATCAAGCCGGAAACATCAAAAATCAAATCCGGGATCACCTGAACTTTGATTTCAGCAAACATAAAATCAAACTGAGCGTCTAAAAAATATGAACCCAACGACACCAAATTCAACTCGATATGAGCCGAAATGAGTTTGAATCGAAGACCCAAAGCACTGTTGGAAGGTTCAAGCCACAATTTGGATTACCAAATAGTTTCCAAACATGGCATGCTTATATTTGAATCGAGCAGCTCGATGAGACAAATCCAATGAGCCCAAGATTGTCAAATTCTGATATCGTTAAGACCTTCAAATGTTTGATAAATGGTCCATGATTAAGGGGTTCAATATTGGCCATCCATCCGAACCACTCCACATTTGCCCTTGATCAACCTCCTATTTATGAATCATGTCATCCTCAAAAAACTATAAATAGCACCTCATTTCTCTTGTGAGGGGACCCAAGCAAAAAGAAGAAGAGAAGAAGGAGAAGAGAAGAGAAGAAGGATAGGAGGGAAGAAAATCCTCCTCGACCACCACTAGAATTCTGCTCGACTTCCACGGGACTCTAGAATTCTGCCCGACTTCCATAGGATGTTGCAATTCTGTTCGACTTCCATAATGACGCTGCAATTTCGCCCGACTTTCCAAAGATGCCAAAACTCTGTCCGATTTCTAAGTGACACCAGAATTCTGTCTAATTTTTAAGTGATTCTAAATTCATCTCAAATATACAACTTGTTTGTAACTGGATTCCAATCTAAAAGTGAATCATTATAATATGATCATCCTAAATTTTAAGAACGAGTCAACCTCTTGTATCTCAAGTAAATACTAGTGGAAATCTTTAAACTAGGCATGGCCCCATGGTTTTTTTCCCTTTCAAGGGTTTTCCACGTAAAAATCCCAGTTTTCATTTAACTTCTGTTTGTGTACTGAATATTTGTATCATGCTGAGATGAAAGATTTTTAACTCTATCGCCGCATATATTCTAGTCCATAATAGTTTGGCGTCGTCTGTGGGAATAATTATTCCATAATTTCAAGTGTTGCTTCAATGGTCAACAGGCATATAAATCATATTGTTGGAGCTTCTCGCTCTAACTCCTACTAATCTAAAAATCAGTCTATGAATCATAAATGCATGATATATGCCTCTTTTCATCGTGGGGGGTAAAATACTGCTGGACAAGGAACTTCGGGACCTTCCTTAGATGAGAGAATTCAAAAGATGGAAGAATCTCAAAATGAGATCCTTCAACTCCTGCAAGAAACTCGATAACTAGCATTACCACAACGTAAGGATGTTCTTCTCCCTCGAGCTCCACCACTGGTTGAAGATGTTCAACTCAAATATCTTCAAGCAGAGATTCATCTTCCTCCACTAAGAAGACATCCGCAATCACACCAAGATAATGAACTTTCCGATACAGCAAGTTCTACCCATCCTTCACCCACAACTTGGCAGCCTCGCATCCCTCAAGATCTCGTAGAAGACTTAGCCTAACAACATGTTTTTGAGCTCCCTCACAATGCGCTATATTATGAACTGCGAAGATTAGTATGGAAAGAATTCCCTGGAGGAGATGTGAGGCAAACTCTTTGATAGAGAAACTTCCAGGAGTCATCACCTCTAACTGAAGCCATTCTTTAGCACCCCATTTCAAACTACTGACCATTGAGTCCTATGACAGAACATCCAACCTATATGAGCATATTGATCACTATAGAACCATCATGCATATCCAACGAGCCTCAGATGCACTCCTATGTCAAGTTTTTCCTACACCCTTAAAGGATATGCTCTAACGTGATTCTATTCGCTTCCATCAGAAATGATCCTTTCATTCGTCAGATTGGCCAAAATGTTCGTCAAATAGTTAGTAGCCAATCAAAGAATTACTAAGGATTCTTTCCACCTTCCTAGGATCCATCAAAATGAAGAAGAATCCTTAAAGTAGTGTTTTCAGTAATTTTCCATTGAGTCTCAACAAATTCTAGGAGTAGACCCTGCATTATTGAGAGGGGTCTTTCTTGGAGGCCTTCGTCTTAGCCCCTCATATTCGGCACTCAAGCAGGACATTGTTTATTTATATGCCAACCTAAATTATTGTGTGGAGGTGAAAATCTTGATAGATGAAGCCATAAATGCTCATAGAAAATAGTTTGGGCAAACCAATGGGAAGCACAAAATTGTACCTAGAATGGATAATTCATCCACAATGGAAGAAGTAAGGGATGAATAATTTATCTCATAGGCCTTCATTGCCGCGATGGGAACCTCGATAGGAGGAGCATACCCCACTGAACACATCTCGAGCAAATATATTGATGGCCATTCGAGATCAAGATATAGTAAAATGGCCGAATCCTTTGAAGCCAAATACAAGAAATTAAGATTAGTACTGACACTTTCATCATAGTCGTGGCCATACTATTGAAGCCTGTAAGAAACTCAAGGATGAGATTGAATGACTTATCCGTTAAGGCTATCTTCAATAATTTATTTGAGATCCACCTACCCAAGAGGAAGCTCGTCCTTTTGGGTTGAAAATTAACAACAAAGATAACCGATGAATAATCGAATATCAGTTGGTGAAATTGAGATAAACATAAGAGGCCCCTTGCTATCTGATCAAGTATTTTTGGCTGAAAATGAAAAAAATGATGTAAAAAGAGGCTCGTATCGATCATTCTATCACATTTGATTACTCTAATTTAGAGGGTGTAAAAACTCTTATCAAGGTCCGCTTGTAATAAATGCGGGGATAGGTGATCCGTATTATAATGTCAAAAATATTCTTATGGACAATGGAAGCTCCGTCTATGTCCTAGTATACTCCACTTTTCTTAATATGGGTCTCTTAAGAGAAAAGATTTAGCTTGCTGCAAGTCTATTGTATAGATTTGATAATTGATATGTACGAGCAAAAGGGACAATTAGTCTCCCAATTGTACTTGGAGAATTTCCTCGACAGACTACACACTCAATTTAGTTCATTATTATAAAGTCAGAATCAGCTTACAATGATATCTTTGGAAGGCCACTCCAGTCAATCTTTGAGATCGTCGCTTCTATCCATCACCTTAACATGAAGTTCCTTACCCTGGTAGGAGTCAATGTAGTATATGAAGATCAACAAATATCACAAACCTACTATCTTAAGCAGGTTAAACCACATCCAATAATGACCCTGAATATTAAGGATTTTGATCTTCGGAGTGAAGATACCCCTCAGAGAGCCTCTCCTATAGAAGACCTCACTACTGTATCCATATCTAAAGAACACCCTTTAAGGACTATGCAAATTGGATCCCTTCTTCTAGACTATGAGAAGAAAAAACATGAAGATTTTCTACACAAGAATTAAGATGTTTTTGCATGGAGTCCAGTAGATATGCCCGGAATTGACCACGAAGTGATCGTACACTCCCTCAAAATTAATTCGATGTGCAAACTGATTATCCAAAAGAAATGAAACTTTGCCCCAGATTGTCAGCAAGCAATCGAGCAAGATATTGATAAGCTTTTGGAAGTTGGTGTTATATGGGAAGTGCACTATCCCACTTGGTTTGTGAATGTTATCATAATACAAAAGATAAATAAAGCTTGGAGAATGTGTATAGATTATACAAATCTCAATAAAGATTGCTTGAAGGATAATTTTCCACTTCCTCGTATCGATCAATTAGTTGATACCTCTGGAAATCAGATGTTGAGCTTTATGGATGCCTACTCTATCTATAATTAAATACAGATGGATCCTGCTGATAAAGAGGTAACAGCTTTTCAAACAGACAAAAGGTTATACTGCTATTTGGTGATTTCATTCAGGCTCAAAAATACTAGAGCCGCATATCAACGCCTCATGAATAAGATTTTTAATGATCTTATTGGGCGTACTATGGAGGTATACATTGATAATATCTATACTACTATTATAAAAGGGGCTTGAGTTTCCTTCCTCCAGCAAATCTTGTTCATCCATTCTACTTATTTTTGAATTATCTTGGCCGTCCATTCTATTAAAAATATTTAATAAATCAAAAAATTCACATCTATACTACTCTATTAATTTTACTGTTTTCCTATTTCTATTATTTACTACTCTATTAATTTTACCGTTTCCTATTTCTATTATTCACTGCTCATTCAGATTTCCTAAGAGCAAATCATTCAGATTTCCTAAGAGCAGCTTTTGCTACTAATATTAAATGTTATGACTTATTTAATTACCTTCACAAGACTGTCTTAATTGATTTATTACTTATGCACGTTAAATAAAACACATTTAATTCTAGCGTCCCTTCAGATTTCGTAAGAGCGCTTTTTTTTTTGGGAAATCGTAAGAGCGCTTTTGCTATTTTATTTATTATATTCTGCACTTTTTTAACTTTTTCCTGGAAGCGTAAACCTACCTAATGTCGTGATGCTTCATCTTCGACCCGTCTCCACAGTCTTCGGCTTGCCCTACCTGATTCCACTCGCCGTCAGGTAGGTTTCTCTCCAATTAAATTAGTCTTCTGAAATTCTTCAACGTCTTGCTGCCAACGCTGGACATGCAGGGGCTTCTTCCTCTTCTGCTCCTGCGCGGGTTTGGAAGCATATCGTGGTGGACTCTGTCCCCATCTCTAAAGATTTACCTCTATCTTTTCTTCCTCTAGAACCAGAGATTATCCCTTTTGCTGGTGAGCGTCTTGTTAAAGGTGCAGAGAACTGGAATCTCTGTCTCGTTGGTTACTCTATAGGAAGGCGTCCCTATTATGAAGCTCTGCTTTGAGCAATAAAAAAAACTTGGTCTTTGAAAGGTTCCATGCAACTCCTTTCTCTGTCTGATGGTTTCTTTCTTCTTCGTTTTTCCACTTCGGAAGACTATGAGATGGCTTGGTCGAAGGGTGTTTGGTTCGTCTTAGGTCGTCCCTTTCTCCTTCAAAAATGGTCACCTAAATTTCGTCCCAAACGTGAAAACTTCACATCTATTCCTATCTGGGTCAAGATCCTGGATCTGCCTTTGGTCTGTTGGAACTCCGAAGGAATTTAACGTATAGCTAGCAAAATAGGGATTCCGTTAGCAGTCGATGCTCTTACTGCTCAAAAAACTCGTCTCACCTTTGCAAGAGTTTGTATACAAGTTGATGCTTCTGCTACTTTTCCTGAGGAAATTCCTATCTCTATTGAGGAAGATGTTTTTAGCCTAAAAATACAATATGAATGGAAACCCACCATTTGTGAGCACTGTAAATCTTTGGTGCATCCCTCCTCGGCTTGCCCCACGAAACCGACAGAACAGCCCAAAAATATTCCCTCTAATGCTCTTCCGCCTCCTTCTTTTCGTGGGAGAAGTAAGAGTAGAAGACCACAAGGTAGGAATGCGTCCTCATCTTCGACTATTCCTCCTTCTATCATCCCGCCTTCCTTCATTCTATCGGAAAACTTTACTGCTGTTGCTCAGCCTAGTAAAGAAGCTGTTGAGCCTCCTAAGGCTCAGTCTAATTCGGTGGTTCATACTTCTCAGAATCCTGTTATTGATACTCCAGTCTCCATTACACTACCCCCTCCTGGTTCTGATACTCCTCTAGCAGAACCCCAGCTTCCGCACATACCCAACCTTAACTCCCCACAGGAAGAAAATTCTTCCTCAACATAACCCCAACTACAGAGCAACAAAAACCCCGTCACAAAAATTCATTCCCCCAAAAAATTTGATGCCTTGAAATCTTTGGTGGAGGATAATGAGAATTGCACTGAGGATGCTTCTCTGGATACTGACGCCTCGACCAGGGCAAAAGAAAAGGATAAAGCCATTTTGCAATCGGGTAAGCAAAGCAAGAATGTGAAAGGGAAGCAAGCCAAAAAGGGCTCTTCAACCAACAGGTAACTATGTCTGTGCCTTCTATTGCTAGCTGGAACATTCGGGGTTTCAACAGCCCAGACAAGGTTTACTCTTGTAAACGACTTATTTCTGCTTTCCAACTGGACCTTTTATGTATTTTGGAGACTCGGATTCTTCTGCCTTCTCTTCTCAATCCCTTCTTCTGTGATTCTCATGTCCTCTTCCCTGCTGAAGGATCTTGCCACAACTTTAACCTTGCTACTCCTGGTCGAATCTGGATCAAATGGAACGCTTCTAAAATCAACTTTACCCCCACTAGCATCACTCCCCAATCCATTTCGGGTTTAGTTGAAGGTTCCAATTTCACGTCTTTTTTGTTAACTGCTGTTTATGCTGATAATGAGAGAGATAGCAGGATCTTACTCTGGGATTCTATCAGGAATCTTGTTATTCCTCCCACTCAGCCCTGGATTCTTCTTGGTGATTGGAACTGTTGCAGGTTTGCCACTGATAAAATGGGGGGGTCTTCTTTAACTCACAATAACTTGGGGGAATTAAACTCTCTCATTTTTGATACCAATCTGGAAGAAATGAATTCTGTGGGGAATAATTATACTTGGTTCAATCAGCGTATTAGTAATCCAATTCATATTAAATTGGATAGAGTTTTTGTGAATGGTGATTGGATTACTTCTTTTCCTTCTTCTTATTACTCTGTGCAAGCCCCATCTTGCTCTGACCATTGTCCTCTTGTAATTCATTCCCCTAAGATTTCTACTGCTCATCATAGGTTCCTTTTTAAAAATTATTGGACTAATATTGATGCTTACTGGTTCATTCTTCTTGATGTCTTCTCTACTACTCAAATTGGCAACCCTCTTGCTGACTTCTGTCTTAAACTTCGTACCTTGAAGAAAAGGTTGAAGCTTGAACCTTGGACTAATGCTAAAGCTGTCTATGAGCATCTGGATTCTTTACTCAACCTTCAAAGCTTCTACTTGGATCAAATTTCTGTCGATCCTAACAATAATGGTCTGAACTGTAAATTGAAGGATGTGAATGATAAAATCAGTACTTACACCTCTTTAAAAGTTTCGTGGATCATTCAAAGAGCCAAAGCTGCTTGGCTCACCCAAGGAGAGGATGATTTAAAGTTTTTATATGCTAAAATTCGTAAGAGAAGGGCTAGTAGCAATGCTATGGTGAACTACGCTACCTCTACCAACTCTTTAAATGCTGATGCTATATCCGATATCTTGAATCATTTCCAGCTTCTCTATAATCCTGCTAGCATTCAGGATCATAATGTGGATTTATTTCCGGTGGGAGAAACTTTAAATTCTGCTGATGCTGACTTTCTTATTTCTTATATTTCTGATGTTGAAATTAAGAATGCGGTTTATGAAGGCAAGGCTTCCTCATCTCCTGGACCAGATGGATTCAATTTCCATTTTTATAAAAGAAGCTGGCATATCATTGGGCCTTCTGTCTGTAAGGCTGTTAAATTCTTTTTTACTTATGGTAATATGCCGGTGGGAATTAAATCTACTGCTCTTGCTCTGATTCCTAAAACTAAAAATGCTGCTTCTTTTGCTGACTTTAGACCCATTGCTCTGTGTAATGTTATTTACAAAATAATTTCTAAAGTTATTGCTAATAGGCTTAAACTTATTATGCCTTGTATTGTTAAAAAACAACCAGTCTGGGTTTATTAAGCACAGAATTTCTACGGACAACATTATTCTGGCTCAGGACATTTTAACCTATGCTGTCAAAGGGAAGAGGAATGTTTTTTGTGCTAAATTTTGACATTCGTAAAGCTTTTGACACAATTTCAAGGGATTTTTATCTTGGCTCGGCTTCATCAGAAGGGTTTCCCCACTATTTTTATAAATTGGATAAAGAATTGTATTTATGATGTTAATTTTTCCATCATGATCAAAGGAGCTCTTGAAGGTTACTTTCATTCCTCTGCTGGTCTTAGGCAAGGCTGCCCTTTAAGCCCTTACCTTTTTTGTATTGCTATGGATGCTTTATCTTCTCTTTTGGATAACAATGATTTCAAAGGGGTTACTCACAACAACTTCAAACTGACCCACCTTCTCTATGCTGATGACTTGCTTGTTTTTGGTGAAGCCTCTACTGTCAACTGCTCACACCTTCTAAATACTTTAAACTGTTTCACCAACTCCACGGGTTTGCACATAAATTTGGATAAAAGTTCCATCCTGATGCCCAAGCATCTAGCTAGTGCTAATGATATTCAAAGAGCTCTTGGTTTATCTTTTAAGGATACTGTCACCTATCTTGGTGTTCCTATTTCTTTCAGGAGTTTGAATATTGCTGATGTTGCACCTTTACTGGATGATATTACAAAAAAATTTTCTGGTTGGAATGCCAAATTGCTGTCTTTTGCGGGGAGGATCCAATTTTTGAAATACACTATGATTAATTCCATTGCATATTAGATTAGGGGGGCAATTTTACCTAAAGCAGCTTTCAAATTTTTTAGAAAAATTGCTTCTAAGTTTCTTTTTTTTGGGGATCACAATGCGGGGAAGAAGCTTCACCTTGTCTCTTGGGATAAAGTCTGTTTGCCTAAAGATAAAGGAGGTCTTGGCATTTTTAATTTCAATGCCTTAATTCACTGTTACAACTGCTCTCTCATTTACAGAATTTACAACTCCAATTCTCTTCTTGCTGACTGGGTCCTTAAATACTACTCCTCCCCTTGGAAACCTCCTCACTCAAGAGCTTCAAAGTATTGGAAAAACATATGTGCCACTGCTGCTGTTACTACTTCTAATTGGATTTTTAAGATTAACAAGTCTTCTCAATCCTCTTTTCTCTGGGATCATTGGTGTAACAATAACAGATTGGTGGACTTGAACCCTGAGCTGGTGAATTATGTGGATTGCCCTGTTAATACCTTTATTGACGAGGATGGGTTTTGGCATTTTCCCATTTCTCTTTCTAATGACTTAACTGAAGCTATTTCGTCTGTTTTCATTTTTGACTCCATTTCTGAGAACATCACCTGGAGTACTGGAACCAAGCCTACTTTTAAGGATTACTGCAAGAACTACTTTCAAAACCTTCCAAACTGTTCCTGGGCGGATTTAATTTGGCATAAGAAGCATTCTTTACGTTTTTCATCCTACTCCTGGCTTGCTCTTGTGGGTGGTCTCAAAACTGCTACTGCTCTGCATCATAGGAGTATTGTGGTTGATTTGCAATGCTCTCTCTGTCACTCCTCCCCTGAAAGCACCTCTCATCTGTATTTTGAGTGTAATTTCTCCCACTCAATTCTCTCCTGTCTGATTCCTGAGTCTGCCGCTTTATTGATGAGACCAAATCTGATGCAAATGTTAGACTGGGTGAATGAGAACGACAGCTTCTCTTCTACTAAGAAAAAACTTTACTTCTTTTCTATAAGTTGTTTGATTTACTTTATTTGGAGAGAGAGGAATGAAAGGAGATTCAATGCTAATGCCTCTAGTACTACTACTGTGAAGCTTAAAATCAACAGAGTTATTTCTACTAAAGTCTCAAAATGGCATGGGCAAAACAGAATTACTTGATGTTGGCATTCCTCCTTTGCTGTGAAATCTGGCTGACTTGTTGTTACTGGCTGATAAGAGGTTATTGGGACAATTGGAGACGCCATATCTGCATTGACCGTTCCTGGACGATGATGATGCTCTCTCGACTGGATCCCTTGGAGGGCCTTTGGGGCAATCAGGGATCAATCTCTTCGCTGCAATCCAATTTTCTTATTTCTGAGTCCAGGAACTTCTGGCCTCGAGAGCATTGGTGTTTTTTGGCTGTGGCTGTTGCCTGCTTGCAATCTTCTTCCTATCTGTCAATCAGTTTTGGCTTTGTGATTGACTGGTCCTGTTGCAATTTTGTTTATGGAATGTATTTTTGTCTTACTTCTGCAGCAAATGCTGATAGGTTGATTGTATTTTTCCTTTTATTGTTGCTTTATAATATCCGAATGTTGGATTATACTGGACGGTTGTGGTATAGTCAACTTTTAACTTGTAATCTTATTTTATAGCAATGAAATGGGCTAACGCCTCTAAATTTTCCCAAAAAAAAAAAATAAATAAATAAAAATCACATTAATTTGAACGTCTCTCGAGATTCCATTTAAACTCATGTAATAAAGTTCCTTCGTTATTCTTATTCTTCTGCACCTTTTGTTATTTTATAACCTTTTGATATTTTATATTTATTAATTACTCTGCACCTTTCCATATTCTCCTGCAATTAGGTTTCAAAATCTAAAGTTTAGGTGGGTTAAATGACCCAACGGTTTGCTTTTCAAAAAATTAAACACTTAACTCTTTAATTTCTTCAAAGTGCATTAAATCCATCATCCTTTATAGTCTCATTAATAGCGGAACGGTTCCTGTTCATAAATTCTTCATTAAAAATACGAATGAAGAATCCGATTGGAATTCCTCCTCAGCGAATCGTGGCCCTTTAATTTTTTTAATAAATATAAGTTTTCACCGTCTCTTCGAATTCCTCCGTCATCCCATTTATTTCTTCTTTCCATTATATTTTTTAGGTTGGCTGGAGGTCTCAAAGAGTCGCTAAAGAAGCTCCTCGCTGCTGTCACGGCCGGATGAGCTCACTTCCCGAGAGGAGTTCTGAAAGTGTCTCTAACATATACTATTTGTTTTTGTCGGATCGGAAGCCATGGGATGGCTCGGGCTTTGCTTTTTGGTTCTTCTTCGGCTTTGCGTTAAGGCAAGGTTTGAAATAGTCGTTAAAGGAGCTTCTTCTCCTTTTTCGTTTTTCTTTGGTCTTCCATGAACAAGCTTTGGATGGTCTCTGTGAAGGAAACGATCTTTCAGCCCTTTCGCAAGGTTCTTCGGTTAAATACCCTAGGTAGCTAGCTTCTTTTTTATGAATCCTAATATGCAAATGATTAACTTCTTAATTAAAAGATCAAAACTAATGGATGAAAGCACTATTTTTTATTTTTAAATTCACGCCTTTTCAAATTCCACCCATTTGAAGTTATTCTTCTCGACCTTTCAATCAGAAGGAAGCATGTTGAAAAGCAAAAAATTTAGTATTCCTTATGATAATCAAATAAGAAGTTTATTTTTATATAATTTACATTGCAAAAGTGGTTATCTTTTGCATTATTGAGAGAAGATCCACAATTCTTTTAAGACTGCCATGTGATAAATATTGTTTAATTCAATAAATCTTGTTTGAGATATTTAATTTGTATTAATTCATATCTAAAATTCATCTTTGTTTTCATTGTCATATCTTTCTTATAGATTTATTTATTTACTTTTTATCCAGCCACCAAAATCACGAGTTGACTAGCTTGATAAATAAAGAAATGAAGCTTCGGGGGCTCTTCAGCATTGTTGGCCTTCAACTTAGTCATATTGAATGTTGTAAGCAATGTTGATGTTTTATTTTATTTACATTTGTGATTCGCTTCTAAAAGATTAATAAGAATTTTGTCATTTTGCACTTAATATTCAAATATGCACGTAATTTGCATTTTCAAGAGCGATTCTTGTGAAGATCCGCCATTCAACGATGATTCAAAAAAAATTTAATAAGAGGTTTTCTTTTTTTCCATAATGTTTAAGAAAATTCTGTATTTTGAATTTTCTTAATCCTCGGAGATTTTTTAAATCTTAATCTTCTCATTTTATGATTAACTAAAAGTTATAAGTTATTGATTATCACTTCTCACTTTTTTCATCTACTTAATAAAGATAGCTTAATGCAATTTTTTTATCATGTAATTTTACAAAGAGAATTTATAATTTTTTTTTTTTTTGCATCTTTTTTGTCACATTTGAAATCTCCTAATTATAATATTCTTTGCACGAAATTTTAAATAATAATATTTTGAAAACAGTAGTATTACCAGTTTGATTTATTGAATTATTGAGATATATTTAAAAGATATGCATTCCCTATTTTATTTTTCTTTATTCTCCAATCATAATTAAATAATTTATCGGGACATTATTATTTTTCCCATAAATCCAAATCTTATGTCAAAAAATTTCTTCTATGAATTCAATTGTATTTATTTTTTATTCAGTGAAATTGACATAATTCAAGTATTAGCATCCATATCAATACTGCTAGAGGGGAACTCTCTTATAGTATTGCTGCAACAACCAACTTGGTTAATCAGCCATTTTATTACTTTCTTTCTAATTTTAATGACAATTATTTTTATTTTTAATTAATTATCTTTATTTGAAATTTTTTTTTATTTTCATATCTCTTCTCTTTGATATGATTAAGCAAGTTTTTATTCTTTTACTTATTTTAAATCATATATTTTATCTAAATGTGATTAAACTTTGGACATTCACATGAATGTCATAATTTTTTTTTTCTTAAACTTTTCTTCTTCTAAATACTTCTCTTGGTAGCATCTCATTTGCATTTAAAACATTCCCATGCTATATATTATAGGATAGACTTTTGCATACATGGGATTCTAAATTTTGTTTTTATGAATTTCATTGGTTATGTGATTTATACACTACGGCCTTCTGACTTGATTCATTCCCAATTTTTCACAAAGATAGTCACAAGGATGTTAAAGTTAACAAAGATCTCACAAGTTATTTAACTAAAAATTAATGTATTCTTTTATATATATATATATATATATATATATATATACTACTACTACTACTACTACTACTATAAAAATGACATGAGTTTCTTCCCGCATTAAATCCTAACCCTTCATTTAATATTCTAATATATTCCAAGATCTTCATTATTCTCATATACTCACTATTACTTTTCAAAATAGAATTCAACCCTTCATTTAATTCAATTATTCTATATTTAATAATATTAATTAAAGAATTGATTAAAAGAATAATTTTCAACTCTTCATATTTCTTATTATTTATAGCCTTCAAAGGGACGACTAATGCAATTGAAACACTTCACATCAGATCTTGTGGAATAGCAATCATTAATTTAAAGCTTTTCAAATTATTAAAATATCTATTCATTTCAAATTTAAGGCATTGAAAATTTATTATTAATTTATACATATTTAATTATTACATATCATGTGAAAATAATTCATCATATCTAAAATAAAATTGTACTCATTATTTTGTGATTTTTTATAGTAGATGAAACACTTTTACTTCAACATGTACATAATATATTTAATTAATTTTTAAAATGTAATTTAACATTAAAGATTATAAACTGATGTTGACTAATCTAAATGTTAGATTATTTAGATTTAATTTTTTTTCCTAAACTATTAACTAATAAATTAATATTCTTTAATATTATAAAATTATAGCAACGTGCATTTAATGCACGTGCATTTAAACTAGTATTAGTAAAAAGTCTTAAAAAATCTTAATATATCACAGACTTGGAACAGTACTTCCACTTGTTGCGACATTATAATATATGATTCAACCCCACTAAATACTCTTTTGGTGTCACTTTTGAAAAATTTTTAGGCTTTATGGTAACCCACCCAGGGATTGAAGCTAATCTAGAGAAAATTAAGGCACTAAGGGATATGGTGCCACCAAAGAATATTAAGGAGGTCCAAAGGCTAAATGGAAGAATTGCAGCACTGTCTCATTTCCTATCATGCTCGGGAGATAAATATCTACCATTCTTTAAAATACTTAGAGGTGCTCATAGCTCTGGATTCCAATGGATTGATAAATGTCAATAATCCTTTGAATAGCTACGAAGTATTTCGCATCCCTGCCATTACTTTCTAAACCAACACCTGGAGAAAAAATGTATTTATATATGGATGTTTCTGCCCAAGCAATTAGTTCGATCTTGGTACGAGAAGAAAATATTGTATAACGTTCCATCTATTATATCAATAAAATTTTATCTAAAATAGAGGAATGATATCCTCTAGCAAATAAGACAGCATTGTCGTTAGTTTATTATACTTGGAAGTTATGCCCTTACTTTCAAGCCCATATAATTAGAGTTTACATAAATTTGTCACTGAAAAGTATTATACAAAAGGCATAAGCATCGGGTAGGCTCATTAAGTGGTCAATATAGCTGAGAGAATTTTACATACACTACTTGCTTAGGCCTGATATTAAATCTCAAGCACTTGCATATTTTATAGTTGAATGCACCATCCCAGTATCTGATTTTCAACAAGGTACTTCACCCTCTCTTACATACTTTACGTTGTATATTGATGGAGCTTTTGGAAGTTTCGACGTTGGGGCAGGATTTTGTTGATCTCTCCACAGAAAGTTACCCTTGAGTATGGGCTCCGACCTAAGTTCCTAGCAACGAACAATATAAAAAAATATGAGACCCTTATTACTAGATTGAGACTCATAATTGACTGTAAGGTGAAGAATTTAGTAGTCCACACTGATTCATAATTAGTTGCCTCTCAGGTGGAGGGGGAGTTTGATATCCACAATTCACAACTAGCCCAGTATTACAGCATTGTAAAGTTACTCTTAACTCGTATAGGAGAGCATCAGATCATTCATGTTCTCCAAGAGTAAAATGCATGAGCAGATGCTTTTTCGAAACTTCCTACATCAACTACAAGAGATATTTATAAAAGAAAGTATATCGAGGAGATCCACTTTCCAAGTATCTAAGGTTCGTGGGTCATACAATCAATCGATGAACCAAGAGAAGCATCTAAGATCGATCCCATCTTATCATTTTTAAAAGATAGGGTACTACCTAAAGAGACCATGGCTACAACACGACTTTAGAGACAAGCATTAAATTTCACCATTATTGGTTACAAGTTGTATAAACGTGCCTTTATCGGACCATATCTTAAGTGTCTCCCACCTTTAGAAGATGATTACATACTCTGAGAAGTTCATTCAAGAGTATGTGGAGAACATCTGAGAGAAAGAGCATTAGCTTAAATGATCATGCGACAAGGATTTTATTAGCCTACAATGAAATAAGATGCACTTGAGTTTACTCAAAAGTGCAAAAATTACCAATTGCATTCCAATCTCACCCATACACTCGCTCTAGAGCTTTCATCACTTCAGACCCCTTGGCCTTTCGCCTAGTAGAGAATTAATATAATGGGACCCTTCCTTATAGCCACTAGATAATGAAAGTTCATCATCCTTATTGTAGACTACTTCATCAAATGGCTGGAGGTCAAACATCTAGCAAAGATTACTGAAGCAAATGCCAAATAGTTCTTATAAAAGAATATAATATGTCACTTTGGCATTCCTGTAAGGGTCATTACTGATAACGGGACATAATTTATTGGGAAGATCTTTATATCTTTTTGTAAAGATTTTTATATTCAGCTCATCCACACAGCTGTCACTAATCCTCAAGCAAATGGGCAAATAAAGGTTATAAATTGAACAATTCTGAAAGGACTGAAGACACACCTAAGGAAGGCTTGGGGGTAATGGGCTGAAGAACTTCCAAATATCCTCTGAGCTTATTGAACCACTAACAGAACTCCTACAAGCAAAACCCTATATAATATCTATTTTTGTATAGAAGTAGTCATACCGGTTGACATTAGAGTTCTGAGAAATAGAGTTTAGACTTTTGACTTCAGTAATAACGAGGAGAGGCTTAGAACAAATTTGGATCTCCTCCTAGAAGTAAGAGAAGAAGCCTCACTCATGATCGCTACATACCACCAAAGGATTGCTTGTCACTATAATTGGAGGGTAAAACCTCGACCTATCTCTATTGGGGACTTAGTTTTGTATAGTATCGACGCTAGTGGAAAATGCGCTCATCGTATCAAGCTCTCCCCTTCTAGGAGGGTCCTTATTTGGTGACAACTATGGTCAAACCTGGAACCTTCAAACTGAAGGATGCTAGTGGAAAAATGCTCCCCCGAACTTGGAATATTAATAACTTTCGCAAGTATTATTAGTAGATGTTGATAATAATGTTTGTCTTGTATTATATTGTTGATAATATTTGTCATGTGTTATGTTCTGCCAAGTGATTATGCTTTATATCCCTCAAATATTTTTATGTCGACCTTTCATATATCCCTTATGTGTTGATTGAGGTAGAACTCTTCTAGCCCCCATATCCCTAAGTTATACTAGTGAATTATTATACTGTCTTATATAATATAGTAATGTGATGTTCACTTTATTGTGATATTATCTTTTAAAACTCTTTATCCATAATTCGAGAAATACATAATCTACATTGTATCTCAATCACCGAATGATCAATACCATAGGGATTTAATCCGACTTCTTCCATACATATTAAAAATCATCAAGCAAATGCTTTGATTATCAACATCGGATACCTCAAGATATCCAAGGAGGATATCTTTCACATTCACTCAAGTAAAAAAAACTACTAAAATATTTCTCATTGAAATAAAATTATGTCAATTTTATATGCATATGATAAAAATAAAAAAGAGGAACACTAATAATTTCTTAATATATCACTGAACGTCAAGTACATCATACAGAAGCATCAACATGAAACACACATATACTCATCACTAGAAAGAAAATAAAGTGGTACAACCAACATCAGAGCAATCCTACAGGATCTCAATATCATCCTCCTCCTCCTCAAGGAAAAGACCTTCTACAACTCACTCTCTATCTCTTCATCGCCAGAGTTTGAAGAAGGGTCACCAGAAGCCTGGATAGGTGTCAACCCCTCGATATTTGCTACAGTCTTGCACTGCACCATACGTACACCCTTCATAAAACCTCTGATGAAGCCCTCCTCCATACACTCTGTTTCTAAAGCCTTCACCTCCATGTTATAGATATGATTACAAGCTTCCTGGACATGATCCTCAATAATTATCTTGAAGGCAAAATATTTCTTGAATTCTTCTATGACTGTAGACAGTAACTACTGGGCTTCCTTCTCTAACAACATACTCTAAAGCCTCTTATTCTCAGTTTTAAGGATATGTTGATCTTTTATTTGTTGGTTGATCGTCACCTGCGTATCCACCAACTTTATATATAGATAATCCATATGTTGATTCTATGTGGAGGCTAAAGTTATCATGTTAGCCAGCTCTACTCTACACTCTGCTAACTGCTCCTCCATCGCCTACATCTCCTTGACTTTGCCATCGTATTTCTTCTTGTATTTTCCTTAAAGGTATTTGACCTTTATCAATTCACTGTTCCTATCATTCAAGGTCTTGGCCCTTTCAAGCTTTGAAATTTGTGTGCTACTCCAACTAAAGTAACAAAAATAAAATTTTGTAAAAGACATATCCTTTTAAAAACACATAAGGATAGGAGAAAAAGTGAACTCACCAACTCCTCGGCCCGTCAATGACCAACAAACTAATTTTTTAAAATATTTTCTAGACTGTATGACTTGGATGGAGATATACGGGGACCTTTATGAGCGACTGCCAAAATTTCCTCCGCATTCTTCTTTTTTTATGCTTGCAAATCACCCTCACTCATTGGTCGTTTAGAATGAATTTTTGATGGTTGGAAAACTGCCTCTGGAATATTCACAGACTTCTTTATAATTTGTACATGCAATCTTCCTTCTTGAGTAGATAGTCCCACCTTGAATATCTTCGTCTATATATCTGCTCAAATAATGCACCTTAAAATGTTTGGTGTTAAAATCAGAAAGTTTGAGTATCTTCAATAAATCATCTGCTCCAATTTGAAGTGGAACGAGTAACTCCTTTAACTTTCCTCATTTTTCTTAGAGATTCCAGTTATTTTGCACAAAAAATAAGTCAATGATCCAATCTTTTGACAAATCTTGAGTACAAAAATCCAGCCACTTGGATCAAAAATAGATACAACCCTATGTATCACTAATAAGACGCCCTATCCGAGAAAGACATTCTGAATATAACACCACTCCACGATCTCAAAAAAATACGGTTAGTCCCACTATGTTCAACTTTTCCTTATAAGAAAGTTGGGACAAACTCATTTTATAGATCATCAAAATATAAATCAACTCAGGAGATGGTGGAAATTGTAACCCCGCTCGCAAACTAAATTCATATACAGTCACATATCCTAGAGGAGGAGAACGAGCACGATCGGACCTTGTCGGTATCTCATCATAAGATTAATAGGAAAATGAATTTTTTTCCTAAAATCAATGAAAGAGTCGCCAAATATGGTGGGGATAACATCATCAGTCTTCGCCGCCTTATGAGTCTTTTTTAAACCCTCAGATCGGGCAATTGGGCGATCTTCTTTGGCTGGGAGATTTCTTATGAATATGTTTTCACCCATTTCATATTCTTTACAAAAAAGGAGCACAAAATTTAAGTAGGGAAAGTAACCTATGAAAAATAATGGAAAGCATCTAGATTAAGAAGAAAATTGGGGGAGAAAGAAGGAAAAAGAAGAGAAAATTCTGACTTCCATAAAAGAGGAGGGACAGTGAATTAAGTAGGGAAAGTCACCTACATAAAATAATAGAATACATAGGCTGTAAGAAAGTTAGAAGGAAAAAAGAAGAATGTACAAGTTCTCCCCTGGCCCTAGGGGGTATTTATAGTGTTTTTTAGGGAAGAGAGAAATTTTCTATAATTTTTCTAATTTTTTTTTATTTTTTTTGGAATTTTTTATGATTAAAAAAATAATAATATATAAACAACTGGCCCAAACTGCCAGCGACGGGCCCGAATCGGCGCCCGATCGACAAGTGGCGTGCATAACCACCCGGGCCGGGCAGCCGTGAGAGGGCCGACTATTATACTGGCCTAGTCGGGTTAAGGGCGGTCCTGGGCGGGCTGAGGGTGGGCCAACTACGCGGGGCTGCGATGGGCCTACGTGGGCCTAGAACGGGCCGCGGGTGGGCCTAGGCAGGCCACTAGAGGACCGCGGTGCAGGCCTAGCAGGCCGCGCGTGCTGTTCTGCCGTCGCCAGCAGCAATGACGACAGCCGGCGGGTCTAATCTGCTCGTTCGGCTGCCTACACAATTCGAGTTTAACTTTTGACCTGGAAAGGACAAATTGAATGTTTTTGGGGTCCCCGGGATTATTTTTAACGTTTCAGACTCAATTTCGGTACTTTTAAAGCCATTTTTGGCTACTATATGCGAGATTGGATTTCAAATCACTTAGAAAATTCTTCAAAGTTTGTGACATATATTTTTGGACTTCTGGAGCTTTGAAGTCTAAAAATAGGGGGCAACTAATATCATTAAAAAATTATCTTGATCCATATAGGTTAATGTAATCGAGGAGTACTCTAACATATAACCTCAGAAAGATTGTAAATCCATTGTCGGTTCTTTGGATCTTTTTCATAAAGGTCAACATCATCAAGCAATTCTCTAAGCAAACAACATTCTCTCTTTAAAGATTTCATGAAAGTAAGTGATTGATAAAATTATCACTCATATGAAGATCTTAGTAGACTAAAAAGCTTCAAAAAAGTACATCGTATAATATATCAAAGCATGTCTCATAGATGCATAAACAACTTAGTTTTCCTCTAGGGGACAAATATATTTTAAATGAAAAAAAGTATCTCTTACAACTTCTTTTACAAAGAAATATTATAATATGATCTTCAGCAGACCTAAACTCAGTTGACAGTATAAGTGTGTCACCAAACTACTAACATATTATACTACTTTGACCCCTTCCATAAAAGATATCTGATATCTACACACATTAGTATGGATGTATATTGCCTTGTTAAAATGCCACTAGACACCAGCAATCATTGGGATTTTGTTTGATGTCTGCCGGTGGACCCTTAATTCATATTAGCAATCATCAGCTTCTCGCTCAACTACTGATAGCACCACACGCTATAACTCTCTCCTTCAGCACTTTATTTGATCTTTGACTGCCAATGCACTTCCAATCGATCGCCCATCGCCAATTGACTTCTTCACAAATAGTGTCAAAATTCTCTCTGTTTACTGATAACTTCTGATTCTCCTCTTGAGTACTATTACCGCCAGATGTTCTTAAATCACCCTCGTATACAAGCATCAATTGATCTTCTTCTATCAAGATCTATTAAGAAGATAGCTTCTCATCGTGACTTCTTCCACACAAGAGAGGGGCATTGAAACTTGATAGGGGAATGACGCCTATCCATGATAGTGGAATGCCTCCAATGTAAGAAGAATATTAGAGGAAAAGAATATGGAGAGGAAGACAAAAAATTCTAACATCTATACAAATAGAGTGGTCCTGAATTTTAGTAGGCAATGTCGCCTATAAAAAATAAAGGAATGCCTCAACTATAAGAAAGTTAGAATACGGGAGAAGAAAGAAAAAGAATAGCAGCAAAAATTTCAACTTCTACACATGGAGAGAGGCCCTGAATTTTAGTAGGAAATGCCGCCTTTAAAAAATAGGGGAATGCCTCAATTATATGAAAGTTAGAATGCAGGAGAAAGAAAAAGAATGACTATAAAAAATTTCCTTCTACACTAAAGAGGGGGCACTGAATTTAAGTAAGAAAAATCACCTACAAAAAATAGTGGAAGGCCTCTAGAGCAAGAAGAAATGGGGGAGAAAGGAAAGGAAATGCTACAAAATTTATAACTTCTATTCAAGGAGAGGGGCACTGATTTGCGTAGGAAAAGTCACCTACGAAAAAATAGTGGAAAGCCATAACTGTAAGAAGTCAAAGGGAGAAGAAAGAAGAAGGAGCAATTTCTCCCTTGGCCCAATGGGGTATTTATAACACTTTTGGGAGAAAGAAATATTCTGGAACCTTCTAGAAATTTTCTAGATATTTTCAGAGTTTTCTCGAGTTTTTTGAATTTTTTTTAGATTTTTTGGATCTAAAAAATTTATAAAAAAAAAAACTACCGCGCACCCAGAATGGGTGAGCTCTTTTGCCCGTCAACACACGGGCCGCTCTGTCGGCAGTCGGCCGGTTCGGCCGCTTAAATGAATCTGGGCTTCGATTTTGGGCCCGGATAGTCCAAATCAAAAATTTTTGGGGTCCTCTGACACATTTTTTGATGTTCTGGACTCAATTTTAATACTTTTGGATCTCAATAGGACTATTAAGATCAAGTTTAAGATAAGTTACATTTTTTGGAATGCAATTTTTTGACATTCGATAGATTTGAAGTGTCATGACATATATTTTTTGACTCTATAAGCTTTAACGTTTAAAAATAGGAGGGCAACTATTATATCATCAAAATATTATCTTGATCGGACAAGAATCTCGAGGCAAAAATTAAGTTGAAAACTTCAAAAATTAAATTTGGGATCATCTGAACTTTGATTTCATAAATCTATAATAGAACTGAGCATCTCGAAAATACGAACCAAGTGACACCAAATTCAACTCAATCTGAGCCTAAATGTGTCTAAATTGAAGACTTGAAGCACTATTGTAAGGTTCAAACCACAATTTGGATGACCAAGCTGTTTCAAAACATGACATGCTTGTAATCGAATTGAGCGGCTCGACGAGATGAATCTAACAAGCCCAAGATCCCCAAATTCTGATATCATTAAGACCTTCAAATGTCTGACGAACGACCCACAATCTAGGGATTCAGTATCGACCGTCTATCCAAACCACTCAACTTTTGCCATTGATCCTCCCCCTATTTACGGGTCATGTCACTCTCATAAAATTATAAAAAACATCTCATTTCTCTTAAGAGGGCACCCAAGGACGAAGAAGAAGAAGAGGATGGAAGAAAATTCTCCTCGACCACCACCGGAGTTCTGCCCGACTTTCAAGTGACTTCAGAGATTCCGCCCAACTTTCAAGTGACGCCGGAGTTTCGCCCAACTTTCAAGTGATGTCGAAACTCTGTCCGATCTCCAAGTGACTTCAAAATTTTGTCTGATCTACAAGTGACTCTAGAGTTTTGCCCGAACATCATTTAACGCCAGAGTTCTTCTTGGCCACCGACTGACGTCGAACTTTTACCCGACTCCAGACCTCTGCTCGTCGCCATATTTCTATCTGACACCTTCCTTCTGACCACCGTTGTCAGACAACGGTCCTATCGACCTCCGTCGCCCACTGACTACGATCCTTCTGACTTGCGTCGTCCATAGACTATGGTCCTTCCTACTAAATCAACATGTTAACAATGTCTCTTTATATTCCCACCATGTACTTCAAATAATGTACATTGAGCCAAGACCTTCCCCTTAAGGAAGTGTCTCATTTGTAATCAACTGCAAATAATAATGGATTCATTCAAACTGAGCTAGGCCCCGTGATTTTTCCCCATTTTTCAGGGATTTTTTATATAAAATCTTGGTGTTTCATAAATACTACACCATCGTTCTTATATAATTGCGTGCGGGATTTTCATACAAATTTAAGACGTTAAATTTTGTATTTCTCTACCGCCACGTATGATATCCTTATCTTGAAATTGATCACTACAAATTAATTTTCAAATAAAAAAATAAGAATCTTTAAATTGTGATTGATTTATCTATTAAATTGAATTAAAATAATTTTTAGTATACATTTTCTGATAGCAAATATAAAATTGCAAAATAAATCAGTCATCAGTGACATCAGATATCTATGGAACGGCCCACCAATCTTTAAATAGACGTCGACGGTCACCGAAGCTCCACGTGGATGCTGGGTGAGTGCTCTCCTCCCTTGTTGGTGGGGTGGCCTCATCGCCCGGCATAAATCAACCTTCGGAGCTTTATCTTGGTGACGTCACCGCTTTATAGGCACCACAATAAACATTAAACAATTGAATGTGGCGTACAGTGGGGTGGGGGCGGAAGCGGCATCGCGAAGCTCGCTCCCAATGGAAGGGGACGCGCTAGGATCACGTGCAGGATGCCCAAGTCCACGCTATTCTCTCACCAATCGGTGACGTCACCCCACGTGAATCCCCTGCAATTAAAATTTATATAACTCATTCCTCTATAATTCTCCACCACGTCGTTTACCTCGCCCACATTATTTTCTTAGGAAGTCGAATTAAGTGTCTATATAAAAGAAAGATGGAGGGCGTGAAGAGGAGGGTGGTGGCGCTGACTATCGACGGCGGAGAGCCGCCGGAGAAGAGGATGGAATCGATGATAAGGGAGAATCCAGTGGTTGTCTTCAGCCGGAGATCATGCTGTATGTGTCATGTGATTAAGAGGTTACTGGCGACGGTAGGCGTGCACGCGACTGTGATCGAATTAGAGGAGGCGGAGGCGGCGGCGGCATCCGCCGTTGGGATACTTCCGGCGTTGTTCATCGGGGGAAAGCCGATCGGAGGACTCGAAGGGCTTATGGCGCTCCATCTAAGTGGAAAGCTTGTGCCCAGGCTTCAGGAGGTGGGGGCCTATGTAATATCTGATTAGAGGAAGCAAAACGCGTTGGATTAGTTTGTAAATTTGAATTAGAAGTGAAAAACAATTGCAAAAAAATAGTTCAGCAGTGCGCTCTGCAATTTTCTGGTTTCTCATATATATATATATATATATATATATATATATATATATATATATATATATATATATATATATATATATATATATATATAATTTAATTGGATGTGAATTATTGAGTATTGTAAATTGCTAAAATACAATTATAAGACTATCCCTTTATTGTTTTATCATAAAAAAGTAATATTTGAGAAAATTAAATGCCTTTAATTTTTTGAAGTTCATCAAAATAAAAAATAAAACTACAGAATAATTAATTATTTTTATTAATGTAATCATGAATATTAAAACTAAAAGACGTATTAATAAAAATATCCAGAATTAAATAGCCAATAATTTCAATAAAAATAAAAAAATAATCATACTAATTTTATAAGTTTAAAATACATCTAAAAGAAAGAATTCATAATCCTGATATATTACAGTACAAAATAGTTATTGCATCATTATGCACTGCAATTAAAAGAAAAAATCATTTCTTCAACTTCATGTACATCCACCAAACATTTGATTTCATAGATTTTGAGAGGAATGAATGAATGGTTATTAAGTTTTTGGATATGTTATCTTATATTGAATCAATATTAATTTAACTCATCCCTTATATTATCATTTTGTTATTTATATGAAGTCTTCTTTAATGTCCACTTCAATCAACATCTCAGTAGCTTGATTTACATATTTACCAGTCTATATAATTTGAAGACTTATTATCATCCAAAGTAACTTCTTAAGCATTATATGACGTAATAGGGGTGTCAAAATAAGTCCACAGGTCAGGTTCAGGTCGAACCCAGATTAACCTAGGTCTAAACTGGTTGGCCCTAACCCGACCCTTTTTTGCAAATGGGTTAGTAAATCCAAGCTGGACCTGACCTGCACGGGTTACTAAGTTGACCCAATCCGACCTGCTAACTCGGGACGAGCTGTTTGAACTGCAGACATCAGACTATCAGAGGAGCTTTGAAGGTGGAGTTTAGGATGTGTGAACAGGAAGACAAAAAACAATAGAGGACGGGCTGTCGGACAAGCTGGAGTCACAACCTAGTAAACATCAGAAGTCAGATGGCTAGACAAGCTATGCGAGTAGAAGATGACAGGCAAAACCGCATCGCGTGAGCTGTGTTGCTTGTGTAGGCTCGTGAACAGGTCAAATCATGGAACATGAGAATAACTACACATAGGGTTTTCTAAACGAGTTAACCGTGTCACTTTTTGGTTTCTGGGTCAAACCAAACCCAACCCAGTTTTTCAAATGGGTTAACTTTTTGAACGCGAACCTGACCCGTTTATCAAACGAATTGAGCCAAACTCAAAAATTTTTTGGCCGAGTCTGAGTCGGGTTTCGGGTTGTGTAAAATATTGATACCCATATGAAGTATGAGAATTTTGAGGCAAAATCCACTCTCTAATAGTACCCTAGTTTCAATGTGAATCGATTATAATCATTTTTTAATAAACTATATCAATAAAGGCAAGAAGCAACTCGTTAATAAAAGAAAAGACTTTAAATGTGCATATTAATAACATGGGGCTTTGGATCTTTATGTGGCTCATTGAGCACTAGCGAGTTTTTATCCCTTTAAGAACTTTGTACTTTTTATTTTTGTTGCAATAAAATTCCCCTTTTGTGAAAAAAATGGTTTTCTTGAGTTGTGTGAAAGTGCTCAGATGACACTAGACAGTGCTCTGATACCACTTGAAAGTTTGTTAGGGATGTTAAGCCCTATAGAACTGGCCCAAGGCTAACAAAGAGAGAAGTGAATTCAAAAAGAAGAATCTTTAAACCAAAACTCAAACTAAAACCAATATCACCACATAGAAAATCAACGATGCGGAAATTAAAGTGTGGAAGTAATAAAGAAAGAATTTTCTTGGAGGCACCCTCCAAGTATTTCACTAAAATCGTGACTCTCCTTTAGCCCCCACAGCTAGACGGAGAAGCCCTTACAAAATCACTTCCACCTTCCCCGAAGCGGCGGAGTCGCCGGGTCTTTTGACACCAAGGAGATCTTCTTCTTTGGTGAACTTACCTCAAGACAAGCCTTGAATTCGATGGTACAAAGGTGCGAGTTCGCCGGAGCAACCGTGTGGAATCCCCTCCACACTCCCTTGAGTTCCCCTCCCCCCCCTCACAGGATCTTCTCCCTCTCAAACTCCACCCTTTCCTCTCTCTCTTTCAAGCTCTCTCTTCAAGTTTCTCCCACAAGAACGAAGCTACAATGGTTGCCAAAGACTCTTACAAAAGTTGCCATACCATAGCTTAAATAGAAGCTCTCAAAATGAGCTCATTAATGCAAGTTGCTGACATTATCGTCCAGGATGATAGGCATATCATTATGGCCGATTAGTTCAAATTCAGCTCAACGGCCTGGGACGATTTGGGACGATCAGAAGAAAATTGGTTATATCATCCTGGCCGATCTCACAATCGTCCTGGCCGATTAGTTTAAAACTGATTTTAATTGTCCTGATCATCGCCCTGATTTCGTGCTAGCCGAAGTCAATCGTCCAGGCCATCGTCCTGACCGATCATAAGATCGTCGTCCCGGACAATGTGATTGTATCAATCAGCCATTAATGATTTCCAAATAATACTAGATCAATTCTGTCTGATTTCCTAAAATAAAGAATACCTAAACTGATTATGGCGTCTGATTCTTTCTGAATTGAGAATATCGTCCTGGCCGATATAAGTATCGTCCAGGCCGATGTGTTTATGACGGCTGCCTTAATGAGGATGCCCTAATTCAGGTTTTTGATTTTGGACATATCGTCCCGGATGATATTACCAAAAATAGAAATCTTTTAGGGAATAGCAGGAAATCTTCCAAGTTACAAATTAATAGGTCCCACAACACATACAACAGACTCAAGAAAAGAAAAAGATTACAAACTGACTCAGACCTAGTCTACCCAATCTTGAGCTGGTTCCAAATTGCAGTCTAATCGTGTGGACCTGAAACATTAGCACATAAGGCAATCGTAGAGAAATAAGGAATGGTTGCTATCATCAAAATCATAAACCATAGATCCGCAACATTGTGGATGTTTATAATTTCAAATTATAACGTTTTATGGTACATAATCCATTACTGAAGTACTTCTAATTTCTTCAAATTATGGAAAGTTAAATCAAATGACTCAATCATGAGCGCCATAAGTTAAGCATATATTAAATAAATTAAAAAAAAATTATCATATCCATCAAACATTCTTCATTAATTTCAAACCTTGCACAAAATGCCCAAAATTCTCACATTACATTTATATTGCACTCATAATAGTTAAAACTAAATAGCCCACTCTACATAAATATAAAAAATGGAACTTATTGATGTCGGAGATTTTGGTCGATTCTTTTACTATAATTTTCAGTCCATGTTTTTGCCACACATAATTATATATAGTTTTATATATATATATATATATATATATATATATATATATATATATATATATATATTTAAGGCCTACTGCCTTTTATGCAGCCTACAAATTCTATAAATAAGGGTTGTTGTCTTGTAATGAAAAGGGATAAATAAGATTTGAGTTTAGTTTGGTTTCTATTTTATGTATCGTGAAGTTCATTCAGGTACTGATTTATTTCAAGTAGGAGTTTTTGGAGTTGTGCTTGGTCACGATCAATGGATCGTCAACAAGGAGTTGTCAAGTAGCCTTCTAGTCCAATGTCATTTGTATCAGAGCCAGACACAAGTAGTCTCCAAGTTTCAGGGTTTCATTCTTTGGTTTGTTGTGCTTGTCGTGTCCAACAACTAGTAACCCATTCCTCTCCCACTACCAACAACAATCCCCACTCGCACTTAAGAGGTCAACCATCAGAGTTTTTCCTCCTCTGTGAAAATCGTGTTTGGGTGGTTTATCCCAAGAAGATCATTACGCCAAATGGCTAAACCAATTTGATTTCTCTTCAAGCTTCCAATCTTTCATCTCTTGAATTTGGTGGTTTATTTCTCCTTCCAGCAGTCAAGAAGTGTGATCCAATAACCAAAAAGGGTGTTGTCTTTTTCCAGTAGGCTCTTCTTATTTTTGTTTTCTGTATCTTGGACAGAGATCCAGGTGGTGGCCGATTTCTGATGGAAGAAAAATGGAACAGAGAAAATGGAAGAAGAAAAAAACTCTTTTTTTCAATAAACCTTCACGGGAAAAATAAAAACAGAGAATAGTAATATGTTTTTCTTTGGAATACTAATACACACAGACACACAAAACTAATTTTTAAAATTGTCTACAAGTAATTAAAAAAAAAAACTAAAATTAAACGATGCTTGGTTTGATAAATATCCAATAATCTCCCCCTCAAACCAAGACTTTCTTCATCCCAAGCATCTTCAGTAGCTTCACAAACCTTGGTGTCAGCAAAGCTTTAGTGAACAAATTGGCTACCTGATCCTCTGTATTGCAGTGCTCCATGCTAATCTGACCCATCTTTAATGCATCTCTGATAAAATTGTAACGCACATCAATGTGCTTACTCCTGTCATATTGTACTAGATTTTTTGGCCAATGTGATCGCCAACTTATTGTCCACATAAATTTTTGTAGCTTCATCAATATCTCCATAAAATTCCTTCAACAAATTCTTTAACCACATTACTTCACAAGTCACGCCATCGCTGCTATATACTCATCCTCATATGTAGATAATGTTACAACTTTCTGCTTCTGTGTGCTCCAAGTAAAGTTGTAGCACCAATATAAAACACATATCCACTTATGTTCTTTCTTTCCTCATGATCATTTGCCCAATCACTGTCATAATATCTAAGTAACTTCACGTCTCCACTACACTGATAATGAAGGACAAACTCAAATGTGTCACTGATATATCTAAGAATCCTCTTTACCACAAGAAAGAGCGTAAGTGGATATGTGTTTTATATTGGTGCTACAACTTTACTTGGAGCACATGAGACTCCATTGGATTCTATATGAATCTGCTCAAGATGTCCACACAATACACAATATCAGGTCTCATCACTATTAAGTATATGAGGCTACCAAGCAAACTTTGTACAATGTCAGATCAGCTAATTTTCCTTCTCCTTATTTTTATGAAATGAACTCCATTTTGTATTGGTGTTGACACACTATTGCAATGATTCATCCTAAACTTTTCAAGTAACTCTTTTGCATACCTCTTTTGACATATCTAAATGTCATCATCTTTCTGATACACTTCTATATCCAAAAATAATGACATGAGGCTAACATCTGTCATATCAAATCTTCTGAACATAGTTGATTTAAAGTCTGTAATCATTTGCTCATCATCATCTGTTATAAGCAAATCATCCACATATAAGCATATAATTAATTTGTTTCCATTTGAGTATGTCTTCTTATACACACCATGTTCATAAGGGCACTTTGTGAACCCTTCTTCTCCAAAATGCCCATCAATGCATAAATTCCAAGCCCTCGGGGTTTGCTTCAAGCCATACAAAGCCTTTTTTTAAAGGATACATCATATGCTCTTTTCCCTTCACAATAAAACCTTCAGGCTGATCTACATATACTTCTTCCTCCAAAACACCAGTCAAGAAAGCCGATTTCACATCTAATTGATGAATTTGCCATTTATTCATAGCTGCAATAGAGAAAATTAATCTTACTGTATCAAATCTGGCAACCGGTGCAAAAATCTCTTCATAATCTATCCCTAGCTTCTACTTGTACCCTTTGACTACAAGTCTAGCCTTGAATTTGTTTACACCTCCATCAACATTCTTCTTCACTTTGTATACCCACTTGACACGAATGAATTTTATACCTTTAGGAAGTGAGGTCAAACTCCATGTATCATTTCTCTTAATAGCATCATTTTCCTCTTTCATGGCATCCATCCATCTCTTATCTACAACTGCCTCATTAAAAGTTAAGGGCTCTTCATCTACATATAAAGCAAATTGTGATAACTCCTCATTATAATTTGTGGTGTCATATATCTCCTGCAAGCTTCTTGTCTTCACCTTTTCCATACCATTACTAGATGATTCTCCCAATCTCACTGTAGTGTGCGGTGGTGTTCATTACTCTAAATTTGAATTTTCCATAACAGTGACATCCTCCTTATTGCCTTTTTCAAGCCAATCCCAAGCTAAGCTCTCCTCAAATCTCATATCCTTGCTCACTACCACTTTCTTTGTTGTAAGATTATATAGTTTATAGGTTTTGAACCTTTCATTGTATCTTATAAATACACACTTCTCAGATTTTTCATCCAACTTCCTTCTTTTTTGATTAGGTACATGAACATAAGAAATACTCCCAAAAACTCTCAAGTGATCAACAATAGGCTTTTGAACACTCTAAATCTCAAAAGGGGTATGAGATGGAGTGCCTTTTGATGTCACCCTATTCAACAAATACACAGCACAAGACACAGCTTCGGCCCAAAGCAAATTGGGCACTTGCCTCTCCTTCAACATACTCCTAGCCAATCCCATAATGGTTCTATTCAACATCTCAGCAATCCCATTTTGTTGTGGTGTGTATCATGTTGTTAATTGGTGACGTATCTCATTCTCCATCAAATAATTTTGCATCTCATGACTAACATATTCTCTACCTCTATCACTCCTCAACATCTTAATAAAATTGCCACTCTCCTTCTCCATAAGTGCTTTGAATATTTTTAAGTATTCAAATAATGTGACTTCTCTTTTAGGAAATATACCCAAAATTTTTTGCTATAGTCACCAATAAATGTGAAAAAATTATAATTACCTCCAATAGAAGTAGTGTTCATCGGTCCACATAAATCTGAATGAATAAGCTCCAATGGCTTCAAGGCTCTTCATGATTTTCCAACTAAAAATGGTGTTCTACTCTGATTTCCTGCAACACATACTTTACAAATCTTACCTTGAACTTCAATATGTGGAAGCCCATCAACTATATTCTTTTGGCTCATATAAGAAAGTGTTTTGGAACTCAAGTGACCAAATTTATAATGTCATAGTCTTAAATGATTCTCTATGGAATTTTTCAAACAACCATTCAGATTGCAAATCATCTTCATGGGATGCATTTATTTGGAGTCACCTTCACCTTAGCTATCAAAAATCCATGTTTGTCTTTAACGGTAAAAGTGTATAAACAAAACATCAATACATATCCCTTTTGATTTAGTTGTCTAACACTAAGCAAATTATGCTTAAGATTTGGAATATAGAAGACATCTGATATCTTCTTTTCTCCATTCCTTGTTTGCACCAATATGTCACATTTTCCTTCCATAAATAATTTGTTGTCATATCCCGTACGTACTTCACTTTGGGTTGAGTTATCCAAAGTAACAAACAATCTTCTATTGCCAATCATGTGATTACTACAACCAATATCAATAAACCATACATCTCTGGAATCACCAAACTCCTTACTATGTGTAAGAAAAATTGTGTCTTCACTTTTCTCCACTTCCTTTTCTTGCACTATATCTGTATTTGCCTCTTCATTCTCCTGCCTCTTTCCAACAATATTGATAAGTGTGTTCGTACCTTTTGTAAAAATGATATTTAATATTGACAAGGTTGCTTCTTCATCTACCAATGAAGCCATGTCCACAACCACGTGCACTTTCTCCATCACTATGAGCTCCACCTTGAGCTCCACCTCCATCACTTTGTGTAGATTCTCCTTTACCAACACGGCCTCTTTCTCTAGTGCCAAAAGAACCTCTTCCTCTATCATAAGAGCCTTTTCCTCTACCAAAACCACTTCCATGACCACCTCTGAAATTCCTGCGCAATGCCACTTGAGTTTGGAAGGCTTCCTCCAGTGTTGTTGAGTCATATTGCTTCATCCTTAATTCATGTGATTGAAGAGATCCAAGTAGCCCTTTAATAGACATTTTCTCTATATTCTTTGCCTCTTCTATGGCTACCACAGTGGTTTCAAATTTTCTGTTCAGGCTTTGTAGAATCTTCTCAATAACACTTTTATCTTTTAGAAGTTCTCCATTCAACTTCAATTGTTTAACAATGATAATTACCAAATTAAAATATTCTTCAACACTTTTCTATTAATTCATCTTCAACATATCAAATTGGCTTCGTAGGGTTTGTAAACGTATCATTTTCACTTTCTCATCTCCTTTGTAAGAAGCATATAGTGTATCCAAGCCTCCTTCGCGATCTTCACCATAGAGATCTGCTCAAAAATAATTTCATCTACTGCTTGATAGATGAAGAAAAGGGCATTTCGATCCTTCTTCTGATTTTCTTTTAACTCTTGAAGAAGTCTTTGATTCAAATCTCTTTGAACTTCGAGCTCATGAAAACTGCTCTCTACAATCTCCCACAACTCTTGAGATTGTTGATACAACACTCTCATTTGATTCTCCATTGATTGTAGTTCTTCCATGTGAACTTGGGCAATCGAGGTTGCAAATAATTTCTACTTGAGCTCGCTGCCATTCTCCAATCGGGCTCTGATACCACTGATGGAATAAAAATGGAATAGAGAAAATAGAAGAAGAAAAAAAAATACAAAAACCAAAAAACCTCTTTTTTTCACTAGACATTCATGGGGAAAATAAAAACATAGAGCAACAATATGTTTTTCTTCGGAATACTAATACACGCAGACACGCTAAAAATAGTTTTAAGACTTTCTACAAGTAATTAAAATAAAAAAAAAACTAAAATGAAATGATGCTTGGTTTGATAAATGTCCAACAATTTCCTCCTAGGGGACTTCAATACAGAAGCCACAATAACTTTTAATGGTCGGATTCTTGCTACTATGTTCTCCATACGATTACCTCCAAGCATTCATAAAAAGTCAAGAAATGCAAAACAACAACTAGCTTCTTTCACTGATTAGCTATTCAAGTTTTGTATAGTAACTAATAGAGCTAGATGATTCAATGTTGTTTGATTTCTTAAAGGAAATACTAACTTCACAAGTAGTAGCAGAAGAAGATTTGACACCAAATTTTTATTTGAATTCATCCTTCTCTAGGAAAAGTTCTCAAAGCTTGCTCAATGATCGCACTGTACTTTCAATGCTTAAGCCTCCACTAGAAAGCATAGTAGTATTGAATGCCGATAACAGAGAGTGCCAGTCCTGATCATTGCTGGAAACTTCTCAAGGTGGCACTTAATAGTAAGAGTTAGGCTATCTCCATTTAGACTTTCAGACAAAGCAACTAATAAATGGATATGTTGTAGATATATGATGGTGATCAAATAAGTGTAGTTCGGTGATGGAGGTTGGAGGACCATTGTCAAGCGAAAGTAGTTGCGATACACAATTAGGCGATGCCGCTCAAAGGTGTAATATCCATATCTATTGTGTTTTGATCATTTGGATTTTTTTGAATTTGGATCTAGCAAGAGTTATATTTTTATTTAAGTGTTTTTAAATTCTTATAAAATTGAATTAAGTAAGAAAATTGATAACTAAATAAATCTTTTTGGGAGAACTATGACACTTCCTTTTTTATATATTGAGAAGTGAATGCTAAAGGGGGTGTTGTGGCATTGGTATCTTGGTTTTTTATAAGTTTATAAAAAGATTTCTCTTAGGGAAAGTGGTGACACTAGGGAAGTAATTAGCACTGTAACATTTGGTCAATTTTAGTATTTTTTTAATATCTAAAGCAATTACCTTATAATATTCATTATTCTGAAACTAGTTGATTATGCTTAATCTAGTACCACTCCAAACATATTCTAATTTTATTTTGAAATTTAAGTTATTGAGAGTCAAACATAAACCCAAATGAATTTAAAGATCAAATAGAGAGGAAGGAAGTATAGGAAGTCAAGTGTTTAAAGAAGTGTTACAATGCTAGTACTGGTGACACTGTGACACATCCCTTTTTGAATTATTATAGGAATTAAGGGAGCACTGTAGCACATGAAGGAGCCACTATAAGAAATTGAAGCATTACCGGCGGCCATTATCGGCAGTCCGATAGCCGCCGATATTACCGGTGGTCTAACCATCATTAACCGATAGTTTTTAATAAACCACAGTCAGAATTAGCGGTGGTAAATAACCTCGGTAAGGGCACAAATTTTATGTTTTATTGGTGCCATTATAGGTGGCCTTGGCTTCCATTTTTTAGTGATTTTTTTTTGCAGTCCAAACCGCTGGAAAACTATCAAAAAACGGCCCTAATTTTCACCAACCCAAGCCTTCCTCTTCAATTCTTCATGTTTCTCTTTTGTTGTAGATGCTCCCTCACCCCCACTCTCCGGCCTCTCACGATCGCGCCTCTGAGTGACTGCGCAAGATTCCAGCCACCGATAACCTCTCTTTGGCCGACAATCTCGCCCCCACTCCGGCAGCTGAGCACGCCCGCGATCTACCTGCGAACGTAGTCTATCGGTAACAATCTCGAACTGAATTTTGGTTTGCTTTTTTTTTTTTCTCAAATTTATAATAGGTGATTTGAACAAGTATTTTCCTATTTTGGTTGGATTAAATCAAGGATCAGCATTAAGTCCATATCTTTTTTTCTTTAGTCATGAATGTTCTCACTAGACATTTGTATGAGGATGTATCTTGGTGTTTGCTTTTTTCTCATGATATTATTCTTGTTGATAACACTAGGGAGGGAGTTTAAGGTAAACTTTAATTATGAAGGTTAACCTTAGAGTCTATAGCTTATTGTTATGTTTTTGCTCATGATATTCTTCTAGTTGATAAGAATAGAAAGGGATTTCAAGGTAAACTTGAATTATGGAGGTCAACCTTAGAGTCTATACTTTGGTGTTTGTTTTCTTTAGAGGAGGTACCTTTGTGTTTGCTTTTTGCTCATGATATACTTCTTGTTGGTAAGAGTAGAGAGGGAGTTTAAGGTAAACTTGAATTATGGAGATCAACCTTAGAGTCTATACCTTGGTGTTTGCTTTTTGCTCATGATATTCTTCTTGTTGATAAGTCTAGAGAGGTAGTTCAAGGTAAACTTGAATTATAGAGGTCAACCTTAGAGTTTATACCTTGGTGTTTGCTTTTCCTTAGAGAATGTACCTTTGTGTTTGCTTTTTGCTCATGATATTATTCTTGTTGATAAGACTAGAGAGGTAGTTTAAGGTAAACTTGAATTATGGAGGTCAACCTTAAAGTCCATACCTTGGTGTTTACTTTTCCTTAGAGGATGTACCTTTGTGTTTCCTTTTTACTCATTATATTCTTCTTGTTGATAAGACTAGAGAGGGAGTTCAAGGTAAACTTGAACTATGGAGGTCATCCTTAAAGTCTATACCTTGGTGTTTGCTTTTTTCTCATGATATTCTTCTTATTGATAAGACTAGAGAGGGAGTTCAAGGTAAACTGGAATTATGGAGGTCAACCTTAGAGTATGTACCTCTATGTTTTATTTTTTCTCATGATATTCTTATTGTTGATAAGACTATAGAGGGAGTTCAAGGTAATCATGAATTATGGAGGTCAACCATAGAGTCTATACCTTGGTGTTTGCTTTTTGCTTATGTTATTCTTCTTATTGGTAATACTAAAGAGGGAGTTCAAATTAAACTTGAATTTTGGAGGTCAACCTTAGAGGATGAACCTTTGTGTTTTCTTTTTGCCCATGATATTCTTCTTGTTGATAAGAGTAGAGAGGGAGTTCAAGGTAAACTTGAATTATGGAGGTCAACCTTAGAGTCTATACCTTGGTGTTTGCTTTTTGCTCATGATATTCTTCTTGTTAATAAGAGTATATGTTTTAGAGAATTTCAGGCATATTTATTTGGTATGAATTAAAATATTTAATTTAATTTATATTAATATTATTTATTATACCTATATATTTTTTACAGAAAGATTTTAGGTGATTTCCTAAGCCTAGTATGAGGATCTGAACAAATTTTGAAAGGAGATGATCGACCCATCTTAGGGACATGTTTCACAGATATTAGAAAGTCTGGGCAGCATCCATTATGGTCGGAGGGTATGTATGGGCAGATCTGAGTAAATCTTGGGCGAGCCCTGAGTTAAAAAAAAATAAGATATCAAAATAAGCAGAACAGAGCAGTTGATTATGGGGGGTTTAAAAGCTCCCTTCATACTGGTGGATCTGTTCCTCATAATTAACATAGATGATGACTGGTAAAAGCTTTCAATTACTTTAATATATATATATATATATATATATATATATATATATATATATATATATATATATATATATATATATATATAAATTTTAACTATATCTTCTATTTTCAAAAAGCGTTTCTTAGCCGGGAGCCGACACCACTGGAGTTGCATATAAGGACTCAGCAACATCAAGCAGAACATCAATGGGTTGATGAAAAGGTTAAAAGAGCTCATGTGAGTATAATTTTTGGAGTTCAGGAATATAAATTTAATAAAAAAAAATTCATTCTAATATCAATTTATTTTATGAATTTATTCTCATAGGATGATTTTGTACGAGTTCGAGAAAGTCATCAGTCTATTGGTGAGGGATCATCTTTAGGATTGACCCAGTATTTTGAGTATCATATATGATAACATGTTATTGGAGGAAGAAAGAGGGGGAGGGTATATGGCTTGGTTTCGCAAGGCTATACTTATGAGGGTAATTTATCCACATTAGTATTTTATGATCCTAGTGGAGTTGAAGAAACTATTAGCTAGAGGGTTACAACCTTGATGAGATAGATAGAAAAGATGAGAAAGGTTTAAAATGAGATACAAGTAGAGCTACGATTCTATAGAGATGAAAATCAAAAGAAGAAAGAGCAAGAGCAGACACATGAATCACCAGGCAGCGAGGACACGAAGGATAATTAGTACTCTTATTTGTTTGTTGAACTTTTGGTTTAAACATTTGGTTTGATGAACTTGTTGTGTGAAAGAGAATACATGGACATCTTATTGTGGATTTATATGTTATGTTTATGGGATGACATTTTTACTGCTTCTTGAAGCAGCTTTCTAATACAAAAATTTTAATTTATATACTAAAAAGCTGCTTCAAGAAGCCGTAAAAATGTCGTGCAAAATAAAGCCTTAGATTCGAGATTAAGGCTTTGTTTGGGACACCTTTTGGAAACTGCTACCTTAAAAAGGTTTTTGTGCTAAAAACTGTACTATAGAAAGAGTAACAAAAATGTTCCAAATGAAACCTTAATTGGAAGTGACCATTTGTGTAATAATTAATCTAATTATATCAATCTAAAAATATGTTATAATTTTAGTATAGAATTGTATTTTTCTTAAATATTAAATGAAATATTTTAAAGTTTAAGAAAAAACTAACAAGATAATTTTAAAGATATTTAAATTATATATTAAAAAATCTTAAAATTTGAGGTCATATATTTAAAAATAAAAACTTATAATTAAAAGAAGGTACAAAAATTACAAATTATAGGGGCTAGTGGGCTTGAAGTTAAGGGTTTATTTTGGACAGCTCAATAGGGGATGATGGGGATTGAGGAGTAAACACCATAATTATGAAACAAGAATGAAAATAAAAGCAGCAAAAATAATTTCTGATGAAATAATTCCAACGGAAATGATTTCCGACAGATTTTTTTTTGTTGGTCACTCGCCAAAAAACATTTTCGGCTGAATAATTCCATCAAAAATAATTTCCTGCTGATTTTTTTTACAGAAATGTTTTTCTGACGCTCGATTTACTGTCACAAAAGTTTTCTCCGAAAATCCACTAGAAAATTTTGAAATCCACCAAAAACTTCAAATATTCCGATGGAAATTCAACGACTTTCCTATAGTGCCTAATTGAAAATATAAGAGAAAGCCAAGTAAAATAACTCCAAGTTATTTAACCCTTCAGAAAATGAGAAAGAAAATTGTTGAGTCAGTCTCACAGTGCTGCAGTGCCAGTTTGAAGCGTTGCAGTTCTCAAGCCCCTGTCTTGAGCTAGTGCAGCTATTACAGGAAAAATGTCATTTTCCACGGCCATTTTTGATAGAAAATGGCCAAAATGCGTTGGAAATTAGCATTTCTGGCGGGCATCTAATGGAAATATTTTTGCCGGTTTAACGCACGTCAGAAAAGGTCTTCCGATGCAAAATAATTTATTAGAAACATTTTCGAATGATTTTTGGTGAATTTTGCTTTGTAAAAATATTTCTGACGGAATTATTTTATGCCAAAAATTTAAGAAAAAAAAATCCAAAGCAACCAGCTCCGCCCAGTTAACCGCCTGCCGCTGCTCTTATTTGAGCTCCACTCCAGCCCAGCCACGCTCCAGCCCATCCTCCTAAGCACATGGCCCACCCTAGCCCCAACACGGAGCACCCAGCTGACCCGCGCAGGGTCCCTTGTCCGTGCGAAATGACTTCGGCGGGGTTCGAACCCCACTCGCTCATAAGAATTCCGCCCATACTGCCATCTCGCAGGTGGGAAAAAAATATATCACCATGCAGATTTTGATTTCTCCTATTTTATAATCGAACACTGCATTGAGAATAAAGTACAGTCTTGATAAACTGACACAATATTCTATAATGGATTCAATATAAAAATAGGGTTTTAAAAATCGATATTTCTATAATCAAACACATTTCAAAGAATAATAAATCATCTCGAGAGATGAACATTAAATTCTAGAGAATATGTTTAAAAATAGAAATATTTTTTTTTAAAAGCTTATCCATTCTTTAATTTAGATATGACAAAAAGAATATTCTATCATCTTGAAAGATGAACATAATATTCTTAAAGAAATCCAAATGCAAAAATGGATTTTATAAAATTCATCATTTCTAAAGTTAAAATATAACAAACAGGATATTATATTGTCTAAAAAGACAATAATAACATCCTACAAATTTATTTAAGATTAGAAATGAAGTTTTTAAAAATATCTGCATTCCCAAAGATTTTTCCCTTATTTTATATGATCAAAATAAGGTTTACTTTAGTCTGGAGTTCTCAAATCCCTATAGAAGCAAGCCCCTATAGTTAATTACATCCTAGGAGGGATACTCCTAAGAAAACTCTCGATTAAAGTAGTGATTTCATACCCCTTTGACTACAAAGTAGAAGACAAGGAAATAGAAGTAAAGATTTTCCAAGGAGAGAGCTCAATGTTTAACATTTATTAGCAAGTCAAAGGAGGAAAAGTAGGAGGAGCCGGATTCTGAGAAGCTCAGAGGCAACCTCAGTCTATCCTATGTTGGGGTTTACATTTTAAGAGAGAAATTTTATGTTTAAGTTGACATTTGATTAGAAATTTGGGATTATATTCCTGGAGGGCGAGGACTTAAAATCTAAAAAAAATCTGCCTCAGAACCTAAATCTAATTTGGGTACTATAAAATAGTGACCCGAACCTGACAAATGTAGTGCAAATCTGGACTTACCCCGGCCTGGATTGGGGAGCCAGCTAACCACCTAGGTGCTTTAAAACCATGTTTCAAGTCTCTTATGAAAGATAGGTAGGGACGTTGCTTAAGTTTTAATGAATTGGGGGCCAACATCTAAGACAGATCCTAATTGGCCCCTCAACTTATGTAGGGTGAGTTATGCCTAGAAATAAAATGCAATTAACATTTTAGACTCTTTTTAGTTTGTATCTAATTCAATGCATGCTAATTAACTCGAATGCATAAAATGAATATGAAGCAGTTTTAAAATTAGGCTTAGAAAATAGGTTTTTGCCCTAGAGATTGCACAACTTCCCCTTGACAGAACTGGACCCTCATAGGTCAAGTGATCTGCCAGAACCCGCAGGCGGGGAGGTTCCTAACATGGAAGAGAAAGTATTAATATGCTTATGCTGACTCTCGACGGTCCGGAGCTTACTTCTTAGATCGTTAGAATTACTGTCACCCTAAAAATTTTATTTGGATTACAAGTAGAAGAATTTTATACGTACCCTTACTAAAAAAAGCACTCCGATTCGTATCCAGGCTAAAACAAAACACGACATACAAGGGCCCTAAAAAAAGCTACTTCACAAACAATATAAACAATCAAATTTAATAATCCAAATATATAATGTCCAATGTCCATATAATTACACACAGAATTTGCAAAAAAGTAAAGTGTCCGGGCACCACTAACAACAAACCCGGATTCTAATCCTAAGAATGACGCAAGTGATTTTTGAAATGGGATATATTCTTTCTTGTGTCTTTATTTCTTTGTCTTCTTTCTTCGTTTCTTCATTTTGTCCTTTCTTCTTCTACGAACTCCTTGGATCCGTCGGGTCCGGATATCCAAATGAAAAGAAACTCATCCCTAAAGGAGGTATTTTCTTTTCTATTTGGATATTAAAATCATCATAATTTGGCTTTACAAATAAAAGAGAATAATCCTTTAAGGTATATTCTCATTTCTTTGAATTCTAAATTGGATGTAATATCCCACTTTTAAAATCACTTTCACATTTTTCAAACACATTTACATTACATTACATTTCACAGAAAGAAAAAGAAAATTTAGACCACCTACAGGGTTATCCTAAGCAAAATCATCCCAAGCAGTTATATATTCGCATTTAAATTAAATCAATTAGCCATACTTGGCCACATTCTTTTTTATTTGGGGGCTAAGCAACTGGAGCACATATAGCATTTATATGATTATTAATTAATTAGCCCCCTTTACTGCCCTGCACGAGTATGGCCACCTGTAGAAAATTTTGTTAACAACCAGATCGCTCCTAACCTATGGATAATCTAATCGTCAATCAAATCATATCACAGAGTGCAGTAAAAATAAATAAACAAACACACCAACAGTTTTACATCCAACATGTAATAAAAGTCGAGAAATCCTATCACAATGCAGTAAGGAAATAAACACCGGCCTAACCTAAAACTAAAGTCGGTTGTCCTAGTAAACAAATCTATGTGTGTGTAGTAAGCTGTGAGGTTTTTATATGTCCTAGGTCAATTATTGGCTAAAGTTTTCTAATTGATTAAATTTTAATTTGAAAATTTTCATTAATCCTAAGGTGAGGTGTCACAAAATTTTCTATGTTATATGTTTCTATCCTATAGTGTGTATGTATCCTAAGTCTAGGTTTTCTAAGACTCATTCCTTAAATTTTATCCTTAAGTGTCACTTGTGTTGTACAGGGTAAAAAAATTTTGTTATCACTAACCCTTAGGACATTACGTGCGTATAAAGAGATTTAAGGATCTAAAATAAAACAAAAAAATAATCCTAATTAAATTGAAGTTACTACAGTGACCTAAAATATAAGGGTTCGCACAAACCACATCAAGGGGACCCTAAAAGTTTTCTAAGTTTAGAATACTCACAGTCACCGGGGGCTACGACCCGGTGGTTCCGCCCGTAGCACCTCTACCCGGTTGGATAGAGGCGACTGACGTCATTAGCTCCTTGTCCTTTTTTCCCTCGACCGGTACCGTTCCTCGCAGTTTATGCCAATAAAGAAAAGAAAACAGCGATTAGAAAGCACATTTAATAATTATTAATAAAATATTTGAAATTTACTGAAAATAAAGACGTACCTTTCTTCGGGCTTGAACACCAGATTTGTTTCTTGCTTTCAGAAACCTTTATTTTTGGAAGTATACTTTGTATCTTCCCAACATTTACTTATACTTTTCCAAACTTACACAATTTTCATAAAACAAATACTTTACCTCTCACATTTGCGCATTTCTCTTATCCCAAAATTATACTCTACGTTTTTCCTTATCAAAGTACTTTTAAACATTTTAGTATCCAATGCACCCTTCAATACACAAATTCCACTTTTAAACACACAGACTACAATCACTTATCACATACGCGCAATCTCTTTCACTTTTCCAAAATACAAGCAAATTACCTTTCAATACACATTTTCAAAACATACATTTCATCTTTCAAACTTACATGCAATTCTTCTTTCAAGACATACACTTTACTTTCAATTTTAACTCATGCAATATCTTTTCAACATACATTTCTCACATAAAACACTTTTCAACACATTTTTCACCTTATTTCCCAAAGCAAATGCCTTTCTTTTCTTCCGATATTTACAAAAATGCCTCAAGCAAACATTCATCCCTTTATATAAATGTCAAGACTCAGCTCATCATCTCTCTTTCTTAAAGTGTATCATGCAACACTCCAAATTTCCTTATACAAGCTTCTATCACAAGGAAGACTACCAATGCATATAATAACATTTTGCACAAAGGCCTCAAATTTCCTTCCAACCAACTCAAAATATCCTTCAACAATCATAAAGCAAACTTTGCAAAAACTTTTATGAATACTCATGACTTTGATAAGAGAAAATACGTAAAAATTTACCCATAAGGCTATCGGTTCTTCCACCTCATGACTTTAAACAAATGATGTTTCTAGATTTCAAGAATGCATATAATTTATGATTCCAATTAGATGGAACAAAACAATTACAAAACACTTCTTCTCAAAACTCAAAGCCATATAACATGGACAAAACAATACTTTATTGAAACTATGAAAACCTCCACATTTTATCACGTTCCAAAGTAGAAAGTATGTTGGAACTCAAAAGGGTCATTTTATTGTCATAAACCTTACTAAGAGAAATCCCAACATGTATATATGAAGTATATTTATTTCTGAAAATAAAATAAAATACACTTGTCTTTCAATCTTCTCATTAAAACAAATGCTAATACCACAAGTGATCAGAACCAATAAATTTGGATTTATTGAAGGTTTATTGGAAAGAATACTTGTAAATATATATTCACCCTTTTATTGCGAATAAACTTTTCACGCATAACACAACTCCTATACACAAAAATCTTCTCTTAAAACTGACTAATCATTCGACAAAATCCAGAAAGCGTTCACATATAAGGAAAACCTCATCAGGCTTATGCAAACATTTGAAAATAAAATAAATGTGATGTTCAGGAAATGTTTAACTAGCAAAATTTACAAAGCATATAGGTTTATCCTTTTTCTTTTCTCGATGAGGTTGCTCGTGTATAAATCCCAACATGTAAATCATAGCATAACGGCAAACCCTCAATGGGTCTCACGCAATAAGAATATTATATGAATGTATTAAAATTTATGAATACCAAAATTATGTATAAAATAAATTGTAATCAATTCATATAGAAACAACAATCCTTTCAGATTTTCATCATTCCTCTAATTATCAAGAGAGATAGATCACAAGATTTGCTTCGGATTTTAACAAGAAAACATCACATTATAACTTTCAATGCTTCATTTAAATACAAAAAAGAAAAATCTAGAATGAAAGGAGGATGAGAAGCTAGGAAGAAAAAGAACAAAGGAATGAAGAAGATGGTGATAAGAGATATAGAAAAGGAAAATTATGAAGCAAATGATGTAAAAGAAATACCTATAGCAACAGAGGGTGGATGACTACGCAAATCGGCGAAAGAAAGGAGCGAACAAACTGGGGTTGACGACGGCTAGGGCGACGTCAACTAGGGCAGCGTTCGGCTTGGGCGTCGCACGAAGCAAAGAGGCGACGAGGGCCTGGGCTTTCACGAATCAGAGGGAGACGGAGAGTTTCGTGCTCTACGAATGTAGAGGGAGATGAAGCCTTGGGGATTTCAGAACTGCAGAGGGACGGTTCCACCTGGGCGATTCTTGTGAACTTGAGGGAGATGGAGCCTTGGGGATTTCGGAACTGCAGAGAGAAATGAGCGGGAGGAAGATCGAGCAGGGGGTTGCGAACTGAAGGAGACAGGTGGGATCTTTTCATCGTGCGAATTGATCGTGAGGAAGGCAGCGACGATGAGGTTGGAGTTCAGTCTGTGCCAAAGGAGAGGAGGTTTCAGTTCTTGCTTATGGAGATGGAGATCGTGGTGCGAACTGGAGTGAGGGAGAAGGATTTCCAAATTTTTGAGATGGGGGGACGGTTTTCAAACGGGAGAGGATGGGTCGTTCTATGCATGCGAATCAGGAGACTGAGAGAGTGGGGGAGGCAGTTTTATGAATAAGAGGAAGTTGGGGATGGTGGTTAGACCGGCCTAATCAAATCCAAAACCTTTTCTCAATTCAAATCAACAGCTAGGATTAAATCATGCTTAAAAGAAAATTTTAAGTGCTGACTCTAATTTGATCAAAATTAAATCAAACTTTATTAATTGTAATTATGAGTTTGATTGGTGAGATGATTTGAGCTTAAAGATGTATCAATTTGATCGAAAATAAATTAGATTGAGTCGATCGATATCGACGAATCATAAATCAATCTTGATTTGAGTTCGTTTGGAGTTAAATTAAAATTGGATTGAATGGATTTCGATTCGAGTTGAGTGATAGGTTCGAGTCCATGCTACGTCATTAGGTGCCCACCTAAGGGAAATCCTGCGGGTGCGACATCTATACTAGGCTACGAAAACCTAGGTACTAGAGTCAATTCTGGGGAAAATTGACCTCAAATAATGAGGTCAACAAATGGACCCTCATTAGGCATGATAAACTTGCCAAACACTACGGGAAAACAGGCGAATACCGTCGGATTTTCCGGCGGAAACTTTTGGATGGTAATAAACGGCGCAGTCACCGGTGGATTTGTTCGACGTAAGGTTTGTGTCAACTGTTCCGGCGCAACATACGTTGGAAATTAACCGACGCCTTGTCCGCCGGAAAAACCGACGGTATAGGGATGCCTGAACCATTTCCGTCGCATGTTACGGTGGAACTATTCCGGCGTATGGTACCGGCGGATAGTGCGCCGGCTTATTTAAACTCAACGAAATATATCCGACGGATTATACGTCGGAAATTATACCGACGTCACTATTGCCATTACCGACGAAAGTTTCGCCGGTAGAAGCCCTATTTCGTGAACCCGAACCCCTCTGGCCGTCATTCTTTTCCTTCCATTCTCTCACTTCGATTGCTTCGCTCGTCGCCCTCCGTCGCCGTTCGTCGCTCGCCGTGGTTAGACGTCGCCAACGGTCACCGGACTTCACCATCGACGATCACCGGACTTCGCCGAGCCTCCTTCCTAGTCGCGTCCCGCCTCTGTGCTTCCTAGTCGCGCGCCGCCGAGGATAACCGAAGGTATATGTTTTCAAATTTTTTTGCAATTTCGGTTGGATTACATATAGATTAGCCTTTAGTCCATATCTTTTTGCTATAGTCATGGTTGTTATCACTATGCATTTGCTAGAGGATGTAGTTTGGTGCATGCTTTTTGTTGATGATATTGTTCTTGTTGATAAGACTAGAGAGGGATTTGAAGGTTTTTGTTTTCATTTTTTTTGCTATTTCGGTTGGATTACATATAGGACTAGCATTAAGTTCATATCTTTTTGTTATCACTAGACATGAATTATAGAGAAATTAAAAAGATGCCAAATGAGTGAAGTAGTGTGATGTTTACAATTTTCAAGAATTAAGGTGATGTACAACAGTGCATGAATTATAGAAAAATTAAGTTGATGTGTCATACATTTAAATTATTGGAGAGAGTAATTGAGCATAGATTACGGCATGATACTATTGTTTCTCAAAATCAATTTGGATTCATGCTGGGTAGGACTACCTATGGAAGCGACATATATTTTGTGAGGTTTGATGAGAAAACATGTGATAAAGTTCTAGAGAAGTTCTCTTGAGAGTTTTAGGAAAGAGAAGCGTTAATAATACCTATATTTAAGTTTTTAAGGTTATGTATGTAGAAGTTTTTACTTGTGTTCAAATGCAATTGAATCGAGCCGGGCCGAGTTTGTGAGTGTTCATCTTGGATATACTAATTAGATATATATATATATATATATATATATATATATATATATATATATATATATATATATATATATTCATTAATTTTTTACTCTTATATATAGGTTATCGATATTAGAAATCAAAGAAGTTGGATGTATAACCGATTATCTCAAGGTCGGAAGACATTAACAGATGAATTCATCAAGGGGGTGAACTTTTTCATTCAGCAAGCGAAACAGCTGCCCAGCTTTATATCAGAAGGAAAGTTTCGATGTCCATGTTCTAAACACAAAAATCTAGTGCACCTAGAACCAGATGATGTAACTGTTGATCTGTATCGCAGAGGATTCATGCCACGGTATTGGTATTGGACTTCTCATGGTGAGTATGAGCCACTATTTGATTATCAATGCGGTCCTTCTACAAGTAGTAATGTTGCTGAGGCTGAAAACATCCGTTTAAATCTTGAGGAATTAGTTCATGATGCAACTAAATTCAAACTGAACAAAATACATAAGAGTTACCGAATACGGAGGAACAAAACTTTTATAATTTATTGCATGCTGCCCAGCAACCAATCTGGAAAGGGTGCACGACTCACTCAGAATTATCTGTTGCTGTGAAGATGTTAAGCATCAAGGCTGAATATAACGTTGCTCGTGAATGTTTTAATCAATTCATTGGGCTGCTTAAGGAAACTAATCCGACAGATAATTTAATTCCTACAGATCTATATCGGACAAAGAAGTTAGTTTCCAAACTTGGTTTGACATACATAAAGATAGATTGTTGTATGAATGGATGCATGTTATACTTTAAAGAAGATATCGCAGAAATTGTATGTCGTCATTGCAATGCACCAAGATTTAAACCCAAATCTAGAAATAGAAGGAAGCAAAAGGATGTGCCTGTTAGTAGGATGTTCTACTTTCCAATAATTTTGAGACTACAACGGCTATATGCATCCATGAGATCTGCTGCACATATGAGATGGCATAATGATCACATTGCACAAGAAGGTGTTATTACACATCCATCTGAAACAGAGGCTTGGAAGCACTTTGATCGTACACATCCCACATTCGTGGCAGAACCAAGAAATGTCAGATTAGGTTTCTGTGCAGATGGTTTTACTCCATTCAGTCAATCGGCTACACCGTACTCATGTTGGCCTGTGATACTCACTCCTTACAATCTTCCTCCAGAGTTATGTATGACTACTCCTTATATGTTTCTATCACTTATAATTCCAGGGCCACATAATCCAAAATTAAAGATTGACGTATTCTTACAACCTCTGATTGATGATTTAAGTTTATTATGGGAAGAGGGAGTAAGTACATATGATATCTCCACCAAACAGAATTTTACACTAAGAGCAGCATTACTTTAGACAATTGGTGACTTTCCTGCATATGGTATGCTCTCAGGTTGGAATACTTCAGGCAAGTTAGCTTGTCCATATTGTATGGAAAATACAAAATCATTCACTTTAAAGTATGGTAGGAAGAACACTTGGTTCGATTGTCATCGAATGTTTTTTCCTCAAAGTCATCCTTTCAGGTAAAATAAAGAAGCGTTTACTAAAAATAAAATGGTGATGTTTCAACCACCTCCAAGATTCAGTAGTGAAGAAATTTTTGAAAGAGTAGAGTTCTTGCCCACCATAATGGAATCTACAACATTAGCTAAGATCAGATTGCCAGAATATGGCGTCAACCATAATTGGACCAAGAAAAGTATTTTTTGGTCGTTGCCATATTGGAGAACAAACTTGATTAGACATAACTTGGATGTTATGCATATAGAGAAAAATGTTTTTGATAATATTTTCTATACAGTTATGGACATCAAAGAGAAATCAAAAGATAATATAAAAGCAAGGATGGACTTAAAGGAGATTTGTAGAAGGAAAGCTTTGGAATTGAAGGATGGTGGAGCCGAAAAATTTTTCAAACCCAAAGCTCCATTCACATTAACTTTAGAGCAAAAATGAGCAATTTGTGAATGGGTGAAGACTCTACGAGTACCTGATGGATATTCTTCCAATCTAAGCAGGTGTGTTGACATAAGATCAGGGAGATTATTTGGATTGAAAAGTCATGATTGTCATATCTTCATGCAATGTCTACTATCAACTGCTTTTAGTTATCTTCCAGATCAGATTTTAAAGCCCCTGATCGAGCTAAGTGTCTTCTTCAAAGATTTATGCTCTTCTAAATTAAATGTGGAGAATTTGATTCTTATGGAGCAGCAAATTCCATTCATTTTGTGTCAACTTGAAAAAATATTTCCTCCAGGCTTTTTTTTCACTCCCTTGCATTTTACTTGACTGTATTTTTTTTAGCTATAGCTACTGCTTTGCGTTATTTTTGATTAAATTTTTGTTATAACTCATATTTATAATATATTTTTTATTTATGTGCAGATGGCTTCAGGTGAGGAGCCTAGTAGAGGATTGATAAAAAATATTTTTAACAGGCGCACGAAGAAGACCACTGCAGCTGGACCACCTAGGCCAGTACGTACTAAGGGGACCACCTCGGCTCAGCCTGCTACAGAGCCTCAGCCTACTACACAGCCTCAGCCTACTACATAGCCTCAGTCTACTACACAGCCTCATCCTGATACACAGCCTTTACCCACTCATGGAAGCGGTATCCCACAGTTTTACTCACCAGACCCCCATTTTACTTCACCAGATCCTGGGCAGAGTACTCCTTTCTACCCATACTACACACCCCCACCGTATGCTGGTGCCCCTCCTACTTATCTATTTCCACCATATGCTCCACCATACTATCCCCCACCACCCTATCAGCCCGCTATAACTGGTCCTTCGACAGCAGCTGGACCTTCGACAGCAGCTGGACCTTCGACAGCAGCTGGACCTTCGACAGGAGCGGGACCTTCGACAGTAGCTTCAGTAGAGCAGGAGACAGATGTTAGAATGTTGATAGCACCTGAGGGTGACACGTACGTACATTCTCTTTTATTTTTTTAAACTAACAAATATTTTTATTTTATATTTTATATTTGTTTTATATAAATTTATTTTCATAGGTTCTACCCATCAAAACAACCGACACATAAAATACGGGACATCATACTGAGCAGGTTTGACGCTCCTTATGTTTCTTGGAAGAAAGTCCCGAAAGAAGTCCGGGAGATGTGGTTCAGGGAGTTTGAGGTATTTTTGGGTTTTAATTTTTATGTTAAATGATTTATTCTTTTTACTTAAGCTAATACTCTTATATATTATATATCATATGTATTTGATTGCAGAAAGAGTTTTGTTGGCTACCCCAACACAATGACAAGATTAGAATGAATTTTGAGAAGCGTGGGTCTACTCGGATGCGCGACATGTTCACTGATATTAGAAAGTCTGGGAAACGACCACTGTGGATTGGAGAGGTAATATGGGCTGAGTTAAATGCAGCTTGGGGCAGCGAAGAGTACAGTAGGAAGAGGGATCAGAATAGACAGAACAGAGCTTTTGATGTTGGTGGGTTGGGAAGTTCACTTCATACAGGCGGCTCTGTTCCACATACTGAGCACAGGCGTCATTTGGTAATAAATTTTAAATGTTTTTTAAAATTAATCTTTAATCTATATTAATAAAATTTTCTTAATTCAAACAGAAAGCGATGCGATAGGAGGATCAACAGTGGATTGATGAGAGATCAAAAAAAGCCTATGTAAGTATATTTTTATATATATTTAATATTTTCTAAGTTTTAGTTTAACTATATATATTTATATTATACTTTTACAGGAGGATTATACACGGCTTCGAGAGACTCATGCCGCATTATATGAGGGCTCTTCTGGCGGCTCTGTGGAGTATTCTGAGTATCGCATCTGGTCGCAGGTCGTCGGAGGAATGCAACATGGTGGAGTATATGGATTAGGTGCGCAAGCTCAGGTAGACGAGGGGATGACATCCTCTACTGCATCTAGCTTCGCATCCAGTTCGCATGACTCCTTACAAGCTCAACAAATAAGTGCCCTTCAAGCTGAGCTAGAGCAAGTAAGGAAATCACAAGCTGATTGGGAGGCTCAGCTGCAAGCACAGGTTCAAGCTCAGCTGCAAGCACAGGTTCAAACAAGTATTCAGCAACACAATCAGTTGTTGGATGAAATGCGTAAGATGAGGGAGCAGCTGAGTGGAAAAGATGTAGCTCCACCTGAGGAGTCCATAGAGTCAGAGTAGTTTAATTTAGTTTATATGAACTTGTTTATTTATGTGAACATGTTTTATTGAACAGTTTCTTTTAATGTGATGTGTTTAGTTGATTGTTAGTACTGAATTGTTTCTTTTAATGTTATAAATTGCTGTGAAACTGTGGTGAAATTGTTGATATGTTGTAATGTTATAATTGAATTGTGGTGGAATTGTTATTTGTATTTGTTTGCAGGTGTGGAAATTTGATTGTTGGCTGAGAAGGAAATTTTTTTTGTCAATGCTACAGGTTTCCGACGGATTTTGCGCCGGAAGTTCGCCGGAAACGATGATACAACGAATCGTATCGTGTGTTCCAGCGCCTTTGTTCAGACGGAAACTGCCGGTGCATGTACCGGCGCACATTCCGCCGGTAATTATCGGCGTATACTTTGCGTCGCAAGAGAGGTCGTGGGTTTCGTACATGCACTTTGCGGCGTCATATCCGTCGGTAATGACCGGCGCATAATGCGACGATAATTACCGGCGGTTATGATGCCGGAATTAAGGTGTTTTCCAACGTCGAAAATGATCCGTTTTTTTGCCGGTAATTCGTCGGATCATGCGCCGGAAATATTTCCGACGCCAATTTTGCCATGCCTTATGACCAACTTTTATTTGCCATGATAACATACCTTATAAGCAATATGCTTCCCCCCAAACTTTGCACATCTTCACCTTATGACCAACTTTTATTCCACCTCCCAACTATTTTAAACTTCATATGTTTAATTATCTATATTTGCCATGATTTTCCCTGTACACCATAAACTTACATTAATCACTCTAAATCTTATGTCATTCTTGGCTACTCCCTACTCAAAGTGTCTATTGTAATATTGATAAAACTATATAAAAATATCTATCTCTCACTTCATATAATTTGCTTAAAAATTATTTTTATTTACATGCCTTTTCCTATGTAGTGACCACACTAGGAATTAATATCTTTTAGTGTCCTTATACCATTTCCCTTGTTCTTCTTTTATGTTTTGCTTCGTACATAACATCCACAACATTTCCTTATGTAATGACACTAATTACAATTTGTACGCAAAATAAATTTCACCAAACCTTCATCTCCCTATATAGCAAGCTTGGGACCCTCTTTCTACAATAACAACTAACCAAGCCTTACTTTTCCCCAACAAAATTCATCCATTGACCTCTTAAGATCAAAATTGTACTCAATCTTAAAAATCGCTCCAAGGCCAAAATAAACCAGTCACTGGATCTTAGAACCATACCACAAACCATGAACATATAAATTATAACTAGCATCTGATCATAATCTATCTTATAGTTAATCTTGACAACATCATTATAACAGGTAACACAAACACTATCGAATAGTGTTTTTATTCTTCATGCATGACAAATCAACATTCACAAATCTAGTAGAATTTTAATCAACAAAAATAATACATAGCCTTATACGTCCAATAATTACTTGCAATGACAACAAACTATCATATTTTAGGCACCACCCTATAGCTAATCATTGGATTGTAGTAAAATGGTTATTACAATTTTTATGTGGCATTATATATTGAAGCATTCTTCCACGTCATAAGTAATCACTTAAACATCATACATCTTTGAAGCTAATAGGATATGTTATAAAGATGAAATAGCTTATATAAGTGTCCAAACCATGAACCTTGGCCAAAACCTCATCCATTGGAATGCTAAAAAATAAAGTATTATAGGATGTCCCTCCATTAAGGCTAAATAATATTGCATTGTAGCTACTATAACTTTTAAACTTTACTAGGTTTTCTCCCTCCTAACCAACTCATAGATACTCTAACCAAATCACTTTTGTGCACTCACTTCATTATATTGAACATCAAGATTAAGCTCATAAAATAAAGATCCATATTGAGGTGAGGTATAGAGAAATAAATGGATAATTATTATAATTACTTTTGCCCCATACTTTTAAGTCTCCTATTTATTTATTTAGTTTCCTATTGAATGCTTTGTTTTATAATCTTATATTATTTTGTATAATCATAAAACCTCAATTAAAGAATAAAGCCATTATTCGAACATTGTAAAAAAAAATGCATTTGTTTACAATTCCTTGGTAAATTTTATTTTCTTTTAACAACATCAAAACTAAACTCCATACACTACAATAAAACAGTCCATTACCGGTGTAATTTTTGGCAGATTTTCGGCGGAGGAGTTTAAGACGGACTTTCGGCGGATTTTTAAAATATTTCTGACATTTTTTTAGCAGAATTTTCGACAATTTTTCCGGCAGATTTCTTCTCGAAGGATTTTTCGGTAAATTTTCTGATGGATTTTAATAATTTCTCAAAATATTATTTATTCAAAATTTAATTAATTAGTAATTTTATAGTTTATTTTAATTAATTATTAATTTAATAACTTATTACTTTAATAACTTATTTTGATTACTAATTAAAATAATAAATTTTAAATAATTAGTATTAATTATAATATTTTTTTAGTTATTAAATAAATAATAAAATTCATCAAGCAGTTCAGTTTTGGCGGGATGACATAATGGTAACGAACGCACGCGTAAGGTGGGCGGTGCGGGGTTCGAACCTAGCTCTGTGCAGCTTGGGTCACGGGCATGCGGGATTCAGAAGCGCGAGCAGGCCGGGCAGCTGGGCTGGCAGGCAGCGGTCTCCAGCTTGGCAAGGGGGGCAGTAGGCAGGGCGGGGGGAAGCCATCCTCAAGTGGTTTTTATTTATTTTTCTAGCCTTATTTTTTTCGGCGGAAAAATTCCGTTGTTAAAATTTTTTGGCAAATAAAATCCACCAAAAAATAATTCCGACTAATATTTTCCTCCAGAAAAATTTTCTAACGCCCGTTGAACTGGCGAAAAAAATTTCGTCGAAAATCCGCCGGAAAATATTCAAATAAGCTGAAAAATGAAGAAATTGTCCGCCGAAAATTAAATCTGCCGGTAATACGTGATTTTTCTGTAGTGATATATGTGTATATTAAGTAAAATTCATTTACATGTCCTCTCGTTCCTTCAAACAAAATATGACATTAATGTCCTTAAAATTGTTTGAAAATTCCATCACATAATATTATTAGCATAAAAATATGGAGTGTAAGAATGTTTTAATTTCTATTGAAGTATGATGATAATTTTATAATAATTTGGATATTATTTAACATAGAACAAAATTCAATACCAAAAGGCTCATCCTACTTCAAAGGGTAACATAAAAAAGTGAAGAAAAAAAAAACAAGAACTAAGAGAGGGCAATATTTAGTGCTCTAAAGTTCCACAAACATATCCTTATCCTCCTCAACTAAAAGGATACAACCTCAACCAAGGAGGGCTCCAATAATTCAAATAACTAACGCATATATAAGCTCATTTTCAAGAAAATAATCATAAAATAAGGTATGCTAAACTCTTAGAAAATTGGATTGTAATTCCAAGCTTAAATGGATGATTTCCTCAGCATGAAAAAATCAATCTAAAAGTAAAATTATAGGATCCATGAATAAAAGCCAAGGAAGAGACCAAACAAAATGACTAGCAATAAGAGCTTAATCAAGAGCCAAAATTTTAGAATATTTAAGTTCTTTTGTATTTTGTCATTTTAATTTTTGTACCCATGGACATCCATAACTAGTTATGGTATATTTAGGAATGGAGGAAATATTAAAAAATAATTAGTTGGATTTCCTCCTTCATTAATGACCACTACGCCCTTTCCCACATTTTTTGTCATCATTTTTCCCTCCAAATTTGATAATCCAGGAATTTTCTAATGTCTATTAATATGCGAATGATATTCTTCATAATTTATACTATTTAGTGGAGATATAGTTCTTCAATTTGCTTGTTGGCTTTAAGTTTGACGTTACTTTAATGATATGAGATTATTAACCAATTTCTTTAAGTTTATTACTTTTCCTCATTTAAACATCAGCTCAAGATTAGCCACTTATCACTTAATGACTAATCTATTTTTATCCTATGCCTTCACCAAGATTAGCCACTCATCACTTAATGACTTATAACTACTCCAAATACCTCCATTTAGCCCTTAGGAAAACTAAACAACACTAGGATACAAAGTTGCTCACTATACATCCACACAACTTTGAACTCCTTTAAAGTCTACAAATTACTCTATGTCATAACCTTACATCTTACACAAGCCCTCAATTATAATTGCTATCAAATTTTCTTACCAAAATATATTTCCTAAGGAAATTTTTGAAATTAATCAAAACTTTTTGAATTTGTACAAATCTTGACATTATTTCCACCAAATTCCTCTACATCTTTCATCTTATCAACTCCATATCGCATTGTCATACCTCAAACTAAACACGCATAGCCATTTTTAGCTATATATATCTCACTATTTCACATACTATCATCATATTTAGTACAAGAGCAATGCTCCAAAGGAGAAAATCTAATTAGAGATTTTGTTTTGATAAATGGGTAATTTTTGTTCTGCTAATCACTTGAAACTTTTTTTTTTTTTTTTGAAAAGCCCTTTTATGGAAAATTATTTTATTTCATCAAAAGAAATGTTACAAGGTCCTAAAAGGAAACCAAAGCTTATTAAGGCTCCCAAAGCTACAATAAAAAAAAGAAATAAGACCTATAGAACACAAGTTCCCAAACTAGATACACATAAAAAGAAAAAAAAAAAAAGATAGGCAAGAAAACAAAACTTGAAAATAAGCCTAAGCATATATAAATAATATGACCAATTATGAAGCACTAATTGGAACTGGTCCAAATATCAGAGAAGCCACAAAGAAATCCATATCACCAAAGAAGAAACAAAATAAGTGCTCCCGTAGAAAACTCAATCAAAAAATTAATGTATTTCAAAGCCATCAACAGATGCAACAAGAGGCAAGAATTAATAATAATACAAGAGAATCAACCATAAACATGAAAGATGAACCTAAAAGTTAAAGTGAAGACAACCCCGCCAAAATAAAGTTAGAGAAATAGAGATAACTCTACAACAGCCAAAGCACAGAGCACCCAAGAGAAGCAAAAAAGTGACTAACACCTCAACATACAGTATGAAACAAAAGAAAAGGGGAATGAAAAGGAAGGCTAAATCACAACATCAATAAAAATGAAGAGGGAGAGATATGAGCTCCGAAAGGTGTAGTATCAAACAAAGTAAACCTTTCGACAAGAACCAGAGTTACCAAGCCAAATCCACACACACCCAATAATAAAATTGGCCCAACCACACACAAATAAGGCCAAAAAGAAGGCAACCAGCCTGTCAATTCCAAAAGAACCAATACAATGAAGCACCATCTTACCAGAAAGGGAAAATTCTACTACCAACCATCACAACTCAAAAGCAGTCACAAAGAAGCAAAATCAAACATAAAGAATGACATAAACACCAAAAGGCCCATAGCCTAACACACCCAACAAAGCCTCCATATAGAATCACCTCCAAAACACATAATCCTAAATAAGCATCACCCACTAATACAAACCTTATCTCAGTAGAATTGGCAATAAATAAAGGGCTTTACAAAAGGTTTGAGAAAGACATGTAATAATAGTCCATTGTAGCCAACCAAATGACCAAAGATCAAAAGGCAAATAGAAAACGCCAAGAAAAAAAGGAACCAACAAAATAGCATAAAAATATATCGAAGGGAAATTAAATAAACACAAGTCACCAAGAAATTAGAAAAATGAATTAGTCATTAATATATAATAATATTTCCAAATGTAGGAAGCATTTTGATAATCAAATCCAAGCCTCACAATTAAAGCAATTAGCATCACCAAATCCACCAAAATATGATAATGAGTATCAATCATACCCACACCTTTAAAATAACAAGTAATAGAACTAATCATTAACATTACAATTAAGAGCAGTGTTAGCTCTAGTGATTCTAACTTCAAAAGAATTTTTATTCATATTTTTCTTCCTATTTTTCTTATTTTTCTTATTAGAAGATAGATTAAAATCATCTTTTGAAGTTTGAATGACATTTAGTCAACATTTTTATGAAAGGAATCTTTATCTGCAGAAAGAAACTCTCCCTAATCACATATTGAACATGAATGACTATAAGGGCTAATTCGATCAGTGGAAATATTAATCGCATGAAGCAACCTTCGAAAATATTCTTAAGTAAGACAATATAAAAAGGATAAATTAGAATGAAAATTATTAGTATTAAATTGAAAACATCAGTATAACCAGAAGAAAAAATTGACCCTACAAATGGGGATAATAAATTACAGACTTGACCAGTATAAATATAAATAATAATAGTATCACCACTAATTAAAGTGTTATCATTTTACAAATTATTAGAAGATTCCAAAGAAAGATCAATTGGATGATTTTGTTTTAATATGGATGTGGCTTCAATAAGAATGGACTCCTCTATATCCTCATTAAGATCATCAAGCTTGTCTTGGTTAGGCTTCTCATTATGAGTGACATGATGATAAATTAAAACCATGCCAAAAGTAATAAGAGTACCAACATTCCCAGGAATAAGAAAATTATCGACAATAGTAAAAAAAGAGGATCCAACACATCCAATTTTTCATTGTTAACATTGTTCATAGATGTAATTAATTTCTACATATCAACATGCTTTGATAATTGTAATTTTCTTTTCTTAGATAAGATTGTAAAATAAAACATTTGTTAATGGCATGCCCTTGAATCTTATAGTGATAACAAAAATCATTAACATTTTTAAAATCAGCTTTGTACATATACCAAATAGTTTCCTAACCCAACCAAATTTCCTTCAGATTTTTCTTCATAATATATAGGTCTACTAAAATATGTGCCACGAAGTTCTCGAAGTAGTTATTTGATCGGATTGAAAGGGATGACAAAAAATGGATCCCAATGCTTGCATAACATGAGGATTGAACAAGTGCATATGAAGATTAGGAAATTAAATCTACATAGGGATAATTAGGGCTTCTTCTTTTATATCAAAGAATGGAGTCCAATTTAGTAAACATATTTAGTAGTTATTAATGTAATAAGATTTGCTAGAAAACAACTTACTATAAACTAAATCATTCGATAGTTGGATGGAAGATGACGAGCATTCAGTAAAACAACAGAAAATATACTAAACAATTTAAAGTTAATGAAAAAATATCAAATAGACTCAAGATTATGTCGAGAGAAAACTTCCCACCAAAGTAAATTCAAATGGACAATAATTAAGTTTAAGAACATCTTCATCTGAAAGTAACATACCTGGAACACCCTTAAAAGAAGTTTGAATAATAGAAATTTTAGGAATAAATGGTGAAGTATTACCAATTACAACATCTTTAAATGACTGAGAGATCTGAACATTACCATTACCATTTAAGCAAAAAAATCTATGATTTTTAGTAATAATGACAAATTGCTAGAACCCGAGGGAATCAAAGTCAGAATCGCTGTCATCCAATCAGAAGAAGCACAAGTAGAGAAAACAGGGGCAAAAAAATCCCCAAGTCCTCCAAAAAAATTAGAAGAAGCTAATCTAACGAAAGAAATACATAAAACCAGGGAAACCAAGAAAAGAATTCCACATAAAAGCTAAATAAGAGTGACACCCTTGCTGGCGAGATGTTAAATTATGGAAAAAAAAAACAACTAGTATGAGCTTAATTAGAAGCACAACCCTAAAGTAAATTAACTATTTCCACTGAGATAACCCACATTCGAAAGCTCCAATGTGCTGGAGAAGGTCTGAATAGTGCAAAGCTCTGACCAAGATTGTTGAAACAAAAAATCACTTCAAATTAAGAAAAGTTTTGTATGTTATTATAATTTATTAATTCTATTATAGAACACATTCAACAACTTCTTTTTTCTCACATTCATTCATCATCATATTTTTTCAGTAGTTCATATATGACTTCAACAAACATAAAAATGCTTCGATAAAAATTATTAAATGATGGAAAAAAAATCTAAATATAATAGGAGAGGACAATAAAAAAAAATGATATAAGAGCTAAAACAAATAGCACTTCTCTCAAATATAGATAAAAAATATATATTAACATGAATTTGACTATCACTAGATCATACGAAGAATATTCATATATTATAAATGAAATCAATCTCCAAGGTCTACGAGCTCCAATTGATTATCCAATAATCAATACTTGAAAATATCTTCAAGCTAGTTTGATGTTCACATTTGACTATCGTTCAACATATGCTAATGACAAACATATATCAATAATGTCTACCCTCCTATAAGAAGAATGACTTATTAGAGCACTAAATGGCACCATTTATTAATAACCCCAGTGTTGGGGCTTGACATTTGCCATGATCAACATATGATGCCCATTTACTATTAACTACTCATGTCTATTTTTTCGATCACCTGATCTACCTTCCTACAAAGAGAGTAATCGAGATGACCACTTACTATTGTTTGATGATAATTTTGATAAATGAAGTCTCCTTTGATTTCCATCACATGAGATATCTTCCATAATTCATATTTATCATAACGTATTAAGATCTCCAATTATGCAAAAGCACACTTTTTGAATATTCATTTATAAAAGTGGAATATATATTTTTTCGATTAAACCCACACAAGGGGCCTACGTGTTAATACTCAAAAATCGATTACAGATTCCTTAGAAGGCTCCTCCAGCTCACTACTGCTCGAAAGAGCTACAATAGAAAAAGCAAAAAGAAAACCTAAGAGCCGGAGAATCCTATTTCTATGATTACAAAAATTCCCTAAAGTAAAGCAAGGGCTATTAGGCAACAACACCCAAAAAAGGAAGAGACTAATACAACCATTCAGCTCAGTCTTCCTGCAAAAAACAAGAAAGCAACCCAAAAATACAGTAACAAAGCAAAAAGAGAGTACCTTGCAGCCATAGCAGCTTAAACCCAAGGATTGATTAAATTGCTGCAAGGAATACTCCAAAAAATGACATAAGACACAAATTTAATAATAAGAGCAGAATAATCAGTGCCATCCCCTAAAAACCACTACATCATATAAGCAATGGGACCAAAAGAAGAAGAGCTCATAGAAAACAGATGGCCAAACCAAATGAGACATAAACACAAAAAACTAAACCAGCAGTGACCAGAATTCACTAAGACCCTAAAATTAACCTTCCACAACGGCATGCATGAAGTAAACCACAGCCAACAACAGGCAGCAGAGAAAACAAATTCTGCAAGAAATAGGGTAACTGCTAGGTATAGACTTGAAAATGTAAACGAGACTGACAGAAATAACATCAGAATAATGAGATCAATGAATAGGCACAATAACACAACAACCAACAATAGAACACAGCCAGCAAACATAAGTAACTAACACAAATTGAAAGGAACGAAAACTGTAGCGCAGCAAGACTTGACAATAACTGGTAAAAGAAATTCTGTACAAAGAAGTGTAGCAGAAAAGCCAGAAACAGAAACAAAGCAGAACCCAACCTATAGCAATAGCCAAGAAATTAACCATGACAGAAATAAGGTAAACCATATTTATCTAAAATAATCATACCTTGTAATTGAGGATGCAGACAAGTAGTGTCTAATTCCTCATAATTATGAATATTGCAACTTCTTTTAGCTAACCAATCAGCACAAACATTAGCTTCACAATAAATATGAGAGATTTAGTAATTTAAAGTAGAAAGAGATTGCTTAATTTGCCTAATAAGATAGAAAAGGTTAGGGTTGCCAGGAATGATATTGTTAATAATCTGAATAAGCAACAACGCATCCACCTCTATCCAGAAACAATTAAAACCCAAGTTGGTACAAATTTTCAACCCGTAAAAGAGAGCATAAAGCTCAGCAGAAATAGGAGAAGAAGTTTGAATGGGGGAAGAATAAGCAGCGATATCATTGCCACGACAGTCTCTCAGAATCCCACCAGCACCAGCACCATTAGGACCAACAGACCCATCAGAATTAAGCTTGATGTAGGGAGGTTTGGGTTTGATCCACTTAACAATTTTATCAGCAGAATTAACAGAAATATCTGGAAAATTAAGCCCCAAATTACTAGAAAAATCCTTGCAATTTCTAAAGTTGTTGATAGAGAGAAGATTGAAAGAAAAAAGCTGAGCAATTTTATACTTAATATTCGAAATAATTATAGTAGCATCCATCTTAATCCTTTGGTGTTTAGCCTAATTACAAGCTTTCCAAATGTACCAGACAATAAGAAGAGGATCAAGATTAAAAATATGACCTTTGGAGCCATTCACCCAGCTTTTAATAACAGAAATGAGATTATTATAAGAAGTAATATTCAATTTATTGGAAATAGTAGCAAAAAAGAGCCACACTTGTTTTGCAATTAAAACATTCACAAAAAGATGATCAATACTTTCAATGTTAGCACAGCAAAAACATTTAGAAGAAAGCTGGATGCCTTTCTGCTGAAGTCTAAAGTCAACCGGAATGTATCCTTTGATACATCTCGAAACTAAAATGGAGTAAGAAAGAGGGAAGTTAGTATGCCAAATAGAAGAGAATAAAACCGAGAAATCGTGCATGCTTACATCTAAAAGTATCCCAAGCATCTTTCAACATAAATCTGCCAGAGGAAGACATAGAGAATAAGATGAAATCTTTTTCATGTAGCTGTAAGGGAACCTTTAAAATTTTCTCAACAATAATAGGAGGAACCATCTCCAAAAGTTTAGCAACATCCCAACAGTCATTAGTAATAAATGAGGAAACTTTGATGTTGGTAGATGAACACGTGTTAAGTAAAGAGTCAATAGAAGAACAACCTAACCAGTTGTCTTGCCAGAAAAAAACATCACCACAGCCCAAACCCCATTGGATTAACTGATCAGCTTCCCATTTAATATTGCAGAGCCTCTTCCAAATTAAAGAGTCGGAATTTCTTTGAAAACATAATAAAGGATGCATATTGTAACAATATTTAATATTCATAAAACGAGCCCATAAACTAACATTAGATCTAAAGGAAAACCATAATTTATAAGAGAAATCTTTAGCAGTATCATGTAAAGACTTGCAACCAAGGCCACCTTCATTAAGCACACCACAATTTTTATCCCAAGAAGACCAACGAATACCATTATTACTGAATTTAGAGCCCCAGAAGAATTTGTTAAAAATTCTTTCTAATCTAGTGCAAATAGACTTAGAGGGAGGTAAAGTATGAAAAAGATAAATAGGCATGGAATTAAGAACAGACTTGATAAGAACAAGTCTACCGCCGTAAGATAATAAATTGGAAGACCAATTGTTAAGCTTCTTTTCCACTTTAGTAATGATATCATCAAACAAAAAGATTTTCTTTTTACCTTTGTAAATGGGGGTCCCAAGATAAGTAATAGGACAATTTTTGGACATAAAACCACACCTTCTCTGAATAGCAAGAACTCTATTCAGATTAACGGACTTACTAACAATAAAAGAGCTCTTATCTTTATTAATAGATAAACCACTTTGTTTATAAAAGCTGAACAAAAAGTTGAAAAGCAAAGTCACATTGTTAATAGAACCATTCGTGAACAGAATAAAGTTGTCAGCAAAGCTAAGATGAGAGATAGGAAGCCCCCTTATAGTACGAAAGTTTAAGTTTGGGTTTCTCATGTATAAGTCATTCAAGCCTCTCGAAAGATATTCCATAGCAATAATGAACAGAGCAGGAGACATAGTGTCACCTTGTCTAAGACCATTGGAGGAATTGAAAAAACCATTATTCTTACCATTAATGATCACAGAAAAGAAACAATTCTCAATATTGTTTTTAATAAGAGAAATGAAAGATTTATTAAAACCAAATAAGGATAAAATAGCATAAAGAAATTGCCAATTAAGATTGTCATAAGCTTTGGTAACATCAAGCTTGAAAATAACATTGCCACCTTTAACCTTGACATTGATATCATGAGAAAGCTCTTGGGCTAAAAGAACATTATAAAAAATGCTTCTACCTTTAACATAACCAGTTTGATTCAGAGAGATAATTTTAGGCAGAATATTAATCAATCTGTTAGCAATAATCTTGGAGTTAAGCTTATTGAGAAAAGTGCACAAACTAATAGGTCTATAATCATTCCAGTTAATGGGCCCTTCTTTTTTAGGAATAAGAACAATTAAAGTAGAAGAGAAGAACTTGGGATAGGGATTACCCCCAAAGAAATCAGCCACCGCATTAATCACATCATCCTTAATGGTAGCCCAATTGTGTGTTGGAAAAATTTAGTAGTGAAACCGTCAGGACCCGCAACAGCATCACCATTAAGATCTTTAATGACCTTAAAAATCTCATCTTCAGAAGGGATCTAACAAAGCAGATCATTCTCAACCTCAATAATTATGCAAGGAATAATATCAGGATTACTAATAGGTAAGCACGAACAAGAGCTATTGAAAATATTCTTAAAATGGTCAACACCATATTTGCAAATAGAGTCATTAGAGTCAAAAACATTACCATCCTCATCAATAATTTTGTGAATAAAACTTCTAGTTTTCTTTTTACTGGCAACAGCATGGAAAAATTTAGTATTACTATCACCCTCTAAAATAAATTTAGCATTCGACTTTTGTTTTCAAAAACACTCTTCCTGAAGCTGCAATTGAAAGAGAGAATCTTTGGAAAGGTTAAGGGAAAACAAATTGTCAGGATTAGGACTTTGTTGATAGATAGTATCTAAATTGGCAACAAGAGATTCTGCACCTTTAATGTTAGAAAAAATATTTTTGAAAATGTGCTTATTCCACCATCTCAAACATTGCTTGAATCTAGAAAGTTTGGCCCATAAGCGAGACATCCCAGTGATGTTGTTATCAGGAAAAACAAGGGCATTCCAGTTATAATTAAGTAAATTAGAGAAATCGGCATGTAGCAACCACATATTTTGAAATCTAAAAGAAAAAGAAGCAAGATGTAGTAATTTATTAATGTTTAACAAAATAGGAGAGTGATCAGACAACGTCCTACTAAGATGCTCAGTATTAGAAGACGGAAAAGTAGCAATCCAGTTGTCGTTGAAAGAAACCTATCCAACCGTTATTGCCACAAATTAGCTCTATTCGAAGTGTAGGGGCTATCAAAATAACCAATGTCATTTAAAGTACAGTCACTTATCATAGAATTGAAATCCTCCATAGCATTACTGTTAGGTGGATTACCACCAATTCTTTCAGAAGGGCTAGAGATAATATTAAAGTCACCACCCACACACCATGGACCATTGATAATAGATGCAAAATGCTTCAATTGATTCCAAAGAGGCATACGATTCAATCTAGTGCTAGCAGCATAAACAAAAGAGGCATAGCAATTGAAATTATAGATCGAATTGAAGCAATGACAAACTTGCATATAATCGTCAATAATGTTTAAAGATACAGTGTTCTTCCAAAAAATCCAAATCTTGTTGGAGGAATTAGCATAAAAATTAGAAAAATCCAAGGTTTTAGCAGTAGCTTCAATTTTGGTATGATTAATAAAAGGCTCAAGTAAAACAAGTAATTGGACATTATGAATTCTACATAAATTAGAGACTCTAACCTTAGAGTCCTTGCCACCAATACCCCTTACATTCCATAAAAGGGCGTTAATCATTGCAATTTTTTGTAGAAGTTTAAGCTCTAGTGGATCGAGGAGTAGCTGGAAGCACCAGCTTATTATGCTTCCCTTTTTTCCTAGAAACCACTTTGAAAGGGTCTTCTTTAGGAATAGAAGGATTGTCTAAATTATGATTGGAAAGAGCAGCCAAATTCAAATTAGCATTGGAACCAGCATTACCATTAGATGGAGGAATAAACTCACCATCTTCACAATCCTCATCCGTAGAGTTCACAGAGGTAGCAGGGAGGTTATTTAAAACAACAGAGTTCACAAGATTATCATTAGAAATGACATGCTCAACTTCATTAAACATAGAAGCAATAGAAACAAAAAAATTTGGTTCAACAGTAGTAGAATTGGCAGCAGCATTACAATGTACAACTAAATTATCTTTTAAAATGTTATCACCAGCATTCTGCAAGGGTTCAACCACTTTATTAATCTGATCAATTCCACCGTCTAACTGTTCAACCACATCATTAATCAGCTCTAATTCACCATTTAGAGATTCAACCATTATGTTATCTAAGTTATGAGAAATGAGTTGCGGTACCACCTCCAGCTCAATATTCTCGTCATTCTCGACAATTTTTTCCCCCACAAGCACATAAGTTTTTTGAGTTTCGGTGGAGCCAAGCTTCCCATTTGAAATAACTTTATTTTTTTTAAGATCAGGATGTAGTTTAAAATAGTCGGAAGAGGCATGACCATGCATTTTACAATGAGAATAGAAATTAGGGAAATTTTCAATTTCAGCTTTTTGGAAATAGCCAAACGCTTTAGATCCCACCCAGATTTCTTTGGGTTGTTTCTTCGTAATACCAACCTCAATAAGAATTCGAGCAAGCAAGGGTCTAGTACGGGAGGCAGTAGCCAGATCCGTTTGTAGAGGTCTTCCGAAAATCAAACCCAAAGCATGCAAAACCTTTTGATTAAAAAAATGAAGACGAAGATTGGGGAAAGAGATCCAAACGAGCACAATAGGAGATTCCTCTTTAATATCGAAAAAGGAGTCCATTTCAGGATACACATTTGACAATTAAAAATAAAGTAGGCACGTCTAGCAAAAATGTGACTTTAGTCAAGGTCGTTCGATACTGAATAACCACATGCCTAGAATCGAGCAAACCAAGAGAGTAGAATCCGGAAAGTTTCAAGGAAGAAAAAAATTGACGGATAGCATCAAGGTTAGGACGCCTTAAACCAAATTTACCAACAAGCGTGAACTGGAAAGGAGAAGCTAATTTCAAGACTTTATCATCCGAAAGTAACACAGTAGGAATGCCATTAAAGTCGTCTGAGTAAGAGATGCGAGATCATCACTTCCGATAGTTTTGCCAGAGAGTACCTCTTTAAAAGATCTAGATTTGGGAGGAGATGAAGAACCATCACCATCAAGGTTGAAGAAACCCTTGCTCTTAAGCACCACTGGCTTGGAGATCTTCCCCCACGAAGTAGAGGAGACACCTCCCGCCATAGAAAAACAACCCAGAAGGGGCAGGTGAACACAAAGAAGGGCCAACTCGCAGCGATCTCACGAAAAACAGGCGGAAAAACTAAGGAGAGAAGCCGAAGAAGAGAGGTGCTCGGGAAGCCCTAAATCGCCAGAGCGGCTAGGGCAAAAGCGCGATGACAAAAGCTGATGATAAAAGTGGAATATATTCAACTAGGTTATGCTACATAGTTTTTGTCCTCCCTTGATTTATTTTCTTAATGTAAAAAATACTCCTATTAGTTGCTCTTGACTATGAGTGAGATTTTGTGTTCAATACTAAAATAATAAACTCTCTTTATCATTATGAATATATTATTTTTGATCTATTAGACACAAAATAATTAAAAAAAAATTATTGTATTCTCACATGGCTTCGTTTGGGATAATTTTCTTACTGCTTTCTAAAATAATTTTTTAGTATAAAAATTTCTAGTTCAAAAAATTTCGTACTAAAAAACTCGCTTTAGAAAGCTGTTTCATAGATTACTTTGATGATCAATATATAATAAAAAAAGTAAAAAACGTGTTACATATAAATTTTAAAATACAATTTTTATATATATAATACTTAAATTTCTTTTTAAAATATCAAAATCAGACGAAACCTCAATCTACCAATGGCCACTTTATTTATGTCAATCTCAATTGAATTCAAATTCAACCACCAATTAATCAATAAATATAATATTTTTTTTTAATCATTGATGCAATTAGTATTATTATTTTCTGAATATCGCTACTAGATAAATTGGCCACGCAAGTTCTTGGCTGCTTCCTCTACGATTGATTCAAGGCCTGTAACTGTTGTATCTTTAATCATGCTGAAAAGGAGAGCTAATAAATAAAAATAATTAATATTATTTACAATAATGAATATTTTAAATTTAAATACATCAACAAATTACTTTTTTTACACCTAATTGAATAAAAAATAACTTTAAAAAACAACAATATTTTTTAACTATGCATTTGTTCTTCAGCAAATTAGCAAACTTACCCGAAGCTCTTGTCCTCACTCCTCGTGGAGGAGATGGACCCATCAAACTCTTTTGTAAATTTTTTGGATTTTTTTTTTTTTTTTTGGATTTTTAAGTCAATCAAAGCTTCGTTTGTGACAGCTTTCAGAATATTTTTTAAAATAGCTTTTTTTAATAAAAAAAGTTAAACAATTTTTTTTATTAGAAAGCTGTTTTAAAAAGCATTAAGAAAATTGTCTCAAATGAAGCTTAGACAAATTGACACAAATATTTCATACACAAACTATGAATACAAGACCTCTTATCTAATAGCAAAGAAAAATTAATGATAAAATAAGGAAAAAAATCATAATTATAGAGTGTCTTTGTAAATAACACATTAGATTAAACAAGAAGGCATCAAATCAAACATACTAAAATTTCATTTGGGAGAACTTAAATATTACTTTTCGGCAACAACTTTTAGTTAAAAAAATTAGTTAAAATAACAAAAAAAAAAAAAAAAAACTAGCAGTCAAAAGCTATCCCGAACAAAACTTAAGGCTTCATTTGAGAAAACATTCTTATTGATTTGTCAAGCAGCTTTCTAGTACAAAAAAATTAATTTTTGTACTAGAAAGCAACTTTAAGAAGCAGTAAAAAAAATCATCCCAAATGAAGCCTAACTATTTTAAATTAAATCAACTATTTTCCTTATTTTATCTACCCATCATAATATTGAAGTTACTTTCTCCCTATTTAAAAAAAGAAAAAACAATCAATTAGATTTTTTTGAATTATACAAATGGATATCAATCTTTTATATCTTTCAAACTCTCTCAACTTGGAAGTTGCACAAAGCTCCAATATATTGTGATTTAGATGTTCTGTTACAAATAGACATTTTATTTCTTAGTCTTTAAAAATAAATAAATAAATAAAATCATGGGATTACATCAATAACAACAACATTAAGCCTTTATCTCACTATGTGAGATTGGCAATATGAGTTCTTTTTTTTTTTCATTGTGTCTTATTAAGAGTTAAATTCTCGTTTAAATCTAATAAAAAATGTCATTTCTAATACTTCCTAACTAAGGCTTTTTAGAACAGAATTTTAGTACAAAAATTATAAAACTTTGTTTTAAGAAGGAATAAAAAAGTCATCCCAAAAAAAGCCTAAGATTTTGTTTGGGAGGACTTTCTTTCTGCTTCTTAGAAAAAAAATTTAGTGCAAAATTTTAATTTTTGTACAAGAATGCTGCTTTAATAAGCAATAAAACATTCATCCCAAATGAAGTATAAGGCTTCGTTTGGGACGGCTTTTTTATTGTTTTTTAAAATAAAATTTTAATTCAGAAATTAAAAATTTTTAACTAAAAAGATGCTTTAAGAAGCAGTAAGAAAGACGCCCCAATGAAACCTAAGTCTTCTTTTATTCACCTCTATCCTTTTTAACAAAAGCTAGATTTAATAAATCTAACAAAAATTCTTGCAAGATGTATTATTTTATTATTTAATTTAATTTAATTTATTCAATAAAAGTTTACACGCAATGACTATGCATATTGTCATAAAAATTTACTAATTAATTCTTAATTAATTAGAAATTATTTGATTGTACATTTTTAAAATAATAAAATTAATTATTATATGATAGGCATCCTCGCTTCACCTTTATATATATATATATATATATATATATATATATATATATATATATATATATATATATATATATATATATATATATATATATATATATATATATATATATAAAAGCGGGGCTGCCTACCTTCCACATATGATTTAAATCAAATTTGAAATCAAAATATTAATAAATTCATTCTTCACAAATTGAAAGTTAGCAAGAAGTAAATAAACTATTTTAAGAATAAAGTAATGGTTGTGCGGCTAGAAATTTTTGTCTCATCACTGTAAATACAAACTTGATTGTAATTGAAATAATCAATAATAAAATTAAACTCCCCTTAAAAAATTGAAAATATTTTTTGTTAAATTATTAGAAAACTTTTAAATGTTTTCTAGTATAACAATCTTGATATTTTCTTAAAATGAAATAAATTTTATCTTGTAAATCAATAAAAAAATATTTATTTATAATAAAACAAATAAAAAAATTGCAAATAAAACACTTAATTTTTGTAAGTAAAAGATGTTTGGCGCTTATTTCAAATGGTTAAGACAAATAAATAATATGATATATTTTTGACCTAACTAACGCAAGAGTACTTTTGACTGATATTTATGAAAGATAAGCATTTGATTGCGCCATAATTAATGAAAAAAATTGACTTACGAAAATATTAAATTGACATATACAAAAAATATATATTTATATAGTTATAGTGCTTCATATAATAATATTGGATGAAAGCTACTCGTTTCCATAATTTACAACAATTTGCAAATATAAGAACGAATATGTCCACATACAGTAGAAATATTTAACATCTATTATTAATTTCCAATAATTAAATTCTCCACCAAACAACAAAGAGCAAAGTACTCCATGCTTTCTTTTAGTTATAAAAAATGAATAAAAGAATTTCTTAGTAATTGTTAATAACACTTTATTTTCCATTTAGCAAGCCAATTCTATATTAATAAATTTTTTTGTTTATTTTGTTTGGAAATATTTGTTGAATTTTTGAGTTTAGAAACTTAAGTAAATCTACTGATTGGAGGAACTGTCAGTGTCATTTTTTTTTGTTTTGCATAAACTTTGGTTAATGTTTGGATTATACTCTTTTTCATTTATATAATTCTTCTTATTAATTTATTATCATTTTATTTTAAATTAGTCTAATATTTAAATTCTTAGATTTTTTTTTATTTATAGAATTTCATTATCATTTTCAAAAATAAAATAAAATATCATTTCTATTTCACTTCTCAATAAAATGTGTGTTGAAGCAATATATATATATATATATATATATATATATATATATATATATATTAAGAAAATATTTAAACTTTAATTATCATTTTCAAAAATAAAATAAAATATAAATTCTAAATCACTTCTCAATAGAAATGAGGGTTAAAGAAGAAAAAAATTAAATTTTTATTAAGGAATTATATAAACTCTAATTATCAAAAAAATAAAGTTTTTTTTTTTAGGGGGGCCATTGATGATATGGTACTCCACCGTGTATTTCAAAAAGGAGAATTAAGAACAGTGTGAATTTAAAATCTCTTAGTTAAGAGTTAAACTCTTAACCAATAAATCAAGAAGAGCTGCCTAAAAGTTCTTTGTAAGTGGAGATTAATCCGGTCCATTTTGGTGAAATCAAAGAAAGATCTGAGGGGAGGCATTAAATAATAATTCCTGCAAAGTTATCATTACTTTAAAGCTGGGCTCAAAATATTTTATGAAGTCTGATGAGCTGGGAAAGCATGTTTGTCGCACTCAAGCAGGAATAATAAAACCTGAAATGAAGAGAGTAGAAATAAACAAAATAGAAAGAAGACAAAGAAATATATGAATAAAAAACTGCGAGACTGAAAAGATAATAATTCTTGCCTTGTATACTAAGAAAAGGAGTTGGCCGGCCTGAGAAAGGAGAGGCGAGGAATCCATTGAAAGCTGCGAGCTTAAGAGACTTGCATATGTGTTCTTTCATTTGTTTATTTGTTTTTGTAAAGATGCCTATCAGTTATAAGACCAAGGCAACAGTGATCATGAAACAATAATGAAGCAATAATAAAAAATGAACGTGATGACGATAGGTACATGGGTTGGTCCCATGACTTCGACGGCTTGACCAAATTGTTAATTGCCACTGTGATGAAAATTTGGATTTTAGCTTTCATACCCATTAGCATCTAATTCTGTAATGACCGAAGAAATCTGTAATTTATTTTTTTTGCATTTGAATGCGTGACTAAGCAGGTTTAGTTTGCATAATTTATTGTAAACGTTTGTTGCCCAAATCCTCTGCATGCATTGACATGATGTATTAATGTCTGGTAACAAAGTCTCATAATATTTTTTTTTTAGTTATTTTATTTCAATAATGCTTGTAATTTTGAATGCAGGGTGGTTGAAGAAGATGTCACGTAGCCTCCTCATCATTCAAGCTTCAATAATTCTTATAATTTTGAATGCATGGTTGTTGAATGAGATGACACGTAAATCTATATATAAAATTCTAAGTTTAATGCATAAATCAAGGTTTAGTTTAACGTTTTCTAAACAATAAAAGGGTTCTTTCCATAATTTAAGGATAATTGTAACGAACTTTTCAATAAAATCAATCATGGCGGCAATTGATATTTATGTTAGGATATTCTGACTGAATTTAAGGTCAAGATGGGTTTTAAGGTATTTGGATCTATTTTGAGATAAGTGTAATATAAAATATTGATTAATTGCACTTATTTCAAAATAGTTCCATGGGTTTTAAAGCCTATCCTAATCATTTCTTGATCAAGATATCCTATGATAAATCTTTTTCTTGGAAATTTAGGTTATTATGATTATTATTTTTGTTAGGATTAATTCAAGTTTTATATAGTGTATAAACAAACCTTTCGACCTATTGTAGGGAAAAAAATACTTCCTCTCTAGCTCTGGGGTTGGAGGTGATTTTGGGGCGATTCTAGGGCTTCTTCCGCGTGTTGGTTTGCTCTTCTCATGTCTCTCTCTTTCGATTTTTCCGACTGTTTCCTTCAACTTTTTTCTTTCTCTGGTCTTCCTTTTTAGCATTTTGAAGTTTCGTGGTTTCTCAATGTTGGGCGATGAAAACCCCTTCGTCATCGAACCCGACATCTTCCTTTCTTTTTGAGGGGAAATCGCAATCTTTTAAAGATGTTGTCGCTGGCTCCTCTTCGTTCTCTGCTAATATGAAATTAGTGCAGTCTTCCTTCAAGGGTTGCCCGACACTCTTGTTTGAAGATTCAGTGGTTGAACAATTAGCTGCTCCTTTTGCTTTAAAACTAGTTGTTAAATTCGTCTTGAGACGTCCTAACCTTGATGTTATTTGCAAATTTTTTCTAAACCTAAAACTTTCCGAATCATTTTACATTTGTTTACTTGATCAAAGACATGTTGCTATCCAACTTGCTAATGATCTGGATTATTGCCGTATTTTTGCTAGGAGATCTTACTATATTCAATCATGTCAAATGAGATTGCTTAAATGGACGCCGGATTTTGATGTGAGGGAGGAATCCCCTATTGCACCAGTTTCGATTTCTTTTCCGAATTTGAGGCTTCACTTCTTTAATCATCAATTTCTTTTTAGCATGGCTTCCATTTTTGGGAGACCATTGCAAACGGACCAAGCTACTGCAGTTGTGTCGAGGCCATCTATTGCTCAGGTCTAAGTTAAACTTGATGTTTCTAAAAAAAACATTCTTCTGAAATATGGATTGAGTCTGAAGTCAAGGAGTATTTCCAAAAAAATTGAGTTTGAAAATTTACCTATTTTTTGCTCTTTTTGTAAGATGCATAGCCATGAAATGAATGTCTGTTTCTGGAAACACCCTCATCTCCATAAAGAAAAGGAATCCTTGAAACATAAAGCAGGAGTGGTTGATTAGGTTGTATCTAATCCTAATCTCGTTAATTTAGAGGACCATAACTTAAACCCTCTTCAGATTCTTGAAGACCCGAGGGAGGTTAATGTGGTGGAATCTATTACATCTAATCATAATGATGTTTATGTGAACCATGATCAGGGAGTTGTAGTTCATTATTCTTTTGTTACTCCTATTATTGATGGTGAAAAGAATGCTAATTCTCCATTTTCTAATACTGAAGTTCCTAATATTGCCTTGGCTGAAACTACCCCTCCATGCACTTTTTTTCAAAATATTTATGAATCTAGTGGTGTTATGCTTGCTTGTACTGCTTCAAATCTTTTAAATGAATAGGAATTATTGGCTAATCAAGTGTCTTGCAAACATGGGGAGAGAAATGATATCACTTTAGAGGAAGGTGAATTTGTTTCTTTGAAGATTGTCTTGCCTATCTCTAAAGACATGGAAGAGCTTGTTGTGAGAAACCGTGACAATTTGAAAGATGATGATATGTTTGTGGAGGATGAATGTCCTCAACAGACTGCTCTAAGGGAACATCTAAGTGCTAGTAAGACTATCTCTACTTCTTCTTATAATAGTGATGCTTTGACTGGTACTGAATATATACATATTGCTACTAAATGTTTTATCAGGGATAATAATGATTTTAGTTTTAGTAAATTTCATAGTAAAACAGGAAGGAAGCCTAAGCATATCTCTTTACAACCTCCTAGAAACACCCATTCACATACTTCCCACTAAGTTCTTACTTTATATTTAATGTTATTATTTAAAATGTGAGGGGTATTGGTTGTCCTTCTTCTAGAATTCGTGTTAGGAATTTATGTCGTATTCATAACCTTTCTATCCTTGTGTTGCTTGAGCATTTTATTTCATATTCTAAATTGTTATGCACTTTAATGTGGCTAACAAGATTTGGGTTTTTTTGAAAAAACTGGATTAATATTGATGTTATTAGTGATTTTGCTTAGGATTTGCATTATAAAGTTGAGGTCAATAGTTTTCATTATTGTGCCTTTTTGTGTATGCTGCCTCTTCTCTTTATAATAGAAAAATGCTTTGGGAGCAAATTATTGATTTTTATAATATTTACAATTTGCCTTCGATAGTTGGTGGTGATTTTAATGTCATCACTAACCCCTCTGAAAGGATTGGAGGGCCCCCTCCTTCATTTTGTTATATGGATAATTTCAAAAGTATAATATTAACTTGTAACTTAATTGAAATTAGTTTTACTGGTAATAATTTTATTTGGAATAAGGGTCATTTATGGAAAAGGCTGGATCGTGTGCTTTTTAAAGACTCTTGGATTAACTCCCCTGTTTCCACTAATGTGCACCATCTTAGTAGAACTTTTTCCGATCATTCCCCGTCACTTATTAGCCTTAAGTTTAGACAATCAATTTCTTCCTCCCAATTTAGATTCCAAAACATGTGGTTACGTCATGAGTCTTTTTTTGATGTTATTTAGAACAATTGGCAAGCTCTGTTATAATCAGATAATTCTATTTATGGTATGAAGAGACTTTAGTTTAAGCTAAAAAGGCTTAAACAAGTTTTAAATTAGTAGAATCACCATATTTTTAAAAACCTTTTCTCTAATATTTTGCATGCTGAACATCTGGTTAATTCTCTTGCGTTGGCTTGTCAAGATGACCCTACAGATAATAACTTTATCCTTTTAAAGAAGTATAAAGAGAACCTTTGTAATTTTCAAGCTCAGGAGGGGATTTTTTGGAAACAGAAAGCTACTGCTAAGCACTTGGTTGAAGGTGACAGCAAAACTAAATACTTCCATGCATTGGTTAAGAGAAGAAGGGCTAGAAATAGTATCACTAAAATCGAAAGGGAGGATGGCTCTATTACTAATAACTATGTAGAGATTGCTAATTTAGCTTTGTAACATTTTCAAACCAGTTTCAATAAAGTGTTTAGCCCGGCTCATATTACTGATCATTCTTTCATTCCTTCTCTTATTTCTCTTGAGGAGAATATCAATCTCTCTAGGCCTCCTTCTTTTGAGGAGGTTAAAGAAACTTTGTTGGATATGAATAGTGACTCTGTGGCTGGGCCTGATGGTTTTACCACTCTTTTTTTCCAAAAAGCTTGGCATATTATTGATAAGGATATTTTTTTCTGCTGTTTTAGATTTCTTTGTTGGTAACTCTCTACCTAAGTTTTTTACTTCTACCTCTATTGTTCTTATTCTTAAAAATAATGTTGTTAACACCTAAAATTATTTTAGACCTATCAATCTTTGTACTTTTTCAATAATTTGATCTCTAAAATTATTATGAATCATCTTACTTCTACTTTACCTAGAATTATTTCTTCTAATCAAATGGGTTTTGTTAAAGGTAGGGCCATTACAGATAACATTTTGTTGGCTCAGAAAATTCTATCAAGATTTGGATGTCAGGGTTAGAGGGGGTAACTTAATTCTCAAGCTTGATATTGCTAAAGCTTATGATAATATTGATTGGAATTCTCTATATCTTACTTTATTGTTTTTTGGGTTTGATTCTGCTTTTATCAAGCTTACTAAAAATTATATTAAAAATGTTTAATTTTTTTATCATTATTAATGACTCTAATCAAGATTTTTTCAAAGCTTCTCATGAGTTAAGGCAAGGTGATCCTATTTCCCCTGCCCTCTTCATTATAGCTACTAAATTCCTTTCTAGGGGGCTTCATAACTTATTTGATGCTAATCCAGATCTTTATTTTAGAACTTTGGGAGGGTTTCCCATATCCCATTTATGCTTTGCGGACGATTTTATTATTTTTACTAATGCTTCTAGGAATAAAATTCAAAAACTTATAGATTTCTTCTATCAATTTGAGTTGGTTAGTGGTTTAGCTTTTAGCAAAAATAAAAGTTATTTCATTGCTTCCAAAAGAATTTCTAATGATCATGTTAGTGCTATTAAAAATCTTACTGGTTTTACCCATGCTCAATTCCCATCAAGTATCTTGGTGTTCCTCTGTTTAATGGGAGGAAGAGATTTTTTTTGTTTGATGATCTTATTGCCTCTGTCCATAATAAATTTTTATCTTGGGAATTCAATTTCCTTAGATTCGATGACAGGATTATTCATATTAAAAGTGTTCTTTGTGCTTTACCGGTTTATAGTTTTCAAACTATTTTTCCTACTCAAATTGTTTGTGATAAGCTTCATAAACTGATTAACAATTTTTTTTGGAAAAACACTTCTTCGAACTCTAAAATTCATTGGGCTGCTTGGGAGAAGTATTGTGGTGTTTTGCCCGAAAGTGGTATTGGTTGTAATAATTTTTATGACCTGGTTAAGGCTTTTTCTTTTAAACTTTGATACAACTTGCATTCTAATGATAATTTTTGGGCTAAATTTATGAATTCCAATTATTGTGTTGGCAAGCATCCTATTAACTGTTTTCCTAAACCAAGTGACTCTTGAGTTTGGAAAAGACTTTGCAAGGTTAAATGAGAGGTGGAACCCTTTATTTCGTGGGGGCTTAGTGATGTTAATATTTTCTTTTGGAAAAATTGATGATTGGGTAAACATTCTATTGATTGTCCTTTGAATTCTTCTTCTAATGCTTTTGTTAAGGTTAACTCCTTTTTTAATGATAATGGTTGGGATTATAAAAAGCTCTCTAATGTTATTCTTGATTGCATTATTCATTTCATTATTAAATTACCTATTAATATTGAGTCCGAGGATACTATCTTATGTGATTTTTCCAAAGATGGTGGTTTCTACTTAAAGGATGCTTGGCATACTTTCAGAGCTAAGAGAAATATTGACAATATTTTGAAGTTTATTTGGTACAAGAGCATTTCTTCCATTATTTCTATCTTTATTTGGAGAATTTTGCATAGATTTCTACCCACTGATGATAATCTCATTAAAAAAGGGTTTAGTTTGGATTCTAAGTGTTAATGTTGTTGCCATTTAGAGAATTTGCATCATGTCTTTAATTCTGACCATATTGTTATTAGAACATGGGCCTATTTTTATGATTTGTTCTAGTTAAATTTCTTTAATGGCAATCTCTCTATTAAATCTATGATTAATGCTCAGTTTATTAACTCTAAAGGCCACATCTATAATGTTATTCCTTCTCTCATCCTCTAGTTTCTTTGGTTGGAAAGAAATAATTCTATTTTTAATGATGTGAAAATGAACCATCTTAATGTGATTCAGAGGGTTAAGGATAAAGTTTGCTCTCTTGTGGCTGTTAAGTTACTCTCTTATAAGAATTTCAAGAATTATTATTTTGTTGGCAACGATTTAAGGATTAGGTGGATGGATGCTTCGACGGATTCTCATGATAACATTATTTATTGGATTAACCCGCCTAAAACCTTCTTTAAATTGAATGTGGTTGGGGCTTTTGGTGAATCTTCTGGAGGTAGTAGTGGTACTATCCGGGATAGTAGTTGTTGCATTATTTTAGCCTTTGCTTGGTCTGCATCTCTTGGAAATTACGGAAATGCTATTAACATGGATATTATTTATGGTATCCAGTTATTTGTTTCCCTTAATTTAACTAATATACTTATTGAGCTGAACTCTGATTATAAATTCTAGCCATTTTTAGTTGAGGGGGATACATTTTGTTCCCCCGATCATTTTTATCAGATTAGAGATATTAAAATGTTTTTGGTTTGATTAAATTATTAGCTTTTGCACTCTAATAAGGAGGGGAATGTGTGTGCTTCTTGTCTTACAAATTAGGGGTGTTCCCTTGCGTGCTTTACTATTGTTGTTAGGGCTTCCATTTCATCTCCTTTTTATGGTTTTCTCAAATTGGATGAACTTGGGTATCCTTATGTTATTACTTAAGTGGCTTTCCTCCTTGGTGGATTGCTGGTTGTTTTGGGTTATATCATTTTTTATTTGTTGGACTATTCCGCTGTTTCTATGCCCTCTTCTTGGTTCTAGGCTTCTTCAGTTTGTGTTTGGTAATGATTTGCCTCATTTGGCTAGGCCTGGGTTTGTCTGGCTTGATGGTCTCCAGAGATGGTGTTTCTTACTCTGTTAGAATTTCCAGCACTTCTCTATACTGAATGTGTTATGATTTTTCCTTTATTTGCTGAGTTCTGGCATTTTTGTGGTCGTCTTCAGCTTTCTTTCTTTGCTGCACCTCGATGTTCTATTGTGGTTGCTGGGGGTTTAATATTTGGCTTTTAGTTCTCGATTGGGTCATTTGGTTATTGAGAATGGTTGCCCTGTATGGTTCCTTACTAGTATTTTCTCTCTTACACTCTATGGTTTAGTTGGGGCCCTTTTTTCTGTTTCTTTTATTGCCTTTTTTGGCATTTAATCTTATTTTTGGCTGTGATTGTCTGGGTATTGTACATTCTCTTATGTCTACATCCTTCGGGTCTCTCCAATATAGCTGTGGTCTAGATGGATTTAGACTTGAGCTATAATTGCAATGTTCTTGTTGTTGAGAGTTTATGCCATTGGTTCTCTCCTTCCTTCAGAGTGCATTGTTGGACTGCTGCGGTTGTTGTTTTGGTTTGGATGGGGTTTGGATTGGGTTTCATGTCAGCTGTTGGAATGCCTTTTGCCTAATTTTTTTTTTATTCTTTGGAGAATCCCTACTTTGTTGCTGGGGAATTTAAGATGGTGTTTTTTGGTCTTGGGTTTTTATTTTTCTATTGTGCCTATAGGCGTGTTGCCTCTATTTACCTAATGCCTTTGTGTTGGTGTGGTGGTGTTATCCACTACTACATAGGTTATTTAAGAAGCTAGTTGAGGATTGATTGCATTGGCTATTTAAAAAAGTGGTTGTTGTATGCACATGAGGTTTGGATTGACTAGCTTGTGAATTTCCTTGTTGAAGCTTCTACTATCTTAATCCTAAGCTCTATCAGTCTAATTCCTCATTTGTGCTTGTAGTGGTGCCTTCTTTTAGATCAGTTTTTAACCAAATTTCTTTTTATATGCTTTGGTTGAGTTATACATTTTTGTGCTATACCCTCTTGCTATGCAGCTTTTCTATTTTGCAGGTGAAAGTGCTTCACATCATCATCAATAGTTTTTGCAGAGAGATCGAGCTGTCTTCCATATCCTTTATCTTTCTTTTTTGGATGCTTCTCTGCAGCATCAGTAGAATGTTTCTAGAGTTTTTTGAGTTCTATTTAGTGGAGATTGTTGGTTCCTAGGCTTTTCTTTTCTTTTCTTTTTTTGTAGCTCGTTGGAGCATTAGTGAGCTGATGATCTCCCTTAAAGACTTTGTAATTGTTTTTTACTATTAACACGTAGGCCCTCTATGGGTTTTAATTAAAAAAAAGGAAAAAAAAATACTTTCGTAATGCTTACTTCAGCATATTGTGGCAATTTTAAGCACCAAAAAAGGCTAGTAATAGTTCTAAAATCGTTGCAAGACCATTGTAGTCGCTATTTACAACAAGGTTGTTAGCAACAGTTTTGCAACCACTAGGAAAGAAAACATGTATTACAAGTTTTAGCATTAGTTTAAATTCACATAAAAGCTCTAGGTTAAAACAAAAGGTATAATCCCTACCCTTAAAATATGTGATGCTCGATACCCTCTTCATTATGCCAGACAAAAATAAGATGTTATACAAAATTTTTTATGTATTTAATACTTAATATCCTTTTCATTTTATAGGTTAATATAATAATTACATCTATAATAATTATATATCACTTAATAAGCCATTAGAATTAATTTCCAACATGTAAAGCTACATGAATGCATACACTTTGATGGTGAACCAGATTAAGAACCCAACACTCTGGATCACTTCTTTACTTAATTGCTTGCATACCTAATATTATGTTTAGTGTTTATTTTTGTGCTAGATTTCAAGTTGATCCAAAAGAGTCTCACTTGATTGCTGTTAAAAGAATTCTTAGATATCTCTTAGGAACCCAAAACTTAAGTATCTGCTATCTTAGGCATAGTACTGCCTTTGAAATCATAGGATATTTATATTCAGATTTTGCATGATGTAGGGTTGATAGAAAAAGTACTTCTTAGACATATCAATTTATAGGATAATCCTTAGTCTCTTGGTTTAGTAGAAAATAGAACTCACTTTCCTTATATACTGCTAAAGCTTAGTACATAGCCTTAGGGAGTTGTATGGCTCAAGTCCTTTAGTTAAAGCAACAAATTTTCGATTTAGGAATGCCTATAGGCTCAATTTCAATCCTATGTGATAATACTAGTGCCATATGCATTTCAAAGAATATAATCCAACATTCCATGACAAAACACATTAATATAAGGCACCACTTAATTAGGGACCATGTTACAAAAGGAGATATTGAGCTACACCATGTAGCAACTGAAAAATAACTTGATGATATCTTTACAAAACTATTCGCATTTGAAACTTTCAACATCTTAAAAACTCGATTAGGTGTAATAGTTATCATAACAATATGATTCTGATTTATTGTTATTCTTTTTTATATTAGAGATTGAGTTTTCTTCTCTTATATCTGGAAGATACTCTCATAACTCATAGTCTTTGAAGGTTTTGAAAGGAAGCCAGCTTATAAAAATAATAAGAGGCACAAAATGAGCCTAAATGAAAACTAAAATGATATGCAACGACTACCAAGTAATTGAAAGACACATGAAAGTGTATCAAAAATCAAAAGATACAAAAAGTGCGTCAGCTAATTGAAAAAGAGGCATAAAATAAGCCCACAAAGAAATAAGTTTCCTTCTCTTTCAATTCTTTAAATCTTAGAAGAATTCATTTGCCACTTGAAATCTTCAAACCCTTGAATTTTGAAATTTATGATTTTGGTTAATTGCTTTGTAATATTATTCTATTTGATATTTTTTTGAAACAAAGTTTGAACATATCACTTTTCTTACTTGATTTCTTTTTGAATTAGATTTTAACTTAAAAATATTTTTAATATATAAGGAGTTCAAGCTAGGGTTAACAAGATCATTTCTTTATTCTTTTAGGATTTCAGTATTATCAATTTATTTCTTACTAATTTTTAATCCACTCATAAGGGAAATTTATCTTTTAAAGAATTAATCAATTAAAAAAATTGTTCTTTCAATTTGATTGTTGACTGGTTTTGATTAGTTTTTATGTTGTTTTATATTTTTTACTATTTTTTTTTTGTTTTGAAATCCTCTTGATCGTTACATTTTATGTCCTAAATTATTCTAGTTTTACTCACATTGTCCAGGACGATCTACATTATCATATAAGATATGAACAAATATATACCTCTTAGATCACAAGACATCCAATGGCTAATATAAACCAATTATTGGTGATCGTCTCATTCGATTAGTACATCATACTGGATGATCCATGTGGTAGGAGTTATTAGATTATTTGAATGTTATTAGGCTAATCCATTATTATACATTATCTCGAATGATACACTTGTTCATCATGTACAATCCAATTAAACAACGGTCATACAAGCTAACTTCTCGGGATGATCACTCTGTATTTAATCATCTAGTACGATATTTAATCGCCTTGGATGATAAGATTAACTTTTTTACTGACCAGCTGGGTAAAATTATTACGACTGATTGTCCTGGATGATTTTCCTGAATCTATATAAACAACCAAACTCCATGTTATTCTTCACTCCAATTTTCCAATACTTCTTCCTTCTCCTATAAAATCTGATCTTTTACAATGGCTAGTGGTAAAAGATCTTGTGTGCTAATAGGCAGCTCTTCCAGGAGTGATGTCGATTCCCAGTTTACTGAAGCAGTTGATGAAGCTTCTTACACCCACTATAAATCTACTGAGATTAACCCCACAAAAGTTATTAATCAAGAGGTTTTGACCTATAAGCTACTAAACCTTTTCGCCCAAACCACTCTTAGCTTTATTCTTACACTTATTTTCCCTATCAATTTCAAATTGCTTTTTAAACTCTTTGCAAGTCTTCACCTAAATCTTGACTTTACTACACTCTAATCATATGTCCCTGTTGAAATAACATATCAGGATTTCTATGAATTTCATAACCTATTCACCGCTAGAGACAAAGTTCATATTTTGGCTTTAGATCCTGATTTTAATTGGGGATCTGCTAATACCTTTCTTAGAGAAACCAATATCACCTATCATTACTCTACAACCACTACCTTAGTAAAAGATGCCCGAACCATCGATAATATTCTTCTCACCTCCATTATTACTAATGTTGGGGATCAAATTCATATTACTCACATCTTTTCACTCACCACATACTACATTATGGCTTATCAAGATAGTAATGACGCTGATCTTCTAATCCGCTATATTGAACATCTAACCAGCATTAGGGATCTAAGCCATAAAAGATACCAAATCTAGTCTTATGACATATCATTGCCTATATCATCGAATCTAAATACAATATTTAATATCCAGGCCCACCTGATCACCTCCCTATTTTCTACTCAAATAGTTCTTTCCATGTCCTTCACAGTACTTATCGTCACCCTGTGCACGAGGAGGTTATGTCAAAAGTGGAAGGACCTATTCCTACACTTGTTCCTATCCACCAGCACTCCTAAATAGATCAGTTGGCTTATAGTTTGACCAGTGGGAAGCCAGGTTTGAATCCTATGTCACCAAGAAGCATCAATAACATGTAGAGGATATTGCTAATTTTAAAAGCTGTGTCGCTCAACAATGACAGCAACATGATAAGGATATGGCCTGGTTTGGCAAGCTGTTTGCCTCACTTTATCGATACATTTAGCCACCACCATCTTCACCTAATCAGGGGTTTTCTTTTTTCTAGTTTGTCAGTGCTTTTATTTCTATATTTATATTAGTCTTCCTTTCTTTACTTTATTATATTTAGTGTTTTTCCTTTTTTTCCTCCTTTTTGTGATGTCAAAAAGTGGAGTAGTGTATTATTTACTTATATTTTAGTGAAATTTTCCTTGTTCTATTTAAGTTCTTTTTTATGTCTCATTTTTCCTAAAAAAAAAATAAAATTCCTTACTTTAAAATTTTTTAACAATAATATTTATCATCATTAAAAAAGGGGGAGATTGTTGTAAATCTAGGCCCAAGTATAATGATTTTGATGTTAACAAATATTATTATTTCCTTACTACACTATTCTTACATATCTAATTTGTTTTGTCTTGCTCACTAACTTTTTAGGTCCACAAGTTCACTTGTAACGCCAATCATCTCAAGATTAGGTAGACAATGGTTCAGTCTATATGTAATTTAAATTTCAATATATTTTTTATCTTTCTTGAGTTATGTCATATATCTGATGGACCCCAAGCTAAGTAACCTTGCATACACACACTTAGGGGAAGAAATTTGGTGAGTAAGATAATTATTATTTTTTTACCTAGTGGTACCGGATGATTTCAAATCATACAGAACACTTTCAAACCATATTGGATGATTAGTTAAAAAATAGAAACCCTAATTAGGGCTTCCCTGGTAATTAAGTTTGCTTAACTAATCATAATGTATGATCCATATCATATAGGATGATCAGTTCAAATTACAAAATATAGCTGTCAATCATAAGTTAGGTAACATTTTAATTTTTAAATTTTATTCTAATCGTACAGGACGATATGCATTATCCTCGATGATTTATGACAATAATGCCTAAATTGATCTAATGATTAGGAGACTAATTATTGTTATATTGATCAATTATACTGAAAAAGATGATCTATTATACATCATAAGATGATCCCTTATCATCCAAGATGAAAACCATAATTTTCTTCTAATTATCGAGGAGATCATCCTGGACGTCCTGAGAGGGTTACACAATGATATGACAATTGCCACCCATTTTTCCATATTGTACTAGACAATCAATATAATATCTTAAACTAATCATATTAGATAATCGCAAAATCATATAGGACAGTCTGTATAAAATACTTGTACTGATCGTATTTAGCAAAGTTGATCATCCTAGCTAAAAGGGATATTTTGTACTAATCTTCCCAAATGATCTATCGATTATATTGGAAGATCATTGTCTTCAAGTTAAAAATTAGGGTTTTTTTTAGGCTTTCTATTGAGATATGAGAGAAAGCTTAAAGAAGGAAGAGAGAGAGAGCTTGAGAGAGGGATCCTGATGTTGGGGAGTTATGAGATATTCTCAAAGGTTAATTGAAGCAAGGTGTTCATCATCTTCTAACATTTTGTTTGCTAAAAAAAAAATTTAAATAACTAATTCACTCCCCTCTTAGTTAGCCTTAGGACTAATTTTTTAGGGTTTAACAACCCTAATAAACTTTCAATAGGAAACTTAGATTTCTTACGAAATAATTAACTATGAGGGCTTAAGCTCGTAAGAGATTTAGACCCCATATCTATTTTGAAAATCAATTTTAAAAAAAAATATATCAATTCACTTTCTTTGGAATAATCAAAATCATCGATGATCATTATCATCATGTTCGAGAAAACAATAATATGTGCTATTTTATTTCCTTTGAAAGATATGACATTTTATTATTGTAACTTTGAATATGATTAATTCTTTTTCCACACTATAATAGTTAGATACTCAGTAGAACATCATTTTGACCCTCTGTGGTCATATGTAGTTCTTCCTCAAATTTAACTATCATAATCAGGATGAAACTTTCAGTTTCATTGTCTAAATTCATTAGGAAATGATATTTTGGCCTCCTGACGTAATATATCATTTATAATGATATGTTCAACTTCAAAATTAAGATTCTAAAAATTAAATTCTCCTAGAGAAAGTTAATATTTCAAAACCTCTTTCCAAACTCAATAAACACCATGTTGCAGAAAATAGATATCAACTTTATTGGTGATGATGGGAATCAAACTTAGTGGCAATAATAAGCATTAATATTATTTTTTATTATCAGTAATGGTAATATTGGTGATGGAAAACATCATTCTTATTGTTGATGATGAGCCTGCACCTTTTTTATGATGGTGGTTATCAACTTTGTCATTAATAAGAGGCTTTGACCTTATTGGCAATTACTTGTAAGGGATGTTAGTATTGATGGTGATAATGAGCTTCTGCAATATTGATTATTTTGTGTGTTAACACTAGTCATAATGACATGTGTTAGCCTATTGAAAGATAACATGCATCATCATTGGTGTTGACATCTACATTGAAGGCAGTATCATTAAGCGAGTCAACTTTTTTGGCAATGAAGGGAATATGAAGGGAATTTAACATGTTGTTGATTATGGGGGTTGGTCATATTAGTGATTCCCAACCATCAATATTGATGCCGATGATAGGCATTAGTTTTAGTTGTATTATTTGACTTTAATTTTATTAGCAATACTAAATGTAATAGCCCGTATTTTAAATTTTCTAATTTTTTCTGGAGTTATTATAACTCCAAATTGTAACCCATCTTTTCCATTTTATTTTGATCAAAGTTTTTTACATACATGATTTTTTTCGTAATTTTTGGGCACAATAAAAAATCCTTAAGGAATTTGTACATATCGATACAAGTGAGGATTTTAGGACCTTCAGGTATCTGTTCTGCAAACCAATTTCATCTATATTTCTTAAAAATAATAATTTATTTTATAAATATTTTTAATAATTTTTAAAGTTTCAAATTTATTTATATAAATTTTCTATTAAGAATTAATTAAATTAAATAATATATTCATATTATATTGAAATATCTAAAAGCATTATAAGATTTTTATTTCAAAACTTTTTTCTCTTCTCATTTTCACATAACAGAGTGGTGTGATAGGGTTTTAAGAGAGAATGAGAGGAGAGAGAATTTAGAATCTAGGATTTGGAGGCCGTTATAAGATTTTCGTCCATCGAGCTAGTTGAAAAATTTGCTAGTCTCGTTATAAGGAATATTTATCCTATTTTTTATTTCAAAGATTTTAGGTTTTTGATATTTTTCTGATCAAATTTATATTTTTATTACCGAAAGATACAAATAATTTTGTATTGGTAAAACTTTCATCACATTACTTTTTGTATGTTATAGAGATCATGATTATGAATATTTTGAGTATTTATTTGAAATTTTCTACCGGGTGATTTTGAAAATACTCTGATATTTTTCAATTCAAAAATTTATTTTTATATCTAAAAATAGTAGTGTAGTACAATAAAAGCCTTAAAATATTATTTTATATAATCTATAGTAATTTGGTAATTTTCTAAAAATATGTATTTTTGCCTAATAGGATTCTTTTTTGTCTACCATTATGACATTTTGGGCATTTTCTAAATTAAGCTCAATTATATTTTAATTTTTGCAAAGCATTGAAAATGAATGTGAATATGTGATTAAAATTAATGTTATAGTATTGTGATATTGTTGTGTGTGTAAAAGACAAAGACTAGATGACCCGTTGGTTAGAGACTGATTGACCTATATAGGATGGTGGGCCGACTAACTTTCCTTTAAACACTGTGATTTGGTGTTATCCTCTACCGAGTCATGTAATACTGATTGAGAGTTATAAGAAGATGATTAATGTGCTGATGGGAAAAGAGTGATAACTTTATTTACTTAGCAATAATTTACTGATACTCATATAATACTGAAAAAACCATGGTTGCCAATACTACTTGTTTAGTACTATTACTAAAATGCATGCTCTTGAGGCATTATTTTTATTATTGTAAGGATTTATTATTACTACATAGATTTATTATTAATGTATTATTTTACTAATCCTGCCACTGAATTATTACTGATATTATTTGATATTGTTGATTTACTATATTAGTACTGAGCATGTGATATACTAAACACGTGATATAGAATATCATGATAGTATGTTATACTCTTATATGGATTTACTACATTGACATGATTTTGATAGACTTTATTTATATTTAGATTTGATGTTTTATCTAATTTTTAAACAGAGATTATGATTGCTTTATAGATTTGACTCTCGTATTGGTTCATCACTTTACTGGCTTCTATACTGTTATATTTTACTTATTAAAGATTTTACTACTATTACATATGAATTTTAGTATTTATGCACTAAGTTAATGACATATGGATTCAACTGCTATGATTTAATTATTGACATGCATATTGCTCCTTTTCCATATTTTAATTCTAGTTATAGATTTTAGTGACTTGCCGAGTTTTTAAGCTCATTATATGTGGCTAAATAATTTCAGGTCAGGGCACAGGAGTAGGAGTGTGAACTGGTCAGGATTCTTCATGTTTTATTTCATTTTGTTTTTCTTTTATACTCTGGATAGAATAATTATGATTTGATTGTATATATCATAAGTAATATATATATAGGAATTGATTGAGAGTTAAGTAGAATGGGTAGTCTCAGATGCAATATTTTTCATAGATAATTGCATGTACGTATTATGTTGCAACTTAATTTTCAGAACTATATTTTTATATCATGTGTGTTTTTTATGATTCTAAAATCTTATTATGTTGATTACTATTTCTCCTCACATATATTAGAAATTTTGCTTTTGTTGTTTGTGTGTACTAATATTTCAGAGAAATCATACTCTAGTTGTTGAAGACTACAAGATAGATTAGATTAGGGTTTATTATATTTGAAGTATGTACTTTTTTTTTAGTCTAAGAGAGTTTGATTGTAATTGGATAATCGTGCTCACACACACATATTAGGAGAGTGTAAAAATTTATAATTATTTAAAACCTTAATATTACTATATGATTTTGGATCATACATGATGATTTGACCTAAGCATTCCTCCATAAAGTAGTTAATCAAATCATGTCTAAAAATTTTCTAAGTCATATTCATATTGTATAAAGTTACCTTAGTAAATACGATATCTAGAGTATAAAACTGGTGTGTACCAGTTCGTCCTTAACGAACTCAAAATTTTTCTAAACTATTCGTACTGCATGATCTTAGGTTTGTACATATGACATCCATAATATAAAATTGGTGTGTATCTTTTTGTCTATATGAATAGGTAAAATTTTTGATATGTTCGTACTGTATGATCTTAGGATTATACAGACAAATTTCAGAGTATGAAATGGAATCATCCATTTTTTTGTACCCAATGAAACATGATTTGATTAAAACTGATTGTACTGTATGATATGAGGTTCATACAATACTTTATCTAGTGTACAAAATTGGCTCATACTAAATCATACTGGATGAATTTTATTCAATTTTGAATTGATCGTACTTTATGATGTCATTTCATACATAGGAAAATTAGAGTACAAAATTAATTTGTACAGAATCATACAAGTAATTTTTTAACTGATCATATATATGAAGTGTAAATATACTATACAATCATGGTTGATCAAACTGAAATTTTTAATTTTTTGGATGATTTTTCATCACATTCATATATAAGGTCCTAAAAACTAACTGGAATGTATGCTTCTTCATATTTTCTTTGAGACCATGTGTAAGAATGCTTTGGGAGAGTATTTGAGAGTGTGGATTGAGAGATCTTGCATGTAGAATTTATGAAGGGTTCATAAGGTTGCTCAAAGGTCAGAATTTCATTATAAGTTTATCAAATCTCTTCCTTACTTCTTTGAAGATGCTCAAGAGATCTTTGGAGAAGATCCAGTTCTCTACCGACACCAGGATAGTGTGAAAGGATAACGATTCTCTTTCAACACTTAGAAAGTGTGAAAGGATGATTATTCTCTACCGACACTTGGAGAATGTGAAAGGATGACGGTACTCTACCACACTAGAGATTGGTGAAAGAGAGGTGAACTATAAATGTTTCTCTGTCTTACTGTGAGAGAAAAAGGAGAGTCACTTTGATATAGTGCAATACTTTGAGAGGGAGTCTTGAGGGAGTGGACGTAGGTCTTATTGGACCAAACCACTATAAATTTTGTGTTCTTTTATTTTTATTTTTATCACATTTTTAATTTTCTACACTTTTAATTTTGTGGTTGAAAAGTTGATTTTTGGAAAAAATTTCATTGTGAAAAAATCTTAAAATGGTTTTCTATTTTTTATCAAGAGAATTTTAAATTATCAATTTACCCCCCTCTTGGCTAGCAATGTGACAATTATAATAGGTTTAACAACCTATATGGGCTTTCATTTTATCTAGATCATACTAAATTATGCAGGTAAAAAGTTAAATTGGTCATCCAGAGTCAAATGTTCCAAATGAACAATATAGTGCAACTCCAGTGCCATCAAAAAGTTTGATGCAGTTGGCTACTGTTATATTACAGGTAATGGGGGATGCATAGAGTAAGTCAGTTGAGAGAAAAGAAGAAGATGGAGATAAGCATTTGCAAACCTTTCATAAGTTGAAGCCTCCTTTGTTTAAAGAAGTAGTGGGACCTCAAGTTATAGAAGATTAATTAATGAGGATAGAAAAGATCTTTGACAGCATGTAGTATTTGGAGAGTTAGAAGGTTTCATTGGCTATGTTCCTCTTTGAAGCAGAGGCTGAGAGATTGTGGGTTGGACTGTATAGAGAGAAATTGCAAGGGAAGAAATATATTGAGACCACTTGGGATGAGTTCCCTATAGTGTTCAGGATGTTATTTGTACCTCCATCAGCCTGATGATAGATTTAGGAAGCTTTCATTAAGTCGGAGCAGGTATGTAAGATAGTGATGTAATATGAGGCCAAGTTTACTGCTCTTGTTAGGTATGCTCCTCATTTGATCCCCACTAACGAAGAAAAGTGCTACAAGTTTCTACAAATTTAAATAGGGAACTCAAACACCTACTAGTTCCACTACGGATTTAGGAGTTTTCTGAGTTGGTGAAGTGAGCCAGACTGATAGAGGATGATTTGGAAGCACCAGCATCTATATATAAGGTGGGCTCCATATATGATATTACCAGGAGGAGGAGTAGAGATAAACCAAGTAGAGAGAGAGATAGATTGATAAGAAAAGTAAGTATAATGATTCGAAGGGATCTGCATCAGCCTCTTCTGGAAGCTACAATGAGTACATTCATTATGGTCGACAACATGCAGGTTAGTGCTACTTTCTGATAGGGTGATGTTTTCACTGTAGATAGTAGGGACATAAGGTAGCAAACTATCCACAGAACTGATTTGGAGAAAGATTTGATTCTGGTGTAAGTAAATCAAGACATACTACATGACAGAGGACTGTCAGGTCAAGAGCCTTTAATAAAAGATCAACAAAAGGTCAGATTGAAAGTTTGTTAGGGATGTTAAGTCCTTATGAACTAGTCCAAGCGAACCAAGAGCGGGGGGGGGGGGGGGGGGTGAATTTGTATTTTAAAAAATCTTTCAATCAAAAATATAAACTCAACCAAACAAAAATTTACCACAAAGAAATTTAATGTGCGGAAATTAAATGCAGAAAAACAATAGTAAAGAACATAGAAATTTATAGTGGTTTGGTCAACTCGACCTACGTCCACTCCCCGGAGGTACCCTCCGAGTATTGCACTAAACTTAGTGACTCTACTTTTGCTCACACACCAAGGCGGAGACGCCTTTACAAAACCTCCATTCCACCAACACCGGTGAGGCAGCGAACCCAACTACTTTTGCTTCATCCTGAAGCAAGCAGAGAACCTTGACTGATTGCTGAAGTGGACCTCTCTCAAACCTCCAAGAATATGGGATGACGATCGGAGAAGATGACTTGGATCCTTACTTGGAGCAACCTTTGTGAAACCCCTCATAAACTCCCCCTCATAAGATCCTTTCTCTTTCTCCCTTTCTCTCCCTCTCCTCTAGTCTCTCTGAGGTCAAGACTGCAGCAAAAGATGATCTCTTGGGTAGAATAAGAGGTCTTATATAAAAGTGCTTCGGAATAGCTCTTAATTTAAACAAATCAACTTTATCGTCTAGGACGATATAAATATCATCCTAGACGATCAGCATAAATTTTACTCAATCAGCCCGAACGGTTTGGGATGATTCGAAGGTTTTTATTCATACCATCCAGGATGATAGTATATCATCATGTATGATCAGTACAAATTATTGAATATTATCCAAACAATCACACAGAATGGATTTCTAGAAAATGGAAAGATAGCTTGATTGTCCAGGCTCATCTCATGATTATCCTGGACATTTAGTTCAAATCCATGAAAATTATCCAGAGCATCGCCCTGAATAGCAGCTGGTCGATATTTGATTGTCCAGGGATAACTATGGTTTGTGAACTGATCGTCCAGGCCGATCCTGTGATTGTCCAAGATGATATGATCAAGCAATCAAACCTTAATTACTTTTCTTAATTATCAGATTAATTTAGGCATAATTATGTTGCATTATACTAAACGATGTCCAAAAATAAATAATACCTAAATAGATCTGACGGCGGATTCTTTTTGATTTGAGCCTATCATCCCGGCCGATATAAATATCATCTAGGACAATGTGCTTAATGACGGCTTCCTTAACCAAGATGCCCTAATTAGGGTTTCTATTTTTAATTGATCATCCAGGCCAATTTATGGATCATCCAGGACAATGTGATAAAAAATAGAGAACTCTAAAAATAGTTAGAAAATTTTCACAAGTGTGTGTGTGCAAGGTTACTTAGCATCAGGAACCACAGCGTTTACAATAAACTCAAGAATGGGAAAAGTTTACAAACTGACTCAGACTTGGTCTACCCAATCTTGAGATGGTTCAAATTGTAGCTTTTCATTGTGGACCTGAAATCTTAGTAGGAAAGATAGTTGTAAAGAAACAGAAGTGTTTTCTATCATGAAAATTATATTCCCTGAAAAATAGATTCGTAATACGGATGACATAGCTATTAGTGGTAATCAGAGGGAGACTATTGCACGACGACTAACTGCACCTACTCTAGTGATGCTACGTGTGTACAACTTATAGTATCTTGAAGAATAATAACCTAAAAGCACTATTAGTAAGAAATTTATTTGAATGATTGAATGATATAGCATATCGTGCATAATTAAATTATATGTGATAGAATGAACTGCATAATTGTATGATTTTTTATAAGTTTTGATTTAATTTTGATTTGATTTCAATTTCAATTTGAGTTTTGATTATGTGGATTTAATTGATAGTAATTTTATGCCCAAATCCTTAAGGTAAATGTCGGGGACAATATTTTCTTAAGGTGGGTAGAATGTAATAGCCCGTATTTTAATTTTGCCAATTTTTTCTTGATTCATTATAACTCCAAATAATAAATCAACTCTATCATGATATTTTGATCAAGTATTTCACTTACATGAATTTTTCAATAATTTTTGCACACTATCGAAAATTCATAAGGAATTTATACCTATCTGTACAAGTGAGTATTTTGGGACCATCAGTTCCTCGTTTTGTAAACTGATTTCACCAATATTTGTTAAATAAAATGATTTATTTTATAGACTTTTTCTATTATTTTTAAAGTCCCAAATTGATTTATATAAATTTTCTATTGATAATTAATTAAATTAAATAATATATTAATATTTTATTAAAATATCTAAAAAATTATAAGATTCTTATTTTAAAACATTTTTCTCTTCTCATTTTCGCATAACAGAGACGCGTGAGAGGATTTAAGAGAAAATGAGAGGAGACAAAAATTAGATGCTCAGATTTGGAGGCCACGGTGAAATTTTCATCCGTCAAGTCAATTGGAAAATTTGCTCGTCTTGTTGTAAGGAACCTTTATCTTATTTTTAATTTCAAAGATTTTATGTTTTTGGTATTTTTTTATTAAATTTATATTTTTATTACCAAAAAATGCAAATAATTTTATATTGGTAAAACTTTTATCACGTAACTTTTTGTATGTTATAGAGATAATGATATAAGCATTTATTTAAATTTTTTTACTTGGTGTTTTTGAAAATATACCAATTTTTGTCTATTAAAAAATTTATTTTGGCATCTAAAAATTGTAAGGAAGTATAATAAAAGTTTTAAAATATTATTTTTTATAATCCCAAATAATTTAGTTTTTTTTTTTTTGAAAATGCACATTTTTTGCTTAATAGGATTCATTTTTGTCTACCATTATGATAGTTTGGGCATTTTCTAAATTAAACTCAATTGCATTTTATTTATTGCAATGCATTGAAAATGAACGTGGATATACGATTGAAATTACTGTTATAGTACTGTGATATTACTATGTTTGTAAAAGACAAGTAAAGAATTGTTGACCTATTAGTTAGAGTGAATTGTTGACCTATTAGTTAGAGACTGATTGACCTGTATAGGATGGCTGGTCGACGGGCTTTTCTTTAAATATTATGATTTGGTTTTTAAAAGTTTGTTAGGGATGTTAAGCCCTATAGAACTGGCCCAAGCTAACTAAGAGCGGGGGTGAATTGGTATCTTAAAAATTCTTTTCACAAAGAAGTAAAAATCTCATAAACCAAAATCACACCACAAGAAAAATAAGCGCAGAAATTTAAAGTGCGGAAGCAAGAAATAAGAACACGGAAATTTATAGCGGTTCGGTCAACTCGACCTACGTCCACTCCCCGGAGGCGCCCTCTGAGAATTGCACTACAATCGTGACTCTCCTTTAGCCCCCGCAGTTAGGCAGAGAAGCCTTTACAAAGAACCTCTTTTTGCCACCTAGGCAAGGCAGAGAACCTATCTCCTTTTGCTTCCTCTTGAAGCTGGCAGAGAACCATAATCATATGCTGAATCCTTACCTCTACCGACCCTTTCACGGATGAGAAACTCTAGACGAAGAAGAAGCAGAGCGATCCTTGAAGCAACCCTTGTGAATCCCCTCACAAGCTCCCCCTCACAAGATCCTCTCTCTCTCCCTCTCTCTCTCTTTCTCTCCTCAAGGTCTTCTTAGGTCAAGGCAGTAGCAAAAGATTGTTCAAAACGTTGAACAAGAGCTCTTAAATAGAAGAGCTTCAAAGGAGCTCATTAATTGCAAGTTGCCGACAATATCATCAAGGCCGATATGGACATCGTCCTGGCCGATCAGTACAAATCTCAGAAGATCGGCCAGAGCATCTCCATGAATGAAAACTGGATGATTTAAAATTGGCTTGATTGTCCAGGCCGAACTCACGTTTGTCCCGGCCGATTAGTTTAAATCAGAGGAAAATCATCTAGAGCATCGCCCTGAATTTGAGCTGGCTGATATTTATCGTCCAAAAGTAATTAAGGTTTTTGAATAGATCGTCCTGGTCGATCCTGTGATCGTCCAGGACGATATGATTGTATCAATCATCCTTAATTACTCCCTTGATTTCCTGATCAATTAAGGCATAATTTGTGAATATCATCCAGGCCTATCCATGATCGTCCTGACCGATTATTAAAAAATACAGAATACCTTAATTGTATATGGCGGCAATTTCTTTCTGTTTTGAGCTTATCGTCCTGGCCGATACACGTATCGTCCAGGACGATCTGTTAATGACGGCTGCCTTCTCCAAGAATCCTTGTTTAGATTTTCTGTTTTAAGCCTGATTGTCCAGGACGATGTAAATATCGTCCTGGCTGATATGAGTAAAAACAAAAATTCTAAGTCTCTCAAGTGTGTGTGTGTTGGATTACTTAGCATCAGTCTCTTTGAACATTCCAAATAGACTCAAGAAGAGAAAAAACAAAGTACAGACTGACTCAACCCTAAACCTACGCAATCTTGAACTGGCTTCTATTGTTCGTCCGATCTTCGATTCCTGAAAAATTAGAAGTAACAGGCAGTCCAAGAGAATCAATAGTGTTTGTCAATCATCAAAACATAAGTCATGAAAATAGATTTGCAACAATCTCCCCCTTTTTGACGATGGCAAACACAAGTAAGAAAAACTTAGAAAAAATAGCAATTCATTAAAATTTCAAAGTTACAAGCACACCAACTTTTCCTACCACAACCTACTTCCCCTTTTGTCATCATAAAAAGAGGGTCCTATACACATATAAAAAAAAAGAAATAACACAACATAAACTAAAACAAACTATAAGACAAACTACTGAAAATAGAAAATAAAAAACAAAGACTAGAAAAATGAGGGACCCTGATCATCAGATGGAGGTGGTGGAGGTGGCTGCTGAAAGTAGCTGGCAAGCGTAGTAAACTGAGCATTGAACCAGGTGATATCCTGGTCATGCTGCTGGTGGTGGTGAGTAATGTAGCTATCAAAACGGGCTAAATCCTCTGTGCGGTGCTGCTCGTAGCGGGCAATGTTCTCAGAATATTGCTGCTCCTACGTAGCAACGTAAGCGTCAAAGCGGGTCTCCCATCGATCAAACCTCTCTATCAACTGATCAAATGGTGAGTGTAGGTGGAGAGGAACAGGATTAGAAACAGGAGCGGGAGCGCGAGCGGGAGCCTCCTCAGCCCCCTGAGGTTCCTCATCCCCAGGGTGGAGACGAATACTATGAAGGGTACTGAAGGAACTGTTTGAGTAGAAGAGAGTTGGGAGGTTGGGTGGAATAGGATACTGAAGTTGGTATTTGGTTTCAAGGACATAGCTATGAGGTGTCCTAAAGCTAGATTGGGTTTTCTCTTATGACCTGGATCGCGGATTGTGGTTAAGTGATCAATGTACAAAAAAATTAAGTCCGCAGTATTAAATTCTTTATGTGCCATGATGTGGAAAGTAGTTAGGAAAAGTAGAGGAGTGATGTGGATTCGGTCCCAAGCTTTTGGAATTATGGAGGTGCGAAGGACATGTTGGATTGTCCTAGCATATTTGACTAAAGAGCTAGTCTCTCCAATATGAAAAGGTGCATTGGTCTGGCAAAGGAAGTGATTTGTCGTGGACATGTCAAAGTCAGGATCTGAAGCGATTAAGTGCATCTTATCCCCGGTGGTGGATAGGTGTAAAAGTTCAACACAGTCCTGATATGTGATTTCGTTGAGGCGTCGATTCACATAGGAGGTCTGGACTGTGAAAGTAGGATTTATATAAAGGTTTGCGAAGAATTCACAAAGAAGCTCAGTATTAAAGGGGAAAGCAAGAGATAGAATGAAATAAAGGGAAGTGTGAGCGAAAAGATTCATTACCGGATATGAAATGTGGGCAGGATTGATGATTCTAGAGACAGTTATCCCACATTCTTTATATCGATGGTAAGCAGCTTCATCTTCTGCCTCCCTGAAATGAGGGTCAATCCTAGCCCTCGAAGAACTCCCAGAAGTTGGTCGAACACGTTTCCCACCAGCCATAGTAAGGAGTTAGCAAGAAAACACAATAGGAGAAGGGATGTGAAGTGAAAAGCATGGCTGGAATGGCCAGAATTTAAAGAAACAACCATATCGTCCAGACCGATCGCATAATTGTCCAGGACGATATGGCACAATAATTGCGTACAGGCCGATTGGTCAAAAAGGTGGTCCGATCGTCCGGACTGATTAGATATCGGCCAGGACGATTAGACATAGGCGATCATCCCAAGGATTTAAGCCGGATGACCGTTGAAAAAGTAGATCGTCCTGGCCGATTAGGTGTATCGTCCAGCATGATGCACAATAATTGATCGTACCGGCCGAAGTTAAAACATTTTAAATATGTGCCACGTGTATCGTCCAGGATGAACAGTGGATCGGCCAGAACGATTGTCCAATAATGGATCGTCCGGGGCCGATTTTAAGGATTTAAACGTGCTAACACGTGGATCGTCAAGGACGATCTAGTGTATCGGCCAGGATGATGACCATAAATGCATCGACCAAGACAAAATATTTTATCGGCCAGGACTATCATCAAGATTGCAACAGAGTTCGATCAGATCGTCTAGGATGATAAAATATCGTCCAGGACGAAGAGTTATAGCAAGCACAGAAAAGTTCAGCATATGGAAATTTGAAGAGAATTTGCCCTATCATCCAGGATGATAAAAGTATCGGCCAGGACGATGTGACTAGAATTTGAAAAATAATGAAGGATGCTGATAATCAAAGCCCTCAAAAATAAAATAAAACAAAAGCATAAGAAAAGAAAAAAACGAACAACGATAAAAAACTAAACAAACAATTTGAAAAGAAGCCAAATATTTTTTTTTTTTATGTTTTTTATTTTTTTTTTGTTTTATCAAAGCAATTCATATGAGAATTTCTTAAATAATTTAAACTTTAGAGTTTCAAGAGATCAATAAGTTAACAAATTTCAATCGAAAGAAGGTAGAATATCCGATTCTGTTAACCCTAAATCGGACATCCTTCAGGGTATAAATTGTCTTTTGAAAAACAGAGGCCTAACTCAGAATCACTAAATAAGATAAAAAAAAGATCCATTCAAAACTTGTTTACAAAGAAAATATCTCATAAATAATATGTCAAAGTAATTTTTCTCAATCATGGAATTTGAAATCAAGCATTTGAAAATCTCACATAACCCATAAGTTCTTCTAAGTTTTAAAAGTTTTGAAAAGAGAGGACAGCTTGCTTTTTAGTGGGCTCATTTTATGCCTCTTTAATCTTTGATTGGCTCTTTGAGCATCTTTTAATTTTTTATTCACATTTGTGTATATACTTTTTATTTCAATTTTGGCATCTTTGCTATTTTTCCTTTTTATCTTTTGCAAGCTCAATTCTCTTTTGCAAACTCTTAAAAGAAGTTCTTAGTTGTGAGTATATCTTCTAGATATTAGAGAATAGGAGCACTCTCTCTAACATAGGAAAGAACTACCCACAAAACAAAACTAAAAATCATATGATCAGTGTGAAGGCAAGATCTCAAATAATTTGAGAGATATATAAGAACTTTGGATATTATGCACAAGATAGATTTTTTGTAGCAAGATAAAAAAATCTTAGTTTCAAAAACCATTGGCTAAAATGAGTTAGACTTTTATTTAGAGAAGAAAATTATACCACTAAACAAGGTCAGAAGGAGGGAAACCATCAACGGTATTCCTCCCTTTAACCAATTTAGAAATGCTAAACATAATCTCTAAAACTCTAAAATTTAAAAGCTTAAAAAATAATCATATAGGAAACCAAACATAAAAAAAAATAAAATGAAAACAAAGCAATTTAGAACAACACAAAGCAAGCACACAACAAAAATAACACAAAACTAATTTTAAAAAAAATCATTTCAAGAAATTATGAAGCAGCAAGTTTAAGCAATTTTGAGCTGCGAGCCTCCATGTGTCCAATTATCCTATGCTCCCACGAGGTCTTTGGTGAGAGTACACCTGCAAAACTCAACAACAGTCAGATTTAGGAACCCAATTTAGTTTGGGTCCCTTCTTAGGAACGGTAGAATACAATGCATGGGTGGTATGCTGTGAATCATGTATCTTAGGTCTCCACACCCAATGTGTACTATGGTGAATAGTGGAAGTGTGTGAGATGTGTCCTAGCATGCCACAAGAAAAACATCTAACTCCAGGAAAAGGATTTCTTAAATAATTTGAGTTATAATGCATCTTCCTAGGTTTTGGCTTTGGATTCAAAGTGGGAGTCTTTCAATTTCCCTTAAGTGTATCCAATTCATTTTTAATCCTCAAATTTATGTTTTTTAGAACATCATTCTCAACCCTCAAGTTTTTTTCTTTCTCTTTAGATTTCTTGAAATCAGATTCAAGTGATGTGTGTGAAACTCTTAATGCATCATGCTCATTAATTTATTCCGAATCCTTTTTGTTCAAATCATCAAATTCATCAAGAAGAGCCACGTGATTAGAATCAATTGTTGAATGATGTTTAAGTATAATTTCATACTCTTTTTGCAAATTTACAAGTTCCAATTTTAAGTTAGCATGATTCTTCTTAAGTTTTTTATATGATGCACGAATTTTCTCACAAATCTCAAACAATTCATCATAGGTTGGTTTACATACCTCTTCCTCATCACTTTGCTCAAGATGATCTTCCCCCATTAAGCACAGGTTTGTAGTCTCTTCCTCTGGTTCAGTCTCAAAGGAATCAGTATCAGATTCTGCCCAGAACGCCTTTTAAACTCTCTTCTTGTCCTTCCTAAACTTAGGTTTTTCCTCACCTTTTTCCTTTTCTTTCCTCGAGTGATCTTGAAGTGTAGGACAATCGGCTTTCACATGTCCAGGCTTCCTGTATTCATAACAAACAACATCAGAAGATCCTTTAGAATGTTTATGATCCCTACCTTTTCTCTAATGATGCTTTTGCTTCTTTCTTAGAAAGCTTTTTAATTGTCTTGTGATGAAGGCAACTCCATCATTTTCAGACCCGAAAGTTTCAGAATCTAATTTGTGTGCCTTCAGTGCAACTGTTTTCTCCTTCTTCTTCTCACCTGCATCAAGATTTCTTTGATTCACCCCTTGCTTGTAAGCAATGAGTGAGCCAAGTAAGTTATCAATAGAATAAGTGTTCAAATCCTTAGATTCAGTAATTGCAGTGATTTTAGCATCATATGACGAAGGAAAGCATCTCAAAATCTTGTTAACTTTTTTAAAGTTTGAAAGTTCTCTTCCTAGTACATGCAGTGAAGTAACTATCTGAGTAAACCTAGTATACATGTCAGAAATTGATTCATGAGGTTTCATACGAAAAGTTCATAGTCATGCAAGAGAATGTTCAAACGAAATTGTTTAACTTCATTAGTGCCTTCATAAGTGATACACATTTATCCCAAATTTCTTTACCAGTTTTGCAAGTGGAGGCACGCATGTAATCCTCAGATTTTAAAGCACAGAAAAAATAGTTCAAACATTTTGCAATCAATAGAGCTAAATCTCGTTCATCGAAAGTCCATTCAGTAAAAGCAACTTCTATTTTAACACCATTAATTTCACGAGAATGTGAAGAATAACCTTCTTTCATAAGCATCCACATGCGATAATTAGTAGATTGTAAAAACGTTGACATGCAAGTTTTCTAGAAATCAAAAGATAAGTTGTCAAACAAGGGAGGTCGTGTATTTGAATAACCTTTCATAGTGTAACAATTCCCAAGGTTAGCCATGGATCAAAATTCAAAAAGTTTTCAACTAATTTTTTATCAATCCCACTCTGATACCACTTAAAAGTTCGTTAGGGATGTTAAGCCCTATAGAACTGTCCCAAGCTAACCAAGAGGGGGGGTGAATTGGTATTTTAAAAATTCTTTTCACAAAGAAGTAAAAATCTCATAAACTAAAATCACACCACAAGAAAAATAAGCGCGGAAATTTAAAGTGCGGAAGCAAGAAATAAGAACACAGAAATTTATAGTGGTTTAGTCAACTCGACCTACGTCCACTCCCCGGAGGTGCCTTCCGAGTATTGCACTACAATCGTGACTCTCCTTTAGCCCCCACAACTAGGTGAAGAAGCCTTTACAAAGAACCTCTTTTTGTCACCCCGGCAAGACAGAGAACCTATCTCCTTTTGCTTCCTCCTGAAGCTGGCAGAGAGCCACAATCAGATGCTGAATCCTTACCTCTACCAACCATTCCATGGACGAAAAACTCTAGACGAAGAAGAAGTAGAGCGATCCTTGAAGCAACCCTTGTGAATCCCCTCACAAGCTCCCCCTCACAAGATCCTCTCTCTCTCTCTCTCTTTCTCTCCTTAAGGTCTTCTCAGGTCAAGGCAGCTGCAAAAGATTGTTCAAAATATTGAACAAGAGCTCTTAAATAGAAGAGCTTTAAAGGAGCTCATTAATTACAAGTTGCCGACAATATCGTCTAGGACGATATGGACATCATCCTGACCAATCAGTACAAATCTCAGAAGATCGGCCAGAGCATCGCCCTGAATGCAAACTAGATGATATAAAATTGGCTTGATCGTCCAGGCTGATCTCATGATCGTCCCGGCTGATCAGTTCAAATCAGAGAAAAATCATCCAGAGCATCACCCTGAATTTGAGCTGGCCGATATTTATTGTCCAGAAGTAATTAAGGATTTCGAATAGATCGTCCTGGTCGATCCTGCGATCGTCCAGGATGATATGATCGTATCAATCATCCTTAATTACTTATTTGATTTCCTGATCAATTAAGGCATAATTTGTGAATATCGTCCAAGCCGATCCATGATCGTCCTGGCCGATTATTAAAAAATACAGAATACCTTAATTGTCTATGGCGACAATTTCTTTCTATTTTGAGCTTATCGTCCTGGCCGATACACATATCGTCCAGGACGATCTGTTAATGACGGCTGCCTTCTACAGGAATCCTTGTTTAGATTTTCTATTTTAAGCTCGATCGTCCAGGACGATGTAAATATCGTCCTGGCCGATATGAGTAAAAATAGAAATTCTAAGTCTCTTAAGTGTGTGTGTGTGTAGGGTTACTTAGCATCATTCTCTTTGAACATTACAAATAGACTCAAGAAGAGAAAAAACAAAGTACAGACTGACTCAACCCTAAACCTACGCAATCTTGAACTGGCTTCTATTATTCATCCGATCTTCGATTCCTGAAAAGTTAGAAGTAACAGGCAGTCCAAGAGAATCAATAGTGTTTGTCAATCATCAAAACATAAGTCAAGAAAATAGATTTGCAACAATTTTATCATTTACTAATTCATCTGATACTGATTGGGAGTTATAAGAAAATGATTAGTAACAACGGACAAAGAGTGATGACTCTATTAATAAGCCAACGATTTACTGATACAGATATAATACTAAAAATATAATGATAGCCAGTACTACTTACTTGTTTAGTATGACTATTGAAATGCATGTTCTTGAGGCATTAATCTTATTATTATATGGAATTATTATTAATGAACATATTTATTGTTATTATTTCATTTTATTTATCCTTTCACTCAACAGTTACTAATATAAATACTTATATTATTTGATACTACTTATTAACTTTTTTTTTTGGTTTAAATCCTTGGAGGGGCCTACGTGTTAAATTTAAAATCAGTTACAAAGTCCTTAAAAGGACCCACTAGCTCGCTACTGCTCTGGAGAGCTACAATCAAAATTGAAATAAAAAAACCTAAGAGCCTGTGGTTCCTTATCCTACGATTACAAAAAAAACATGAGAAAAGATCCGGGCTATGAGTAAATAGCACCCAAAAAAGGAAGTTCAAATTAGTCTCGCTCCGCTCGATCTTCTTGCAAAAAAATAGAAGAGAATAGGAAAAGAAATACGGGAAGGAAAAGAAGAGAACCTTGCATTCGTTTAAGCTCCCAAAACAGCGGTTAATTATTATCATGCAAGAGATTCTCAGAAAAGAAAGATTAATACGAATAAAGTTTACCCGATTAATAGAAACTTTCATAATTCTATTGGGGCTCCTAATGCCAAGAATGTAAGATGAAACTAACAGAAACCGAGAGTTATAGCCAGAGATCCAGTCATCAAGACATAACACCAGGCAATGCCAGTCATCCAAACAACCAGCCATCAAATTATTAAGGCAATGGAAGCGAAAATGCCAACTAAGACCATTAATACCATCAGTGGACGTAGACAGCAAGACAAAAACCAAATACCAAACCAGGTTAGACATATAAATATCATCCATAAACCAAGAAATACTCACCTCTCCAAGAAAGTATTTTCTACGAATATAATGCAAGGCTTAAATACAGAAAGTTAAAAAACCAAACAAATGCTTAACAGGTCTAATACCCAGAAGAACAAAGAAGCCATGCCTGGTAACAATAAGATCAACTAAAAAATCTTTTAAGACCTTGATAGCCTGAACAAAACAGAGTGAGTTTTTAAGGACCCAAACAGGCAACGTCCCATGAGGCATTAAACCCTGAAGATACAGAAAACCAAAGCCACCAACACTAGCAGCAGTCAGGTTAGGCAACCAGTGAGAGAAAATGATATGGCATGACAGGCACCTTGTCAGAAGCAATAAAACAACAGTACAGCCAAATAGAGTGAAACAATTTATCATAATAAACTTGAAAATAGATGCTAACAGCGACAACCCTGAAACTACAAAGAAACCCACTAGAGAACCAAAAAATAGAGAGGTTAACCGTGTCTAATGTAAGGAAGAGCAGTTTTATCAAGGGTAATCATACCTTTCAAGAGTGGATTTAAATTACAAATATTCAAATCTTGATAGCTCTCAAGCTGACAACCGAAGTTATCCAACCAGTCAGCACAGGCATTGGCTTCACGGTAGATATGAGAGATATTATAATTGAGAGAAGAAAGAGAATTTTTTATTTTCCTAACAAGGTAAAAGTTTTGAGGATTTCCCTGAACATGGTTGTTAATAATTTGAATCACAAGATCAGCATCCACCTCAATCCAGACATTAAAATACCCCAACTTAATGCAATTATCAATGTCAAAAGAAACCCCAGTGAGCTCAACAGTAATAACAGAGCAAGAATGCAAAGGGCTAGCAAAGGCAGCCAACACCTTACCCTCATGATCCTATATAATACCACTAGTGCCAGCTACAGAGTTTCTCGCGGAACCATCAGTATTCAATTTCACAAAAGGAAAACAGGGCTTCCTCCAAATAATAAGTTTGGGAAAAAACCTGTTAACATTCTCACCCACCTGGATACCAAGTAAATCAGCCAAAAATTGAGAGTTACTGCAGTTCTTACCAGTAATTAAGTTACAGGAGGAAAGATGCAGAATTTTATGATTCATATTAGAGATAATAAAATTAGCATCCATCTTAATATCACAATGCTTGGATTCATTTATAGCTTTCCAAATGAACCATAAAATAAAAACAGGGATCAAGTTTAAAATGTGACCTTTAGAATTGATCATCCACTCTTTTAATAAGGAAGGGAGGTCGTTGTAAGTATCCACATGATTCAATTTATCCAAAGCAAAGTAGTGATGCCAAACCTTCTTAGCTATAGTCCAATTCACAAAAAGATGATTAACACTTCCAATGTTAGAGCAACATTGGAATTTGGAAGGGAAACTAAAGCTTTTTTTCTGAATTAAAGTATCAACTGGCATAAAGCATTTAAGGCATCTCCATGCTAAAATGGAATAAGATATAGGAATAATGTTATGCCATAAAGAAGAATAAAGAAGAGAATAGTTGTACCTATACCTGTAGGAATCCCACACCTTCCTCATTTGAAAATTACCCGAAGAAGACAGAGTAAAAAGAATTTTATACTTGCAAGACAAATCTAAGGGAATCAGCAGAATCATTTCAACAATAAATGGAGAAATAACCTCCAAAAGTTTAGTAACATTCCAGCAACCATTAGCAATAAAATTAGAAACCTTTATATTATCAATAGAATAGGTATTTAAATAATTATCAATCGAAAAAGGACCAATCCAATTTTCTTTCAAAAAAAAAAAAACATTACATTTACCAATGCCCCATTAAATGAATTGATCGGCAGTCCACTTGATTTTAAAAAGTCTTATCTAGGTCAAGGAATCAGTGGCTTTATAAACGCCAACTAAAGGGTGAGAGTCTTTGCAATAATTAGCATTCATAAAGCAGGCCCATAAACTCTCATTAGATCTGAATGAAAACCAGAGTATATGAGAAAAAGCTTGCACCATATCAGGAAGGTTTTTGCAACCTAAACCGCCTTCATTATAAATGCCACACATGTTGTTCCAAGAAGCCCAACGAATACCATTACTATTAAGTTTGGAACTCCAAAAAAAAATTTATCATTCTCTCAATTCTAAGAAAAATAGTAGCAGTCGGTTGCAGAGTATGCAATAAGTAAATAGGAATAGAATTCAGAACATATTTAATAAGAATTAATCTACCTCCGAAAGACAAAAAATTAGAGGACTAGTGGGTTAATTTTTTTGGAAGCAAGTAAAAATATATTCAAAAAGGTGACTTCTCTTTTTACCTTTATAAATAGGGGTGCCCAAGTATTTAATGGGTAAGGTTTTAGATTGAAAACCATAAATTCTTTGAATAGCCATGATTCTATCTCTATTGATAGACTTACCAGCAATAAAACTGCTTTTTTCCTTATTAATAGTTAAACCACTAGATGCATGGAATTGTAACAAAAAATTGCTCAAAGATTTAATATTGTTGATCGAGCCATTAGAGAAGAGGATGAAACTATTAGCAAAACTAAGATGAGAAATCAGGATAACTCTAATAGTACAAAAGAGAAGCTTCAGATTTCTTAAGTATAAGTCTTCAATACCTCTAGAAAGGTATTCCATAGCAATAATAAAAAGAGCCGGGGGAATATTATCACCTTGTCTTAAACCTTTAGAAGACTTGAAAAAACCATGATTCCTACTGTTAATAATTACAGAAAAATGACAATTATCAATACTATTCTTAATCAGCTTAATAAAGAAATCACTAAAATCAAATAAAGAAAGAACCTTATACAGAAAATTCCAGTTAAGATTATCATAAGGTTTAGAAATATCCAATTTCAAAATGATATTGCCACATTTAACCTTGGTATTTATCTCATGCGCAAGCTCTTGAGTCAATAAAACATTGTCGAAAATGCTCCTTTGTTGACCTCATTTTTGTGTGAGGTCACTAAGATCCTTCCAGAATCCAGATCCAATCCTAGACCCTAGGATCTACTCTAGACTTTAGGATCCTTCCTAGAGCTAGACCTTAGGATCCTTCTAGATCCAAGACCTTAGGTCCTACTCTAGAGCTTAGGATTCTTCCATATCCAAATCCTAGAACTTTTCTAGATCTTAGGTCTTAGAAATCTCTCTAGATCCTAGGGTCAATCCAGACTCAAATCAATCCCATCCCTTTAATCCATCTCAACCTCAAATTAATCTCATACCTTTGATCAATTCTAACCTCAAATCAATCCCTGCTTTTGATTAATTCAAATCTCAAATTTCACCAAATTCAACTCCAAATTAATTCAAATTTCAAACATATCCAAACTTTGACTCAATCCACTTGAGAATCCAAATTTCAACCTAGACTTTGATCCTACCTTTAATCTAGCTTTGACCTTATCCATCCATTAACAATCACAACATGATTGTAAATGATTTGGATACTTCAATATTAATCATTCAAAACCTGAAATTCATTCCAAATCCAGAAATACAGACTCAAATCTTAAGTCTTAAGGCCCTGTCCTAAAGACCCTTTTCAAAGAATTTTCAAACATTTCAAAACCCAGCCAAATGGTCTCTGATTCAGGGTCTATCACTTGCAAAGTGATAAGACATGTCTCTAGAGGTTACCCTCCAACTTTGAGCTCATTCTAAGGTCTCTAACCCCAGAATCTGAATTAAAATCCAAAGGCTGTAAAACCTTCAAATATTTACAGCCTATGCCACTGAACCTAACCCCTTTGAGATCTTGACCTTGGAATCCTTATCAAAGCCTCAAATCACTTCCAGACCCTTGATTTTAACCCATTGAGCAGTAAACTGCATTTTCCAGACCCATTTTTGACCATAGTTGATCAATAGGTCAAAATTGACCAAAATACCCCTATGGGGCTCAAATAGGGATTTCAAACCAAATGAGCTCCAAATTGAATGCAACCACCTCCAACGAGTTTCAAATGTTATTTCAAATCTTTTGAACCTATTCCCAACCCCTGGGTCAACCTGGTTGACCAAGTCAACAGGTTTGACCCAAGAGACCCTTTAAGGATTCAAATAGGTGTTTTGACCCAAATGACCTCTCTAGACCATGCAACCACTTCCATTAGCCTTAAAATATCATTTCAAACCTGTTAAGCCCAAACCCAGACCCTGGGCCAACATAGTTGACCAAGTCAACCTAGGTTGATCAAATAGGCCCTTAAGGGCTCAAATAGGGATTTTGATCAAATTGACCTCCCCAGACCTAGAGATCACCCTCAATGGTCTCCAAATACCTTTTCAAACTTGTCTAGCCCAAACTCACCCACTGGGTCAACCTAGTTGACCCAATCAACATGGTTTGACCCAGTGAACCCTTAAGGTTTCAAATGAACCATTTCAACCCGTTTAACCACATCAATATCTTCAAACCCTTAAAATCATTCTATTCAAAGCCTTGAACATTTCTAAACCTATTTTGAGCTCAACCCAACTTGGTTTGACTAAGTCAATCCCCAATTCTAGGTCAAAGCTTAGTGGTGTTTGCTCCTATTCCTACCAAGCCATAACTTTGACCTTTGACCCTTGATTGAATTACTCCAAATATCCCTCTATTTCCTCAAATGCCACATCACCAGTTTTGACCTGGTTGACTGGTCAAACCAAGTCAACAAAAGCCTTAAGCACCTCTTTGAATTGGTCAAACCTCCTATTTGACCTCAAAAGAGTGTGAATTTAGGTTTGGAGCCTCTCCAACCTGTAGCCTTGACCTCCCCCATGCCACCTCAGCCTCCCTTGACCCGTTGACTGGTCAATACAGTCAAACCAAGAGTTCAAATCTCTCCAAAATGTCCTAATCAACTTTTAGCCACTTTCCCTTGATTTAGGCTGCATTAGGCCGCCCCTTTAATGTCCTAAAGCTCTCTAATAGGCTCCCTAACCAAGCCCAGCCCTTGGTTTAGCCTTAAATGGTAGTGGTCCCCCCCCCACCTCAAAAGAGATAACCAATGGTTAGAGGGCCTTTCCAGCCTTTCTCCCTGCCACCTTGGGACACTTGTCCTCCATCAGAGAGAGCCCTCTGATGCATCAAAGCCGTCCAAACTCACCCAGGCCATTTGAATAGGGAAAAAGTTGATTTTGAGAGCATTGGATCAAAGCACTTTCTCTCACTTACCCTAGCCTCCCAGAGCGAGCTCTTTGTTCGTTTTAGATCCTTAGAGCTTCCTCTACCTCCACACTACAAAATCCAAGTGGTTGCACGTCACCGGCGGCGAGTTCTCCGGCGAGTTCACCACCTAGTCCGTCCCAAGCTCGTGGCAGTCGATCCAGGCGTGTTCGAGCTCGTTTTCGTGCTAGGGATCTTCACTTGGACAGTCTACAAGCTCATCAATACAGAAATTACGAAGATCCAACGGTATAATCCCTTAAAACCTTAGATCTAGTTCACATTAGATAGGTTTAATTAGCTTGGCATATAAGGTGTTTAAGGCTGAGATAATGTTCCCCCATTATTTCTGTTCATGTACTCTGCTTAAGTTTAAAATTTCAAATGTTTTCGTCCACCCGACCGAGAGAACGAACCAAAAAACGGATTCTAGGGCGTCATCCGTAGTTCGCTGCAGATGTACGTTTTCTAAACCGTTGATCACACGATCAACGGTCTAGATCTAGTCGCTCCGCACCTTGGTTCGCCCGTGTATTCGGTGTAGAGTTCGATCGATCGACCGGCGTGATCAGGGCCGTCCGTTTGGAACAGCGGGACCGAACCTCCGCCGTTTGATTTTCCCCCGTTGAGATCGAACACGGGATTCGATCCTGTCCGTTGGATCAAATCCGCGGAATATCCAACGGCGCTGGCTGATCGCTGACGTGGTTAAGTGAAACCGCGTGAGGCGTTTAGCTGCCGACGCGTGGCTGACCGCCGCCGCCAATCATTGGCGCCGTCGCGTATTGATCCCGCGGTCCCTATTGTGCCACGTCGCCCCGCCGTTTCCGTGGTTCGATCGGACGGTCTCCGTTGAGCAACGTGTCCCGCCGGCGCTGCCAGAGCCCGTATTTAATAAAAAAAAATTAATTTTTAATTAGTTTTGAGTACAGAAAAATTTAAAAAATAATATAAAATTAAATGTAAGTCCAAAAATTTAATATTTACTATCAAAATTTTTATAATTTCATAAATTTTAATTTAGAATTAATTTTAAATCAAAATACTCAATATATTTTCAGTTATTTTGAATAATTAATATTTGACTATATATATATATATATATATATATATATATATATATATATATATATATATATATATATATATATATATATATATATATATATATATATATATTAAACCATTTACTATAATATTAAATAAAATATTTTCAAACATTTAAAATTTAATATTATTTCATTCAAATCAGAGAATTTAATTTAAAAAATATATATATATATATATAAATATATATATATATATATATATATATATATATATATATGTTAAGTATTTTAAATAATCTAAATTACTTACTTAATTTAAATAAGTAATTAATATTTAACATAAGTAATTTTCAAAACTCAAAGAATCTCTATTTTAATTCATTAAAATATTAGAAAATTTGTTTTAAAACTATTTTTGAGGCTTATTAAAAAATAATTTTGAATTACTTAAATTTTCTAGAAATCCTCAAAATTGATCTATTTTCTAAATTTTAAAACTAATTTTAAAATTATATATGTTAAATTTTGAGAGCAATTGAGAAATCCTTTGAAATTTCAAACTTGGATTAAGTGTGCTTGAACATGAATTATGGGGGAAATTAGTGAATAGTTACTTTTCAACTATTCACTAATCAATATCTTTTTCTATGATAACTAATTTTGAATGTTGCATGCTTAGGTTGTGCACACACCACCTAGCCTAGGCTCTCCTAGTTTTAAGGACTTGATTGTGCCATTTCATGTGCTCATTTGTGCTTTGCTTAAGGGTTAAACAATACATTGATTTGAGCCTATTAAACTTAGTGTCATTAAGGACAATAATTAAGGATTTGTGTAGAAAACTTAGAATATTCCAATAATTAGGATTCACTTCCTCTTGAGTTGAAATTTCAAATACTTGAACTTAGTGACACTCTCAGCCTTAGAAAAAATTTTCATTGATTTTTGAAATAATTAAGGACCCTAATTAATTTTCTTAAGTTTAAGCCTTAATTAAGCCTCTAAACCTTCCAGAAAATCTAATAAATCCATTTCAAACCCAAAAATTATGTGTAAGCCCTCTAACTGACCAGAATTAAATCCTTAACTCATGAAAATTGAAATCCCATTGATCTAGCAGCAATTTAAACCTTAATCTAATTTTAAATAAAAATCAATATTTAATTCATATAATTAATTAATTAATATTAAAATTTCCAAAAATTTCCCAAACACTTGGGAATCTCTCCTTAGGTCATTTCTGACCTTTGGAGTTGATTTCAAGGAGTTTGAGATTCATTTGGAGAAAAATCACAAAAAAGCCCTCTAATTAAGAAATTTCAAATTTCATTAAATAGTCAAATCTTCAATAATTCATAACTAATTCCAGAAAAATCAAAATTGAACAAACTCACTTGCATTCAACTCCTATTAATGCCTAATATTTATTAAAAATGTTAAAATTCCAGAAAGACATCAAATTCAAAATGTCAACAAATTGGTCAAACCATAGTTCAAATCTAGTTCAGAACTTCAAACCTTCGTAATAAAATGTAGAAATATCCGATTTCAACGTACTTACCTTCTAACGGATCGTAGTAAGGTCTAGTATTTTAATAAAATATAAACATATCAGAATTTGAGCTTAATCAAAAAGTCAACTTTTGACCCTTTAATTAAGCGATTAAAATATTCAATAATTCATAAAACTCAAAATCATTCTAAAATTCAGGAAATATTGGCTTAATGTTTAAAACACTTAACAAATCCTTTAAAACACAACAACCACCTTAAAGATGAAGTTTATTGGCTGGACTACTCCGGGCTGCGGGGCTAAGTGTCCTAAGGAGACTGGTTCCTCGAGCCTGGTGGCACAACGCCACGAATGGATTCTAAGGGGTGTTAAATCTTAAAATAGATTAATTTTTAATCATTTAACATATTAAAAAAAATCTCTAATTCAATTACATTAATTTGGTTTATCGGCTGGACTACTCCGGGCTGCGGGGCTAAGTGTCCTAAGGAGGCTGGTTCCTCGAGCCTGGTGGCACAACGCCACGAATCAATTAATGGCAAACTTAAATTAATCAACTTTAAAAATCAGTAACTAACTCATTTTTGTATTAATCTACTCCTTTAATTCCAACCAACTTAAATAACTTAATCAACCCCGATTGCTACTGGGTAACCCAGGCCTACGAGGCTATTAGCTTAGCCCCAAGGAAGGTGAAATAAACTTCACGGCCTCGGTGTGAAATAAAGGTAGCAATCAATTAACTTTTAAAATATGTTTAATTAAAATTCTTAATCTACTAATACTTAAATCTTAATCTAAATCCCTTTTGAACCTTAACAAACCCAGACTTTTAGACAACTTCAACTAATAACCCACTTTAGGGTCTACCCCAGCCACACAACCTTTCTCACACACTTTAGATGATGTGCTAGGACAACCAACTCTAAATCTAGGTTAGGCCGGTGTTTACTTTACTACTGTGTGCCGGATTTTTCGTAGTTTTCACTGCATGTATTGGATGAAATTGCTTTGCTGTGTCTGCTTACTTTTTCTGTACTCTGTGGATGGATTGATGTGTTTGGCGACTAGATTACCCTTAGGTTAGGTACGATCTGGATGTTGACACAGTTTTCTGCAGGTGGCCACGCTCATGCAGGGCAATATAAAAAGGGGGCTAAATCAATAAAAAAAATTATTATCAATTGTTATAACTGCTTGCACAGGTGCTTCAGCTGCTAAAGCCCCCAAATCATAAAAAGAGCGTGGCCAGTGTGTTTACTTTCTTTTCTGCTCATATACAACTGCTTGGGAATAACTGCTTTTTATATATTAATTGCTTAGGATAACCCTGCAGGTGAGTCTAGATTTTTATTTTGATATTAATGTAATTTGTGTAATTATTAAGTGTTGTGAAAGCTAGCTTTGAGTTGGGATATATAAGTCCAAAGCTTGGACTCCGAAGAGAAAAGGATGCCCCTAAGGGGAGTAGACCTTTTCTATTTGGAGATCCAAATTTGGCCCACATTCCTCCCTACCCAAAGGGGAAAGAGTGGCCTTCCCCTTAAAGGAAGTGCCCTCTTATCCATTTGGGTAGTCCAGTACGAAGAATCTAAGGAGCTTGAAGCAAAAGAAGATCAAAGAAGAACAAGACTGAAGATTTGAAGATTGAGAATATCCCACTCAAAACTACTTGCATCATTACTAGGTTTAGAATCCGGGTTGTTGTCAGTGGTGCCCGGCCACTTTACTTTCTGCAAAATTCTGGTTTGTAATAAGCAAGGAAACTTTGCCTATGGACATTTATTAATTAATTCATTTATATTTGATGTGTTGAATTGATTGCCTTTAGGATTGCTTGCTTTTCTTAGTTTTTTGGCGATTGTGTGTCGCTTTTGTTTTTGCCTGGACTCGTGAGGCTCATGAGGGTGTGAAAATTTTTTTATACTCATAACTTTAAAAGTCTAAAATTTTAGTGAGTCTAAATAACATAGAAAGATAACGAATCTAGGGAATTAGCCGGGGATCGTCCCCGGGGTCGCATGCATATTTCTGCATTACTCTTTCCTTGCTTTAGACCCTTTCCCGCCTGCGGGTAGAGTCCGGATAGTCTGACCTATGAGGACGAGGTGCCAGACCTGGGGAAGTCCAGTCTTCTAAAAAATTATTTTATAAGCCTGTTTTTAAAAATTTCAAGCATACTTGATTGGAAGTTGTTAACTAGCATGCATTGCACTAGATACGAACTTAAAGAGTCAAAATTTTAACTGCATCAGTTTAGCATTTTAGCACCCAACATAAGTTGAAGGGGCCAATTAGGAAAATCTCTAGATGTCGGCCCCAACTCTCCAAAACTTTAATTACAACGTCCCTACCACTCTTTCATAAAATACCGGATTCATCCCTTTTAAATCGATTAGGTGGTTAGCTGGCTCCCCAATCCAGGCCGGGGTAAGTCCAGACCTTGCACTGCATTAGTTAGGATCGGACGACTGTGGTCCAGTGTCCAAAATAGATTTAGGTTCCGGGGCAGATCTTTGATTATAAGACCCCAAATTTCGGGAATATAATCCTAAATTTCTAATAAAATGCTCAATTCTAATTAAAAATTTCTTTCAGTCCTAAAATATAAAGCCCAACACTTAGATTAAGTTGGGGCACTTCCGGACAGTTCTGGAATCTCAAAGTGTCTCCTACCCCTCTTCCTTTGAATCTGTTAATAACTGCTCAATCTTGATCCATTCCCTTTTGATTTTCCAATAATTATATTCATGCTTTGATATCACTCCTAGAAACTCTAACAAAATTCTACCACCATTTTAATCGGGAGTTTTCGTAGGAGATTTTTGTCTCCCTACGATGTAATTAACTACGAGGGCTTGCGCTCGTAGGAAATTTGGAACCACACACGCACCTGATTTTAAAAAAAAATTGATTTTAAAAAACTTCACTAGATTTCTTTGGGAAAAGTTAAAGAATGATCGTCGTCCTTGCATTAAAAGAATTATCGTAGAATGGTGTCATTTCCTTTTGGGGAGATACATCCTTCTTCGATAAGGCTTTGGATGTGAATGCGACGATCATACTTCTTGAATATTGTAATTGGGTATTTAGTTGAACTCTACTTTGTTCCTTCGGGGCCATACGGAGTTCTCTTTAGGACCCGATCATAATGTTCAAGATGAGTTTACATAATTCTAAGTCTGAACACCGTTATGAAATTTTATCTTTATCCCCCGGGGTGATATACTCTTTCTAACGAGTTGATTCGACCTTAGAATTAGAACTCAACCTTAATCTTAAAATTCCCAAAGAAAACTAATATTTTTCAAAACCTGTTTTCAAAATTCCACCAACATCCTTCCTTTAACAAAACCAGTTTGATTACAAGAAATAATTCTAGGAAGAATACTTTCCAATCTTTTGGAGATAATTTTAGAAATAAGTTTATTAAAAAAAGAGCATAGGCTTATAGGTCTGAAATCATTCCACTTATTATCCCCAACAATTTTAGGAATAAGCACAATATTAGTAGAAGTGAAAAATTTCAGGTAGGGAGAACCCTTAAAAAAATCAATGACTGCATCAATAATATCCACTTTAACAATATCCCAACATTTTTGAAAAAATTTAGTAGTGAAACCATCCGGCCCCGCAATGGAGTCACCATTCAAATCCATAACAACATTGTAAATTTCCACATCATAAGGCAAAAGATAAAGATAATCATTATCAAAATCATTAATAATATGCGGGATAACATGAGGATTCATTAAGGGAGCATTCGTAAAATGATCATTGAACCTATTCCTAAAATGTTCCACACCAGATTTACAAATAAGCTCCTCAGAATCAATGATAGTGCCATCACTTTTGATAATTTTATGAATATAATTCTTAGTCGTATTACGATTATCCATGGCGTGGAAAAATTTGGTATTCCTATCTCCTTCCATAGTAAATTTGACATTAGCTTTTTGTTTCCAAAAACTTTCCTCCTGATCCTGAAGCAGAATAAGAGAGTCCTTTGCACAGTTAAGCATATTCAGGTTATCATTAGAAGGATTAACCATGTAGGAATTTCCAAGCTCAAGAACTTTTAGTTCATCTTCCTTGATATAAGTGAAAACATTCTTAAAGACATTTTTATTCCACCAGTTTAAAACTTGTTTTAATCTACTTAATTTAGAACAAAGTCTAAACATGCCCATGATGTCATTGTTAGGGTAAATGGGAGCATTCCAATTCATACTAATAACATTCTTAAAATCGCCATGAGAAAGCCAAATATTTTGGAATCTAAAACTAGCCTTACCAACATTACTATTAGCATTAATATTACGCAATAAAGGATAATGATCAGACAAAGTTCTACTGAGGTGATCAACACAAGACATGGAGAACATAGAAAGCCAATCATTATTAAAGAGAAATCTATCAAGACGCTGTCAAATAGTGGATCTATTCCAAGTGAAAGGACTACCATTAAAGCCAATATCATTCAAAAAGCAGTCGGAGATAGCAGAATTAAAATCTTCCATAGCAACAGAGTTAGGCAAATTACCTCCCCTTCTTTCCGATGCATTAGAAACAATGTTAAAATCACCACCAATACACCAAGGACCATTAATATTGTTTGCAAATTGCCGGATTCGATCCCCAAGAGGGATATATATCCATCTAGTGGTAGCAGCATAGACGAAAGAGGAATAACACTTATAGTTAAAAAACTCAATTTCACAATTAATAATTTGAGGGAAATCAGAGATAATATTAACATTAATATTGCTATTCCACATAATCCATTTCTTGTTAGTACAATTAGCAGCAAATTTAGAAAAACCCAACTTAGAAGCAGTAGAGCAAAGTTTATCAGAAGGAATAAGAGGCTCAATTAAAACTAAAAACATGATACTATGCATTCTAGAAAGGTTTTTAACTCTAGCAATTGATTCCTTCCCCCCAATGCCCCTAACATTCTAAATAAGAGCTTCAATCATTAAGATATTTGGAAGAATTTTGAGCACGGGTTGAACCCTGGGAATTTTTAGGATTCTTCCCTTTCTTTTTAGCAACTTTTGAAAAACCATCCTCCTCAGTATTTTTAGAATTATCAATAATAGCAGTAGAAGAGGAAGCTACAGTATTACTCACACGTTTTTCATTTGGTAGAACATTTTGCATATCCTTAGAAGGAGGGAGAAATTCCCCTTCTTCACAAGTATCGTTGATACCATCCACAATAGTCTCACCTTCTCTGTTAGCAACATCATGATAAATAGCGTTAGAGAGTTATTCAACAATGTTAGAAGTAATAAGAATTAAATCAGAATTATCTTCCTCTATATTAGCAGTGTCATTTAGCATAGATTCTATGGAAATGAAAATATTGGGTTCGGTAGCCTCATTTTTGTTCATAATAGTTTCATGATTCTCCTCCGTAAAAATAATTTCAGCATTAGAAGTATGCAAAGGAGCTTGAGAAGCAACAATTTCAACTTCCAACTTATCAGACGATGGAAGCGGTTCCACTTGGTTTTATTGGATAACTTTCATGGTAGGCACATACATTTTCTCGGTGGATCCAAGCTTACCATCCATCTGAACAGTCATTTTTTTAAGATCGGGGAGTAGTTTAAAGCAGTCTGAAGGGGCGTGTCCATGGATCTTGCAATGAGAACAGAAATCAGGGACTTTCTCGAATTCAACCTTTTGCATATAGCCATAAGCTTTCGATCCAACCCATATTTCCTTCGAATGTTTTTTGGTTATATCCACTTCTACTAAAATTCTAGCCACAGAAGGCCTAGTACGAGAAGCTGTAGCTTGATCAGTTTGAAGAGGTCTACCGAAAATAGATCCCAAAGCATGTAAGACTTTTTGGTTAAAAAAATGTAACCGAATATTAGGAAAGGAAATCCATATGGGAACTATGGGGGATTCTTCCTTTATATCAAAAAATGGCGTCCATTTTAAAATGCGCATTTGACAGTTAAAAATAAAGTATGATCTTCTAGCAAAAATTCTACTATAATCAAGATCGTTAGATAGTTGTATCGCAACATACCTTGAATCTAAAAGATCAGTCGAGAAAAAACCCGAGAGTTTAAGGTTCGTGAAAAAGCTACGAATAGATTCAAGATTTGGTCTGTTAAGACCAAATTTATCGACTAAAGTGAACTGGAAGGGAGATGCCAGCTTAAGCACTTCATCATCAGTCAAAAGAATGGCTGGAACACCATTAAAAACCGTTTGGGACAAGTTAGGAAGGACATCACCTGAAGATGCACCACCTGAGAGGACATACTTAAAAGATCGCGATCTGGAAGGAGAAATATCCCTTGCTTCAAGATTGAAAAAGCCTTTGTTCTTGATCGGTTCAGAACCAGCCACCGAGCCCCAAGGGTTCGAAGGCTGCGAAGCAGCCATCAGATCTCTAGCCCGCACAGGGCAAAGACCAGAGAAAGAACACAACAAGTTGATCTCATAGAAAACATTGGAAAAAGGAAGAAAAATAGGGCAAGAACAGCCAGAGACGAAGGGAAGCAAGCGGAAACCCTAAATCGCCAGAGCGGCGGGTTTCAGCTTGATGAAAGTTCGCAATGGTCTTAACAAGTCACTTGATGTCATACTACTGATTAACTATATTAATACTGAGCATGTAATATATTGAGCATATGATATAGAATACATTGATAGTATGTGAACACTCTTACATGAATTTTCTATATAAACATGATTTATACAGTCTTTATTGATATTTGGATTTGATATTTTATCTGATTTCTATACAGAGACAATGATTTTTGCATAGATTTGACTATCGTATTAGTACACCACTTTACTAGCTTCCGTATTATAGTGTTTTACTTATAATAGATTTTACTATTTTTACATATGAATTTTATTATTATGTACTAAGTCAATGATCATATGGATGTAACTGCTATTATTTGACTGTTAATATGCATATTACCCATTTCTTGTGCTTTAATTTTAGTTATAGGTTTTGGTGACCTACTGGGCTTTGAAGCTCATTTTATGTGGTTAAATGATGATTTTATGTCAGGGCTGAGAAGCATGAATGTAAGACTGATCAAGATTTTTCAGGTTTAGTTTCTTTTTGCTTTTCTTTTGTACTCATGATAGAATAGTTATGATTTAATTGTATAGATCCTGAGCATTGTATATTATTTTTGGGATTGAATATAGATGTGTACATTGATGTTTAAATTATAGAATATATTTTACTGTTTATTACTGATAGATGATATTAGATAGCTCTTGTTATTGTTTGTTAAAAGATAAATGAATAATTCTTGCAATTTAGATTCTTGGGCATCACACAGAATGTTGACCTTGGTGGCGATACAGGTTTTAATTTTTGTGGCAAAAGCACGCGGTATTGCTGATTTCAATAGTGGGCATTAGCCTTGTTGATGATTGTAGGTGTCATTGTTGTAAGCAAAAATAAACATTGACCTTGAAGTTGATGGTAGATTTTTGTATTGTTGGCAATTGTGATGTTATCCTTGGGAGTCATGAAGGTCATTGAAATAGTTGTTGATAGCTAGTGTCAGCCTTGGCAGGTAGAGTTTAAAATTTTCCTTCTATATTCCTTCCAACAGCCTAATCTCATCCTCCACAAATGTTTGAAAGTATGGTATATTAATATATTTTAATAGTTGGACATTCCTACCATTATGATAAAATTATAACAATCCATCTCTATGTGATCTATGTTGAACCCCTCGACCGCAATCAATATTTTAGTCATCTTCATGTTTTAACGATATTAAAATTCAATGATCTTGAATTTGTTAGATTCATATTATAATCCTAAAATTAATCCTGAAAGTATACGATTTGAAAATTGAAGTGCTTTGGGACTTGGAAGCAATTCCACCAATCTTTGAGTTGATCCCATGAATTTTTAGGAGACAAAAACAGTATTTTGGCCCAAAATATTTCATGGGGATATATTATACAAATAAAAAGTTGTGAAGAAAATTACTCTAAAATTTTACATTAAGAAATATAATTACTCAAATATTTTTTACAACAATATATATTATTTTCATTATTAAAATATTATTTCCCTAAAATATAACTCATTTCATCTACAGCCCAATATTAAAATAACAATAGTGCAAAATTTGTGAAGAATCTTTGAGTTGGAAAAATATATGAAGCGCACTTTTTTGTTAAGAATTTTCTAACTGTCACCAGCTCTTAAAAGCTTTCATCATTCCTACTTTTGTTTGGGTGGTCGCATTTCGACTATATTTATATCCTGCTTAAAGCAGTTTAGACTAGTTTAAGTGGACCGCCCATTATTGTGCAATATCAATATAATAAGGCCATCATTTCCTGCCTTACAGCGATACTTATTTTAGTGGGCAAGCTTATATAGACGCAATTAGTTTTCTAGAAAAGATTATAGTACTTAACATAATTTAGTTTTTATATTCGAAGGGTGATGTAAGAATAAAAGTTGTGAGGAGACAATATTGACTGTCTATGCTAACCTATCTTAAAGGACTTGGCATTAGAGGTAATATTGATATAGATAACTGTAGAAGATAAGTTTCGTATGGGACAGCTATCTTACTGCTTTCTAGTATAAAAATTTCTTGAACTAAAAATATTTGAACTAAAAAATTGTTTTAGAAAGCAAGAAGAAAATTGTCTCAAATGAAACTTGAATGTCATAGCATTCATATCACTACATTCTTATCTATTTTTCTATATAACACTTAAAGTTTTTATTTGTTTATGTAGCATCTTAATATTTCAATTGTTAAATTTAAATTATTCATGGGTGATACCTAGATTTTATATAGCATCTTAATATATCAGTTTTTTAATTATTCTTTTATACTCATGATAAAATAGTGGTAGTATGATTATGCTGATACTAAGTAGTGTAAATAATTTTTTTTGAATGATTATCGATGTATATATTAATATTTTGATTGATAGTTTTATTTATGCTTCTATTGAATTAGATTGATAAAATATATTAGATAACACTGGTTAACTAAAAGATTATTTTCCCAAATTAGATTATGAAGCATTATAATTAGTAATGGACTAATGTCATTGAAAGAATTGATTATTATTAGAGCTATAAGAATTGACTGAGAGATCGATAGAATGGGGAGTTTAGGATGTATTATTTTGTATACATAATTTATTACATTTGCATATTATTTAGATCATACTAAAAAGTGCATATAAATAAATAAAATGGATTCACTAGAGTCAAATATATCAAATGAGCAACATAGTGCAGCTCTAGTGCCATTCAATAATGTGATGTGGTTAGCTACTATTATAGCACATGTAATGGGAGATGTGTATAGTAAGTCAGTTGGAAGTAAAGAAGAATAAGGAGATAAGAATTTGCAAATATTTCATAAGTCGAAGCCTCCATTATTCAAAGTAGATATAGGACCTCAAGTTGTAAAAAACTTACTATGTCTAGAGAGCTGATGACACCGGTCTGGTGATCGACGAAACGAATAGGTCACACTAGAAGAAGGTAAGGCGACTTACCTCCTCATACGGAACTCTACTGAAGGATCTCCACCTTCCGCTCGAGCTCCGGCCACCACCTGTAAACACTACAGGATACAGTAACTCAATGTTAAGAGTTAGAACTAATTTTTGAATTCACCCAAAAAACTATCCCGCCTTTATTTCTCATGGCTTTTATAACCACCGAATGTACAATTAGCACTAGAAAAGGCTACACAGGAAGCACCACGATATTAGAACGAATCAGCGAATTAAAAGTGAATAACAGGGGACGTTGTAGGCATTCGTTTCATACAGAACAGAGGACACTCCTGTGTCATTCTCCCGGGGTAGAAGGTTCGTCGAACTCATAGTGAGGCATTAGATGTGCAACATTGAACGTAGCATAAATGTTATAATCGCCCTGAAGATCAATTTGGTAGGCGTTATCATTGAGCTTCTTTATGATTCGAAAAGGACCATCAGCCTTTGGTTTGAGCTTTGCAAAAGCTCCCTGTGGAAACTGTTCTTTTCGAAGACGAATCCATTCCAGATCTCCCTCTTTAAAGTCGACTTTCCGACGAGTCTTGTTGGCCTGGTTTTGGCATTTAGTATTATGTTTTGCAATTACCTCTTGAACGCTTTTATGCAACTGTTGAATCTCTCTACTTCGATGTTCACCGTCAGCGCTGAACACAGGGGTAGTTGTGTTTGGTATGAGATCCAGAGGAGTAATGGGATTATAACCATAAGCGATCTCAAATGGTCGATGCTTGGTAGCTTGATTAACTGATCTGTTAAACGCAAACTCCACCTGAGCTAGAATAAGATCCCATTGTCGGATGTTCTTTCCAACAAAACATCTCAACAGATTGCCTAAACTGCAATTAACCGTTTCAGTTTGACCGTCGGTTTGAGGGTGTGCCGCCGAGCTAAACTAAAGGCGAGTGCCAAATTTTCCCCAAAGATTCCTCCAAAAATGGCTTAAGAATTTTACATCCCGATCAGAAGTGATGGTTCTTGGGATGCCATGAAGATGCACTATCTCCTTGAAGAACAAATATGCCATGTGTGTTGCATCCAAGGTTTTTGTACATGCTATGAAGTGGACCATTTTAGAAAAATGATCCACAACCACCATAACAGAATCCTTTTTCCTTTGAGTAGGTGGTAAGCCCACCACAAAGTCTAGGCTGATATCAACCCAGGGATGGCCGGATAAGCCCCCATCATGACTCTCAGTCACAAGAGCTAATCGTAGTGAACACTTTGGTACACAAAGTCGTTTTCCATAAAAAAGATATCTATCTTTAACATGGAATTGCTTATAATTGCTGCCTTGACACTTTTCCCATATGTTTTGAAAATCTGCATCTTTGTCATACAAGTCCTTGATCACTTCAAATCCGACAACTTGGCTTTGTAGTGTCTGCAGTAATAGGTGACGTCGACTGAGTGCATCCGCCACCTGGTTGTTGTGTCCGGCCTTGTGTTTGAGCACATAATGAAATGCTAACAGAAATTTGGACCACTGGGCATGCCTCGCTTTCAACTTCTTCTGATGATTTAAGAACTGCAATGCCTCATGATCAGAGTATAACACAAACTCATTTGCCAGCAAATAATGATTCTAGTGTTGTAACACTCGAACGATCGCGTAAAATTCCTTATCATACGTTGAATACTTCCGACGGGCTTCACTTAATTTTTCATTGAAATAGGCCACCGGATGCCCACCTTGTGTAAGAACAGCTCCGACTCCCAGGTTAGAAGCATCACATTCGACTTTGAAAGCTTGTGAGAAGTTAGGGAGTACCAGTGTGGGGGCCGACGACAGATGTAGTTTCAAGGCATCGAAACTCTGTTGAGCTTCTTTACTCCACACAAAACGATCAGCCTTTAATAATTCAGTCATGGGAGCCGCCACTGAATTGAAGTTTTTGATGAACCTTCTATAAAATGAAGCTAGTCCATGGAATCGTCGGACATCTGTGAATGATTGTGGAATGGGCCAGCTGCGTACTGCTTCTATCTTTTCCCAATCCACGCGCAAACCTTCAGCTGATAGCTTATATCCTAGGAAAGATATCTCAGCAACAGCGAACTAACACTTCTCCAAGTTCATAAATAGTTGCTTCTCTCGGAGAACTGCAAAAACACTTTTAAAATGGATTCGATGCTCCTGAAGATTGGGGCTGTAAATGAGGACATCATCAAAATAAGCTAATACAAATTTAGAGAGAAAAGGCTGCAAAATATGGTTCATCAATCACATGAAAGTACTGGGTGCATTGGTTAAGCCGAATGGCATAACCAACCACTCATATAGGCCTTCGTGTGTTTTAAAGGCAGTCTTCCACTCATCTCCCATCTTTATCCTTATCTGGTGATATCCGCTTCTCAAGTCGATCTTAGAGAAGATCGTAGCACCTTGCAGCTGGTCGAACATGTCGTCAATCTGTGGAATGGGGAACCTGTATTTAACAGTGATTTTGTTAACAGCCCTGCTGTCTATGCACACCATGTATGTACCGTCTTTCTTAGGTACCAATAGCGCTAGCACAGCGCAAGGGTTGACACTATGCCTCACAAAGCCTGTGTTCATCAAGTCTTGTACTTCGTTAGTGTCATGATCAACATTTTCATTGGTGAATAATACTATTATTAGCATGCCAACACCTTCCTCTTTGAGAGCTTTCAAAAACAAAGATCTGGTCAGCAGCTGCGGATTACTGCCTTTAGATAGAGAGGGTGCAATAGGAACCAACACAATTTTCTTATTCTGATATTTGAACGAGTACGTGTTTGATTCCCCATCATGTACTGTCTTCCTGTCAAATTGCCAAGGACGGCCTAGAAGAAGATGACAGGCATCCATCGGCACAACATCACACCAAACTTGATCCACAAAATTTCCAATGGAGAATTTAACAAGGCACCTCTTTGTGACCTGAACTTCATTCTCCTTTTGGATCCAAGAAAGGGTGTAAGGCTTGGAATGATTCTCCGTGGGTAAAGCTAGTTTTTCCACCATGGTTGTAGACACTACATTCTCACAACTCCCAATGTCTATAATCATTTGATAGACTTTACCGCCTACTGTGCATCTGGTTTGAAAAATACAGTGTCGCTGATCTGTATCTTCTCTCTGTGAACTCAGCACTCTGCGAAGAACAAGTAGGCTCCCCTCATCAGCGGAGATAATTGTAGTCTCAGGTTCGACTGTTGGAGGGTTGGTTTCCATTTCCTGCTCATCCGCCATGTCTTGATCAGAACCAAGGTCTTCCATGAGTGTAATTACCCTGCGATTTGGACATCCTGAGGCGATATGTCCAAAACCTTGACACTTGAAACACTTTCTTGGTGCTAATGTGCTTGCTCCAGGAACTTTCGGTGCTCCATTAAAAGGTTTATGGCCATCCTTGTTTACCGGAGTTATTCCCGCAGATTTTCCCTCTGTTTTCTTGAAATGGACTTTATCAATACCATCTTCTTGAATTGTGGTCTTTCCTCGAGTCCACTTGTTAGGACGTTGTTGTTTTTCCACTTTGATAGCCAGGTTAAACACATCCTGTAATGTCCATTACGGCTGTAACTGGACTATATTAGTAATTGGAGTTTGTAATCCCTCCATGAATCATGCAATGGTAATTTCTTTGGGTTCTGATAAATCACATTGAAGTGATAACTGTTCAAACTCTGCAATATACTCCTCGACAGACAATTGATTCTGCTGCAGACGATGAAGTTTTAAAAATAAATCTTGTCGATATCGCTCCGGTAAGTATTTGCGTTGAAGTTCCTTTTTCATTTTACTCCAAGTGGTAATCTTGCTGTGTCCTTCACGTTCTCTATTACGTTTTAAATTTTCCCACCATAACGACGCGCTTTTCTTCAAATTAATAGTAATAATGTTGACAACCCGATCCTGCGGCATCTCTTTAAACTCAATAATCCGTTCTATGGTATATAACCAATTGACGAATTCATTCGGATCTAGCCAACCATCAAAGTCAGGTAGATCTATCTTGATTCCTGCATCATCTCTGTGAGGTTTACGGCGACCAGGTACTGTTCTTCTTTCTTCTTCTTCACTGTGAGATTCAAGATGAAAAGGATTCACTTCTTCTTCTTCTTCTTGGACTTCTTGATCTGGTTCCCTATGTTCAAATCTTGCCAATCTTTGTTGTAGTTTCTGATTTTCTCTTTGCAGATCTTCAATAATCACATCTTTCGTCGGTCGCTTCACGTTCCTCCGAGGCGGCATCTTCGTCGGCTTTGATACCAATTTGACATCGGCCTGGTGATCGACGAAACTAATAGGTCACACTAGAAGAAGGTAAGGCGACTTACCTCCTCATATGGAACTCTACTGAAGGATCTCCACCTTCCGCTCGAGCTCCGGCCACCACCTGTAAACACTACAGGATACAGTAACTCAATGTTAAGAGTTAGAACTAATTTTTGAATTCACCCGAAAAACTATCCTGCCTTTATTTCTCATGGCTTTTATAACCAGCGAATGTATAATTAGCACTAGAAAAGGCTACACAGGAAGCAACACGATATTAGAACGAATCAGCAAATTAAAAGTGAATAACATTGGACGTTGTAGGCGTTCGTTTCATACAGAACAGAGGACACTCCGATGTCAGCTGAAAGGTACCATTAGTTGTGTTATTATTTGAAGGAAAGGTAGAGAGATGGTGGATTAGACAATAGAGAGTGAAATTCCAGGGGAAGACCAATGCATAGATCACTTAGGATAAATTTACTATTGTGATTAGGATATGGTTTGTGCCTCCATCAACCCAACAACTGATGTAGGAAGCTTTTATTAAGTTGGAGCGAGGATATAAGATAGTGATGCAGTATGAGGCTGAGTTTGATGTTCTTGCTAGATATGCTCCTTACTTGATTCTTATTGCCAAAGTAAAGTGCTAAAGATTTCTACAATAGTTGAATAGAGAGCTGAGATATCTATTAATATCTCTAAAGATCTAGAAGTTTTGTGAGTTGGTGGAGCAAGTTAGATTGATAGAGATTGATTTGGTAACACCAACATCTAAGTATGAAGTGAGCTCCATGTATGATGTTAATAGGAGGAGGTTTAGAGATGAACCATGTAGAGAAAAGAATCAGAGACAATAAAATATGGTTAAATGATTTGAGGTGATCTACATTAGTAGAAACTACTGACAGCAACGTCGAGGGTATTTATTATTGTCGACAACATTCAAGTCAGTACTACCTATTAACATGCCAATATTTTCACTATGGATAATTGGGACATAAGTTTGCAGACTATCCTCAGAGAGGATTCAGAGGAAGAACTGATTCTAGTGCTTGACAATCATGATAGATGGAAGGACGGAGGATTATAGGTTATAGAGTATAATAATAAAAAATAAACCAACATGGATGATGACCAAGGCGTCAATGATAGTTAGAGGTTGACTATTGCACCATGATCGACTGCACCTACTCTAGTGATGTCATGTGTACACAACTTGCAATATTTGGAAGATCAATAATAACATGAAGATTCCACCGATAAGAAATTTATTTGAATGATTGTATGACATAACATAATATACATAATTGAACGACATGTGATAGAATAAATTGTATGACTGTATAATTTTTTATGGGTTTTAATTAGAATTTTATTTGATTCGAGTTTTAATCATATGAATTTGGTTTATATTAATTTTGTGCTTGAATACTTAAGGGAAATGTTGGAAATAAGATTTCTTAAAGTGGATAAATTGTAATAGCCTATATTTTAAGCCAAGAAATTAATAATTTTATTCATAACTTATTATTAGTTACAATCACGAATCATCTTTTCCATAGCATTACAAGAACTTTTTTTTATACTTTTTGGGTATTGGAGCAAATACTTAAGAAATTGACACATGTTAATACAAGTGAGGATTTTGAGACCGTCAAGTGTCACTACAGAAAAAATGCCATCTTTTGGCACTTCCAATGAAAATATTTACATCAGTAAAACAAGCGTAGAAAATTTCTTACCAATGTAACACAATTTTTGGAGGTTTTTTGGTGGAAATATTTTCGAAGATATAAACTGCCAAAAAAAACTTTAAAAGATGAAAAAATTATAAACAAATCCATATAGCCAACTAACAACCCCCATCCGATCTGTGCAACCTCCCCTACCTCACACTCGCATAACTCATCACCGACCAGTGCGACCCGCCCTGCCTCATGCCTGCGTGACCTGCAACCAACCTACGTGAGGTACATTGCCTCATGCCAGCTTGACCAACCCAGAGCCACCACGACCTGCCCGCCACTATTGTGCCTGGTGGGGTTTGAAACCCACCCTTTTAAGCACTCGCATGCAAGCAAGACCTTCATGCCACCCCTGCTAAAAAGTTTTAGAAGCTGAGTTTTTTTTTATATTATAACTCACAAAATATTATATTTTAAATATTTAAAATCACATTTCTATTTTCTTTAAAATAATTAATATTTTTAAAAGCTAAGTTTTTTTAGATCAAAATAATTATTATATTTAACTTAATTTAATAATAAATTATTAAAAAATTTTAAATTATTTTAGTTTAGTAATATTTAATCAATTAAGTTAAGTTAAAAAAAATTAATAATTTTAAATATTTATAATAATAATTTTCCAAAAAAAATAAAATTATGTTAGAAATCTATCGCTAAACTACCAAAAAATACATCAGAAATCTAGAAAAAAAATCTGCAAGAAATATTCTGCCGGAATTTCTAGCAGATTTATTTCAACCGAAAAATCCACCAATGCTAAGTGTTTTTCTAGTAGTGTGTTTGTTTTTTAAACCAATTTTATCATATTTTTAACTAAGATGATTTATTTTATGGATATTTTTTATAATATTTTAAGTTCCAAAAGAATTGTTATAAATTTTATATTGAAAAATAAGATGAATTAAATTATATAATATTAAATTATTATTTTATTAACATATCTAAAAGCACTTATGTTTCTTTTTAAGCCAATAATCTAATTTCCCTAATTAGCTAATAGAGAATGGATAAGGGAAATTTGAGAGAAATTTAAGGAGAAAGAAAAGAAATTGTTAGATTTGGAGGCAGTGAAGCAATTTTTTTTTAGTCGAGTGTGTTGAAAGATTTGCTTGTCTTGTTGTAAGAAACATTTATCCTATTTATGAATTAAATAATTATATATTTTAGTATTTTATTTATAAAATTTATATTTCTATTACAGAAAAATAAGGATCACTGCAGAAAAATTATCCATTACTGCAGGAATTTTCCAATGACCTTTCGGAAGTCAATTATCTGGCAGCTTTCTGACAGTTGTTCAATGGAAGACAATGAGACATCTCATTAATGCATCTTTGCAATCTTCAAAAAAAAAAAAAAAAGAGACATCTTTTTCAGTGGAAATTTTTTGCGGTTTCTTTTTAGCATATTTTTCCATAGGCATTTTAGATAGCTTTTCTATATTTCGATGGATTTTAAATAATTTCATTAAAATGATTAAAAATTTAACTATTTTAATGATTTAAAAAAATTAACTGATTTAAGTTACCTATTTCCTTAATTTAAGTAAAAAAAAAAGATTTAAATTAATTTAAAATTTTATTTTTAGTAATAAGTATCTTTAAAGTTAATTAAATTAATTACTAAAGTAATAATTTGTTTTAATTAAAATTTAATTGTAATACTTTTATTTTAATTAATTTTCTTTCTTAAGTTAATTAGTTATAATTAAATTTTTTTCTAAAATTAATTATTAATTTTTTTAATTTTCATAATAAAACTAATTAGTAAATTTAATATAAGTTTTTAATTTTTACATAATCATTTGGATTAAATATAAAAAATTGATAATTAATACATATTTTTTCGGTGTAGCAATTTCGTTGAGTGTTAGAAAAATTTATAACCAACTAGAGTTTGAATATCATAGGATGCAGGCGTGCAGGCAGATGGGCAGGCAGGGCTTTGGGTAGGAAGGCAGTGCGGGCTAGGCTTTGGGCAACTGGACGGGCAGCACGAGAGTGCCTACGGACAGTGTAGGAAGGCGGGCGAGGCTTCGGGAGCATGGGCAGGGGCTTTAGGTAGGTAGGCAGCGCGGCTGTGCTTCGAGCAGCTGGGCGGGTAGCATGGGATGGCGGGCGGCCTGACAGAGTGAATTTATTTTAATTAATTTTTTTATTTTCCAACGACATAATTCTACCAGATAGCCGCCGAAATTATTTACTGCTGGAAAAATTTTTCCTGCGCAGATTTTACTGGCAGAAATTTTGCCACCAGAAAACCACCGGTAAAGTCTAAAACAGCTAGATCAATGTCTGTCGAAAAAGACCGCTTGTAATATGTGATTTTGCAGTAGTTGTCGGTAAATCTTTAACAGCATAACATTTTATAAAATATAGATATCAACATTATAAATATTTTGAGTATTTATTTGAGATATTTTAATAGGTGATTTTAATAATACAATGATTTATGTCTATTTCAAATTTTGTTTACACCTTAAATAGTACTTTAGTTTAATTAATGTTCAAAATATTATTTTATACAATCTATGGTAATTTGGTAATTTTTAAAAAATACTAATTTTTGCTTAGTATTGATTTATATTGCCTACCATTAGGTGATTTTAACAATCTATGAATTAATCCTAATTATTCCTTATTTATTATAATGCATTAAAAATGAGTGTGAATAATATATGAGAAAAAATAAGTAAAGACTAATTATTCACTAATGTTGGCTGGAGACTGACTAACCTGTACAGGATGGTGAGCCGATGAGCTATCCGATGGGCATAGAATGAAGATTCTATTTACTGAGCCAACATGTTACTGATACTAATGTTGATACTAGAAAAACATCATTATAGCTATGACTCTTACTTGTTTAATATCACTACAAGAAAAATGGCTATTACCGGCGGTTTCCACGGCGGTTCATGGACCGCCGGTGTCACCGGCGGTTTAGCCGGCGGTTAAACCGCCGTCTGTTAACGGCGGTCTCCCGGTGTTTTTTATATGTTAAACCGACGGTATTAACGGCGGTCCAAAAACCGCCGGCAAACCGCCGGATTCTAATATTCACCGGCGGTTTAGCGGCGGCCTGGACTGCCGTTGATAAGTAATTTTGTACCGGCGGTATGGACCGTCAAAAAACCGCCGGTTAGTGCCCTAAAAAGACCAGGCCCGCGACTCACAACTCATTCTTTCTCGTTCTTTCTCTCTCATTTCGCTCGCCTCCGCTCGCCTCTGCTCGTGCGACCGCAACCGACGAAGGTTCTCCGACCGCCGCCGACGAAACTTCTCCGACCGCCGACCCAGATCCGACCAGCACTCCGACGTCCGACCTCGCTGACCCAGTCCGACCCCAAACCGCCGGCCGACTTCAAGTTTTCAACCCTAGATTTCTATTTTAAGGTATATTTTATATTTTTTCTTTGATTCCTTTTTCTCACTAGACATAAGCATGTGTTAGAGTTATTTTGGATGATTTAGATAGTAAATGTTGTTATAATTTTGGTAGATCTAAATTGTTTAGATTTGTTTCTCACTAGACATAAGCATGTGTTAGGTTTGATACTAACTTTAGAATGAATTCAACATAAATCTAAGTTTAGGGTGAAGAGAATGATGAAAATGAGAACGAACAAGGAAATGGTGAAGAGGAAGAATAAGAAAATAGAGAAAAGGAAGGAAAAAATAGAGAAAAAGAAGGGAAGAATATTATAGGTGATAAAAAATGCAGTGGATCTAACTCTAAAAAAATACATATATATTAAACTTAGGGTACATATAAGTTGCCCATTGAGAAGTGGTCAGTTATGCATGTATTTCAATAGTCTTGTTAAAAAAATCTTTTCTATAGAAATTTGAAAGCTAAAAGGGTGTAAAATAATTGGAGAAGAAGACTTTTGATGCTAATATTTAAGCATAAAAATAACGCTCAATATTATGCTAATTATAAAGAAATAAGATTTATGAGTCATGCAATAGCATTATGGGTGAGTGTGACAAAACATAGGTTACAAAATTGAAATGAATTTTGATGAACTAATTTAGATTCAAGCTAGGAAGATTTGCCATAAATGTTATATTTGTGTTACAACAATTAATAGAGATTCATAGACAAAAAAAGAAAGATATGCATGTGTTTTTTATTGATTTTAAGACTTGCAAGGGCATATAACCGAGTAATATAAGCTATAAAACGAGTGACAAAGATATGTAGTGGTATTAAAGATAATAATCCAATATTGACAAAATACTACAAGCAGTTGTAGAGTGACTAAATAGTTTTCAATTATTGAAGGTTGATAGCCAAAACTCTACATCTTTTGGCATTAATCATAGATGTTCTTACACAACGGCTATTTAAAGTGAGATGACTTAGTGTATATTTTTGTATATAATATAATTTTAATTAGTGAGACGTTTACTAAAATAAAAGAAAAATTAAATGGAGGAAACATTTAGAAGATAGACGCCATAAAATAAGAAGAAAGTCTAGGGTGTTACCGGCGGTTTAGTCTTATCAAGTTTAGATTGACATCCATAATTCAAGTTTACCTTCAACTCCCCTCTCTAGTCTTATCAACTAGAAGAAATAGCATCAACAAAAAACATACAGATTGTTATATTCTAATAAATGTTTTCATAACTATGTAGGGTGACGTTTGCTTCAACGTCCAAATGACTATCCAAGAAGAGAGATATTGGATATATAACAGATTGTTGCAGGGTCGAAAAGGATTGACAGTTAAATTTATAGAGGGAGTTGAAACTTTTATTCAAGTTGCATCTCAACTGCCTTCCTTTTAGTTTGATAAAATGTTTAGATGTCCATGTTCGAAGCATAAAAATCTAGCATTCCTCAAGCCCGATGATGTGAAGCTTGATTTATATCGTAGGGGATTTCTTCCAAACTATTGGATTTGGACATCACATGGCGAGTACGAGCCACATAGAGATGCTCATGCCGGTTCATCTACATCTTATGAAACATTTGATAAAGATCAAATGAGTAGATCCTATGAAGACCTTATTTTTGATGTAGCAGGTCATAATTTAAGGTCTAATGTGGAAGAGCCACCAAATACAGAGACACAAAAATTCTTTGAGTTATTACATTCAGCTCAAAAGCCAATTTGGGAAGGTTGCAGTACACATTCGGAATTATCCATTGCAGTGAGGATGCTAAGTATTAAAACTGAGTATAATATTTCCCGTGAGTGTTTTAATGACGTTATTGGTCTTATGAAGGAAACTAATCCAGCTGGCAATTTAATTCCCTAAGACTTGTACCGAACAAAGAAATTAGTATCCAAGCTGGGTCTCACTGCTATAAAGATTGATTGTTGTATCAATGGATTTATGTTATACTATAAGGATGATGCAGCAGAAGTTATCTGTCGCACCTGCAATGCTCCTCGGTTTAAGCAAAACTCGGGAAAATAACGTCGTCCAAAGAAAGATGTGCTATATTCCCATTTGTTTTATTTACCAATCATTCCAAGACTTCAGCGGCTTTATGCATCAATGAGTTCAGCAGGCCATATGAGATGACATAAGGAGAAAATAGCAAAAAGTGATATTCTTTCTCATCCATCAGATGTTGAAGCGTGGAAACATTTTGATCGAGTGCATCCTTCATTTGCTGCTGAACCCCGCAACATAAGATTGGGATTATGTACTGATGGTTTTACTCCCTATAGTCAAACAGCTACACCGTATTCTTGTTGGCCAGTTATATTAACACCATACAACCTTCCACCAGAGATGTGTATGACTACTCCGTTCATGTTCTTAACTCTGATTATACCTGGACCACATAATCCGAAAGTAAAGATTGATATCTTTTTGCAACCATTAATTGATGACCTCAAATTATTATGAGAAGAAGGAGTGCTCACATATGATATATCAACAAAATAAAATTTTCTCCTTCGAGCTGCTTTGCTGTGGACGATCGGTGATTTTCCAGCTTATGATATGTTGTTTGGTTGGAGCACAGCAGGGAAATTAGCATGTCCTTACTGCATGGAGAACATTAAAGCTTTCACATTAAAACATGGAGGGAAAAATACTTGGTTTGATTGTCATCGTATGTTTCTAAATGCTAATCACCAGTTCCGAAGAAATAAGGAAGCATTTGTTAAAAATAGAATTGAGCGATCACCTCCTCCACCCAGATTAAGTGGTAATGATATACTACAGAGACTTTCCGACATTCCAACAATTATTGATTATCCAATGCTATCAGAATCTAAATTTCTAGGTTATGGCGTTCAACATAATTGGATAAAAAAATGTATTTTCTGGATATTACCTTATTGGAGAACTAATTTGATAAGACATAACTTAGATGTTATGCATATTGAGAAGAACTTTCTGGATAATATTTTTAATACAATTATGGATGTTAAAGGCAAGAGTAAAGATAATGTCAAAATGAGGATGGACATTAAAGAGTATTGTCGGCGAAAAAATCTGGAGTTAGTAACAATAATTGACGGTAAAGTAATGAAGCTCAAAGCTCCGTACTCTTTCACTCTAGAGCAAAAAAGATTGATATGTCAGTGGTTTAAAAGTTTAAAAATGCCTGATGGCTATGGATCAAATATAAGCCAATGTGTTGACTTGAAATATGCAAGGTTATTTGGACTCAAAAGTCATGATTGTCACATAATTATGGAGGTTCTTCTTCTGATCATAGTCTGTATGTTACCCGATTACATATCAAATCCGTTGACTGAGCTTAGAATCTTCTTCTAAGATTTATGTTTAGCTAAACTAAGTGAATATGCTTTACGGAGGTACGAGGATAACATATCAATCATCCTATGCAAGTTAGAGAAGATATTTCCCCCGGATTTTTTTGATTCTATGTAACATCTTCCAGTCCATCCACCTTACGAAGCTAGAGTTGATGGACCTGTACAATATCGTTGGATGTATCCTTTCGAAAGGTAAATATGTTCAAATTTTTATTAAGTTCAAGAACATCTTCCAATCCTTCTATCTTATGTTCAAATTTTATTCAGTTGTGATAACATGATTATAATTGTTTAATAGATATTTAAACAAGTTGAAGAGATATGTTAAGAATAAAGCACGACCAGAAGGATCAATATGTGAAGCATATTTATCTCAAGAAACAACTCACTTTTTCACCTACTATTTCGAGCCCCATGTAAGGAGTACAAGAACAAAAATTGGTCGTAACATGGACTTTTATGTGGAAGAACAATCACATGCTGAACTATCAGTATTTAAAAGGCAAGGAAAGCCCAGTGGGAAATGTGTTGAAAGATTTCTCAACGATTTGGAAATAAATACAGCGAATTTGTATATACTACTGAACTATGAAGAAGTTGAGCCAATCTTAGAGTAAGTTCTTGCATAATGTTAATAATTAGTAATATTTATTTAAAATACTAAAGTATTATTGGTCACCTGGTATTTCGTAAGCAATTTGCCTTTGACAGATTCGAGGGATATTGAGCAAGCTGTTGCAAATGAATTCTCAACTTGGTTTAGATCATATGTGAGCACACTTCTTTTACAAATTTAAATCTTATTTATTATAAGAAATACTAATTTGTGAGCACACTTCTAGGTATAAAACCCTGATAACAAATGTTTTGATAAGAGTTTGCAAGCATTAGCATGGGGTCCAATGCAAAAAGTAAAAACTTGGCCAATATATATAGTGAATGGGTTCAGATTTCATACCAAATCGTGGAGTGAAGAAAGAAAAACTGAAAATTGTGGAGTATGTGTTAGAGGGAACACTCTTGAAGAAAATGAGTGTGATTATTATGGTGTTCTGAATGAGGTCCTTGACTTGCAATACCCTAGCGAAGATGAGAACTTTGTATGTTTGTTCAACTGCCAATGGTTTGATCCAGTACAGAATAGAGGCACAAGGGTGCATCCTGCGTATGGTTTAGTAGATGTAAAACAAAGTAGAAGATACGGGAAGTTTGATCCATTTGTGTTAGCAAGTCAAGCTATTCAAGTTTATTTCAGCAATTATCCCAGTGGCCGTAGAGACAAACAAGATTGGCTAGCTGTCATAAAAACAAAAGCATGGGGAATAATTGATCAACAATACATTGTAGCAACAGCACATCAAGAGGATGAGATATCAAGTTGTAGTCCTGTTGAAATTGAGGAGATGATAGCTCAACCTCGACTATTGAAATGGAGTTAGAAGATGTGAATAGTTCAACTAGTTCAAGCGAAGATGAGAACGAGGATCAAAGTGAAGATACCATTGAGACCAGCGAAAATAGTTTAGATGATTCAGATTAGTTTTTGTAATTTAGAAATGTAGAATTTAAATGTTTTGTAATATTTTGAATTCTAAGGAATTAAATTTTTTTTGTCAACTTGTATTTATTAATTGCTTTATTAACTGCTTTTCGTAGTTTATTAATTGCTTTATTAACTTCTTCTTGTAATTCATTACCTACTTTATTAATTGTTTACAATGCTTTACTAATTGAATTTTTTTTTAAAATTACAGGTGGCTTCAGGCGACGATCCGCCTCGCAAATCATTTGCATCAAAATTCTGCTGGAAGAAGATCACTAATAGCAGGGTCACACAGCCTGAGGTAGGTGAGGGGCCTTCAGTTCCACCAGATCCTACACCACCACCTACCAGGAGCCAACAGCAATCCCCAGAGCAGGGTCACACAAATGCACCTGCTTCTGTACCTCCACACTTCCCTGGCCACTTCCCTGGTCACTTCCCTCCTCCCTCGACGAGTCCTCACTACCCCTCTCTAGATCAGACACATGCCGCTCCATTCTATCCATATTACCCTCCACCATCATCACAGGTAGGAGGTCCATCCACTGGTCCACGTCATCCTTACCCCTACCCATATTACTACCCCTATCCGGTGGTGGAGCATGAACAGGGTGGACCATCAAGACCACCAGATGTTGGCACTAGCGATCATGCAGCTGCAAGAGATAAGCGTCAGTACATTGAGCCTGATGGCGATAAGTAAGTTCAAGTTAAGTTATTAAGTTATTTTTATTTTGTTATATTACATGTTATTGATAAAAAAAAGTTACATGCAGCTTCAATCCTTCAAGACCACCTATTCATATGATCCGGGATATAATTAAGAATAAATATGATGCTCCTTACTTATCCTGGAAGAAGATCCCGAAGCCAGTTAGAGATATGTGGTTTGGAGAATTTCAGGTATGCTTTTTCTGGCATGATTTCAAATATGTGAATTAATTTGTACTAATCTTTTTGTTATTATCTAAATATTTACAGAAAGAATTTAGGTGATTGCCTGAGCACAACACGACGATCAGAACAAATTTTGAGAGGAGAGGAGCGACCCGTCTCAGGGACATATTCACGGACATTAGAAAGTCCGGGCAGCGTCCTAATTGGATTGGAGAGGGCGTTTGGGCTGATTTGAGTAGTGCTTGGGCGACCCCTGAATTTGTAAAAATGAGAGAGCAGAATAAACAGAATAGAGCCTCTGACTGTGGAGGTTTAGGAAGCTCTCTTCATACTGGTGGATCAGTACCTCATACAGAACATAGGCGACGATTGGTAAGAGTTTTAAATTATTTTATTAAATATATTTATATTATTATAACTATTTCTTAAATTTTCAGAAAGAGCACCTTGGTCGAGAGCCAACCTCATTGGAGTTGCATACAAGAACACATCAACACCAAGCTGATCAGAGGTGGGTTGATGAAAAGGCTAAGAAGGCTCACGTGAGTATTTTTTTTTGGAAATTTGGAATAAAAATTTGATTTTATAAAACTAATTTTAATATCAATATATTTTATGGATTGCAGGATGATTTTGTACGAGCTCAAGACAGTCGGCAGTCCACTGGTGAGGGATCATCTTCAGGTTTGGCCCATATTTTTGAGTATCATACCTGGTCAGAGGTTGTAGGTGGAAGACAAAAGGGGAGGGTATATGGCTTGGGTGCACAGGGCTATGCTATAGAGGGCAGTTCATCTACCTCTGCATTTCATGATGTAAGTGGAGCTGAAGAATCTGTCAGCGAGAGGGTTGCAGCGCTGACTAGAGAGATTGAAGAAATGAAAAAAGTGCAAAATGAAATGCAAGCGGAGCTGCAATCCTACAGAGTTCAAAGGAGGCAAGAGGAAGAGCAGCGACGAACATCTCAAGACAGCGAGGATACACCTGAGGACTATAACTTTTTTATATTTATTGTGAACTTATGAATTTGAGAACTTATGTTTTATGGTTGAACAATCAGTGAATTTGTGAACTTATGTTTTATGATTGAACAATTTGGCTTTGTTTACATTAATATTATGTTTGGTTGTGCTAGTTATAATTGTTAATTGAATATAGTTATGATTGTTGATTGAATATAGCGGCGTGTTGCCCAAACTTGTTATATATTGTTTTATGTGCAGGTTTAGAATTTAGGGTGAACCTCTCTCAAATAGATGGGAGGCTGTCAATTTTTTTTGCAGGTGCTACAGGTTTCTGGCGGCTTGCCGGCGGTCTGGCCGCCGGAAACTACGATACCGGATGGCTTATCCACCACCGCCGGTAACTACCTTCAACCGCCGGTAGAAAATCGGCGGTTAGGCGTCGGACTACCGGCGGTCTCGACTGCCGTTACTAGCGACAGGCATGACCGCCGGTCATCGCCGGTAACGTACCGACGGCTTACCGACGATTTACGGCGGTTTCATAAGAACTGCCGACGCCATAATACAGTCAGTCAGCCGTCAGTATCATGGCCGTCGGTAAGTCGCCGGTGTTATGACCGGCGGTTAATCGGCCGGTACACCGCCGGTTTATAGTTGTGGAATTCCCGGCGGTATTAACCGTCGGCAAACTGTCGCCGACTTAGACCGCCGGTACTAAATTTCCTACGCCGAATATTCCGGCGGTCTATTTCCCGTCCGGCGGTCTATTTCCCCGAATATTCGGAGAACCGTCGGGTAATGGTAATAACCGTCGGTAAATATGGGTAAACCGCCGGTAAAAACCGTCGGTTTTGGGTCATTTTCCTGTAGTGTATGATTATTATAATGCATGCTACATAACCATTATTGCCACTGTACAGCTTTACTATTACTTTCACTCATGATGCTGATATTATTATTGTTCTACTATAATTAACATATTAATCATGTGATATATACTAAGCACGTGCAATGGACACTGGTATGATAATTTTGAGCATGTGATACATGCATATAGTTATTTTTATATGCTTTTACTACTTTGATATGATTTTGACAGTCTTTATTGATGTTTTGATTTGATACTTTATACTATTTTTTATATTGATTTTAGTATTGATATGAAAATTTATTTTAGTGATTTGACACATGTACTAGTTTATTGATTTCTCTATTGTATTGCTCTGTAATCATGTGAATGCCACTGTTATGATTTGACTGTTAACTTGTGTATTATTCCTTTACTTATTATTGACTTCAGTTATAGGTTTTGGTGACTTGCTTAGGTTTTTAGCTCATTATATATAGTTAAATATTTTTAGGCGAAGGCAGAAGATAACTGTGTGAGATTGATCATTTCAGGATTCCTCATATTCTCTTTCTTTTTTATTTTAGTTATTCTTTTGTACTAAGGATAAAAAGCAGTAATAGTATGATAATAAATCCTAAGCAGTGAATCTAATTTTTTTTAGAAATGAATGCATATATATATATATATATATATATATATATATATATATATATATATATATATATATATATATATATATATATATATATATATATATATATATATATATATATATATATATATATATCGATAATTTTATTTTTGTTGTTATTTAAATTGATCTAGTTGTATAAATTAAAAGATAAAAAATAATTTTTAAAAAATAGATTTTGGGGCATCACATTTGGATTGCAACAATCTCCTAAGAAGCTAACCACTAATTAATTAATAAGTTAGAAATTCTTTAAGTCAATGCACATGCTCTAATATAATTCAAAGAGTTGGCATTGATGGAGCATCCAATATCAACTAGATCATGGAGTACTTCTAAGTGATGAATGATTATTAAGATGATAATAATATCATTGTAGATATTTCGATAATATGGAAAGTCGTTATAAGAGAAAATTAGAATGGGGATAGCATAGGGGGGATTATATACCTCATTTTGTAAGACTTTTGAGTCTACATTGTCCATTAGTACATATCCTGACTCCTTCAATGATAAATAACATCATCTTAGTTATATTGATGAAATCCCTTCCCCTGAATAAGTGATAGTCAATTAACATGCTACTTGTTAGCAAATCAACTAAAAATATATTACTTTAGAGGGTCTTCTTAAAGGAGCTTTTTTAGATAGAATTTGATGAGATAATTTTCTATGATGAGGTGCCCATGATCATCCTAATGAAAACAACATGCTAAAACTTGCCCGCGGCCTTGAGACTCTTCCATATAGAGGTAGGTTACTTGAAGTACTCTTTTTGAATCATTGCCAGAATTAAAGTGATGATTGATTAGAGAAAGAGTAATATCCCTGAATTTTTTTTAAAGTGGTAGAGTGAATTGGTAGTAACTTCCCCCTTGGTTAGAAAATTATATCTTTTTTTTTTTCTTTTGTTGGTGAGAAAAAATATAAGAGTTTATCTAAAATTTTGATTTTCTCTTAGTAGGGGCTTGAAAAAATGAGAAGTATTCTTTGGCTTCCCAAGTAAATTTCTCAATGTTGATGTATTTGGATTCTTTCACAATAAAACCTACAAAGTTTTTCATAGATTCTTAGCAATAAAAATTTTGAACTTCTTAGGTTGCATCCCTAATACATAATCATATATGGAGAAATTTGTTACCATCAATAATTTCATGTCAAGTGTAGTTGGACCAATGGGTGTAGTCCCTCAAGGACTCTCCAACCTTTACTTAATATAGATCAATAACTGATAGGTTTTCATTGACCACTTAGAACAAATAATTTGATAAAAGAATAGGAATGAATTGTTTTTGAAGAACCTAATTATGTTGGTGATAATATATACAATCTCTATACAAATAAAAACTTTGAAGGTGTTTATAGATATCAAACATTGGATTGCCTAAGTGATACTATATGATGCCATCTTATTCTTGATGTGGGTCCATTGCTTTCATGGGGTCTATCATCCCAATAAATATTTCCATATGAGTGCCGTGAACTTTTACTATACCACCTCATTAGAAATTTATGTGATAAAGGGTGAATTTTTTATGTACTAGCATGCATGGTGGATGAAGCAATTTGGTATCACTTAACCAAATAGACTCCCCTTATTTGAGGTTCCCATTGATCAATTTACGTAAGTGGATGTTGGTGAAAGGCCATGACGAGGCCAACGAAGCTACTGATTTGTTAGTAAAGATCATTGAGGATGCCATCCAAACACTCATGAGTAATAAATGAATTTCCACCCTTGGTATACCCCTAAGAAGGAGAATAAGAGTCACAATGTTGATGCCCATCTGCCATTGCTACTTTGTATAACAAAAATGTGACTTATATTCCCATACATCGTGCCAAGTAGGAATGAAAGCTTATTAAGTTGAGGTGACAATGGGGTTACATGCTTACAAATTATAGAAAATGATATGAAACACACAATGCTTGTAGAATTCTAAATGAGAAGTCATGGAGGAATCAAAAAATGAGAAAGAATATGAAAGAGCAAAATATGACACCAATACTCCTTAGAGTAGTTTGGTTTAATGACTTATGCCTACTCTATGGTTGATTTAGATGATATATTAATCCCTTGATATAATTAAAGAAAATGGGATCTCACTAAGCAAGCCATAATAGGTACATCTGACAAATAAATTACAATCAAATCTTATGAAAGAAGAGAGGAGAATACTCTATAAATGAGTTGCATAGAGGCATTTAGAAGTGAGAAAGGGAGAAATGACAAAGCTTTGTTTTAACCAATGTGAATTTCTCTTGAACTTTTTGAAAGACTATAGATACCTTTTGTAATAAATTTATTATCTAAAAAGTTGATTTGCTAACTTCACACACTTTTCTTCTTTTATAGGACTCTACATATAAGTTGCTATTATTTGAGGTGTGCATGCCATGAAACACTATTATTGGAGAAAAAATAGGTTATAAAATAATGATATTAGAGCATAGTGTCATGGGATGAAAATCTCTATATTTGAAAAATTATTATAACCATTAGAAGAAAGACTGGGGGAAAACAGTGTTGACAAGAAAATGCTAATGGAACTCAAACCTCATTGGTGCTTAATTAAAATGTGGGGATTAGGGTTTATGTTTCATTCTTATTGTCTTGAATAGGTGAAAACAATAAGTAGGTTGATATAAAAGAGTTCAATAATGGCATGCAAGTTAATGTTAATTTATTATAAGCTCTAAGGACAATATTCTTGAGATGTCACATGATCAACTAGGTTGGAGTTCTCGAGTGCATGGCTAAGGATAAGGGTGAGAGAGCATCCATAAAAATGCTAAATCCTTGGTTTGAGAGACTACTACAGATCTCCCAGGCCAAGGATCATAATTATGAATTCATCAAAAAGTTTCTTAGAAGAGACTTAAGGGCAGTTAGATAGTTGAACTACGTGATTATGAAATGATGAGCTAGATTCCCTCCACATGTCATATTGTAATTGACGTGAGTACTTTGAGGCTACATTTGGGATGGTGTTTATCTTTAAAAAGTTTCTTAGTGTAATGGGGTTAAACCAATTTGGTATCACTTAACCAAATAGACTCCCTTATTTGAGGTTCGAACCCATTGATCAATTTAAGTAAGTGTGGATGTTGGTGAAAGGCCATGATGAGGCCAACGTAGCTACTGATTTGTTAGTAAAGATCATTGAGGATGCCATCCATTCATGAGTAATAAATGAATTTCCACCCTTGGTATACCCCTAAGAAGGATACTAAGAGTTACAATGTTGATGGCCATCTTCCATTGCTTCTTTGTATAACAAAAATGTGACTTATATTCCCATATATCGTTCCAAGTAGGAATGAAAGCTTATTAAGTTGAGGTGACAATGGGGTTACATGCTTACAAATTATAGAAAAAGATAAGAAACACAAAATTCTTGTAGAATTCTAAAGGAGAAATCATGGAGGAATCAATAAATGAGAAAGAGTATGAAAGAGCAAAATATGACACCAATACTCTTAGAGTAGTTTGGTTGAATGACTTATGCCTACTATGTGGTTGATTTAGATGATATATTAATCCCTCGATATAATTAAAGAAAATGGGATCTCACTAAGCAATCCATAATAGGTACAGATAGACAAATAAATTACAATCAAATCTTACAAAAGAAGAGAGGCGAATACTCTATAAATGAGTTACAAAGAGGCATTTAGAAGTGAGAAAGGGAGAAACGACAAAGCTTTGTTTTGACCAATGTGAATTTCTCTTAAACCTTTTGAAAGACTATAGATACCTTGTGTAATAAATTTATTATCTAAAAAGTTGATTTGCTAACTTCACACACTTTTCTTCTTTTACAGGACTCTACATATAAGTTGTTATTATTTGAGGTGTGCATGCCATGAAACACTATTATTGGAGAAAAAAAGTAGGTTATGAAATAATTATATTAGAGCAGTGTCATGGGATGAAAATCTCTATATTTGAAAAATTATTATAACCATTAGAAGAAAGATAGGAGGAAAACAGTGTTGACAAGAAAATACTAATGGAACCCAAACCTCATTGGTGCTTAAAATGTGGGGATTAGGGTTTATTTTCATTCTTATTGTCCTGAATAGGTGAAAACAATAAGTAGGTTGATATAAAAGGGTACAATAATGGCATGCAAGTTTATGTTAATTTATTATAAGCTCTAAGGACAATATTTTTGAGAGGTCACATGAACAACTAGGTAGGAGTTCTCGAGTGCATGGCTAAGGATAAGGGTTAGAGAGCATCCATAAAAATGCTAAATCCTTGGTTTGAGAGACTACTACAGATCTCCCCAAGGATCATTATTATGAATTCATCAAAAAGTTTCTTAGAAGAGACTCATAAGGGAAGTTAAATAGTTGAACTACGTGATTATGAAATGATGAGCTAGATTCCCTCCATATGTCATATTGTAATTGAGGTGAGTATTTTGAGGCTACATTTGGGATGGTGTTTATCTTTAAAAAGTTTCTTAGTGGAATTGGTCCCACAACCTATACTTTTACCCTATATTACCAAGCCTTAGGATTAAGTCCTTTGACCTTGAGCCAAATTGTCTATATATATATATATATATATATATATATATATATATATATATATATATATATATATATATATATATATATATATATATATATATATATATATATATATATATATATATATATATAATCTTATCCTCCTTAGCCCTTATAGATCAGACACACCAACAAATATTGGGTTATCAATGAAATGTCAATGTCACTCACACCAAATAAAGCTCTAGTTTTTATTAGCTAGTGCGAATATTTATAATTATCACAGAGCCAACAATAGTCCATGATAACTCTGACATGAACACTATGTTGGTTCATGCCCAAAGTATCACTAGGATGCTTTTAAGTGTGGGTTCTCACTCATGTCAACACTAATACCAATGAGTTCTCACTAGCATTGATGACCACATTTATAACGATGACCCTGTTTCGGCAATAATATACTTGCTTTGATTTTGAAGAACCCTCGCAAGAAACCTAAAACAAATGTCGCAAGCCTCTTCAACATCTTTAGCTTCAAAATCTCCTCAGCTTATAATAATTCAATCTACTTTAAATTTAAAACTTTTCAAATAAAATAATTATGAAATACTTAGTATTAATATCTTGGTTGTCAAAAGTCCAGACATTTATATCTGTACTCAAAGAAGTCCAAACTTCTTCTTACCTAAGATAATTAATATATATGAATTTTCTTAGAGTCACATAAAGATGCATGGATTTCAAGAAAAAAAAAAATATCACAATTTTAATATCTATCGGTTTTCCTGCACCCACTATGGATGCATTGTTTTCTGGAAACCTATGTACGTATGCTCTAATTTCAAGAAAAGAAAAATCCTGACATAATTTTAAGATTATTATTTTTTTTATTTAATGAACCGTACAATAAAATCTAAGTTGTCCAACGCATAACAAAGATTAATTTTTTGATAGCTTACTACTTTTTAAATCACATTTTAGGCTTCGTTCATGGCAGTTTTTTTATTTTTTTCTAAAATAGTTATATAGTATAAAAATTTTTAATTCAAATAATTTTTAATTAAAAATTTACTTTAGAAAGTAGCAAGAAAGCTATCCCAAATGTAATATTTGACTTTGTCTTCATTTGGGATAACTTTTTTTCTGCTTCTTAAAGTAAAATTTTAGTACAAAAGTTAATAATTTTGTACTAAAAAACTGCTTTAAGAAGCATTAAGAAAGTTGTTTCAAATGAAGTTTTTATTTGGGACAACTTTCTTACTTATTTTTAGTATAAATTTTTAAATCTAAAAAAATATTATACTTAAAAACTGCTTTATGAAGAGATAAGAAAGTTGTCCAAAATAAAGTCTTAATATAAAAACTTTTTGAACTAAAAATTTTTATACTAAAAAACTAATTTAAAAAGTAGTACAAAAAAAAAAGTTTTCCCATAAAAAACCTAAGAGTTATGTGTTGGTGAAACTCTTTGACATTTTAACACATAATTTAATGTTGTTCTTGTTCATGAAATCGGCTTAACCCATTACAAAATACTTATAAAAGCCTAACCGTAAATACTTTTGTTAAATTATTTGTCATTTTTCGCATTAAGGACAAACTATCATGAATTTTATACAGAATATCCTTATTGATAGCTGTAGCCCTCTGCTTTACTTCAGTATGAGAATAATTACGTAACCTTAAATTAAATTTTAAGCAACCTTTCATTGACTTTTTGGGCTCTCTTTGACTCGGCCTACGTGGGGTGATTTTGGGCTCAGACCCAATTTCACATTTAGCCCATTTGAGCTCCACAGCTTGACGTCTTGACCCAATCGTTTGAAGCAAGTTTAAATAGTGTTTTTTTGATGCCAAAGTTTTAAAATAGGGCTTTTGAAACTGAGCTTCGTAGCTATAATAAATTATATATTATCACTGTGAAGACTTTAAAGTCGCATTTAATTAAGTATTTTAAATAAAAAAATAATATAATACTTGAAAACAAGAAGAAGAGTACTAGCCATGTAAATAAATGATCCAACTTGTGAATCTAGTACTGACACAAAAAATTTGGGTTCGGATTGACCCATTTAAAAAAATGGCTAGATTCAGGTCATGCATTCCAACACGTTTATTAAACTTGTCATATTCGAGTTAACTCGCGAGTTAATTTTGACTTATTTTCCTTATTTTTTTAGTTGTATGGTATAATTCTCTTATTTTTTTATTATGAATCTAAAATTCATAATTAACAACTTAATAAATTTTTTAATGAAAATAGGTTGCTAGTTGATTAGGTTCTGGTCCACCTTTTTATCCGTTTATTAAATAAATTGAGTTCATGTTGATTGGATTCAGATCTCATCAATTTTGGGTTAGGCCTGAACCCTACTTATTGACACATTTTCACATCTGTAACAAGTAATAACAATTTTATATATTAAAATATAGGATAATCATGAAAAATAAATCAAGAAATTAAGTGTATGACAATTTTGTATTTTTGGAAAGAATTGATTTGAGGGTTTAGCTTATAATTTCATTCACAGTGAAGAATAACCGAAAAGACAAAAAACCTATAGCACTACTCTAGAAGATTCAGGCTTCGTTTGGGGCGGCTTTTTTACTGCTTCTTAAAGCAGCTTTTGAGTACAAAATTTTTAACTTTTGTACTAAAAAGCTATTTTAAGAAGTAGTAAAAAAAGCCATCCCAAAGGAAGCCTTAATAATAAAAATCAGAACAGTTTAAAAAATTTATAATGTTCAAAATAAAATATGAAAAATCTTAAGATGACAACACCAAGATTATAATCCAGATGATCTCTCTCAGAAAATTATTCCATGCAGTTATTGAACTAACCGGAAGCGAATCAGGATGCGCCAAGTCACCTGATACACTACGGTACACAATATCAGTCCATAGCAAAAAAGTGATGTAGAGCATCCTAATTCGCCTCTAGACCACATTCTGATGATCGCAAGTAATTTCTCCTCTCTCTCTTAGCAGGTAGTTGTTTTCTTATAAAATATGAAGGATTTTGGTACCTTGAATTTAAAATAGAGTGGCAGTCATGGGCATAACAGATGAGGGATCAAACCAATATCCCAATCATATTAATTAAATACAAATGGGGAAAGCTAAGAAAAAGAGGTGTGCTCTTGGTGTTCATTCTATCCTCCCATTCATACGCCCTTCTCCAAGAGAAATAAGACTTGATTTGAGACAGCTCTCTTATTGCTTCGTAAATCAATTTTTAAGTATAAAAATTTTTAAATTAAAAATTTTTATACTAAAAAATTACTTTGAAACGTAATAAAAAAGCTGTCTCAAATGAAGCTTAAATTTATACTCCTTCACTACTCTATAAAAATAATAAATTTATGTCAAATATAATTAAATATCTACCCACATATTCCTGTTTCTTGCACAGCTCAAAGTTCTGAAGGTCTGCCAAAAGCTTGCAGCTTTGAATAGAAATCTAATGAAGAGATTAGTTTCAGAAATTCCATGAGGAATATCTCAAGAAGATTATAAATAGACATTATTTTAATTTTTTATTGTTAGAATCAAATATCAGCTATAAATTTAGATTTATTAATTAATATTGCAAAGAGATGACCCATAAATTGCTCTATATCTTTGATTGTCTACAAAATAAAGTTCGATAGAAATGAAGTAATCTATTTTCTTAAAAATTTTATTAAAAATAAATATATGTATAAATCTTTGGTAATGATTAATTGTTTCAAAAGGATAAATTTAGATGCAAAAAATGAAGTTAGCATATTGCTTTTTAAGAACTTCTTGAAGAATTTCTATAATGAATTCCATATAGAACATTGGACCTTTGTCATTTTATGTCGACATACTTCGAAATTATTAATGAGTATACCTCATGAATATGTTTGTGATTTTGGTTTGTGATTTGCTCAATATTTATTTTATATCAAGGCATGTTGAGTATTGGGATATTTATAACAATAAAAAAGAGTTTATTATCTTAGAATTAAATAAAAAATTTCATGTAGAGTCACAAAGAAATTGAGGGCAGCTCATAAGAGACATGAGATTTATTGTAGCAGTCAAAGCACTAAACTATCGAGATATTATCCGCTTTGGTCTAAGGGTCTCGGGGTTTTATCCTGTTGGTGTAACTTCCCAGGAGGTACCCATCCTAGAATTTCTCGGGGATGAACATACTTAAATGCGGAGTTTTTTAATGAAATTCTAATCATTATATCGAAAGACGTCTCTTTGTTTTAAGGGGTTTCACATTTGTAATATGAAAAATTCAAGAGAACAGCCAAATCATGGGACATCGTTTTATTAAAAATATTCCACTATTGGAGTCAATATTATAAGAGGAGCCTTCTAATTGGAGAAGGTGCTAATACACAATATAACTAAGATATGACAATAAAAGATATCTTATGTTGTGGTAATAATAGGGGCATTGAAGTGTATGATTTTGTTGTCATAAGATAGTGTGCAATTGTCTCAGTGGCTCTCTTTAAAGGATGGGAGACCGGGTGATTTCGATTGGAAGAATAGAGAAATTACTTGGACTGTAACAAGTGATCCTCCATACTTCACAATATAGCTATAGTCCATGTTCAGATATGTTAGGAGTAATACTATTGTTACCAAACAAACTCACTACTTGAATTCTCTAGAATTCAGGATACTGAGCATTTCCTCATGAAAGAAGAAACAAACTCACTACAGGAAAATCATTCATTACCAGCGGTTAGTATAAGCTTTCCGGTGGTTTTTCAAAAAATCGGTGGCTTTGCGGCGGTTAAAAAATCAATGGTAAAAATCGCATAAGAAACGATTTTTGGCAACCTTTTCCATCGATTCTACGCATCGGCGGCTTTTCAACAGTCGTAACACCGGTGACCACCGGATTTACTGGCGGCATACCTGCTGTTCGACCACCAGTTTGGCCGGATATATCCGGTGGTCAAACCGCATGATTATCGTCGATTGAGCATCGACGATCGCCGGTAAATAACCGACGTTTTTGACAGCCGAACCGCCGGTTAGCTGGGAGAAACCTATAGCATCTGAAAAAAAATAACAGCCTGCCCTCTATATTTACTGAATTTCACCCTAAACTCTAAACTTGTACAAAAAATATAATAATTATCACAAATTTGGGCAACACGCCACTATAATCAATCACAACAATTATCATAAATATATTCTTCAAAATAAATAAACTCATAATAAGTTTATTTTTATATAGAACTTATTGTTATAGATATGGAGGAAGATAGAAAGATAACTATCATATTGGGTACCCTTCTTTGTAGTAAGTTAGGTGATGATAAATGTTTAGGAGGAGTTGACCGTAGGAGTTCATGATCAAGAAATCACTCAAATGTCCTGAATTTTATGAAGTTTCCCAAGGATCAAAGTAAGGATTACTTTAAAGTGAATCTTATTGATGCTTGTGTGGAGGATATTATAATTGAGTTCATGAGTGATAGTCTTTTAGATATGTCCTTATTTCAGGATGACTTGGGAGGGGTAGGTTGTGATTATTTACATGTAATTAGTGAAACCCCTAGGTTTTTTAAGGAGATATTTAAAGTATTGGATAGATAATATCTAGGAAAACTATTGAACCCATCAATAGTTGATGCACTTACTCTTGAACAAAATCTTTAACTACTCATTTAAAGTATGTGTTTTAAAGAGAGAAGTCAAATTTACCTGTCATTATATCTACTAAGAATAGAGAAAATAAAGATGATATGTTGATTAGTGCTTAGCATGCATAAATCTTCCTAACTATATTAACACTATTAAACTATATAAATTAGAGTTCAAGCATCATATTCGACTGTGCTTTGATGAGAAAATTTAAAAAAAACGCAAACCTACAATTACGGTTCGGACTCAGACGCCAACTCCACGCAGGAGTGGTTGCGAGATCTTCGGCCAGAGGGAGCTTGTCGGTAGCCGGAGGGAGCGTCTCGATCACAACTGTCACGAGGAGACGGGAGTGACTATCATGTAGGAGAGAGAGGAGGATGCGAGTAAATGAAATGGAAGGCTTGGGACTACTTATTTTAAGGATTTTTCTAACGGCTACCCGGCGGTTATTACCGCAGGAAGAAATTCACTTAACACCGACAGTTTGAGCCTCCGATAATGCACCAGTAAGAATTAATAATGGCAGGATAACTGGTAATTATTGGACCGCCGCTACTTTTGACGGCGATAAATTAAATAACCGGTTGTAAGCACCAGTGGTCTAACCACCGGTTAAACTGCTGATCCAGACATTCAATAATTCATGAATTTTCTGTAGTAACAGCATTTTTGACAGCTTTCTTATTACATTTTAAATAAATAAATGTGGCATTTTAAAAATTTTTGCCCTCCGACAAATTGGTTGGGGCTTTAAAGCACACTCACATTGAATCTCATAATAAGTAGGCAGCACGTGCAGGCAGTTAGGCTAGCAGGAAGGGCAACGAGAAGCACGAGCAGCGCGGGAGAGAAGCAAGCACCATGGGTACGTAGTGCGGGTGGGGAGTCGGGTAGCGCATGAGGCGAACAGGGTAGCCAGGCGGCCTCACTTTTTTAATTATTTTTTTTTATTTTTGGTGACTATAACTACCGAAAATATGTTAAAAAATTTTTCCTCTGGAAATAAATCATAAATTTTAGTTTCTTATGCGGTTTAAACCTATGAAAAAAAATCACTGGGAAGCAGCCGAAAATCTCATTACCGCCACAAATTTGCCTAGCTCCTCAAGAAAAAGCCGCCGGTAATGACGAATTTTCTTGTAGTGAGTAGATAATGACTGCAACAATGTAGTGCAAATAAAATAGTATAATTCTCCTTATTGTAGATTGAATACTTTTATCAAGATTATTTCAATTTTTAACTAAAAAAGGCTACACGGTGCCCTTCATGACACAAAATAACTCCAATGCCTACATTAGATGCACCACTCTACTTTAAAGACTTTATTAAAATCAAGAAGAACTAAAATTGGGGTAGCTGCCACTTTTTTTAAATAATCAAACCTCAATTGAGCAACATCAGTAGTCTAATGAAAAGTTATAGCTTATAACAATTCAGTAATTGGAGATGTTATTGTGCTAAAATCACTACAGGAAAATGCGATGTTACAGGTGGATAAAATCCGTCAGTAAAAGTAAAAATTCACTATAAATTCTCTCTCTAGTGCAATACCAGCAAAAATCAGTTCGACAATAATTAGCACGTATGTAAATCCAAACCGGCGAAAACATTCCACTGGAATGGTTTTCGGCAGCATTTCTGGTGGCATTCTGGTGGAAAAAATATGGGAAACAAGCATCTTTTAATGTGTTGAATTCTAGCATTTCTTCCATTGGTATCTCTGGTGGAACATGTACGCTTGAAGTTTTGATAGATAATCTACCGCCTTTCTCCATCACACGGGCCAGCATGAGTAAGGTGAAGCCAAATGAATAAATATAGTAAAATCATCTGCATATAAACCTAATCATACATTTCTTGATTCCGTGGCGAATGAGGGATATGTTTAATCAAAGTGTTTTTAGGATTCTGCTTCAAACAAATGTGTAATAAAATTTTCTTGTTAAATGTGTTCATTATGATATCTCATATGTGTAACAGAATTTATGGATGCATATAACCATTATAGTCTAAGAATTATGATGAAGTAAAACCTCCTACTGGCTGGTTCTTCCTTCAACTTTCTTTTCGTATAAAATTTTCATTTAAATATTAGTTCGTTGTAGTAATATCATGCAATATCTAATTGATTATCTTTATAGAATAACATACATCCATTGACATAACAATTTATCTTTATAATGTCAAACCAAGCTTGGAAACCAACTTCTTAGCTTGATATAAATCTATAGGAATAATGTTATCTGCCAGGTTGGTTTCCTTAAGCAGTCCAATATTATGTTTTGCATTAATGCTTAACATCTTAACAATAACGGATAACTCTTAGTAAGTGGTGCACCCTATCCATATTAGTTATTAGAAAGCATGCAATAAATCATAAAATTTTATACATTAGATGACTCTTCTACATATTATTTAAATTTTGCTCTAGTTGCATCATGAACTTAGTCCTCAAGATCAGGTCAGATATTTTCTTCCTCGGCTATATTAGATCTTGTCAACGAGCCGAATCGAGAATCAAAATATGGTTCATACTCACAATGAGAAGTTCAACACCAATATTTTGGCATGAAGCCTTGACGGTAAAAATCAACAGTTACATCATCTAGGCTTAGGTGCACATGATTTATATGTTTAGAATATGGGTAAAAAAACATTTCATCTAAGATGAAGCTGAGCAGTTGAGAAGCTGTATGAATAAAAAATTCATTCCTTTAATGAACTAATTCATTAATGTCTTTCATCCTCATGACAATCGATTATACATCCAACTTCTTTTAGTTCTGATATTCATAATATAACTTACATATAATATTAATTTATTAGATAATATTGTAAAATTTATTAAAGAAAAATACAAAGAGTAAGATTTCTTGGGAGGTCGTCATTTTTAAGTGATGACACAATCCCTCAACTAGATCTATTACTACTAAAAATATACTCAATATATTAAGTTTTAGAACTAATTATGTGAAACCTTTAGACTCTAAGGTTGACCTACATAATTCAAGTTTACCTTTAACTTCCTCTCTACTATTTTAAGTTACAAGAAAAATATCATCGGCAAAAAGAATACAACAATTTATATTCTTTTGCAAATGTCTAGTAAGAATATCCATAATGAACTAGATAAAATAACATAGAGCTAAATATATTCTCTTGCAAATGTCTAATGAGAACATCCATAACTAAATCCACATACACCAAGATACATTCTTTTGCAAATATCTAGTGAGAACATCCATAACAAAAATAAATTAAAACCATGCACTAAGATATATTCTCTTACAAATGTATAGTGAGAACATCTACAACAAAAAAAAAAAAAATCATACATTAAGATTCATTCTCTTAAAAATCTCTAGTGAGAACATTCATAACAAAACCAAAAGACATATACCAAGATTTCTTTTCTTGCAAATGCTTAGTGAGAATATCCATAATGAACTAGAGCAAAAAGCATAAGGCAAGATACATTCTCTTGTAAATTTCTATTGAGAACATCCATAATTAAATCCACGTACACTAAGATACATTATCTTGCAAATGTCTAATGAGAACATCCAAACTCAAGGTTATGAAGATAATACATTCTCTTACCAGTAGTAATGACCTTCCATTACTGGAGGTAGCAAGTATAGGCAATCGATATTGAATGGTGCGGCTAGTACGGGCAACCAGCGATGGCAAATAATGCTATAAAAGTTGTTGAGGGGTTCAATCGCATTTGGGGCAGCTCTTAGATGCAAGCGAAGATATCTGAAGAAAGAGGAAAGGAAATGAGAGGTTAGACAGAGGATGGGCCGAAATAGGGCTCTTACCATCAAATTTTTCATCAGTGTTAGTACCGGCACAATAGTCACCAATAAATTTTTGTTGAGTTTAAATAAGCACTACGAGAAAATACGCGATTACCGACGGAATTTTCGGCGGATAATTTTGAGCCGGTAAAAAACGGCGCATGCTGGGACGAAAATTTTACGATGTCTTTTACGGTGCATATGGCGCCAGAAATTTTCCTACATCATATGCGCTGGGAAGTACGTCGGACAAAACCAGCATTTTAGTGGTTCCGGCGCACGTTACGGCGGAAAATAGCTGGCGTAATTACCGGCGGATAATGCGTCGGGCTTAAACCAGAGTAATATTTACTAGTAATTCTGCCATTATTCACCAACGGAACTTGCACTGAAAACTTTTAAAATACTGGTGAAAACCCAGCGGAATAAGTGCCAGTAATTTTATGGCAAATTTTTTGCTGGACATGTCGTCGTTAATTTATTGGCTTATATTCAACCGATAAGGCCGCTGGTTTTATCGACAAAAAATTTTCGCCATAAAATTTAACAGTACGTCCAGGTTTTCCTATAGTGATAATTTAAAAAACATTAGTTGAAAGATGTTAGACTATGAAAACTTCTTACCTTTACTACCAACTAGGCCCTTGGCCAATTCATAATTGCTTCAACTTTGGTAGTATATGCTTCAACTTCTATGGTTGACATAATAAAGCCCAATAAATTTATTTTACAATATAGAAATTGACATTTCTTTGGTGAGAAAACAACATTTGTTCTCACGGTATTTCTAATAACTTGCAGAAATGATGAAGGTGATCCACCTTATTGCAACTGTAAACTAATATGTCATTGAATTATACAACTATAAATTTGCACAAAATTAAAAAGCTAAAAAAAATTATTCATAAGCTGCATAAAAGTATTTAGGGCATTAGACATCCCGTGTGGCATAACAATCTATTCATAGAATCGTTCTTTAACTTTGTAAATGGTTCTCTACTCGCCTTCTGCACAAATTCAAATATGATGATAACTACTCGTTAAGTCTATTTTAGAGAATAAAGTGCTCCATGGAATTGATCAAAGAGATTATTATCTATGCGAGGTATTAATTTTAAATTGATATAGGATTGTAATTTTATTAATTTCTCTACTATTGATATACATTAGATATTTCTCATTTTTTTTTTGAACCAAAAAGTGCAGAACTGACCCGCAAGGGCTAATGCTGGGTCAAGTGAATCCCATTGTGTGTAGCCCTTCATGTTCATCTAGGTTCAATATGAATGGGGGGTTTGTTGGGAAGTGTAGAACCATGTATTAAATCCACTACTTGTTGAATTTCCCTTTTGGGAGGTAGGTCATCAAGTATATCTTTAGTCAAAACAACTTGAAACTCTAACAAAAATCACTCGATCTCGATGCTATCACTAACAACATATGCAAATGTTTCTTTAATACGTAGTAAGTATCATGTATTTAGATCTTATAAAGCTTATAAACAATTAGAATGATTCAACATTAGTTATTCTGCTGCTACTCCCTTGATACTAATGCTAATGAAACCAGTGCAATTTGCATTCAACAATGGATGAAAGAATAAGTATTGGATATTCTATCATGTATGATTTGATGATCATACTGTCATGGCCTTCTCGACAATAGATGATACAGATCCATTAGTACCACATCACACCAAACTTGTTGTTTGGAATTTCCAATAAAAAAATTAATCTAGTGCCCCTCATACACCTCAACTTCATTCTCCTTATATATCCAAAATATTTTGTAAAGATTAGGTTATTCATCTGTTGATAATTTAAGCCTCTTCTCCATTTTAATGGATGCTACATATATTCTCACAACTCCCACTATCAATGAACATTTGACACACCTAACCATGTATAGTACACCTAGTTCTGAAAATATTATGTCGTTGCATCAATTGTTCTTTCTGCACATTAAGTTGGCGATGAAGAACCAGAAATTGACCTCCATGAGCTTGTATGATGTAGGGTTCTTGGGGTTTCCTCAATGACTACCCAGATTAGCTTTGATGGTGTCCAGTACTTCATGTTCAACGCCTTCTATAATTATGATTATGTAATGATTTGAACAGTTCGATGCAATATGCCCAAATCCATGGCAATTTAAAAACTTTAGGATATAATTCAAGTTTTTTTTTTAGGGAAAACTCACGGAGGGGCCTACATGTTAATAAAAAAATAGGATTATAAGATCCTTAAAAGGAACCTTCAGCTCACTAATGCTTAAAAGAGCTACAAAATAAATCAAAATAAAACATAAGAGCTGATGGTTCCTTATATTAAGACATACAAAAAATCCTACAAATATACTAGGGATGCAAGTAGACACCCAAAAAAGGAAGAATATGAAAAAACTAATCAGCTCCAACTTCCTGCAAAAAAATTACAGGTTAAGACTGTAATATCAAAAATCTGCTCCAGGGTCATCCAGGACGATCTGGATCGTCCTGGGACGATCAGTTGTAATTCTGCTCCAAAATGTGTCCAGTTTTGCTCCAGGTGATTTTCTGTACATATCGTCCAGACCGATTTGGACATCGTCCAGGCCGATTGGCACTGTAGAAAATATCGGCCTGAGAATAGTTCTGGGAACCGTCCAGGACGATCCAATTTGGTCTGATCGTCCTGGGACGATCTGGCGATCGGCCGGGCCGATCTGTGTATTATAAAGCTGATTTCAGTCGTTTTGAAGAGAGAGAAAAATCCGAAAATTAAATAAATATCTTTGAGGAGAGAGAAAGTCGAGGACTTTTGGAGAAAAGTTGATTTTCGGACGACGCGGAGCCATTTTCGTCCGAAGAGACTGTTCAGAATATTGCTGTACGCAAGGTAAGGCATATTCCGCCTTTCTCAATTTTCAGAACCGTCGAGTTTGGCGGTATTTTCTGTCCGGATTTCATTTCCGTTACTGTTTTTCGTCCGTATCTTTTGATCGGTTCAATTTTTACCGCTTAACTTTCCGTATATTAATTACGTGCCGAGTGTGCATATTTTGGTTATTTTCCGAAGATTTTTGTCCGGGTATTTTTGATTTGGCGGAGTTTTTCGTAGACTACATTTTTTCTGTGAAATTGTAAATTCTTTGTGCAGTAGAATAAATGTTCTGGAATGTGATTATCTATATTCTGTGTGAATTTGGTAAATTTTCTTTGCAGGAAATTTTGTGTAAATTCTGTCTACTGCCGTTGTGCTGCCCGATTTTTGTCTGATTTCTGAATTGCCCGGATTTCTTCTGAATTGAAATGCTATGTGTATAAGCTATAAAAAGGGAGCTATAAGGGGCCTGGATCCTATGAGATTCATTTAGTGTCTGGGGAAATTTTAGTTGAGCTCGAGTTGGAGAAATTTCTGTTCTGTCCCGGATCCGAGGATTATTCTGGTGCCGTGAGCACATTTAGTTTAGCTATTAATTATTCAGCAAATTTTTGGTGCCGTGAGCACATGGGAGACATAAGGGTCAGAATCCGTAGTGATTCTGTTTAGTTTAGTTTAGCTACTAAATATATATCTGTTCTGTTAATATCTGTTTTCCGTATCTGTTCTGTAAGCAAATTAAATTCTGATACGATATGATCTACAATTCTGATTTCTGCTTCTGTTGATGTGATATGTCTGATTCTGTTCTGTATTACGACTTCTGTTTCCGTACAATTCTGTTCTGATATTATCTGAATTTCTGATTTCTGTATGATTCTGACTCTGTTGATTTAATCCGTTCTGATTCTGATGTGTACAATATCAGATTCTGATGTGATCTGTCCGTATCTATTCTGATTTGTTCTGTTTCGTTCTGATATGTCCGATTTGATATCTGTTCCGATTTTTGTTCGGATTTCTGTCTGATGAGTTTGGTTTTGGATTCTGAGAATTTTGATTGGAGGATTGTTGCTTTGCTGAGCTGTTGAGCTCACTCTTGTTTTCTGGTGGTTTTCAGGTTCTGGGAAAGGGAAGGAAGTTCAGGAGTAGATTTCTGAGTTCTGATCCATATAGGTATTGTTTGTACCTTTTGATTTTTGTACAGTCATGGCTTTTCTGTTCTGTCTTTCTTTCTGTTCAAAGCCATGTACTGTATCTGTAGATGATTGTTTTGAGGAAAATGAAAATATAGATGTTTTGTTCCGCTGTGTTTAATGATTCATAGTGGCTCTGTGTTTGTGTGTCTGATGAGTTTAAATATTTGGAAGATTTAGTTCAGTAACCAAATTCCAAAGCCAGATCCTGGATAAAAAGGTTTGGTCGCGGTCCGGCTCGGGCGGGATCCGTCCCCGTTGGGTCGTGTCATGACAAACTTTAGTGGTATCAGAGCATTGGTTTTGGAAATTGGTCGGATTGTCAGACATAGCCTATAGGAAGTGATCAGTGAGTCTGTCTGGGGGTAGTTTTGGGTCGTTTGGCTTTTTATTGTGTTGTTTTTGTGTTGTTTTTGTGATAGTTTTCCGGATTTTCTGGATTTTTTTGTATGGATCAGCCAGATCCAGACATGACAGACGGGAAGAGTGCTAGTCAGGCAGCACCAGTGGGGAGTACAGCCCCAGTGGCCGGTGCAGATACACTATCCCAGTTTGCTACGCTTGTTGCTCAGATGATGAGCGAGACTCAGAGCAGAGCTTCTACTGTCAGATCTGAGGACATTGATAGACATCTACAGTTATTTTTGAGGTAGAAACCTCCGAGATTTGAGGGCGCTGTTGAGCCCAGAGCAGCCGAGGAGTGGCTGAGGAGATTGGAAAAGACCTTCGACGGAATGCAGTGTCCGTCAGATAGGAAGGTACCGTTAGCTGTTTTTCTGTTGGATGGAGAGGCTGAGCACTGGTGGGAAGGCCAGCAGGCAGCCAGATTTTAGGGTAGGCTGAACTCTTTGATCAACTGGGAAGAGTTCACTGAAGTATTTCGAGACTGGTTTGTTCCCCCTTCTGCACGACAGCAGATGCAGGAGAGTTTTCTGAGACTGGTTCAGGGGAGCAAGACGGTGATGCAGTACGAGGCTGAGTTTACTGCCTTAGCCCGGTACGCTCCGCAGCTGGTTAGCACTTCTATTGAGAGGTGCTACAGATTTCTGAGAGGATTACAAGATACTTTGAGGCAGCCTCTGATACCATTCAGGATTACTGATTTCTCTGAGCTTGTGGAGCGAGCTCGATTGATAGAGAATGACATGACGGCTACTCAGCAGCGGTGGACTGCGGGTAGGAAGAGATTTGGAGGTGAGACTTCTGGCAGTGGTTCCTCTGGGAAGAGGAGATTTATAGCTGGTTCTGGATCCGTTGACTCCAGGAGGAGCGGAGGGTCGTCTGGTACTGCTGCCAGTACGACTAGTTCTGGACATGTCAGTGGTGCACCTGTGTGCCAGAGTTGTGGACGGCGACACCATGGCCAGTGCTACAGGATGGCTGGTCTTTGTTTCAGATGTGGTCAGCCTGGACATAGGATTGCAGAGTGTCCACAGGCTGGATTTGATCGGCGTTCTGAGTACCGATCTGAGGGCTTTGTCAGACCTGTCAGTTCAGCAGGAAGACCGAGGACTGTTCCTCCTCGTCCTGAGGGATTTTCTGGGAGAGGTGGTGGTACTAGTTCTGGACCACGGAGACCACCTACGGCTCCCTCTAAGCAGAGTAGTTCTGTTGCTTCAGCTCCTGCTCCAGTTCAGCCACGAGTTTACAGCCTGAGTCAGCAGGAGGCTCGTGATGCTCCGGATGTTGTGACAGGTACGGTTTACATTTCTGATCAGCCCTGTCGTGTTTTGTTTGACTCTGGAGCTAGTCACTCTTTTCTGTCCGAGCGCTGTTTTGAGGCTTTACGCTTGGATTCTCTTTTTCTACCGGTTTCTTTGTCTGTGATTTTACCGGCTGGAAATCCTTTGATTGCTCGCAAATTTTGTTTGTGTGAGATTGACATTGCTGGCAAGAAGTGGACATCAAGTCTGATTTTCATGCCCAGAATCACATGGATTGGCTGAATCGGTATGAGGCTCAGATTGACTGTCTGAAGAAGCAAGTGAGTTTGCTTGTGGCCGGAGAGAGAGTTGTATTTCAGGGATTACGAGGTGTTCTCTCCAGTCTGATTTCTACGTTGGAGGTGAGCATAATGTGGAAGAAAGGATGCCCAGTATTTTTGGCTTCGGTGTAGGATTTGAACCTGGAGGTTGGTTCTGTTTCTGAGATCCCTGTGGTACGGGAGTTTGTTGATATTTTTCCTGAGAAGTTGGGTGGTTTACCTCCGGATAGAGAGGTGGAGTTCTCTATCGATGTTTTTCCGGGTACAGCTCCTATATCAAAAGCTCCGTACAGGATGGCACCGAAAGAACTTTCTGAGTTGAAAGTTCAACTTCAGGAGTTGGTTAACAGAGGTTTTGTCCGTCCTAGTGTTTCGCCCTAGGAAGCACCAGTTCTGTTTGTGAAGAAGAAGGACGGGACACTCCGTATGTATGTGGATTACAGAGACTTGAACAAGGTCACGATCAAGAACAAGTATCCTTTGCCTCGAATTGACGATTTGTTTGACCAGCTTTCCGGATCTTCAGTATTTTCGAAGATTGATTTGCGATCCGGATATTATCAGGTGAAGGTGAAGGAATCTGATGTGGTGAAGACTGCTTTCAGTACTCGGTACGGGCACTACGAGTTTTTGGTTATGTCTTTTGGGGTAACCAATGCGCCCGCTATTTTCATGGATCTGATGAACCGAGTATTCAGGGAGTTTTTGGATCAGTTTGTGATCGTCTTCATCGACGATATTCTGGTATATTCTGCTTCTGAGGATGATCATGCCAGACATTTGAGGATTGTGTTGGAGACTCTGAGGCAGAATCAGTTGTATGCCAAGTTCTTCAAGTGTGAATTCTGGCTGAAGAGTATTTCTTTTCTGGGGCATGTGGTGAGTGGAGAAGGTGTTTCTGTGGATCCCCAGAAGATTCGGGCAGTTGCTGATTGGCCAAGGCCGACTACGGTATTTGAGGTACGTAGTTTCTTGGGCATGGCCGGATATTACAGGAAATTTGTGAAGGGATTTTCATAGATTTCGACTCCTCTGACGAGACTGACGCAGAAGTCAGTACCTTTTGTTTGGACACTGGAGTGTGAAGCTAGTTTTCAGAGATTGAAGGATTGTTTGACTTCAGCTCCAGTGTTGGCACTTCCGTCAGGTACGGAAGGTTTTCAGGTGTTCAGTGATGCTTCATTGAAAGGACTGGGTTGTGTGCTGATGCAAAATGGAAGGGTAATTGCTTATGCTTCTAGACAGTTGAAACCACATGAGAAGAATTACCCGACACACGATCTGGAGTTAGCTGCTGTTGTTTTTGCTCTGAAGATTTGGCGTCATTACCTGTATGGCGTCAGATGTGAGATTTTCACTGATCATAAGAGCCTGAAGTATATTTTCACTCAGAAGAATCTGAACCTGAGCCATCTTCTCGATTTGAGCTGATCAAGGACTATGATTTGACTATTCAGTATCAGCCTGGGAAGGCGAATGTGGTAGCGGACGCTCTGAGCAGAAAGTCTTCTGAATTATCAGGTTTGCAGCTTACTTGTGATGACTTTCTGATTCGAGACATGGAGCGATTGCAGTTGGAGGTGATTTCCTCCAATGATTTGGATTTGGCTCAGATAAGTATTCAGTCGACTTTGGAGACAAGGATTCAAGAAGCCCAGAAGTCAGATTCTGATTATTCGAAGTTGATTGCTAAGATTGGATCTGGTAAGACTCCTGAACTTCGAATTTCTGCTTCTGGTGCTATTTTCTGTAAGAACAGGTTGTGGGTACCTGTGTTCGGAGATTTGAGGCAGGATATTCTGCATGAATCTCATTTTTCTGGCTACACTATTCATCTAGGCAGTGGTAAGATGTATGCTGATATGAAGCTTTTGTTCTGGTGGCCTGGGATGAAGAAGGATGTGGTAGAGTTTGTGTCGAGATGGGAGGCCTGTTAGTTGGTGAAGACAGAGCATCAGCGACCAGGTGGACTGTTGCAGTCGTTGCCTATCCCTGAGTGGAAGTGGGATGAGGTAACAATGGACTTTGCGATGGGTTTTCCTCGATCTAGACAAGGACATGATGCCATTTGGGTAGTCGTAGATCGATTGACAAAGTCAGCCCATTTTCTTCCGATCAGACAGACCGATCCGGTGGATTGTTTGGCACAGATTTATGTGAAGGAAATAGTCAGATTGTATGGTGTGCCTCGAGTGATTGTTTCTGATCGAGATGGACGTTTTACTTCCAGACTTTGGAAGGGTAAGCAAGTTCAGTTCACGGTCCAACATACCTTACGACCGTTTGAGATTTTGGAAAGAATTAAAAAATCTGCTTACCGACTGTTGCTTTCTGATTCGATGTCGGATGTGCACAACGTGTTTCACGTATCCACTCTGAGGAAGTGGGTTTCAGACTCTGGGAAGAAGCTATCAGCTGATGAGGTTGAGATTCAGAAAAATCTGGCGTACAAGGAAGAGCCAGAGTTGATTTTAGCGTACGACGTCTGAAAGTTAAGAAATAAAAAGATTCCGATGTTTAAAGTCCAGTGGAAGCATCGGACTGCACGAGAAGCAACGTGGGAAAAGGAATCTGATATGAGACGGTCGTACCCGTACTTGTTCTGACTGAGTTTGGATCGGATAATGTCGAGGACGACATTTTTCTGAAGTTGGGGAGATTGTAATATCAAAAATCTGCTCCAGGATCATCCAGGACGATCTGGATCGTCTTGGGACGATCAGTTGTAATTCTGCTCCAGAATGTGTCCAGTTTTGCTCCAGGTGATTTTCTGTACATATCATCCAGGCCGATTTGGACATCGTCCAGGCCGATTGGCACTGTAGAAAATATCGGCCTGAGAATAGTTCTGGGAACCGTCCAGGACGATCCAATTTGGTCTGATCGTCCAGGGACGATCTGGCGATCGGCCGGGCCGATCTGTGTATTATAAAGCTGATTTCAGTGGTTTTGAAGAGAGAGAAAAATCAGAAAATTAAATAAATATCTTTGAGGAGAGAGAAAGTCAAGGACTTTTGGAGAAAAGTTGATTTTCGGACGACGCGGAGCCGTTTTCGTCCGAAGAGACTGTTCAGAATATTGCTGTACGCAAGGTAAGGCATATTCCGCCTTTCTCAATTTTCAGAACCGTCGAGTTTGGCGGTATTTTCTGTCCGGATTTCGTTTCCGTTACTGTTTTTCGTCCGTATCTTTTGATCGGTTCAGTTTTCACCACGTAACTTTCTTTATATTGTTGACGTGCCGAGTGTGCACATTTTGGTTATTTTCTGAAGATTTTTGTCCGAGTATTTTTGATTTGGCGGAGTTTTTCGTAGACTACATTTTTCTGTGAAATTGTAAATTCTTTGTGCAGTAGAATAAATGTTCTGGAATGTGATTATCTATATTCTGTGCGAATTTGGTAAATTTTCTTTACAGGAAATTTTGTGTAAATTCTGTCTACTGCCGTTGTGCTGCCCGATTTTTGTCTGATTTCTGAATTGCCCGGATTTCTTCTGAATTGAAATGCTATGTGTATAAGCTATAAAAAGGGAGCTATAAGGGGCCTGGATCCTATGAGATTCAGTTAGTGTCTGGGGAAATTTTAGTTGAGCTCGAGTTGGAGAAATTTCTGTTCTGTCCCGGATCCGAGGATTATTCTGGTGCCGTGAGCACATTTAGTTTAGCTATTAATTATTCAGCGAATTTCTGGTGCCGTGAGCACATGGGAGACATAAGGGTCAGAATCCGTAGTGATTCTATTTAGTTTAGTTTAGCTACTAAATATATATCTGTTCTGTTGATATCTGCTTTCCGTATCTGTTCTGTAAGCAAATTAAATTCTGATACGATATGATCTGCAATTTTGATTTCTGCTTCTGTTGATGTGATATGTCTGATTCTGTTCTATATTACAACTTCTGTTTCCGTACAATTCTATTCTGATATTATCTGAATTTCTGATTTCTGTACGATTCTGACTCTGTTGATTTAATCCGTTCTGATTCTGATGTGTACAATATCTGATTCTGATGTGATCTGTCCGTATCTATTCTGATTTGTTCTGTTTCGTTCTGATATGTCCGATTTGATATCTGTTCCGATTTCTATTCGGATTTCTGTCTGATGAGTTTGGTTTTGGATTCTGAGAATTTTGATTGGAGGATTGTTGCTTTGCTGAGCTGTTGAGCTCACTCTTGTTTTCTGGTGATTTTCAGGTTCTAGGAAAGGGAAGGAAGTTCAGGAGTAGATTTCTGAGTTCTGATCCGTATAGGTATTGTTTGTACCTTTTGATTTTTGTACAGTCATGGCTTTTCTGTTCTGTTCAAAAGCCATGTACTGTATCTGTAGATGATTGTTTTGAGGAAAATCAAAATATAGATATTTTGTTCCGCTGTGTTTGATGATTCATAGTGGCTCTGTGTTTGTGTGTCTGATGAGTTTAAATATTTGGAAGATTCAGTTCAGTAACCAAATTCCAAAGCCAGATCCTGGATAAAAAGGTTTGGTCGCGGTCCGGCTCGGGCGGGATCCGTCCCCGTCGGGTCGGGTCGTGACAAAGCCATACATACAAAAAAAATCCTTGAACGTGCGATCTTCCTGGAAAAAATGCCAAGACAATCATCCAACCTCCAAATCTGCAAAATGAAGAAGCTCCAAGACAAGGGGATAAAGTCGAAAGCATGTTGAAACAGTAGTGAAAAAGCAATAAAAGTAAACAATTATGATTAATATAAATAGATAAGGTAGCAAACCAAAGGTCTTGCATACTATCAGAACAAATTAATGTAGGTGGTTACAACAGCCTTCTATGTGACATAAACAATCCAAAAAAAATAATAATAAAAAAAATCACATATTTTCCAAAGAAGATGAATTAGAACAGTTATCGACAATATACCAGGAATGAGCTTACTCAAATGTAGAGCCCAAAATTTGAATTGAATATTAATAAGGATCATCAGATAACTGGGGTTATAAAATACACACCAATAGAAGTCCCAGAATTACAGTATCCTACCCACAAAACCATCAGTAAAATATCCAAATAGCAGTTAACATCACAACCTACCAAACATAAACATAGAATATTGAAGGGGTGAGAGTCCCACCACCTCTAGCAAATAACTCCACTCCACAACTTCCTCCAAACATTCCTCCACCTCCTCCAAAACAGAGCAGATATAATCGAGAAATTAAAATGGATAGGCAAAATCGAGAACCAGTTACCCGAGATGCACCAATTAGCAGAAAATAGAGAAACAATAACTGGTGGCATAAAAAACATGCCCACAGAAGTCCTAGAAGGGCAGTAGCCAACCAAAAAAGCCACCAGCAACTTATCCAGATAACAATTAGCATCCCAATCCATCGAACAAAAATATATAAAATTAAAGGGAATAGATTCCCACCACGTACCACCAATAAATAACATGACTCCACAACCCCTTCCAAATAGCCCTCCACATTCTCCAAAACATAGCATAAAACACTCATAATACAAAACGAATAAGTAAACCATAGAAATAGAGACCCAATAAGTAGCTACGAGCAAAAAAATAGAGAAATAAAAATGAGAAAATAATACCAGAAAGAACCATCAAACATTACGTATATAAGGAAGCATGCATTTGTCCAAATTAACCAAGTCTTTCAACAAAGTGGGAAGATTAGAGACATCAAACTCCTGAAAATTATTAATTTGACCCCCAAATTTGGCCAACCAATCCACACAAGAGTTGCCTTCCCGATAAATATCAGAAATAGAGTAGTTAAGAGCAACTAGAGATTGCTTAATTTTTCAAATAATATAGAAATCATGAGGATTACCAAGCACCTCATTATGAATAATCTGAATTAATAACTTAGCATCAACCTCAATAGCCACATGTTCACTACGGGAAAACACGCGAATACCGTCGGATTTTTCGGCAGAAAATTCTGGACGGTAATAAACGGCGTAGTTACCGGCGGATTTGCTCGACGTAAAGTTTGCGTCAACATTTTCGGCGCAAAATACGCCGTAAAGTCACCGACGCAGGTTCCGCCGGCAACTCCGACGGTATTGGGGTGCCTCAACCATTTCCGTCGCACGTTACGGCGGAACCATTCCGGCGTAATTTACCGGCGGAAATTGTGCCGGCGTATTTAAACTAAACGAAATATATCCGACGAATGAGACGTCGGAATTGATACCGACGTCACTTGTGTCATTACCGGCGGAACGTCCGCCGGTAAAATCCCTATTCACTACAGGAAAATCACTTATTACCGGCGGAATTTTCCGGCGGCTTTCCGGCGGTCAATTTTCCGGCGGCTTTGCGACGGCTTTCCGGCGGTTGATGACGTCTTATTTCCAACAAAAAATTCCGGCAGCTTTCCGACGGCTTTCCGGCGGCTTTCCGGCGGTTTTCCGACGGCTAATTTCCCTGCAAAATTTTGCGACGGCTAATTTCCCGCAAAATTTTCCCGCGGTATTTTCCGGCGGCTTTCCGGCGGCTTTCCGACGGCTTTCCGACGGCTTCTCGACTTAAAAATAGTTAAATCTTTTTTTAATAAAAATTTTAAATTAAAAATGTTTAATTATAATATTCAGACTTTTTTAATATAAATAAAAAATACTTAGATTTAACTATTTTGCAGAAACGGCGCAGTGGTTAGGGTCCGGGGCAGCGGGTGAGAGGTCCACGGTTCGAAACCCAGCGGAGGCAGCGCGGGAGCGGGCCCGTTGGCGCACTCGGGCTCGCCTGGCTCACGCGCGCGAGGCCGGTCCGACACGACGCGGTCTGGTCCGCCCGCGGGAGCTGGTTCGACGCGGTCTGATCCGCCCGCGGGAGCTGGTTCGACGCTCTGGTCCGCCCGCCGGAGAGCGGGGTTGCTGGCGTGCCGCCGGAGCCGCCGCCGGGGAGCGGTTTCAGCGGGAGCGGGAAATTGTTTTTTTTTTTTTTTCAACCGGCGGTTTTTGACCGCCGGCAAACCGCCGGAAATATATTGCCGCCGGAAAACGCCGTCGGAAATTATTTTCCTACGCCGTTTTTTCCGGCGGCACGAAAGCCGCCGGAAAACCGCCGGAAAATTAAAAAACCGCCGGAAATAGGTCAAATTCCGCCGGAAAAAGCCGCTGGAAGTGGGTGATTTTCCTGTAGTGATTTCGCGAACCCGAACCCCTCGGCCGTCATTCGTTTCCTTCCATTCTCTCAGTTCGACTGCTTCGCCCGTCGCCCTCCGTCACCGGACTTCGCCATCGACGGTCACCAGACTTCGCCGTCGACGGTCACCGGACTTCGCCGAGCCTCATTCCTAGTCGCGCGCCGTCTCTCTCCTTCCTAGTCGCGCGCCGCGAGGAGATAACCGAAGGTTTTTGTTTTCAATTTTTTTTGCGATTTCAGTTGGATTACATATATATTATCCTTAAGTCCATATCTTTTTGCTATAGTCATAGTTGTTATCACTAGACATTTGCTAGAGGATGTAGTTTGGTGCATGCTTTTTGTTGATGATATTGTTCTTGTTGATAAGACTAGAGAGGGATTTGAAGGTTTTTGTTTTCAAATTTTTTTTGTCAATGCTACAGGTTTTCAGAGGAATTTGCGCCGGAACTTCGCCGGAAATGACGATACAACGAATTGTATCGTATGTACCGTCGCCTTTGTTCTGACGGAACCTACCAGCGTAATTACCGGCGCACAGTCCGCCGGTAATTACCGGCGTATACTTTGCGTCGCAAGCGAGTTCGTGGGATTCCTACATGCACTTTACGGCGTTATATCCGCCGGTAATGGCCGGCGCATAATGCGACGATAATTACCGGCGGATATGGCGCCGGAATTAAGACATTTTTCAACGTCGAAAACGATCCATTTTTTCGCCGGTAGTTCGTCGGAACATGCGCTGGAGAAATTTCCGACGCAATTTTTGCGCCGGCAATAATTTATCGACGCGGCCAAAATCGGCGTATGAATTTCCGCCGAAACGTGCGACGGAAACTTATGGTTCCGTCGGAATATCTATGTTTTCCGGCGGATTTCGTCCGTCGGTAATAAGGGGTTTTCCTGTAGTGGTTCAATAATCTATGACAAATATCCAACCCGTGGGATAAACCCATTAACTTAACAGTAGTCACAGTACATAAATAAAGTGGACCAAGAAAAGCATATATAACATCACCATAGTGATTGTGAATAATGCCACCCATCCCTGTAAAAATAGTCCCAACCGAGTGGGGGGGGGGGGGGGGGGGGGGGTGGGGGAGGGGTGGGGGGGGTTAAGCATAACATAAGGGGGGGGGGGGGGGGGGGGGGGGGGGGGTGAGGAGGGGTGTTAAACCACCTCACAACACACTCAATTTTTTTCACCGGTCCACCATCTTGAGTTGTTATGAACCTGATTCATATTTCCTTATGCTACGTGGTTGTATTTCCAACTGCAACATTCTTGGCTCTGGTAGTTCTCCACTCCAAAACTCCTTCACAAGCTGCCCATCTTTTCAATGTATGTTTGATGCCCTTTTGCAGCTTATCTACCTTTAAATCTAGATCCATGACATCATGCAATGTCCAAGAGGGTTGTAATTGCACCACATTGGCAATATAATGTTATAATCCTCTCAAGAATCTTCTTATAATATTTTTAAAGGGTCCATCAAATCGTATTTGAGAGATAATTGTTTGAGCTCAACAACTCTTCCACCAGGAGCTGGTTTTGTTGGAATCAATGCAATTTCAAGAACATGTTAATACCTTAATGATATTAGAGTTAAGCAATCTTGCTTCGTTTTCATTTGTCTGGTAAGAAACTTATTTTGACTATCAACTCATAGAATTTTGATGTTGTTTGATTTCTTAAATGATTTTATTCAATTTCAAATTATGCTTTCGAATATTAGATTTAGACTTCATTTGAGACTGCTTCCGTAAAGGTTTCAAAGGCAACTTTCTACTCAAAAAAATTTTGATTCAAGAAATTTTTGTCCTAAAAAATACATTATAAAACAATAAGAAAGCTGTCTCAAATGAAACCTTTGTATTAGCATTATATTCTTATTGGTGAATCACATAATTTCATTGATTAATATTCTAATTTTAATCTGGAATATTAATAATTGTCAGAATTTGTATTTAATATGCTGAATTTTTTTTTTTGTGAAAAATCAATGCTAATATTATCAAATATAAATTAATATTAAATTATATAGATATTTTGGTTGATTTTCATACTAGATGAATAAGATAAAAGATGCTTGTGAAAAATTACATTACAAATGTATATTTAGGCTTTGTTTATGACGACTTTTTTATTGCTTCTTGAAACAGTTTTTTAGTACCAAAATTTTAATTTTGTACTAGAAGCTACTTCAAGAAGAAGCAAAAAAGCCGTCCCAAATGAAGCCTTATTAGAAATAAAAATCATTTTTTGGTAAATTAAGTAGCATACAAGTAGGAAAAAAAAAATCTTTGTTATCAGAATGAGAAATTTAAATTTATTCATGCAAAGATATTATTAATTTTCTAAATTATACGCAATGAAAAATTTTGATGTTGTCTTGCCATTGTCGTGCATATGTTCACATTGAATCTACTTTGTCGTATAAAAAAATTATTTTTTTCCTCAAAAAAAGAAAAAATTATCTCATGGGAACTAGAGCTACACTAGGAACTGTTGCGCAGACTGATAAGACCGAGGGGTAACAGTCATTGACGAGGGGGGTGAGAGAGGAAGGGTTCCTGATATGCTTGGGGAGCAAAGGTAAGGACAGAAAGAGCAACGTCAGTAGACGCTGTGGGTGTTGAATGGGTGGACGACTATACTCTTCCACTCATCCAAATAGACCTCTCTCTCTCTCTCTCTTCAAAAAAATTCCTTCCACCACGACCTCTCCCTCTCTCTCTCCCTCTCTCACACATAAAATTCCTTCCACCTCTTTCTTTTCTTCTCCTTCATCATCTCGTTTATCATCGATAGATCTCTCTCCAGGAAAATACCACCGTTAGACCAGTTTCTCTGATCTCCTTTTTCCTGTGTTTCTGTTTTAATCAGAACTCAATAGCTTTACAAGGACTGCCTTATTTTTGATTTCTTATAACTTGGGTCAGTACGGCATCTTAGTTCATCTATTTGCATGATTAATTTGATCAACAGGATTTGATGCAGTTCCGTCTGCAGGTATAGTAGTTTATTCCCTTCATGTTTGCTCCTCTTTCTCTGATTTCTTTTTGTTTAATTCTATTCAATAATCCTATTGTAATTTAGATCTGAATCTTTCTTCTTCTTATATACACGCGTAAGGAATGATTGCAAATTAATTACCTTTTAATTTTCTCTTGCAGAATGGAGGTATATCCCTCAGATTCATTCCAGGCTTTTGAGTACTAATTAGTGCGCCTTTCCTGAGCTCCGGATTCCTTCTTCCTCCTACTCTATTAATTATATTACACTCATGCATATATAGATCTGCCTTTACTGCCTAAACTTCTCTCTCTCTCTCTCTGTCTCTCAATACCCCAACCGATCTTTTCACTTCACCACAGCAAACCAACCATTGCTTGATAATGATGAAAGGTCTCATAATCCCCTCACAGCACCAGCTACTCGATGAAAACATGTCGAACTTAACCTCAGCCTCCGGCGAAGCCAGCGTTTCCTCCAACCAACAGTCCTCCTTCGCCTCCCCGAACCCTAACCCTAACCAGCAACCTGCAAAGAAGAAACGCAACCTTCCAGGCAATCCAGGTATATATACAAATATATATATTTATTTCAATTACTACGCATCCATACTTCATCTTTACTCTTCCCTGAAACAAGCTATGTATTAATCTTTCTACAGACCCCGAAGCCGAGGTGATTGCTCTATCCCCAAAGACACTGATGGCAACAAACCGCTTCATCTGCGAGATCTGCAACAAAGGGTTCCAACGAGACCAAAACCTTCAGCTCCACCGGCGAGGCCACAACCTTCCTTGGAAGCTCAAGCAGAGAACGAGCAAGGAAATGAGGAAAAAAGTTTACATCTGCCCCGAGGTCACGTGCGTCCACCACGACCCTTCCCGTGCTCTCGGTGACCTCACCGGCATCAAGAAGCACTTCAGCCGCAAGCACGGCGAGAAAAAATGGAAGTGCGATAAGTGCTCTAAGAAGTACGCCGTACAATCCGATTGGAAAGCCCATTCCAAGATCTGCGGCACGCGTGAGTACCGCTGTGACTGCGGCACTCTCTTCTCTCGGTAATTACAAATTAACTACCCATGATGTGCTAGCTTCTTCTATGTTTATTAATTATGAAAACTTAATTTGCAGGAGAGATAGTTTTATAACCCACAGGGCTTTCTGCGACGCGTTAGCCGAGGAGAGCGCGAGGACGATGACGGGTACCGCGTTGGCAGCTACTCAGCACCCACTGCTCTTTTCGACGAATCAGCCTCTTGAAGCTGCGATGCAGTTTCCTCATTTGATAAGAGCGGGGGCTGAGGGCGGGGGGCAGGGCTTGCAAGAGCTTACTCTGAAGAAGGAAACACAGCAGCCAGCTTTCCCGGCATGGTTGGGAGCTACAGCTTCCCTTAATCAACTTGACATTCCATCTACTATTTATACCTCAAGGATGGAGCAGGAGTACTCGCAGGAGAATCATCAGGCGAATGGTTTGGCTCATCATTTAATTCAAGGGCCGGCGGCTCCGGCACACATGTCGGCCACAGCTTTGCTGCAGAAGGCGGCGCAAATGGGTGCAACGATGAGTAGGCCGACTCCGGTGAATTCACAGATGGCTGGCCATAATAATGGGAATATTGTCAACCCTCATGCTTCAGGTGGTTCTGGTGTGTTCGGGCTAGGATTATCTAGTTCTAATCACAACGAAAATATTGGAGTGAATGGGTCAACAGCAGGTGCTAGTCCATTTCTGCATGATTTGATGATAAATTCTCTTCCACAAGCTGGTTCTGGATTTGAATTGGGGTCATTTGAGGAGCATTATGTGGGCGGTGGGAATGATGGAATGACCAGAGATTTCTTAGGATTGAGAGCATTTTCACACAAGGACTTGTTTAATTTAGCCGGGTTTGAGACTTGCATGAGTAATTCTTCTTCATATGAGCATCAGAATAAGAAGCCATGGCATGGTAACTAAGCTAGCTTCTGTGTTCTACAACTGGTATGAATGCTATGATTTTTTTTTTTTTTCTTTAAAGAAGAGAGGAAAGAGGGAGCTAGCTGGCAACTGGTTACTTCTATGTTGTTTACTATTTACTATATATTTCTGTCTTTTTCCTTTTGTCCAAATGGGTGAAAAGCTGGTTCCTTCCTGCTTCCACCCATCACTCATTTTGTGGCAGCTATCAGAAAACTCATAAGCAGCTAGAGATAAATAGTTGGTACCTTGAAATAGTTGTTGTTGTATGAATGTCATTGCTTTTATCTGTGTAATAAAACTTGTTAATTATATACTCTTTTCATGCTAAGGTTTGAAATATGTTTATATATATAGTTTATTTTAATGTTATTGTTACTTCACAAATGCTTTGTAAGTTGAATGAACAAATAAAAATGTTTCATTATTTTAGGGCATTATAATTTTATAAATTTTTTTCTTTTACAAAGTTGTCATAAAATCTTTTTTTTTTTTAGAAAGTTTTTATTTTTATTTTTTTGAAACTCACTTGTCTCCCCTATATATACCTCCAAAGGAATATCTTTTCATTGCCTGATATATTATGTTAAGAATTGCTATTAGTCCTCATTTTAGAAATAAAATATCTGTTTCAAATAGTTTGGTTAAATATATTTATTGCATTTTTACGGAAACATAGAATATATATATATATATATATATATATATATATATATATATATATATATATATATATATATATATATATATATATATATATATATATATATATATATATATATATATATATATATGTGTGTGTGTATATTTCCCTTTTTTATTTACTATTAAATGTATTTTTATACAATAATTTTTTATGAAAATTAAATCAATAATTGCTTTGTTTGTTCAAGAAATATTTTATAATTTTTAATTTCCTAATATAATTAAAATTTGACACTTATTTTCTTAGTTAATAAAATGCTTAAATAAAAAGTAAATTCTCCAATAATAAATATAAATAATTTGGATTATAAGAAGGTGCTAGAGATACTAATCAATAATATAATTAAAGATAGCATATATATAGATAATTTAGTAAATATGATATTATGGTAAATAATTACAATTAAACGAATTAACATTGTATGACAAATTTTTAATTATTTCTAAAAACATTGGATAATCTTATGCACAATGAACTACACTTTTCTATCTAATTATTAGATAATAGATTAATAACATTATTATTTAATAAAATTTACATTTATTGGATATATGATGATTATAAAATATAATTATAACTATTATAAGTCTGCATTATAATACAATAATTTTAAATTGCTTGGATACTAAGGATTTGTTTGGTATAGCTGTAGTACTATATCAAGTTGTTATAGGAAAAATAACTTCATTATTCTTGTAGAAAAAAAAATATTTTTCACCATAGAAATTTTTTGAGAAAAAGCCATGAAAAAATAACCTGAAAGCCAAAAGTCAAATGAAATTGTGATTGTTATCTAAAAAGTAAAACATGAAAAAAATTGTTCCAAAGAAACCTTAGGTATGTCTATTAAAGATAACATTACAAGAGTTTAATCATATTTTGTTGTAATAGCTGACTAAATAACCATCTTTAGCCACAAAAAATGTTGATAAATGAAACTATAGTCACTATTAAGAGAAAATCTAAGGATAAAATTGCGATTATTAATTTGTTCTTTTAACTCAATTTTAAAAGAAACATTTTACTTAAAATTAATTTGATTTTTTAGTTGCAATATTTCAAATATTATAATTGAGTTTATAAAAAAAAATTATTTTTTATTATTTAATATAATATTATTTGAATTTTTTTATACTATTCCTAAGATTACGTTATCTAACTTGTAATAGTATTTACCATGCAATGTTTGTCACAATGTCATCACATAACAATCTTTGTTTTAGATCAGCTGCATATCTGAAACGAGCTAATGTGGGTTCAAACTCTTTACGGAATTAAGAAAAATGTGAGAAATTGAAGAGTTATTGGTTCATTGTTGCAAAGGAGTTATAACTTTATTACCATTTCTTGATATAGGAGAGTCTATTGCATAGCTATAAGCATTTAGTTATTTATTAATTTATATAATATTTTATACACATTAGTTCACAATAATATGTAATAATCAAATACACAATTTTTCTAGTCTTTGATTCCCTTCAAATGGTTTTTTTTTCTCAGTCATCTTTCTTGAGAGAATATTTAAGTACTCTAAATCCTCTAATAAATAACCTTCCATGCATAAACAAAACTCTTTTGATGGACGATTAACATAAAGCATTATGTATTAATAGGTGTTTATCATAATATTAAGAAGACTTTTTAGTTTTTACCTGTGATCGACATTAACTAAAATTTCTCCATCCTCTCTTTAGATTTAAGATTCTCTTCAAAAGGTTTTTACAGCCACTTTTTTTCGATGTTCATTTATGCTTAGGTTCCTGTACTTAAGATTACTTAATCTACTATTAATGTCTCTTCTTCCTCTCTCTCTCTCTCTCTCTCTTCTCTGTCTCACTCACGGGAGATTCGATCTTGGGTTCATGTGAATGCTACTTTCTTGGGTTCAGTGCAACGAAATTGAAAGGTAGCACGAAGGAGGAACATTCATGGTAAATAATGAAGACAAGGACCACGCCACATGCTACTGTTTTGGAATTGTTATTTAGCCTGGAATGGGCATCTCTTATAGATTTAAACTTGTTAATTCCAATGAGCTGCTACTGCTGATCTACATGGCGAATGTTCGTTTTTATCCCAGAAATGCAAATTTAATGCGGGGTCATTACTGCAGCCGTTCAAGAAATAGGGCTCTGATAAGTAAAGTTTGATCATTTTCTATGGAGTAATCTTTCATTGCAAAATGAATTTATATATAAAAAAAACCATGTCATTTATCATTCATTTTTGTTGGGTCACCTTTAATATAGGGTTTTTGTGAAACCAACATGGTAGATCAATGGACCTTTTTTAGGCTTCATTTGGGATGACTTTATTATTGCTTTTTAAAATTGAATTTTATTTTGAAAATTAAAATTTTTGTATTTAAATTCTGCTTTAAGAAGAAGTAAAAAAAGTTGTTTCAAACGAAGCCTCAGTCTCAATTGACATGTCAGACGTTGCCCGTAGTGATGAAAGATGTGAATGATCATAGCAAAGTATATTTTAGAGAAACTTCATAGTTAAAACCTAAATTTTGACTGTTCAAGAAACTAAAGCCCGTCACCCTTTATTCATGAATTTACCAATAAACACTATAGGAAAATCGCTTATTACCGGCAGATTTTCCGCAGAAATTTTTTTCATTTTCTGGTGGATTTGGAAGTTTCCGACAAACTTCTGGCGGAAATTCTTTTCGACGGTAAATCGAGTGTCAGAAAAATCTTCCGACGAAAAAAATATGCCGAACGGAATAAATAAAATTCATTAAAAAAATACTGCCGGCTAAAGCCTTTGAATTTTGCTAGCGAATATTTAAATATCAAAATACTTATCCACCTCTGGTTTGCTTCACAACTTGGATCTTTGATTGTTCTTCATCCTTTGAATTTTGCTAGTGAATATTCTTACACCCCTCTTCCTTTGTTAATAGGACCACCCCATGTTTCAAAATAGAATTTTCTTTTTATATAATTTTGGGTTGAATGAGGTCCTTTCGAACAAAAATAAATAAATTGAAAAATCGTTACATTAAATTGGCATACTTTGTAAGAAATAAGATGACATCTAGGATGAACTAATGCCTTAGGATGGACATCGCGACATGATTGGCTAACATTAAGTTAAGTGGTAAGCTGACCTCTATTTTGAGCATATGCGATCTTTCTTGATTTCAAGACCTTTCAATCCTATTTATTTGGCTTAATGATCCACTATAAGTGTAGATTTCAAAACAAATACAATTAAAAGCTACTAGGGTATCATTTTATTTACCAAATTCTTATAAGATTTTATCCTTTGGCAGCTAAATGCTTGGGATGTGATTCCCTAGGATCTAATGGAAGGATTAGAAATCATAATCCTGTAGTTATAGGTCAAACCATTATTAGAGACAACCAGAGCTACTATAAAATTCAAATTAAGAAAACAAATAACTCAATGTATCTCATTTCATTAAAATATATGTACCTTAATCCAGCTCAATAAGTTCTTCGCATAATAATAATAATTAAACATTGGATTTCAAAATATTATCTGTTTCACTAAAAGTATGCTTCTACCCTTTTCTAATATACTATACATTTTATTTTTCTTGAAATATCAAAAAATATCGTAGGATGGGCATAACAAATTTGGTAGACCTCTCTCGCAACCCATCATAATATCAGTAGTAGTTAATTATTTAAATAAATACAATGATGTGTAAATAATAAATAAATTAATAATAAAATCTGACTTATGATTTTAAAACCCGATTTGCACCTTTCAAGTCACTTACTGAGAGGGTTCATATGCATTATAGAACACTTATTATCAGAGGTTCTCTTGTACTTAACTTTCATATTTGATCAGGGTTCATTCAAAATATTTCTTATAATAAACTTATTGAAGTATTAACATATGTAAGAAAAGATTAAAGTGCACATTTTATAATACATACTTATAACTCCACTTTCACTTATACCTTTATTCAACCTACTACACCTGCTTAGGGCGTTTCTAGGGTTTTGTTTGCTCCCTCCCTCTCCGTGCTTTTCCGAAGGGGGTTTTTGGGCGATCATTTTGCTCTCTTCTCTACAGGTGTTCGAGCTGCAGGTTTTCAGCCCTTTAGGACCTCGCTGCGATGGCGGGGGGTTCCTCCTCAACTCCTTAGGGATATGTCGCCTCTCAGACTCAAGATCCGAACAAAGGCTTCTTCAACTTAGATTCAGAGGTTCCTTCTCCTACTAAATCTAGATCTTTTAAAGACGTTCTTTCTGGATCGGTATGTGATATCTTACCTTCTCTTACTCAAGCCACTTTTAACGGAGTGCTGGCTGTCTTGATCTCTGATTATGAAGTTTTAAAACTTGTTTCCCCCTTTTGTTTTACTCTGGTTGGTAAGTTCTGTGTCCGCCGTCCTAATCTTGATACGATTCGAGCTTTCTTCGAAAATCTTAAGCTTACGGATTTTTTTTTCGTTGGTTTACTGGATTCTAAACATGTTGCTATACAACTTTCAAATGATCTGGACTATAGTCGTGTTTTTGCCCGTAGATCTTATTTCATACTTAACTATCAAATGCGTATTTTGAAGTAGACGCCTTTCTTTGATGTCAAAGAAGAATCTCTGATAGTGCCTATCTGGATTTCTTTTCCAAATCTCAGACTTCATTTTTTTAATTCTGAAGTCTTGCATGCTGTTGGTTCGATATTTGGTCGGCCCTTACAAACGGATCAAGCTACTGCCTCTAGAACCAGGTCGTCGGTGGCTCGGGTTTTAGTCGAACTTGACATTACTATGAAACATGCAAAGGATGTCTGGGTTGGATCTAAAACTTTTAGTTATTTACGAAAGGTCAAATTTGAAAATGTACCTGATTTTTGTAACCACTGTAAAGCTCATGGTCATGCGATGTCTGAATGCTTTAAACTTCATCTGGAGCTTAAGAAAGTTTCCAACAACTCCACTGGAATGGTGGGAAATATGGCTGCCGCGAATGAAAAAGCTGAGTTCATGACTCCTATAACTCATAGTGAAAATCATTCCAATGTTGAGAGGGTTGGAAATGATCCTATTATAGCCTCGAATAATATAGTGGTTTTAGATAAATCTCCTAGCATCTCTCCTTTGAAAGAGTTGGTTGATAATGAAAATCATAGTAAAGAAAGTGAAGAAATTCCTAATATTGTTATTTTAGTTGACTCTATGCTTAATAATGTTGAATCTCTGAATCTTATGCTTTTTCTTGAAATATTGATAAGGGTGAGGAGTATTTGGAGGAATGCGAAGAAGGGGAATATATCCCTAGTAAAGATCTGATTAATTCTGTGGACAATTTTGATAATAAAGGTAGTGGGGAGGTTGCTTCTTCATTTGCTTCTATTGAGAATAGTAAAACCAATGAGGAGGATGGCTTTCCCAAAGTGCAAAAGAAAAAAAAAATGGTAAAGTCACATTACCGGATACCCCTCGTTCTACTAGGGCTCAAACTAATACCAAAGGTTCAAATGATTAAAGCCCTTATTTGGAATGTGAGAGGGATTGGGGGGTCTGATTCTACGACTTGTGTCAGAAATTTATGTCATGTGCATAATATTTACTTTTTGGTTTTCTTGAACCTTTTATCTCTTCTGATAAAATTGCTTCCAATGCTTCTCGTTTGGGTTTTCATAGTAGTTTTGCTAATTGTTCTAATAAAATTTATATTATGTGGAAAAATCATTTTAATGTTACTGTTATTTCTGATTTTCAACAAGTTGTTCATGTCCAAATTTCCTATAACAATTTTATTTTTCGTGCTTCTTTTGTGTATGCGGCTTCTACTAGACTAGGTAGATTTCCTCTATGGGAGTGCTTATCTAATTTTGCTCACAACTCTAATGGCCCTTGGTGTGTAGGTGGTGACTTTAATATTATTTCTAATGCTAGTGAAAGGAGAGGGGGGAACCCTCCAAACGTGAATGCTATGGATGATTTTAATCATATGATTTCTAATTATAATTTAACTAACATTGGTTTCTCTAGCAGATCTTTTACTTGGAGTAGATCTAAGATGTGGCAAAGACTCGATAGAATCCTTTTCAATAGTGATTAGATCACTAAATTTAATATGACTTAAGTTCAGCATTTGAGTAGAACCTTATCTGACCATGCGCCCCTGCTTTTGAATATCTCTGATAAAACCTTGAAGGGTTCCTTGGCTTTTACATTTCAAAATATGTGGATTAATCATGCTGATTTTTTTAATGCAGTGGAAAAAAATGGCATGCCACTGTCTTTTCAGATAATAATATTCATGGCATAGCTAGGCTCTAGGCTAAATTAAGTAGACTTAAACAACTCCTTAGATTGTGGAATAAGCATGTCTTTAAAAATATTTTTGATAATATTAAGGAAGCTGAAGATAAGGTTTTGGTGGTGGATAAGTTTTTTCTGGAGAATCCCTCTAGTGATAACCTATATAATCTTGATAATTCTAAACTTCATCTTTTCCATTTGCAAAATCAGGAAGAAATTTTTTGGAAACAAAAGGCCTCTACTTCTATCATTTTTGAAGGAGATAGAAATACTTCTTTCTTTTATACTTTAGCTAATAAAAATAGAATTAAAAGTCATATTCACAGGTTGGTTGATAACCAAGGTTGTGTTTATGATACGAAGGATTCCATTGTTACTTCGGGTGTGGAGTATTTTAAAGATATTTTCAATGCTGCCAATCCTATTATTCATATTACTAACTCCAATGTTATCCCTAAACTTGTGGGTGAGGAAGACAATCTTTTGCTTACTCAACTTTCTAAGAAAGATGAGATTTGGAGTACTATAAAAGACATGAATAGGGATTCTATAGCTAGGCCTGATGGTTTTACTACAAATTTTTTTTGTTAAAACTTGAGATATCGTTAAAACTGAGGTGGTGGAAGCTACGCTTGATTTTTTTAGTGGTAATCCTTATCCTAAATTCTTTTCCTCCATTAATATTGTCCTTATTCCTAAAAAAGATAATACTACTTATTGGAATGATTTTAGACCTATTAGTCTTTTTACTTTCTTTAACAAACTTGTGTCTAAAATCATTGCCTCTAGATTATCTTTAATTTTGTCGAGAATTATTTTCTCCAACCAAACTGGTTTTGTTAAAGGCATGAGCATTTTTTATAATATTTTTTTAGCTCAAGAGATGGTTCATGATATTAATGCTAAAGGTACTGGAGGTAACATCCTTTTTAAACTCGATATTACTAAGGCGTATGACAATTTGAATTGGGATTTCCTTTACAATATTTTATCTATGTTTGGCTTTAATCAGTATTTTCTTATGCTTATTAAGAATAGCATTGAAAACTACTTCTTCTCTGTTATTATAAATGGTAGAAATCATGATTTTTTTACATCATAGCATGGTCTTAGACAAGGGGACCCTTTATCCCCCCTCTATGTTTATTGTAGCAATGGAATATCTCTCCAAAGGGTTGGAGAATCTTTACAGAAGATATCCTAACCTTACTTTTCACATGTTGGGTGGCTTTCCTATCACTCACCTTAGTTTTGCTGATGATTTTATTATTTTCTCTAATGCTTCTATGAAAAATGTTAAAACTTTGGCTCAATTTTTAGCTGATTTCCAGAATACAAGTGGTCTATCTATTAATAGGGAGAAGAGTAACTTTATCACTGGCAAATCTGTGAATAGTAACAGATTGAGCAAGATCAAAAGCGTTTGTGGCTTTAACCCGTCTATTCTTCCTATTAAATATATTGGAACTCTTCTTCTTAAATGTAGGAAAAAAACAATGCTTTTTGACAATATTTTCACTATCTTTCAAAAAAATTTCTGAATTGGTCCTCAAAATTTCCTTTCTTTTGGAGAGAGATTAATTTTGATTAAAAGTGTTCTTAGTTCTATTCCTATATTTATATTTCATACTTTGCAACCTCCTTCTACTGTTTGTATGAGAATGGAAAAATTGATAAACAAGTTTTTTGGGGTGCTACTAACAACAAAGCCTGTATTAATTGGGCGACTTAGAGAAAATTGTGTGGGGTCTATAAAGAAGGTTCTCTTGGCTGCAAGTCCATTTCTGACATTGTGCTTTTCTTTTCTAACAAATTGTGGTTTGATTTCATATCTAATAGTAGTCTATGGGCCAAGTTTATGAAGGTTAAATATTGTAAGGTAATTAATCCTCACTATAGAAAAAATGCCCTAAACCGGCGGTTCTAACCGGCGGTTTTAGTACCGCCGGTAGTACCGGCGGCAAAACCGGCGGTTTGGCCGTCGGAGTTTAACGACGGCTGCACCGGTGATTTTGCAAATATAAGCCGCCGGTAAGGGTGGCGGTCACTAAACCGACGGTAAACCGCCGGACGTCAACAAGAACCGACGGTTTAGACTGCCGTTGATAAGTGACTTTTTACCGGCGGTCAAAACCGCTGGAAAACCGTCGGTTTAAGCCCTAATACACCAAGCCCCGCGTCTGGCATTTCATTTTAACTCTTTCCTTCTCTCTCTCGGTCGCTCGCCCTTTCCTAGGGTCGCCTCCGCTCGTCCGACCGTCGGCTAACCATCTTCTCCGGCCGCCGCCCCCAATCCGACGCCGCCGACGACGTTTGTCCGCCCCAAATCCGACCGCCGCCCCCAATCGGAACGCCTCCGCTCGTCCGACCCCAAACAATCCGATTTCTATTTTAAGGTTATTTTTTATGGTTTTTCTTTGATTATTGTTTCTTACTACACATTTTCAAGGATTAGAAATATTTTGGATGATTAAGATAGTAAGCATTAATGTAATGTTCTAATCGTTGTGTTAGATCTAAATTTTTTTTTTATTAAGTGTTATTTTAGTTTAGGTGGAATCTATTTTGTTGATTGTTACTTTTAGTTAAAAAGAAGATAGGAAGAGAGAGATTGAGGGAGAGAAAAGAGAGGGAGGATTGCTTGTTTCGCGCCTTTCCCGCAAAGCTAAAAAATAGAGCATTTTTTTGGCGTAGGGGAACAACCCGATGCAAATATTGGTGTCAGACTGTTCACCCGCATGCCATTGACGTATTTTTTGACGATCAATTGGTGCAAAAAGCCACTCCATACACCCGAATGCAGTTCGACTGGATAAGCTCTAAGGAAGAAATAAGGAGGATTGCTTTGAGCTTGGAGTCGGCTTATAGAATAATAAGGGAAGTCAAATCCAAAGGTGATCTTTTAGAGTTTTGTGTTATAAGGGTATGTTAACATGTTATGATATAAATCAAAAGTGAAGAGAAGAGGGAGAAATAAGCACACAAAGGGTAACTTAATACTCGCCGAAGTATCAATGGAGGGATCAGCCATTAAACTCCATTACAATTTTTCAAGCAAGTGAAAGACTTTAATTATTTAATATTATTCATTTAAAAGAGTATAGTATAACTTTTATAGATAAAATAAAATAAAATGCATGAATTATTATATGGATGGATGACTATAGATTGTTAAGAAATCGAGTGGTCTGCATCAATTATGATCCCTCCATTGATCTCATGATGGTGTTGCATCATAGATAACCGGCCGACTTGGGAGGCACAAGAGAAGCCAAAGAGTTGGTGGGTGACGGGACCTTCAAGGTGGCTAACTTGGTGGAGCAATTGCTACTATTATGGCCAATAAATCCACAAGGAAATCAAAAGTTTTATAGATCCTCAAATTCCACTTTTTGGAAGAATTGACCATGCAAGCCATTAATCAATACCCCAGTCATTAGTTTTTTTGATATGTCAATCCTTAGATGGAGAGATATAATATAGCAACTTTCTAGGGTTAATGCCCAACTTTGCCTAAATTATAACACATTTGCACATGCATGTATTCTAATAAATATTTTCATAACTATGTAGGGTGACGTTTGCTTCAACGTCTAAATGACTATCCAAGAAGAGAGATATTGGATGTATAACAGATTGTTGCCGGGTCGAAAAAGATTGACAGTTGAATTTTTAGAGGGAGTTGAAACTTTCATTCAAGTTGCATCTCAACTGCCTTCCTTTCAGTTTGATAAAATGTTTAGATGTCCATGCTCGAAGCATAAAAATCTAGCATTCCTCAAGCCCGATGATGTGAAGCTTGATTTATATCCTAAGGGATTTCTTCCAAACTATTGGATTTGGACATCACATGACGAGTACGAGCCACATAGAGATGCTCATGCCGGTTCATCTACAGCTTATGAAACATTTGTTGAAGATCAAATGAGTAGACCCTATGAAGACCTTATTTTTGATGTAGCAGGTCATAATTTAAGGTCAAATGTGGAAGAGCCACCAAATACAGAGACATAAAAATTCTTTGAGTTATTACATTCAGCTCAAAATCCAATTTGGGAAGGTTGCAGTACATATTCGGAATTATCCATTGCAGTGAGGATGCTAAGTATTAAAACTGAGTATAATATTTCCCGTGAGTGTTTTAATGACGTTATTGATCTTATGAAGGAAACTAATCCAGCTGGCAATTTAATTCCCTAAGACTTGTACCGAACAAAGAAATTAGTATCCAAGCTGGGTCTCACTGCTACAAAGATTGATTGTTGTATCAATGGATGTATGTTATACTATAAGGATGATGTAGCAGAAGTTATTTGTCACACCTACAATGCTCCTCGGTTTAAGCAAAACTTGGGAAAACAACGTCGTCCAAAGAAAGATGTGTCATATTCCCGTTTGTTTTATTTACCAATCATTCCAAGACTTGAGTGGCTCTATGCATCAATGAGTTCAGCAGGCCATATGAGATGGCATAAGGAGAAAATAGCAAAAAGTGATGTTCTTTCTCATCCATCAGATGCTGAAGCATGGAAACATTTTGATCGAGTGCATCCTTCATTTGCTGCTGAACCCCGCAACATAAGATTGGGATTATGTACTGATGGTTTTACTCCTTATAGTCAAACAGCTACACCGTATTCTTGTTGGCCAGTTATATTAACACCATACAACCTTCCACCAGAGATGTGTATGACTACTCCGTTCATGTTCTTAACTCTTATTATACCTGGACCATATAATTCGAAAGCAAAGATTGATATCTTTTTGCAACCATTAATTGATGACCTCAAATTATTATGGGAAGAAGGAGTTCTCACATATGACATATCAACAAAACAAAATTTTCTCCTTCGAGCTGCTTTACTGTGGACTATCGGTGATTTTCCAGCTTATGGTATGTTGTCTGGTTGGAGCACAATAGAGAAATTAGCATGTCCTTACTGCATGGAGAACAGTAAAGCTTTCACATTAAAACATGGAGGGAAAAATACTTGGTTTGATTGTTATCGTATGTTTCTAAGTGCTAATCATCAGTTCCGAAGAAATAAGGAAGCATTTGTTAAAAACAGAATTGAGCGATCACTTCCTCCACCCAGATTAAGTGGTGATGATATACTACAGAGACTTTTCGATATTCCAACAGTTATTGATTATCCAATGCTATCCGAATCTAAATTTCCGGGTTATGGTGTTCAACATAATTGGATAAAAAAAGTATTTTCTGGACATTACCTTATTGGAGAATTAATTTGATAAGACATAACTTGGATGTTATGCACATTGAGAAGAACTTTCTGGATAATATTTTTAATACAATTATGGACGTTAAAGGCAAGAGTAAAGATAATGTCAAAGCAAGGATAGACATTAAAGAGTTTTGTCGGAGAAAAAATCTGGAGTTAGTAACAACAACTGACAGTAAACTAATGAAGCCCAAAGCTCCTTACTCTTTCACGTTAGAGCAAAAAGAATGATATGTCAGTGGTTTAAAGGTTTAAAGATGCCTGATGGCTATGGATCAAATATAAGCCGATGTGTTGACTTGAAATCTGCAAGGTTATTTGGACTCAAAAGTCATGATTGTCACATAATTATAGAGGTTCTTCTTCCGATCATAGTCTGTATGTTACCCGATTACATATCAAATCCGTTGATTGAGCTTAGCATTTTCTTCAAAGATTTATGTTCATCTAAACTAAGTGAAAATGCTTTACGGAGGTACGAGGATAACATACCAATCATCCTATGCAAGTTAGAAAAGATATTTCCCCCAAGTTTTTTTGATTTTATGGAACATCTTCCAGTCCATCTACCTTACGAAGCTAGAGTTGGTGGACCTATACAATATCGTTGGATGTATCATTTCGAAAGGTAAATGTGTTAAGATTTTTATTAATCCTTCAATATTTTTGAATCAGTAGAGATAACATATTTTGATTAACTTTACGATGATTGTAATTGATTAATAGATATCTGAACAAGTTGAAGAAATATGTTAAGAATAAAGCACGACCAGAAGGATCAATATGTGAAGCATATTTGTCTCAAAAAACAAATCACTTTTGCTCCTACTATTTCGAGCCACATGTAAGGAGTACAAGAACAAAAATTTGTCGTAACATGGACTTCGATGTAGAAGAACAATCACATGCTACATTATCAGTATTTAGAAGGCAAGGAAAGCCTAGTGGCAAATGTGTTGAAAGATATCTCAACGATTTAGAAAGAAATACAGCGAATTTGTATGTACTATTGAATTGTGAAGAAGTTGAGCCAATTTTAGAGTAAGTTCTAACATAATTTTAATAATTAATTAGTAATGTTTATTTAAAATACTAAAGTATTATTTGTCACCAGGTATTTCGTAAGCAATTTGCCTTTGACAGATTCAAGGGATATTGAGAAAGCTGTTGCAAATGAATTTCCAACTTGGTTCAGATCATATGTGAGCACATTTTTTTTATAAATTTAAATATTATTTATTATCAAAAATACTAAAATTTATCATGTTTTTAGGTACAAAACCCTGATAACAAATGTTTCGATAAAGGTTTACAAGCATTAGCATGGGGTCCAATGCGAAAAGTTAAAATTTGGCCAATATATATAGTGAATGGGTTCAGATTTCATACCAAATCGTGGAGTGAAGGAAGAAAAACTAAAAATTATGGAGTATGTGTTAGAGGGAACACTCATGAAGAAGATGAGTGTGATTATTATGGTATTCTGAATGAGGTCCTTGACTTTGAGTACCCAGGCAAAGATGAGAATTTTGTATGCTTATTTAACTGTCAATGGTATGATCCAGTACAGAATAGAGGCACAAGGGTTCATCCTGCATATGATTTAGTAGATGTTAAACATAGTAGAAGATACAAAAAGTTTGATCCATTTGTGTTAGCAAGTCAAGCTATTCAAGTTTATTTCAGCAAATATCCCAGTGGTCGTAGAGACAAACAAGATTGGCTAGCTGTCATAAAAACAAAAGCACGGGAAATAATTGATCAACAATACATTGTAGCAACTGCACATCAAGAGGATGAGATGTCAAATTGTATGCCTGTTGAAATTGAGGAGATGACAACTACAACATCTACTATTGAAATGGAGTTAGAAGATGTGAATAGTTCAACTAGTTAATTCAGGCGAAGAAGAGAATGAGGATGAAAGTGAAGATACCCTTGAGAGTGATGAAAATAGTTTTGAGGATTCTGATTAGTTTTTGTAATTTAGAATTGTAGAATTTAAACGTTTTGTAATATTTTTACTGCTTAGAAATGATATTGTATTTTGCCACCTTGTCTTTTATTAACTGCTTTTTATAATTCATTAACTGCTTCATTAACTGCTTATCGTAATTCATTACCTGCTTCATTAACTACTTCATTAATTACTTTATTAACTGCTTTATTAACTGCTTTTCAATGATTTAGTAATTATTTTTTTTTAATATTGCAGATGGCTTCAGGCGACGATCCTCCTCGTAAATCATTTGCCTCAAAGTTCCGCCGGAAGAAGATTACTGCTAGCAGACCCACACAGGCTGAGGTAGGTGAGGGGCCTTCAGTTCCACCAGATCTACCTACACTAGCACCGCCACCACCTGCCAGGAGCCAGCAGCATTCACCAGAGCAGGGTCAGGAATAGTTAGATCCACCTTATGTTGTACCTCCATACTTCCCTGTCCACTTCCCTCCCAGCTCGACGAGTCCTCGCTTCCCCTCTCCAGATCAGACACATGCTTCTCCATTCTATTCATATTACCCCCCACCATCATCACAGGTAGCTGGTCCATCCACTGGTCCTCACCCTCCTTACCCTTACACATATTACTACCCCTATCCGGTGCAGCATGAACAGGATGGACCATCACAACCACTAGAGGTTGGCGCTAGCGATCCTGCAGCAGCAACAGATAAGCGTCAATACATCGAGCCTGACGACGATAAGTAAGTTCAATTTAAATTATTAAGTTGTTTTTATTTTGATATATTACATGTTATTGATAAACAAAGTCACTTGCAGCTTCAATCCTTCAAGGCCACCTATACATATGATCTGGGATATAATAAAGAATAAGTATGATGCTCCTTACTTATTCTGGAAGAAGATCCCAAAGCCAGTTAGAGATATGTGGTTTGGAGAATTTCAGGTATGTTTTTTTTGGTATGATTTCAAATATATGATTTAATTTGTACTAATCTTTTTGATATTGCCTAAATTTTTACAGAAAGAATTTAGGTGGTTGCCTGAGTACAACACGAGGATTAGATCAAATTTTGAGAGGAGAGGAGCTACCCGTCTCAGAGACATGTTCACGGACATTAGAAAGTCCGGGCAGTGTCCTAATTGGATTGGAGAGGGCGTTTGGGCAGATTTGAGTAGTGCTTGGGCTACCCCGGAGTTTATAAAAATGAGAGAGCAGAATAAACAGAACAGAGCCTCTGACTGCGGCGGTTTAGGAAGCTCTCTTCATACTGGTGGATCTGTACCTCATACAAAACATATGCGGCGACTGGTAAGTGTTTTGAATTGGTTTATTACATATATTTATGTTAGTATAACTAAGCATCAAATTTTCAGAAAGAGCACCTTGGTCGGGAGCCAACACCATTGGAGTTGCATACAAGAACTCATCAACATCAAGCTGACCATCAGTTGGTTGATGAGAAGTCTAGGAAGGCTCATGTGAGTAAAATTTATTAGAGTTTTAGAATAAATATTTATTTTAATAAAACTAATTGTTACTCACAGGATGATTTCGTACGAGTTAGAGAAAGTCGGCAGTCCACTGGCGAGGGATCATCTTCTGGATCGGCCCACATTTCTGAGTATCAGACATGGTCAGAAGTTGTTGGTGGAAGACAGAGGGGGAGGGTATATGGCATGGGTTCACAGGCTTTTGCTATTGAGGGCAGTTCATACACCTCTGCATTTCATGATCCAAGTGGAGCTGAAGAATCTGTAAGCGAGAGGGTTGCAGCGCTTACTAGAGAGATTGAAGAGATGAAAAGGGTTCAATCTAGAGAGATTGAAGAAATGAGAAAGGTTTAGAATGAAATGCAAGCAGAGTTGCAATCCTACATAGCTGAAAAATAGAGGAAGAAGGACCAACAGGAGAAGCCATCTGCAGACAGTGAGGATATAGATGATGATTAGATCTATTTTATGTTTGATGATTGTATTAATTAGAACTTGTGAATTTCAGAACTTGTGATTGTAACATTATCATGAACTTACTTGTGAACTGTGATTGTAATGTTATGATGAGCTTGTGATTGTATTTATAATTTATGTTTGTGATGAATCTAGCGGCGTGTTGCCCAAAATATGATTATGATGAATATAGCGGCGTGTTGCCCAACATATATTGCTATTTCTGCAGGTTTAGACTTTAGGGTGAACCTCCCTCAAATAGAGGGATGCTGTCAATTTTTTTTTGCAGGTGCTACAGGTTTCCAGTGGCTAACCGGCAGTTTGACCGCCAGAAATTACAATACCGGACGGCCAATAGCCAGCCGCCGATAATGGCATCACACCGTCGGTTTATTACCGACGGTTACCGACGGCCACCGGCGGTTCTACGGTGGACATCCGGCAGTTTAGACCACTGAAAATACCGACGGTTAGACCGCCGGCTTTCGCCAGTTAAGTAATCGGCGGTTTTAAAAACATACGACGGCTAACTAAATCGCCGGAGAACCGTCGGTAAATAGACCACCGGTAGGCCATCGATCAATTAACCGGCGGCGTCACAGCCGGAAAATCGCCGGCATAAAATCCGGTTGAAACTGGCAGTCGGAGCCGCCGGAAAATCGCCGGCTACATAAACCGCCGGTAAAAAACCGCCGGTAATAGTTTCCTACGCGATTTTTTTCGGCGGCACAAAAACCACCGTAAAGCCGCCGGTTGTTAAAAAAACCGTAGTTAATATAGGCTTACCGCCGAAAAAAACCGCCGGATTTCGACGTTTTTCCTGTAGTGCCTCTGATTTGTCATTACAAAATGTCTGATTCCTCTGTTTGGAAAAGGATTTACAAAATCAAGTGGGATGCTGAATAGAATATTCAACTAGGGATTGGTAATGGGGAGGTTTCTTTCTGACAAGATAATTGGTTGGGTTTTTTCTCTATTGATAATTATCTTAACACCCATACCATCACTAACACTAGAGTTAATGAATTCTTTCACAATGGTGTTTGGAACCTATCTAAACTTCAGGAGGTGGCCCCACAAGATATTATTGATAAAATTATTCAAATTTCGTTACAGTTACAGATGAAATAAAAAATTCTTTTTAACTTATCGTCTACTAGTGAATTCAATTTTAAAAAGATTTGGGAGGATATTAGAGTTAAAGGTGAGACCTCCCACATCTTTGAGGCTCTTTGGCATAACACTATTCCTTTATCATATTCATTATGAACCTGGAGATGCCTTAAAAGTTATTTGCCTATGGATAATTTGTTATGGAAGATAGGTTTTAGTTTTGCTTCTAAATGTCAATGTTGTTTCAATATTGAAAGCATTCAACATGTTTTTGTTAATAGTGTTATTGTTTGCAGAGTTTGGTTCAATTTCTTTAATCTGTCTGGTTTGTGAGCTTTTAATGCTAATTGGGCTTTGGCTGATATTCTTAAAATGTGGTTTACTAAGGGAAAAGGTCATATTCAGAACTTACTTCCTATTCTGATTATTTGGTACCTTTGGAAAGCTATAAATGATTCCAAGCACAATAAAATTAAGATGAATGCTAATCAGATTATTATCAATATTAGATATAAGGTTCTACAATTGCTCTCTGTTAACCTTATCTCTTTTAAAAACTTTAGAAACTGTAATAGTTTAGCCAATCATTTTGGGTTAAATACTGATATTGTTGCTGCGGGAAAGCTGGACTGTATTGTTAGATGGCTTAAACCCAGTTTTCCTTATGTGAAACTTAATACAGATGGTTCTATTGGTGTTAATTCTGCTTGTATGGGTGGCATTATACGCAATCATTTTGGTAATCCTATGGCTGCTTTCTCCGGGCCTCTGAATTTTTGTTCTATGTTGACTGCCGAGCTGCTGGGTTTATCTTATGGTTTAGATCTTTGCTTGAGATTTGGTTTTCATCAAGTGAATATTGAGGTTGACTCTAAACTTGTTATTCATGGCATATCCCCGCAAGACTTTTACACTATCAGGAAAATTAAGATGATGCTTGCTATGCTTACATTTAATATCTCCCAGATCTATCGTGAAGGAAATGCCTAGGCCGACTGGTTGGCTAACTTTGGCTCCCAAAGTGATACTATTCAGGAATTTCCTATGACTAATCTGCCTCCCCCTCTTAGAGGCATGATTACTCTGGACAAGAACGGTCTCCCTTATATTCGTCATGCTTAGCTGCTCTGGTTGTGAGTTTTTGATTCCTGTTGCATGCTCATGTTTTATGATTTGTTATTGCCATTGTTTGTTGGGGTATCTTAATAGCTTTCTCTATTTGCTGGTATGGGTTTTTACGGGGGTGAATTGGTTTTTTGGGTTACTTTGGCTTATTTTTTGCTGGAATTTTTCTCTACTGCATCTTTTTATTTATAATTCCCAGATGGTGAGTCTTTCGAATTTGTCTATCCCTTATAGCATGCAGAATTGTTTTACTGATAGTATCTGGATGGCTACTTGTTAGTTGAATTTTGTCTTCTATATTTCTGGGATACCTAAGAGAAGAATTGTCTATAGTAAGGTGATTATGAGGGAGAACCTTTTTCAGGTTATGATCAATTTGATTATTTCGAGCAAATCCTATATTATTCCACTCTTAAGTGATCTGCAAAGGTTGCCCTCGGATAATGCCGACATGGCTCTCTACAAGATTTATATTGATTGGTCTAAGTTTTGTTCTATTTACTACTTCTCTAATATTTCTTTTTGGAGTTTTCCTTGCAGGCAAAACATCTCTTCAATTTTTTGGAGCTTCAATGATTGCAAGGTTCTCTCATTTCGTATTTCTCCGAGCTATTCGAATTTTGATCAATTTTTTTGCATGAAGATTGTGCTGAACAAGTTTAATCTATTCTTTCCTTTTTTCGGTGCTGCCTGCTTGCAGCCCAAGCTTTTATTTAATTTTTTTTTTGTAATCTTAGAAAGAGGAACCACCGGCTCTTAGAGTTTATTTTGATTTCTCTTGTAGCTCTCCTGAGCAGTAGCGAGCTGGAGGATCCTTCTAAAGACCTTGTAATCGTACTTTTGAATATTAACGTGTAGGCCCCTCTATGGGTTTTAACCAAAAAAAAAAAAAACCTACCACACCTGCTTCTACAAATGTGTCTGATTCGGATAGAATAATGGCACATAACCTTTCAACACTAGGTAGATGGGGCCAAAATAAAGCATGTAGGGTCCTTATAATATATCAAATAGTGTACATTTTCACATATTAGAACATCTCCAACACCATGCTTTTAACGGTGTAATGCAAATACAAGTGAAACGAAATTATAACTTCAATACACTATTCAAATAATGCATGAATTGCTAGTAAAAAACCACATTGCTTGTATGACATTATACCCACTGAATTTTTCGCCTTCAAATTTTAGCTTTAGATTGGCATTCATATTAACATAATAAGACTTTTATATAACTTTTGCAATTGCCAAAAAAGCCTCAAACTAGTTATATGCTAAAAAATTTGCATAAAAAATCAACCATTGAAACTTTAATTTCATATAAACCAAACACTTAGAATAAAGTTTATAATAATATATTAAAAGTTATGTGCTGAAAACATCATAAAATCTAATAAAAATACATTTTTATTCATAAATTTTTATAAATCACTGTAATTAAAATCAAAGATAGAAGTTCAGAAATCTTCCTTGTGCTCTACAATATCTTGAACTAAACTTCCTAAATTCATAATTAATTATAAAAAAACTCCAAATATAGCAAACTCAAAGGCATAGTACTCACCCTTGGGTCTAATATTTATGAAAAGTACCAATTCATAATAACTTTTTAAAAATAAAAAGGTAACATTTTGGATAACCTCAATTTAAAAACACTTTACAACTTTAAAAATTTATAACTAACTACTAAAAATTCCATATCCAATAAACTCATTAGCATCTTACTCATCATAGTGTCTAATATTTATTAAAAATATAAAATAAAGCTCTAGAACTTAAAGAAAATTAAAAAGTCAAAAAATGGATCTTTTATTTAATGCTTAAAAATATTCCATAAAATACCAAAAATCAACAAATGACAAAATCTTCATCAAATCACTAATCTAATAAAACAAATCAATGAACCAACATTTAAATAAGTAACCAACATTCCACCAATGAAGTTTTTAGGATGAACTACTTCGAGTTGTAGGGCTAGATGTCCTAAGGAGGCCATGGTCCTCATGCTTATTATGACAATGCCTCAAATGAACTTGGTAGAATGAAAATTATAAATTATAAGCTTAATAAGTCATTAATAAGATAATCATAAATCTTGACAAATAATTAATGGATTATATCAAACCTAAACTCAAAAAATTATTATTGAGCGGGGTCTACGATGCTATTAAGTTAGCCCCAAAGAGAGTGAAATAAACCTCACAACCTTAGTATTAACAAAGATAGTTATTATTCAACCTAAATAATTGACCATAAATCACTAATTAATTGTACCCTCCGTACCTTATGTAGATTTCATTTTGGAGAGCATAAGTGTATTAAATTTGATACTTAAGGATTAAACACCTAATTAAAATTTAGGATCTTAGAAAACCAATAATTAAAAACTTTAACACTTAAAATTCATCCTAAAATGAACACTAAAATATTAATATTTAAACTCAAATTAAATTCCCCTTAATCTACAACAAAATAAAATAAAATAATGGAAAAAACTTTATTACTAATCCATTTAGGACACATACAAACCACATAGCCCGATGCACACACTATAGATGGCTTGTTATGATAACTAATCCTACATTTAAGCTAGGATGTTGTTCTTTTATACTTGCTTTTTGTGTGACATAATTTTTTGTGGATTTCACACAGTTATCCTAGTATGTTGGTTGATATGGTTTGATGTGGTTTATGTTGCCTATTGATGTGATGTTCTTTTATACCATAATACTTATGATATGATGTGATAAGGGCTAGATTTCTCCTAGGTTAGGATGAACTAGATGCTAATAAAGTTTCTATAGGTGGACATACTTATGCAGGGCTATTTAAATGGGGCATATAAAAATATGTGATTAATGAAAAATGTTATAGGTGTTAAAATTGCTAAGCCCCTTTTAAAATTTAGAAGCTTAGCTAAGTGAATGTGGTGGATCAGTTATGAGAAAATGATCATATTAATCTTGTGATTTGAATAAAATTATATATAAACTACTTAGGATAATGTATATGTTATATTAGAGTCATTTAATTTTTTAATAAATATAAATTAAAATGAAAGAGTTGTAAATATAGGTTAAAATGAGATATTTTAGTATCCCATTTGGATTCAAAAGAGAAAGGAAACACCCCTTCGGGGAGTAGTTCCTTCCATTTTGAGATCCAAATTAGGATGACTTTAAATCCAAATTGAAAAGAAATACCCCTTTGAGTAGTGCTTTTCATTTAGATATTCAGACCCCACAGATCCAATGAGCCCAAGGGAAAGAGCTGAAGGAGTGAAGAAAGAAAAATATCCCATTTTAACACTTGCATCATTCTGTAAGATTAGAATCTAGGATATTTGTCAATGGTGTCAGGCCACTTTTAATTTATGCATATCCTAGATTGTATATTAAGTGGCACTAGAGCTACATGGACATTTCTACTCATTTGACATAATTTGATTTGATGTTTGTTTAAATTGATTACGTACACCATAGAAATTACATGAATTTATAGATTTCTTTCTTACATGTAATGTTTATTATAGATTAAAACATGATTTAGATTTTAAGGATAATGAAAAAATTTCTTCTGCTTGTAACTAAATAAAAAATTATTAGGCTCATATAGAAAAATAAATATTTCCTAAGAATTAAGCTTGGGCATGCTAGTGGTTTCCCATGCTTCCATATTGACCTTCTCTCTTTGCTGGGCACCTCCTCACTTATAGGTCCTAACATATCACCTTACCTATTAGAGTGCAGCTCTTTCTAAGGAATATTATATATTTCAAAGAAAAAATCTTTTCTTTAGCCTACTTTTTAAAGCTTATCATATGATTTTGTATATAAGGTCAATCAGTATACATTACATTAGAAACTAATTAAGATAAATAAAATTTAATTGTATCAAGCATTAAGAGTCCAATTATGACCTTCTCTATATTTTAGCCCCAAATTCTTCAAAACTTAAACAATAAATCTTACCTGTCTTTCATAATAATAAGATACATGGTTTCAAGTGCCTAGGTGGTTTAGGTGGATCTCTAATCCATGCAAAGACAAGCCCGGAATATAATTTCATTAGTTAGGTTTGGATCACTATCATTTATTGCCTAACTTAAATCTAGGCTCTGGGCGGACCCAAAATTATAAGTCACCAATATCAAGAATTTAGTTCCAAATTCTTAATAAAATGTCAACTTGAATTAAAATTCTCTCAACCTAAATTTAAAGCTCAACATAGGATAGATTGGGACATTTCTGAATTATTTTAGTATCCAAATATACCTCCTATGTCTCATCCTTTGGACTCCAAAATAAGTGTTCAAAAATTGATCTAATTGTTATTTAAAATTCTAACCTCACTCCTTTCATATCACTCTTAGACAAAAATAAAAATTGTATTATTATTTTAATTTAGAATATTCATAGGAGGCATAAACTTTCTATGATGTAATTAACTATAAGGGTTGGGAGACAAGAATTTAGGTAAAATAAACCCCACCCTACTTAACTCCTAAATAGGATGGGAGAATATTATTATTTTGGGAAAATTAAAATTAAAAGAAAATCATTATCTTCATACTCAAATAGTTAATATATAGTAAATGATGTTTTGTTTTATTAGGAAGACACAACATTTATCATTATGACTTCTACTATGAAACTATTGATAACACATCCATATTAATTTAACTAAATATTTGATCTTAAGGGTCATATGTAGTTTTTTCTTAAATTTGATTATGTTAATGAGGATAAAATTTACAATTTTGTAATATGAATTGAAAGTTCAAATAGGTTCTTAGACATAATAGATTTGTCCCAAGGCTAATTAAGAGGGGGGTGAATTGGTAAATTTAAAATTCTCTTAAATTTTTGAAAATCAATTTAAGCTTTTTTGCACAATGATAAATTTTCTTAAAATAATTTTTCAACCACTAAAATTAATTTTGCGAAAAATAAAGAAATTTAAAAATACCAAATTTTATAGTGGTTCGATCTAATTAGACCTAGGTACGTCCACTCCCTAAAGACCCCTTCTTCAGTTATTGCACTATACCAAAGTGACTCTTCTTTTGCTCCTATAATAAGGCGGAGAAGCCCTTATAATAACCTCTCTTCCACCAACCCCAGTGTGATAGAGTACCGACGTCCTTTCTCACTCTCCTAGTGATGGTAGAGTACCAACGTCCTTTCTCACCCTCTTGGAGATGGTAGAGTACTGATGTTCTTTCTCACCCACTTAGTGACGGCAGAGTATTGAATCTTCTATAAAGATCTTCTCTCAAGATTCATCAAAGAAGTGGTGTAGAGATTTGAAGAATATACAAAGAGATCATCTTCTTTGAGCAACATTTTGAACCCTTTATAATTTTCACTTGCAAGATCTCTCAACCCTCACCCCCAAACACTCTCTCAAATAATCTCTCTATCACTCCAAAGAGAAAATTTGTAAAAGTAGGATTTTAAGTTTTAGGACTCTTAAATATGAAGAACAAGAAAATTATCCAAAAATTAAAAATTTCAAGATAAATGTACTTGTTTCTTATAATACGATCGAACTTCGTATGTACGAACAGTTCAAAATTCATGTATGATCCTATATGAAACTGATTTCATACTCTATCAGTTGTATAGTACGAGCATTTCAAAATTAAATAAGTTCATCCGGTAAAATTTTATACGAACCCATTTCGTACACTATGAATCATCTATATGAACCCAATGTCATACAACACGAACTATTTAAAGAAATCATGCTTTGTATGGTACAAACATGGATGATCCCATTTCATACTCTAGATGTCGTATATACAAACCCAAGTTCATACAGTATAAATAATTCAAAAAATTTATGGGAAAAACTGGTACACACCCATTTCATACTTTTAGACATCATCTATACGAACCTCACTTTATACAGTACGATCAGTTCATGAAATGAAGAATTCATTTGAGGTAAATTTGTATGTATTCTTTTTATACTATGGATGTCGTCTGTACGAATCTAACTTTGTATAGTATGAACAGTTCAAAAAAAATTTCCAAGGCATAATTTGATTAACTTAGTTTTGGAGGAACTATCTTGTCAAATCGTCCAGTATGATTAGTTAAAAAAAAAGTTTGATTCGTTCCCCTAGTATGTGTGTGCACGGTTATTCAATTACAATAACACTCTCAAATTCAATAAAAATAAAAAAAAATTATATATTTCAATTACAAGAAACCCTAATGTAATATATCTTGAAGTCTTCGACAGTCTGGAAAATGATTTCCCTGAAACATTAGTACACATAAATAACACAAACAAAAAATTTCTAATATATGTTAGGAGAAATAATAATCAACATAATAATATTTTGGTATCATGAAAAACTCACATGATATAAAATGATAGTTTTGAAAACTAAGTTGCAACATGAACAAATTAGAGAATAGTTTTTCGTCTTTCAAGATGATATATATTTCATAGTCATATGTTTGACTTCAAAAATGAAAATTTAAAAATATATATATTTAAAATTTTCAAAAAAAAAAATATAATTAATTTGCACACTTCTCAAGCAAATAATTTTATGGCGAATCCATTGGCGATTTATCTCACTCAATTTTTAATAATAACAGAAATTTTATTACATCGATAGTTAGAACTACCTTCCTTCTATTGGTCTCTCTGCCCATTTCTTTCTTAAGTGAGCAAGACCAACATCAAAAAAAAAAAAAAAAAAAAAGAACAAGTAAGAGAAACGAGTAAAATAATTTCTAACAAATTGAGGCCTTAACATCTTGCCCCAGGTTAATTGGTGGAATGAGAGGGTTATAACAAAACTCCAAAATTTTCTATGTCAATTTAATGAACCTTATGTTGGGTGAAACCCAACATGTTGAGTTCTAAAATTTGAACAAAATTTAACTAAATCGAAAAAATTCAAATTCACTTAAGAGAAAAAAAGGATAAATTTTAGATTTTGTTGATGTATGTTATACAACATATTCTTGTAGCTTAACATACACAACGAAACTCTAAGTTTACAATCTCATAAATGATTTCTATGTTTTACTACTATATGTTATGATATATCTCCCATAGCCTAACAAATGTAATAAGAAGTGAATTCATTAATGACTTCAAATTTTCATTTCAATAATTAACTACTTCAAATCATCTCACTTTCAATTACATAAAAATCTTTAAATGGTTGGAAAACTCATCTTTTCCCTTGAAAAAGATCTAACTATTGAAGAACTTGTTTGTGCAAGAACTATCCAGTTTGGGATTAGTTTTCAAAACTTTAAACTATCAGTTAATGGGAAGAAGATGAATGATCTATCTGCTAAGACACAAAAGGATGTCCCCCTTGTAGAAATTTCCTTAGGGAGGCCGCTATCACCCCTACGCACTACTCCCTCCAATATGGAGGATGAGAAACTATGTTTGAGATTGGAACCCTGCCCAAATTTTTTAGGTCTCCACCTCACTGGATGGAGTAGAGCTACCTTCTTATAGCCCTCCTATATCTCTAAAGAAGGAGATCTCATAACCCATTGTGGATGCCACTCTTGTGACTACTAACCAAGGATAGTCAAAGGGGAAGAGGTAGGGATAATGAGAACAATGGAGTTTATAATAATATGATAAAAGAGTCCATTAGTACAACTCAGGAAGTTAAAATATAAGAAATCATAGAAAAGTTAGAAAATAAATAATTTGACATGGTGATGGAGTACAACGGTTATTTACCTATTGTTCATTAGTTCATTGAGGGAAGACCCATTAATGAAGTTGTTCAGAAGGTCAGGAATATACTAAAAAAGAAAAAGCGATTAAAGCATTTGATCAGGAATAGGATGATCATCTGATGGAGACTACTAAGGGGTATGTTTCTACGAGTACCCTCTTTATGTTAGAGACCATATCATCCATCAGCGATGTTGACCCTAGCAGAGCTCAGCCAGAGAAAGAGAGGATTCACTTGTAAAAGATTTAAATTTACATGTGTCAGTTAGGCTCAAAAATAAAGACGTGCACATAAGAAATCTCAAGAATAGATCAAAGAGATGATGCTAATAATTGCATAAATGTAGGTTCAGCTAAAAATAGCATAAATGTAGGATCAGCTAGCCAAACTACAATAGTCTAAAGTTGAGTAGCTACAACCAATATTGCATACAGTTGGTGAGAAAAGTAGAAGGCAAGAGCTAACCCCAATGATCTCTATAATCCTTGTAGAATTGACAGAAAAGGACATCCAATAAATGATCAAAAATTAGGTAAGGGAGGCCTCAACCTAAACATAAGGGACCGTGTCTATTCCAAATGTTAGAAAATTGGCTGAGGAGTTTGATTCATATCATTATCCCAAGGGCTTTGTGCCACTATTATTTAATGTCTTTAATGGCATAGAAACTCTTAGGCATCATCTAGCCCATTTCCGTGCAAACAGTTGCAATACTGGATGTTCTGATGCTGTGGTATTTTGCCAATTCATTAGTAGTCTTTCTAGATTACTTGCAAATAGTATGTTGATATGAATAATGATTTAGTATGGATATTCAAAGAGTTGGAGTGTATATTCTTTAAGAGATTTTTTGAAAGTTAGCATTGTATTATTGTGGGCATTCTAGTTGTAAAAAAAAAAAAAAAAAAAAAAAATTCAAGCGAGTCTCTGGTTGAATACATTTTAATTAAGGTGGCAAAACATTCCAATGAAGTGTGAACGCTAGATATAAGAGCAACATATAGTGGAAATTTTACTAAACAATATTCATGGGCTTTTTCTTTTCTCCTAAATGGGTTTACTATAAAGCTTTTGAGAAATTACTTAACAACGTAAGCAACCTATAAGAAGAGGCTTCTCGAATGCCATTCTTGAAGGATTAACTTGATGAAAACAATGTAGTAAAGCTTCAAAAGTATCTAAAGAAAAATTTAGCAACCATATCAATAGTATATAAGGGGAAAGAACCAATGAAAAACCAATCAAGTGATCCTCCACCTTAACCATTTTAGGTAACCCCATATCCTAGTAGAGATCATTACTTGACATCCTTTAAAGAGAAGATGGAAAAAGTTCATCCATTTAAGAGAGAGTTAGTAAGAACAATTTTCAAGAGTCTATTAAAGAAAGCACACTACAAGTTGACAGAGGCCTAGAAGCCGGAAGTGGAAAAAAAGAGGGATAATCCCAATTTTTCCCCTACCACCGCTTGTTGGACCATAAAATTGAAGGTTGCTTTAGCTTTGAGGACTACCTTGAAAGAAACTTCAAATAGAAAAACATTATCATTCCAAAGGAATACTTGGTAGATTCAGATCAGTGGTCCTTAAAAGTCATTTCAAGTAATAACTCTACTATTTCTGTGTCCATTGAAGATGATTATGGTATTATTTTATTGTGAGCATTTAAAAAAGTTGATTAACAATTCTTTTTACCTTTCTTAATAGTAGTTGATGAGAGCCTAGAGCCTGATCTTTAAGGTTGAGCTAGAGGCATCACAGGAGGACATTGAGATTATTCCTCTCTACTAGTTATATGAACTACTGTAATTAATAAGAAGAAAAAGAGTGACACATTTATAAAAAGGAAATATATAATTGATGAGATATATATTCAGATGACGGATGGCTGGGTGAAACCTCTATCCCCTCTATCTTTATCTAACTTTTATTTTACCCCATCAAAGGCAAATAGGAAAAAATCAATAAAAGATCCTTTTGTGTATATTATGATGATTAGTAATAAAACTAAAATTAAGTTAGAATCTAGTAGAGATCAAAATTGAGATTTAGTAAGGATTGATGAAAATTCTTTGAAAATTGATCCTTTGAATTTAACCTTTAATGGGGATAATGAACCTGAAATCTTAGTAGATAGTGATACCCCAAAATTAATTTCCATTGGAGTCCTAACATTTTAGATTTTTTAGATTCAGACTATCCATCAAAAAATGACATTACATTACCTAAGGATAGCGTAGACCTCGCCATAGTTTATCTTCCCAAGTAGATCATGGAGATACAACTTCATGACGATAAAGTCTTATTGCTTAGGCTTAAAATCAAGGAAAACGACAAACAAGTCATATCTAATGATCTGATTCACACTTCAACTTAACAAACAAATTTTTCCTCTAATCCACCAAGTCCTAATCCTAATGTTTCCAAGTTTGGTTACAATGTCTTAGCCCATCTTAGAAAATTGCCAGCTTAGTTAAGTATCTATAATGCCCTCGTTCTCTCATATGAAATGAAGGAATCTTTAAATAAAGTACTTCTCAACCCAAAGATTTATTTAGATTAGTTAACTACAACTTCCCAAGATGTTACTTTATATTTTGAAGAAATCCAGAGAGAAACCTTTTCTGATTAGGATCTATTTATAGTGACTGCTGATCATAACCACCTACTTTACATTTTAATAAATATGTGGAACTTTAGATTATCAAGAGTCTTTATTGATCTGGGGGCATTCATTAAAATTATGAATGTAAAGACTTTTACATATCTAAAAGTAAACACATGTAAGCTCACTACTAATAAGCTAGCATTAAATGGTTTTAATGAAAGAAGCAAGAAAGATTTAGTTTTAATCACACTCTTATTAGAGATTGGAAAGTTGAATATATAAGCTAAATTTTATATAATTGATTTGATGGCATCCTTCAATATGCTTTTAGGTAGGTCTTGAATCCACGAATATATGATGGTTCCATCTACCTTATACCAATGAGTCAAGTACCAATGAGATGGAGTTAAATATGTGATTCAGGGTGATTTGCAACCTTTCTCTATTCATGAGATTGAGGATCTACAAAGATGCTATATACTATGCACCCAAAGGGTCCACTACTTGTTCTAAAGATAAAATTGCAATCAAGGAGGTGAAATTAAATGATGAAAATGGAAAAGGAATGGAAAAGTCAAAAGAAAATAAAAGAGAAAAAGAGAAAAGAAAATAAAGAAAAGAATCTGACAGTGAAGATGACATCGAGGGAATGATCTTTCAGCCTCCAAACACTTTCGCTCAAAGAACATGGAGAATGTCCTAAAAAATATGTGGTCGATGTCGTGCTTTAGTTGAAAGAAAACACCCCCGATATATATTGAATTAGAGTCATATTTGGATGATGAATCAAAAGTATGGGGTGCAATGATTCCTTTCGATTATAAAAAGATAAATCCTCTTCCGAAGTTTAATATCACTTCAGAAAAAGATAGTGATATTGAGGATGACGTTCTAAAAACTCAAAGATACGAGCCTGAATTAACAATGTTTGAAAAGCTAAGTAGAAAATTAAAGCTTTAACCTTAACCCAAAATTAAAGCTTTAACCTTAACCTCATCCACCCCTACAACCTAAGTAAGGGTGCACTAGGAATTGAATCTGTAACCTAAACCATTAGTTTAAAGTGGTTTGTAGCTCCATCTCTTTCTCGTCATCTCCCTAACCAACAACTCAAATAAAGTTTTAAAATGACCTTGCTGGGTAACTCTATATCATGTTTGAAGGCCAATAGGTTCATGATATTGGCCTCATCACTACTTTGAACCAAACCCCCTTCATTTCCACTTTTTGTGTATATTATAGAGAAGCCTAAGATCAAGAGATCACTTGCTAAGTGTAGGCATAACCATTGAACCCCATAGCTTATCTTAGAAGAACTTTTTGTCATTACTAGAGTTAAAACGTAGTTTGGTCAAGAATGATTGTGGTCTTCAATCCTATCACGCCATGAAAGGCGTGTATAGGTCTTCAAGGGGTACCTGTGTAAAAACATAGTTTGTGATAAAGATATTTCCGACGGATTTACTGATTTTCTTGATGTGTGAAAATGTAGTTTTCGTGACAATGCAATATAAGGAAATATCTCGCTCTTTCTAATATTATCTTTCATAAGAGCTTCTCCAACATTTTCTTGTATATGTTTATTTCGTATCTTATCTCTAAGAATAAAGCTAGCCACTCATAAGCATTTTAATCTTTACAAACCATCTAAGGCAAATTTCTCACTCTCTATAATATTATCTTCCATAAGAGCTTCTCCAAAATTTTCACGTATATGCTCATTTCATATCTTATCTCTAGGAGTAAATTCCGTAAGAGCATTCTAATCTCTAGCATTTTAATATCAACTAATAATATACACATCTCTCACTCTCACTCTCTGTAATATCATTCCATATGAGCATTTTAATCTCAACTAAAAATATACACATCAAATCCCTCTCTAAACTCATCAACAAGAAGAATATCATCAATAAAATACAAAAACTATGTTGCAATCACTTGTAAATATCCAACAAGAATATCCTTGACAAAAGGAAAATACTTACGGCGTATTCCAACAAATAAGGTGTCAAATGTTAGCAATGGAGGTGACGAACTTCGACATGGATGGCAGTGAACAAGGGCTAGGTCGGCGACGAATGTCGGCAATGAACTAGTCTCGATGGCGGCGGCTTTCGGAGCAGGTGTCTAACATGGGCGTAGCGAACTGAAAAAAGGAGGAAAGAAAATGAGAAGAGAGACGACGGAGTGGTCAAAATATGGCTTTCTCCATCTAATTTTCTGGCGGAGTTTCCAATGGTAACAATACCGACGGACAATACACTGGAAAGTTTCATAGGGTTTAAGTAAGTTGGCACAATTTACGTCAGAGATTTTGCCGGTAATTTTCGGCGAAAAATGGGTCAGAATATTATAAAAACTGGTGAATTATCCACCGGAATATATGCCAATAAATTTGCAGAAAAAATATGCCTGAAATTCTACTGTAAAATACAGTGAAATATCTACCGGTTCGTCTACCACTTTTATTGGCGCATTTAAATCTGCCAGAAAGTTTGACGGTAATATAATAGTTTCCTGTAGTGATTTTCAACGGATTTTGCCATCAGAAATCTCACATTTTCCTATAATTCTGGTAGATTAGAGTACCATCCATCTAATATTACTCAAATTAAGAATTCTTGAAGTACTTGAAACAACTAGCCAACCCTTTTGGCACAAAAATTGATTAGGCAGACTTATTAAGAATCCTAAACTTTACTGCTTGTCGGATCTTGGTTGACCTATGAATTAAATTGTCTGACAATTTTTAATCAAGTTTGGCCCTTAAATGAAAAGTCATAATGCATAGCTAATGAAATGAAAGGGATATACGTAGCATAGCTCCATCTCATGGAAGGTCATCATTGAGCCATACTGAACAATTTATGCATTCATCTTTAATTAAACTTTCTTACATATCTATGTTTCTACATCAACCTATAAATAAGGGATAAGTGTTCAAGCCCGAGGACACAATTATTATCTCAAGGCACTTCTTTCAATTAAAAATAAAAATAAAAAGCTCTCTCTCTCTCTCTCTCTCTCCACTCCCCCCCCCCCCCCCCCCCCCCCCCCCCCCCCCCCCCCCTCTTTTTATCTATCTATTTTTCATAAGCAAACCTACAAAGGTGCAATCCATAGACAAAACTGGATTCAGCTAGACATTGGTATTTTACTGGTTATCAGTACATATTAGATTGTTCTTAATTGTTCAATGTGTCATTAGAGTCCATTAATTTTATAAATAGTATTCCTAATAGAGTATTAAGGCACGAAAAATGACTGAATGAAGTTATGGCTCCCTTCTTTTTCCCCAGAAAAGAAGTTATGGGCTCTCGAATTATCATTTTGTTCTTCCCTAATCAACTTTTAAACTTTTAGACAGACTCGAAACTTCCTAATTATTATGTCATCTTCATAACTTCAATATTAAGGCCGCAAAATGTTGCACAAGCTCAATGAGTCGCTGCACCCTCACTGTTAAAATAAATGCTCTTGTCTTTGTCGAGAGGCCCGTTTAAGACTCTGAAAATAAAAGGAAAAGAAGACCTTGTGAAAACCAAAAAAAGTAGATTTTAACGAGTATAAGACATGACAGCTCTGCTTCTAGGCCCCTCCACTGCATGGAGCATCTCTCTCCTTGTGTTTCCCCTTATTATTGGCTCTTCTGAAAGAGATAAAGCTTTGAAGACATTGGGAATTTTTATTCAACTTGTTAGTACCACTCATATATCGTGGTCTTTTTGTCCATTACCGTTGAAAGTCCTATTTCCCAAGTCGTAGGACTCTTCAACTGTGCTGCATTAATCCCTCAAAAGAGACCATGCTGTATGTACTGCTGTTCACTTTCTAAGAAAGCTGATAACACAGACATTTGTTCTCTCAATTTGCACTAGAAATAAAAAAATTCATTGCAATATGCTACTTAAATGAATATTAATTTATAGAATTTTTTTATATTCTACTCATAGCTCAAAATAAAACCCTCAAGAGATTATTCTAAGCAGAGTTTGGACATAGAAATTGTTCGATTTCATGACTGTAAATAATCAAAATGTAGTTACTGAACACCACTGTGCTTTTATTGTTCATCACTATGTTTTTATTGCTCATAGTCACAAAACTGAACGATTATCTGTATTCGGACTCCGCATATAATAATCTCTCATAGAATGGAGAGAGGATTTAAATTGGGTGGTGAAGAAGGGGCATCTGTCACCTCCAAAATTTTTAGATGACTTTATCAATCACATATTTTTGCTTGTGCAAACATAACTTCTATAAAAATAGTCAATTTTCGACCATCCAAAATTTTAGGATTTAATAATTATAGATATTTTTGGAAATTATTAAAGGATATTTTAAAATAGTGAATTTATCACCCAACTAAGCAAACTTTCTGATTCTATCACTATGGCTGGAACCACATGAATAATGATGAATAATATGAAAATATAAGATTTTATTAAAATAAAGGTCACAATTTTCTTGGGCTCTAGTTCATGCACCTTAATAATACTCTTAATTCAATATAAATAATGTTATTTGATCAAAATTAAATATATATATATATATATATATATATATATATATATATATATATATATATATATATATATATATATATATATATATATATATATATATATATATATATATGATGCAGATGGAGGTAGAGTACAGAATTAACCTTAGTAAAGCGACTATATAGAAAATAAAAATCTAGAATTTAATGAATTTTTTTGTACTTGTTCATATGCTGACTTCCATAGTCTACATAAAATGTAAAAAATACTTTTTGCATACTAATGTCAAATAAGAGGGATTTAAATACATACCATGTAATTACGATATATTTATATATCTAATAATAAAAATTTACTATTTTTTAATATAATACTATAGTATCTCAATCACATCAAAATACATAGATAAAAAGATTATTTTAATTTTAAAAATAAAATTAATAGTATTTTCATGGAGTATAAATATTAGGGTATTATATAAATAAATATCATTATTTAAATATTAGAAATATATTTTCCCAAAAAAAAAAATATTAGAAATATAATTTTATAAAAATTATGTGCTATACATATAAATCTCACTAAAAATAAATATTTTAAATATAAATTTATTTGAGGAGTATAATTTTATTGAAATAGTATTACTTGAGGTGATATTCTTAATTCTAGTCAAAAGGACAACAACAGTATGCATTTATGTGATGGTTTGCAGCAATCACTCTCTATATAACTATGACAAGATTCATTTTGGTCGTCTAGTAATTAATTAGAGAGCCAAGGTTGACTAAAAAGTGTTTATTGGGCAATTTAATTTGGTCTAACAAGTACTTTTGGTCAGCCAAGTCAATGATAAGGTGACTTTCTTATGCAACTAATCCTTTCAAATCAGTACGAAAATAAATATTATTTAAAGTATTTATTAGACATTTAGTTATCCATATCATGACAAAGTAGGGGTAATGGAAATATCAAATATTTCACACATTATAGTTCCTAAATTCTCAATTGTACTGACAAGTACCAATTTCTTAAGGATTTTTACTGGTGTCTAAAAATAATAAAAAAGTTCGTGTCAGTAAAATACTATGATAAAAACACAATGGCGAAGATGAATTGCAATTTGTAGTTATAGTGACTCCAAAAAAAAGTTTTGCAGAGTCAAAATATGGGCTATGACACTATCAACCAAAGCAATCACGCTTAAAGCCATTCAAATGTGAAGGTAGTCAACTTAGTTCAGTGGTGAGCCACTATATATATATATATATATATATATATATAGTGGTTAAAACCCGCTGAGAGGCCTACACATTAATATAAAAAAAATGGTTACAAGGTCCTTAAAAGGAACCTTCAGCTCATTATTGCTCGAAAGAGCTACAAAATAAAAATAAATAAAACCTACGAGCCGATGGTTCCTTAAACTAACAATTACAAAATTGCCTAATAACAGTCTAGGGCTACAAGACGACAGCACCCAAAAAAGGAAGAACAAAAGTAAATCAATTAGCCTGATCTTCCTGCAAAAAACATGGGTCGAACCACATCTACCCAAAAAATCGCGTCCAGACAAAGTCCCTAAGTCCAAGTCTTGCCGTTCAATCTGCAAAAGAAGATACTACAAAAGAAGCAAAGATGCATGAATAAATGCTGAGACCAGTAATAAAACAGATTTAAACTTATACGATTGATAATACCAAACTGAGAATTGCTAACTTCCTTCTTAACAGACCAAACAAATTGCAGTTTGGTGAGATATTTTAATGTAAACTAAACCTGAACTAACTTCAAAGCCACACCCTTGTAAGGAAAATTAAACATCAAATTAACAAGGTAGCAACCAACCTTATGTAACTTTTCATTATTCCAGATAACATAAAACTTATACAGAAACCAGTAACCCAAATTTTGAAAGTGAAACGATCTCCAAAAAAGCAGATTAGTGAAGCAACCCTCAATTAACTTCCAGGCATGAGCAAAAGAGGACACAACTCTCATCCCCAAATAACAATAAAGCATATTAATAAAAATAAAATTCATATATTAGACAAACTTCACAGATGCAACTCATCCCCATGAATTGCAAAACACGATCCGCAATATTAAAATCCAGCCACCAATAATCAACTAGGAAATAGAATGGAAATGTAACAACCGAAGTCTAGAAACAACCAAAAACAAAGTCCATACTCCACCCATACATAAAAACACCAACCAGCAGTATAACCTTGCAATCCCAAAGACCACCCAGGAAAGAAACCAAAGGAAAACCACTAGAAATGGAATTCACAATCTCACACATGGAGAATGTAGGGTAAAGCAGTTTTATCCAGGATAATCATTCCCTTCAATATAGGATGTAAACAACTAATGTTCAAATCTTGGTAACTATCAAGTTGACAGCCAAAATTGGCCAACCAATCAGTGCACACTTTAGCTTCATGATAAATATGTGATATGGAATAATTAATAGTAGAAAGGGACTTCTTTATTTTCCTAATCAAATAGAAGTTTTGAGGGTTACCCGAAATGAGGTTGTTAATTATTTGTACAACAAGTTGAGCATCCACCTCAATCCAAATATTTTCAAAGCCCAAAGTAATACAAATATCAAGGCCATAAGATAAACCCATAAGCTCAATAGTGATAACAGTACAATGTTGGAAAGGACCAGCAAAAGCCGCTAAAATATTACCTAGGTGGTCACGGATGATACCCCCCGTACCAGCGCAAGAGTTCCTAACCGAACCATCACAGTTTAACTTAAAAAAAGGAAATTTAGGTTTAATCCATTTAACCACCTTGTCAAAATCATTCAGATTCCCATCCTCCAAAGGAATCCCATGGTTGATAGCCATATCCCTACAATTCCTGAAGTTTTTTAGCCGAAATAAGATTGCAAGAGTAAAGATGCAACATTTTATGATTAACATTAGAAAAGATTTGTTTAAAATCCATTTTAATGTCACTGTGCTTAGCTTCGTTCCTAGCTTTCCAAATGAACCACAATATAAGAATTGGCAATAAGTTAAAAATGTGACCTTTCGAATAAGTCATCCAACCTTTTAATAAAATAGGTAAATCATTGGAAATGACCATAGTATTAAGTTTAGAAATGTTAATAAGATGAGTCCAAACCTTTTGAGCAATATTCCCATTCACAAAAAGGTGATTAACAGTTTCAATGTTAGAGCAACATTGACATTTGGAGAGGAAACTAAAACCTTTTTTCTGAATTAAATCATCAACAGGAATGAAGCCTTTGAGGCACCTCCAAGCTAAAATGGCATAAGAAGCAGGAATATTGTTACGCCAGATGGCCGAATATATGAGCGAAGAATTATACTTAATTTTGTATGTGTCCCAAACCGTCTTCATTTGAAATTTACCAGAAGAAGAAAGAGTGAAATGCATTTTATCCTTGCATTGCAAATCTAAAGGAACCAACAAAATAATGTCAATTAAGTTGGAAGGAAAAACCTCCAACAGTTTAGTCACATTCCAATAACCATTAATAATAAAACTAGATACCTTAGCATTATCAAAGGACTAGGTATTTAAAAAATTATCAATTGAATAAGGACTCAACCAATTATCTTGCCAAAAGAAAACTTCACCTTTGCTTAAACCCCATTGAAAGAACTGCTCAGCCTTCCATTTAATATTGCAGAGTCTTTTCCAAATCATAGAGTCATAAACTTTATAAAAACCAAGTAAAGGATGAAAATTTTTGCAATATTTAGCATTCATAAAATGAGCCCATAAACTAAAGTTAGCTCTAATGGAGAAACAAAGTTTGTGAGAAAAACTTGAGCCATATCAGATAAGTTTTTACAACCTAAACCACCTTCATTATAGACACCACAAATGTTATTCCAAGAGGCCCAACAAATACCATTACTATTATAATTGGAACCCCAAAAGAACTTATTTATCATTCTCTCGATTCTAAGACAAATGGCAGCAGTAGGTTGAAGAGTATGAAGCAAATAAATAGGAATATAATTCAAAACATATTTAATGAGAACCAGTCTACAACCAAAAGATAGGAAATTAGAAGACCAATGGGTTATTTGTTTTTTGGAAAAATAGTAAAAATATCTTCAAAAAGATGACTTCTCTTTTTACGTTTATAAATGGGAGTACCCAAATACTTAATGGGCAACAACTTAGACTGAAAACCACATATTCTTTGGATAGCATTAATCCTAATCCTATTAATAGATTTACCAACAATAAAACTACTTTTATCCTTATTAATGGCCAAACCACTCGAAGCATTAAATTGCAAAAAAAAATTGCTCAAAATTTTAATGTTATTTATGGAATCATTAGAAAAAAGAATAAAGTCGTCAACAAAACTAAGATGGGATATCTGGAAGCCCCGAATAGTACGGAAGTTAAGCTTAGGGAACCCTAAATATAAATCTATCAACCCCCTAGAAAGGTACTCCATAGCAATAATAAACAGAGCAGAAGAAATATTATCACCTTGTCTTAATCCTTTAGAAGATTTAAAAAAGTCATGATTTCCACCATTAATGAGCACAGAGAAATAGCAATTATCAATACTATTCTTGTTAAGCTTAATGAAAAAGTCACTAAAACCAAATAAAGAAAGCACTTTATAAAGGAAATTCCAATTAAGATTATCATAAGCTTTTGAAATATCCAGTTTTTCAAAATAATATTACCACCATTGACCTTGGTATTAATATCATGCTCAAGCTCTTGGGCCAAAAGAACATTATCGAAAATACTCCTACCTTTAAACAAACCACGTTTGATTACTATAAAATAATTCTAGGAAGAGTATTCACCAATCTATTGAAAATGATTTTAGAAATGAGTTTGTTAAAAAAGGAACAAAGGCTAATCGGTCTAAAGTTATTCCACTTATTAGCCCCATCTTTTTTAGGAATGAGCACAATATTCGTAGACGAAAAAAATTTGGATAAGGGTTACCAATAAAGAAATCCTTAACCGCTTCAATCACATCCATTTTAAAAATATTCCAGTTTTTTTTTAAAAAAATTTATAGTGAAACCATCACGACCATCCACCGAATCGCCATTCAAATCATTTACAACATTGTAAATTTCCAGCTCAGAGGGAGATTGACATAGAATGTTATTGTCATTATCATTAATAATATGAGGGATAACTTGAGGATTAATTAAATGAACATTGCTAAATTGGTCATTAAAATTTTCCTTAAAATGATCCACACCAGACTTGCAAATCAAATCCTCTGACTCAATAGTGTTACCGTCATTATTAACAATTTTATGAAAGTGGTTCCTAGTTCTATTCCTATTGGCCATAGCGTGAAAAAACTTAGAGTTCCTATCCCCATCTAAGGAAAATTTAACATTAGCTTTTTGCCTCCAAAAAGTTTCTTCCTGGCCCTGAAGTTGAACAAGATAATCCATAGCACTATTAAGCTTGTTAAGGTATTCAAGCGAAGGATTATCCAAATAGGCATTCTCCAGCTCAATAACTTTAAACTCAGCTTCCTTAATATTAGTAAAGATATTCTTGAACACATTTTTATTCCACCAATTTAAAACTTACTTTAATCTACTTAATTTAGACCATAATCTTAACATGCCAGTGATATTTATCAGGAAAAATAAGATCATTCCAATTAGTACTAATAACATTCATAAAATCAGCATGAGAAAGCCACATGTTCTGAAATCTAAAAGCAAAAGTAACAACATTTCTATTAGTGTTAATAGATAAAAGTAAAGGCGAATGATCGGACAGAGTTCTGCTAAGATGTTCAACACTAGACATGGTAAATTCAGTAAGCCAATCATTATTAAAAAGAATCCTGTCAAGTCTTTTCCACAAAGTAGATGTATTCTAAGTAAAAGGGCTACCACTATAGCCAATATCATTCAAGTTACAATTAGAAATCATAGCATTAAAATCTTCCATAGCAACCGGGTTAGGGAGATTACCTCCCCTTCTTTCCGATGCATTAGAAATAATATTAAAATCACCTCCAATACACCAAGAGTCATTAATGTTAAGAGCAAAATGATGAATTTGATCCCAAAGAGGAAAACGATTCCATCTTGAACAAGCAAGCATATACGAAAGAGGCATGACATTTACCATTTAAAAAATCAATTTGACAGTTAATAACTTGAGGAAAATTTGATATAATAATCACATCGATGTTGCTATTCCACATAATCCAAATTTTATTGGAGCAATCAGCAAAAAATTTAGAATAACCTAAAGTAGAAGCAGTAGAACCAAGTTTATCAGACGAAATAAGAGACTCAATTAAAACTAAAACCTGAATATTATGCATTATGCACAGGTTTTTAACTCTAACAATAGACTCCTTACCCCAATCCCCCTCACATTCCATAAAAGAGCCTTAATCATTAGAATGTTTAGAAGAATTTTGAGCTCTGGTAGAACGAGGAGTAGAGGGTAAAGAGTTCTTAGAATTTTTACCTTTCTTTTTACCCACCTTCACATACCCGTCATCCTCAAGACATTTCTGACCATCAACGTCATGAATAGAAGATAAAGTAACAGCATTACTGAAGTTATTACCATTATGCACATTGATTTGATCCACGTAATAGGAGATAAAAATTCACCTTCTTTACAAGCCTCATTAGACATGTTCACATTCAGCAATAACTCCCTGTGTTTTTTTTCAGCAATTTTATTGGAATTAGTATTCAAATCAGATAAAGATAAATTATGATTCTGGGTATCATGCATCATAGATTCAATAGAAATGAAAATATTAGGCTCATTATCAGTATCATGGTTAACATCAGCCATATGATTCTCCCCTTTATCGATAACATCAACCCTACTGTTCATACGAAGTTCCTGTAAATACAAAATTTCATTTTTTGGCTTATCGGAAGAGGGAAGTCGTTCCACCTGATTATCCTTCACGATAGGCACGTATTGTTTTCCGGTGGATCCAGGCTTCCCGTTCGACTGAGTGGACATTTTTTTGACTTTCAGATTGAAAAAATGCAAGCGTAAATTCGGGAAAGAGATCCAAATATGAACAATGGGTGATTCTTCCTTAATATCAAAAAATGGCGTCCATTTCAAAATAAGCATTTGACAATTATATATGAAATACAAACGTCTAGCAAAGATTCTACAGTAATCAAGGTCGTTAGAGAGTTGTATAGCAATGTGCCTAGAATCAAGAAGGCCGATCGAGAAGAAACCCGTAAGCTTTAAGTTCGTGAAAAACAAATGGGTAGAATCTAGATTAGGTCTATTCAACCCAAATTTACCAACCAAAGTAAATTGAAAAGTTGAGGCAAGCTTGAGAACTTCATCATCAGTCAAAAGAATCACAGGAACACCGTTGAAAACCATTTGAGATGAGTTTGGAAGATCACCTGCATAGGGACTACCTGAAAGCACTTATTTAAACGATCATGATCTAGGAGGTGAGCTCTGATCATTGAACTCTATATTAAAGAATCCTTTGCTTTTGATCTGCCCTGTCATAAAAGTGTTCCCCTAAGGGGTGGAGGACTGAGCTTCTGCCATCACCAAGTTAGCCCATAAAGGGCAAAACAACTGACGAATGATCACAAACCGCGAAAGTAAAGGGAATCACCACATATCTAAGGGAAAATTGAAGAGGGAAGATCAGAAAAGTGGGGAGAATGCAGCAACCCTAAATCGCCAGAGGCGGTTGGTTAGGGCGAGCTGCGTGAGTTAATTGATGATGAGCCACTATATTAATAACCATAACTTATATCATCTAGAGTTAATCTCATGATCATAAACCAAAGAATGAAAATTAAAAGACCATAGACAAATGAGTTCTCAGATGTGGATTGGAAATATGAAGGACTCACATTACTTAAAATTAAAAAAAAATGCTTGCAAAAAAAAAGAGAATGAGATGAACTAGTTATACGTAATTGGAGCTACTAATCTGGACATATTAAAAAAAAATTGCCATCACCAATTATGTCTAGATTGGGATTATCACTACCTAGCATACTAAGATAATACCTAGGTGTATTAAGAATTAAATCCTATATTAAAAGATCTATTTTAATAGACATAACATGGATGCAAAGTTATTTATCCTTAATTAGGAATACTTTTTGTGACACCTCTAGGATTAAGATTTTGTTAAAAAAATTTTGAACATATTAGAAAAAGGAAAATTTTGAATTTTTGAGTTTTGAAACCATTTGCATGTCTTTGAAAGTGTTCTGGTGCATTTAAATAATTGTATATTTTTAGAATGAGTCCCTAGGGCTGGAGAAAGTTTAGGCAAAATCTTAGAAATACCACTATTGGAGTGCCTTAGCGCTGGGTGTCCGAGCGCCTCGGTGTTCGTACAATACCATGTGCCAAATAGTGAGGTCACATCACTCCTAGCTCGAGCTTTTAAGTTTGAACTAGCATTGCAGCATTCGAATTGCAGAGTCACAACACTAGGTCACTAATAACACTTTAAATTAAAATTAAATTTATTGTTTTATTCCATTTGATCAAGCAGGCAACCGAGAAGGAGAGAGAAATAAAGAGGTTTGGAGAGGGAAAAGTATATTTTGGGCTATTTTGGGGCATCTTTAGCATAGAGTCAACTGGGAAAGTTGTCTGGATCAAGATGGATCACATTATTCTCATATCCTTTTAAGAAATATAAAATTTTTCAAAATTTTTTTTTTATTAAATTTTAATTTTTTTTAGCAAAAAATGTGGATAACTTTACAACGATAAAAATTTCACCACCATTTTATATGCTACATAGATTTAGATTATTCACATTCTAAATATTTTTTAGAAAATTTTAACTGAATATTTTTAAAATTTGTAATTTTTATCAAATAGAAATAATTTGTACACTGAAAAATAGTGTTGTAGCATGATTTATGCCTTAAAATGATGTTTTACATAATTCGTGGTAATTTGGTTATGTTTTAGAGTTGTGAAATTTTACTTAGTACGAATTTTTGTTGCTTACCATTTTAAAAACTAGTAAAATTTTGCCACATGCTCAGTTAAGCGTTAATTGTTACAATATGATGAAATATAATTAGCATATATGATTAAAAAATATCTATTCGGAGATATAAGGGACCATAATCTTTTGAGATTTTATCTATATTTGAGAATATTTGGTGCCTATGAGGCTTATTCTGGTGGCTAAAAAGTTATATTCTGATAGTAATAAGACATGTTCTGATGCTTGCAGGGAAGTTTTGATACTATAATCACAAAAAAAGGAATCACATGGGGCTAGAATCCTTTAAAATTTTGTATGTGACTGGGATATGTGATATGAACTTCTCCATGCATGATATAAATTTTAGTTTATTTATCTACTCAGTTTTTTTATTTTAATAATTACATAGTTATTCTACTTTAATTACCTTTCCTAATACAAAGATTTATTAGATTGTATTTAACAATTTTTAAATACTTATATAAATATTTAATTAAAGAGTTCAAAATTTTAGATCAATTTTTGTGGCCTATTGGTATATTTATCTCATTGGGATTTTGCTTCTAGTTTCAAGATCTAGAAAATGAAAGGAGCTTGTTGATTAGCAGTTCAGGATTTGGTCAAAATTAATATATATTTTTTATTAATTTTATACAGTCATGACTACGTTATTATACAATTCTAGGGAGTCTATATATAGCAATATACTATGGCATATATATATATATGAAATAAAAGAAAGTTATTGGATGAGTTTATTTATAGTATTCTAGATATTTTAAAAGCTTTATAGTTTTAAAATTAAATCATAAAATAAAACTATAGGAATTGATATGTAAAGTCAAGTGGGGTCATTTCAAGTTAATCTAGGTGTTCATTATTATTTATTATATGTATATGTATGTTCAGTTATATATTCTATGCTATTATAAATATGCTAGACCAAACATGATAGATGGATAGACTGCTAGTTAGGCAGCTTCTGTATAGAGTACAGCTATGATAATTAGTTCTAATATAATTTCATAGATTACTACTTTGATAGCCCAGATAATGGGTGAGGCACAAAACAAAGGTTCCCGCTATAAGATTTGATGAGATATACAGACATCTATAAGTATTTTTAAGATTGAAGCCTTTGAGGTTTGGGGGCACTGTTGAACCCAAGGTAGCTGAGAACTTGTTGAGGAGGTTGGAGAAGATATTTAATGGTATATAACATCCTCCTGAGAGGAAGGTATGCTTAGCAATCCTTTTATTAAATTGTGAGGTTAAGTGCTGATGGATGGGATGCAGGAGGAGAAATTTTAAGGAGGATTGAATTCTATGATTAATTGGGAGGGGGTTATTAGATATTTTTAAATTTTGGTTTGTACAACCTTCTCCATGATAATAAATATATGAGAATTTTCTAAGAGTTGTTTAAGAGAGTAAGAAAGTCATGTAGTATGAGGCTGTGTTTACTCTTTGGTCAGATATACTCCATAATTAGTTAGTATTCCTGCGGAGAAGTTCTATAAACTTTTTAGAGGACTTCTACATATTACTCTAAGATAGCCTCTAGTATCATTTCATATTTCTTATTTCAATGAGCTTTTGGAGACAGCTTATCTGATAAAGAATTAATTGATGGCTACTTAATAGTGATAGACTACTAGAAGGAAGATGTTTAGTGGCGAGAATTTTGGTTCTGGTTTTCTAAAATGAAGAGCAAAATTTGTACTTAGAGAGTCTAGGAAAGGTGGATAGTCTGTGCCTATGATGGTTCCAAGTATGGATAGTGTTATTAGTTCTAAAAGTTTTATCGGTGGAGAAACTTTATGCCAGAGTTGTGGCAGACGTTACTTTGGTTGATGTTATAAGATTATTGGATAATGCTTCAGATGTACACATGCTATACACTGGATAGTAAAGTGTTCACAGGTTATAAGAGTTCTTTTGTAATAGTAGGGAGAGCTAGGATAGTTCCACTTCACACATTTGTTGAGAGTCCATCTTGTAGAGTCATACAATCTAGCTATATTGCAGGTAGATTACCTGTCAGTGGTCAAAGAGAGTTTGATAACACTATTGCTCTAGTTCCACTTCAACCATAGGTATACATTTTGACTCAATAAGATGCTTATGATGCTTCGGATATTGTGATAGATACGACATATATTTTTTATCAGCCATTTCAAATTTCATTTGATTATGGAATTATTCATTCATTTCTTTCCAAGCAATTTATTGATTTTTTACACTTACCTTTAGTTTTATTGCCTATATCTCTTTCTATTATTCTATAAACTAGAGATTATATATTATCCAGTAGGGTCTATATTTATGATATTGTGATTTTTGATATGAAGTGGAGGTCCAACTTTACTTTATTACTATTTTGTATATTTGATGTCATTTTGGGTATAAATTAGTTGATTCAGTATGCAGCTTAAACTGATTTCTTGAAGAAGCAAGTTTTTTTTTTTTTTTTTCAGAGAGAGTTGTGTATTTTGATGAATTAAAGGTATTTTATTTTTTCCTAATTTTATTGTGAAAGTAGGTAGACTGTGGAAGAATAGTTATCAGGTACTTATGACACTAGTATGGGATAACAATATAGATTCTAGTTCTACTTTTTGATGTCCCAATAATACAAGAATTTTACAATGTATTTTTGAAGGAGTTAGCAAGTTTATCTTCATAAGGAGATATAGAGTTTTACATTGATGTATTCTGGGCACAACCTTAATTTCTAAGGCTTCATATAGGATTCCACCTGAGGAGCTTCAGGAGTTGATGGTTCAGCTTCAAGAGTACTTGATAGAGGAATTTTTTATCCTAGTGATTCTCTATAGGGAGAACATATTCTATTCATGAAGAAAAATGGATGGTATAATATATATTTATATCAACTATAAAAAGTTGAATAAAGTCACTATCAAGAATAAGTATTACTACCGAAAAATATGCTATTATCATCGGACTTTCCTATGAAATATTTTATATCGATAAAACCAGCACACGTACCGACGAAATACGTGCAGGTAAAGTAACGACATAATTTCTAGTGCACTATCCATTGCAAAAATACTAGCACAAATTTCACTAACTTTTCACCGGCATTCTAAAGGTTTTTGGCATATCTTCCACCAAGAATTATCGATGGAATCACCAGTGAATATTGCACTGGCTTACTTAAACTTGATAAAGCAATACCGGTGTAATATCTATAAGTGATATAACCGATGGATAATACATCAAAAAATGGGCCAGTTAAGGCCTTATTTCGTCCAGTATGTTGAACAAGTTCTCATTTATTTCCTCTCTCGCATCGGATAACTGTCGATTGCTTTCCCACTCTCGTGTCCGAGAACTGTGCCGATGCCCTGAGATCTTGATTCATTCTTTTTCTCTCTTCACTCAAGTTCGAGAGCAAGCCCGACGACCAATAGGTGAGCAGTTATTCCTCGTATTCGAGAGCTATCCTGATGGAACCCTCATCGACTTTCACCAAAAGCAACCCCGAACACCATCGATAAGAGAAGGTATCATCTCATGACCTTGAGTTTGGATGTTCTCACTATATATTTAAAAGAGAAGGTATCTTTGTGTATGCTTTTAATTTGTTTGATTATGGATGCTCTCATTAGACATTTGTAAGAAAATGTTTCTTGGTGTTTACCCTTGATTTTAGTTATGGATGTTCTCACTGGATATTTACAGAGAATATTATACTTTAGTGTATGCTTTTTGATGATGATATTATTTTTACAATTTATAATAGTAGAGAGGGAGTTGAAGGTAAACTTGAATTAAGTAGGTTAATCTTAGAGTATAAAGGTTTTCACATAAATTGATCTAAAATTTAATATATGTGGTGTATTTTTTTAGTAGTAATAGACCTAGTTGAGAGATTGTGACTTTTGGTGATAAAGTTATTAATAAAAGTACACATTTTTAATATCATTGATATATTTATGGTGAAATAGATGGGGGTGTTATTTATAGAATTCAAGTTGGATGGTAGAAGTAGAAGAATGCATTGGGTGTTGTTATGTGGACGTAGAGGAATGAATTGAGCATACTTGATTATACACATAATATGAAAATAACATATATATGAGTAGCTCCAGTGGAAGATAAGAATAGAGAGAGTCTCCTTGGTTGGTTTGGTCACTTAAAATGATGGCCTTCCGAGCAGGCTAGGACTTTATATTTTTCTTCAATAAATCTTACAAAATTATCTAATACATCCATATTATATATAGGTTATATTATGTATATCAGAACTCAAAGAAGTTGGATATATAATCGATTAGCGTAATGATGAAAAACATTAATGGATGAGTTCATTAGATGGGTGAATATTTCATTCAAATAGTTTTTTCAACTACCCAGCTTTATCTCAGATGGAAAGTTTCATTACCTATATTCAAAACATAAAAATCAAGTGCACCTAAGCCCATATGACATAACTGTTGATCTATACCATTGAGGCTTCATGCCAGAATATTAGTATTTAACTTCTCATGGTAAGTATGAACCACATTTTAATTCTGGATGCGACCCATTGACAAGTAATAATATAGATAAGGAAGAAAATATCCAACTTAATCTTGAAGACTTAATTCATAATGCAAGTGAAGCATAATTTGAAATATATAGAAGAGTCACATAATAAAGAAGCACAAAAATTTTTATGATTCGTTACATGCTTCCCAACAATCAATATGCAAGGGGTGCACCACTCACTCAGAGTTATCCATTATTCTTAAGATGCTAAGCTTCAAAGAAGAATATAATATCCACCATGAATATTTTAATCAATTAATTGGACTGCTCAAAGAAATGAATCCTACATATAACATAATTCTTATAAATTTATATCAAACTAAGAATTTAGTTTCTAAGATTGGTTTGACATACACAAAAAGATATATTATTTTCTCAAAGGATGCATGTTATTCTATAAAGATGATCAATCAGAGATTGTATGTTGTTACTACAACGCACCAAGATTTAAACCAAAATCTATCACGAAAAGAATGTTGAAGGAAGTACCAGCAAGTAGGTTATTTTACTTATCCATAATTCCTAGACTACAATGGTTATATGCAACTATGAGATATGCTGCATATAAGAGATGGCATAAAGAATATATCTCACAAGAAGGTTTTATTACACATCCATTAGAAGCATATGCCTGGAAATAATTTGATCATACATATCCTACCTTTACCTTAGAATTAAGAAATGTAAGATTTAGGTTTATGGGTAGATGGTTTCACTCCAATTAGCCAGTCTGTTTAACCTTACACATACTAGCCTGTAATACTCACACCATATAATCTTCCCCCATAGTTATGCATAATAACTCCTTATATATTTCTAACGCTTATCATTCCAGAGCCACATAATTCAAAAGAAAAGATAGATATATTCTTAGAACCGTTAATTAATTATTTAAATTTATTATGGGAAGAGGGAATAAGTACATATGATATCTCCATCAGACAGAACTTTATTATGAGGGCAGCATTACTTTGAATAATTGATGACTTTTCCGTATATGGTATGCTCTCAGATTGGAACACTTTTGAAAAATTAGCTTGTCCATATTATATGAAATATAAAAAGTCATTAAAGCACGGAGAGAAGAACACTTGGTTTGACTGCTATCGCATATTCTTACCTACAAGTTATCCTTTCATATGAAATAAGGATATTTTTGTTAAAAAAATAAAATAATGATGTCAGTCCCTCCTCCAAGACTAAGTAGTGAAGAAATATTTAAAAGAGTAAAGTTCATGCCCATATTAGTGAATTTTTTAACATTAGCTTACTATAAATTTCCAGGGTATGGTGTTAACCATAATTGGACTAAGAAAAATATTTTCTAGTCATTATCATATTAGAGGATAAATTTGTTCACACATAAATTAGACGTGATGCATATAGAGAAAAATGTATTTGATAATATATTCAATACAATCATTGACATGAAAGATAAATCCAAAGATAATATAAAAGTAAGGATGGACTTAAAGGAGATTTGTATGAAGAAAGCATTAAAATTGACGGATGGTGCAAATAGAATTTTGTTTTAAATCAAAAACTCATTTTTTACCTTAACTTTAGAGTAGAAGCAAGCTATTTTTTAATGGGTGAAGACTCTACAGGTACTTCATGGATACTCTTCAAATCTAAGCAGATATATATTGACATAAGAATTGGGAGATTATTTGGTATGAAGAGTCATGACTGTTATATCTTTCTGCAATATCTACTATCAACTGCCTTTAGTTATTTATCGATCAAATTTTAAAGCCCTTCATTGAGTTTAGTATCTTATTTAAAGATTTATGCTCTTCAAAACTAAATGCAGAGCATCTGATTCTTATGCAGCAGCATATCCTTTTCATTTTGTGTAAACTTGAGAAGATATTTTCTCAAGATTTATTTGACTATATAGAGCATTTACCCATGTATTTATCATATGAAGCTAGATTCAGTGGACCTATTCAGTATCAGTGGATGTATTCTTTTAAGAGGCATTTAAATAAACTGAAGAAGACAGTTAAAAATAAAGCGCACCCTGAAGGATCAATATACGAAGCATATTTATTGTAAAAAATAATCTAGTTTTGCTCGTATTATTTTAAAATAACATCATAATCAAGTCAAAGTATTGTACCTAAAAATGTGGGTTAATCCTCAAATTTATTTGTATTCAACAGAAGTGGTAAACCCATAGGCGCTAGCACCATGCGTTATTTGACTAATAAGGCAATGTGAGTTACTATATTGTATATCTTGCTTAACTGTGATGAAGTTGAGTCATATCTTGAGTAAATATAAATAAGCTTGCTAAAAAATGTGTTACTTATAAATTCAATATTTATTCATAAATACGATTTTCATTGATGATTTCAATACAACAGAATAAGTAGAAGTCCATAAGATAGTGGAAATAGAATTCCCTATTTGGTTTAAAAATACGGTACATATTTTGACTATTCATTTCACTTAATATACCTTTAATTAGTTAATAAGCATGCTAATGGCATACTTTACCTACTAACTATGTGCATACTCAAGGTAGTAATTTGTAATTTTATGTGCTACTTTATTTAGTTTAGGGACCAAATAGAGCTGCAAAGTTTTATCCAAATTTTTGGTTAATGGTTATAAATTCTAAACAAAAGTTTGGTGTGAAGATAGGGAAATAGAGAATTTTGGTGCATGTGTAAGAGGGAGTACCCATACAAGTGAGTATATGGTTTAGAATCGCAAGTGGCTGCATATGAGTTGCAAATATCTTGTGGCTACAGTTTCTCAGTTAACACCCAGGAGTCTTTATATACTGAACAAATAGCTTCCCTTATAACCAAGATAGAATAGGTAAGGAAAGCACAAGCTAAATGAAAAATGTATATGCAATAGTAGTAGTTGGAGATCCAGTAGCAGATGTATATACAACAAGCTCAAATGTTAGAGGAAATGTGAAAGATGAGGGAGTATATGAGTAATGGGAGGAGTACAGCATCAGCTGAAGAAGAGACTAAATCATAGTAGATCTTATTTATTTTACTGATGTGGACATCTGTATTTATGTGTTTGAACATGTTTAGTTATTTTTTATTTGGGCATCTTGACTTTTTTATTATTAGATATTTATTGATGATACTCTTCTTCTTTATATTTTTATTTAAATTTTTATATTTAATAATTCTCTCTTACTGCAAATGAAAAAGAAAGTTCACCCTAGACAAACCCATAAACATTAAGGATCTTGATTAGCATTAAAAAAAGATTAATTCATAGTCAAAGTTTGAATTGGTCATAAAAGAAGAACATCTTATCCTTATAAAACATTTTGAGATGTTCAACCTCAATGGGGACCAAGACTACCATGTTAGTATCCTTATAAAGTACCCAAAAATATTATAAGAATAATTATAACCTAATAAGAAGGCCTAATGATAGATCCTCAAAGCAGCCATCTCGTACTAAAAAGTTCATTCCAAAAGAGGGAGAAGATGTGACGTCACAGGCATCTATAGTGAAAGGATTCATCGATATACTTTTCTTTTTATTCTTTCTTCTCGCACAGATCAATACAGACATTCAGAAATGATAGTTGCATTAAAGAAAACAAATACAATATAAAAAATATAATTCACATTACAACATATCAAATTTATAATCTAAATGTGGCGTCCAAAAAAGAACATATACAATAGCCACGCATGCTATAAAATAATGCATGAACCAAAAACTATGAAACTACACTAGTATCTGAAAGAAGCTTCACGTGGGAGGCTCTGCACCTAAAATCATTAACCACATGTAATGAGCTTAAAAAGTCCAGCAAGTCACCAAAACCTATAGCTGAAATCAAAGCACGGTACGGAAGCAATATGCATGTCAATCAATCAAATCAATGTCAGTCACTTGCACATGATCGTTGAATCAATGCAGAAATAAAAAATGATACAAAGGCAGTAATCAATACATAAACGGTAGTGAATACAAAAACAGTATCAATACAAAATAGTAAAATCCTCAATCGATAGTAGAAGAAACAGTAAATAGTATAAAAGTCCGTAAAGCTTAATGAATCAGTACGTGTATCAAATCAATAAAGAATCATTGGATCAATCATATCAGTCAGTATCAAGAGAAATCAATTCCGATCAATAATATCAATCGGTATGGAATCATATAAAATAATCAAATCAATAAATTATTAATAACAATTGAAATCAATCAATATAATAAAATCATACTCTATACACGTGTTCGGTGTATCACATGCAATACAATTAATCTATATCACTTGTTCGGTGAATCATATGTTATCAATCTTATCAATATATCACTTGTATCAGTCAGTATTCAGTGTATCACGTGCTATAAGATTAGCACAATGAATCAGTAGTATCGGTGAATCAGTAGTAGAATCGATAAACAGTATGCAATATCAATGAAATCGTGTAGTGACAGTAAACTAATAAATCCGTCAATAAATCCATTCAATATCAATAAATTCATCGATATCAGTAAATTCATACATAAATCAATTAATTCGTTCAATATTGATAAACCAGTTCAATATCGGTAAATCATAAAGTAATCATAAGAATAATACTTTACACATGCATTCCAGTATAGTAGTCTTACTTAATAAATACAATCACGGGCTATTAAGGCATTTTTCAAGGTTAATGTTGATGTTAGTAATCCGTTGGCTCAGAAAATAGAGTTGTCACCCTTGCCCGTCAGCACAGTAATCTCCTTATGACTCCCAATCTTTATATCACGTGATCAATAGAAGATAACACCAAACCCATTTTTAAAGGAAAGCCCAACGGCCCACCATCCTGTACAGGTCAATCTCCAACCAACGGTTCAACCAGTCTTTACTTGTCTTTCAGTAATATAATAGTAGTAGATTCAATCATATATCCACATTCATATACATCTCATTAATGCATTGAAATCAACAAACATAATTTAACTCAATCGAAGAAAATTCTTAAAATATCTTATAGTCGACAGAAATCCCAAACAGAGACAAAATAAACAGTTTCAAAAAATTATCAAATTATCAAAAATCGTGTAAAATAATGTTTCAAAACTTTACTTGTACTGAAACAATATTTTTCAACACCCAAATAATTTTCTATTCGATAAAAATCCCATAGAATTCAAAACATCCGGTAAAAACTTTCCAGAAAATACTTAAATCGTGCAAAATCATCATTTCTATAACATACCAAAACTTACGTGGTAAAAGTTTTGTCAATATGAAGATATTCAAGAATTTCGGTAACGAAAACACAAAACTGAGTAGAAAAATACAAAAAATCAAATTCTTCGAAATCAGGAATCAGAAATAGGATTTGGAGTCCTTACAGCGAGACAAACAATTCTTCTAACAGTGGCGTCGGATAAAAATCGCACCGCGGCCTCCAAAACCAAACTTTTTCCTTCATTTTCCTTCTCTTTTCTCTCCTACTTTTCTCTCTCTTCAAAATATCTCAAATCATCTATTTAATGAACTCAATCATCCTGACGATGTTTTCCATTCATCCCGGGACGAAACTCTTTAGACACAGATCGTACAGACGATGATGGATTTTTTGTCCCTAGATGATGCTCTCGGGCAAAAATTCGTCCTGGACAAACTCAGGTTCATCCAGACGAACCTACATTTTACTCAATTTGTATAGGCAGTTCGTCCGTACTAACCATACAGATTTTCACAATTTTCTTCAGTTCGTCCCGTACTAAGGTCAGTTCGTACATACTAACTGCACCCAAAAAAAATGAAATTTGGAGGGGTTTTACAATCTACCCACCTTAAGAAAAATGTCGTCATCGACATTTCCCTTCAGAACTCAAATGCCAAAAATCGATCAAATCCGTCCAATCAAAACATAGACCAAATCAAAAAATCGTACAAATCATATCGAAATCAGTGAAAAAATCTCGTCGTATACAATAAGTTAAATAAAATCATACCAGTTATATTTTCAGGCACTTGAGAAACATCTTTCACATTTTCTAACTGTATGTTTTCAGTCTAAACAAGTCCTTGCCCAAGTACAGAACATGGAAATTCTACCATTCTGTATCCATAAGCATCGCGTCGAAAGAATTATCCTATTCTCCAATAACACTGTCCCACATGTCTCTTCCCACACCATACGCATGGCAGAATAATAGGTGCTCTGACAATATTACCAATCCTTTTTCTGCTACTTTTATCACTTTTCTTAAAACTACTTCCATAACATTTTGCTAATTTATCGCTTACCATTTGGGCGACCATATCAGCAAACTTTTTCATATTTTCAGATACCATAAAAAATTTAGTAGCATATTCATATTTCTTTCCTTTCTGATCCATTAGCCTTATCAATGCAAATTCATTCATTTAAATAAAATCGTAGAGATAATTAAAAAATCAATCACGTAAAGAAAAATAAATCAATACATAATGCAATCATCAGTATAACTCTAGATATAAGCAAATCATTTCACTACACTCGTTCTTATACCAATTTGTGACGTCCCAGACATCTATAATGAAAGGATTCATCGACATACTTTTCTTCTTATTCTTTCTTCTCGCTCAGATCAATATAGACATCCAGAAATGATAGTTGTATTAAAGAAAACAAATACAATATAAAAATATAATTCACATTACAAATATCAAATTTACAATCCAAAAGTGGCATCCAAAAAAACATATACAATAGCCGCACAGGCTACAAAATAATGCATGAACCAAAAACTACGAAACTACATTAGTATCTGAAAGAAGCTTCATGCGGGAAGCTCTGCACCTGAAATCATTAACCACATATAATAAGCTTAAAAAGCCCAGCAAGTCACCAAAACCTACAACTGAAATCAAAGCTTGGTACGAAAGCAATTTGCATGTCAATCAATCAAATCAATATCAATCACTTGCACATGATCGTTGAGTCAATGCAGAAATATAAATCGGTATAGAGGCAGTAATCAATACATAAACGGTAGTCAATGCACAAACAGTGTCAATACAAAATAGTGTAAAATCCTCAATCGATAGTAAAAGAATCAGTAAACAGTATAAAAGTACGTAAAGCTCAATGAATCAGTACGTGCAGTAAATCAATAAAGAAATCATCGGATCATTCATATAAGTCAGTATCAAGAGAAATCATTCCGGTCAATAATATCAATCGGTATGGAATCATTTAAAACAATCAAATCAATAAATCATTAATAACAATTGAAATCAATCAATGCAGTAAAATCATATTCTATACACATGTTCGATGTATCACATGTAATATAGTTAATATATATCACTTGTTCGGTGAATCACATGTTATCAATCTTATCAATATATCACTTGTATCAGTCAGTACTCAATGTATCACGTGATATAAGATTAGTACAATGAATCAGTAGTATCGATGAATCAGTAGTAGAATTGGTAAACACTATGCAATATCAATAAAATCGTGCAGTGACAGTAAACTCATAAATCTGTCATTAAATCCATTAAATATCAATAAATCCGTCGATATCAATAAATTCATTCAAAAATCAATAAATCCGTTTAATATCGATAAACCAGTTCAATATCAATAAATCATAAAGTAATCATAAGAATAATACTTTACACATGCATTCCAGTACAGTAGTCTTACTTAATAAGTACAATCACTGATTATTAAGGAATTTTTCAAGGTTAGTATCGATGTTAGTAATCCGTTGGCTCAGTAAATAGAGTCATCACCCTTGCCCGTCAGCACAGTAATCTTCTTATGACTCCCGATCATTATATCACGTGATCAATAGATGATAACACCAAACTCTTTTTTAAAGGAAAGTCCGTCGGGCCCACCATTCTGTACAGTTCAATCTCCAATCAACGGTTCAACCATTCTTTACTTGTCTTTTAGTAATATAATAGAAGTATATTCAATCATATATCCACATTCATATAAATCTCATTAATGCATTGAAATCAATAAACACAATTTAACTCAATCGAAGAAAATCTTTAAAATATCGTACAGTTGACAGAAATCCCAAACAGAGAAAAAATACACAGTTTCAGAAAATTACCAAATTACAAGAAATCATGTAAAATAATGTTTCAAAACTTTACTTGTACTGAAGCAATATTTTTCAACACACAAATAATTTCCTATTCGATAAAAATCCCACAGAATTCAAAATATCCAGTAAAAACTTTCCAAAAAATACTCAAATCGTGCAAAATCATCATTTCTATAACATACAAAAAGTTACGCAGTAAAAGTTTCGTCAATACAAATATATGCAAGAATTTCAGTAACGAAATCACAAAATTGAGCAAAAAAAAAATACAAAAACTCAAAATCTTTGAAATCAGAAATAGGGTTTGGAGTCCTTATAGCGAGACAAACAATTCTTCTAATAGCGGCATCGAACAAAAATCGTACTACGGCCTCCAAAACCAAGCTTTTTCATTCCCTTTTCCTTCTCTTTATCTCTCCTGATTTTCCCTCTCTTCAAAATTTCTCAAATCATCTATTTAATGAACTCGATCGTCCCGACGATGTTTTTCCATTCATCCCAGGACGAAACTCTCTGGACACAGATCGTACAAACAATGATGGATTTCGTCCCTAGACGATGCTCTCGGGCAAAAATTCATCCCGGACAAACTCAGGTTCGTCCAGACGAACCTGCATTTTACTCAGTTCGTACATGCAATTCATCCGTACTAACCATACAGAATTTCACATTTTTTTTTCAGTTCATCCCATACTATGGTCAGTTTTTACATACTAACTGCACCCAAAAAAATGAAATTTGGAGGGATTTTACAGAAGATAACCAAGGAACAAATATTGAAGAAGAAATGAGTGAAGATGTCATTACCTAAAAGGTGAGGGCAACATTTTATGGAAAAATTCGATGCCCAAATTAAAAGGCTCAATTAACAAATATCACTAATAAGTCATATCTCACCTTCCCCTCTTCATTCTAAAAAAGTTCTACTCACTTGCTCAATGAAGGGTTACCCTCAAAATATAAATATCATAATTTTCCTAAACTAATAATTAAAGATTCACCCTAAAAAAAATAGAAGTGTTGCCCTTAGGTAGAATGATAAAGAGCAAATGACTCACTACAACTAAAAATCAAAGCAGCAATATAGATGAAATAAATAAAAAGTAAGTAGAAAATGTATAAGTTATAATAAAAAATAAAGATTATATAACACATACAAATTTTTAATTCTAGACATTTTTGTATGTTCTATCATACAGGCAAGTTCACATCACTAGATCCACAGAAATATCATGTATATGGGATTTTAGAGAAGATTAGGGGACACTAGATATTTCTCCACTAAGTGGTATAGGATGAACCAACCACTTTGGAAGAACTAGCTTGATTTCAATGACACAAAAAGCTTTCAATTTGCCAAGATCTATGCCCTAAAATCTAACATCTCCATACATAATGTGATAGCCTCATCACTCACCAAGCCTACCTTCTTATTGGCTTTTATCCTTATCACTCCTTCGTCATACTAGACTCTAACACATCCAAGTTCCTCCTAAGACTAAAGCTTTTCCTAGCAAACCCTTTAAGGAAGACATCATGGGTACATGTACTTCTATGTCTCGGTGACTCCGTTGGGTAGAAGACTCATGAACTACTAGCTAGAATTAGTAGATGGAAATTAGTAGGGAGTTCTTAGGGCTGGAGATAAATATATATACTTCTTTATAGGATTAATCTCTATGAACTTGGTAGCCTTCACTATAGAGAGAGCACTCTCAGATTTCATCATATTTGGTCCACTATATCCTCCATTATTAGATTCGCCCCTATTATATAACATGCAGGATAATGAAGAAGTAATTCTTTATATAATAAATTAAAAGTGGGACCTCGAGTATCATATCATAATGATACAAGGTTTAAATATTCAAACCAATATCTATAACTCACATGTTAGGTGATAAACATGCTCGCTGATGTTAGGTGGATTTTACACTCACTTAATATTGATGAAATGTGGCACCCAAACATGCTCAAACACTTAAAAGAAATATTTCTTGCCTCTACTACTTGCTCATAATTACTAGAATTCCTCTAACATAGTGTTATAGTTACTAGTAGGGCCATTTAAAAGTATTTTACTACCACTTTAGGAGAAACTACTTCTATCTTATAATAATCTAAAATTTATAAAAATGATTTTAAATAAAAATTCTATAAAATTTGGAAATTTTGAGCTGAAGTGCTGCAGCATTGTTGCTTGTAAGTGCAATGGTACTAGGAGGCATCCGAAAAGCATCACCACAACGATGAGCTCTCTAGACTTTTTATAAATAATTCAACGTAATGACGCTGAGGAGGTGCTACGTGTGTAGTGCTATTTTACATGTAATGTTGTAACCCTAAAACATATGAGTGTCATGATGTTAGGAACTAAATTATATATTTTAATATAAATTTCTCTCCTTTACTCTTCCATTCTTCCTATTCCAAAATCTTGGCTTGCCAAAAGGAAAAGGAAGAGAGGAGGATGAGAGAGGGGAGGAGGACAGACAGAAGAGAGAGAAAGGGATTTATAACATTTTCGTTCATTGATTTTATTTTGAGATTTCTTCTAATCATGGTAAGTAACTTGAACCCTACTGTAGTTTCCAATAATTTTGATTAATCTTCTAAAAATCAATAAAATTATATTTCTTATCATTTACCACACTTTTATCTTATAACTTTTATATACAATAGATATGGATTGTATAACATTTTGACTATAATATTATTAATTTTCATTGGGTGGATCGATAGTTATAATTTTTTAAAGTAAATGGATAGTATTTAGATTTCTTATATTCTATATATTAATGCATTTCATTCATGACATTGACTTGCACTGCACAGAGAAAATTATGAGACTCATATGTGATAAATATAGCATTTTCATGTAAGCAATAAAGCTTGGATGTTAATAACATAATTAATACATGTTGGCTCTTAAAATAAAATATTCTAAGAAACAGAGTGGGCTAATGGGGTTTCCTTAAAATAAAAGATTTATGATATAATTTTGAATGTTAGCATGTAATTGATTGGCTAAATTATAACAATGGATAGAGAGTGATAACTCTTTAGGGATTATTGAAAGCCACCTTTGATGATGAGTAAAGATGATAATATAACTATATAATGAATAATTGATAAGACTCATAAATGATAGATGAAAGAATGAAAACATCATATTAAAGATAGATGTCCTACCTTACTTTTCATAATCACATTCAAGATTCCATTTACATGATAGTATACACATTGACTGATATATAAAGCTGATAAAACTGGCATTGAAACTAATATAGCATGACGTACCATATGACAGATACACTTATAAACCTAGATAAATATATTGATGTAGTACACTAGTATGACATACTGATAGACATGTATACTTCGCACAATATTGATATGAACATATGACAAAAAAATTTTGTGTGGATATAATTAATACATAATCGGTATATGTGTACTATTTTGTAGCTTAATTATTAATTTTCTTATAGGTTGATATATTCTTATGCTTTTAAAAATTATTTTATTCTGGTGATCAAACTAGTTTATATTGATATTATTTAATGATTTCATACCGATAACCACTAGCTTTTCTATTGATTGAGATGAAAAAGCATATTAATATTACTGTCCTACATTGGAAGCTTCGGTAGTATTAAGGTTCTATTGAGTTTTTGTAAGCTCATTATGTGGATTTGATTTATTTCATGTCAAGGCAAAGGTCAATACCCTATAGAGTGAGGCTGTTAGGATCTTCAGGTTTTTTTTCTTTTGATTTTTGTATTTTGTATTATTCGTTTATATTCAAGTGCTTATTGAGATAGATCGATATTATAAGTGATCTCCTAGTAGTAAATTAGACTTCTACAATTGAATATAATGAAAGATTTTGAAGTATATTATTTATAGATTTTCTTTCGTTGGACTGGCCTATATTAATGATTGTATAGAAGCTTTAGTAGATTAAAAATAAAAGATAAAATATACAAGTATTTTAATTTAGATTTTGGCCATCACACATCTTAAGGATAGCAATGGCCAGGACTAGCACCTAACTAGTTTCTTGTAATGTCGAGTGTACCTTTTAGTGAAAGGCACATCATCAAACCTCAAAAAAGGTCCACAATATCCTTGTTGAACTTAATTATCATAACCCAACTAATCTTATTCTCCTTTGCCTTACTCAACTTGATCTCGATCTCCTTACTCAACTCACCCTTTGTTGTCATAATTGCCTCTATCTATGTCACCTTCTTTTTCTTCTATTATTAACTTTTCTATACTTCCTCCCTTAAGCCTCCTTAGCTTTACATTTGTGGAGAAGAATCTTCCTTAATTTTTGGCTATCCATGTCAGCATAATTTGAATGGCTCATGTCAACCATCTCTCAAGCGAGCTAGGAGAATAAAATCGATGAAAAGGAAATGGATAAGTATAGATTTATCACAATATTTAGTCATTATTTGTAGTCAAAGGTAGTATAGACGTCAAAACAATGTCATTATGAGAATGTTGGAAGGAGTTATAAATTTTTATTTACTTTGTCATTTTGTAAACATAGTAACTATTTTTCTTCTTAAATTGTCTTATCATAAGTCTCTCTTAAAGACATAAATGAATTGCTTAACTAATGTCTGTCCATAAATGCCCATGAAGATACAAATGAATCGATAAACAAATGATTGTCCATAAATGTTCATGAAGATAACTCGCATGTTTTCCAAATTAGTTCATGTACAAGCTTTGTAGCTAGTAAGGACACTCACTTAAAATAATGTTCGCACAAAGTTAGTCACTCCTTGAGGGGAAGTTGCGAGCGCCCATTTGTGAGATATTAATTGTATTTGTCTCAGCAAAGATGCACTCATTACAAATGAGACACTCACCATAGGAGGATTCGCTCCTCTCAATGATTGTCACCAACTAATAAAGCCATTCAAATCTTGTAGTTTTCCTAGTTTAAACTACATGTACCAATAGAGCATACAATTATGTCTATGTTAACTACATTCATCGCTAGTTCACAGTCACATAATTACAAGAAACTCTCTGCTTTATCTCGCGGGACTAAACTTCACTAACTCACCCGAGATGCTCACTTCTAAAGCCTAAAGCACTCGCACTTAAGAACTCACAAGAGGTCCTCTTCAAGGGCTTTCTAAAGGATTATTCACATTCTAAATATTTTTTAGAAAAATTTTAACTGAATATTTTTAAAATTTGTAATTTTTTATCAAAATAGAATTAATTTGTACACTGGAAAAATAGAGTTGTAGCAGATTTATGCCTTTTAAATTGATGTTTTAATAATTCGTGGTAATTTGGTTATGTTTTAAGGAGTTCGTGGAAATTTTACTTTAGTTCGAATTTTGTTGTTACCATTTTAAAAAACTAGTAAATTTTGCACTTACCAATGCTCAGTTAAGGCGTTAATTGTTACAATATGATGAATATAATTTAGCATAAATGATTAAATATATCTATTGGAGATATAAGGGACATAATCTTTTGAGATGTATCTACTATTTGAGAATATTTGGGTTGCCTATGAGGCTTATTCTGGTGGCTAAAAAGTTTTATTCTGATAGTAATTAAGGACATGTTCTGATGCTTGCAGGGAAGTTTTGAATACGATAAATCACAAAAAAAGGAATCACATGGGGCTGAATCCTTTAAAATTTTGGTATTTGACAGGGATATGTGATATGAACTTCTCCAGGCTGATTATAAAATTTTAGTTTATTTATTACTCAGGTTTTTTATTTTAATAATTACATAGTTATTCTACTTTAATTACCTTTCCTAATACAAAGATTTATTAGATTGTATTTAACAATTTTTTTAAATACTTATATAAATATTTAATTAAAGAGTTCAAAATTTTTAGATCAATTTTTTGTGGCCTATTGGTATATTTATCTCATTGGGATTTTTGCTTCTAGTTTCAAGATCTAGAAAATGAAAGGAGCCTTGTTGATTAGCAGTTCAGGATTTGGTCAAAATTAATATATATTTTTTATTAATTTTTATACAGTCATGACTACGTTATTATACAATTCTAGGGAGTCTATATATAGCAATATACTATGGCATATATATATATATGAAATAAAAGAAAGTTATTGGATGAGTTTATTTATAGTATTCTAGATATTTTAAAAGCTTTATAGTTTTAAAATTAAATCATAAAAAAAAAACTATAGGAATTGATATGTAAAGTCAAGTGGGGTCATTTCAAGTTAATCTAGGTGTTCATTATTATTTATTATATGTATATGTATGTTCAGTTATATATTCTATGCTATTATAAATATGCTAGACCAAACATGATAGATGGATAGACTGCTAGTTAGGCAGCTTCTGTATAGAGTACAGCTATGATAATTAGTTCTAATATAATTTCATAGATTACTACTTTGATAGCCCAGATAATGGGTGAGGCACAAAACAAGGTTCCCGCTATAAGATTTGATGAGATATACAGACATCTATAAGTATTTTTAAGATTGAAGCCTTTGAGGTTTGGGGGCACTGTTGAACCCAAGGTAGCTGAGAACTTGTTGAGGAGGTTGGAGAAGATATTTAATGGTATATAACATCCTCCTGAGAGGAAGGTATGCTTAGCAATCCTTTTATTAAATTGTGAGGTTAAGTGCTGATGGATGGGATGCAGGAGGAGAAATTTTAAGGAGGATTGAATTCTATGATTAATTGGGAGGGGTTATTAGATATTTTTAAATTTTGGTTTGTACAACCTTCTCCATGATAATAAATATATGAGAATTTTCTAAGAGTTGTTTAAGAGAGTAAGAAAGTCATGTAGTATGAGGCTGTGTTTACTCTTTGGTCAGATATACTCCATAATTAGTTAGTATTCCTGCGGAGAAGTTCTATAAACTTTTTAGAGGACTTCTACATATTACTCTAAGATAGCCTCTAGTATCATTTCATATTTCTTATTTCAATGAGCTTTTGGAGACAGCTTATCTGATAAAGAATTAATTGATGGCTACTTAATAGTGATAGACTACTAGAAGGAAGATGTTTAGTGGCGAGAATTTTGGTTCTGGTTTTCTAAAATGAAGAGCAAATTTGTACTTAGAGAGTCTAGGAAAGGTGGATAGTCTGTGCCTATGATGGTTCCAAGTATGGATAGTGTTATTAGTTCTAAAAGTTTTATCGGTGGAGAAACTTTATGCCAGAGTTGTGGCAGACGTTACTTTGGTTGATGTTATAAGATTATTGGATAATGCTTCAGATGTACACATGCTATACACTGGATAGTAAAGTGTTCACAGGTTATAAGAGTTCTTTTGTAATAGTAGGGGAGAGCTAGGATAGTTCCACTTCACACATTTGTTGAGAGTCCATCTTGTAGAGTCATACAATCTAGCTATATTGCAGGTAGATTACCTGTCAGTGGTCAAAGAGAGTTTGATAACACTATTGCTCTAGTTCCACTTCAACCATAGGTATACATTTTGACTCAATAAGATGCTTATGATGCTTCGGATATTGTGATAGATACGACATATATTTTTTATCAGCCATTTCAAATTTCATTTGATTATGGAATTATTCATTCATTTCTTTCCAAGCAATTTATTGATTTTTTACACTTACCTTTAGTTTTATTGCCTATATCTCTTTCTATTATTCTATAAACTAGAGATTATATATTATCCAGTAGGGTCTATATTTATGATATTGTGATTTTTGATATGAAGTGGAGGTCCAACTTTACTTTATTACTATTTTGTATATTTGATGTCATTTTGGGTATAAATTAGTTGATTCAGTATGCAGCTTAAACTGATTTCTTGAAGAAGCAAGTTTTTTTTTTTTTTCAGAGAGAGTTGTGTATTTTGATGAATTAAAGGTATTTTATTTTTCCTAATTTTATTGTGAAAGTAGGTAGACTGTGGAAGAATAGTTATCAGGTACTTATGACACTAGTATGGGATAACAATATAGATTCTAGTTCTACTTTTTGATGTCCCAATAATACAAGAATTTTACAATGTATTTTTGAAGGAGTTATCAAGTTTATCTTCATAAGGAGATATAGAGTTTTACATTGATGTATTCTGGGCACAACCTTAATTTCTAAGGCTTCATATAGGATTCCACCTGAGGAGCTTCAGGAGGAGTTGATGGTTCAGCTTCAAGAGTACTTGATAGAGGAATTTTTTATCCTAGTGATTCTCTATAGGGAGAACATATTCTATTCATGAAGAAAAAATGGATGGTATAATATATATTTATATCAACTATAAAAAGTTGAATAAAGTCACTATCAAGAATAAGTATTACTACCGAAAAATATGCTATTATCATCGGACTTTCCTATGAAATATTTTATATCGATAAAACCAGCACACGTACCGACGAAATACGTGCAGGTAAAGTAACGACATAATTTCTAGTGCACTATCCATTGCAAAAATACTAGCACAAATTTCACTAACTTTTCACCGGCATTCTAAAGGTTTTTGGCATATCTTCCACCAAGAATTATCGATGGAATCACCAGTGAATATTGCACTGGCTTACTTAAACTTGATAAAGCAATACCGGTGTAATATCTATAAGTGATATAACCGATGGATAATACATCAAAAAATGGGCCAGTTAAGGCCTTATTTCGTCCAGTATGTTGAACAAGTTCTCATTTATTTCCTCTCTCGCATCGGATAACTGTCGATTGCTTTCCCACTCTCGTGTCCGAGAACTGTGCCGATGCCCTGAGATCTTGATTCATTCTTTTTCTCTCTTCACTCAAGTTCGAGAGCAAGCCCGACGACCAATAGGTGAGCAGTTATTCCTCGTATTCGAGAGCTATCCTGATGGAACCCTCATCGACTTTCACCAAAAGCAACCCCGAACACCATCGATAAGAGAAGGTATCATCTCATGACCTTGAGTTTGGATGTTCTCACTATATATTTAAAAGAGAAGGTATCTTTGTGTATGCTTTTAATTTGTTTGATTATGGATGCTCTCATTAGACATTTGTAAGAAAATGTTTCTTGGTGTTTACCCTTGATTTTAGTTATGGATGTTCTCACTGGATATTTACAGAGAATATTATACTTTAGTGTATGCTTTTTGATGATGATATTATTTTTACAATTTATAATAGTAGAGAGGGAGTTGAAGGTAAACTTGAATTAAGTAGGTTAATCTTAGAGTATAAAGGTTTTCACATAAATTGATCTAAAATTTAATATATGTGGTGTATTTTTTTAGTAGTAATAGACCTAGTTGAGAGATTGTGACTTTTGGTGATAAAGTTATTAATAAAAGTACACATTTTTAATATCATTGATATATTTATGGTGAAATAGATGGGGGTGTTATTTGTAGAATTCAAGTTGGATGGTAGAAGTAGAAGAATGCATTGGGTGTTGTTATGTGGACGTAGAGGAATGAATTGAGCATACTTGATTATACACATAATATGAAAATAACATATATATGAGTAGCTCCAGTGGAAGATAAGAATAGAGAGAGTCTCCTTGGTTGGTTTGGTCACTTAAAATGATGGCCTTCCGAGCAGGCTAGGACTTTATATTTTTCTTCAATAAATCTTACAAAATTATCTAATACATCCATATTATATATAGGTTATATTATGTATATCAGAACTCAAAGAAGTTGGATATATAATCGATTAGCGTAATGATGAAAAACATTAATGGATGAGTTCATTAGATGGGTGAATATTTCATTCAAACAGTTTTTCAACTACCCAGCTTTATCTCAGATGGAAAGTTTCATTACCTATATTCAAAACATAAAAATCAAGTGCACCTAAGCCCATATGACATAACTGTTGATCTATACCATTGAGGCTTCATGCCAGAATATTAGTATTTAACTTCTCATGGTAAGTATGAACCACATTTTAATTCTGGATGCGACCCATTGACAAGTAATAATATAGATAAGGAAGAAAATATCCAACTTAATCTTGAAGACTTAATTCATAATGCAAGTGAAGCATAATTTGAAATATATAGAAGAGTCACATAATAAAGAAGCACAAAATTTTTATGATTCGTTACATGCTTCCCAACAATCAATATGGAAGGGGTGCACCACTCACTCAGAGTTATCCATTATTCTTAAGATGCTAAGCTTCAAAGAAGAATATAATATCCACCATGAATATTTTAATCAATTAATTGGACTGCTCAAAAGAAATGAATCCTACATATAACATAATTCTTATAAATTTATATCAAACTAAGAATTTAGTTTCTAAGATTGGTTTGACATACACAAGAGATATATTATTTTCTCAAAGGATGCATGTTATTCTATAAAGATGATCAATCAGAGATTGTATGTTGTTACTACAACGCACCAAGATTTAAACCAAAATCTATCACGAAAAGAATGTTGAAGGAAGTACCAGCAAGTAGGTTATTTTACTTATCCATAATTCCTAGACTACAATGGTTATATGCAACTATGAGATATGCTGCATATAAGAGATGGCATAAAGAATATATCTCACAAGAAGGTTTTATTACACATCCATTAGAAGCATATGCCTGGAAATAATTTGATCATACATATCCTACCTTTACCTTAGAATTAAGAAATGTAAGATTAGGTTTATGGGTAGATGGTTTCACTCCAATTAGCCAGTCTGTTTAACCTTACACATACTAGCCTGTAATACTCACACCATATAATCTTCCCCCATAGTTATGCATAATAACTCCTTATATATTTCTAACGCTTATCATTCCAGAGCCACATAATTCAAAAGAAAAGATAGATATATTCTTAGAACCGTTAATTAATTATTTAAATTTATTATGGGAAGAGGGAATAAGTACATATGATATCTCCATCAGACAGAACTTTATTATGAGGGCAGCATTACTTTGAATAATTGATGACTTTTCCGTATATGGTATGCTCTCAGATTGGAACACTTTTGAAAAATTAGCTTGTCCATATTATATGAAATATAAAAAGTCATTAAAGCACGGAGAGAAGAACACTTGGTTTGACTGCTATCGCATATTCTTACCTACAAGTTATCCTTTCATATGAAATAAGGATATTTTTGTTAAAAATAAAATAATGATGTCAGTCCCTCCTCCAAGACTAAGTAGTGAAGAAATATTTAAAAGAGTAAGGTTCATGCCCATATTAGTGAATTTTTTAACATTATCTTACTATAAATTGCCAGGGTATGGTGTTAACCATAATTGGACTAAGAAAAATATTTTCTAGTCATTATCATATTAGAGGATAAATTTGTTCACACATAAATTAGAAGTGATGCATATAGAGAAAAATGTATTTGATAATATATTCAATACAATCATTGACATGAAAGATAAATCCAAAGATAATATAAAAGTAAGGATGGACTTAAAGGAGATTTGTATGAAGAAAGCATTAAAATTGAGGGATGGTGCAAAATAGAATTTTGTTTTAAATCAAAAACTCATTTTACCTTAACTTTAGAGTAGAAGCAAGCTATTTTTTAATGGGTGAAGACTCTACAGGTACTTCATGGATACTCTTCAAATCTAAGCAGATATATTGACATAAGAATTGGGAGATTATTTGGTATGAAGAGTCATGACTGTTATATCTTTCTGCAATATCTACTATCAACTGCCTTTAGTTATTTATCGATCAAATTTTAAAGCCCTTCATTGAGTTTAGTATCTTATTTAAAGATTTATGCTCTTCAAAACTAAATGCAGAGCATCTGATTCTTATGCAGCAGCATATCCTTTTCATTTTGTGTAAACTTGAGAAGATATTTTCTCAAGATTTATTTGACTATATAGAGCATTTACCCATGTATTTATCATATGAAGCTAGATTCAGTGGACCTATTCAGTATCAGTGGATGTATTCTTTTAAGAGGCATTTAAATAAACTGAAGAAGACAGTTAAAAAAAAGCGCACCCTGAAGGATCAATATACGAAGCATATTTATTGTAAAAAATAATCTAGTTTTTGCTCGTATTATTTTAAAATAACATCATAATCAAGTCAAAGTATTGTACCTAAAAATGTGGGTTAATCCTCAAATTTATTTGTATTCAACAGAAGTGGTAAACCCATAGGCGCTAGCACCATGCGTTATTTGACTAATAAGGCAATGTGAGTTACTATATTGTATATCTTGCTTAACTGTGATGAAGTTGAGTCATATCTTGAGTAAATATAAATAAGCTTGCTAAAAAATGTGTTACTTATAAATTCAATATTTATTCATAAATACGATTTTCATTGATGATTTCAATACAACAGAATAAGTAGAAGTCCATAAGATAGTGGAAATAGAATTCCCTATTTGGTTTAAAAATACGGTACATATTTTTACTATTCATTTCACTTAATATACCTTTAATTAGTTAATAAGCAAGCTAATGGCATACTTTACCTACTAACTATGTGCATACTCAAGGTAGTAATTTGTAATTTTATGTGCTACTTTATTTAGTTTAGGGACCAAATAGAGCTACAAAGTTTTATCCAAATTTTTGGTTAATGGTTATAAATTCTAAACAAAAGTTTGGTGTGAAGATAGGGAAATAGAGAATTTTGGTGCATGTGTAAGAGGGAGTACCCATACAAGTGAGTATATGGTTTAGAATCGCAAGTGGCTGCATATGAGTTGCAAATATCTTGTGGCTACAGTTTCTCAGTTAACACCCAGGAGTCTTTATATACTGAACAAATAGCTTCCCTTATAACCAAGATAGAATAGGTAAGGAAAGCACAAGCTAAATGAAAAATGTATATGCAATAGTAGTAGTTGGAGATCCAGTAGCAGATGTATATACAACAAGCTCAAATGTTAGAGGAAATGTGAAAGATGAGGGAGTATATGAGTAATGGGAGGAGTACAGCATCAGCTGAGGAAGAGACTAAATCATAGTAGATCTTATTTATTTTACTGATGTGGACATCTGTATTTATGTGTTTGGACATGTTTAGTTATTTTTTTATTTGGGCATCTTGACTTTTTTATTATTAGATATTTATTGATGATACTCTTCTTCTTTATATTTTTATTTAAATTTTTATATTTAATAATTCTCTCTTACTGCAAATGAAAAAGAAAGTTCACCCTAGACAAACCCATAAACATTAAGGATCTTGATTAGCATTAAAAAAAGATTAATTCATAGTCAAAGTTTGAATTGGTCATAAAAGAAGAACATCTTATCCTTATAAAACATTTTGAGATGTTCAACCTCAATGGGGACCAAGACTACCATGTTAGTATCCTTATAAAGTACCCAAAAATATTATAAGAATAATTATAACCTAATAAGAAGGCCTAATGATAGATCCTCAAAGCAGCCATCTCGTACTAAAAAGTTCATTCCAAAAGAGGGAGAAGATGTGACGTCACAGGCATCTATAGTGAAAGGATTCATCGATATACTTTTCTTTTTATTCTTTCTTCTCGCACAGATCAATACAGACATTCAGAAATGATAGTTGCATTAAAGAAAACAAATACAATATAAAAAATATAATTCACATTACAACATATCAAATTTATAATCTAAATGTGGCGTCCAAAACAACATATACAATAGCCACGCATGCTATAAAATAATGCATGAACCAAAAACTATGAAACTACACTAGTATCTGAAAGAAGCTTCACGTGGGAGGCTCTGCACCTAAAATCATTAACCACATGTAATGAGCTTAAAAAGTCCAGCAAGTCACCAAAACCTATAGCTGAAATCAAAGCACGGTACGGAAGCAATATGCATGTCAATCAATCAAATCAATGTCAGTCACTTGCACATGATCGTTGAATCAATGCAGAAATAAAAAATGATACAAAGGCAGTAATCAATACATAAACGGTAGTGAATACAAAAACAGTATCAATACAAAATAGTAAAATCCTCAATCGATAGTAGAAGAAACAGTAAATAGTATAAAAGTCCGTAAAGCTTAATGAATCAGTACGTGTATCAAATCAATAAAGAATCATTGGATCAATCATATCAGTCAGTATCAAGAGAAATCAATTCCGATCAATAATATCAATCGGTATGGAATCATATAAAATAATCAAATCAATAAATTATTAATAATAATTGAAATCAATCAATATAATAAAATCATACTCTATACACGTGTTCGGTGTATCACATGCAATACAATTAATCTATATCACTTGTTCGGTGAATCATATGTTATCAATCTTATCAATATATCACTTGTATCAGTCAGTATTCAGTGTATCACGTGCTATAAGATTAGCACAATGAATCAGTAGTATCGGTGAATCAGTAGTAGAATCGATAAACAGTATGCAATATCAATGAAATCGTGTAGTGACAGTAAACTAATAAATCCGTCAATAAATCCATTCAATATCAATAAATTCATCGATATCAGTAAATTCATACATAAATCAATTAATTCGTTCAATATTGATAAACCAGTTCAATATCGGTAAATCATAAAGTAATCATAAGAATAATACTTTACACATGCATTCCAGTATAGTAGTCTTACTTAATAAATACAATCACGGGCTATTAAGGCATTTTTCAAGGTTAATGTTGATGTTAGTAATCCGTTGGCTCAGAAAATAGAGTTGTCACCCTTGCCCGTCAGCACACAGTAATCTCCTTATGACTCCCAATCTTTATATCACGTGATCAATAGAAGATAACACCAAACCCATTTTTAAAGGAAAGCCCAACGGCCCACCATCCTGTACAGGTCAATCTCCAACCAACGGTTCAACCAGTCTTTACTTGTCTTTCAGTAATATAATAGTAGTAGATTCAATCATATATCCACATTCATATACATCTCATTAATGCATTGAAATCAACAAACATAATTTAACTCAATCGAAGAAAATTCTTAAAATATCTTATAGTCGACAGAAATCCCAAACAGAGACAAAATACACACTTTCAAAAAATTATCAAATTATCAAAAATCGTGTAAAATAATGTTTCAAAACTTTACTTGTACTGAAACAATATTTTTCAACACCCAAATAATTTTCTATTCGATAAAAATCCCATAGAATTCAAAACATCCGGTAAAAACTTTCCAGAAAATACTTAAATCGTGCAAAATCATCATTTCTATAACATACCAAAACTTACGTGGTAAAAGTTTTGTCAATATGAAGATATTCAAGAATTTCGGTAACGAAAACACAAAACTGAGTAGAAAAATACAAAAAATCAAATTCTTCGAAATCAGGAATCAGAAATAGGATTTGGAGTCCTTACAGCGAGACAAACAATTCTTCTAACAGTGGCGTCGGATAAAAATCGCACCGCGGCCTCCAAAACCAAACTTTTTCCTTCATTTTCCTTCTCTTTTCTCTCCTACTTTTCTCTCTCTTCAAAATATCTCAAATCATCTATTTAATGAACTCAATCATCCTGACGATGTTTTCCATTCATCCCGGGACGAAACTCTTTAGACACAGATCGTACAGACGATGATGGATTTTGTCCCTAGATGATGCTCTCGGGCAAAAATTCGTCCTGGACAAACTCAGGTTCATCCAGACGAACCTACATTTTACTCAATTTGTATAGGCAGTTCGTCCGTACTAACCATACAGATTTTCACAATTTTCTTCAGTTCGTCCCGTACTAAGGTCAGTTTGTACATACTAACTGCACCCAAAAAAAATGAAATTTGGAGGGGGTTTTACAATCTACCCACCTTAAGAAAAATGTCGTCATCGACATTTCCCTTAAGAACTCAAATGCCAAAAATCGATCAAATCCGTCCAATCAAAACATAGACCAAATCAAAAAATCGTACAAATCATATCGAAATCAGTGAAAAAATCTCGTCGTATACAATAAGTTAAATAAAATCATACCAGTTATATTTTCAGGCACTTGAGAAACATCTTTCACATTTTCTAACTGTATGTTTTCAGTCTAAACAAGTCCTTGCCCAAGTACAGAACATGGAAATTCTACCATTCTGTATCCATAAGCATCGCGTCGAAAGAATTATCCTATTCTCCAATAACACTGTCCCACATGTCTCTTCCCACACCATACGCATGGCAGAGTAATAGGTGCTCTGACAATATTACCAATCCTTTTTCTGCTACTTTTATCACTTTTCTTAAAACTACTTCCATAACATTTTGCTAATTTATCGCTTACCATTTGGGCGACCATATCAGCAAACTTTTTCATATTTTCAGATGCCATAAAAAATTCAGTAGCATATTCATATTTCTTTCCTTTCTGATCCATTAGCCTTATCAATGCAAATTCATTCATTTAAATAAAATCGTAGAGATAATTAAAAAATCAATCACGTAAAGAAAAATAAATCAATACATAATGCAATCATCAGTATAACTCTAGATATAAGCAAATCATTTCACTACACTCGTTTCTTATACCAATTTGTGACGTCCCAGACATCTATAATGAAAGGATTCATCGACATACTTTTCTTCTTATTCTTTCTTCTCGCTCAGATCAATATAGACATCCAGAAATGATAGTTGTATTAAAGAAAACAAATACAATATAAAAATATAATTCACATTACAACATATCAAATTTACAATCCAAAAGTGGCATCCAAAAAAACATATACAATAGCCGCACAGGCTACAAAATAATGCATGAACCAAAAACTACGAAACTACATTAGTATCTGAAAGAAGCTTCATGCGGGAAGCTCTGCACCTGAAATCATTAACCACATATAATAAGCTTAAAAAGCCCAGCAAGTCACCAAAACCTACAACTGAAATCAAAGCTTGGTACGAAAGCAATTTGCATGTCAATCAATCAAATCAATATCAATCACTTGCACATGATCGTTGAGTCAATGCAGAAATATAAATCGGTATAGAGGCAGTAATCAATACATAAACGGTAGTCAATGCACAAACAGTGTCAATACAAAATAGTGAAATCCTCAATCGATAGTAAAAGAATCAGTAAACAGTATAAAAGTACGTAAAGCTCAATGAATCAGTACGTGCAGTAAATCAATAAAGAAATCATCGGATCATTCATATAAGTCAGTATCAAGAGAAATCAATTCCGGTCAATAATATCAATCGGTATGGAATCATTTAAAACAATCAAATCAATAAATCATTAATAACAATTGAAATCAATCAATGCAGTAAAATCATATTCTATACACATGTTCGATGTATCACATGTAATATAGTTAATATATATCACTTGTTCGGTGAATCACATGTTATCAATCTTATCAATATATCACTTGTATCAGTCAGTACTCAGTGTATCACGTGATATAAGATTAGTACAATGAATCAGTAGTATCGATGAATCAGTAGTAGAATTGGTAAACACTATGCAATATCAATAAAATCGTGCAGTGACAGTAAACTCATAAATCTGTCATTAAATCCATTAAATATCAATAAATCCGTCGATATCAATAAATTCATTCAAAAATCAATAAATCCGTTTAATATCGATAAACCAGTTCAATATCGATAAATCATAAAGTAATCATAAGAATAATACTTTACACATGCATTCCAGTACAGTAGTCTTACTTAATAAGTACAATCACTGATTATTAAGGCATTTTTCAAGGTTAGTATCGATGTTAGTAATCCGTTGGCTCAGTAAATAGAGTCATCACCCTTGCCCGTCAGCACAGTAATCTTCTTATGACTCCCGATCATTATATCACGTGATCAATAGATGATAACACCAAACTCTTTTTTAAAGGAAAGTCCGTCGGCCCACCATTCTGTACAGTTCAATCTCCAATCAACGGTTCAACCATTCTTTACTTGTCTTTTAGTAATATAATAGAAGTATATTCAATCATATATCCACATTCATATAAATCTCATTAATGCATTGAAATCAATAAACACAATTTAACTCAATCGAAGAAAATCTTTAAAATATCGTACAGTTGACAGAAATCCCAAACAGAGAAAAAATACACAGTTTCAGAAAATTACCAAATTACAAGAAATCATGTAAAATAATGTTTCAAAACTTTACTTGTACTGAAGCAATATTTTTCAACACACAAATAATTTCCTATTCGATAAAAATCCCACAGAATTCAAAATATCCAGTAAAAAACTTTCCAAAAAATACTCAAATCGGGCAAAATCATCATTTCTATAACATACAAAAAGTTACGCAGTAAAAGTTTCGTCAATACAAATATATGCAAGAATTTCAGTAACGAAATCACAAAATTGAGCAAAAAATACAAAAACTCAAAATCTTTGAAATCAGAAATAGGGTTTGGAGTCCTTATAGCGAGACAAACAATTCTTCTAACAGCGGCATCGAACAAAAATCGTACTACGGCCTCCAAAACCAAGCTTTTCATTCCTTTTCCTTCTCTTTATCTCTCCTGATTTTCCCTCTCTTCAAAATTTCTCAAATCATCTATTTAATGAACTCGATCGTCCCGACGATGTTTTCCATTCATCCCAGGACGAAACTCTCTGGACACAGATCGTACAGACAATGATGGATTTCGTCCCTAGACGATGCTCTCGGGCAAAAATTCATCCCGGACAAACTCAGGTTCGTCCAGACGAACCTGCATTTTACTCAGTTCGTACATGCAATTCATCCGTACTAACCATACAGATTTTCACATTTTTTTTTCAGTTCATCCCATACTATGGTCAGTTTTTACATACTAACTGCACCCAAAAAAATGAAATTTGGAGGGATTTTACAGAAGATAACCAAGGAACAAATATTGAAGAAGAAATGAGTGAAGATGTCATTACCTAAAAGGTGAGGCAACATTTATGGAAAAATTCGATGCCCAAATTAAAAGGCTCAATTAACAAATATCACTAATAAGTCATATCTCACCTTCCCCTCTTCATTCTAAAAAAGTTCTACTCACTTGCTCAATGAAGGGTTACCCTCAAATAAATATCATAATTTTCCTAAACTAATAATTAAAGATTCACCCTAAAAAAAATAGAAGTGTTGCCCTTAGGTAGAATGATAAAGAGCAAATGACTCACTACAACTAAAAATCAAAGCAGCAATATAGATGAAATAAATAAAAAGTAAGTAGAAAATGTATAAGTTATAATAAAAAATAAAGATTTATATAACACATACAAATTTTTAATTCTAGACATTTTTGTATGTTCTATCATACAGGCAAGTTCACATCACTAGATCCACAGAAATATCATGTATATGGGATTTTAGAGAAGATTAGGGGACACTAGATATTTCTCCACTAAGTGGTATAGGATGAACCAACCACTTTGGAAGAACTAGCTTGATTTCAATGACACAAAAAGCTTTCAATTTGCCAAGATCTATGCCCTAAAATCTAACATCTCCATACATAATGTGATAGCCTCATCACTCACCAAGCCTACCTTCTTATTGGCTTTTATCCTTATCACTCCTTCGTCATACTAGACTCTAACACATCCAAGTTCCTCCTAAGACTAAAGCTTTTCCTAGCAAACCCTTTAAGGAAGACATCATGGGTACATGTACTTCTATGTCTCGGTGACTCCGTTGGGTAGAAGACTCATGAACTACTAGCTAGAATTAGTAGATGGAAATTAGTAGGGAGTTCTTAGGGCTGGAGATAAATATATATACTTCTTTATAGGATTAATCTCTATGAACTTGGTAGCCTTCACTATAGAGAGAGCACTCTCAGATTTCATCATATTTGGTCCACTATATCCTCCATTATTAGATTCGCCCCTATTATATAACATGCAGGATAATGAAGAAGTAATTCTTTATATAATAAATTAAAAGTGGGACCTCGAGTATCATATCATAATGATACAAGGTTTAAATATTCAAACCAATATCTATAACTCACATGTTAGGTGATAAACATGCTCGCTGATGTTAGGTGGATTTTACACTCACTTAATATTGATGAAATGTGGCACCCAAACATGCTCAAACACTTAAAAGAAATATTTCTTGCCTCTACTACTTGCTCATAATTACTAGAATTCCTCTAACATAGTGTTATAGTTACTAGTAGGGCCATTTAAAAGTATTTTACTACCACTTTAGGAGAAACTACTTCTATCTTATAATAATCTAAAATTTATAAAAATGATTTTAAATAAAAAATTCTATAAAATTTGGAAATTTTGAGCTGAAGTGCTGCAGCATTGTTCTTGTAAGTGCAATGGTACTAGGAGGCATCCGAAAAGCATCACCACAACGATGAGCTCTCTAGACTTTTTATAAATAATTCAACGTAATGACGCTGAGGAGGTGCTACGGTGTAGTGCTATTTTACATGTAATGTTGTAACCCTAAAACATATGAGTGTCATGATGTTAGGAACTAAATTATATATTTTAATATAAATTTCTCCTTTACTCTTCCATTCTTCCTATTCCAAAATCTTGGCTTGCCAAAAGGAAAAGGAAGAGAGGAGGATGAGAGAGGGGAGGAGGACAGACAGAAGAGAGAGAAAGGGATTTATAACATTTTCGTTCATTGATTTTATTTTGAGATTTCTTCTAATCATGGTAAGTAACTTGAACCCTACTGTAGTTTCCAATAATTTTGATTAATCTTCTAAAAATCAATAAAATTATATTTCTTATCATTTACCACACTTTTATCTTATAACTTTTATATACAATAGATATGGATTGTATAACATTTTGACTATAATATTATTAATTTTCATTGGGTGGATCGATAGTTATAATTTTTTAAAGTAAATGGATAGTATTTAGATTTCTTATATTCTATATATTAATGCATTTCATTCATGACATTGACTTGCACTGCACAGAGAAAATTATGAGACTCATATGTGATAAATATAGCATTTTCATGTAAGCAATAAAGCTTGGATGTTAATAACATAATTAATACATGTTGGCTCTTAAAATAAAATATTCTAAGAAACAGAGTGGGCTAATGGGGTTTCCTTAAAATAAAAGATTTATGATATAATTTTGAATGTTAGCATGTAATTGATTGGCTAAATTATAACAATGGATAGAGAGTGATAACTCTTTAGGGATTATTGAAAGCCACCTTTGATGATGAGTAAAGATGATAATATAACTATATAATGAATAATTGATAAGACTCATAAATGATAGATGAAAGAATGAAAACATCATATTAAAGATAGATGTCCTACCTTACTTTTCATAATCACATTCAAGATTCCATTTACATGATAGTATACACATTGACTGATAGATAAAGCTGATAAAACTGGCATTGAAACTAATATAGCATGACGTACCATATGACAGATACACTTATAAACCTAGATAAATATATTGATGTAGTACACTAGTATGACATACTGATAGACATGTATACTTCGCACAATATTGATATGAACATATGACAAAAAAAATTTTGTGTGGATATAATTAATACATAATCGGTATATGTGTACTATTTTGTAGCTTAATTATTAATTTTCTTATAGGTTGATATATTCTTATGCTTTTAAAAATTATTTTATTCTGGTGATCAAACTAGTTTTATATTGATATTATTTAATGATTTCATACCGATAACCACTAGCTTTCTATTGATTGAGATGAAAAAGCATATTAATATTACTGTCCTACATTGGAAGCTTCGGTAGTATTAAGGTTCTATTGAGTTTTGTAAGCTCATTATGTGGATTTGATTTATTTCATATCAAGGCAAAGGTCAATACCCTATAGAGTGAGGCTGTTAGGATCTTCAGGTTTTTCTTTTGATTTTTGTATTTTGTATTATTCGTTTATATTCAAGTGCTTATTGAGATAGATCGATATTATAAGTGATCTCCTAGTAGTAAATTAGACTTCTACAATTGAATATAATGAAAGATTTTGAAGTATATTATTTATAGATTTTCTTTCGTTGGACTGGCCTATATTAATGATTGTATAGAAGCTTTAGTAGATTAAATAAAAGATAAAATATACAAGTATTTTAATTTAGATTTTGGCCATCACACATCTTAAGGATAGCAATGGCCAGGACTAGCACCTAACTAGTTTCTTGTAATGTCGAGTGTACCTTTTAGTGAAAGGCACATCATCAAACCTCAAAAAAGGTCCACAATATCCTTGTTGAACTTAATTATCATAACCCAACTAATCTTATTCTCCTTTGCCTTACTCAACTTGATCTCGATCTCCTTACTCAACTCACCCTTTGTTGTCATAATTGCCTCTATCTATGTCACCTTCTTTTTCTTCTATTATTAACTTTTCTATACTTCCTCCCTTAAGCCTCCTTAGCTTTACATTTGTGGAGAAGAATCTTCCTTAATTTTTGGCTATCCATGTCAGCATAATTTGAATGGCTCATGTCAACCATCTCTCAAGCGAGCTAGGAGAATAAAATCGATGAAAAGGAAATGGATAAGTATAGATTTATCACAATATTTAGTCATTATTTGTAGTCAAAGGCAGTATAGACGTCAAAACAATGTCATTATGAGAATGTTGGAAGGAGTTATAATTTTTATTTACTTTGTCATTTTGTAAACATAGTAACTATTTTTCTTCTTAAATTGTCTTATCATAAGTCTCTCTTAAAGACATAAATGAATTGCTTAACTAATGTCTGTCCATAAATGCCCATGAAGATACAAATGAATCGATAAACAAATGATTGTCCATAAATGTTCATGAAGATAACTCGCATGTTTCCAAATTAGTTCATGTACAAGCTTTGTAGCTAGTAAGGACACTCACTTAAAATAATGTTCGCACAAAGTTAGTCACTCCTTGAGGGGAAGTTGCGAGCGCCCATTTGTGAGATATTAATTGTATTTGTCTCAGCAAAGATGCACTCATTACAAATGAGACACTCACCATAGGAGGATTCGCTCCTCTCAATGATTGTCACCAACTAATAAAGCCATTCAAATCTTGTAGTTTTCCTAGTTTAAACTACATGTACCAATAGAGCATACAATTATGTCTATGTTAACTACATTCATCGCTAGTTCACAGTCACATAATTACAAGAAACTCTCTGCTTTATCTCGCGGGACTAAACTTCACTAACTCACCCGAGATGCTCACTTCTAAAGCCTAAAGCACTCGCACTTAAGAACTCACAAGAGGTCCTCTTCAAGGGCTTTCTAAAGCCACGCTAAAGGCAAAGGGTCACGACATATGTGAACCATTTAGCTAAATCAACATGTCAATGTCACTGTATGTCTGTATTTGTAACATCATATATTACTTTTACTTTCTTTTGATATAACCAACCCTACATCCCTCTTAGCTTTAAAATAAGGGATTGTGATTCATATTTATATTTTGTTGTTATTTTTCAAGTTCATAGAGATATTCTAGCTTCTCATCTACTCTCCATACTTATTAATTATTCTTTCACTTTGTTCTTTCAATCTAACTTGGTAGACCACGTAGTGAAGTCATGTGTCACCCACAAACATATTTAGATCCACCGAAATGCATCAACATGTCTTTCACATTTTTTTTTCATAATTTGAATTATTCTTAATATATTAGATTCAAATATTTAAATTCTTGTTTTATATGAAGATGATATACTTAAAACAACCTAATAATGCATATCATGTATTGTGTTAGGTATATCAACTTCCTATCAAGCCATTTTATATAACCAATTAAATATTTGAATCTTCATATCATATATTTAACTTTCAAGTTTATAGTCTAAGGCTTTGTTTGGGATGATTTTTTTTTTTTTTTTTTGCTTCTGGAAACAGAGTTTTTGTAAAAAATTAAAATTTTTGTACTAAAATTCTGTTTCAAGAAGCAATAAAAGCAGTCCTAAACGAAGCCTAACTATCATATTATATTGATATGTCGATTTTTATATAAAATATACATTATAGCTAAATTATATTTTATAGACATAAATATATATGAAAGTATTCATTTCCATATCATTGGAAAGAGGGAAACTATTGGACAGAAAAAAATGAATATAATTTCTACTTTACTTTAAAAAATACTATTTTAATTGAATTCAAACAGTGCAAATTTTCAAAAAAAAAAAAAAAAACTCAAGAGCACATATAGAGCATACAGGTGTCGCAACAGTTGCTGGCCCCACTACACAGTAAGATAAAACAAAATAATTTGATTTAATGATGTCAAAAGAACTGCACAGGTGTCGCATAATTGACAATATATATATAGAGAGAGAGAGAGAGAATTGATAATAATTTAAACTAGAATCAATATGAACAACTGTACATGAAAAAAAGTATTTTGAAAATAATTTTTTTTTTTCTAATGATATGAAATTAGGGGTTTATAAATATTAAAATTTTAAAAATAATTAAAATTACTAAAAAATAAATATATATTTTTTAATTAGAAAATTAATATTTAAGTAAAAAATATGACTCATCTCATTTTGATTTGTTGGTTAAAAGTTTAAGCTATTAATCATGAGATTTTAGATTCGAAATTTACATGTGTATGAATTTATTTTTAATTATTACAAAAAATCTCTAAAATAAAAAAAGTAGAAATATGATGTATGCTGCATTCAATTTCATGATCTTCAAAATAACCACCAAAATCTTTACCAACTAAAATACCCATTAAATTTTTTCACTATTTTTAAGTACTTTATCTTTAAATTCAGTAGCCTGAACACCAGATTGAGAAATGGAAACTAACGAGAATAAATGGAGCCAGTAAAAAGGTAATAAAAAAACAATAGAAAGAGAAAGATTGATATTTCTAAGGCATGTGAACCAAGACGCTTCTGTCAAGCGTTTCAGTGCAATGTAACCTCCTCTCCTGCAGCTTGCGTCAGAGTTCAGAATTTGTTCAGAGGAAGAGAGAGAGAGAATTTCATCAGTCATTTAATTTCATTCAGATGATGAGAGCCATATTTAGCTCATCTGTGTTGAATAAAACCTTTAAAATACATTGAGTTGAATGACACAAAAGAGCTGTTAGCACTGCAACAAGAAGAAAAAAAACAGAAATTCAGCAACAAAGAGAACTCAAAATACCTGAAAAAATAGTATGTATGATAGAAGGAAAGGTTAAGAAAACAAAATATCTGAAAACGATCAAGAAACCCTAAACAACATACAGTGGACTAGACGCAGCTCGTCTTAGGCTACGTCTGGGATTGCTTTTTTAATGTTTCTTAAAATAACTTTTTAGTATAAAATATTTAATATTTACATTAAAAAATAATTTTAAAAAGTAATAAAAAAGCAGTCTCAAAGAAGTCATAGTCTATTGATTAAAAATTTTGACTATCAATTAAGAGATTTTGAATATGAGTACTGCATATATGATGTGTTTGTAAATGCCCCAAAAGAAACAGTGGGACTAGACTTCCTATAGCAGTGGACCAGAAGTCACCTTTATCTGCCATTTTGTTGAGGGGTTAATGCGCTAGCTGTCTGCTGAGAAGACACCTAAGCTAATAGCCTACAAGCTGCTGCATCTGTGGGGTGCAGCTCTTCATAAAGTCTACTCTCAAACTCTTAATTCAGACTGCATATTGGCAAACATGACTTAATGAGAATGTTTAAATAACCGCAGTTCATATGTTCCTTTTGTTTAAAATATTCTTCCTAATTTGTGTTCATTACATTTGAAAGTATGACTCAGTTATATGCTGAAATAGGGTTAGGAGACTTAAGTAGATCAGCTAATCATTCGGTTTTAAAACGAAAGGCAGGTTATTCATTCAAAGTTGTCAGAAAAGTATGAGATATCTTTATATCTTATTAGGATGATCGTTATTCATCAAATAAAGAATGATTCCCTACTTTCTGATTAGCAATGATAATGAGTAAAGAACCTTCATGAAATAATTTCAGCTAATCCACCAAACAAACTTTAAGTAACTAGCGGCACTAATTGGATGATGATGTCATTATTAATATGCTTATATATTTTCTTCATTTATAATAAGTACTTGCAAATTACAAAACATAATGGAGGGCTCATCCAATTAAATTCTTCATAAATTTAATGGTGATGTCAGGCTGATCATTTTATTTCAATTCCATAATTATTTAAGAAGTTCATGAACTTTCCTTATGTTTATAAATAAGCATTTTGGTTATATACTTTGGGATTCTATTACTAAAACAAAAAAGGAGATTTGAACATGTTAAGGACACATGATTGCGCATTCACCCCCCCATCCCAATCGAATCTGCCAATGAACTTAAGACTTCCACCACAACCTTCGCTAATGATCTTTAAAAACCTCAGTAATGCCCTATTCTTGCTCTTCTCATCCTAAAATGATTCCAAACTTCTATCAAATTAAACTCCCCGTTAGTAGAAAAAGTACAAATGAGATATCCAACATGTTAATATTAATATGAATATTACAAATACTATTAATAATATGATTGGGAATAATATTAGCCAATCTATCTCTACACTAACAACCATCTCTAAAGAAATAATAAACTTTAATAGTAGAAATGGAGTGAGTGTTAAGAAAAGAGTCAACATAACCCAAACCTAATCAATTACCTTGCTAGAAGAGAACATTTCCATTATAAATCCCCCACATAAGAGATAATTCACCAATCCATTTAATTTTGCGAAGTCCTGACCAGATAGAAGATAAGCCATGCTTAAAAATACACTAAGAGGGATGATAATCTTTACAATATTTAAAATTCATAAATTTAGCCAATAAAGATTTGTTAATCCTAAAATTAATATTCCACCAAAGCCTAATTGAGAAATTGTTAGCAAAATCCCTAATAGGCTTTCACCCCATGCACCTTCAATATAAGGATCACAATTAGAGTTCCAAGAACTCCAATGAATTCTTTTAGTGTTTTGAGTAAAGCACCAAAATATTTTGTTAAGAAATCTATCAATTCTAGAACAAATCTAATAAGTAGGATCACTACATGAAATTCAACTTTTACCGCTGGCCTAGACCGGCGGTTATCTAGCGTCCGGTAATAACGGCGGTTTAACCGACGGTTTGGCCGCTGGTTCATACTGGCGGTTATTTAAGAATATGCCACCGGAACTAGCAGCAGTCATGAAACCGCTAGATTAACCGCTAGACCTAAATATTTTTGGGGGCATACCGGCGGCGACAACCACCAGTGTAAAAGTGGTTTTATTACCGGCGGCTTACGCCGCCGGAAAATCGTCGGTAAAAGTCCTAAAATGAACCAGCCCGAGCCTCCCATTTCATTTCTTTTCATCCCTTCTCTCTCTTTGCCGCGCTCCGTCGTCGTCTCCGCCCGCCTCTCGTGCGACCGAGCAGCTTGATAACCACCGATGACTCCACACCGACCGCCGACCCCACACCGGCCGCCCTCGAGCTCTCACTGCAAGGCCGTCATCGAACTCCCACGAACACACCGCCGACGAACACACCATGCTCCCTCGATAGGTGATCTTTTCTTATATGCTTTTTGGTGATTATATGTTCTCACTAGACATTAATAAGGATAAAAGCAGTTTTATTGCTGGAAAGTCTATCAATATAGATAGAATTTTAGCTATTCAAAGAATTTGTGGGTTCCATTCTAAAACTTTTCCCATTAAGTACTTGGACACTCCTATTTATAAATGGAGAAAGAAGAATCATCTGTTTGAAGATATTTTTACTTGTTTTCAAAAAAAATTAAATCACTGGTCTTCTAATTTTTTGTCTTATGGGAGTAGATTAATTCTTTTTAAATCGGTCCTTAATTCAATTCCTATATACTTACTTCATACTTTGCAACCGACTGCTACTATTTGCCTTAGAATTGAGAGAATGATAAATAAATGTTTTTGGAGTTCTAATTATAATAGTAATGGTATTCGTTGGGCTTCTTTGAATAATATGTGTGGCATTTACAATGAAGGAGGTTTAGGTTGCAAAAACATTCCTGATATGGCTCAAGCTTTTTCTCATAAACTTTGATTTTATTTTAGAACTAATGAGAGTTTATGGGCCCATTTTATAAATGCTAAATATTGCAAAGATTCTCATCCTCTGCTCATCATTTTTAAACCTACTGATTCATCTACTTGGAAAAGACTTTGTAAAATTAAGTGGTCGGCCGAACAGTTTATTCATTGGGGTATTGGTAAAGGAAATGTTTTCTTTTGGCAAGACAACTGGATGGGTCCTTGTTCTATCGACAATTATTTTAACACTGTTTCTGTGGAGAATATCAAGGTTTCTAATTTTTTTATTAACGGGGCCTGGAATGTTTTTAAACTTTTGGAGGTTTTACCCTCCTTTATTGTTGACATCATTCGGTTGATTCCCTTAGATCTTTCTAGCAAGGATAAAAAAAAAATTTTCCTTGTCCGCTTGAGGTCAATTCCAAATGAAAAAGGTCTGGGAAGTCTTTAGGTTTAAGTATGATTACTCTCTTATTTTTTCTGCTTTATGGCATAATAGTATTCTTGTTTCTTACTCTATTTTAGCATGGAGATGTCATAAGGGGTTTATTCCTGTTGATACTTTAATTCAAAAAAAAAATGCTTTAATTTCCCTTCTAAATGTCAATGTTGTGCTAATATTGAAAGTGTTAATCACCTTTTTGTTAATGTGAATATTACGAAGAAGGTTTGGCACCACTATTTTGAATTGGCTAATCTGACCCAGGTGGGTAATTATTCTGATCTTCCTTCTCTTTTAAATCAGTGGATGCTTAATTCTAAAGGTCATACTTTAAATCTCATCCCTATTCTTATTTTATGGTTCATTTGGAAATCAAGAAATGAATCCAAGCATGGTAATGTTAAGATGGAGGCTTCCGTTATTATTTCTAATATTAATCATAAAATTTTGCATCTTTCTTCTTGTAACTTGATTTCTTTTAAGAATTGTAAAAATGCTAGAAAGTTAGTTGATCTCCTTGGTATTAATATGAGTAAGAATGCTATCAAAAGTTTTACCATATTGGTTATTTGGAGGAAGCCGTCTTTTCCATATGTAAAATTGAATACGAATGGCTCGGTAAGGGATTCTTTAGCTGGCACTGGTGGCATCATTCGGGATCATGAAGGTAATGTGCTATCTGCTTTTGCTAGCCCGTTGTATTATTGCTCCGTTCTTACTGCTGAACTTACCGGTCTTGCTATGGGCATTGACAAATGTATTAATTTGGGTTTTTATTATGTCTGGATTTAGGTGGACGCGGATCTTGTGGTTCAAATTATTAATAATAAGGTTCATGGTAACCATCATAACTTTTACCTGATTATGAAACTTAAAAAGTCTATTTCCACTATTAATTTTAATATTTCTCACATTTACCGTGAAGCTAATGCATGTGCTGACTGGTTGGCTAATTTCGGTTGTCAGCTACATAGTTATCAAGACCTTAGTATTTCTAACTTAAATCCTATTTTGAAAGGTATGATAACTTTGGATAAAACTGCTCTTCCTTATATTAGACATGTTTAAGTTTTGTGCTTTCAGGTTCTATTTTGCATATTTTTTAAAAATGGTTAGTACCTGGGTTGCTGCTACTAAGTGTTGGAGCTCCTTACTTAACGTGATATCCATTTTGACTAGCTTTTCATGCGGGTTGCTGCTCAATTACTTAATCTTATTTCACAGTGTTAATAATCATTTGATCTATTGTGGGATTTCTTGTGGTTTTTACCATTGCTGAAAGGCTGATAGTAACTGTTTTCAAGATATTAATATTAGGAGTACGATATCTATTAATATGATTAATTTGCTTTATAACATTATTGATCCCTGCTTTTTATCGGTGCCTGTTGGCCTCTTTCTGTTCTTTATCTGGCTCTGTATGTCGTTACTGATGGTGCCTATCTTGGATATAGATGAGAGTCTGCATCATTTGGCTTTTACTCCGGTTAAGGTGTTTTTTCCTTGGGAATTTATTATATTGTTCTGCTTTGTTAAGGTTTCTATATTTTTATTCAATCATATTACTAAGTTTAAGATGTCAATTCTGAGGAATGTGATTTCTTTGGGAGATATGAATGTTATTCTTAGATTAAGCCTGGGCTGGTATTTTAATTTTTTCTGTCATTTTAAGATTGATAGTAATTGATATAGGCTGGGGAGGTTTTTCAGCTAGCTGCTTTCCTTCAGATTAATCTCTTTGAGGAAGTTGGTTACCTATTTAATCTGCTTGGATGGTAATACTATTCTGATGGCCGTTTTTTATCTTATTAGTCTCTTTGATTTTAATTTTTTTTTTGGAGTATCTCTTGCAGGTTATTCAATATCAGCTGCTTTGGGAGCTTAAATGAATGCAAGGTTCTCTTCTTTCCCTTTTCGCAGTTGATTTCCTATTCCATTTTGAGTTTTTGTAGGAAGTTTGTGCTGAATGCGATAAATTGGATCTTCCTCTTTTGAGTGCTGTTTTCTTATAGCCCATTTTTCTTATCTTGTTGTTTTTGTAAGCGTAGGATAAGGAACTACCGGCTCCTAGGTTTTTTTATCTCTTTTTTTATTGTAGCTCTTCGGAGCAGTAGTGAGCTGGTGGGTCCTTTTATGGACTATGTAACCGATTTTTGATATTAACACGTAAGCCCCTCCATGGGTTTAAACCAAAAAAAATGTTCTCACTAGACATTGCAAGAGGTTGTACTCTAGTATATGCTTTTTGGTGATTATATTCTTCTTGTTGATAAGACTAGAGAGGGAGTTGAAGGTAAACTTGAATTATGGAGGTCAACATTAGAGTCTAAATGCTTTCATTTAAGTAGATCTAAAATTGAATATATTAAGTGTAATTTTAGTAATAATAGATCTAGTGGGTGGATTGTGACTTTTAGTGTGTTAATTCCTATTTTTAACAATAAAGGTGTTGCAAGAGATTGTGTGAATTATAAAGGAATTATGTTAATATTGTGTTATACTTTAAAACTATTGGAGCGAGTTATGAAGCATAAGTTGCAGTGTGATACTAATGTTTCTCAAAATAAATTTGTATTCATGTCGGGTAGGTCTACTATGGAAGCCATACATTTATTAAGAGGTTCGATGGAGAAATATAGAGAGAATAAGGAGGATCTACATATGATAAATATTGATTTAGAAAAAGCATATGATAAAGTTATCAGAGAAGTATTATGGATAGTTCTTGAAAAGAAATGAGTTAATAACACTTATATTCAAATCATTAAAGAAATGTATGCATGAGTTATTACTTGTATTAAAACACAAGGTCGGTTGACCAAGTATTTTACTATTTCGATTGGATTACATCAAGGATCAGCCTTAAGCCCATATATTTTTTTCTTTAGTATGGATGTTCTCACTAGACATTTTCAAAAGGATGTACCTTGGTGTATGTTTTTTGTTGATGATATTCTTCTTGTTGATAAGATTAGAGAGGGAGTTGAAGGTAAACTTAAATTATGGAGGGCAACCTTAAAGTCTAAATATTTTCTCTTAAGTAGATCTAAAACTTAATATATAGATTATTATTTTAGTAGCAATAGACCTAGTGAGGGGATTGTGACTTTAGGCAATCAAGTCATTAATAAGATACACGTTTTAGATATCTTGGATCTTTTGTTCATAGTGATGGTGAAATAGAAGGGGATATTATCAGCACAATTCAACTTTGATGGTTGAAATGGAGGAATGAATCGGGCTTGTTATTGTGTGATAGAATAGTCCCCCTCAAACTTTAGTAAAAATTCTATAAGATGGTGGCGAGAAATGTAATGCTTTATGGTGCTGAATCGTGGTCAATAAATTAAAGATAAGGATGAGTGGCTTGACCCTTAGAGATAGGATACGAAGTGAGCATATGCGTGATAAGGTTGGAGTAGGTCCACTAGAAGATAAGATTAGAGAGAGTCGCTTTACATGGTTTTGTCACATTAAACGGAGGCCTTCTGATGACTCGATAAGGAAAGTTGAGGTATTAGATTTGACTTATGTTAATAAAGGTAGAGGTAGATAATGCATTCCTATTCAAGTAAAGAATACTTGTTTTAAAGTATAGCACGTACACTTGTTAAGTTTTACACATGTGTTATATTAAATATTTTTATAACTATGTAGGGGGACGTTTGCTTCAACGTCCAAATGACTATCCAAGAAGAGAGATATTAGATGTATAACAGATTATTGCCAGGTCGAAAAGGATTGACAGATGAATTTATACAGGGAGTTGAAACTTTCATTCAAGTTTCATCTCAACTTCCTTCCTTTTAGTTTGATAAAATATTTAGATGTTCATGTTTGAAGCATAAAATTAAGCATTTCTCAAGCTCGATGATGTGAAGCTTGATTTATATCGTAGGAAATTTCTTCCAAACTACTGGATTTGGACATCACATGGCGAGTACGAGCCACACACAGAGATGTTTATGTCGGTTCATCTATAGCTTATAAAATATTTGATGAAGATCAAATGAGTAGACCCTATGAAGAACTTATTTTTGATGCAGCATATCCTAATTTAAGGGCTAGTGTGGAAGAGCCACCAAATGCAGAAACCCAAAAATTATTTGAGTTATTACATGCAACTCAAAAAAACTAATTTGGGATAATTGCAGTACCCATTCAGAATTATCCATTACAATGAGGATGCATTAAAACTAAGTATAATATTTCCTGTGATTATTTCAATGACTTTATTGGTCTTCTCAAGGAAATTAATCCAACAAATAATTTAATTCCCTCAGACTTGTACCGAACGAAAAAAATTAGTATCCAAGTTAGGTCTCATTGCTATAAAAATTGATTGTTGTATCAATATATGTATGTTATAGTACAAGGAGATGTAGCAGAAGTTTATTCACACACACCTGCAATGCTCCTCGGTTTAAGCAAAACTCAGAAAAAAATAACATCGTCAAAAGAAAGATATTTCATATTCTCAATTATTTTATTTACCAATCATTCCAAGACTTCAGCGACTCTATGCATCAATGAGTTCAGCAGGTCATATGAGATGGCATAAGGAGAACATAACAAAAAGTAATGTTCTTTCTCATCCATCAGATGCTGAAGCGTGTAAATATTTTGATCTAGTGCATGCTTCATTTGCTGCTGAACCTCGCAATATAAGATTGGGATTATGTGTTGATGGTTTTACCCCATATAGTTAAACAGCTACACCGTATTATTGTTGGCCAGTTATATTAATACCATACAACCTTCCATTAGAGATGTGTATGACTACTCTGTACATGTTCTTAACTCTGATAATACCTTAACCATATAGTTCAAAAGCAAAAATAGATATTTTTTTGCAACCATTAATTGATGACCTCAAGTTATTATGGGAAGAATGAGTGCTCACATATGATATATCAACAAAATAAAATTTTCTCCTTCGAGATGCATTGTTATGGATCATTAGTGATTTTTCAGCTTATGGTATATTGTCTGGTTGGAGCACAGCAGAAAAATTAATATGTCCTTACTGCATGGAGAATAGTAAAGCTTTCACACTAAAACATGGAGGAAAAAATACTTGGTTTGATTGTCATCGTATGTTTCTACCTGTTAATCATCAATTTCGGAGGAATAAGGAAGCATTCGTTAAAAATAGAGTTGAGCGGTCGCCTCCTCCACCCAGATTAAGTGGTGATGAATCACTATAGAGACTTTCTGACATTCCAGCAATTATTGATTTTCTAATACTATCAGAGTCTAAATATCCGGCATATGGTATTGAACATAATTAGATTTAAAACAAAGTATTTTTTAGACATTATCATATTGGAGAACTAATTTGATAAGGCATAATCTGGATGTTATGCACATTGAGAAGAACTTCCTAGATAATATTTTTAATACAATTATGGATGTTAAAGGTAAGAGTAAAGATAATGTCAAAGCAAGAATGGACATTAAAGAGTACTACCGGCAAAAAAAATTGGAGTTAGTAACAACACCCAACGGTAAAATAATGAAGCCCAAAGCACCGTACTCTTTCATGTTAGAGCAAAAAAGATCAATATGTCAATGGTTTAAAAGTTTAAAAATGCCTGATGGCTATGGATCAAATATAAGGCGGTGTGTTAACATGAAAACTGTAAGATTATTTGGACTAAAAAGTCATGATTGTCACATAATTATAGAGGTTCTTCTTTTGATCATAGTATGTATGTTACCCGATTACATATCAAATTCGTTGATTGAGCTTAGCAATTTCTTCAAAGACCTATGTTCATCTAAACTAAGCGAAGATGTTTTATGGAGGAGCGAGGATAACATACAATTCATCCTCTGCTAGTTAGAAAAATATTTCCTCCTGGTTTGTTTGATTCTATGAAACATCTTCTAGTCTATCTACCTTATGAAGCTAGAGTTGGTAGACCTGTATAATATCGTTGGATGTATCCTTTCAAGAGGTAAAACATATTTTTATTAATTTTTTAATATTTTTGAATAAGTTGAGATAATATATTTTTATCAACTTGATAATTGTAATTATTTAAAAGATATTTAAACAAGTTGAAGAAATATGTTAAGAATAAAGCACAACCAAAAGTATCGATATGTGAAGAATATTTGTCTCAAGAAATCACTCACTTTTGCTCCTATTACTTTGAGTCACATGTAAGGAGTACAAGAACAAAAATTGGTCGTAACATGGACTTCGATGTAGAAGAACAATCATATGCTGCACTATTAGTATTTAAAAGTTATGGAAAGCTCAGTGGCAAATGTGTTGAAAGATTTTTAAAAGATTTAGAAATCAAAACAGTGAATTTGTATGTGCTACTGAACTGTGAAGAAGTTGAGCCAATCTTAGAGTAAGTTCTTGCATAATGTAAGTAATTAGTAATATTTATTTAAAATATTAAAGTATTATTTATCACCAGGTATTTCGTAAGTAATTTGCCTTTGACAGATTCGAGGGATATTGAGCAAGTTATTGCAAATGAATTTTTAACTTGGTTCAGATCATATGTGAGCTTATAAATTTTAAAAATTTAATTTGAATTACATCTTATTTATTATAAAAAATATTAATATTTTAAAATATTTTTAGATTCAAAACCTTGATAACAAATATTTCGATAAAGACTTGCAAGCACTAGCATGGGGTCCAATGCGAAAAGTAAAAACTTGGCCAATATATATAGTGAATGGGTTCAGATTTCATACCAAGTCATGGAGTGAATGAAGAAAAAATGAAAATTATTGAGTATGTATTAGAAGGAACACTCATGAAAAAAATGTGTGTGATTATTACAGTATTTTGAATGAGATTCTTCACCTAGAGTACCCAGGCGAAGATGAAAACTTTGTATACTTATTTAACTGTCAATGGTATGATCCAATACATAATAGAGGAACAAGGGTTCATCCTGTGTATGGTTTAGTCGATGTAAAACATAGTAGAAGATACGGGAAGTTTGATCCATTTGTTTTAGCAAGTCAAGCTATTCAAGTTTATTTCAGTAAATATCCTAGTGGTCGTAGAGATAAATAAGATTGACTAGCTGTAATAAAAACAAAAGTATGGGGAATAATTAATCAATTATATATTATAGCAACTGTACATCAAGATGATGAGATGTCAAGTTGTAGGCCTATTAAAATTGAGGAGATGCCAAATATAACCTCTAGTATTAAAATATAATTAGAAGATGTAAATAGTTCAACTAGCTCAGGCGAAGATGATAACAATGATGAAAGTGAAGATACCTTGGAGAGCAATGAAAATAGTTTTAATTCTGGGTAGTTTTTGTAATTTAGAATTTTAGTTTTATAATTTAAAATTATTAAATTTTACTTTTTATGATATTTTGAATAGTACTTTTTGAATTTTGAGCAATAAAAATATTAATTATTTATTTGTATTCTGGCATTCTTTATTTTTGTAATTCATTAATTGCTTTATTAATTGCTTCTTTTATTTATATTATGTTATATTTAGAATTATAGAAATGCAATTTTTTATTAATTGCTTCTTTTATTTATACTTTTTATATATTATAATATTTTACTAATTGCTTCTTTTAATGGAGATGGCTTCAGGTGATGATCCTCCTCGTAAATCATTTGTCTCAAAGTTTTGCCGGAAGAAGTTGAGTGTTACTCTCAACATAGCCAGACAGCCTGATGAATGTGAGGGACCTTCAATTCTATCGGTTCTACCTACACCACCACCACCCAGGAGCCAGCAGCAATCCCCGAGTGAGCAGGGTTAAGGTCAGTCAGATTCACCTACTATTATATCACCACCATTCCCTAGCTACTTCCCTCCTCCTTCGACGAGTCCTCACTTTCCCTCTCCAGATCAGGCACATGCAGCTCCATTCTATCCATATTACCCCCCACCATCATCATAGGTAGCAGGTCCATCCACTGGTCCTCATCCTCCTTACCCCTACCCATATCCGATGTAGCTAGAATACGGTGGACCATCTAGACCAGCAGAGGTTGGCATTGGGGATCATGCAACTGCAGCAGATAACCATAAATACATTCATCCTGAGGGCGATATATAAGTTAATTTTATGTTATTAAGTTGATTACATTTTGATATATTATATGTTATTGACCAAAAAATTAACCTATAGCTTCAATCCTTCAATGCCACTTACACACAAGATCCGGGATATTATAAAGAAAAAATATGATGCTCCTTACTTATCCTAGAAGAAGATCCCAAAGAAGGTTAGGGATATGTGGTTTAGAGAATTTTAAGTATACTTATTTGGTATGAATTCAAATATTTTATTTAATTTGTACTAATCTTTTTTGTTATGCCTAAATTTTTACATAAAGAATTTAGGTGGTTGTCTGAGCATAGCACGATGATCAAAATTAATTTTGAAAGGAGAGGAGCGACTCATCTCAGGGACATGTTCACGGACATTAGAAAGTTCGGGCAGCATCCAATATGGATTGGAGAGGGCGTATAGGCTGATCTGAGTAGAGCTTGGGCGACCCCCGAGTACACAAAAATAAGAGAGCAGAATAAGCAGAATAAAGCCTCTGATTGTGGGAGTTTAGGAAGTGCTCTTCATACTGGTGGATTTGTTCCTCATACATAACATAAATGACGACTGGTAAGAGTTTTAAAATAGTTTATTAAATATATCTATGTTATTATAACTATATCTTATATTTTCAGAAAGAGTACCTCGGTCGGGAGCCAACACCGATGGAGATACATATAAGAACTCCTCAACATCAAGCTGACCATCAGTGGGTTGATGAAAAGGCTAAGAAGGCTCATGTGAGTATAATTTTTTAGAGTTTTGGAATTAAAATTTATTTTAATAAAACTAGCTAATTATAATATCAATAAATTTTATGGATTTATTATCGCAGGATGATTTTGTACGAGCTCGAGAAAGTCGGCAGTCCACTAGTGATCGAGGGATCATCTTCAGGATCGACCCAGATTTCTGAGTATCATACATGGTCAGATGTTGTTGGAGGAAGACAGGGGGGGGTATATGGCTTGGGATCGCAACGATATGCTTATGAGGGCAGTTCATTCACCTCAGCAATTTATGATCCAAGAGGAGCTGAAGAAATTGTAAGCTAGAGGGTTGCAGCGCTGACTAGAGAGATAGAAGAAATGAGAAAGATTCAAAATGAAATGCAAGCAGAGCTGCGATCCTACAAAGATGAAAGCCAAAGGAAGAAAGAGTAAGAGATAGAGCAGCCACATGCAACTCCAGACGGTGAGGATATGGACGAGGATTAGCACTTTTTTATGTTTGATGAACTTATGATGATATGACAGTAAAGTTCTTTGGTTGAACTTAAAACTTGTGAATTTGGTTGAACATGTGAACTTTGGTTACATTTATTATTTTGTTTGGTTTTACTTATGTATATAGTTGTGATAATTGATTGAATATAGTGGCGTGTTGCCCAAAATTATTGTTATTGCTTGCTTTCTGTGCAAGTTTAGACTTTAGGGTTAACCTCCCTTAAATAGAGGGGAGGCTGTCATTTTTTTTTCAGATGCTACAAGTTTTTGGTGGCCAACCGACCGTTTGACCGTTTGAAATGAAAATATCGGACAGCTGATTGACGTCGCCGGAAATCTCTTTAAACTACTGGTTTTTACCGGTGGTTTATCGACGCTTGCTAGTGGGTGTCCGGTGATACACCGGTAGCTTACACCTCTGGACATGCCGTCGGTTCGGACCGCCGGGTAACCATAGGTATTTTACCGGCGGTTTATCGACGCTTGCCGGTGGTTATTCGGCGACACGCCGGCAGTTATAACCTCCGGCAATTCTGTCGAGACGGAATGCCGGGTAGCTGCCGGTATGGTTGCTGGCGGTTGGATGGCCGGAAAGCCGCCGGTAATAACTTCGATGATAATTGGCAGCAAGCGCCGTCGGAAAGTTATCAGAGAAATAAATCTCCAAAAAAAAATCTCCGGTAACAGTTTCCGACGCCATTTTTTCCAACGGCTTATAAACCGTTAAAAAGCCACCGGTTTTTTTTAAAACTGTCGGTAAAACCAGGTAAACCGATGATAAGAACTGCCGGTAATAGTTGAATTTCCTGTAGTTGATTAGTAGTTTGAAGTAAATGGGCATAGAATAATAGACACTTTTAATGAGAAATATGCCTACCACCCATAGGCAACAATTTGAATTCCTAATAATTAAGTTTATTCTTAATATTGTTGAGAATTTTGTCAAATAAGAAAGATTTTTTATGGCCTTTATGAAGCAGGGTGCCCAGATATAATGATTAGAAAAACCAGTGGTAGTTTTGATAGAAGTAATGGAACCTTGCTTCATCTGTTTACCCCCACAAAAGTGCATTTGGCTTGGTTTAATTGAAGACCACTTTCATGTTTAAATTTATTGAGAAAATTATGAATGTACTTCACATTATTGATGGCATTATTACAATAAAATGATGATGACTTCAACAAAGGCCAAATAAGAGACGTTCAAACCACCATTAAGTTTATAAGAAAGTTTAGGATGATGCAAGAATATATAAGTGGTGCAAGCCACGAGATAAGTACTTCATAGCAATAATATAAATTGCCTAATAGAGAGGATCACCTTGTCTCACTCCTTAACCACCTTTAAAAAAGATAGAAGCTTTGCCATTGACCATAACAAAATACCATACATTCTCTATAATCCCCTTGATCAAGGCAATGCTAGAAACATTAAAGCCAAAAAGATGCAAGATTTTAAAAATGAAATCCTAGTTAATATTGTCATAAGCTTTAGAATACTACAAGAAAATCACCAATTACCAGCAATAATACCGGCGGTCAAAGAACCGCCAGAATTACTGGCAGTTGAATCGGCTGTGTGACAGCTAGTTTCAACCAATTGTTTTTAATAAAAAAAATTGCCGATAACCACTGGATAGGCCGCCGATTTTTTGTTTGGCCGTCGGTGTTAAGTGATTTTTTTGGTCCAAACCACCAAATAAACGTCGGAAATTAACCTAAAATTGGCCAAATAAGCCCTTCCTCCACATTTGTTTACATATTTATTTTTCCTCCAGATGACCCTCACGCTCACCTTCGATTGGGTCTGCAAGACTTTGGCCACCGACGCTCTAACTCTGGCCGCCAATCATGCCCTCACTCTGGCCCCTGATCACGCCCTCACTCTGCCCGCTGATGCCCTCACTTTGGCCTGCAAATGCCCCGAAGGTTCTCCTTGCATTTACTATTTTTATTTATTTAGTCATAAATGTTGATTTAGAGATAACAATGTGGACCTATATATGATATTTATTGATTTAGAGATAGCTTATAATAAAGTTCCAAGATAAGTGCTATGGAGAGTTTTAGAAAAGAAAATTGTTAATTATGCCTATATTCAAGCTATTACTGTGTTCAAACACTAGATAGTTTGATCAAGTATTTTCATATTTCAAATTGATTACATCAAGGATCAACCTTAAGAGAATATCTTTTTACTTTAATCTTAGAGAGAATAATAAGGACTTAGATATGATATTTATAAATTTAAAGAAAGCATATGATAAAGTTTCAAGAGAAGTGTTATGTAGAGTTCTAGAAAAGAAAGGGGTTAATAATGCTTATATTTAAGCCATTAAGGATATGTATGCATAAGTTATTACTTGTGTTCAAACAAAAGGTGGTTTGACAAAGTATTTTCCTATTTCAGATGGATTACATCAAGGACCAACCTTAAGCCTATATCTTGTTGCTTCAATCATGGATGTTTTTACTACACATTTGCTAGAGGTTGTATCTTGGTGTACTCTTTTTGCTGATGATATTCTTCTTGTTGATAAGACCATAGAGGGAGTTGAAGGTAAACTTAAATTATAGAGGTCAACCTTATAGTCTAAAGATTTTTATTTGAGTATATCTATAATCGAATATATGGAGTATAATTTTAATAATAATAGATCCATTGGGCGGATTGTGGGTTTGGGCAATTAAGTTTTTAATAAGAGTATGCATTTTAGATATTTTGGATATATATTTCAGAGTAATGGTGAAATAGATGCTGATATTATTAGTAGAATTCTAGTTGGACAACTGAATTGGAGGAATGCATCAAGCTTGTTGTGTGATAGAAAAGTCCTCAAACTTAACGTAAAATTCTATTATATGGCGGTGAGACTTGCAATTCCTTATGGCGCAAAATGTTGGCCATTAAAAGAGAAGCATAATATTAAGTTAAATAAACACATAAAATATGGTTGCCTTCTGATAACCCGGTTAGGAGAGTAAATGAATTTTTTTAAAAAAATAAAAAATTTAAATGAGATTTAAGGCTGAATATTTTTTAATAATTGTTTTCACAACTATGTCGGGAACATTTGCTTTAACATCCACATGACTATCTAAGAAGAGAGATATTGAATGTATAATAGATTATTATCAAATGGAAGAGGATTGACAAATTAATTTATGTAGGGAGTTAAGACTTTTATTAAAGTTGCATCTCAACTACATTTATTTAAGTTCGATGGAATATTTAGATATTTATATCTAAAAATCAAAAATCAAGCATTCCTAAGCCTAATGATGTAAATGTTGATTTATATTATAAGGGATTTATTCCATACTATTAGATTTGGACCTCACATAATGAGTACGAGCCACACAGAGATACTCATGCCAGTTTATTCATAACTTTTGAAATAATTAATAATGATCAAATGACTAAATCATATAAAGAACTTATTTTTGAAAATAATAGGTCCTAATTTATGAGCTAGTGTGGAAGAGCCACCAAATATAGAAATAAAAAAATTCTTTGAGTTACTATATACATCTCAAAAACTAATTTAAGATGGTTGCAAAACTCATTCAGAATTATCAATTATTATGAGGATGCTAAGTATTAAAATTGAATAAAATATTTATCATGATTATTTTAATGACTTCATTGGTCTTCTCAAGGAAATAAATCTAACGGACAATTAATACTTATAAATTTATACCAAATAAAGAAATTAATATTCAAGTTGGGTCTCACTATTATAAAAATTAATTATTATATAAATGGATGTATATTATATTATAAGGATGTTATGACAGAAGTTTATTATCACACCTACAATGTGCCTTAGTTTAAACCAAACTCGGTAAAATAATATCATCAAAAGAAAGATATTTTATATTCCTGTTTATTTTATTTATCAATCATTCCAAGACTTTAGCGGGTTTATACATTAATGAGATGAGATGGCATAAGAAAAATTTAGCGAACAGTGGTGTTCTTTCTCATCCATTAGATGTTGAAGCGTAGAAACATTTTGATCGAATACATGTTTCATTTAATGCTGAGTCATGCAACATAAGATTGGTATTATGTGTTGATGGTTTTACTCTATATAATCATGCAGCTTCACCGTACTCTTATTATACAATTATACTAACATCATACATTCTTTCATCAGAGATGTGTATGACTATCACATATATGTTCTTAATACTTTTAATATCTGGATCATATAATCCAAAAGTAAAAATTGATATTTTTTATAACCATTAATTGATGATATCTCATATTCTTATTAGAAGAAGGTGTCCTCACATATGGCATCTTAACTAAATAAAATTTTCTCAAAGTTGTATTGCTTTGAATCATTAGTGATTTTTTAACTTATGGTATATTGTTTGATTGAAGTAGAACAAGAAAATTAGCTTTTCCTTACTACATAAAAAATATTAAATTTTTCACACTAAAACATGAAAGAAAAAATACATAGTTTGACTATCATCATATATTCCTACATGCTCATCGTCCATTTAAGTGGAATAAGAAGGTATTCATTAAAAATAGAGTTGAGAGATCACCTCCTCAACCCAGATTAAGTGAAAATAATATGCTTTAGAGACTTTTCATCAATTATTGATTTTTTTAATATTATCATAATGTAAATTTCTGAGATATGGTGTTCAACATAATTAGATTAAAAAAAAATATTTTCTGTATATTACCATATTGGAGAATAAATTTGATAAAGTATAATATGAATGTTATGCATATTGAGAAAAACTTTTTAGAAAATATTTTTAATATAATTATAGATGTTAAAGGAAATACCAAGGATAACATCAAAGTTAAAAAAGACATTAAAGACTATTACCAGTGATAAAATCGAGAGTTAGTAATAACTAGGGATGATAAAATAATAAACACCAAAGCACCTTACTCATTTATGTTAAAGCAAAAAAGATCAATATGTTAGAGGTTTAAGGGTTTAAAAATATCTGATGGCTATATATCAAAGTTAAGTTGATGTGTAGACCTTCAATCTGTAAGATTATTTAGACTAAAAAGTCATGATTGTCATATAATTATAGAGGTTCTTCTTCTGATCATTATATATCTATTACTAAATTACATATTGAATCTGTTGATAAAACTTAGCATTTTTTTAAAGACATATGTTCATCTAAATTAATCAAAAATACTTTATAGAGGAGCGATGAGTTTATACCAATTATCCTATGTAAGTTAGAAAAAAAATTTCCCTCAGGATTCTTTGAATCTATAGAACATCTTCTAGTGCATCTACCTTACAAAATTAAAGTTGGTGAACCTAAACAATATCGTTGGATGTACCCGTTCAAGAGGTGAAATAAATTTAACATATTTTTAATATTTTATCTTAAATATTTTTAAAGATAATTAATAATTATAATTATTTAACATATATTTAAATAAATTGAAAAAATATATTAAGAATAAAATACGACTAGAACGATCAACATGTTAAGCATATTTGTCTCAAAAAATCACTGACTTTTGATCCTACTACTTTGAGGCCCATATAAGGAGTACAAGAACAAAAATTAGTCGTAACATAGCCTTTAATATAGAAGAATAATCACAATATACACTATCAATCTTTAAAATTTATGAAAAGCCTAGCGGCAAATATCTTTAAAGATTCCTCAATAATTTAAACATCAAAATAGTGACTTCATATGTGCTATTAAACTATGAAGAAGTCCAACTAATCTTAGAGTAAGGTTTTCATAATGTGTAGAAGGAGTAATATTTATTTCAAATACTTAAGTCTTATTTGGATGATTTGTCATTAGGTATTTCATAAGTAATTTGTCTCTAATAGATACTATAGATATTGAGCAAGTTGTTGCAAATGAATTCTCATATTGATTTAGATCTTATGTGAGTCCTTAAATTTCAACATTTTTATTAAATTACGTCTTAAGTAATACTAAAAGCCCTAACATTTAAAAATTTTCTTATATACATAACCTTGGTAACAAGTGTTTTGATAAAGCTCTACAAACATTAGTTTGAGGCCTAATGCAAAAAGTAAACACCTGGCTAATATATATATATATAGTTAATAGATTTATATTTCATTCTAAGTTATGGAATAAAGAAATAAAAATAAAAAATTATAGAGTATGTGTTAGAGAGAATACTCATAAAGAAGATGAGTGATTATTACAGCATTCTGAATGAGATTCTTGAGCTGGAGTACCAAAGAGAAGATGAGAACTTTATATGTTTTTTTTAAATGTCAATAATATGATCCAGTATAGATAGAGACACAAGAGTTCCTCCGGTATATGATTTAGTAGACATAAAACATAGTAGATAATACGCAAAATTTGATCCATTTATGTTAGCAACTCAAGCTTTTCAAATTTATTTTAACAAATATATTAATGGTTTTATAAATACATAAGATTGGCTAGCTATCATAAAAATAAAAATATGAGGGATAATTGATCAATAATATATCATAGAAATTGTACATCAAGATGATGAGATATTAAATTATTTGTCTGTTAAAATTAAAGAGATGTCAACTATAGCATATAATATTAAAATATAGTTAGAGGATGTGAATAATTTAATAAGCTCATTATGTGAGAATGAGGAAGAAAGTAAAGATACCTAAGAGAGTAAGGAAAATATTTCTGATTCTAAATAGTTCTTGTAATTTAAGTGATTAAATTTATTATAATATACTTATTGAATTATATTTTTTTGAAAATTAAGTTTATAAAAATATTAATCTTGCTAAATGTGTCTTATTAAATATGATTTATATGTTAAATATTATGTATTCTAAAATTCTTCATGTTTGTTATACCTAATTAATATATATTCTATTTTTTTTATTTCTACTTATGTAAATCTTCATAATTGTTATAAATTATTTTTTATATATATTATAATAATTTATAATTACTTCTTTTATTATAGATGACTTCAAGTGACAATCCTCCTCAAAGATCGTTCACTTCAAAGTTTTCTCGTAAGAAATATTTGAGCGTTGGGCCAAGTAGGTCTAGACACGATGATGAAGGTGAGGGGTATAGATCAGTTCCACCAGTGATACCATTATCATCACCTATGAGTTAGTAGCATAAGGTTGGAGTACCACCACCCTTTCATGGGTACTTCCCTCTTACATCGATGAGTCCTTAATTTTTCTCTCTAAATCAAATACATTCAACTCCATTATATCCATACTACTACTCACCAATATCACAAACTGCTCCATCCATCATCCCTTATCCTCCTTACCCCTACCCTTATTATTACCCATATTATGTGCAGCCAGAATATGGTGGACCATCTATATAAGTCAAGGTTGGTGCTAGGGAGCTGCAGTAGATAAGCGTGAATATAATAAGCTTGAGGGTGATATATAAAATCAATTTATTTTGTAAAATTATTATAATTTGATCTATTATAAGTTATTGATAAAAACTTTAACCTATAGCTTCAATCCCTTAAGGCCACCTACCTATAAGATTCGGGATATCATACGGAGCAAATATAATGCTTATTACTTATCATGGAAAAAGATCCCAAAAAAAATTAGGGATATGTGGTTTAGAGAATTTCAAGTATATTTATTTAACATGAATTAAAATATTTAATTTTTTGTATTAATATTATTTATTATATCTATATTTATAGAAAGATTTTAGATGGTTGCCTGAGCATGACACGAGGATCAGAATAAATTTTAAGAGTTGATCGACTAATTTTAGGGATATGTTCACATATATTAAAAAGTTCATGCAGCATCCATTATGGATATGAGAGCGAGTATGGATAGATTTGAGTAGAGCTTGGGCAAGTTGTGAGTTCACTAAATTGAGAGAGTAGAATAAGCAAAATAGAGCATTTGATTGTGGGGCTTGAGGAAGCTCTCTTCATACTGGTGGATATGTGTCTCATACTGAATATAAATAATGATTGGTAAAAGATTTTATTATATATATATATATATATATATATATATATATATATATATATATATATATATATATATATATATATATATATATATATATATATATATATATATATATATATATATATATATATTATTTTAACTATATATTTTATTTGTAGAAAGAGTTTATTGGCCGAGAGCCGACACCACTATAGTTTTTTACAATGACTCGCTAATATAAGGTTGACTATTAGAGGGTTGATGAGAAGACAAAAAAAGCTCATGTGAGTATAATATTTGGAGTAATAAAATAAAATATAATATATAATTATTTTATGAATTTATTCTCATAGGATAATTTTATACAAGTTTGGGAAAGTCATCAGTCTATTGGTGAGGGATCATCTTCAGGATTGACCTAATATTTTGAGTATCATACGTGGTCATATGTTATTGGAGTAAGGCAGAGAGGGAGGGTTTATGGCTTAGGTTTGTAGGGATATGCTTATAATAGAAGTACATCTATGTCAGTATTTTATGATATTAGTGGAGCTGAAGAAATTATTAGCTAGAGGGTTGTTGCCTTGACAAAAGAGATAGAAGAGATAAAAAAGATTTAAAATGAGATGCAGGCAGAGCTGTGATTATATTAAGATGAAAACTAGAAGAAGAAAAAGCAAAAGCCGACACATGAATTACAAGGCAGCAAGGACACTGTGGATGATTAGTGTTATTATTTGTTTTATAAACTTTTTGGTGTATTTTTAATATCTTACTATGGATTTTATATATTATATTTATTGTAAAACATATGCATTCTTCTTTGTTTAAAGAATTATTTCTACTTATTATGGATTTTGGATTGAATAAATATAAATTGTTGATTATATTTTATTATTATATATGAAATATTATATTAATTTTGGACTCCATTTATACGGATTGAGTATAGTAACATGTTTCCATAAAAGTTTATATTTTATATATGTTTTGAATTCTTTGCATATATTATTGAAATTGGTGTAAATAGATGGGGACTGTCAATTTATTTTTGAAAATGTTAAAAGTTTTCGGTGACTAACATGCACTTTGGCTATCATAAACATTGATATCGGATGATTTATTTAGCCATCAGTGTTTTAATATAGCCACTGGTAAATATCGATAGTCTACCAGCAATTTGGCCTCCGGCACTATCGGCATTTGAGATGGCAAGTACACCGTCGATAATTACCCGACAATCACCCATGCTTTGACTACCATAATTTACATGAGTTTGAGATGGCCGATATGCCACCAGTAATTACCCAGCGATTGTCGACGCTTTAATCACCAGAACTTACCAGCTATTCTAACCATAGAAAAGCCGTCAGAACATTTAGCCGTCAAAAAATGGCCACCGCAATTTATTTTTTATGTGGTTTATACTAGTAGCTAACAAATTGCCAGAAAACTGCTGGTATATTGTCTAACTATCGAAAAAGTGATATTAACTACCAGAAAATACCGTCGGTAATTGATAATTTTTTTGTAGTAATATCAAGTTTTAATATGAGTTGTGACCATGAACTTTAGTGTTAATGTCATGAAGAAGCTCCTGAGCCAAATGCATAGTGTCAGAGATGCATCTACCCTGAACAAAGCATGTTTGATTATTAGATATAATATTACGTAACAAGATAGCCATCCTAGAAGCAAGAATTTTTGACACAATTTTATTATAAGTAGTGCACATGCTGATATGTCTAAAATTATTCCATCTTTATGGATTATCGCATTTGGGAATTAAGAATATAGGTACATAAGAGACTTTAAAAAAGGAAAAAAAACTTTATAAAAATCTTCCTTTATAATGTTCCTACACTTTTGATAAAAAAAATAGACGTGAAGCCATCAGACCCCGCCACAGAGTCTTTATTCAAATCCATAACAATCTTATAAATATGCTCAATGGTATGAATAGAATTAAAAGTAATAATATCATTAATATAGATGATTTCAAGAATAATGCATGGGCTAGAGATAAACTCTACCATTTTGAAAGCACCAAGAATAGAACTAAAATGATTAACATCATAAATACTAATAAAATTATGGTTGCCAATCCAAAGCCCAAAAAATTTTTTGTTTTTTTAATGAAGGACTTAGATTGCTTAGTATATACCAACACATGAAAATATTTTTAATTTCTATCTCCTTCAAAAATATATCTCGTTTTATTTTTTTATGCCAAAATTCTTCCTCAAGAAATTGAAGTTTGTTTTTGGATAATATAAGAATGTTCTTAGTAGCATCATAGGGATTATTAATAAGAACCTCCTCCAAATGATTAACATCCTTTTAAACTTTAACAATGTTATTAAAAATGCTACCAAAAATATTCTTGTTCCTCCATCTTAATTTTTGCTTTAGTTTTTTTGAGCTTAAGAGAAAACAAAACCGTGTTCTCAGATCCCTCATAATAAGAAATAGAACCCTCCCAATTAGATTTAACCACATCAAAAAAATTAGGAGAGAGCAACAACATGTTTTGGAATCTAAATGGAAATAACACATAGTTAACTCTATGATTAATACTCGTAAAGATAGGGGCATGGTCATAACAAGTTCTACTAATATGTTCAAGTTTAGAATTAGGAAAAATGGAAAGCCACTCATTGTTAAAAAGAATTGTATCAAGCCTTTCCCATAATCTATAATTAATAAACCAAGTAAATTTGGGACCGTAAACACCTGTATCATGCAAGCCACAATCTAAGATCATATTATTAAAGTCTTCCATAGCATTTAAATTTGGAGGTGAGCCACCAATCCTTTCATCCACTTTAGCAATAATATTAAAGTCCCCAACCACAATCTAAGGACTCAAATAATTATTAGAAAGTCCAACAGTTGATCCCAAAAAGGCAATTTACTTGTTTTAATAGTGCTAGCATAAATGATGGAAGCCATGAAAGACATATTAGAAACTCAAAACAAACAATGAACAACTTGCCCAAAATTGCCAACTATGTAGAGATATTTTGAGTTTCCAAAAGAGCCAAATTTTTTCATTGGAGTTAGTATATGATTTATTAAAACCAAGATAATTTGGCAAATAGAAAGTTTGGACTTATCATCGGTTCCAAGAAAGAAAGAAAATATATATTATGTAATCTACATAAATTATGACCACGGGATCAAGAGTTAATATTCCAACACTCCTTATATTCCAAATAATGTTATTAATCATATTTAATTAAAATATTTTGAAGAAGCTTTAGGCATGCTAAATATAGATCTGATGATTGAAACACTCTTTTCGACATGCTTATCAAATCTATTAAATTTTAAGCTAGAAGGGAAAATGATCATATTAATGTGTGAGTATGAAACTCCCCTTCCTCCCAATTGGAATCATGTTGTTTCCCATGACACTCAAAATAATCACAAGGAGAATGGCCATCTTCTATTTTGTTACCCTTAGGAGAGGATGAATGTAAAGGGTTAGCAATGTCAACGGCACGAGCTGAAAGGAACCAGTTATTTCTCACATTTTGATTTTCCATCTCATGCGGATTCTTAATACAAAGTATCCTCTTAAATAAGGCATGCATAAAAAATCAAAAGCATCATCATTCCAACTCATCATATCTCCTACTATTTCCTTTACTAGTTAACTATCTCACTCAACAAAGATGCATTTGAACTAGAAACCATGATTTCACGAGTTCATCATCTCTCCCACCACCTTCCTCACTCAAAGGATCGCACTTATGTTGATTTCCCCTCCTACTTTCTCTAGGGATTATGTTTAAACTCAAAATCATTTTTATAAACTTAATATATGTATCTTCCGCTAAATTTATAGGTATAACTACTCAATGACCTTCTCTCCTTTAATTAATCACTTGTTAAGCTCTCAATCATTCATGTTTGTCTACATACAAAAACCAAAAATAATTTAAACCTGACAATCAATGCCCCATAAATGAGATAATTATTTATTATCTTTTTAAAATAATTATTAAATGTGTGGGGTGGAGAACAGGGGAGAAAATTTTTTATGCATATGAGTATGTGTACATAAAGGAAGTGGGTTGTGATGTATATAAGAAGTGAATGTGTAGGCAATGGGTTATGATAAATTTTGGAAGGAAGAGAGAAAGCAGAGGAATTTTCTTGTGCTAGAGTTGGCTGTGTAAAAGAGATATAAAAAATGAAATGAAGTATAATATAATGATAGTGAAGGAGATGGTTGGTAACAAAGAAGGATATGCTTCAGAAATTGTAGTTGGATTAATGTTCATCACCTCCATTATTACTAGGGTATATGTGCAAGAAAATATGACTAGGCGATCACTCGCTATTAGTTGTATTTCTAATATTCCTACCTATATTTCATGACTAAACATATTATGTTGGTTTCTTGATTTTTTTTTTCTTTAATGTCTTGCATTGTAGTTTGAGAATGAGTGTATGGTCAATTTGTAAGAAATGGGCAAATGATTAAAAAAAATGTTCAAGTGCTAATAAGGAATAGTTTAAGTTAGAATGGTGGTTAAGGAGTAGCAGCAAATGATAGTGGTAGGTTTAAAGTGTGTCATTATAGATTATAAATTCTTCCAATAATCTAGGGAGGAATTAATATTAAATTAAATGAATTAGCTCCTCCCTTAATGTTTTTCTTGTGTTTGATATCATATCTAGTTATCACACCAACCCCACCCCCCACCCCCCCCCCCCCCCCCCCCCCCCCCCCCCCCCCACCCCCCCCCCCCCCCCCCCCCCCGCGCGCGCTCTTTTCCCCTCCGTTTTTCTCATACAATAGCCATGTACTACAAAGTTCATTGCACCTTTTCTACCTATTGTATGTCAATGAGCTCCAACAACTACATTCTTGATATTTGAGTTAAAAAGTTATAATCTTCCTCCATATAAAAGGTAATAGATGAAAAAAACAAGTTTATAGATTTATATATTTTAGAAATATTTTTATTCAATGTCACTCTTTACTCAAAAATTCATCTTTCAATCATTTTTTAAAAGAATTTTGATTATAATTTGTGTAAAAAAATTGTTCACACTTCATTTACAAAACTACCAACTAAAAGTCAAACAACATATATAAACAGTGGCTTTATGTCAGTCAAATATTAAATTTAAACATTTAGATTTTATTTGGGATAATTTTTTTACTATTTTATAAAGCAGCTTTCTAGTACAAAAATTTTAAATTCAAAAAAAATTATAGTAAAAAATTGCTTCATAAAATAGTAAGAAAAATGTCACAAATAAAGCTTAGTCCACTTTTTGAAAGGTATAACTGTGATACAAATTACTGAGATAATTAAGGTATTCAGGCTTTGTTCCCTCACCAGAATTCCAGATTATAGTCATGTATTGTAATTATAATTAAAAAAATTATAATTATAATAAAACCAATAAACCAGTTTTAGTCATATCAATTGAAAGAAATGTCACTGCTATTGAAAGTTCAACAATGTTCTCATGACTATAGAGCGCAGATTCAAAATTAAAGCATAATATTACGTGTCGATTAGGACAGGAAAACGACGCTTTACTGAACTCTTTCCATGAAAAAATAAATAAACAATCACAGCCAAACAAAAGCTTAGGGTTCTCATGGCTGGCCCATCACCTCTTGACTCTTCTGCCTCATTCCAATCTTTTATCGCTTCAAATCAATGCCCTCATGCAATGTTTTTTTAGCTATTCACGTGCAGACTCAAAATACCTGTCTCTCTCTCTTTTCTCTTTCTATCTCTTCCCTCTTCATCATTTTAGGCTTGTATATTCTCTTTTCAGCTATCTACATCTCGTGAGGCTGTCTCAGTGAGATCACGGGGACGGAAGGACGAAGTAAAAAAGTCCTGTCCAGTTAAAATTGGGCTTTTGATATGGACTAAACATGGTAGACTTCTTCGCTTGCAGGCTACGCACTCAAAGAAGAAATTCAAAACAAGCACAAGTGCACGAGGCTGTGGTGGTTGAATTATATTTTTTTTTTTTTTCTTAAGGGCGAGAATTGAAAGCCAAAGCACAAAAAATGATAATAAAAAGAAAAAAACAATTAAGGGTAATATATACCACAAAAAATTTGGCTCCCACCCTGCATGCCCTTTTCTTTAGAAGTTGAAAATGCTCTAAACCTTTTATCCCTTGTGCCTTAAATCTTACCCTCGCCATTCCCTATTGTCCTCACCACCTCAAATTTCACTCGCACCTCTAACTCTTCCCCACCATCTGCTCGATTTCCAAGCCCTATAAAGCATTGCATCCATGGCATCAACCCTAGAGCCTTTACTCCTCATGCAGTAGCCTATGTGTGCCTTCATGACTATTCCATGGCGGAGCAACACTGTTATCATTCGCTCTACAGATAGCCAAACCGCCTAATATTTGTTCTGCAAGGCTCCTTAATCAAGCTTGAGCAATCCTGCAGTCAAAATAAGCTAATATTATTGTTGCGGACTAAAATATACACGGGGATAGAGTTAAAAAAATTTCGTCTCAACATTGTACGGATATCTAGCACATAAACATGAGAGAAATAACATCATGAATTTTACGTGGAAAACCCTGAAAAAGGGAAAAACCACGGGGCCACACCCAGTTGAAATAATTTCACTAGTGTTTGCTTGAGGTACAAGAGACTAACTTGTCATTAAAATGTAGGACGATCAAATTACAATGCTTCACTTCCGAATTGAAATCCAATTACAAACAAGTTGTGTATCCGAGCAGAATTCAGAGTCACATAGAATTCTGGCTTCACTTGGAAATCGGACAGAGTTCTGGCATCACTTAAGCATCAGGTAGAATTCTGGCGTCACTCGGGCGTTGAGCAGAATTCCGGCGTCACTCGGGCGTCGGGCAGAATTCCAGCTTTGGTCGAGGAGGAGTTTCTTCTCTCTTATTCTTCTCTTCTTCTTCTCTTCCTCTTCTCTTCTTCTTCTTGCTTGGGTCCCCTCTCAAGAAAAAATGAGGGGCTATTTATAGTTTTTTTTAGATGGCATGACTCGTAAATAGGAGGAGGATCAAGGGGAAAGGTGGAGTGGTTCGGATGGATGGCCAATGTTGAATCCCATGATCGTGTATCATTCGTCAGACATTTGAAAGCCTTAATGATGTCAGAATTCGGTAATATTGGGCTTGTTGAGCCGCTCGATTCGACTATAAGCACATCATATTTGGAAACCGTTTGGTAACTTAAATTGTGGTTTGAACTTTTCAATAGCGCTTCAGGTGCTTGATTTGGACTCATTTGGGCTCGGATTGAGTCGAATTTGGTGTCGTTGAGTTTGTATTTCCGAGACACTCAGTTTGACTATAAGTTCGTTGAAATTGGAGTTCAGGTGATCCCGAATTTGATTTTTGAAATTTCTGACTTGATTTTGCCTCGAGATTCGTGCCGGATCATAATGATTTTTTGATGGTATATCAATTATCATTAGTATTACAATTAAAAGATTGATACTTATTACAATATTTGATGATAATAACAACCATTTTTTATGCCATTATTTTGTGTGTCGTGTCATAGCTATCTTTATAAATACATTATTTTGCATTTTCCATGAGTTCTTATTAGTATATTTTTACTAATCAATGTCTTCTTAATGAGATGGCAATGAGTTTTAGGAAGTTTACATTGCTAGGGTAGAAAATTTTATTTCATTATCTTTATTCCGGACTACAATATTTTTATAGTAGAGTTAAAGTGTTTATCATCTTCGATTTAAATAAAGAACTATTATACATATGGGATAAAAGAAGTGTTGCACAAATCATCAAAAATTTTATATCATATGCATATATAAACAATATAGGCAAGATTAGACATTAAGCTATATATATATATATATATATATATATATATATATATATAATATTTTTCATGCATCTGGTCTTATAGGCCAATCCTACAGGAATAAGTCTCAGTAATATTGGTCATGTTTTTCGGAATTAGTCTTATTACAGGTCATCAATCATATGACTTTCATTAAGAATTCAGCACTTCCTACTCGTCAATGTATCATTTCATATCAATCAATCTTCTTACACCTCCATTTTTATATCACTTAGGATTACAGTACAAAACTTATTTGAAGAAAAGCCGCCTGCCCACCCTCTCCTGTACAGGGTAACATTTCTCTACCCAACTTGAATAAGTCAATCATTTTCAACCAGCCTTTCTTACTTCTATGCACATATTTTATGTTAAGCATAATTGCAAAGATCATATACACCCAATTTCATTATCAGAATACTCATTAGTATGCCAATAATATTCTTACGATATACAAAGAAATGCATATTTCACCAAATGAATATTAAATATGTGCATGTTGTGTATTCCATGTTTAAATGTTATGCATTGACTCCTATTCATTTTTTAATTAATATTATACTGCATGTTTCAACTGAAATGACACATTAGTGAGACCACTAGTGAAATTTAGATATTGACCAATAAAAATGCTCTAGATGACAATATCTAATAAATATAGAAAGTTACACTGTGAAAAGTGATAGAATGAGAGATGTTGTATCCTAATTATATTTAAGAGAGATAAAATTTGAGAAATCAAAGCTATTGAAAACAGAAATAAGATTTGGGTTACCTAATTAACATGATCATAATACATTCTCAATTCATGAAAAGATGAAGAAAAATGGCCCGAAGCAAGCTTTCTTTCTTCTCTCTCTCTCTCTCTCTCTCTCTCTCTCTCTCTCTCTCTCTCTCTCTCTCTCTCTCTCTCTCTCCTCCTTTCTTTCGTGGCAAGGCATTCAAATGAAGGGGGTTGGATGGTTGGGTAAGGGTTAAGGAAAATGAATTGAAATATTTAATATTTAAAATCCACAAATTTGACCAAACAACATGGCCCTCTCTTTCCCAGTGACATTGCGCTCCCAAGAAATATTTCAGAATCCCCTAGAATCTCTCTGCCTCATGCTCAACGCTGCAATGCACACCCAAAACCTATTTTTTGCTCAAAAACTCAAGAGTCCAACACCGAGACGCCACCAACTCCGACATCTAGCGCCCACATAGAAAGTTTTAAAACTTGAGAATTAGGCTTACAAAAATATACAATACCTCAAGGCATCATCAAGGCTTATTAGGGAAGTGGTAAACCAAAAGTAAGCCTCATTGTCCATGGCATTTTTCCTCCCCTTGTATTATTTTGGGTGGGGTACTTAAACTTCTTTTGGGGTACTACTTTGGTGATCTCTCTAGAGTATATTTTGGCCGATTATGATTTTCCTTTATTAGCCCATATAATTGGCTTGGATTCTTCACCGTTTGTGAAAAAATCATGTATCATCTATCATTTTACAAGAAAATAATTCTCTTATGCTTAAGAGTTCCTTCGAACAATAGAGTTGGATTATCCCTCAAGCACATGACATATCCTTGGGAGGGCTCTTGGCTTGCCAAAGGCCCTTTTGGATTGTCCTCACAAGGCCCTCTTTCATATCCGACAACTGTGCTACTAGCGACGAAATCTAGGGGATCAATGCGGATAAACTCTTCTAGGAAAAGTTGTTCAGTTTCTTAGAAGTGCTTGATTTCTAATGGTTTTTTATCATTTTTTTTTTATAAGTACCTAATACGGATTCCAATCATTGGTCCCTTTTACCTTCATTTGGACCTAATTTTTTAGTTCTGGGATTCATCTTTGCAAGAAATATACAGTAAATCTTAATATCTTTGCATCATTTATCTTTTAAGAGGTTCTTAGCCTTTTTATAAGGAAAATTTCATTTATTTCCAGACAAGGATAACAACGATGCCATCAACTAGCTAGCTAGAATCCAGAGGTTTGTGTAATGTCCCCCTCCTATGCATGGGCACTTACTTCATTAAGCTGCCACAGGCTACAAGTCGACTGTTTTTATTGTTGGATGCTTGAATTTTGGATGAGCCATTGAGCTAGATAGGCCTTTTGCTAGCCTTTGGGCGGAGAAATTATTACGTACATAGTCCGAATGTAGCTTTCATCCGGACTCCAATCAGGATAGGCCACGTCGCCTGTACAAACATTGTGTATATTTTATATACAAGTTGTGTACAAAATATACATAGTGTACATGCGACATGGCATATTCTAATTGGTGCGCCGGGACTCCACACATAATAATTTCCCCTTAGGGCAAGCTAGTAAATTTGTAGTTGTTGTCATGCTACCACTATAGGAAAATGCCCTGATACTGGATAACCAAATCCCCAAGTATCTGGCAACAATAGAAATCAGCCGGAAAATTTCAATTTCCGACGAATTTTCGATGAAAACTCATCTGACGGTAATTCGCGCATCAGAAAATGTAAACTGGCAAAACTTTTCTGAAGGAAAAATTTCCGTTGGTGTTTACGATGAAATTCCTGCAAAAAAACAAGATGCTAATGCGTCAACTTTCCTTAGCGGATTCAGACATTTAATCAGCCGGTATTTTCGGCGCACTTTTAAGCCAGAAATACAGGCGGATAATCCGCCGCCCAAATCCGTCGCACTACTATCGACGGATAATACCAACGGATTTTCTATCGGAAGTGCTACAAAATTGAAAATCAAAGTCGGGTTCACGGGTTCTTGACCATAACCAGTTTGGCGAGTTGCAGCGATCCTATCATATTGTGATTTCTCAAACACAATCAGCTCATCTTGAACCAGACTCCTAAAACATACAGCGATGTACATAATCCTTTGCACTATCTTAACATTTCTCATTCCTTTATATACATTCAACATGGTTAATAACTTCTGCATCATACAAAACCATTAGATATTGAGCGTTGAAACGTACGCATCAATTATTTGCTACAATATATCACAGAGACCACAGACAATATTGCCTCTCTGGCACTTCCGTATGGTGCAGAGGCCCCTCCATCTGCACATCATCATCATCACACACTCACGGATTTGCTTATACGTGATAGCCATTGCATGCTTTAATTCCCCACTTAGTTAGCATGGCAGCAAAGCATCTCACCAGTGGGCTCGATCAGACTATGCCGTACTCTTTTTCTTTCACTTTTACCCATCTTATTGGGATCAATGAGTACGTACTGTGAATCTGTGATCATGACGAGCACAAATGTAAAGAACTCTCGAAGTTTGAATTCGATCTGTATCAGTGCGTAATAATTAACGGAGGAGAATATCTGATGATAAGCAACAAAACTACAGCTTTGGGGCCTCAAAGAAATCATCAGATGATTGTAACTCGCTTTTTTTTATAAAAAAAAAAATCATATTGATTATGAATCAAAACAGTTGGAAACGTCTATATATATATAACAAATACATATTATATTATATTTGAGCTACAGGCACTATACGAAATTCACTAATACCGGCACTCAAATTACCGAGGGAAATACCGGCGGTTAAACCGGCGGTCTAACCGCCGGTTAAAAACGACAGGTAAACTGCCTGTTAAAATCTCATGAGCCGCCGGATAAACCGCAGGTAAGTTTTTTTTTTTTTCGAGGAAGTTACTGGTGCCCAAGGTATATTTTTAACATTATTAATTAAATTTTATTTTATTAATTATAATTTTTTAAAAAATTATATGAGTAGAAATATCTTTTGACATATTTTCGGTAGAGTTTGACAGTATATTACTTTTGTTGCTATAAGTATTTGGGGGAAAATTTTAACTATTTTTCCATATTTTAAGAGATTAACGGTGAGTGTTAAATCCAAAGTATAATTAAAGGTACAATTATTTTAAAATGTTTAGGAAATTTTATTACTCAAATTAAGTTAGTAGTTAGTCAAAATTTCCTTAAATGTCAATTTAGGTCAATTTTGTAATACTGGCCACTAAATATTTTTTACACCGCTTTGAAAGATATCAAATGCCTCTTTTTTTTCTTTTTTTTTTAGTGGCAAGTTATTTTCCTTTAACTCTCAGATTATGTTGGAGTATATAACGCCTCTCTAATGATCGTGTCATGAGTAATATATTTTGTTAAATTGAATTTAGTTAACTATTGTGAGATAATTAGTATTATAAGTAATTAATTGTTTACATATGATGCATCAATACATACACAAGGATAAGGGTGAAAGATTATTTCAACTAGTTGGAAAACAAGAAGAACTAAGAACATAACATGGAAGATGAATGCAGGTTAGGAAATTAACTAAGCATTGATTCCGCAGTGACCGCAAACTACATAGGATGGTATATGTATAGTAGAGAAGGGGGACATGCAGTTCTGCCATACAGCGAGAGAGAAGAAAGTGTAATAATCCGGAGAAGTGGAGCAAGCCGAAAGTAATCCTGCATATGATGATGCAATTGGAGTAGTGTTAGCAGAGGTACGCTACTTGCTTATAGTGTAAAGTTGTACGGCTTATCACGGCCCCGCAAACTAAGTATCCAAGGTTTGGAGAATTAGCTTGCAGCGAAGGCGATTGAAGCGAGCTGGTGAGAGGGTTTTATCAGAATATAAGCTGGCTATTCTCAGGAATCGATGTGGTGATCAGTGATTTCTTTGGAATATATATGGTCTCGAATGAAATGATAGTCTATTTCAATATATTGGTGTGTGCATGAAAAATAGGATTATTTACTTAGAAAATGGTTGATATATTGTCACAATGAAGAGAGGTGGCTGAGGTTGGATTAATGGTGAAATTGTTTAGTAGATGTTGTATCCATATACAATGTTGGAGGCGATGGATGCAAGTGCTCAGCATTGTGGTTCAGTGGATGATTTAGCCATTGTTGGCTTCTTCTTGACACTCCTTGAGATGAGGCTATATCTAATATAGGAGAGCGAAATCTTGTGGTTGACTTTCAATCGATTGGGTCCGAAGCTCAATCTGAATCGAAGTAAGAGCACAGGATGAGATCGCCTTTGGTGATTGGAAGACCATCGGGAATTGTACCTTTGATGTATCAGATAAGATGTTTAGCTATTGGTGATGGTGAATGAGTGGTTGATGCATGTATTAGAAAAGGATGTTGTTGGCGATAGAGATATCCATGTGGGTTATAGTTAGGTACTATAGAGACCCAACAATTTTGTGATATAGAGCAGAATCTGTGTATGGAAGGTTGCTTTCAGGTGTGAGTTTAGTTTTGATAGAGAGTGGTGTGGTTGCAGGATTTCAGTTGGTCATGCCAGAGAGTTGTGATATGTCTTGTATGTATGTTGATTAATGAAGGAAGTAAGAGGTGGGCATTTGAACAATTTGAATTCCAAGGACATGTGATATGTTGCCAATGTCTTTGATGTGAATTTACATTGAAGAACTAAAATGAGATTGAAGATGGAGGTTGAGTCATTGTCGATGATAAGAATATCATCTACATAGAGAATAAGGTATGTTCATATGGAGTTTGTGGAGTGAATGAGAAGTTACGGATCATATTTGCTAAAATGAAATTCATGTTGAAGAAGAAATTGAGAAAGCGTATGGAACCATTGGCGACATGCTTAGTGAATGTCATAGATGGCTTTGTGAAGCTTGAAAACATGATTTGGGTAAAGTGAGTCAACAAAGTCAGGCGGTTATTTCATATAAATTGTTTCGTAAAGATGTCCATGGAGAAATACATGGGATACATCAAGTTATCAAACTGGACAACTATGGTGCAAGAGAATGGTGAGAAGTAAACGAAATGTGGGCATGTTGGCAACTGGGCTGAATGTTTCATTAAAGTTGATATCATATTCTTGTTTAAAACCTTGTGCAATTAGTTTGGCTTTATAGCGTGCAAGGCTCCCATCATTATTGAGTTTTGTTTTATAGGTCCATCTACATCATAGTATGGGTTGATTAGGAAGTGGAGGTATTAGAGACCAAGTCCCTTATTTTAGGAGAGTGTTGAATTCATCTGACATTGCCATTCGCCAGTTTTATTTCTTAATTTGGTGCTTGAGAGAAGGTTGTGGGGGTATATGTGGTGGGCAGTTTGGCTGATAGTGTGAAAATGTATTTTGGTTTTAGATTTTAGGTTTTAAAATGTGTTAGCATGTAATGGTGTGAGTGAGTTGGTGGTTGTTGTGAAGTTGGAGTAAGAGGAGTGGGGTAAGTTGGAGTTGGGTGAGGCGCGGGCTGGGAAAGGAGGATGGATGGTGTTGGTTATCTGTTGGTGGAGGGGAAATAGGTGAATGGTAGCTTGGGTGGTTTGAGTTTGTAATAGAATTGAGAATGAGAAATAGAGGTGGTCTGGGAGAATGGTTATTGATAGCTATTGAAAGAATTGGAGTATTGGAAAAGGGAAATTGATCTTCGTAGAAGGCAATATGTCTAGAGAGAATAATTTTTCTAATGAGGGGATTATAACAAAGATAGATATTTGTTGAGTTTGAGTAGCCAAGGAAAACACAAGGAGTGGAGCATAGAGAGAGTTTAAGAGGTTTAATTTGAGCTAAGGAAAACATAGACATCCAAAGTCCTTTAATTTTTTTTTAGTTTGGTGGTGTTTTTTAAAAGTAATTGACAAGGATACATGAGGGGTGTATTTTTTGAAGGGGACTCTATTTATAAGGAAGGTGGACATGGGGATGGCTTCGACTCAGAAGGATGGTGGGAGGTTAGCTTCATATAGTAGGGCACGGGTAATGTCAAGGAGATGGCGATGCTTTCATTCTAAGACTCCATTTTGTTCAGGTTTGTGGGAACATGTAAGTTGACGTGTGATGCCTTTCTTGGATAGGAATGTTTGAAATTGATGTGAGATATATTCACCTCCATTGTCAGATCAAAAGTAGTTAATGTGAATAGAATAAAGGTTCTCAACCATGTTTAGAAAGTGCACTAATAATTAAAAAGTTTCTTTTTTCTTTTTTCTTTTTTTTTGATGCATAAGATAAAGCTAGCCAACATAATTTTGAATGTTCATCTACAAAAAAAATTACAAAATATTTGAAGTCATTGAAAGAAGAAACTTGTGATGGTCCCCAAACATCACTATGTATTATATGTAGAGGAGCAGTTACATATTTTATATAGGATTGAAGGGAAGTTTGTCGCTTTTAGCCACATTACATGAGGTACAAAATATAAAGGAAGAAGAACACGAAAAGTGTAACTATCTAACAATGTGTTATGGGAGAAGACTATTGCCTGTATTGGATATGGAAGGAGTAGATCCTTCTCCAATGGATGAAAAATATGGAACGTATTATGGTGCAGGCTGTTGAAGTTGAGAAACATCTATGGTGAGATGAGCAGATGCTTCAGAATAAAGATATCGATCTGGAGATGGATTAGTGGTGGAGTAGAGGCCTGTTGGTGATGTTGAGGAAGAGGATGGATTGTATTATAGGTTGCATCTATGCCAATAATGAAGAATTGAGTGTCCTAGTTTGCCATAGATTTGGAAATACACTTTGGTTGTTGAGGATGATCGACCACCTCAAGAGAATGAAGAGTTATTGTTGCGTGGTACTGAAGTATTGGCGTTGTTGAAGTAACATCCCTGACTAGAGTGAGGAAGACGACCATGGGTGGCAGTGAAGGTGATTGGGGAAGAGTCTGGGGTGGAGATTTTTGTTTGTTTAGTCATAATATTGATCTCTTCACTACAAAGTAGGGAATACAAGTCATCAAGGCTAATGGGATGAGTTTAGTGCATATGGTTATTTTGAATGATTGGTAGGTGGAGGGAAGGCCATTTATGATGTATAGGATAATGTCTTAAGAGACAATCTCAAAGCCGGCTGCAGTGACGCTATCCACAAGGGTTTTGATGTTAGAGAGATATCAGACATGATAAGATCCTTCATAGAGATGTTATGGAGTTCATTCTTGAGTTGAATGACACGTAAGCTATTTGTAGGTTACAATCGCTTCTCCAATTTATTGTAGTCCATATGGAACAACAGGTTGTAAGGTTGAGTATACTGAGAAGTATAGAAGCTGAAATTGTATAGCATAGGGCAGATGATAGATTTGATTAAGGACTTTCCAAGAAGTATAGTTTGGGTTTGGTAGGGGTTTGTTGGTTGAGGATAGAATGTGTTTGGAGGTACATTCTGTTTGTACCTATTAAGAATCCATTAAAACTATTTACTAAGAAGAATTTTAGGACTTGTAGGTGCCAGATTTAATACTTGTACGCCCTTAGTTGAATACGAATGATATTCTTGATATTTGACTTGAGAAACTTCAGCGATGATGGTATTAGTTCTTCTTCCATGGTGGTGGTTGTGAGCTGAGAGGTTATTGGTGTGGTTTCCAAAGCACTGGATGAGTCAACCATTTAGTGAGAGATTGATCGTAGAATATCCGTGGGGATTTTACTGCTCTAATATCATGAAAGATTATTTCATCTAGTTGGAAAACAAGAAGAACTAAGAACAGAACTTGGAAGATGAATGCAGGTAAGGATGTTAACTAAGCATTGATCCCCAGTGACCGCAAACTACAAAAGATGGTATATGTATAGTAGAGAATGGGGACAATCAGTTCTACCATACAACAAGAGACCAGAAAGGGTAATAATCCGGAGAAGTGGAGCAATCCGAAAGTAATCTTGCACATGATGGTGCAATTGGCAAAGTGTTAATAGAGAACAAACGGCTTGCTTATAGTGTAAAGTTGTGTGGCTTATCAAAGGGCATAATATGATATAATCACATAATATGTTTATTATGACAAATATATGACATTGATACTCATTGGACATGATGTTATAAGATACATTTAAAAACATAAAATTATAGTAATTGTACAAATTTTAAATATAAAATGAATTAATATAATCATAAATTTATTTCAGTTGTTCTTATAATTAAAAATATATTTCAATTTATTAAATATTTTAAACTCAATTAAAGAAAAAATAATGAGTTGATATTGTATATTATTTGATTCAAGTTAAAAAATATTGATTCTTTTTCAAAAAAAAAAAAAGTATATATATTTTTTAAAATGCAAAAAAAAATAAAATAGACTAAAGAAAATAAAACTACTATCAAGTAGCTGCCAACTTATTAAAGTAATATATATTTTAAAATATTTATATCTTAACTTAAATTATTGATACAATATAATTAAAATTAATTATTAATGACACCTTTGTCAGATATTTGTGTCACATGTTCATTATTATTATTAATATTTCAATTAACCTATCAATAGCGTGTCCAACACATGTCGAATTCATTCTGTTACGCTACACATGTCCATCATATGACACATATACTTCATTTTTATAAAGTGTAGATGCATAAAAAAATAATAATAATAAAATAATAAATTGAAAATTTTAAAGTGTTGATGCATCATAACATTTATATATTATTTATGTCGAATTAATAACCTCATTTTTATAAGTATAATATTGTGCATTCGTAATAAAACAAAATATCTCTTTAATAACAATTTCGCAACATTTTTAGAAGATAATGCAAAATATTTTCAAATTTGGTTGTATTTGAAAAATATTATAAAAATAAAAAAGTAATTTAAAAAAGAGATAGAGTCGCAATGCAAAATATAGAATATTTTTTAACAGTAAATTTATAGAAATCAATTCAATAGTATTTTTATATGAGCTATAAAAACCTAAAATAAAGAAAAAAATAGTCATAAATTATATTACTTTGAAGGTTTATATTCTAATTGTACACTAAATAAATTAACAGCCATTTATCTCCTTCTTGGTTTCGTTTGAGACAGCTTCTTTACTATTTTCTAAAGCAACTTTTTAATACAAAATTTTCTTGAATTAAAAATTTTTATACTAGAAAGTTACTTTATAAAGTATTATGAAAAGTTATCATTTTTTGCGGCTTTCTTACTACTGGTTAAAACTGCTTTTAGTACAAAATTAAAATTTTTATACTAAAAAATTGCTTTAAGAAGCAGTAAGAAAACAGTCACAAAAGAGCCTTAATCTCCATATATTGATCTTTCGGAAATTATAGAAGACCTTTTTTAAATCCTAATTGAACCCATAAAAAGGGTTCCCAAATTGGGCTGATGATTTGTTTTTTTTGACAAGCATAAGCCTTCATTAATAAAATAGAATCTACCTCTCAATCCTGTAAATGGGCCTATGAAATATTTCTTCAGCCTATGAGGATTTTTGCTTTCTATATCACTAACAATTGGAACTCAAACCTCCCAATAATTGAATTTGTGCCTCTTAGAAAGATTAATAAATTTTGGCATTTTTGTTTGGCTTAATCAAATAAAATTATTTCTCTTAGCAACATTTCTTAAGAGATTATCAATTTCTCACCTTTCAAATTTCAACATATTCTCTTAGGACAATTATTTTATTTTGTCTTAAGATATGCTCTATAATTATTATTTTATATTTCGTCGTTAAACCTTTCTCTTCAAAGTCATCACATAACTTTTGCAAAATAAAATTTATTTTCTTCTAACTTAAAAGATGTTTATTATGATTTGATTGTTGAACTTCCATAAATCATAAAGTATTTTTCTTTATTATGAAAGTAACATAAATCAAAAGCACAATAAACATGGAGATATTTGTTTATTAGGAGCTAACCACAAAATAGAATAAAGAATTTATCTATCAATGTTTAAAATACAAAATAATTATTATAAATTAAAATGATAAGTACAAAATAAGAACATTATACGAATAATGGTAAAATAGAGAGGGATAAACCTATCCATACTCTATTTCCAAATTAAAAGGTTCAAATAACATTAAAAATTTAGAGGAAGAAATATTGGAGTAAGGGAATTTCATAGCCACTTTCTTTTGTCCTTATCACGATGTATATTAGAATTTTAAGTGGAAAAAAATCAATGATCTCCAATCAAGCTTCATCCTCAGACCTAGTATGTGAAGATAAAAAAGCTTCTTAATTTTAATTATTTGCAAATATATAATTCTGGTGCCTTATTAAGCCACATAAAGAGGCTAGCATGTGAGAAAACTTGAAACTTTCTTTTGACGTATCAATTTAACTATGAAGAGAGGTAGGAGAAACATTTAGATTTTGATAAGGAGATGAGGTGGGTGAAAGAACATCTTCTAGGATGAATTTACCAATAAGAGAGATATTAGGAGCCACGTTAAGATAATTAAAATTAACAATCACCAATGACTTATCCCTATCAACTTGATTAATAATCTATAGTTGATTAATTTATTAAGGACTATGGTGAAGGCATTTGGATCAACTTGGATAGCAACCCTTCAACTTTGTGAAAGATTTTTTAGTGATAAATCTCTAGTTGAAATTTTATTTTGAAATAAAAAATTTTAATAATAATATTTATTTTCTAAAAAGTTTAAAAATAATTTAAAAAAAAAAAACTTATTTTTTTTTTATTTTACTTTGAATATTTTATTTTTTTTAAATGCTTATATATTTCTCATTTTGATCTTAAGCAAAAGATTTCTTAAAATGTCAATCCACTCGCTCTCTTGGTGTTCCATAAGCACTTTTAAGTGATATTTGAATGGGGTTCTCACTTTGCATAGTTTACACACCTTGAGTTGATCTACATGGCATACTTTAATAATCGCAACACCTCAAAAATGTATTCCATGACTTGACCGCTACTTTTTTGATAATATCTCTTTTGATTTTTGGAAGATGTGTATGTCCACCTTTTTATCATCTATCGATTTTGTATGTGACACATGATACGAACCGATTATGTTTAACCATTTTGAATTATGAATGGAGTTAAAATAGATATTACTGAATGGTCGATAGAAGATCATGATTTAGCATAATTAAATGTAAAATATCTTAACTTCTCTTTCTGTACTTTTAGATTTAAATATTATATGTATGTTTCTACATATACTAGTAAGGAAATTTGGTATAAACTTTCCATATTTATGAAAGCACTAGTGAAGTAAAACATTCTTGCATGAATCTAACTTTTCACACATATGAATTAACTATTTTACATGCAACCCAGTGAATAAATTTCTGACATGTATACTTGGTTTACAAAATCATTACATCATTACATGCTTTGGGTAGAGATATTTCTAACTTCAAAAATGTTAACAAAATCTTATTTTGTTTACTTGAATATTGGGATGCCAAAGAAATTGTAACTTTTTAATCCAAGGATTTTAATTCTTACTCTATTGAAAATTTACTTGGCTTTTTGATTGCTTATGATACAAGTGAACGAAATTGGAAAATACAATTACACTCATAGTTGATGATGTAGGTAATAGCAAATTTCATTCTGATGGAAACAAAAAAAGGCACTAATGTCCAGATAATTCAAATGATTCCTGGAATACAAGAATAAGCACCATGTATTAAATAATGATGAAAGAATTCAAAGTTAAATAAGTTTACAACTGACATTATTTTTTATGGATGCAAAAATCCATGTCATATATGATCTAAATGCCCAAGCTTAAAGGACCACTAGGTGAAGGAAAAGGGTGAGGATAAAAGTAACGATAAAAAGAGTAAACAAAATTTTATAAGGCTTTTTGAACAAATTCTGACTCGGACTTATCCGAGATAAAAGCTATAGAGGAGGTAACCAATTTATATCTCATATCCAAAAATAACACTAATGACGATCATGTATATGATCAATCCTATGATGAATTAGTCTCTCTTTTAGAATAAATGCACTATGCTAATAAAAAAATAAAAAATAAAACACCATTCACATTTTAAAAGAGAGCATTTGACATTACAAGAAGAGCATATGAATTTGATTAATAATTATTCAAATTTAAGAACTGAATATATTACATTAGATGAAAAGCATGAGTCTTTAAACAAAGAGCATATTGTATTACAAGAAAAGCTTTTATTTCGAAATAAAAGGAATATTGAATTAGAGGAAGCATTTAAAGAAGAAGAAAACTTAGCTTTAAAATAGATAGTAATGAGCATGAGGCATTAGAATAATCATAACAGGAAAATGTCCTGTTACCGGCAGATGATATACGCCAGTAACAATTAAAAGGCACCAGAAATTTTGATTTTTCGGCGCATTTTTCACGTAAAAGCAATTGACAGTAATATTCATATCATAAAATTTTAACCAGCGCATTTTTATTGTCGGAAAAATTTATGGCAGCGTTTCCAGCATAATTTCGATGAAAAAAGAGATGAAAATACGGTGTCTTTCTTAAATGAATTCTAGCGTTTAATCCGCTAGTATTACCGGTGCAATTCTATGTTGAAAGTATCAGGGGATAATCCATCATACTGAACCGTCGCACAACTGCCGATGGACGAAACTGGTGAAGTTGCCGCCGAAAATTTTGGCACAAAACTACGCCAAAAAATAACTCATTATTGTTGTATCGTATTTCCGACAGTGGTTCCGATGGATAATCCACCGGAAAACTGTAGCAAAAAGAAAAAAAATAATCTTCCAACTTATGAAACTAATTTCTATAATAAACCTGTGAAGAAAAGTAACAAAAACTCTAATACTATATATATTCAAATATACACCTCCAATCAAAATCATCACCAAATATTGAACATAAATATATAAACTTGAACAAAAATAAGAAGAATATCATCAATAAATATGCAATAATAAATAAGTGAAGATGTCCAAAAAAAAAAAATAAGTACTTATGTCCAAAAATAAATAAATACAAATGTCTAAAATAAAATATACAACATCTACTCTAAATCAGCCACCTCTTCTGATGAAGTTGTATTCTTTCCACTGAACTTCTCCCTCTTTTTTCTCATTTCATCTAATAATTGAGTTGGCTACATATGCATCTGCATCTTCTACAGAATTTACATCTGTCAGTCAGCTTGTGCTTTCCTAACCTACTCTAGCTCAGCTATAAGGGCAGCAACATGTTGGCTATATTAGGATTCCTGGGTACTTACTGAGAAGTTGGAGTCACTAGATAATTGTCCCTCGTATGCATGGGCTTGCAGCCTAAACTATAAACTCTTCCGTGCTGATTCTCTCTTACCATTTACAATCAAGTTTGATAGCCAAAATACTTTCCACCAGAAGAACATTCACCTACTATTGCTTGGCTCTCTCAAAGTCATGTATACTCCTCCTATAAAAGTTAATAAAAATTTAAGTAATTTAGATATAACATCAAAAATATTAAACTTATATACGTATATAGGCTCTCCTCACTCGCTCATCAACCCATTATTGGTCCTCTTGCCGCTTGTGGCTATAACTATGCAATTCAACAGAGGTCGGTTCTCTACCCAGCACATCTTTCTGTAACAGACATATATTAATATTCATAGTAAAGAAAATTATGTAAATCCTTTAAAATTCCTTACCAAGCATTGTTTGTGTTGAGTATATAGAAATGAACCCCAATATGAACAAAACTACACATGCCCCCAACATCAGAAGCTCTATTCTATTATTTTGGCCCCTCCTCCTGCTATACTCTCGGCTACCCTAAGCACCATTCAACTCAACCAACACACTCTCATCAGTCCAGAGTAGTCGCTCACATGCCATTCTAATGTCTGTAAATATATCTCGCATGCGAGTCGACCTGCGCTTCTTAAAATTCTTTCTAGTTTTATCATTGTGTTGTGGCAACCGCTAAAAATCTTTATGTATCAACAAACATACAATAATATATATATATATATATATATATATATATATATATATATATATATATATATATATATATATATATATATATATATATATATATATATATATATATATATATATATATATATATATATATATATATATATATATATATATATATTGTTAGCTTATGTAAAGAAGATATATAATAACTAACCTCAAACTCTCTAACCACAAGTCCCACACTTCTTTTGGGATTTTCTTCCAAGAAACATAAGGAGCATCATATCTGCTCTATATTATGTCCTGCATTTTATGCTTCAATTTTTTTGACAGGTTAAACCTACAAAAATTATGTTAGGTGATAAAAATATTTATTAAATTAGTTACATGTTAATAATGTTTTAAGTACATACATTGCCCCATCAAGTTCAATCAACATTCGACCTTCTATCAACTGCTCTGATACAGGTGGGTTAGAAGGTCCACCTGTAGCAGGCAGAAGGAGTAGTGGGAGATAGTATGGCGGGACATATGGAGGATATGGATATGTAGGTGGACAACCATAAGAAGGTGGGGGTGGGGGTGGGGGTGGGGGTGGGGGTGGGTATTAACAACATTAATTAAATAAAAAAGAAATATTAACAACATAAATTATAACAAAAAATTAATATAAAATAAACACATTAATTAAATTAATGAAATAGAGCAATAATAAAATTAAAAACTAATTATTGCCATAATGTTTAAATAAATCATGTTGTTATTATAAATTATCAATTCATAATTGATTTTCAAAAAATATTTATCTTATGTTGATTCACTTTCATATGATGAAACATCTACACTACTATCAGATTTGTCATGACTTTTCTCTATATTTAAATCTACTTCCTCTAACTGCAACTCACTCTCAATAGTTGTAATTTGATGGTCCACATCGTTAGCAAGATCTTTTAAGTTTGACATAAACTCTTCTTCATGTGTTGGTGGTATTGATGTGTTTTTTCTGAATAACTCTCCTGGGTTTGGTCTTTATAATTACGAGCTAATCTTGTTTGTCACATACTCTACTTGGATAATTAGCAAAATAGGCTTGGCTTGCCTGGCTTGGAATAATGAATGGTTCAATCTTTGAATATCTCCTACCCCACTTAACTTCTTTTATGTTGTAAAGCGTAAAAGTTTGTGAGGGGTGTTAAGCCCATATGAACTAGTCTCGAGCTTAACCAAGAAGGGGATGAATTGGATATTTTAAAAACTTTTTTAACTAAAAGAAAATTATTTTTATATCTTGTAGTGGAAATAAATTAAATCAATAATAAAAAGATTAATCACAGATTTTCAATCAAATAATTATATCCAAAAATAAATGTGAAAATAAAGTGCAAAAAAATAAAATCAGAAAGAATACACTAGATTTATAGTGATTCGGTCCAACCTGACCTACATCCACTCTTCAGCAGCACCCTCTGAATATTTCACTAAACCTTTAATTACTCTCCTTTTTCCCCCACAGTTAGGCGGAGAAGCCCTTATAAAATCACTTTTACCTTCTCTGGTGCGGCGGAGTAGTTGGGTCACACAAAAGAGATCTTCTTCTTCCCAAAACTTCTCTCATAATGAATCTTAAATCTGATGGTACTAAGATGCAGGCTCGTCGGAGAACCGTGTGAAATCCCCTCCACACTCCCTTGAAACCCCATCTAAGGATATTCTCCCTCTCAAACTCCAACATTTCCTCTCTCTTCCTTTCATATTCTCTCTTAAAGTTTTCTCTAGAAGAACGAAGCTTCAATGACTACCAAAGACACTTACCAAGTGCCTTGATAAAACTTAAATGGAGGGCTTTGAAAAACTCTAATAATCAATTCTAGCGGCAAAGATCATCCAGGATGATCCTGAAATTGCCCTTCAAGTCAGATCACCCAACATAGTCCTATATGATAAGTTCACCAATTTATATAGATCATCCGGGATAATCTTGCGATTATCTAGGATGATTGGCCCATATTCACGGAGGTGTTCGGGGCATCTCACAAACGTGAGTGAAGCGAGCTGAGAAGAGGAAAGAAATGAGAAAAAAAGACAATGGAGTAGTCGAAATAGGGCCCTTTCCATTAAATTTTCTAGCGGCTTAACCGTCAGTCATAATACCGACAGATAAAATATCATAAAATATTCGTTGAGTTTAAGTAAGATAGCACAATTTACACTAGTGATTATGCTGTTCATTACCGATGGAATTTGTGCCAAAATAATTTATATACATACGACACAACACGTGGTAAATATTCTGGTAAGTTAACAACAACAATTCTTCTGGAACGACCACCGTAAAATTATCGGCGTATTTTCCACCGATAAGCCCGCCATTTATTCCAACGTATAAATTATCGCAGGAAACTCCAAAAGTAATAGCATATTTTCCTATAATGAATTAGACATATATGAAAGTGTAAAATAAAATCTTAACAAAAGTAAATTACAACATTTAAACGAAATGCAACAATGCCTATACACATTGCAAAGCCACACATTAGAACATAACATGCACCACCATCTTTCAAAAGAATATATCACTCTTCATAAAGATTAGTACATTCATTAATTTCTAGGAGTAAAATTTTATTCTTGTTGTATATTAAGGCATATTGCACATATTTAGATTATTAAAATGAATGACTTATCATAAACCCTAAACCCAGAGGTATTAGAACACCTAGCGTTCATTATAGAAAAATTATAAAGAATTTAAATATATTTTCTACAAAATTTAATGACATTTTTTTAGGGAATGATTGGTATTTCAAAGTATATAATGCAACTCTTATGTATTTTAAATTCAAAATTAGTCTAGTCTCAACTTTAATCAAAAGTTTTCTTTTTAGGGATGTAATCAACTATATGGGCTTACCTCTATAGGAACTCAAGGTCCCAGTATAAAATAAACTCTTTCTTAGTTTACTAATATAGGGAGAAAAATCTTTTGGATGTAGACTAAAGCTAATCCTAGGTTAGTTTCGTACTTAAACTAATAAGTTTATATGAATATTATCTTTCAGGATGAATTTCATATCCCCTATGTCAAATTTGAATATGAAATAAATCATTTTCTTTTCTCAAGTTGATAATACAAGTGTTAGTTTATTCATCAACTGAGAGAAAATCGAGTTAGAGTAATCAATCAGATCACCAAATTGTAATTCTAAATAATGCGACCACCATAAAAAACCAATAATTGCATCTTTAGAGATAGGGGAAGTAGGAAAATTAATAATAGGTAACTCACATGGCTGCTTAAGTAAGGATCTCCTCCTCCAAAATTCACAAGGAAGGAAAACCACGATTGGTAGTTCATTTAAGGTCAAAAAAATCCACAAAGGAAGATACCCTATATAGGGCATATAAGAATGAGCGATATTTCATTTTTCCCATTTAAGAAACTGGGATCATTCAGGTGATTAACCGCCATCCAAGAATAATGATGGCTGAAGGTGGAAAATTCAGATTAAAAAGCCCACAACATCCTGAGAAAGCTGAATAGAATGAGAGAAGGGGAAGAGAAAGCTTCCATGGGAGCAAAACCAGCATCTAGCGGTGACTAGCGCCGCTGAGGAGAATAGCTAGGGAAGAAACACTAGTAGAGCAAAAAGCTATTACCAACACTAATATTAATTTATAATATGTTAACAATTTAGTGCACTCGTGATAATTTATTATGATTTGTGATGAAATCTAGGCACCAAATATTTTTACTGATGCTTGATTTTTCAATGCCTAGTTTTTTTCTTAGTTGAAATGCAACTATGAACTTACGTGTTAATTAATAAAAAGAATTACATGTCCTTAAAAAGGAATTAAATCTCACTAATGCTTAAAGAGCTACAATAAAAAGAAAAAGAAGCCTATTGAGTATTAGTCCAAATCTATTGACAATCCAAGAAAGAAAAAAGAAGGTTGACCATAATCAAACCCAAAAGATAAATAGGAAAAATTGTTAAAAGAATAAAGATATTCAATATGCACTAAGGTAGTGAACCCTGTAAAAATTAGCTGGAATAACTCTTCATGAAGTCTTAGATCCACAACCAATGAACACCAAAAGCCAAAACATTAAATCCACCCCCATCATCATCCAGCATATATGCTGGAAGAAAATTGATCGTGCAATAAATACAGTCCAGTACTAATAAATTAATATAGTGGATTAGGGAGAATGAAGGATTATAATAGGGAAAAGAATACATAGATGTTGCATTAAAACTTTAGTCCCTGAGCTAAACACATGAGCTAACAAGTAAATCAAGAATAGGAGCATAACAACAAAAACATTCCACCAAATGTTTAGCCACATAAGGGATAGTCCGTGCAGGTTACCAAAAGGATTTATCCCTCTAGGAAGAGGGTGAAAAGAACCAGATTGTTCTCCAAAAATAGCCATGAAAACATTAGGCAAACAATAGTGCACCTAACAATCAAGCATTTGCATAGAATGGGAGCAGCCTCCAAGGGAATAGATTTGTAGTTGCTAAGCCAAAAGAGACTATCGAATTCATTTGGCAACCAAAGACATGGCGAAAGGATAAATCAACCAAGATAACAACCAACCGACCCAGTCCCCGGCAATAACACAACCAAAAGAACAGTCCAGTAACACAACCAGCATCAATAATAAAAAATTAGCACTTTTAATAAAAATCAAGGACCCTCCAAAGACAAATAACCCAGACCAACCACAACCGACCAAAAGCTCAAGAACACACAGACTCAAAGAAAGGACATAAAAAAAAAAACTAAAAAAGAAAAAAACCAAAATCAATAAAGCACTACAACAACATAAGAAATAGATGCAAAAATGGAAAAAAAAATAAAAGAGACATAGGGAAGGAGAGAGAACCCAACATATAAGTTTAGTATCTAAAAGAACCATCCATTAAAAAATATATAATACCAAATGTTCATAGGAATGTGGGGAATCAAAATTGAGCAAAAGCATAGTAGAATTTCTAATTTATGATAATAAAACTTACAATCATAGCAAAGTTCCTTCTCCAAAAAATTCCAAATGATGAGGAAAGTCGATAAAGTGCTATACAGAGAATAAAATTAAATGGTGAATAAAGAAATAAAAAAAAAACATCACAATAACTCTCAAGTAGGAGCTAGGCCCAAGTAGCCACCAAAGTTCATCCAATAATATCAACATAAAAGATAAATAGAGAAATAGTCTCAAAGAAAACTAAGGAGAAGTCCCCATCACCATAAACCAAATCACTTCTAAACCCTCACAACCAGAAACCACCATGATAAAATAAGTAGACAATGAGCACAATAGAGGAACCAAAACAGTAATAACAAGAAGTTTTCATGGCCAAAAAACCTATTACAGGAAGCCAAACATAACAAACTAAGGTTTGAAGAGGCTCAATAATCAGAAAGCTACATTATAATATATGGAATGCCCATAGCATCAAGATTGATTTTACCTTTTAAAATTCTAGGGGAGTTGTTCATATTAAAGATAATAATGACATTAATAATGAAACCTTCATTGGCCAATGAATCAGTGCAAGCTAAATCAGTAATTCTATAACTTAGGATATTAGTAATTATATAAATAAATTTACTAAGCAAGTCTATGATTTTGGTAAATAGGTAAAAAATTATTGGCATGGAGGCATTTTTGTAATCATTAAAAAAAATAGAGCTTTAAATTTTGGTTTAATCCAGGTATTTTGAATCTTTTTATCATTACAAAATAGCAGGACTTTAAAAAGGGCAGCTAACTCAGCACATAAAATATTACAATTAGGAATATTAAAGGTAAAAAAAAAACAAGCACAAGCTTACCTTCAAGATCACAAATTAAACACCACATCCAAAACCAACTTTAGATATAAAGCAATAAATATTAAGTTTAAACTCATCTTTAGGAGGCTTAGACCTCTTAACAAATTTTGGATTGAAAGCCATACCCTAATTACCATTATAAATTTTAAAGAAGGTAGGCCAAGCTTTCGTCCCACTAAAATGCTTAGGAGCCAAAACTTTGGCTTCAAACAGCTGCTGAACCTTGAAAACTAAGTTGTAAATCACACTCTACAAGCTCATTTTCATGCCATTATATTTATTATTATTATTCCTCTCATTTAAAGGAAATCAGAAAACCAATAAAGGAATAATAATAGGGATATGGTCTTTAGAATTCTTATGAAACCCATCCATCTATAAAGAGAAAATTTTATTACTATTAAACCCCACTTTAAGCTACAGACCATTCTCTCATTCAAACCACCTAGTAGCAATAGGGACCCAATAATATTAGGACCATTCAAAAAAATATGCTTAAGACTTTCAATATAATAGTAACATTGACATTTGGAAGCAAAACTTAATCTTTAATCTTTTAACCTACTATTAACCAGGATAAAACCTTTCAGAATTCTCCAAGTTTAAAATAGATTAGTTCAGAGGAATAGAAAATTTCAAAATTTATCAATATAGGATTATAATCTCTCTTGATTCTAAAATGATTTCAAACTTAAGCTTAAATTAACATCTTCAGACAATTTAAAGATAATTTGATCATTGTATTAATATTAGTAGGGATGTCGTATATGATATCAACCAGGCTTTAAGAAACAAAATCATTAGAAGGTTCTTACACCAATTATCATCTTCAATAAACAAGGAAACTTTCAATGAGGAGGTAGAATGAGTGTTAAAATGAGAGTCAAAAGACCCAACACCAGACCAGTCATCTCGCCAAAAGTAAGAAGAATCATTATAAATTCCCCATTGAATGATTAATTCTCCAACCCATTTAATGTTACATAACATTCTCCAAGAAGGAGATTGACCTTTCTTAAAAAAATAGTAAGCGTAATGCTTATTCTTCCAATACATCAAATTCATATAGTTAGCCCAAAGAGAATTATTGCACAAGAATTTTCCACCATAATTTAAATGATAAACCTTTAACTAAATTAGAGATAGATTTACAACACAAACCGCCCTTAAAAAGTGGACCAGTACATGCATTCAAGGTAGACCAATGCATATTTTTAGAGTTCAAAGACAAACCCCAAAAGAATTTATTAATAATTTTATCCAGTTTAGCACAAAAATTAAGGAAGGGTTAATAGTTAGAAGGAGATAAATAGGCATAGAACACAAAACACTCTTAATTAATGAAAGCAAAGCCTAGATTTTTCATGAAAAAATAGTTTTTTTTTTCTTGTCCATTGGTAAGATGTTGATGAAGACCGACTGCATATGGGAGAAGCCAGAGAGAAGAGCACATAGTGGAAACAAGAATAAAGCTAAATATATTATTATCATAGTAGAGATACAACAGGTAGCTATATATAGATAATACATAAGGCAAGAAGTAAATAATAAGCAATATAATGGCTGACGTGTATAGGTGATTTAACAGTCCCCCGTAAATTAAGCATCCATTAATTAGATGGTTAAGTTGTGAAGAAGTTGATTGAAGCGAGCTGTGGTAGAGGTTTCATAAGTATATAGGTGATCTGATCTGTTAAGCTGAGATTGGAAATAAGGATTACACTGTTTTGTTTAAAAAAATATAATTTGATATATATATTATATGTTTTGAAAAAGAATTAATTTTCTTTGGGAATATTAAATTTTGAATTTTAAAATTGAACACATCATTATGAACAATATATCGCCTCAAAAGACGAACGTATCGTTCCCTAATTGGTTCAAATTTCAGAATTATAATCTTATCCAAATTATTGTAATCAAACTCAAAGGGGGAGTTACATTCGACCTCGGAAGGTCAAAATGGACTTTAACCAATTGTTTGATTATTCTAATTCAGATAAAGGATCATTAATTTCATAATCAAAATCACAATAATAATTAATATCTCTCTCTGAAGAAAGAAGATATCAATTATTATGGATCATTCGAAAATGACGATAATGATCGTAGGGTTTGATTTTCCCAAAGAAAATTAATTAGAGATTTTGAAAGATTTTGATTTTGAAAATAATTTCTGGGTTTCTAAATCTCCTACGAGCGCAAGTCCTCGTAGTTAATTACATCGTAGGAAATAGAAGTTTCCTATGAAAACTCTCGATTAAAATAGCGGCATGAATTTTATTTAAGATTTTCAACGATTGATGTCAAAGGAGATTAAGGTTTGGAATTTTCAATCGGGAATGGTTCAAGTTTGAGCAGTTATTTCTGGAGTCAAAGGACGAAGTGTAGGAGGCGTTTTGAGACTCTGAATTACTTCAGAAACACCCCAGTCTATCCTAATTGTTAGGCTTGTATTTGATTGAAAGAAATTTTTAGTTTGAGTGGTCAATTTTATTAGAAAGTGGGATTCAAATCCCAGAAGTTGAGGTCTTATGGCCCGAGCCAGCCTCAGAACCTAAGTCTAAATTGGGCATTTTAAAAGTGCCCCGAACCTAGCTAATGCAGTGTAGATCTGGTCTTACCCCGGCCTGGATTGGGGAGCCAACTAAACCACCTAAACGATTTTAAAATATGAGTCCGGTTTTTTTGTAGAGTGGTAGGGACGTTAATTAGAAAATTTTAGAGGAATGGGGTCGACATCTAGAGCAGATCCTTAATTGACCCCTTTAACTTATGTCGGGTATTTGATGTCTAAATAGATGCAATTAAATATTAGACTCTTTTAAATTTGTTACTAATGCGATGCATGCTAATTGACTCGATTGAATGCAAAATTTGTATGTAGCAGTTTAAAAATTTTGGCTTAGAAAATAGGTTTTTCCCTAGAGATTGCATAACATCCCCTTGACAGATCGGCACCCTCATAGGCCAGGTGGTCTGCCAGAACCCGCAGGCGGGGAGATGCCTAACAAGGTAGAGAAGATTTAATATGATGCATGAAAAAAACCCTCGGCGAGTCCGAGCTTAGTTCTTAAGACCGTTTAGAGTTTCTATCTTATCTTAAAAATTTTATTTAATTAAAGTAGAAGAATTTTTTGACAGACCACTAAGAGCCTAAATTCGAATTCCAGGCTAAATCAAATGCGGCATGCAAATAAAAAGACTAGAAAAGCAGGAGTTCTAATGCGCAATCAAATTAAACAAATCAATCAAATTAAATTTATCAAATTGAATGTCCATATGGCAAGTGCCACTTATTATTACATCTCAAAAATTACAAGAAATTAAAGTGGCCGGGCACCACTGACTACAACCCGGATTTCTAATCCTAAATCAAATGACTTTGAGATTTGGGATTCTTCTCGTTGTCCAATCCTTCATCTTCTCACGAACATCTTGATTCGTTGGTTCAGGATATCCAAATGGAAAGAAACTCCCCCTTGATCGGGGTGTTATCTTTCCTCTTTGGATATTTGCAAAGTATCCTAATTTGACTTCCAAATGGAAGAAGACTCTCCTCTTTAGGGATGTCTTCACCTCTTTGGAATTCAAATTGGATTAAACATCCAAATCTCAAATCATTTCAAATAAATTACAACCTTTACTGAATTGAATTTACATTAATTGAAATAAAAAAATCTAGACTCGATCCTGCAAGGTTATCCTAATAATCAGCAGTTGTATATATATTCCCAAGCAGTTATAATATAAAAATTGAAATGCATATTTTTAGCCACACTTGGCCATGCTCTTTTATTTAAAGGGGGTCTTAAGCGCAGCGGGTACCTGTGCAAAGAGTATATATTTTTTATTTTTATTAATTGCCCCCTTTAATATCAGCTCCTGTACGAGCATGGCCACCTGCATAAGATTGCACAAGTATAATTCGCCCCTAACCTAGGGGTAAATCTAACGCACAATCAATCACAGAGTGTAAGAAGTAAGTAAACAAATCAATTCTACACTAGCAAAAAACATGCAGTGAAAACTCGAAAGCCCAGCACATAGCGGAAAATTAAACACCGGCCTAGCCTAAAACTAGAGTTGGTTGTCCTAGCAAATCATCTAAAGTGTGTGAGGTAGGTCATGTGGTTTTGATATGTCCTAAGTAGGATCATTAGATTGAAGTTGCTTAAGGTTCGATTGGTTGAAAGGCTTAAGGGATTTAAGTTTAAAATTCAAGTATTAATGGCTTAAGGTTAATTTTAAGATTTATTTAATTATTTGTTGGATACCACCTTTGTTTCACACCGAGGCCGTGAAGTTTATTTCACCTTCCTTGGGACTAAGTTAATAGCCTCGTAGGCCTGGGTTACCTAGTGGTACCCGGTATAATTAAGTAGATTAGGTTGATTAAGGGTTTAAGTGTTAATAAATTTTATTAGAAAAGTTTGATTACTGATTTTTAAAGTTGATTAATCATCTCTGGAGTTTTAAGACAATTTTGAGTTTTATGAATATTTTAATCATTTAATTAAAGGGGTCAAAAGTTGAATTTTTTATTAAGCTCAAATTCTGGAATGTTTATATTTTATTAAAATACTAGACATTACCACGATCAATTAGAAGGTAAGTACGTTGAAATCGGATTTTTCTACATTTTATTACAAAGGTTTGAAGTTTCAATTAGATTTTAACTACGGTTTGACCAATTTGTTGACTTTTTGCAATTAATGATTTTCTGGAATTTTGATATTTTTAATAAATATTAGACCCTATTATGAGTTGAATGCAAGTGAGTTTGTTCAATTTTGATTTTTATTGAATTAGTTATGAAGGTTTGAAAGTTTATGTATTTATTGAATTTTTTAAAACACTTAATTAAAGGCCCTTTTTGTGATTTTGCTCCAAATGAGATCCCAACTCCTTGAAATCAGCTCCAAAGGTCAGGAATGACCCAAGGAGAGATTCCCAAGCATTTGGAAAATTTTTGGAATTTTTAATAATTATTAATTAATTATATTAATTAAACATTCAATTTCTCTTAAAATTAACTTAAGGTTTAATTTGCTGTCAAATAATTTTTGTTTTATTTTTCATTGGTTTAGGATTTAAAACTGGTCAGTTAGAGGGGTTATTTATATTTTTTGGAGTTAAAATGGATTTATTATATTTTCTGGAAGGTTTAAGGGTTTAATTAAGGCTTAATCTTAATTAAGTTAAGGGATTTAATGAACTCAAAATTCAGTAGGGATTTTCCTATGAACTAAGGGTGTCACTAAGTTAAAGTGTGTAAATTTTTGAGTTGAAAGGAAGTGTATCCTAATTTCTAAACTTAATCTAAGTTTTCTAATTAAATGTCCTTAATTTTTGTCCTTAATGACGCTAGGTTTAGTGGGTTCAAATCAATTGTTTTAACTAACCCTTGACTAACATTAATATGCACATACACAAAAGCACAATCAGGCCCTTAAAACTAGGAGATCCTAGACTAGGTGGAGATGTGCACAACCTAAGCATGCAAAACTTAGGAATAATTAACATAAATATTAAATAGATTAATGGATAATTAAAAATAATTACCCATTAATCCTCCCCCATAATTTCTATTCACATAAGCTTAACCTATGTTTAAAATTTCAATGGGCCTCTCAAAATTAGATATTTAAATATATAATTTTAAAATATTTTTTTTTTAAATATATGTATTTATATGTATAAGCTTATATATAAAGACATAGATTTTAAAATATAATAATTTAAAAATATTATAAAAAATAATTTTTAAGTATTTGAGAGGTCCACTGGTTATAGGGTTATTTTAAAATAAATTTTAATTTTTCAAAATATTTAATATAATATTTAATTAAATGGTATATATAAAAAAAAAGATATTCAAATGTTAATTATTTAAAATAACTAAAAATATATTAAGTATTTTGATTTGAAATTAATTTTAAATTAAAATTTATGAGATTATAAAAATTTTGATACCAAATATTAAAATTTTGGATTTATAAATATTTTTTTATATTTTTTTTGAAGTTTTCTGGTAATTAATTAGTTTTAAAATTAAATAAAACCCTTTAATTAACTCAGGCGGCGCGGCTAACACGTGGCGGTCCCTGGCTGGAGGATCAAAACCGCGGCGGCGGTCATCCACGCGTCGACCGCGGACCGCGCGACGCGGTTTACTTAACCACGTCAGCGGTTCACACACGCCGTCCGATCCCCGCTATTTGGAACCAACGGTCCTGATTTAGCCGGGCGAGAGATCCGAACGGCGGAAGGCTTTGTGCGGTTGGACAGACCGCAAAAGGGCTTAATCGTGACCGTTGATCATAAGATCAATGGTCCAGACATCACGCGGTTACAAAACTGCGTGAACCGAACCCTAATCAACTAAAATGGCTCGTTCATGCAATCCAGACAACGAAATGACTTGAAATTTTAAATATAGTTTAATATAGTGAACAGAAAATTTAGGGAATACTTTATTTGGCTCAAAACAATCATATTAAAGAGATATTTAATCTAGTGTTCCTAGATCTAGGGTTTGAGTTTTTCACCGTGATTTTGGACGGATTGAACCGCTTTTGGATTTGTTGCATTTGTAGATTGTCCACGCTCCTTTTTGTAGAAGACACCACGGCCAGAGGAGCTACGGATCGTGCAGAAAATCCCCTTAAACGAATTCGGCTAGATCTCGCCGGAGGATCGACGACCACCGCCTTGACCGGCCGGATTTGGTTTTGGAGATGAAGATAGGATGTTTGTGGAGTTGAATGAGCAGAGAGCTCCGTTGGGGAGGCTTTTTGTGGTGAGAGAGTGCTAGGTGTTGAATGAATGCTCTATTAGGGCATTTCACCCTATTCAGCCATTCTCTAGTGATTTGGACGGTTGTGATTGATTTTCGAACTCCCCAGATGGTGCCACATGTCCAGGGAGTAGGTGGGAACAGAGCATCTAAAGGACAAGGGTACATCCTAGGTGGAAAGGGTGTTTTGTCCTCTATGAGCTCAAGGATTTGATTCAAGCCATTTGATTTCAATCCAAGGGCTGAAAAAAAGCCTTGAGAATGCTCCAGAGCTTAATTAAAGTGGTTGGAATGGTTTGGGGATGGAGAGGATTAACTAAAGATGGGTTTTGACCATCTTTGACCACTCCAAACTAATTATTTGACCATTTGACTGGTCAAACAGTCAATATGAGTGATGTGGCATCCAAGGTGGCTTCAAACATTGATGGAATGCTTTGGGTTCAGTGCATGAAGCAATTGATCCATGTTTGATAGGGTTAACCATTTAAAAGCCCATTTAGAGAAGTTGTTGACTATGTTGACCAGTCAACTAACCCTCTTGACTGCTGAGGTGGCACATGGGAGAGTCTTGAATGCTGGTGTGATGGACTTAAAGCTTGTAAATTAAAGTTTGAATGTATATGAGCATGTGAATGGGAATTTGACTATGATTTTGGGTTTGATTAAATCAAAACTCCAATTGATTTGATTCCAATTGAGTTGGAATGGGTTTGAAACATATTTGAAGATGTGTTTGAGATTTTGAATGATTTGGTATGATTTGAATGTGTTGATTTGATGAATGTATTGAATTGGGTCATATGGATCAAATTTAACCAGCCATGGCTTAGTTGATTTGGTCAACTATTGGTTGGGTCAAGGGTTCAATTTTGGGCTCAACAAGTTTGGAATATGGTTTCGAGTTTGTTGAATGTGTTTTGAAGGTTCAAAGAAATCAATTAGGCCAAAACATACATTTGGGCCCTTAATGGGCCTATTGGGTCAATTAGGTTGACTTGGTCAACCAGGTTGACCCAAGGTCTGGAAATGGGTCCAACAAGTTTGATTTGATATTTAAAACTTGTTGGAGATGGTTGCATTCAATTTGGAGGTCATTTGGTTTGAAATCCCTATTTGAGCCCTATAGGGGTATTTTGGTCATTTTGGGCTCATGCCCACTGGGTGTTGAGATGAATCCATAAAGATTTAGTTTATTGATCAACATATCAGGATTAATGGTCTGGAAGTGACTAGAGGCTTTGGTGAAGGCTCTAAGGTTAGAATCTTCAAGGTGATAGGTCCAATGGCATAGGCTGTAAATATTTGAAGGTTTTACAGCCTATGGATTTTGATTTAGTTTCTGGGGTTAGAAACCTCAGAATGGGCTCAAATTTGTAGGGTTGCCTCCAGAGACATGTCCCATCAGTATGCAACTGACAGACTGTAAATCGGAGGTCATTTGACTGGTTTTTTAAGTGTTTGAAAATTTGTTGAAAGAGGCCTTTAGGACTTGCCCTTTTAGCCTTGAATTTTGGTTTGGATTTCTAAGATCTGGGTAGATCCTAAGGTCTGGATCTAGGAGAATCCTAGACTTTAGATTGATTTGGGAATTGAATTAATTTAGCGGCAAGATTGGTCCAAGTGACCTCATACAAAAATGAGGTCAACAAATGGACCCCCAATATGTGTAATAGAACGAAGTTCTATTGCACATATTGGCGTTGACCGAGCTTAAAGATCAAGTTTGGAATTTTGATCCTAAGGTAATAAAAAGTTCATTCCTGGGGAATCAAGATTTAAATTTATACTAGGGAAGTGCCACAGAGGGCATACTCTACCACTAGTGGGTCGAATCCTAAGGGAAGGAAAATTCTATCCCTAGAGGAAAAGAAAATTTGGGTGATCGTATAGGCAAGAAGGGTTCCTAACTATAGAGGATCAAATTTGAGTTTTGAATCTAAAGGAGAGGGAGCCTAACCTTAGAAGATTGAATTTGGAATTGATTCTAAGGGAAGGAAAAGACCTAACCCTAGATAATTGAGTTTTGATTTGATACTAGGGTAGTGCCACGAGGGGCGTACTCTACCACTAGTGGATCTAATCCTAAGGGAAGGAAGAAACCTAACCTTAAGGAGAAGAAGATTGGATTTGGATTTTTGATTCTAAGGAAAGAAAAGATCTAACCCCAGAGGATTGAATTTGATGTTGGTTTTTAAGGGAAGGGAAGTCCTAACCCTAGAGGATTGAATTTGATTTTGGTTCTAAGGAAAAGGAAAAACCTAACCCTAGATGATTGAGTGATCGTATAGAAAGGAGGAGATCCTAACTACAGGGGATCGAATTTGGGTTTGATACTAGGGTAGTGCCACGAGAGGCGTACTCTACCACTAGTAGATCTAATCCTAAGGGAAGGAGGAAACCTAAACCCTAAGGAAGAAAAGGTGACTGAACTATAGTGGGGCCCAAGAGGCTTAGATCCACTACTAGTTAGTCGAGATCCTAAGAGATAGGAAGCACATGGAGTCACATCTAACCTTAAAGAGAAGAATGACTGGACTATGTGGGGCCCAACAGGCTTAATTCCACCTTTAGTCAGTCGAGATCCTAGGAGGTAGGAAGCACAGAGACTCACACCTACTCCTAACAGATCGGATTTGTACTGGGTATTCAATGACTAACATAGCTAGAAAGCACAGGGACTCACATCTAACTAGGAGAACTAGCCAAGGAGATAGTCTGCGAGAATCTCTAAGGATTCGGCAAAAGCTATCTAACCCAAAATTTGATTTTATACGCTTGGATGGTGCCACGAGGGGCTTGCTCCACCACTAGCAGATCTAATCCTAAGGAAAGGAAGCATGGGGACTCACACCTAACCTTAAAGAAAAGAAAGAGTGACTAGATTATGTGGGGCCCAGTAGGCTTAATTCCACCTTTAGTCAGTCGAGATCCTAGGAGGTAGGAAGCACAGAGACTCACACCTACTCCTAACAGATCAGATTTGTACTGGGTATTCAATGACTAACATAGCTAGAAAGCACAGGGACTCACATCTAACTAGGAGAACTAGCCAAGGAGATAGTCTGCGAGAATCTCTAAGGATTCGGCAAAAGCTATCTAACCCAAAATTTGATTTTATACGCTTGGATGGTGCCACGAGGGGCTTGCTCCACCACTAGCAGATCTAATCCTAAGGAAAGGAAGCATGGGGACTCACACCTAACCTTAAAGAAAAGAAAGAGTGACTAGACTATGTGGGGCCCAGTAGGCTTAATTTCACTTTTAGTCAGTCGAGATCCTAGGAAGTAGGAAGCATAGGGACTCACACACACCTACTCCTAACGAATCGGATTTGTACTGGGTATTCAATGACTAACCTAGCTAGAAAGCACTGGGACTCACATCTAACTAGGAGAACTAGCCAAGGGAGATAGTCTGCGAGAATCTCTAAGGATTCGGCAAAAGCTATCTAAACCCAAAATTTGATTTTATACGCTAGGATGGTGCCACGAGGGGCTTGCTCCACCACTAGCAGATCTAATCCTAAGGAAAGGAAGCACGGGGGACTCACACCTAACCTTAAAGAAAAAGAAAGAGTGACTAGACTATGTGGGGCCCAGTAGGCTTAATTCCACTTTTAGTCAGTCGAGATCCTAGGAAGTAGGAAGCATAGGGACTCACACCTACTCCTAACGAATCGGATTTGTACTGGGTATTCAATGACTAACCTAGCTAGAAAGCACTGGGACTCACATCTAACTAGGAGAACTAGCCAAGGAGATAGTCTGCGAGAATCTCTAAGGATTCGGCAAAAGCTATCTAACCCAAATTTTGATTTTATACGCTAGGATGGTGCCACGAGGGGCTTGCTCCACCACTAGCAGATCTAATCCTAAGGAAAGGAAGCACGGGGACTCACACCTAACCTTAAAGAAAAGAAAGAGTGACTAGACTATGTGGGGCCCAGTAGGCTTAATTCCACTTTTAGTCAGTCGAGATCCTAGGAGATAGGAAGCACAAGGACTCACACCTATTCCTAACGGATCAGATTTATATTGGGTATTCAATGACTAACCTAGCTAGAAAGCACTGGGATTCACATCTAACTAGGGGAACTAGCCAAGGAGATAGTATGCCAGAATCTCTAAGGATTCGGCAAAAGCTATCTAACCCGAAATTTAGTTATGGATGCTAGGATGGTGCCACGAGGGGCTTGCTCCACCACTAGCGGATCTAATCCTAAGGAAAGGAAGCTCTGGGACTCACACCTAACCTTAAGGAAAAGAATGGAGTGATTTTGGTTTTGAATTTGAATGATTTTTTAAATTTCAGATTTCGATTGGATTTGATATGATTTGATGATTTGATGTTGATTGAAATTGTGATTTTCAGATAGAGATCTGAATTTGGAAGATTTTGAAATTGAATGTTTTTGAAAGATTGATTTGATTTTGGTGAATTTAAGTTTGAAGAGTTTTGAATTTAATTTAGTTTTGACACTCATTTGGCATAGTACTTCTTGAAGAGCCGCCCCGACATTCATAAATGTTAGGTGGCATCCTTCAGGATTAATCAATTAATGTTTGAAATTTTCTCAAAGATCGTCTCTAAGACAAAAGACAGCTTGTGTTGGTTCAAACTCCTCTACCGATCTCTTGGTAGGCTAAGATATGCATCCAAAGAACCTGGACCAAGTCTCCTACTTGAAAGGTTCTAAGTCACACTATCTTATCACAAGTTTGAACCGGTTAGGCTTTGTACGATTCTGAGTTTTATTGAGCCTTAAAAAAAAAACTCTGTAAGGCCTCGAGTTCCTCAAATTGGAGTCGGGCACTATGCTCAGTCGTCGTTTTATTTTGAATGGCAATTTCCAGCATTACAAAATACTCCTGTAGTAGGTCTGATCTTGAACCCAGTGTAGAGTGTAATTTTGTTGAAAAGGCCTTAAAGGAAAAGATGCCTCTATGCAAGGACTTATACCCATTTCTAAAGGACAAGATTTGAATTCTATCAAGAGTAGAAGATTCACTCGTTTTATTGAAAATTTCCTCTAACCATTTGGACCCTGTCGGAACGACATATGGGAACAAATTTATCAATTAGAGTGAGAAGAGTCGACTCCTACTAATTTGAAAGAACTTCAATGTTGTTGACCAAGACCAAGTCTCGTAGAAACTAAACTGGGGTCTCCCTTGTATGAAGTTTGAATTAAAATTGATTTCAAAATGTTTAAGTTGAAGAGAGAAATTCAATTTTTTCAATTCTCTTGCATAAGATTCTTCTATCTGATAGATAATTCATGCATGATGAAAAATCTGGATTCAAGATTTTCAAAGTCAAGTACTTGAAGGTGATCGAGTATTTTGAGATTTAAGGATTTAGAGGAAGGAAGCCATCTTACTCTTCTTCTTTTTTCTTTTCTGGTGACGCAGTTTGCGTATCTTTTGACTTTTGATGCACTTCGTGCATTTTTTATTTTTGGCGCATTCGCGCATCTTTTAATTTTTAGCGCATTCGCGCATTTCTTGATTTCAACTGAATTCGAGAAGAGGCTCCACTTTCTTTAAATACCTCAAATTAATTGATCTTTTTATTTTGAATGTTGGGATTATATCTCAAGTATTAGAGAAGAAAATTCATTCTCCTATACAAGGAAGAGTAATCCTCAAAGCACATTCAATCTTTTGAAAAAATGTATCGACTTGACTTTTAAAAATCATTGAATAGATTTTAGACATGCGAGAATCGCCTATTAAGATAGAAGATTGCTAGAATATTGATAAAATTTTCATTTCTGAATTCAACTTAAGTTTGAGGTAGATTTTAATCCAAATGTTAAATCAACCCACGAAAGCGGTGGGAGGGAGGGACATTCAAACATTTGCCGGAGTCAACTACAACTCTCTCTTGCTTAAGACTTAAGATAGAGGTCAATTTCGATTAAAAAGGTGAATCAATTATCTTGAAAATTCAAAATCAGTACACTTGAGAAATTGAAAACTTTCCTTAAGAAGTTACAAGTCTAGGTGGCAAGACCCTTGTCAATATGGAATTGAATTCCAATAATCTCTTCAGAGGAAGAGACTATTATAGGATCTGCACTATCCCTATGAGGCACGACATTTCTGTAATCAAAAGATTTATCGCGATAGGACCCCGTCGAAATTTAAATTTTGGCGGTATCACTATCTGATACAATCTTAGATTATTTCCCCTCTCAAATTCCTACTTAGACTGGTAGTTAAGAGAGTGGCACCCCGAGTGGTTTCTACTCCTCCTCCTCTGCAGATGATGTAGTGGGACACGTATAGTAACGCGCCTTAACATCTTCTAGTAGAGTGGACGGATCATAACCTTCAGCTGGGGGCCTATGGCCTATTGCTGGTGATTGCTCAATCCTTTCTTGCTTGAGTCTTTCTGTGTAGTAATCAAGCAGGTGGATTGAAGATCGTGCTCTCATCTCTACAACCTCCCTCCTTTGTGTAGGGAGAGGGTACGTAGAAGGAGCAACGAACTCTCGATTCGCCTCGAAGTCGGCCTTTTCTAAGGCTTCCGACTCAACGGTCTTTCTAGCCTTAAGGTTCCTTTTTCTGGCTCTTCGAAGGTAGTTTTTCCTTTGGTTCTTACCGACGAAAGGAGTGCTAGAATTTGATCCGATCTCAGACTGAGATGGTAGCTCTTTTGTCGTTATTGACTTCTGGTTTTGATCCTCCTGAGTTGAGGGTACAGTGGATACAGGGGCTACAGCAACCTCCATCTTAGAGATGGGGGAGTCATCTCCTGACCCTAAAGTAACTTCTACTAAGGGGAAATTCCCTTGAGTACAAACGGACAGATCTAAGATTCTTTCTCCATTAACTGAAATTTTGAGGTCTTGAAATTCCATTTCATACTGAATTGAATTGCCACTAAGAATTTCTTCTACGGGCACATCTCTATTCAGTGAGAAGACGAGTTTCCCAGCCATTTGAGTGTTTGATTTCCTGAAATTAAGAAAGTGACTTGAATTAATGATTTTAAATGACATTTAAGTTTTGAATTTGATTGATTTTATTCAACAATTTTATAACTCATTCGTATTCAGTTTACACTGAACACGGTGGTTCATAAAATTGACGAGGAACTTGACTCTTTTGCTACACCGATTGATTTAGGATAAAATGTCAAAGTTTGAATTTTAAGTTTGGATTTGAGATTAAAGTCGAATAGATCTTTTTTCAAATTTTGTAACTCAACACATCGATTTTTATTCGAATGTATAGGTTTACAAAAGTAATCTGAAGATCTTAAGAAACTAGGCTCAACTCTTTCATCCCATCAAGTGATTTTGGGGTGAAATGTCAAAGCCCGGAATTGACTGAAGAACTTTGAAATCATGTTGCATGTGTTCAATTATAACATAATGTTACAGAAGACACATGGCAACAACAGTTGAAATCGGTTTGAATGATATTCCTTTACTTTTGAAACTCAAAATGTTGAGTTTTATTTTCAACATAATGGTTAACAAAAATTAAGGAAAAAAATTGGGAGGCCTGGGCTTGACTCTTTCACTACACTACTAGTTTAGAGTGAAATGTCAAAATTCAGGCTTGATTAAGGGTTTGAATTTGTGTTGCCTATGTTAAACTACAAAGGGTATTGGATAAAACATATGGCAAAGGTTGAAGTTAGACGATCCTAGAAAGAGTTTGAAAGCTTGAAAATCTGGCATCATCCCTCTTTATTTAGAAACTCAATATATTGAACTCGAGTTCAACATAAAGGTTAACAAAAATTTGGAGAGGGGAAGATTCTTAAAAGTCGGCCCAACTCTTTCACCTCGACTAACTTTTCGAGAGTGGAATGTCAAAGCATGACTTTGCCAAAAATATTCAAACTCTAGAATCAAATTTGAACTCGAAGTCTGTATTCTATCACACATATCAAATTATAGGAGTTATAATTTCATATGTAATGATAGAATGTATAGGTTGATTGAGATTTGAAAGTGATTGAATTTTGCTTAAAGGATTGAAATATATGATTTTGAAGTTGAAGTATTTTCTGTAAATTATGAAACTTAGCATGCTATATATTTGTTCGCACGCGAGTTTACAACATATACAGAAGGAATTTAGCTTGACTCTTTCGCTCTACCAACCAAGTTGGAGGCAAAATGCCAAAGCCCGACCTAAAGGGAGGTTTCCTACACTCACCTCTCGTTTCACATGTCTTAATTGAGTTGGCCACACTCACCCAAGGGAGAAATGGGAGAGGGACCAACGGGGAGAAGGGTAGTTAAGACTACCGATTCAACAAAATTTATACCGCTATTAAAGATGAAGAGTGAGATTTATCCCCAGTGGAGTCGCCAATTTTGTTGTTTTGATTAAAAAAATATAATTTGATATATATATATTATATGTTTTGAAAAAGAATTAATTTTCTTTGGGAATATTAAATTTTGAATTTTAAAATTGAACACATCATTATGAACAATATATCGCCTCAAAAGACGAACGTATCGTTCCCTAATAGGTTCAAATTTCAGAATTATAATCTTATCCAAATTATTGTAATCAAACTCAAAGGGGGAGTTACATTCGACCTCGGAAGGTCAAAATGGAATTTAACCAATTGTTTGATTATTCTAATTCGGATAAAGGATCATTAATTTCATAATCGAAATCACAATAATAATTAATATCTCTCTCTGAAGAAAGAAGATATCAATTATTATGGATCATTCGAAAATGACGATAATGATGATCGTAGGGTTTGATTTTCCCAAAGAAAATTTAATTAGAGATTTTGAAAGATTTTGATTTTGAAAATAATTTCTGGGTTTCTAAATCTCCTACGAGCGCAAGCCCTCGTAGTTAATTACATCGTAGGAAATAGAAGTTTCCTACGAAAACTCTCGATTAAAATAGCGGCATGAATTTTATTTAAGATTTTCAACGATTGATGTCAAAGGAGATTAAGGTTTGGAATTTTCAATCGGGAATGGTTCAAGTTTGAGCAGTTATTTCTGGAGTCAAAGGACGAAGTGTAGGAGGCATTTTGAGACTCTGAATTACTTCAGAAACACCCCAGTCTATCCTAATTGTTAGGCTTGTATTTGATTGAAAGAAATTTTTAGTTTGAGTGGTCAATTTTATTAGAAAGTGGGATTCAAATCCCAGAAGTTGAGGTCTTATGGCCCGAGCCAGCCTCAGAACCTAAGTCTAAATTGGGCATTTTAAAAAGTGCCCCGAACCTAGCTAATGCAGTGTAGATCTGGTCTTACCCCGGCCTGGATTGGGGAGCCAACTAAACCACCTAAACGATTTTAAAAAAATATGAGTCCGGTCTTTTTGTAGAGTGGTAGGGACGTTAATTAGAAAATTTTAGAGGAATGGGGTCGACATCTAGAGCAGATCCTTAATTGACCCCTTTAACTTATGTCGGGTATTTGATGTCTAAATAGATGCAATTAAATATTAGACTCTTTTAAATTTGTTACTAATGCGATGCATGCTAATTGACTCGATTGAATGCAAAATTTGTATATAGCAGTTTAAAAATTTTGGCTTAGCAAATAGGTTTTTCCCTAGAGATTGCATAACATCCCCTTGACAGATCGGCACCCTCATAGGCCAGGTGGTCTGCCAGAACCCGCAGGCGAGGAGATGCCTAACAAGGTAGAGAAGATTTAATATGATGCATGAAAAAACCCTCGGCGAGTCCGAGCTTAGTTCTTAAGACCGTTTAGAGTTTCTATCTTATCTTAAAAATTTTATTTAATTAAAGTAGAAGAATTTTTTGACAGACCACTAAGAGCCTAAATTTGAATTCCAGGCTAAATCAAATGCGGCATGCAAATAAAAAGACTAGAAAAGCAGGAGTTCTAATGCGCAATCAAATTAAACAAATCAATCAAATTAAATTTATCAAATTGAATGTCCATATGGCAAGTGCCACTTATTATTACATCTCAAAAATTACAAGAAATTAAAGTGGCCGGGCACCACTGACTACAAACCCGGATTTCTAATCCTAAATCAAATGACTTTGAGATTTGGGATTCTTCTCGTTGTCCAATCCTTCATCTTCTCTCACGAACATCTTGATTCGTTGGTTCAAGATATCCAAATGGAAAGAAACTCCCCCTTGATCGGGGTGTTATCTTTCCTCTTTGGATATTTGCAAAGTATCCTAATTTGACTTCCAAATGGAAGAAGACTCTCCTCTTTAGGGATGTCTTCACCTCTTTGGAATTCAAATTGGATTAAACATCCAAATCTCAAATCATTTCAAATAAATTACAACCTTTACTGAATTGAATTTACATTAATTGAAATAAAAAAATCTAGACTCGATCCTGCAAGGTTATCCTAATAATCAGCAGTTGTATATATTCCCAAGCAGTTATAATATAAAAATTGAAATGCATATTTTTAGCCACACTTGGCCATGCTCTTTTATTTAAAGGGGGTCTTAAGCGCAGCGGGTACCTGTGCAAAGAGTATATATTTTTTATTTTTATTAATTTCCCCCTTTAATATCAGCTCCTGTACGAGCATGGCCACCTGCATAAGATTGCACAAGTATAATTCGCCCCTAACCTAGGGGTAAATCTAACGCACAATCAATCACAGAGTATAAGAAGTAAGTAAACAAATCAATTCTACACTAGCAAAAAACATGCAGTGAAAACTCGAAAGCCCAGCACATAGCGGAAAATTAAAACACCGGCCTAGCCTAAAACTAGAGTTGGTTGTCCTAGCAAATCATCTAAAGTGTGTGAGGTAGGTCATGTGGTTTTGATATGTCCTAAGTAGGATCATTAGATTGAAGTTGCTTAAGGTTCGATTGGTTGAAAGGCTTAAGGGATTTAAGTTTAAAATTCAAGTATTAATGGCTTAAGGTTAATTTTAAGATTTATTTAATTATTTGTTGGATACCACCTTTGTTTCACACCGAGGCCGTGAAGTTTATTTCACCTTCCTTGGGACTAAGTTAATAGCCTTGTAGGCCTGGGTTACCTAGTGGTACCCGGTATAATTAAGTAGATTAGGTTGATTAAGGGTTTAAGTGTTAATAAATTTTATTAGAAAAGTTTGATTACTGATTTTTAAAGTTGATTAATCATCTCTGGAGTTTTAAGACAATTTTGAGTTTTATGAATATTTTAATCATTTAATTAAAGGGTCAAAAGTTGAATTTTTTATTAAGCTCAAATTCTGGAATGTTTTTATATTTTATTAAAATACTAGACATTACCACGATCAATTAGAAGGTAAGTACGTTGAAATCGGATTTTTCTACATTTTATTACAAAGGTTTGAAGTTTCAATTAGATTTTAACTACGGTTTGACCAATTTGTTGACTTTTTGCAATTAATGATTTTCTGGAATTTTTGATATTTTTTAATAAATATTAGACCCTATTATGAGTTGAATGCAAGTGAGTTTGTTCAATTTTGATTTTTTTATTGAATTAGTTATGAAGGTTTGAAAGTTTATGTATTTATTGAATTTTTTAAAAACACTTAATTAAAGGCCCTTTTTGTGATTTTGCTCCAAATGAGATCCCAACTCCTTGAAATCAGCTCCAAAGGTCAGGAATGACCCAAGGAGAGATTCCCAAGCATTTGGAAAATTTTTGGAATTTTTAATAATTATTAATTAATTATATTAATTAAACATTCAATTTCTCTTAAAATTAACTTAAGGTTTAATTTGCTATCAAATAATTTTTGTTTTATTTTTCATTGGTTTAGGATTTAAAACTGGTCAGTTAGATGGGTTATTTATATTTTTTGGAGTTAAAATGAATTTATTATATTTTTTGGAAGGTTTAAGGGTTTAATTAAGGCTTAATCTTAATTAAGTTAAGGGATTTAATGAACTCAAAATTCAGTAGGGATTTTCCTATGAACTAAGGGTGTCACTAAGTTAAAGTGTGTAAATTTTTGAGTTGAAAGGAAGTGTATCCTAATTTCTAAACTTAATCTAAGTTTTCTAATTAAATGTCCTTAATTTTTGTCCTTAATGACGCTAGGTTTAGTGGGTTCAAATCAATTGTTTTAACTAACCCTTGACTAACATTAATATGCACATACACAAAAGCACAATCAGGCCCTTAAAACTAGGAGATCCTAGACTAGGTGGTGTGTGCACAACCTAAGCATGCAAAACTTAGGAATAATTAACATAAATATTAAATAGATTAATGGATAATTAAAAATAATTACCCATTAATCCTCCCCCATAATTTCTATTCACATAAGCTTAACCTATGTTTAAAATTTCAATGGGCCTCTCAAAATTAGATATTTAAATATATAATTTTAAAATATTTTTTTTAAATATATGTATTTATATGTATAAGCTTATATATAAAGACATAGATTTTAAAATATAATAATTTAAAAATATTATTAAAATAATTTTTAAGTATTTGAGAGGTCCACTGGTTATAGGGTTATTTTAAAATAAATTTTAATTTTTCAAAATATTTAATATAATATTTAATTAAATGGTATATATAAAAAAAAAGATATTCAAATGTTAATTATTTAAAATAACTGAAAATATATTAAGTATTTTGATTTGAAATTAATTTTAAATTAAAATTTATGAGATTATAAAAATTTTGATACCAAATATTAAAATTTTGGATTTATAAATATTTTTTTTGAAGTTTTCTCGTAATTAATTAGTTTTAAAATTAAATAAAACCCTTTAATTAACTCAGGCGGCGCGGCTAACACGTGGCGGTCCCTGGCTGGAGGATCAAAACTGCGGCGGCGGTCATCCACGCGTCGACCGCGGACCGCGCGACGCGGTTTACTTAACCACGTCAGCGGTTCACACACGCCGTCCGATCCCCGCTATTTGGAACCAACGGTCCTGATTCAGCCGGGCGAGAGATCCGAACGGCGGAAGGCTTTGTGCGGTTAGACAGACCGCGAAAGGGCTTAATCGTGACCGTTGATCATAAGATCAACGGTCCAGACATCACGCGGTTACAAAACTGCGTGAACCGAACCCTAATCAACTAAAATGGCTCGTTCATGCAATCCAGACAACGAAATGACTTGAAATTTTAAATATAGTTTAATATAGTGAACAGAAAATTTGGGGAATACTTTATTTGGCTCAAAACAATCATATTAAAGAGATATTTAATCTAGTGTTCCTAGATCTAGGGTTTAAGTTTTTCACCTTGATTTTGGACGGATTGAACCGCTTTTGGATTTGTTGCATTTGTAGATTGTCCACGCTCCTTTTTGTAGAAGACACCACGGCTAGAGGAGCTACGGATCGTGCAGAAAATCCCCTTAAACGAATTCGGCTAGATCTCGCCGGAGGATCGACGTCCACCGCCTTGACCGGCCGGATTTGGTTTTGGAGATGAAGATAGGATGTTTGTGGAGTTGAATGAGCAGAGAGCTCCGTTGGGGAGGCTTTTTGTGGTGAGAGAGTGCTAGGTGTTGAATGAATGCTCTATTAGGGCATTTCACCCTATTCAGCCATTCTCTAGTGATTTGGACGGTTGTGATTGATTTTCGAACTCCCTAGATGGTGCCACATGTCCAGGGAGTAGGTGGGAACAGAGCATCTAAAGGACAAGGGTACATCCTAGGTGGAAAGGGTGTTTTGTCCTCTATGAGCTCAAGGATTTGATTCAAGCCATTTGATTTCAATCCAAGGGCTGAAAAAAAGCCTTGAGAATGCTCCAGAGCTTAATTAAAGTGGTTGGAATGGTTTGGGGATGGAGAGGATTAACTAAAGATGGGTTTTGACCATCTTTGACCACTCCAAACTAATTATTTGACCATTTGACTGGTCAAACAGTCAATATGAGTGATGTGGCATCCAAGGTGGCTTCAAACATTGATGGAATGCTTTGGGTTTCAGTGCATGAAGCAATTGATCCATGTTTGATAGGGTTAACCATTTAAAAGCCCATTTAGAGAAGTTGTTGACTATGTTGACCAGTCAACTAACCCTCTTGACTGCTGAGGTGGCACATGGGAGAGTCTTGAATGCTGGTGTGATGGACTTAAAGCTTGTAAATTAAAGTTTGAATGTATATGAGCATGTGAATGGGAATTTGACTATGATTTTGGGTTTGATTAAATCAAAACTCCAATTGATTTGATTCCAATTGAGTTGGAATGGGTTTGAAACATATTTGAAGATGTGTTTGAGATTTTGAATGATTTGGTATGATTTGAATGTGTTGATTTGATGAATGTATTGAATTGGGTCATATGGATCAAATTTAACCAGCCATGGCTTAGTTGATTTGGTCAACTATTGGTTGGGTCAAGGGTTCAATTTTGGGCTCAACAAGTTTGGAATATGGTTTCGAGTTTGTTGAATGTGTTTTGAAGGTTCAAAGAAATCAATTAGGCCAAAACATACATTTGGGCCCTTAATGGGCCTATTGGGTCAATTAGGTTGACTTGGTCAACCAGGTTGACCCAAGGTCTGGAAATGGGTCCAACAAGTTTGATTTGATATTTAAAACTTGTTGGAGATGGTTGCATTCAATTTGGAGGTCATTTGGTTTGAAATCCCTATTTGAGCCCTATAGGGGTATTTTGGTCATTTTGGGCTCATGCCCACTGGGTGTTGAGATGAATCCAGAAAGATTTAGTTTATTGATCAACATATCAGGATTAATGGTCTGGAAGTGACTAGAGGCTTTGGTGAAGGCTCTAAGGTTAGAATCTTCAAGGTGATAGGTCCAATGGCATAGGCTGTAAATATTTGAAGGTTTTACAGCCTATGGATTTTGATTTAGTTTCTGGGGTTAGAAACCTCAGAATGGGCTCAAATTTGGAGGGTTGCCTCCAGAGACATGTCCCATCAGTATGCAACTGACAGACTGTAAATCGGAGGTCATTTGACTGGTTTTTTAAGTGTTTGAAAATTTGTTGAAAGAGGCCTTTAGGACTTGCCCTTTTAGCCTTGAATTTTGGTTTGGATTTCTAAGATCTGGGTAGATCCTAAGGTCTGGATCTAGGAGAATCCTAGAGTTTAGATTGATTTGGGAATTGAATTAATTTAGCGGCAATATTGGTCCAAGTGACCTCATACAAAAATGAGGTCAACATACACCGGTCTTAATATGTTCACTGATAAAATGGTAGTCGATTTCAATATGCTCAATTCTTGCATGAAAAATATGGTTGTTGGCAAGAGCAATAGCAGACGTATTGTCGCAATAGATGACTGTAGGTGATTATTGATGAATTTGAAACTCTGTAAGAAGATGACGGAGCCAAAGAACATCTGAGTTAGATGAGGATAGTGAGAGATATTACGCTTCAGTGGATGATTTGGCCATAGCGACTTGCTTCTTTACGGACCAGGTAATGAGAGTAGTGCCCAGGAAGGAGCAGAATCTGGAGATGGATTTTTTATTATTGGAGTCAGCAGCCCAATCAGCATCCCAGTAGGTTCGAAGTTGTAGATCTCCAGTTGTGATTGGGAGACCGAAGTGCAATGTTCCTATGATATATCGCAGTAGCCTTTTGAGGGCTTGATAGTGTTGAACAGTCGGTGCATGCATATGTTGACAATTAACATTTGTAGAGAAAGCAATGACCGGCTTGGTGATGGTCAGGTACTAAACGGATCCAACCAAGTTGTGATAAAGCTGAGGGTCAGATAAGAGCTGATCAGGAAAGCGATAAGTGTTCTATTTGAGCGTAATCGATGTCGGAGATGGCTTGCAGTCAGAGAAACCTGCAATGTCCAAAAGATTTTTAGCATAATGTGTTTGATTAAGGAACCAACCTTTGGATGTAGTAAGATCTTGAATGCCAAGAAATAAAGAGATGTTGCCCAACTGTTTGAGCTTGAAGTGAGAATTGAGCTGAGAAAGGAGCTTTTGAATGGCGTCCTTATCATTTCATGTATATAGAATGTCATCTACATAGATTAAGACATAAATTTTAGTATTGTCATGATGAAGTAACTTAAGAGAGGGGTCGGCATGACTAAAGACAAAACCAAAATTTTGAAGAAATATAGTGAACTTTTTGAACCACTGTCGAGGTGCTTGTTTAAGCCCGTAGAGAGATTTGTGCAATTTGCATACAAAGTTGGGATGTTGATTATCAACGAACTCAGGTGGTTGTTTCATGTATACATCTTCTTGAAGGTCGTTGTGAACGAGTTGGTTAAATACATCGATTTATAGAATCGACCAACGTTGGTGAAGAGCCGACGTGAGAAGAATGTGTATCATGGGCATTTTTTGAGACAAGATTGAAGGTTTCTGTGTAATTGATATTGAACTATTGGTTGAAGCCCTGGATGATGAGTTGAACTTTGTATCTGTCTATTTGACCATTCGGATGAAGTTTCATCTTGAAAGTCCATTTACAACCCAGAAGGGGTGTATTGGGAGGAGGAGAGAAACGAGGGATCAGGTGCCTTACTACTTAAGAGCAAGAAATTCAGCAGACATAGCTGCCTGCCATTATTGGAATTGATTTGCTTGGGAGTAGGTTGTTGGAGTTGGTGAAGGTGCAGTGATGAACAAAAGATCAAAAATTTGTTTGGGTCAAGTGATACCCGACTTCAACCTAGTTTGCATGGAATGAGTTGAGGGAATTGGAGGTGGGGTCGGTAAGGGATTGGATGTGTTAATGGAAATTTTTGTGGTGATGGGTGACGGACTAGTATAAGAGGAGGATGGAGGAGTAATTGTGTGAGACAATTTTTTGGGTCTAGTAGGAATAGTAGTAGCATAAGTCAAAGGAAGGAGTGGAGAAATGTTTGTGAGAGTGGGTGTAGTGGAGGTAGATGGAAGAGATTGATTGTATTGAAAAATATGTTCTTTTGAAAAACAACATGTCATGAAATATAAAGTTTGTGAGTGTGTAAATCAAGGCACCGATATCCCTTGTGAGATGATGAGTATCCAAGAAATATACATTCTTGAGAATGAGGAGTGAGTTTGTTGAGGGAATATGGTTGAAGCCATGGGAAGCATAGACACCCAAAAGTGCAAAGGTTATTGTAGGAAGGAGCTTGGCCATAAAGTTTTTGATAGGGAGTTTGAAAGGAAAGAGATTTAGTGGGCAGGCGATTAATGAGGTAGTTTGTTGTGGAAACAACTTCAGCCAAAAAAAATGATGGAAGGTGAGAAGCATGAAGAAGAGTTCTGATTAATTCTAAAAGATGTCAGAGTTTATGCTCCACTAGTCCATTTTGTTCAGGGGTGTGAGGACAACTGATAATATGAGCAATACCATTAGTTTGAACAAATTCAGTGAAGGCATTGCTGGTTAATTCACCACCACCATCTGAACAAAAAACTTGAGTAAAGTTGTTTTTTGATGAGAGAGCAGAGGTGTTTGAATTTAGCAAATGTTTCGCCTTTGGAATGCATGAGATATAGCCATGAATAGCGAGTGAAATCATCGACGAATATTATATAATATTTGTAACCATTTAGAGATGGGTGAGGGGCATGACCCCAAACATCAGAATGAAAAAGAGTAAATGGTTTTGATGAAATAGTTAAGCTTTTATTAAATGGGAGTTTGTGGCTTTTAGCCATATTACAAGAAGTGCAAGAAAAAGAAGAATTAGTACATAAGTATGGAATATGTGAAGCTAAGTTGGATAGAATGTGTTGATAAGAATGGTCAAGCCACGTGTGCCAAAGAAGAGTAGTCGAGGTGGTGGCCTTGAGAGTTGTATTGGTAGCATGAGGAGGGATGCCGATTTGATACAGACCATCATGAAGATGACCACACATAAGAGGTTGAAGGTCCTGTAAATCCTTAATAACAAACTCGTTAGTGTCAAAAGAAATAGATACATGATTATCAATCGTCAACTTGGAAATAGAAATAAGATTATGAGATATATAAGGAACATGAAGAATTTTGTGAAGATAGAGCTTATGAGCTGAGTCAAGTAGTGGCAGTAGACCTTGTCCAGCATTTTAAATCGGAACAGAATTTTCATTTGTGATGGAAACGGAGTCCAATTCTTGATAGGGAGCTAGCTGTTTAATGTTCGCAATATTAGGTTTTAAGTGAGTTGAAGCACCTAAATCAAGCACCCAATCAGTGGTGCGGTGAGGGGTTTGCTGAGCGAGCAATGCACGTGAGGTCGCAGAGGTGGGAGGAGCGTAGCCAAGATTACACATATGCCAATAGTTGATTGCGGAGTGACCTGTTTTACGGCATATTTGATAGATTGGTCGTTCCCAGCGATTTGGGGTAGATGGCAAGTTGGACGGAGAGGTTAAGTTCGAGAAATTGAATGAAGTTTTGGTTCTTGAATACTGATTGTTGCCCCAACCACTAGAGGATGAGTTCTGATTTGTGTAAAGAACCACGGAATCTGGTTGCACGTTGGATTTTTTTTATGTTCATGATGAAGATTGATCTCCTCACTATATAGTAGTGAGTAAAGAACATCAAGATCAATCAGTTGCAGCGATGTTCTAATGGCAGGTTTTAATGGATTGTAGCAAGAGGGAAGTCCATTGAGAATGTACAATATTATATCCTCGGTATCAAGTTTGGTACCGGCTGCGACAACATTATCGACAAGAACCTTGATTTGAGCCAAGTGTTGTTGTATGGAACAATCCAACATTTGAATGTTATGAATCTCGCTTTTGAGTTGAATCTGTCACAACCCAACCCGACCAAAACGAATCCCGCTCGCATCGGGTCGTGACAGAACTTGAAATTTGAAATCTAGGATCTAGTTTTGGGACTTGCTTCAGAACTTTCTTCCAAATGTAAAAAAACAAACAGAAACACAGAGCTGCTATAGACTTCCAAATATATAGAACAGTTCATCTATATTTCTTTTATCAAAATAATCATGTACAATACAATTCATGGCTTACAGACAGAAAGAACAGAACAGAAAATTCATGACTATACAAAAATCAAAAGTAAAAAATACCTAGTCAATGATTAGACACAGAACTTCTAGTCCAAGACTTCCTTCCCTTTTCCAAAACCTGAAAGTCATGCGGAAAATAAGAATGAGCTAACAGCTCAGCAAGATTACACTCACCAATCCAAATCTCCAGAAATTCACATCCTCAAAACACATCAGAAGCAGTTATTCCAATAGCCATACAGAAATCATATAGAAATCATATAGTCCTCAGAATACAGACACTTGCTCAAATAGAAGTCAAATCACTGATATAGAAAATTGGAATTCAATTCATAAACAGAAATCGTACAGAGCGAACAGAATTGTACAGAACAAACAGAATCGTACAGAACAATAGAATATTACAGAACAGATTGCAAATCAGATAAAATCACATTTCAACATCAGATCACATTCTGGGCCCTTATGCCTCCCTCCCCTGACACTGACAAAATCTCAACAGATTCTGGCCCCTTATGTCTCCCTCCCCTGACATTGACAGAATCTCAACGGATTTTGGCCCCTTATTTCTCCCTTTGTGCTTGTAGCACTAGAATAGAACAGATATACGAAATTTTTAGAACATAACTTATTCTCAGATTTTCAGATTTCCCGGACCCAGACAATGGAATCCCAAAGGATTCTGGCCCCTTATAACTCCCTTTTGATATCACAACACAACAATTCATTCAAATCAGAAAATCGGATTACGTTAGAAAATCGTTAGCAGCATAACGGCAGTATAAGGAATTTCCACAAAATTCACAGATTCCGAAACTTACCAAATTATCACAGATAGTACACAACATCATTCTAAGACTTTCATTGTACAGAGACAGTAAATTCAGACATCCATTTAAATTATTATTTGATCAAAACTCTGCATAATTCAAAATACCAGATAAAAAATATTCCAAAAAATATTCAAAACGTGCATAATTATCATCTCAGAAACATACCAAAAGTTACGCAGTAAAACTTTTATCAGTACAAAATGGAATCAATTATTCGCTAACAAAAACAAAATCCGAAACAGAAAAGTCATCAAAATCCTCGTTTCTGAAAATTGAAAAAAGGCGGAATGTGTCTTACCTCGAGTCGGTCAACTTTCTCAACTGCAATTACGGACGGACAGAAGTCGCCCAAAAATCACTTTTTTTTCATCTTTTTCCTGCGAATTTTCTCTCTCCTAGGCTTTTCTCTCTTCAAAATATCTCATTTCCATATATATCCAACCAGATCGTCCCGGACGATCGCAAATCGTCCCGGGACGATTTGCCCTCTAGACAAAATTCGTTCAGACGTGTACAGTATTCATACCTAGACGAGTTTGCTCTCGGGAAAAATTTAGTCCAAACGAACCCCAGTTTGTCCTGGGATGAACTTCTCTGTCCAGAAATTTCTTTACAACATGTACCGATCTTCCCAGACGATCCAACTTCGTCCGGACGAACATGGAAGGAAAAACAGCTTTCACAATCTCCCCAACTTTAGAAAAATGTTGTCCTCGATATTTTCTAAACAAAACTGAATTAGAACATATGCGGATATAACTGTCTCATATCTGACTCCTTCTCCCAAGTCGCCTCTCGTGCTGTTCTAAGCTTCCACTGAATTTTAACCATCGGAATCTGTTTATTTCTTAACTTACGCACATCATAAGCCAAAATCAGCTCAGGCTCTTCCTTATACTGCAGATTCTCCTAAATCTCCACATCATCAACAGAAAGTTTCTTTTCAGAGTCAGAGATCCACTTTCTCAAAGAGGATACGTGAAACACATTATGTACATCAGACATTTGATCAGATAATAACAGCCTATAAGTAGACTTTTCAATCCTTTCGAGGATTTCAAAAGGTCCGACATACCTTTGACTAAGCTTGCTTACCCTTCCAAATATGCAGGGGCGGAACCAGCCATAATTTTCAAGAGCGGCAAACTTATAAGCAACTGTTAACAGATATGCTGGGGTCCAAGGAGGCAGCCCCCTCTGGCGGGATTCGACACAATGTATATATTAACACCTTTAGATAATATATTTAATTATACTGTGGGAAATTTTTTAATTAAAGACCATAGTATTTTAAAACTTTTAGGGCGGAAATTGCCTAAAAACTCTTATAATAAAGACTCAAAAATAGATTGAGGGGGGCAAATTAACTAAATAATCGTATAATGAAAAAAGTAATTTTTTTAGTGGGGGAAATTATCTAAATAATTGATTATTTAGATCATTTGCCCCCCTCAATCTATTTTTTAGTCTTTATTATAATAATTTTTAGACAATTGACCCCTTAAAAGTTTTAAAATACTATGGTCTTTAAATAATTGCCCACAATATAATTAAATATATTGTCTAGAGGTGTCAATATGGGACTCAACACCCCTAAATATATTCAGGGGCGGAACCAGCCATAATTTTTAGGTGCGGCAAACTTAAAAGCAACTGTTAACAAATATGTCGGGGTCCAAGGTGGCTGCCCCCATGGTTGGATTCGACACAATGTATATATTAACACCTCTAGATAATATATTTAATTACACTGTGGGCAATTGTCTAAAGAACGTAGTATTTTAAAACTTTTAGGGAGGGGGTGGAGCAATTGCCTAAAAACTCTTATAATAAAGACTCAAAAATAGATTGAGGATGACAAATTATCGTTTTTTTTTTTTTTTTGTTAAAACCCGCGGAGGGGCCTACGTGTTACTTCAAAAATCGGTTACAAAGTCCTTAAAAGGACCAACCAGCTTACTACTGCTCATAAGAGCTACAATCCAAAAAAGAAAGAAAAAACCTAGAAGCCGGTCGGTCCTTATCCTATGATTACAAAATTGAAAGCAAAAAACAATCGGGCTGTGAGACGATAGCACCCAAAAAAGGAAGATCCAATGAGTAGCTTTTGGCACGAACTTCCTGCAAAAAATTAAAAGAAAATAGAAATTGACGAAAATGATAGGCAAAAGAAGAACCTAGCCACCTTTAGAGCTAAAAAGACAGCAACTATCAATTATCCTGCAAGTAACACTCCAAAAACAAACATTAGGATCACTCTTAATCAAAACAATGATAATAGATTCCAGATTTTGAGACGCATCAGCATCAGACTTTGGATAAAACAACTTGCATAGAATGGAAGAAAAAAGCTCTCTCCCAATACTGAACCTGGTATTCCTAGAATGCCAGAATAATTCAGAGAAACTAAATAAGCGCCCAGGTCTCTCAGTTTCCAGACAGATCTTCAAAATATTAATGATATTATGAAAGAAGCAATGCAGATAACTAAAATTCTGGGACATAAAACCGAGAACAAAATTCACAATGATCTCCGCATTAACCATATTCTCCAGAATACCATCAACTTGTAAATGACAATTTTCAACCACCAAAATAAGAACCCAAAAAACATGACAACGACGAACAGGGAGAAGAAAATCAAACTCAATATTAATATTAGTTAACCACTGAGACAAAAAATGGAAAGAAACAATAAAGTTTAAGTAAATATCAGATAACCTGCAACGGTAGCTACCACCAGAAATGACCACCAAGGAGATATATAAAATGGAATTATGAAGCTGGTCAAAAAAGATCAAACCAGCTCCCACAATGCTAAAAAAGAAGAAACCCACAGTCGTGAGACACAACCATTTCTAATGTAAGGGAGGGAAGTTTTATCCAACAATATCATGCCTTTCAAAACAGGATTTAAACTATAAATATTCAGATCTTGATAACTTTCAAGCTGACAACCAAAGTTAGCCAACCAGTCAGCACAAGCATTAGCTTCACGATAAATATGAGAAATATAATAGTCAATAGATGCAAGAGAATTTCTAATTTTCTTAATAAGATAGAAGTTTTGAGGATTACCCTGAACTTTATTGTTAATGATTTGAACCACAAGATCAGCATCCACCTCAATCCAAACATTATGAAACCCCAAAGTAATACACTTATCAATCCCCAATTGAAGACCGGAGAGTTCAGCAGTCAAAACAGAGCAAAATTGCAAGGGGGAAGCAAAAACAGATAAAACTTTACCAGCATGATCCCGAATGATGCCCCCGGTGCCAGCTAAATTATTCCTAACGGAACCATCAGTATTCAATTTGACATAAGGAACAATTGGTTTTCTCCAAATAACCAGCCTGCTCATACATTTGGCAGCATTGATATTCATGTTAATACCGAAAAAAAAACTGCCAACTGTTTAGCATTTCTGTAATGTTTATTAGAGATTAAATTACAAGAGGATAAGTGATTAATTTTATGGTTAATATTAGAAATGATAACAAAAGCATCCATTTTAATACCAGAATGCTTGGATTCATTTCTAGATTTCCAAATGAACCATAAAATAAGAATTGGGATTAGGTTAAGAATATGGCCTTTAGAATTGTTCATCCAAAGATTTAACATAGGGGTAAGATCATTATAGATAGTCCCCTGATTAATATTAGCCAAATCAGAATAGTAATCCCAAATCTTCCTAGCAATATGACCATTAAGAAAAATGTGGTTTATACTTTCAATATTCTCACAACATTGACATTTAGAAGGTAAGAAAAAGCCTTTTCTTTGAATAAAAGTGTCCACAGGAATAAATCCCTTAATACATCTCCAAGCTAAAATAGAATAAGAAATAGGTATACTATTATGCCATAATGAAGAAAAAAAAAATAGACTTACTTATCATACTTAATCCTAAAAGCTTCCCAAGCCTTACTCATTTGGAACAAACCCGAAGAAGACAAAGAGAACAAAATTTTATCCTTGCAATTCAAATCTAAAGGGATCATTCTAATTAAGTCAACAAAAAAAGAAGGAAGGATCTGTAACAATTTAAAAACGTTCCAAGATCCATTAATTAAGAATTCAACAACTTTGACATTCTCAACAGAACAAGTGTTAAAGTAATTATCAATAGAACAGGGACCCATCCAATTATCTTGCCAAAAGAAAACATTACCTTCACCAATTCCCCATTGAATGTACTGTTCCGCATGCCACCTTATTTTGCAAAAGCCTTTTCCAAGTAGGAGAATCAGTAGGTTTAAAAACATTAAGCAGAGGATGAAAATCTTTGCAATATTTAGTATTCATAAAACGAGCCCATAAACTTTCATTAGAACGAAAGGAAAACCAAAGTTTATGAGAGAAGGCTCTAGCCATATCAGTAATCTTTTTACAACCCAAGCCACCTTCATTGTAAGTGCCGCACATACTATTCCAAGAAGCCCAATGTATAGCATTACTATTATACTTAGAAGTCCAAAAGAATTTATTTATCATTCTTTCAATACGAAGGCAAATAGTCGCAGAAGGGTTGAGAGAATGGAATAAGTAAATGGGTAAAGAGTTAAGAACAGACTTAATAAGAGTTAACCTACCCCCATGAGATAAAAAGTTAGAAGACCAATTTTGCAATTTTTTTTGAATAGAAGTGAAAATATCTTCAAACAAATGATTTCTTTTTTTACCTTTATAAATAGGAGTGCCCAAATACTTAATGGGAAAGTTTTTAGATTGAAAACCACAACGTCTTTGAATAGCAAGAACTCTATTCCTATTAATAGTTTTACTGGCAATAAAAGAACTTTTTTCCTTGTTAATAGCTAGACCAGAAACCGAATGAAAATTTAATAAAAAATTACTTAAAGTAGAGATATTATTGATAGAACCATTAGAGAACAAAATGAAATCATCAGCAAAACTAAGGTGAGAAACAGGCAGGCCTCTAACAGTTCTAAAATAAAGTTTAGGATTACAGATAAAAAGATCTTCAATACCCCTAGATAAATATTCCATAGCAATAATGAAAAAGAGCCGGGGAGATATTATCCCCTTGTCTTAAACCTTTGGTAGACTTGAAGTAGCCATGACTCCTACCATTAATCAAGACAGAAAAATAACAATTATTAATGCTGTTCTTAATAAGCTTTATAAAAGAATCAGAGAAGCCAAATAAAGACATGATATTAAAAAGGAAATTCTAGTTAAGATTATCATAAGCCTTAGAAATATCCAATTTTAAAATGATATTGCCACCTTTCACCTTAGTATTAATTTCATGAGCCATCTCTTGGGTTAATAAAACATTATCAAAGATGCTTCTACCTTTAACAAAACCAGTTTGATTACTCGAAATAATTCTAGGAAGAATAATCTCCAATCTTTTAGAAAGAACCTTTGAAATGAGTTTATTAAAAAAAGAGCAAAGACTTATAGGTCTAAAATCATTCCACTTATTAGCCCCCATAGATTTAGGAATGAGCACAATGTTAGTAGAAGTAAAATAGTTTGGGTAAGGAGTGCCCTTGAAAAATCAATAGCAGCTTCAATAATATCATGTTTGAGCATCTCCCAGCAATTTTGAAAAAATTTAGTGGTGTAACCATCAGGCCCCGCAATGGAGTCCCCATTCAAATCGTTAACAGCACTTAAAATTTCCTCCTCATAAGGGATTAAGCAAAGCAACTCATTATCCCTATCATCAACAATTTTAGGAATGATATGAGGATTAGTAACAGGATTAGTATTAAAATTACTCTGAAAAATGTTCTTAAAATGGTCCACTCCAGAATTACATATAAGTTCCTCATTATCAATGAAAGTGCCATCATTAATCATAATTTTGTGAATATAATTCCTATTTCTATTACGGTTAGCCATAGCATGGAAAAATTTAGTGTTCCTATCCCCTTCAACAGTAAATTTAACATTCGCTTTTTGTTTCCAGAAAATTTCCTCTTGATCCTGAAGACTAACCAGATATTCTTTAGCACTATTAAGATGAATCAAATTTTCATTGGAAGGATTGCTCATATAACTATTTTCGAGCTCTTGCACTTTCAATTCAGCTTCCTTAATGTTAGTAAAAATGTTTTAAAAAAACATTTTTATTCCACCAGTTTAAAACATGTTTTAATCTACAAAGTTTAGACCAAAGTCTAAGCATGCCCTTGATGTCATTATTAGGAAATAAAGGCACATTCCAGTTTAATCTAACAACATTTTTGAAATCCTGATGACTGAGCCACATATTTTGAAATCTGAAAGAAGTATTTCCAATTTTACTATTAGCATTGATGCTAAGCAGTAAAGGAAAGTGATCAGACAACGTTCTACTAAGATGCTCAACAGTAGTGATGGGAAAAATAGACAGCCAATCATTGTTAAAAAGAATTATATCAAGACGTTGCCAAATAGTAGCACGGTTCCAAGTAAAAGGGTTACCACTAAAGCCAATATCAGTAAGAGAGCAATCAGAAATAACAGAATTAAAGTCTTCCATAGCACTAGAGTTAGGTAGATTACTCCTCTTCTTTCAGAAGCATTAGAGATAATATTAAAGTCTCCACCAATGCACCACGGTCCATTAGCAATATTGGCAAATTGACGCATTTCCTCCCAAAGAGGAAAACGATTACCTCTAGAAGTAGCAGCATAAACAAAAGAGCCAAAGCACTTATAATTAAATAATTCAATTTCACAGTTGATAATTTGAGGATGATCCGATAAAATATTGACACTGATAATATTGTTCCACATGATCCAAATTTTGTTAGAGCAATTATAAACAAAATTAGGAAAACCTAATTTAGAAGCAGTAGTACCAATTTTACTATTGGCAATAAGAGGCTCAATTAAGACTAAAAAAGAAATACCATGCACTCTAGAAAGATTCTTAACTCTAGCAATGGAGTCTTTTCCCCCAATTCCCCTAACATTCCAAATGAGAGCTTTAATCATAAGGGTGTTTGGAAGAATTTTGGGCACGGGTAGACCGTGGGGTAGAAGGTTGAGAATTTTTGACATTCTTACCTTTCTTTTTGGTTACTTTCGTGAATCCACCATCATCAATATTTTGAAAATTAGAAGTATTAGCATTAGAATAAGAAGTCACCTCAGCATTTTTTTTTTTGAAGAATTATCAATAGTAAAATCAGAGGAAAGAGGCAATTTATTACTCACAGAGTTTTGGATATTATGAACCGTCTGCTCATTATTTTGCTCTTCGTTGCAAGGATGAAGAAATTCCCCTTCTTCATAGAGTTCATCACTACCATCTCCATCCATATCTTCTTCTATGATAGTAATTGGAGCAGAGTTTTTTTTCTATAATTTCCTTGTTAGTCATTAAAGCATGCTCATTATCACTACTTCCAATCTCTTTAAGAATGGAATCAACAGAAATAAAAATTTTCGGCTCTGCATCCTCATTAACTTTATCAACAATACCACTCTTCTCCTTAACCAGAGAAGTATTAACAATAGGGTTTTGCAAATTTTCTTGTGAGACAACAACTTCAGCTTCGTTGTTATCAGGTGAAGGAAGCGATTCCAACCGATCTGTTTGTATTAGCTTCCCTGTAGGCACGTAAAATTGATCGGAGGATCCAAGCTTACCATCCACCTGCAAATTTGATTTTTTTTAGTTCAGGGTGAAGTTTTTAAAACAATCCGTATGAGCATGTCCATGAATTTTACAGTGCGCACAGAAATCCGGAACTTTTTCGAATTCAACTTTCTGCATATAACCGAAAGCTTTCGATCCAACCCAGATCTCCTTAGCATGTTTTTTGGTAATGTCAACTTCGACTAAAATTCTGGCAACAGAAGGTCTAGTGCGTGATGCAGTAGCCTGATCCGTTTGGAGAGGCCTACCAAAAATAGAACCCAATGCATGCAAAACTTTTTGATTGAAAAAATGAAGCCGAAGGTTAGGGAACGAAATCCATATAGGAACAATGGGAGATTCTTCCTTGATATCAAAGAAAGGGGTCCATTTTAAAATACGCATTTGACAGTTGAAAAATAAAATAAGATCTCCGAGCAAATATCCTACTATAATCAAGATCATTCGAGAGTTGTATAACAACATGCCTCGAATCCAACAGACCGATAGAAAAAAATCCCGATAATTTTAAGTTAGTGAAAAAAACTACGAATGGAATCGAGATTAGGTCTGTTAAGACCAAATTTACCAACCAAAGTATATTGGAAAGGTGAAGCTAACTTCAGCACATCTTCATCAGATAAAAGAACAGCAGGTACACCATTGAAAGTTGTTTGAGATAAAGTAGGAACGGAATCACCTGATCCAGCGAGAACATCCTTGAACGAACGCGTTTTAGAAGGAGAAGACTCCTCCATATCTAGATTAAAGAAACCTTTGTTAGAGATCGGCTTATCTTCAGACATCGATCCCCAAGGATTTTGGGGTTTCGAAGCAGCCATGAGACACCAAGCCCCCACAGGGCTTAGAGCAAAGAAGCAACCACCGCAACTTTATGCGAAATCACACCTCAAACGAGAAGGAAAATCACTCAGGAACGAAAGCAGAGGAAGAGGAAGACGGAAACCCTAAATCGCCAGAGCGGCGGGGTTAGGGTTCGCGTCGAAAAAGAGTTGATCACTCACTGATGATCATTCCAGGATGACAAATTATCTAAATAATCGTATAATGAAAAAAGTAATTTTTTTAGTGGGGGCAATTCATCCCCCCGCGGATCAAAGGAGTTCTACCCCTGAATATATTTAATATTAGTATAATAATAAGGCATACTACATCAATTTTTAAAATAAATCTAAAAGCTTTGAGTCTGTTCCTATATGTATTTGGTCAAGATATTCTAAAAGAATTTTTTTTTCAAAAAAACAAAATCTATCAGACTTATTAATTAATTTTAACTAAAATTAATAAATATAAACTCTATCATTTATAAGATTAATCTCAAAATTAAATTAATAATAAATTTTCTAACATAATTTAACAAAAAAAACATCATTTTGAATTTCACATTCCATGATAATCTCCATAACGTCTCTCTCCCATCCTTCCACAACAAATCTCACCCCACCATTACCGCTCCCCCGCACCACCCGCAACCTCCGCCGCACCACCCGCTCCCTCCGCCTCCTCCTTCCCTCATTTCTAAACTACCACTGCTCTCTAAGCATGACCAAGATCAAGCGAAAAAAAGAAAAAGCATCAGAATTCCCCGCCTAAGCCTTCGCATTCGCTACGCCTTATTCGTCCATCCCAATTCCCCCTTCACCTCCCCATCACCCGTCCTCCGAAAAATGAACCCCTTGACCCCCGAGTCTGACCTTTCTTACTCCATCCCCACTGCTTCCGCCTGCACCGCCTGCGCCGCCTGCAAATTCCAACGCCGCAAATGCACCTCCGATTGCACTCTCGCCCCGTTCTTCCCCGCCGATAAACAAAGCCAGTTTCTCAACGTCCATCGCCTCTTCGGCGTCTCCAACATCCTCAAAATACTCAAATCCATCGAGCCAGACCGCCGTCAAGAGGCAATGAATTCCATCATCTTCCAATCGAATGTTCGTGCCCAAGACCCCGCCGGCGGCTGCTACCGCATCATCGTTGATCTCCAACGAAGGATTAACGCTGCACAGGCCGAGCTGCAATTCGTCCTCCGCCAAATCGCCAGTTTTCGAGCTCAATTCGACGCAAGTTCCGATATTCAACCAAATCTTCTCCTCAGCCAACAGCAGCATCAGTATTATAATGATCACTACTTCTCCTGTGATGGGCAACAAGACCTGCATGACTTTCATGAACACAACCTCATTGGTATCGATATTAATACGATTAATGCAGACGAAGAGCTGACGCAGGAGCAGATATTGAGCATTCAACAGAAAGCAGAGGGTGAGGAAGATGTGGACGAGCGGCCGCCTCTTGACATGTCTGAAATGGGGCGCCATGCATTCGGCATTAGTGCAGACTATGAGGACGTAGAATCGAAAGTTAACGTCGGCTCCACCGTCATGGCACTGAGCAGGTTAGCAAAACAAAATTTTGAAAAGATTTAAGATATCACAATATTACTAGATGCTAAATATTAGGTGCGGATAACTATTATAGAAATCTAATGTTAATAAAAGTAGAATATGATTCTTAAAATGTTTTTAAAATGCTATTTGAACATTGACATGTCATAAAAAACATCATCTGATCAAACATAAACTTTGATGTGTAAAATTAGGACCATGTGAGCTTTTTTATTTAGAAAATTTATGATCAAAGTCAATGCTTCTAAAAAACAAACTTAACAACTCCATAAGTATCTTGAAATGAGTCCAAATTAAGCACTTGAAACATAGTTGAAAACTTTATAATATTATTTGACCAAACAATCATCGAATTTTGGGTGCTTATAGTCATAGTGAGTGCTTGACAAGAGGAATCTAACAAACCTAGCATTATTCAATTCATTGACAATATAATAATAAAATACCTAAAAAATGATATAAGATCAAGAAAATCAATGAATGTCTTCAAATGGAGTAATTGAGAATTTTGGCTAAAATTACCAATAAAAAATCCTTAATAAAATAGGGCACATTTTTTACATAAAGGAGAGGGAGTTAACTTGGAGCTAGTCCTAAAGCTAGACCTAGAGTTAGAGAGAGCTTTGCTCAATGTCAAGGTCAATATTCATTATTGGTGACTACTATCACTCAAACTGTTAACTATCACTTAATAAATACTGTCTAATCACAATCAACCAACTACCATCACCAACTTACCACCATTTCCTGACTATTGTTGCCCAAACATTGCCACCAAACTGTCATTGCTTGATTATCGAACAACTTTGACACACACTATTGCTAAGAATGTTGATGTATAATTTCCACACCAATATAGATGCAAAACATCACCAAAAAGACTGATGTATATTGTCCACATTAATGTCAATACACAGCATTGTCAAGATAGTTGAGACACACCACATCAACACCAACATTGATGATGGTCATCAATACCAAAAAATGATCATCATTTTTTGCTTCATCACCAACAATAATATCGAATCATGTCATCATTAATAAAGCTATTGCATATTATCAACACCAACACAAATGTTCAATGACTTTGTTAGAAATCGACACTAACAATATTGATGGATGACATCACTAATAAGTCGATACATATCATTACTATAAACCCCAATGCCCATTATTATGAAAATGTTCAACAAATGTTGTCTACATTAACCCCAATGATCGAAGTCTGCTATAAGGTTAATATATATCATCAACACCTACTTTGATGCATGTTGTCATCAATAAGATGAAATCCCACCTTCGACATCAACCATGATGCCTTTTATTTTTAATAAGGTTAATACATATGCATGTTATTGATATAAACCTCAATACATGTCATTGCCAATAAACATTGATGCCTAGTAATAGTGCTAATTTCAATTCCAAGTCAACACAAATACTTATGATGGACTTCTTAGTCTCTTGGCTCTCCTCCTATTAAAAAATGATCAAATAAATCACCAATGATAAAGATACCTCCAATATCTCAAATATCATGCATCTAACATCCATGATAGAATCCATTCACCATAGTTCATGTTTATATATTATAACAACGCTCTAGATGATTGTAAAAGCATACAACATTTATAGCCTATGATATACACTAGTAAAATTATTTTAATTAAGTATAGCCCCATAATCTTCCCCTTTTAGATTTTCATGTAGAAATATTGTGTCACCTATATGATGCTCTTGAAGATAACTCCAAAGTCTCAAAGCTCCACCAAGTTTCATCATAGAATTTATTCTATACATTTCATAGTTATAGCATTACACTAATACTTTCCTTGAAAGGATATTCACATTAACAAGTAGAGTGATATTATAGTTGGTCAAATCCTCCCTCTATCATTTTATGCACCCATGGTATCTCAACTGACAATTATCTTTCTTAATCATTCTACATATATGAAAATTTTCAAAATTCTTCTCATCACAAATAATATTTAAAAGTTTGACGAGCATGGTTATATAATGGAAAGGAAGGATAAATCCTTTGAAGGCACAATAATGAAGAAGCCTTTATAGAAAGCTAGTAAGGGACAAGATCCTTACTAGAAAGGCCCTTGAAAATAAATTATAAAAAGTGTATTATCTCTAAACCTCTCAAATTGTAAGTCACAACAATAAGGAAACCTCAATAAATTGATATAGTACTAGGTCTTCACTTAAAAATACCTCCTAAGGGAAAGTGGTAGATAGTATGTAAACTTGGAGAGCTCAAAAAGATGAATCCACCTGATCTGAGCTCAAATTATGGGAAATATATGTATGGCATCCTTCCATGTACTATCACTCAACAAAGTAATGATGATAATTAGAGTACTATAATAGAGGGGCATCTTATAGCACATGATATTTAAGTTTTCATGAAAAGACTTTAATGAGTCAATGAATGAGTCAACAATAACCTCAACACAAAAAAGATAGTTTAAAGGTTTCAAGACAGACATAAAAAAACTCTCATCCTCATTTACCAAGCATTATATGATCATTATTTTAAAAAAATTTCAAGTCTTACCTTATCCTAGCACGCAATAGAGAAGCTACAAAACTCTTATAAATGAAAAGTGAAAGTTAACTAAGAAACTAATAATTCAAACAATGAGAGAACAATTTAATTCATTGCATATGAAATTAGTGGAATCAGTCATTAAATACTTTTCAATAGTTTTAATCATTGATAATAAACCTAAAAGAAATGGCAAGAAGATGGGAGATGTTACAAATCTCAAGATAAATGCTCAATCAATGATTTAAAGAAATATACTTCAATAATAATAGAAGTTAATATAAGTGGTCATGGACAAGAAGGAGGCATGTTCATAGATAAGTTTTGGGCTTATGAACTACAATTCCAATTATTATAAAGGAGAACACTCTACAAACTTAAAGTATGAGAAATCTTGTGTTGAATGCTTTAACTGTAATAAACTCAAATACTATGCTAAAGACAACTTCCAAGAATAAAATTAGTGAGATAGTCAATTAAATAAAATAAATAGCATAAAAAAATGGCACTACACTACTAGCTCACAACATCAATAATGAAGGTCAAGAAAATATTTGATACCTTAGCATTGATGTGAGCAATCATAAGTATAAAAGAAGGATCATATTTGGGCAACTCAATGAGTAAGTAAGAAATTATGTTTATTTTAGAGATGATTTTAGAATTCCATTGAAAGAAAAATTTATCATTTTTATTTGCATAAAATATAAAATTTATTAATTCATTTGATAGTGTTATTTTATGCACAATATAAAAATTGATATTTTTAGTTTGAGGTAAGTTGCAAAAAAGGGTATTCACATGAAAGATCCTTCAAAAAATATAATATGAGATGTCAATGGAAATTTATCATTAAGGTGAAAATTCATGCAAAAAAAATTTAATAACTTCTTTAATATTCTAAATGATGTAGTAAAGTATGTCAAGACATGTTGCAAGATGTTTGTTGGCTTTGGCATCTTTATTTTGAGCATAGTAACCTTGGTGGACTAGAATTGTTATCCATGAAAGATGGTGACAGGCTTATGTACCTGCCCTGAATAACCTTATGGAAAATTCTTACTCATAAGGAAATTTAAGTAAAACTTTCTTAAGAAGTAAAATGACTCGAAAGCTACTCAAACTCATACATACATAAATGTAAGGATCAATCAAACCCAACTCATTTATTAAAATTGCATATTTTCTTTCATTCATACATGATTTTTTAAAGAAAATATGAATGTATTTTTAAGCATAAATTGGAATTTTCTTAAGCATTCAAGAAGTTCAAGGTCACACTAGAGAAAAAAGTTGCCTTTAGATCAAACCCATAAGATATAATCAACTAGGAATGTTTACATCAAAAAATTTTTAAGAATTATATAAAACCAATAGAATATGTTGAACTTTCACTATACCAAGTTTCCACCAACATAATTGTGTGGCACCAAAAAACAAAAAGAATAAAACTTTGTACAAAGAGATTGCATTACAATAATGGAGGTACAACCAGATTTGTGAGATCACAATATTAATTAGTTATCAACTTTTTCACAAAAACACCATGGCATGAAGATCTTAAACATAGAAAAATTGTGCCTTAATTTGTATCGTAAAATAAGTTTAAAAGTGGCACTTATTTATAACAATTGCATCTTGGAACATTCGCGGCAGTAGAGAGATATAGAACTTATATCCAAGCTTTGTACGAAGATCCAACTCATAGAAAGATAAGAAAGAGGAATGCAAGTCATAAGAGACCAAGATTTTTACATGAAGAATTCTAAAAAAGAGAAAAAATTATGGGGTCTAACCAAGTTAAAAAGATTATACAAGTGTTTGTAGTCGATTAAAAATGATGCTCGTCCTTGGGGGGAAGGCCTTGGTTCCATGTAGCAAATATACATCATATGAAGCATATTACATGGTGGAAGTAGGAATTAATATAGTGATATGAGAGTTGTCCTAAAGAGAATGTTGGCCTAGTCTTTTGGTCGGTAAGGACCATAGTCAGGCGACAATGGTCGAAGGGACTATAGACGGATGATGATGGTCAGAGGGACCATAGTTGACAGTGATGGAGGTCATAGTTGAAAAGCGACGGTAGTTGGAGTGACCATAATCGACGGGTGATGGAGGTTGGAGGGATGTTAGTCGGCAGGCAATAGTGGTCAAAGGAACCGTATTCGGCATGACATGGAGGTCAGAGGGATTGTATTCAACGAGTAATGAAAGTCAGAGGGATCATATATAGCCGATGGGAGATAGAGGCCACATGCATCTAAATCGACAGGCAAAGGGGGTCTAAGGAACCATAGTTGGAGGGCGGCGGTGGTCTAAGGGTCCTTAGTTGGTAAGTGATAGATGTTAGAGGGACCATAGTTGCAAGCGATAGTAGTCAAATTAACTATAATTGGTGGGCTATAGAGCTTAAAGGGATCACAGTCGGTGGTTGGAGGAATTGGAGTTGATATGGAATGGAGGTCAGAGATACCATAATAAATGGCGAAGGAGGTCGGAGGATCTGTAGTCGGCATGCGACTATGGTCAGAGGAATCGTAGTCGGCCAGCAGGCAATGGTGGTCAGAGGGATAATAGTCGACGGGTGATGATCTTAGGAACCGTAGTCGAAGGGAAACAAAGCTAGGAGGGAATGTCATTGGTAGGCAATAGAGGTTAGAGGGATCATAGTTGACGGGCGATGAATGATGGGGGGATTGTAGTTAATGGGAGATGGAGGTTGGAAGGTCAGAGAAATCATAATTAGGGGAAGACGAATGATAGAAGGTTGAAGGGATGATAGTCGGCGGGCGACGGTGGTCGGAGGGACCATAGTCGGTGAATGACAAAGGTCAGAGGGACCTTAGTCAACTAGCGATTGATGTCATAGGGACCGTATACAGTGGGCGACAGAGGTCTGAAGGTTAGAGGGACCATAGTTGGTGAGCGATGGTGGTGGGAGGGAACGTAGTCGATGGAAAAAATGTTAGGAGATATCATACTCGATAGACGATAATGGTCGAAGGGACCATAGTTTGAGGGTTACAGAGGTCGGAGGGATCATGGTCGATAAGCAAAGGAGGTCGCAGGGACCGTAGTCGTCCGGTGATAGTGTTGGGGGGAGCTTAGTCGGCGAGTGATGGCTATCAAAGGGACTTTAATATAGGGAAACAATAGTCATAGAGACAGTAGTTGGTGGGCGACGGTGGTTAGATAAAGGCCCAATTATGGCGGATGGACAGAAGTATGACGATATTGGTCCTGTAGAGGCTCCGCAATGATGACCTGGTGGTGATGGTTCACCATGGTGCCAGCTTTGGGATGCTTCAAGTCTTATATATTTCTTGATCTGTATCCCAAATATGCTTTAAGCTCTTGATTAAAGGCCCTTTGGGCTCAGATCAGACTGATTTTTGGTGTCGTTAGATTCATCTTATTGATATAGTCAATTTGATTATAAGTTTACAGAAATTGGAATTCGTTTGGCCCTAAATTTAATTTTGGAAGATGTTAACTTTAATATGCCTCAAGATTAGTGCTCGATCACGACAATTTTTGGTAACGCATCAAGAATTAAACATGGATAATTTTTTTAATGGAAGGTAAGACGTTACAAATATGTGTATAGTAGATTTAGTAGGTGAAAATTGAATGGTTGAGATTACTTTTAAACAATTATTTCATGTTTGTGTATCTAACATCTAAAATTATATATTTACTTATATATCATTTAATATTTATGTCACATTAAGACATGCATAAAAATGTGAATTTCACTTTAGGAAGTTAATATTAGTAATATATTTGTAGGGTCTATTTCAGACAACTTTCTCAGTGCTTTATATTTGAGACAACAATTATAATTTCATTTGTTTTCTTCTTTCTAACCGCTTCTCAAAAACTAATGTTGTGGGAAGCCATTTTTGCAACAGGAGTAACTAAGTTGCTTTCCCTATAGTAACTTCACAACCTATTATATAAAATGATGCAGCCATCCCAAACACCTTTTATGTGATTTAAAGATTTGAGTGCTATATAAACAAATATCAAATTTTAGGAGTTAGATATGTAAATACCTGAGAATTATTTGTGTGATATGTATGTAAATTGCCCTCCAATTGAAGAAACTTAGAGATACATCCCCAAAAATGTCTGCAACTTCAGTTACTGAGCTATAAAATAAATATGTAAATATTGCATAGCTTTGTTTATTAATTTAGATTGTGTACAAGTAACTGAAAATTTGGTGTTGCAGCTCCGACATTGAAGTGGAAGCAAAAACTATAGAGCAAGGGGAGGAAAATGATTTGAAAAGGGCTGCTTCCTTCTTCACGCTTACAAACTATGACACCTCGGATTTATAGTTCTTGATGCCATCTCTGTAGTAGTTTGTCTTTTTCTTGATTCAATGACTTGAAGAGGAACTTCTATCCATTCTTCCTGTTGAGAAAGAAGGTTTTTTTTTTTTTTGCCTTAATCCCTTAACTAGAGAGGAGAATCGAATAATATATATATATATTTTTTTTTTTTCATTCACAACTTAGTTTCGCTTTCAACTGTCTCATTTCATTCCAAGAGTGGATTTTTTTTTGTTTAAGAGGCTTCGATCGATAAAGGCAAACTGATTTTTGTTGGGGGATGGGTTTCTTGGCCTCTTTTTTTTTTTTTATCAAACTGTAATTTGATTTGTCTGAACATTTAATAAATATCTCTGCCTTAAAATAAATTTGAGTTATAAACTTATAATTATTGTTTTTTAAGTCACTAAATTTAAAACTTTAGGTTTCGTGTGGGATAGCTTTCTTGTTGCTTTCGAAAGTAACTTTTCAGTATAAAAATTTCTAATTCTTGAATTTTTTTTACGAGAAAGCTACTTCAGAAAATAATAAGAAAGTTGTCTTAAACTAAGCCATAATAAGATTATACTAAAATATTTGTTTGTTTTGGAATGATAATTTAGATAATCGTAATTTCTATTTATTATTTTGGAATACTTAGTTGGCTCTATTATATTCCATGATATGGTTGAGAAAGCTAGGCTTAGGGATTTAATTCTTCTATTAGACCCTAGAGTGTTACACTATGATCCTCATGCTATTATCACCATGTTGACCTCATTTCTGTATGAAATCACTAAGACCTACATGGGTTTTCTTTTTGTGACCTAATGATTGGCAGGTGCCCACTTGACACTTTCATAGGTCTCAATCCAACTCTTAATCAAATCTCAGTCCATGAAAATTATATAGGTCCCAATCAAATCTCAATCCAACTCTTAATCAAATCCAAGTTCATCTTCCAATCCAACCTTCAATCTTGTTTTCATACTTCTAAGCTCCATTCCAGCATTCAACCAACTTTCAATCAACCTTCAAATCATATACAATCAATTTCAATCATTCATTTGACTATCATTGATGTGGATAATTCAAACTCAACCATTCAAGTTCAAAATCCAATTCAAACTCAAGATTCCAAACCAAATTCCAAGGTTAATGACCCATGCCATGCCCTGAAACCCTTTATGGGCGATTTTTCTATCACCTTGAAACACAATCAAATGACCTCTGATTTAAGATCTATCAATTTAATATTATTTAGATATGTCTCCAAAGTCAACCCACCAAATTTGAGCTCATTATGAGGTCTCTACCCCTAGAAACTGAATTGATTTACAAAGGCTGCAAAACCTTCAAATATTTACGACCTATGACAATGGACTTGTCATTCAGTGGAATTTGACCTTGGTACTCTTTCTAAACCTTACCCATGGCCCTTGTCATAATTTTTTTAGCAGTAACCTACACTTTGCTGGACCCAATTTGACCCAGGATTGACTAGGGGTCAAAATGACCAAAATGCCATTTAAGGATATTTTTAGTCTTTCCCCCAAAAATCAACATAGTTCAACCTTATAAACCTTCAAAACCTATCTCAATGGATCTTAAATATCATTAGGAACACATTGGACCCAAACCCACCCTATGATTTGACCTGGTTGACGAAGCCAACAATGGTTGGCCAAAGTGCCCCTTAAGGGGTTAAACACCCATTTACAACCAAATGAGCTCCCCTTGACTTGGAATCACTTCCATTGAGTTCATATGATCAATTTGAACTCAATGGACCCAACCCTTGACCCTAGCTCAACTTGGTTAATCAAGTCAACCAAGTTTGACCAAACTTCCCATACACTTCTACCTATTCAAACCCTTTGACCAAGGCCTTGCCAAGCCTATCCAAACCCATGGGGCGACCCATTAGGTCTCTAGGGAGGCCCCCTTGAGATCCCAAAACATGGGCCCACTTGGGTTAGCTATTTGGCTTGACCCAAGTACCCAAAGAGAGGTCTCCCTTGATCCAAATTTTACTCTAAGCCCAATTGGAACAAACTAATGGTCGCATTCGATCCCCCTTGACCTAATACACCTACCCTAGTTGACCAAGCCCTTGGGTCAACTTGGGTTGGGAATTAGGTTAACCTAAAGTGTTCAAAACCACTATGGATTGATTCATTTCTCAACCTAAGACACACCAAGCCAAACCAACACCACCATTAGGTGGCCCTAGGTCCAACATACCTACCCTAACCATCCCAACCCTTAGGTTGACCTAGGTCAACCTGTAGGCTAGCCAAAAGTGGTCAAAACCACTTTGACCTGAGCCAAATTCCACCACAAACAATAAAATACCTAATTGACACTTCCATTGGGTGCCCGTGACCCAATGCATCTGCCCCATCAATATCACCACCTAGCTTGACCTAGGTTGCACCCAAGTTGATCAAAATCGTACATGTTTAGGTCAACCCGAGCCTTCCCATTGATCCAAGCTTCCCCATACCCAATTGACCCTTTAATTGAGCTCATTGAACCTCCATACATCTTTCCACCTCAACTTGACCCAACCCCTAGCCGGCGACGGCAGAAACAAATGAAATAATAGTCCTAGTGGTCCCCCACCCCATCCTCATGCTCTGCCAAAGGCTTTTATCTCTAAGCTTCGCTAGACTTAAGTTCATGATCGAGGCTCTGGGAAGATGTCCTCTTCAATATCAAATCCATCCAGCTATCCACTAGTGCCATTAAAGTCATCCAAGGCTACATGTAACATTTGAACAAAGCACTTCCACTCAAACCTCCCCATTCACTCCCATAATTTTGAAAACCCTATGTATAGCTCTCTGAGGAACCCCATAGTGTTCCTCAGCTTCCTAGCCATCACCAGCTATCATCTGAAGTGAACTCCGGCGAGAACTCTCCACCCTCCGCTCAAACTCCTATCTCTGGTGATTGTTCGGCTGGGATGTCTAAAGGGAAAGTCTTTGTCTTCATCCCCTTAAACTTCTCGATAAAAAAATAAATTCGTTGGGGATTTCTACGAGGTGAGATCATCTTCTCGAGCTCCTAGCTAGGTAGTGTCAGTCATGAAGTGTGAAACAAACCTTCAACTCGTCAGAATCTGACCATTGTATTAATGGTTTATGGTGCCTTGATCCTTCACATAATGTTTGGTGCAAAATTTGCTGGAGGGATCACTCGAATCACCCCAGAGAAGCTCAACAGCTTCAGGAAATAATGAGAGGTTGAAGAAATAATCATGACCATTAATCTAGATCAATGACTCGTATTTAATCCCACAATTTTTTCTGTCTGATGGATAATCTGATGGCTGAGATAAACCCTACGGTTACACAGTTAGTGTCAATGATTTGTTGACCAATTAGAGTGCACTCACGTGTAGAAACACTGCTGATTGTGTAATTCCAGGTTTAAAAATTTTAGGAATTATGGGAAACTTTGAAAATTAATATCTCCACACAAATTTGGCTGATTTAGGTGATCTTATGCTCATTGGAAAGGTCTTGAGGAGTCTAATCAAAGCCCTATGATCTCAGGTTATGGTGTTGTATGCAACTTAGTCAATTTCAATAATTATCCTAGGGCTATTTTAGGTATTTCTCTTAGGATTGAACTCCCTATAACTTGAGACTTTGGGGGATTGAATTTGGGCATGTTTATGACATGTCCAAATTTTATACACTCTGTTTTGATTATTTAAAGGCACAATTTAGCCAATTTAAGATCAAGGGTCATGGTTTGGCCCTTGATTTCAAATTGCTCTAATAACCTTTTTAATGGGATTTAAGATTTAAGCTTTGGTGTTTTAATTATGCTTAAGATAGGGATTTTAGTTCACTTATTTTATTCCCCTCCAAGCTTAGGATAGTGAACTATGATTTTCCTAAGGTAACCTAGTAGTTACCTTTGGTGGTTTGGTTAACCACCTAAGGGGATTCAATTTTGACCCAAATTCACTGGGCTTGGTCTTGGGATCAGGTGATCTCTTGGCCCAAGTTTCATTGGAATTGACGCCCATTTGGTCCACCAACTAAAAATCTCTAAATCCCATCCTAGAATTGTAACTAATTCATAATTATTCCATATAAAATCTTAAGAATTCACATAAGGCCTCTAATTACTAATAATTGAACCATTAAACCATGAAAAAAAAGCCCCATGATAAAACCTTTAATATAATATTAATTTAATTTTTAAGAAAAATTAACAATTAATTAGATTAATTATTTAAAAATATTTAAAATTTAAAAAAAAAATTAGGACACTTGGAAATATCCCCTTAGGTCATGTTTTACCTTTGTTGTGATTTCAAGGAGTTTGGGAATGTTTTGGATCAAAATCTAAAAATTTCCTCTAATTAAATAATTTAAAAGAAAAAAACTTATCTTTGAATAATCACCAATAATTCTAGAAAAATTCAATTCAATCAAACTAAAATTCTTTCAACTCTAATTAAAATCTAGCATTTTTTAAAAAAAAAATATCAAACCTCTAAAATTTAGTCTAAGTAAAAAAAATCATCTCTCCAGTCAATCATAGTACAAAATTATGTCACAACTTCGAAAAATCATAATTTAATGTAAAAAAATTCAATTCGAGCAAACTAAGAATCTAATTACTCATCTTAAGATAAAATATTTAACAAAAATATTTAAATTTTAGAAATCACTTTAATTTTAAAAGTCAATTTTTAACGCCTCAATTAACACATTTAAATAATTCCAATAAATCCAAAATTGCTAAAAATTTCAATAATTTATTTAAAATTCCAATATTTTTAATTTTTATTATTCAAATAAGCAATTAATACATTTAATTTAAGTTTATTAACCTTTAATCTTCAACGAACTAAATCAAATTAATCAACACTGATTATTATTAGGTAACTTGGGCATATGAGACTATTAAATTAGTCCCAATGAAGGTGAAATAAACATTACGGCTTTAGTGAGCAATAAAAGTAGTAACCATTTAACCATTAAAATATACCTAAATTAAGCTTTAATACATTCATATTTAAACTAAAACATAAACTTTCCCTTCGACCTTTAACAATCCCGAACACCAGATAACTTCAACAAATTATACAGCTTAGGACATTGTCAAGCCACATAGCCTACCTCACACACTTTAGATGGTTTGTTAGGAATAACAACTTTAGTCCAAGCTAGACCAACGATGTTTACGTTTTATTGCTCTATGCCGAGTTTTTATTACATGTTGGAATTGAAAATTGAATAATAAGAGTGTCTACTTACTTTAACTATAACATGTGAATTAATGTAATGGGCGGTAGTTTACCCTTAGGTTAAAATCGATCTAGTTGTTAACTAATGTTTTTGCAGGAGGTCACAATCATGCAAGGTAATAAAAGGGTCTAAATTAATAATAATTTAAACTAATAAAATTTTATGTAGGTGCTTCTACTACTTGACCCCCAAATAAATAAGAATATGGCTAAGTGTTGTTGAGTTTATAATTTAATACACACACCCACACCCACATATATATATATATATATATATATATGAACTGCTTGAGATCTATTTTATTTCTAAATGCTTAGGATAATCCTACACTATAGAAAAACTTGTTATTATCGGTGAATATAATCTGCCGGTAACACGTAAAATTCGACGGAAGTCCTGGATTTCCGGCGCATTTACAGCGGATTTTCGTGCGCCGGTTTGGTTCGCGACGGAAAAAACTTTCCCGACATTTATAAGACGCCAAAAAACGTTCCGGCGCATTACCAGCGCAAAAAAAAATGCTAGCGAAGCCGACAATTTTCAACCGAAAATTCCGGCGATAACTACGCCGGAAGTTTAGATCGTATGGATCCGCCAGAAATTACCGGCGGATAAAACGCCATATATGCACCGTAAATAAGCTACGACTTGTTTACGGCGCATAACGGATGCCAAAAAATGCCGGCGGAAAGAACGCCGTATAAAGTGCCGGAAATTTCTGGAGTCCAAAAAAAGATGACATGATTGTAATGATTCGTTGTATCGTCGTTTCTGTCGTATTTCCGATGCAAAATTCTCCAGAAATCTGTAGCGCATTGACAAAAAAAATTTTCTTCCCAGCCAACAATTTCATTTCTACACCTACAAACATAAACAAATACACATCCAGAAGACATCTATACACATAACAGATATAAACAACTTCAATATATACTCAAAAACATAAATATCCATATAAATACATTGTTCAATAGCATCAAATAACTAAAAACATCATATATTGTTCAATAACACATGTTCACAGAAATAAACAAGTTTATATGACTAAAGTGAACTACTCTGAATCTGTGGACTCCTCCTCAGCTGGAGCTACCTCTTTTCCACTCATCTGCTCCCTCATTTTATGCATTTCATCCAACAATTAATTTTGTTGCTCCTGCATTTGCATCTGCATTTGAACTTGTGCCTGCAACTGAGCTTGCCAATCAGCTTGTGATTTCCTTACTTGTTCTAGCTTTGTTTGAAGGGTAGTTATTTGTTGAGCATGTAAGGACTCATGTGAACTGGAAGCAAAGCTGTATGCAGTAGAGGAGGTCATCCCCTCGTATGCCTTTGCGAACCTAAACAATAAACTCTACCATGTTACATTCCTCCAATGACTTGCGACCACATGCGGTACTCAGAAAACTCAATATAGCCGCCAGAATAGCCCTCACCTGATGCGGCATGTCTCTTTCAAAGCCGTGTATACTCCTCCAGTGAAAGTAGAATATAAATATATATAATTAAACTAAAAATAAAAAATTATATATATATATATATATATATATATATATATATATATATATATATATATATATATATATATATACTTACATGGGCTTTTCTAGCTCTCTCATCAATCCACTGTTGATCCTCCTATCGCTTAGGAGTGTGACTATGCAATTCTACATGAGTCGGTTCTCTACCCATCATCTCTTTCTGTTAGAATTAAGAGAATTATATTAATATTTGTATTAAAGAAAAAAAAACATTTAAAATTTATTACCAAACATCGTTTGTGCCCAGTATGTGGAACGGAGCCGCCAGTATGAAGAGAACTACCCAAGCCCCCAACATCAGAGGCTCTGCTCTGTCGATTTGATCCCTCCTCCTATTATACTCTGCGCTGCCCCAAGCAGTGTTCAACTCAGCCCATATAACCTCTCCAATCCACAATGGTCGCTTCCCAGACTTTCTAATATCTATGAACATGTCGCGCATCCGAGTAGACCCACGCTTCTCAAAATTCTTTCTAATCTTGTCATTGTGCTGGGGCAGCCAACAAAATTCTTTCTGCATTCAAATATATATAATATATAATATATAAGATTTTTAACTGAAATAAAAAAGAATAATCATTTAACATAAAAACTAAACCCCAAAAATATCTCAAGCTCTCTAAACTAAATATCCCGAACTTCTTTTGGGACTTTCTTCCAAGAAACGTAAGGAGCGTCAAACCTGCTCCGTATGATGTCCCGTATTTTATGTGTCGGTTGTTTTGATGGGTACAACCTACAAAAAATATAGTTTTGTGAAACAAATATATAATATAAAATAAAAAAGTTCGTAAGCTTAAATAAAAGAGAATGTACTTACGTGTCACCCTCAGGTACTATCAACATTCTACCATCTGTCGCCTGCTCTGGTGCATCCGGTGTCGAAGGTCTAGCTGTAGAAGGCTGATGGGGTGGTGGGGGATAGTATGGTGGAGAATATGGTGGAAATGGATAAGTATGAGGGGCACCAACATAAGGTGGGGGTGCGTAGTATGGGTAGAAAGGAGTACTCTGCGCGGGATCTGGTGAAGGAAATCAGGGGTCTGCTGAGTAGAACTACGACGGGCTACTGGCTCCAGGAGTGGGTAAAGGCTAAGTGGTAGGCAGAGTCTGTGTAGCAGGCTAAGACTGTATAGCAGGCTAAGACTGTATAGCAGGCTGAGACGAGGTGGTCCCCTCTGTATGTACTGGCCTAGCTGGTCCTACTGTAGTGATCTTCTTGGTGGGCCTATTAAAAATATTTTTTATCAATCATCTACCAAGCTCTTCACCTGAAGCAATCTGTAAATAAATAAATAAGAAATATTAACGCAGTATCAGAATTAACGCAGCATTGAAGTTAAATGCAGTGAAGTAAAATGCAGTGAAGTAAAAAAGCAATGAAGTAAAAAAATGTAGTGAAGTAAAAAAGTAATGAAGTAAAATTACAGTGAAGTAAAATGTAGTAAAAAATATTTAATTTACCTTATGTTAACTCATCATTTGTTGATTCACTTTCATATGATGACACATTTCCGGCACTATCAGATTCATCATTACTTTCCTTTATAGTTAAATCTACATCCTCTAACTGCAACTCACTCTCATTAATTATGATTTGGTCATCCACATTGATTGGGAGATTTTTTAGAGTTGACATAAACTCTTCTTGATGTGCTAATGGTATTGTACTGGTTTTCTCAATTACTCTCCTTGGTTTTATCTTCATAACTACCAGCCAATTATGTTTACCTCGTAATTTGCTTGGAAAGTTAGCATAATAGACTTGAGTTGTCAAACTAGCAATGATGAATGGATAAAACTTTGCATATCTCCTACCTCGCTTTACTTCTGTTATACCGTAAATTGGATGTACTCTTGTGCCTCTATTTTTTACTGGATCAAACCATTCATAATTGAAGAGATACACAGTATTATTGTGATCGAGATATTCCACCTCTAATATTTCTTGTAATACCCCGTAGTACTCAGAATCATCCCCTGTATGGGTGTTCCCTCTTACACATACGTCAGAATTTTCTGTCTTCCTACCTTCACACCAATTTTTTGTTTGGAATTTATAACCATTGACCACAGATATTTGATAACATTTAACTAATCTATTTGGTCCCCGAGCTAACTCAGATAACCCTGAATACTAAAAATCACTATCTTCAGTGTGTACCTTTAAATGAACAATATGTTATTGTTATTAATATTAATTACAGGCAGAACTTATTAATTAAGACTAATTATTCAAAATATACCATATTTTTAAACCAAACAGTGAATTTTTTTTCCACTATCTTCTGGACTTCACCTTCTTCTGATGTACTTAGACCATCAATAAACCTCCTACAAATAACCATTTTGAATTTAGAACAAATTAGAATAATACTGAACATATAAACAACTTAACTCATACTTACTCGAGATACGACTCAACTTCATCATAGTTAAGTAAGATATACAATGTAATAATTGTCATCTCTTAATCGATCAAATAACGCACGGTGCTAGCGCCTATAGGTTCACCACTTCCACTGAATACAGATATATTAGAGGATTTACCAATATTTTGAGGTGCTGAACTTTTACCTGATTGAGACATTGTTTTAAAATAAATACGAGCAAAACTGAGTTGTCTCGTATGTTAAATATGCTTCACAGATAGAGCTTTCGGGTCGTGCTTTATTCTTAGCGGTCTTCTTAAGTTTATTTAAATATCTCTCAAAAGGATACATCCACCTATATTGAACAGGTCCACCAACCATAGCCTCATATGGTAAATGAACAGATAGATGCTTCATAGAGTCAAAAATACTAGAGCAAATATTTTCTCAAGTTGACACAAAATAAAAGAAATTTACTGCTCTATAAGAATCAAGTTCTCTACATTTAATTTAGAAGAGCATAAATCTTGTAAGAAAACACTTAGCTCGATCAAGGGCATTAAAATCTGATCTGGCAGATAACTAAAAGCAGTTGATAAAAGATATTGCATGAAGATGTGACAATTATGATTTTTCAATCCGAATAATCTTCTTGATCTTATGTCAACACATCTGCTTAGATTGGAAGAATATTCATCAGGTACTCATAGGGTCTTCACCCATTCACAAATTGCTCATTTTTGCTCTAAAGTTAATGTGAATGAAGCTTTTGGTTTGAGAAATTTTCCAGCTCCACCATCCTTCAATTCCAAAGCTTTTCTCCTATAAATCTCCTTTAAGTCCATCCTTGCTTTTATATTATCTTTCAATTTCTCTTTGATGTCCATAATTGTATATAAAATGTTATCAAAAATATTTTTCTCTATATACATAACATCCAAATTATGTCTAATCAGGTTTGTTCTCCAATATGGCAATGACCAAAAAATATTTTTCTTGGTCCAATTATGGTTGACACCATATCCTGGCAATCTGAACTTAGCTAATGTTGGAGAATCCATTATGGTGGGCATGAACCTTACTCTTTCAAAAATTTCTTCACTACTTAATCTTGGAGGAGGTTGAAACATCACTATTTTATTTTTAGTAAAGGCTTCTTTATTTCACCTGAAAGGATGACTTGGAGGCAAAAAAATTTGATGACAATTGAACCAAGTGTTATTCCTACCATACTTTAAAGTGAATAATTTTGTATGTTCCATACAATATGGACAAGCTAACTTGCCTTAAGTATTCCAACTTGAGAGCATATCATATGCAGGAAAATCATAAATTGTCCAAAGTAATGCTGCTCTTAGTGTAAAGTTCTGTTTGGTGGAGATATCATATGTACTTACTCCCTCTTCCCATAATAAACGTAAATCATCAATCAACGATTATAAGAATATGTCAATTTTTACTTTTGGATTATGTGGCCCTAGAATGATAAGTGTCAGAAACATATAAGGAGTAGTCATACACAACTATGGAGGAAGATTGTAAGGAGTAAATATCATGAGCCAACATGAGTATGATATAGCCGACTAACTGAATGGAGTAAAACCATCTGCGTATAAACCTAATCTGACATTTCTTGGTTCTGTCGCGAATGTGGGATATGTACGATCAAAGTGTCTCCAAGCTTCTGCTTCTGATGGATGTTTGATAACACCTTCTTGTGGAATATGATCATTATGCCATCTCATATGTGCAGCAAATCTTATGGATGTATATAGCCGTTGTAGTCTCGAAATTATTGAAAAGTAGAACATCCTACTAACAGGCACATCCTTTTGCTTCCTTCTATTTCCAGATTTTGGTTTAAATCTTGGTGCATTATAATGACGGCATGCAATATCTAAGATATCTTCTTTAAAGTACAACATGCATCCATTGACACAACAATCTATCTTTGTGTATGTCAAACCAAGTTTGGAAACTAACTTCTTCGTCCGATATAGATTTGTAGGAATTAAATTATCTGTCGGATTGGTTCCTTAAGCAGCCCAATGAATTGATTAAAATATTCACGAGCAACATTACATTCTGCATTGATGCTTAACATCTTCACAGCAACAGATAACTCTGAGTGAGTGGTACACCCTTTCCAGATTGGTTGCTAGGCAGCATGCAATAAATCATAAAAATTTTGTGCCTCCGTATTTAGTAACTCTTATATATTTTGTTCAATTTATATTTCAGTTGCATCATGAACTAATTCCTCAAGATTTGATCGGATATTTTCAGCCTCAGCTATATTAGTACTTGTACAAGGACCGCATTAATAATCAAATTGTGGCTCGTACTCACCATGAGAAGTCCAATATCAATATCGTGGCATGAATCCTCTGCGATACAGATCAACAGTTACATCATCTGGTGTTAGGTGCACTAGATTTTTGTGTTTAGAACATGGACATCAAAACTTTCCTTCTGATATAAAGCTGGATAGTTATTTCGCTTGCTAAATAAAAATGTTCACCACATTAATGAATTTATTTGTTAATGTCTTTCGTCCCTGAGATAACTGGTTATACATCCAACTTCTTTGATTTCTAATATCCATAAACTATATATAAGAGCAAATAAGTAATGGATTATCGCGCTTAAGTAGATCTAAAACTGAATATATAGAGATATTAATATTAGAATTCAAGTGATGGTGAAATAGATGGTGACGGCACCATAAAGCATTGCAAGTCTCACCAACATCTCATAGAATTTTTACTTATGTTTGATGGGGACTTTTTTATCACACAATAAGCCCGATGCATTCCTGCACTTCAACCATCAAACTTGAATTCTGCTGATAATATCCCCTTCAATTTCTATAAATTAAGGGAATGATTATCATGAAAGAGTAATATGTGATTCATAGATAATTGCAATGCTCTTTATGTAGTAAAAATAACTCTTGTCAGCCTTCAATCAACATCAACATTTTATGTTGGCTTTCATCGAACACTGACTATTGGCTTACGAAATGCAAGCCATGAAGCAACACCAATGCCCATCTTCTCAATCGCTCAATCATGTCATCCCAGTCACTCCGGTCTCCCCTCATATTAGTAAAATGATCAAGATGACTTCCTACCATCACTAAATCTCTAATGCTCATTATCGGTTGACACCAATGTCCATAAATAATTAATATCTAACATCTATTGGTCATCAACATTAGATGTTAATCTTTCCAGTCACTTAATCACCCTCTTATTGTGATTGTGACACAACTAATGACCTACATTGTTTGACCTTCAATACCCCATATCAACCTTTGTATAAGTCTTACAAATGACCTATATTATTTAACATATATTATTATTATTATTATTGTTGGATAATAAGATTGCTAAAAGATCATAACCTAGACTAAATTAAAAGAGTTATTTTCTTCATTATGCAATCCATCTCAACCAAAAACAATCCATTCATTCAAGGCTCAAATGTACTAATGTGTTTTCTTGAAGTGTGCTGGAAATAATTGGATTTTAATTTGAGAAGATTTGCACTAACATGAAAGGGTTAGAGATAATTAAAAAAAAGGGTTAGGTATAATTTTTCCACCCAACTAAGATGCTATTAGATTAGTGATAATAATTTCATTTGCTCAAACCCCAAAACCCTAACAATGTTAATTTTATTCTCTTCCTCTTTATGTTTATAGATCCACCATATATTATTGTTTTCTTTGTTGTTAGTCAACCTTGTAAAAATTGTTTGATGTTTACAATCCTTTATAGCTCATCTACAGAAATTATTTATAGATCCTCCTTACTCTCTTTATATTTGTCCATCAAATCTCTCAAAAAATGTATAGTTTCCATAATAGATAAACTCGGCATGAATCCAAACAAATTAAACGAAAAAAAAAACTTACAATCAACGGGTAACCGACATGAGGCGGACGGCGAAAACTTGTGGTCGAAACTGGACATCTCGCCGGCGAGGAATGATATGACCGTCGGCGACGTCCGGTGACCGTCCAGAGAGCTTGAAGACCTCGATCAAAGGTGAGTGACGGTGGGCGACGAGGGAAATAGCGGCGATGTGAGAGAAACGCACGAAAGAAATGAGTAACCAGAGGAGCTCGGGTTCAGAAATAGGGCTTTCGCCGGCAGTTTTTCCAACGTCCAAGATGCCGAAGAAAATTTTGGCGCATAACACGCCGGTTTTAAGTCGTTGAGTTTAAATACATAGGCGCAATATCCACCGGTAACTGCGCCGATTATTTTTTGCCGTAAAGTGCGCCGAAACCAGTAAAATGCTGGTCTATTCTGACGTCTTTTACCGGCGTAACAGACGCTAGAAACTCTCCGGCGCCATATGCGCCGGAAAAAATGCCGTAAACGTTCCTACACATGATGCACTGTTACATGCACCATATTTGCTAGCGCAAATTTTTCCGCTGGAAAATCCGACAATAATCGTGTGTTTTCCCGCTGTGTTACAGGAGAGTAGATTTTTCATTTTTAATGTTGATGTAATTTTTTTAAAGTTAAGAGTTATAAAAGTTAGACGTTTGAGTCAAGATATATAGATCCAAACTTTGATTCCAAAGAGGAAAGGACATCCGTCAGGGGAGGGCCCTTTTCCATTTAGAAGCTCAAATTTGGGTCACTTAAGTACCTAAAGTGAAAAGAATAACCTCACCTTCATGGAAAAGTTTTCTTTTTCATCTGAGTATCAAGATACAACAAATCGAAGGAGCCTGAAGAAGAGGAGGATGAAAAGTTAAAGACAAAGAGTATCCCACTCAAAGTCAACTTGCATCGATCCTATGATTAATCTGAGTTTGTTATTAGTGATGCCCGCCCACTTTTAATTTATGAAAATTTTGGGTTGTAATAAAGGGGCATTTGCCTATGAACATTACTTAATAGAATTAATTAATTGATGTGTTTGATTTATTTTGATTGCAATTATGATTTCCTGTTTTTCTTATTTTTTATGATTGCTTGTCATTTTTTGTTTAGCCTGGATACACGAAGGCTCGTGAGGATGCGTAAAAATATTTTTTACTTAAATCTAATTAAAATTTTTAGGGTACTATAAAAACTCTAATGATCTAAGAAGTAAGCTTGAGATCACCGGGAGTTAGCATAAGCATATTGTTTACTTTATCTTCCTTATTAGGCACCTTCCCGTATGCGAGATCTGACAGACCACCTGGCCTTTGAGGGTGCAGATCTGTCAAGAGCATGTTATGCAATCTTTAGGAAAAAAAATGATTTTTATGCCTATTCAAAATTACTTCATATATATTTTATATATTTAATTGAGTCGATCAACATGTATTGCATTAGAAATAAATTTAAATATGCCTAAAATTTTAATTATATTTGATTCAAGCATTTTCATCCTACATAAGTCAAGGGACCAATTAAGATCCACTCTAGACGTCGGTCCCAATTCTCTAAAACTTAAATAATAATGTATCTACAACTCTTTCTTAAAAGTGACAAGACTCATGTATTTTAATCGACTAGGTGGTTAGCTGGTTCCACAACTAGGCAAGGTTAAGTCCGTAACTACATTACACTAGCTAGCTTCAGGCTATTATCAAGCGCCCAATCTAGATTTAAAATCTTGGATAGATTTTGAATCATAAGACTCCAACCTCCGGAAATATAATTCCAAATTTCTAACAAACTATTCAACTCAAATTAAATATTCTCTCAGTCCAAAATTTAAAGCCCAACACTTAGCTTAGGTCGAGACACTTTTGAATTATTTCAGAATCTCAAACTATCTCCTACTTCAACTTTGTTGACTCCAAAAATAAGTGTTTAAAATTTGATCCAATCCATGTTGAAACTCCAAATCCACCTCCTTTGATATCACTCCTAGAAAGCTTATAAACATAATTTCTATCGTTTATTTTAATCGAAAGTATTCTTAAGAAATTCAGCCTCCTTATAATGTAATTAACTACGAGGGCTTGCGCTCGTAGGAGATTTACGACCCACATCAACTTTTCAAAAATCAATTAGTCTTCTTTGGAAAAATCAAAATCAACGACGTCATATTCGAGCGATTGATAATAAATGATATTTTCTTCATTTGGGGAGATATATCATTTGTTGATAAAACTTCAAATATGAGATTAATGATAATTCATCTAGATTATCGAAGCTATATATTCAATCGAACTTCACTTTGGTTATTCTAGGCCATATGTAGTTCTTTCTTAAATTTGGTTATGATTTTCAAGGTGGAATTTACAATTCTAAATTTGAACCTCATTTTGAAATCTTATTTCTGCCCTAAGAGGTGGTATACCTTTTCTGATGGGATATTTGATTTCAAAATTTAAATTAAAAGTCTATTTCTAATTTCTCAAAGAAGATTAAAATTTTCAAAACCTCTTTTCAAATTCAACCCAAACACACCAGACTATTGTCATATAACCCTCATCGCTTGACTACGACCCACCTACCACCATTACTCAACCATTACCTCATGAGCACCATCAGTTAACTACAATCTTCCAACCATCATTACTCAACTACTGTCTCACGACCACATTCAACTTTGGTTTTTTTATTACCATCACCTGACTATGATCCTTCAGCCACTATTGATCAATTATAATCTTTTGACTATACCACCCTATTATACTAATTATAGTCCTCTAGCCACTATCGTCTAATTGTGGCCAACTAACCATTATTAACTAACTACAGTCCTTGGATCACTATCCCCTAATTAGAGTCGCTTTACTATATAATTCGTTGACCACCATTGCCCCAATATAGTCCCTTAATCACCAACACTCATTGACTTTGTCCCCCGTCATTCCCAACAATGTCAATGCACATTATTACTTATAAGGTTAATGTATGTCATTGACAATAGCTCTGAATTCTAACTTTAGCACTAAGTTTCCATTGAATTTTATGATCCCTACTTTCATATCCTCAAAGAAGTACAACAAAAAATATATGCTATCTTAAAGACAACTTCCATGCCTTTTAGCTCTTACAATCTCCACCATAAAATCTATACTAAATAGTTTAAGTCGATCAACACCTTGCTTAGCTTAGTCACAGGGAGAAGCACTATTTCTAACTTATAACAAACACTACTTAAATTATTTTCAATTGGGCTAGGCCCCATTATTTTCACTTTTTTTTTGGATTTTTTATATAAAAATTATGGCGACTCTAGCAATTCTTGTTTCATCTGTGTGTACGAAATCTTCATATAAAGTTAAGATATTAATATTTGTCTCTATGGTCACAAATATTCTAACATCTAATATTTTTATAATAGAGATATTTTGCTGATAAAAAATAAAAAGCTTGAACAACATATAAGGCTTCAAATAACCATCCAAGAATTCAAAATTTTTATTCAATACAAACTTAGAAGGGTCTTTTTAAAAAAAAAAAAAAAAACATTGACTTAGGAGTTCCTTGCACAAACTTATATTTGAAGTGTTAGACAAATAATCGTTGGAGGGAATATTCAGTGAGATATATAGGACATTTATATAACTAAAAACATTCTCTTATCACAAAAAGTTGCATAACTTTGTATTTCTTAATCAAATTTAAATTTTATTTCATTATGATTTGCATACATAACACTCCAAATTTATACCTATAAAATTTACTATTTGCTTACATAATAAACAAAACTTCAAATAAAAAAAAAATAAAAAAAACATCATCCTCATCATCTTTATTATAATTATGCCATTGCCCCTGATACCATCACCTTTCACCACATGATACACCATTGATCCTATGAATCTCCATCTTCAACCTCGACTCATTGATATTCTGTTGTGACCCTTCCCAAGGGCAAATTATTGCATCCGGTCACCGGACGCAGAGATAGGTCCGAATATTAATAAAATATTATTTTAAATTAAGTGCGTCAAAAGCACAGGTAAATGTTAACCTCATTTTTGTATGAGGTCACTAGGGACCCATCCAGACTCCAGATCAACCCTGACCCTACATCAATCTAGAATCCATATCCTAGGATTCTTCCAAGCTCTAGACCTTAGGACTTATTCTAGATCCTAGGTTCATTCTAGAATCTATACTTTAAGATCTCTTCTAGGCTCTAGAATTCTTTCAAACTCCAGACCCTAGGATCGACTTTAGACCTTAGGATTCTTCCAGACCAATCCAGACCTTAGGATCTACTCCAGATCCTAGGATTTTCTTTGACTTTAGGATTCTTTTAGATTCTGAAATTTTGAGATCTATCCAGATCCTAAACTCTTCTAGATTCTAGATCTTAGAATCTCTCCAAATTCTAGAATCAATCTAGATTCAAATCAATTCAAACTCATGATCAATCCAAATTTCAAATCCACCTAGCTTTCAAACCTATTCGAGCTTCAAATCAATTCCAACCTCAAGTCAATTCAGTTTTCAACCTAGATTTCAAACCTATTCGAATTTCAAACATGTCTAAACCCTTAGGCAACTCAATTTCTGATTCAAACTTTAATCCATACATCTAATCAAACTTTTATCAATCTATATATCCCCTAAATCAATTCAAATTCATGACCTAAACATTTCTTAAACATTGATCGATCAAACCCTAGTTAAATCAACCTATGGATTTTGGTCAAATTCTTCTACTCTTAGTTAAATATCTATGCATCTTCAATCAAGCCATTAGGATTCCATTCAAACAGCCATTTGCAATCTCCCATGCCACCTTGGCAGTCAACGTGATTGTTGACTAGTCAAACTAGTCAATAATCCATTAAAACCACTTGAAATTCCCTTTTTTAAATATTCAAGCTTTAATTTCCAAATCTTAAGCCACCTCAAGACTTCACACCAGCATTCAAGACTCCCCTTGACTGCCACCTCATCAATGCTTGACTGATTGACCAGTCAAACAGTCAACATGAGGTTTTAAATGAGCCGAGGGTGATTAAACAAACTCCTTAAGCTAATCCAACCCATTTAATCCCTATCCAGCTGTTAATACAGCCTCTAGAACATTCCTAGAAGTATTCTAAGCCTTTGGATCCAAATCCAACAGCCGCTATTGATCCATGTGTCCAAATGGGGACCAAATGGACTTTCCACCTAGGATGTCATTCCCTGTCCTTCTCCCAGCCTTTCCAACAACCCTCAGGGCACGTGGAAGCATCATAGACAGTCCCTAGGTCGATCAAGACCGTCCCTTTGGCTTGGAGAAGATTGAATAGGGTGTAAACTCTATGTTGAGCCGTAATTCTCCATCTAGCTCTCTCTCACCACTTAAGCCCTCTCCAGACCAGAGCTAATTTTGTTTTAGCTCTTGGGGGTTACCTCTCCATCCCCCACGTCAAAAACCGGCGATTGACGGCGGCCGGCGGCGAGATTCCGGCCAAACCGAGACAAGAAGACCGTCCTAGGCCTGCAGCTCAAGTTCCAGACCTTCTCAGCCCTTGCAGTCTTCATGAGAAATAATCTAGGACGATCAACAAGTTCAACGAGCCCTAAAGCATCAAAATCCGTCAATCCAATCAAGGTAAAACCTAAACCCTAGTTTAAGATACTTAGATTAAATTAACTTTTTATAAAGCAATTTTTGAGCTGCTTATTTAATACTCCATTAATTCTCTTCATAAATCAAATCTATTTTTAAAACTTCAAGTCTAATGATGGATCCAATCAAGAGAACGAGCCATTCTTTTGGTTGGAGTTTCGGTTCGCAACGTGCATGAATTGCATGTTTTCTGGGCCGTCGATCAAGTCATCAACGGCTTTGATTAAGCCAACCCGCGGTTCTGCTCAGCCTGGCGGGTTGATCCGCAGACAGGATCCCGTTCAGCGCGATCCCAACCGTTCATTTGAGACCACAGGATCTCAGATGACCGTGCGATCAATCTGAATCAGATTCGGTACCGCGGGTTTAATCTTGACCATTGGATCAATGCTTTGCAGGATCCGACGGCTTATAGTTCTGCCGAGCTGGATAAGTGAGCGGGGCCCACTTGACCGCCGCCGCGTTTTGGCTGGACGAACCAGAGAATGTCATCTGTCCCATTGACAGCCTCCAGTTTAATTAAATGGTTTTAATTTAATTTTAAAACCATTTAATTACTAGAAACTTCAAAAAAATATTAAAAATTAAATACTTTTCAAAAAATTAAGTATTATATATCAAACTGCTCGGTTTCTCAAGGCCTTCAATTTAAAAATAAAATTACTTTAAAATACTCTATATTTTTAAAATAATTTTAAATATTAACTATTAGATTATTTTAATTAATATTTAATTAAAATAAATCCATATATTTCAAAATTTTAAAACAAAATTAATTTCAATCTATCTTGAATTTCCAGGGAACTTTCCAAAAGTTATTTGAGTTAATTTTGATGTTATTTGGATTTATTCAAATCATTATTTATATTTTATATATAATTTTAAAATCAAATCATTTTAAAATTATATGCATACTTAAATTCTTTTAAAAGCACTTTGAAACCGACTTGAAATTTTAATCAGAGGATCTCTCATTGATATATTAAAATAATTTTGATAATATTTTTAATTATCTTATTTTAAAATATTTATTTATGTATATATGAGTTTATCTTTATATATATAAACATATATAGGTCTATTTTAAAACCTATTTTAAAACTATATGAATTTAAATCTTTACCTTTGAGAGATTCATTGAGATTTTAAATCTAGATTAAGCATAATTGAATTGAATTAATGGGGATTTGATTAGTGAGTAATCATGATTTGATTGTTCACTAATCTCATCGTTATTTATTTGCATGCTTAGGATACATACACTTGCACATAGTTTAAGGCTCTCCTAGATCTAGGAATTGATTGTTATTGAGTGTTCTTTTCATGCTTAGTAAAGGGTTAGTTAAAACATTGATTCAAACCTATCAAACTTAGTGACATAATTAAGGACAATAATTAGGGACTTATGTATAGAGAAATTAGAGAAATTTTAGAAATTAGGATACACATCATTTTAACTTGAAACTTCAAACACTTGAACTTAGTGACATTTACAGCCACTAGGAAAATTTTCACTAGTTTTGGAAGTCATTAAGGCCCTTAATTAAATTTCCTAAGTCAAAATCCTTAATTAAGCCCCAAAACCTTCCAGAAAATGTAATAAATCCATTTTAAACCCAAAAAATATGAGTAAGACCTCTAACTGACCATAATCATACCCTTAACCAATGAAAATTAAAATCTAATTGATTTGACAGCAAATTAAACCTTAATTTAATTTTAATAGAAAACCAATATTTAATTAAAATAATTAATTAATAATAGTTAAAAATTCCAAAAACTTCCCAAACACTTGGGAATCTCTCCTTAGGTCATTCCTGACCTTTGGAGCTGATTTCAAGGAGTTGGGATATCATTTGGAGCAAAACCACAAAATGGCTCTCTAATTAAACTTTTTAAAATTCATTAAATAGTCAAAAATTCAAATCTTCATAACTAATTCCAGAAAAATCAAAATTGAACAAACTCACTTGCATTCAACTCATAATAACTCCTAGTATTTATCAAAAATATTAAAATTCCAGAAATCTTTCAAAATCTAAAAGTCAACTTTTCAGTCAACCATAGGTCAAATCTAGTTCAAAACTTCAAACCTTCATAATAAAATGTAGAAAAATCTGATTTCAACGTACTTACCTTCTAACTGATTTTCGTAAGGTCTAGTATTTTAATAAAATACAAACATTCCAGATAACACCCTTAATCAAAAAGTCAATTTTCAACCCCTTAATTAGATGATTAAAATATTCCAAAAATTCATAAAAACTCAAAATCACCTCTAAAACTCCAGAAATGTCTAATCAACCCTTAAAATCAGTAATCAACCAACCTTAATTAAAATTCATTAACTTTCAAACTTTAATCAAATCAAATCACTTAATTATACTGGGTACCACTGGGTAACTCAGGCCTACGAGGCTATTAAATTAGCCCCAAGGAAGGTGAAATAAACTTCATGGCCTCGGTGTGAAACAAAGGTGGTATTCAATCAATAATTAAGAATCAATCTTAAAATTGACTTCAAACTTGTTGCGTCCTGGAATATTCGCGGCGGTAGAGAAATATATGGTTTAACGTCTTAGCGTTGTACGAAGATCCAGCACACAATCAGATAAGTGAGAGGGTGTAGCGTTCATAAGAGACACCAAAGTTTTTACGTGGAAAACCCCTGAAAAAGGGGGAAAAACCACGGGGCCTGGCCCAATTGAAAATGATTCCACTAGACTTTGAGTTGGTTACAAAGGATTGAATCACCTCCAAGGGTGATCAGGTTACAATCAGTTACTTAAGTAAGACGTCAGGTCTTTGGGAGGACGTAGGGACTGAACGTCGGGTCCTGAGTAAGACGTCGGGTCTTCGGCAGGACGTAGGGACTGAGTGTCGGGCCTTGAACAGGATGTCGGGTTTTCGGCAGAAGGTAGGGACTGAGTGTCGGGACTTGAACAGGACGTCGAGTTTTCGGCAGGACGTCGGGTCTTCAGTAGGACGTAGGGACTGGACGTCAGGCCTTAAGGTGGTGGTCCGGCGAGGTTCTGCGGTGGTCCGGCGAGGTTCCTGCGGTGATCCGGCGAGGTTTTTGCGGTGGTCCGGCGAGGTTCTGTGGTGGTCCGGCGATGGTCCGGCGAGGTTCTGTGGTGGTCCGGCGGTGGTCCGGCGGCTGTCGAGGAGGAGCTCCTTCCTTCTCTTCTTCCTCTCTTCTCTTCTTCTCTCTCTTGCTTAGCCCCCCTCTTGTGAAGAATGAGGGCTCTATTTATAGATTTTCTGGAGTGGCATGGTCCGTAAATAGGTGTGAGATCAAGGGCGAATAGGGAGTGGTCAAATGGACGGCCGATATTGAATCCTACGATCGTGCACCGTTCGTTGGACATTTGGAGGCCTTAATGATGTCGGAATTTAGTGATCTTGGGCTCGTTGGATTTGTCTCGTCGAGCCGTTCGATTCGAGTATAAACTCGTCAAAATCGGAGACCGTTTGGTAACTCAAATTGCTGTTTGAACCTTCCGACAGCGCTTTACGTTTCTGCAATTCTGGATGTAATAATAAGTGGCACTTGCCATATGGACTTTCAATTTGAGCATTTAATTTGATTGATTTATTTAATTGATTGTGCAGTAGAACTACCTATTTTTATAGTCTTTTTACCTGCATGCCGATTTTGATTTGACCTGGAGTTCGATCGTAGGCTCTTAAGGACTTAATAAAATTTTTCTACTTAAATCAAATTAAAAATTTTAAGCTCACATAGAAACTCTAACGTTTTAAGAAATAATCTCAGGACCGCCGGGAGTCCTCATTTCATAGCATTCATTCAAATTCAATCTTTTAATCGAGTCGATTAGTATGCATCATATTTGCAACTAATTAAAAAACCTTTAAACCCTTAATTGCATTTGCTTAAGCATCAAACCCCACATAAGTTTAAGGGACCATTTAGGATCCGCTCTAGATGTCGGTCCCATTCTCAAAAACTTTTCTTAAACAACGTCCCTACCCATTCTAACATTAAATGACTTGATACATGATTTTAAAGTGCCTAGGTGGTTTAGCTGGCTCCCCAATCCAGGCCGGGGTAAGTCTAGATATGCATTGCACTAGCTAGGTTCAGGTCACTTTTTAGTACCCAATTTAGTCTTAGGTTCTGAGGCAAGCTCTGGCTATAAGACCTCAACCTCCGGGAATCGAATCCAAAATTTCTAATAAAATTGATCACTTAAACATTAAATCACTTTCAATCAAATTTAAGCCTAACATTTAGGATAGGCTGGAGTGTTTGTGAAGTGATTGAGAATCTCAAAACACTCCCTACTCCTCTTCCTTTGACTCTAAAAATAAGTGTTCAGACTTGATCCAATCCCATTTGAAAATTCCTACCATTTCTCTCCTTTGATATCAAGCCTTGAAATTCTTAAATAAAATTTACACCGCTATTTTAATCGAGAGTTTTAGTAGGAAATTCCGATTTTCTACGATGTAATTAACTACGAGGGCTTGAGCTCGTAGGAGATTTAGAAACCCAGATCTAATTTTTCAAAATAAACTTTTCAAAACCTTCAATTAATTATCTTTGAGAAACTTAAATTTTACGATCATTATCATCGTTTGTAAATGATTAATAATAAGAGATATTCTCTTTCCCCGGAAAGATATGTCGTTCTATTATCATTCTAACTACGATATTAATGATCCTCTATCCCAATCAATATAGTTAAATATCATTATGATCCTTTAGGATCATATGTTATCTCTTCTTGAACTTGATTATAGTAATTGGGATGAATTTAAAACTTTGAAATTCGAACCCATTAGGGAACGATATATTCGTCTTTCGAGGCGATATATTGTTCATAATAGAGTGTTCAATTTCAAAATTCCAAAATTTAACATTCCCAAAGAAAATTAATATATTTTCAAAACTATATATACTTAAATATATTTTTTTTAATCAAAACAGTAAAGCGTAGTCAAAGCGCAGGTAAAGTGCACCTAAAGCACACCTAAAGCGCAGTCAAAAGCTCATGTGACATGGCATATTTTTATTGGATGTCCGAACCTATTCTGAGCGTCCGGTGACCGGATGCAATAATTTGCCCTTCCCAAGAGATCCCATCACAACTTCCTCATTCCACATGGCTTCCTTGCCCCATTGCGAACCTTCCCCATTAATGTTTTCTCACCCCAATGTGCCATGATCTCGTCACAACTTTCTCATCCTATCAGGGTAATTCCTAGCCTAATGATATTAGGTTGCCCTTTTTCATTGTTATAGATAATAAATTTAAGTGTTAAATATATTAATAATTGAGAGTTTATTTGGGACAATTAGTACTTTATAAAGTTAATTTTTAAGTTATTATAGGGAGAGAAACTTAACTATTCTTGATATGTCCTCAAAAAATTATCTTGATCGGGCATGAATCTCGATACAAAATCAAGTTGGAAACTTCAAAAATTAATTCGGAGACCATCCAAACTCCGATTTCAGTGAAATTACAGTTGAACTGAGAGTCTCGGAAATACAAACTCAAAGACACCAAATTCGACTCAATCCGAGCCCAAATGGGTCCAAATCAAGGACCTGAAGCGCTATTAGAAGGTTCAAACCATAAATTGGATTACCAAACGGTTTCCAAACATAACAAGCTTATACTCAAATCAAGCAGCTTGATGAGACGAATCCAACGAGCCCAAGATTGCAAAATTCCGACATCATTAAGGTCTTCAAATGTTCATCGAACGGTTCATGATCAAGGGATTCAAGATCGGCCGTCCATTCAACCACTCCCAACTTGCCCTTGATCCTCCATCTATTTACGGGCCATGCCATTCCAAAAATCTATAAATAGAGCTCCCTCTCCTCTTGAAATAAGATCCCCAGAGCCTAAGGAAAAAAGAGAGAGATCGAAGATCGCTATTGCTTCCTTGCCTCCTCGACCACCGCTGGACCACCAACTGACGCCCTGTGCTCCACCGAACCACCGCCTAACGTTGTCGCTCCGCCGGACCACCACCTGAAGCTCTGTGCTCCACTAGACCACCGCCTAACGCCGTTGCTCCGCCAGAACATCACTTGAGGCCCTCACCTCCACCGGACCATCGCCTGACGCCGTTGCTCCTCCGAACCATCGCCTGACGCCGTTGCTCCTCCGAACCATCGCCTGACGCCGTTGCTCCTCCGAACCACCACTTGAGGCCCTCACCTCCGCTGGACTACCTCCTGACGTCGTTGCTCCGCCGAACCACAACTTAAGGCCCTCACCTTCGACGGAGCAACGACGTCACCCGGACCACCGCATGACGCCGTTGCTCCGTCGAACCACCACTTGAGGCTCTCACCTCCACCAGACCACCGCCCGACGTTGTTGCTCCGCCAAACCACCACTTGAGGCCCTTACCTCCGCCGGACCACCTCATGACTCCCTTGCTCCGCCAAACCACCACTTAAGGCCCTCGCCTCCACCGGACCACCGCCTGACACCGTTGCTCTGCCAGACATCACCTGAGGCCCGGACTTCTGCCAGACCACCATCTGAGGCCCGAACTTCCACTAGACCACTACATGAGGCCCGGACTTCCGTCGTACCATCACTTGAGACTCTATGCTCCAACAGGCCACTACCTGAAGCTCGGACTTCTATCGGACTGTCACTTGAGGCCCGAGCTCTACCGGGCCATCACCTGACGCCCGAAGTTCTACCAAAGCACCATCCTTTTACTACGGTCTTCCAGACTCATATCTTCTGCTGACTACGGTCCTCCCGACCTCCGTCGCCTACCATGGTCACTCCGACCTCCATCACCAGACAACGGTCTTTCAGACTCCTATCTCCTGTCGACTATGGTCCTCCCGACCTCCGTCGCCTACTGTGGTCACTCCGACCTCCATCACCAGACAACGGTCTTTCAGACCCTGGTCTCCTGCCAACTATGATCTTCCAGACTCCTATCTCCTGCCAACTATGGTCCTCTCGACCTCCGTCGCCTACTATGGTCACTCCGATCTGCATCACCAGACAACGGTCTTTCAGACCCCGGTCTTCTGCCAACTACGATCTTCCAGACTCCTATCTCTTGCTGACTACAGTCCTCCCGATCTCCGTCGCCTACTACGATCCTTTCGACTTCCATCACCAGACAACGGTCTTTCAGACCCCGATCTCCTGCCGACTACGGTCCTCACGACCTCTGTCGCCTACTACGGTCCTTCCGACCTACATCGCCAGACAATGATTTTCCTGACCCCAATCTCCTATCAATTACGGTCTTTCGGACCCCCATCTCGTGCCAACTACGACCTTTCCAACCAAACAAACATGTATATTATTGTAACTCCCACTATGTAATGCGCTTTATATGATGTACATTTGTACCATCAAGCCAAGGCCTTCTCCCAAGGAAGGGCCTCATTTGTAATCGACTGCAAATACTAGTGGATTCATTCAAACTAGGCCAGGCCCCGTGGTTTTCCCCCTTTTTTATGGGGATTTCCACGTAAAAAACTCTAGTGTCTCTTATGAATGCTACACTCTCTCACTTATCTAATTGTGTGCTGGATCTTCGTACAATGCTAAGACGTTAAACTATAAATTTCTCTACCGCCGTGAATACGTTGAAAAGAATGATAATATAGCAAAAAAAAATCATAGTCACACAGAATTATATTAATATCTAAAAAATAAAAGAGTAAAAAAATGTCTTAAACAAGAGAAATTATTTTGTGCAGTATTTGAACGCGTCCGGTGGTCAATTCGGACGCATCACTTCACTTAAAACACTATGCATTGAATAACATTGTGCTTCCGAATTGATCTATATACGCATTCGAACACCGCATATAATATTTTTTCTTCAAACAGTCCCTGAATTGTAATTATTAAATATGTAAATCTCCTTATTATTATTTATACTACATTATTGATATAAATTAATGTACAATTTTGCCCTTCTCACTTCAGCCTCCCACTCTCACATAGCAGTATTTCCTGGTGATCCAACAGCGGCCGTCCGGCTTCTAACTTTTGGTCCGTGCCGAGCACAGCAGTCGGCACTGAAGGCTGCAAAAATTTGAGATCGAGAAAACGCCGGCGATCACCAAAGAGTGAGATGAAGGAAAGAGGCAAAGCGGGGCAGCGTTCCGTGGACGAGAGGTATACCCAGTGGAAATCCCTCGTTCCCGTGCTCTATGACTGGCTCGCCAATCACAACCTCGTGTGGCCCTCGCTCTCGTGCCGGTACGCCTCCTTATCTTCTTCCCGCTTTCCTTTCATGGTTCCCTGCTGGCTTCACAAGTTACTAGGGTTTTGGCCGAGCGAATCACCATTTAGGGTTTTAGCATTATTACTTGGCCCATTGGTTCTAAGTTCCTATGTTGGTTCTGTTTAGACTTTCCGTATATCTTTTTAATACCGGAGCTAAAAACTACTGGGCTTCTTGATTAACTTTTGAAGGTGAACATAGGGTTTATCTTAGTTTTAACTTTTTTTTTTTTTCTCTATCTTGCTTTGGGCATGTATGTCGTGTGGATGTTCAGACCTGTTAGTTGAAGGGGCTGTTTGTTAACCATATTTATACCGGATTTACGCGGGATTTAACATAAATCCTGCCAAACGGTTTTTTTGGACAAAATAAATCCACTATATTCTTAATTTTTTTCCGAACCCGTTCCACTGTAAATCCTAGAGGGAGTTTAGGGTATTAACAAGAATTAGCGAACAAAAGCCTGGAAAGGAGGGGAGGGGGCCCAAGAGAAAGATCCTTCGCCAGCAAGCTCCCATTGCGACTTTCTCTCTTCCATTTAATCGATGGCTTCCTCTCTTCCTCACTTTGTCATTGACGGTTTCGGGAATAAGGATGTGAGAGGGTTATGGGTGTGGGATCGGAGAAAGATGAGGTTTTACGGGGTGGGAGAATGACAGGGTTAGGGCTGGCAGAAGTAGGAATTAATCAAATTTATCGATGAAATTTGATATTATGTAATCGATTGAATACATTATTAATAAATAATTAATTAGAATATTATCTTATATTAATTATGATTTAATAAAATTATCAAAAAATCATTAATTAATGTTGTTAATAACCAATCAAATTAGACAAATATGTTAATTAAAAATTAAAATTAGCTGAAATAAATTATATTTGTTGATAAAAAATATTAATTAAAAATGGAAAATATGATCACATGCAATGAAATTACCTATTTTGATTTCATTATCAGTAGTTTTTATTAATATACTATTTGTGCTCTTAAAAGAAGTGGTAAAATAGTATATAAAGATTTAATCAAATTTGATCTCTCTCAAACATTTTTTCAGGATTTTACTATCTTAGGATTTACTAAATTCAGTCATACAAGATTTATTAAATCCTACTTGTGTTAAATTCTAATTGCAGCCAAACAACCCCAAAGGATTATAAATTAGGTAAATTCATGAAATGAATGCTAAGGGCCTTTTTTGTTGTCAATTTATTTAAGCTAACAATGGATAAGCTTAGGCTTCGTTTGTGACAACTTTCTTATTGTTTTTTAAAATAACTTTCTAGCACAAAAAATTTTAGTTTAAGATTTTTTTAACTAGAAAGTTGTTTTATAAAGCAGTAAGAAAACTGTTAAAAAAGGTAAAGGTAGATCTAAAAAGACTTGTTTAGAAAATATTAGAAATGATGTTTCTTTATTACATTTAAACTAGAATTTGACTTCTAACAGGACACAATGGAGAAAAGGATTTATGTAGCCGACCCCTTGTAGTTGGACAAAGGTTTGATGTTATTGTTGTTGTTGTAGAAAGTTGCTTTAGAAAGCTGTCCAAAACGAAGCCTTAGTGAATATAAGCATCAAGATTTTGAAGCTTAAGCTATAAGCTAAGTTAAATTGTTTGGTTAGTTAGACAGATAAGCTAATATAAAGTTGGTGAAATAAGTTGTGGAGGAGGATAGGTTATCTAAGCAGATGAAATAAGGAAGGCTGAAAAATAGGGTTATGAAGCATAACAAGCTTAAGCCAGTTTGGAAGTATGCTCTGCTTATCCTGTCTTATCCCCTAAATGAGGAAATGATGGACTTGGCTTAACCTTCTTCAGGAGATGACTCAAATTTGCATTTAGAAGGAAAAAAAGGCTTAACCTAGCTTAATTGATAAATAAGGCTGAATCAAACAGGCGGGTGTTAAAACTTTGAGGCTGCTTTTGTTTTTGCATTTGCATCATAACTGAATCTCGGGTGTGAAGTTTTTGCATGTTATATTGTCAATTTATCAATGCAAATAAAAAGTTGATCTCTTGGCATTGAAAGGCAATTTTGAATTATGAAAGAGCTGCATTATTAATTGGTTTGCTGTAGATAATCTTCTATTCTGTCAGTGCCAGTGCACTTGTGTATGTGAAGCTGGTTTGGGTTCACCAACTAATTTGGCTTCAATTAAGTTATTCAACATGATGTAAATTATTAATACAATGAAAGTTCTTGGTAGTGTTGGTAAAGTTAGGAGCATGCATAATTAGTTACCTAATACTTTTTGTCTCAGCCAGTTAGTTTATTTAGTTTTTATTGATTCTTGCTTTCATATACCATCTCCCTTCACTATTCTTATTCTCCATATTGATTTTAAATGAAAAGCTGGGGTCCTCAAGTGGAGCATGCAACTTACAAGAATCGTCAACGTCTTTACCTATCTGAACAGGCAAGTAACTTTGCCAATGCTACAGTTGTTGCAGATATGTTGTTAACCTTATAAATTTAATATTGAATGATAATCATATTCTTGCTGATATATCTCCAGGTTGACAATCCTTAAAAAAAAATGTTGAATATAATGGATATGAATCTTGGGTGAAAAGATAATTTCAAAGACCATGACACTACTAGGAAAAACCACACCAGAAAAGTTTCATATCAACCTAGTTTCCTTTGCTTTCTTCTCCTTTTATGATTGGCATGTACATCACATTTTCTTTCTCCCGTAAAACCTTGTGTTTGCTGTTCTTAGGAGCTTTTGTTTAAAACTTTGCACCAGAGTTAATAAAACATGTCTCATACCTTTTCTTTTTAATTCAAATGTGATAACTTTATTGCAGCTTTCTATTTGTTCTTTCATCCGTGGTAATCATTCCATATTTTAGCATCATTCAGCTGTGCTGCCCCACTAATTCCTGCCCTCCCTGCCATACAAACTCACACACGGACAACCTACTGAGCATATACTTTTTATTACAAATAGCTATTTTACTACTTCATAGTTGCAGAATTTTTTTTTTTAGACTTAGTTGCAGAAATATTTCTTAGATCCTAAATATCAGTGATTGATAAAGTTCACAGGTAGCAACTTCAAAGTTGTCACTCCCATACTTTTTTTCATTAGTATTGCAAATTATTTACAAATCATAATGAATATATTTTAAATAATAAACTAGCGACATTTTCCTGTAGTGTCTGTATTGAGGATTAAATAAGGGGCTTTATATCAAATTTTATTTTTTAAATTTTGCATTTTTTTTCTTTTCTTTCTTTGATGTTTCTTATAGATGTTTTTGTATAACCCCTCCGTTTGTCCTTAAAGTAATTTGTTTGTTTTGTCTACCTGGTATTAATAGTTAGATGAAGGCTCACGATCGTGTTGAGCTTTTTCATGGGAATGCTACGCCATTGTTGCTATTCAGCCATTCATCAATCAACTAATTCTTGTGCATATTTTTCCAGACTGATGGCAGCGTTCCAAATACTCTTGTGATTGCCAATTGTGATGTTGTAAAACCAAGAGTTGCCGCTGCAGAACATATTTCACAGGCTAGGACTTCAAAACTTTTGTTTGCACCAGTTCTTAAAGTTTATTCATTAACCCATAACTTGCTTGAGAGGATTGTTTTAAGGCATCTCACTCAGTTCTGTTTGCTGTTTGCAGTTCAATGAAGAAGCACGCTCACCATTTGTGAAAAAGTTTAAAACTATCATTCATCCTGGGGAGGTATGAAGTTATTTTCATGCTGTAGATTTTTATACCATTAGGAGTTTATTTATTTTTTCCTGGATTAATTACCTTTTGAAAATCAGTTTTGTTTCTTTTTTAAAAACAAATCTTCTTTGATTATTTTCAAAAATAAGACAATACATATTGGCAAATAACTTGCTATTCCAAACATTTTTGATGAAAAGCAAATACAATTAGAAAATTCTTTCATTAATTAACTTATATTGAATTTAAATTTGATTATGTTTTCATTTCTGGATTAGCTGCATTTGTTTCTGATTATTATCCTCACTTATTTTATGTTAAAACTTCTTCTTCCTTGCTTGCAATTGTTCTCCAAATATTCCATAACTTCAAGCGGTTGCCTAAACTTTCTCACATTACGCAGATGACAAAGTGGATCAACAGTTACACAAAAAAGCAACTCTTCTATTGTCTTTTTATATGATGCAGCATCATTTCAATTGCCTTCACTATTGCCTTCTTATGTTTCTTCACTAAATTCCTTGTCTCCATACATTTATTATGACCATTGGACAGTTTATGTAGTAGAAAAAAGCTCTTAACAAGAAGGGAAGTGTTCTTAGAAATACGGGTGCCATCTGAACGCTTCTTGGCAAAAATGTCCAATTAGCTGCTTGGTTCTTGAGCCAAATATGAGTAAGGGTTCTGTTGTTTGTAGAAGGAAGGGGCATCATATGGAGAAGACTGCAAACAACCACGAGGATTCATATTAGCCATCAAGTTTACCTAAGTGTTTACTACATAAACTTTAGTTTCACCTTTCTCCCCTTTTAAGATTTTTAAAGTAACACAAAAAAAATACTCAACTACTCAGGGCCACCTTTTATGATTTTTAAAGTAATGTAAAAGATGTAAACTATATAGGACTTCATTTTAAAAATGGATCTTTCTGTCATATTTTCTGTTCCTGTTTCTTTAATGTAGGACATATGACATAGTGAACAAATGCCTTTGATTTGGTGTTTTAAAGTTTGATGTCTATTCCTCTTTTTATTGTCTTAAGGTATCAATAATTTCTTATTATGTTTCCTTTCTTGTTTGGCTAAGAGGCAATATGATATTGATTGCTTAGTCATCCTTGAAAAATAAAGATTATTAGTAGTGAAATCTATTTTTTTCTTGAAAAAGCATCATTTTGACAGCTCCCAGTTTTCCCATGCTTTGCCTATATCTCATTGCATTTTACACCTGAATTTTTGCAGGTCAACAGAATCAGGGAGCTCCCTCAAAATAGTAAGATCGTGGGGACTCATACCGACAGTCCTGATGTATAGTGTTTCCCTTTAATGTTCATTCTTCTCATGTTTGAAATCAATTTTTCTCTTCTTAACAAGGTATATATTGAAGATTACTGGATTGATACCTGAAATGCAGGTGCTTATTTGGGATGTTGAGGCTCAGCCTAATCGGCATGCTGTGCTTGGTGCTGCTCCATCACGCCCGGATTTGGTCTGTCACTGCTAGTTAATTCAATTGCAACCTATGTATTTTCATTTCTCTTAGAAAATGCATGCTTATTTTGTTTATTCTCAGCTCCTTTTTTTAAAAATGATGCATTGAACAGTTTTTTACATATCAGTTTTTTACTCCTTAGCAAACAGCTTCATTTGTATTACAGGTGCTGACAGGGCATCAAGAAAATGCAGAGTTTGCTCTTTCTATGTGCCCCCATTGAGCCTCTTGTTCTTTCAGGAGGTTAGACGATATTGAACTTTATTTTGTTGACGGAACTTAGTTCAAGAATATCCCGTTCATTATTTTAGGCATATAATGACTCCAATTTAGCGTTATTGCTTAGTAGATGTGGTTCATGTGATATTTTATAGTCGTATTGCCAGTTTGGAATTTTCTTGTCTGCTTTATTTATCTTACTGGTTTAGACTTATGTTGCACTGATACACCTATTTCTGAAGGTGTGTTGTATATGATACACCGATACACGGATACGCTTCTGATACGGCACCAATACGTGTCGGATACGGCTTTTACGTATTAATTAAAATACTACTTAATTTCAAAAGGACACGCATATCTGATACGCGTGTCCATTGAAAAGCAAAAAAATCCGAAAAAGACCCATTGTATTTACTTCCGCAGTTGCGAGCGAGGTGCATCTGCCATGGAGTGAAGTTGCACATATTGACTGTGTTTGTTTAGTTTGATTACAAGAATTCAATTTATTTAGCACCCTTTCATGTTCTGGTATTTCATAGGCAAGGACATGTCAGTCGTATTGTGGAGTATACAAGATCATATCTCTACCCTAGGAGTGGCTTCGGATGCTAAATCTCTAGAAGCATCTTCTGGGAGTTCTGGTGGTAAGCAGGCTGCAAAAGCTGGTAACAACAAGTCCTCAGACAGTCCCACTGTTGCACCACGAGGGGTGTACCAAGGACATGAAGATACCGTTGAAGACGTGCAGTTCTGTCCAACTAGGTAATCTAGAGACAGAACATTGTAATCAACTGTTTCATTATTACCCTTTTTATCCATTGTACCAACTGCAAGCAGCTATATTAGGCTTATAATTCTTTGTTTCTGTCTTGGTGTCATTGCTCACCATCATTTATTAGATCTTGTACCAAGTTTGTTTTATACTTTCTCATTAGCCTGTTTTTAAAGATGTCTTTATTTTGTATTTTTACCTAATGATTGATTTGTTCTTATGTTATATTATTTGTTTTTGTTGTTGAAGTGCTGAGGAATTTTGTAGCGTCGGTGATGATTCTTGTCTCATTTTGTGGGATGCTCGTGCCGGTACCAGTCCTGTCGTAAAGGTGAAGCACTGTTCTTCCTTCAAATTGGTTTTTGTCCCCTGTTGTTTACATGATAAAATTGAGGTCTTGTTTTCTATGGATGAAACCAAGTTTTTTAAACTTGGGTTTAATTTCTTTTGGCCTTGTTGCGGAAGTTTTAGTGATTTTTATATTTTTTGGTGTGATGTTTGATTACTTTTTTTTCTCAAAATACTCAAAAGGATAAACTGTTGTCTTAAAAATATATTTTTAAACAGCTATGAAATTAGAGAAGTTTCTACTATTTTGGTAAATCAAAAATATATTCCTGTGCGACCATGTGTGGTTCATATGCTCAGTTCTGGGTTTGTAATCAACGTGTTTCTAGTTTTGGTTGTATTTTACTGTATTTTATGCATATTAATACATTTCATTAAAAAAATTCGATGATTGAAAAATTAAATATTCAATATTTTAGTTAATGTTCTAATTTCTGAGTATGTAGCATATACTTTGTACGAATAATTGTTTGTGCATATTTTCATACTTTAAGTTGTTCCATGCTCTATCATCATGTAAATAACGCAAATGAATACTTGTAATATTATAATTTAAGGGAGGGTTCTAAATATCTTTATACAAAGGTCGTTCATCTTATTGCAATTCATTTTAAATAAAATATTTTTCTTGTAAATCATGAGACTTTAAGGTTGGCTGGGTGGTTTCGTTGTAAGCTCTCAGCCCTAGAAGGCTTGCGGTCAATTCGCATGTGATGCAACAAGGGATTTTTCTGTTTTTACCATACACATGTTTTATTAATGTGTGAATTTGACCCAAGGTGTTGAAATTTCGAGCTCATAGCATGAGAGTTAGAACGATTGAAACCAATTTGAAATGGATGATTTAGATTGGTTTAGTTGATTTTTAAAACGTCTAATGATTTTTTTTGGTCTATATATTGTCTAGATGTTGGTGTAGCGCGTGTTTCTTTGTTTCAGTTTTACTTCAGCTTGACCATTATAGAGATATTCAAGCCACACTGCCCCTAGCCAATTTGTCTTCATGTAGTGCTGAACTTGGTTGACCCAATTATTCTATTTTGATATTATATTTGGTTGGACTGTGTGAATTCGTGATAAAGAAATTGAACTGGAGGTTTAGTTGGGCCGTGTCACTTTGTAATAAGCAAATTGACCAGCAAGGAATATTAGGTCTGGTATTATTGGATTTTACTAATGCATAGCTTAAGGATAATATAATCTTTTATACTATCTATTTCATATTCATCTTTATCATCATTTATACTCTCTTATCCATCAAAAAGTTTTGTAGCTGTTGACATGCAAACAGTCGGTTAGGCTCAGCTAGGCTCGCTTACACTGTTATTAATAGTTAATTAGTTATAGGAGCCTTGGTTGTTTGGATCCTTGTTTATCAGCTCTGTAATATGCACAGCTAAATAGTAATGTCCTTATAGTCAACGCAAGATATTATTGCATAATGTGTTAATCTCAATGTGAAGAAAAGGACTATTGGCAACTACAAGCTTCATTCGACTGCCATTTGAGAAACAGTATCTGTTAACGAAAGCCACATCTGATCATAAATTAATAATTTATAGGATTGAGTTTGACGGGGAATTTTGCCCTGAGCTCATACATACATACACTTGTTGACCTGCAAACAGTCGACCAGTGCCCACACACCGGCCCACAATCACACGACACCACGATCTCATGACGCTAAGGTAACTGTTGCCTCAATCACATAAAAAGGAGAATCGAAACAGAAAATTGTACTTGCGCTCACTTGGCAATTAGAACTCCTTGGCTCTCAAGCCCTCAACTGAACTACCTTCGAGTTCCCTCACCTGCACGCAGAGCCGAAGCTAACTGCGATCCCTGCTCGTTCTCCCTTAGTCTCGTGCAAACAACCAACTCACCAAACCTCCTCGGCGTCTGTCCTCAACACAACACCGTGCCTGACAAGCAAACCCGACCTGTGCTATAGCCGGCCAAACCAAACTCCCTCACGACATGAGGCTTCCACCTCACTGATAGGAAACACTTGGATTTCCAAGTGTTTCTCACCAAAACCCAATAGATCTAGGATGAAAACTGCTGTCCACACAGGAAAACAGCCAAAAACAGTGGAATCGGAGAGAAAACGTAAGAAAAAACAAGGCAAACACTTTTATTTTAATAAGGGATGAAAAGCACTTGCAAGATACAACTTTCCTTCAATTCGAGAGGAAGGAAAAACTCCAAATCTCTAGCCGTAGCCTAGAGCCCAAGAACACAAACCCTAGATCTAAAAAATGATTCAAATTCAAGATGCCCTCTCTCCCTTCTATTCCTCCCAATTAAACATGAAAGGAGGATTACAATTTACCTAATTACCCTTCTCATTCAAATATTCCCTCCCAAAATTGAATTTACATCAAGTGGGCCCCCCTTGATGTTTCCGCCCCCCCTCTGGCTGGGCTTCTTCTGCCGGCTGTAAGCCAAGACCGGTCCAGGGTGGACCAGTCCAGCCGGCCCAGGATGGGCCGGCGTAACATTACCGCCCTCCCAAAGAATCACCTTGTCCTCAAGGTGAAAATCAGGAAACTGCTGTTTTGTCATCTCGTATGGCTCCCACGTGGCCTCGTAGTCAGGAAGGTTCTTCCACTGGATCAACACTTCCTTAGTTTCATCCTCTTTCTGGCGAACACCCCTCAGCTCTAAGGGTTCCATGATCACCTCTAACTCTTCCGTAAGTGTCGGCGGTAGCTCAGGAATGGCGATGTGGTCACCAATGACCCTTATCAGCTGGGAGACATGAAAAACCGGATGTATAGTCGCTGATGGGGGTAATTTCAGTCGGTATGCTACTGCCCCAATCTTTTCCATCACTTCATAAGGCCCAAAGTACCTTGGAGCTAACTTTTCATTCCTTCTGTTGGCGACTGTCTTCTGCCTGTATGGACGTAGCTTCAAGAACACCCTATCCCATGCCTCAAATTGGATATCTTTTCTATGCCCATCAGTTTGCTTCTTTATGATTTGTTGCTCCCTCAGCAAGTGCCTCTTTAATTCTTCTAATACTCGGTCCCTCTCCTCCAAGTACTCCTCTACTAACGAAACATGAGTACTACTGCTCCCAAAGTGTACCAAGTGTGGGGGATCCCGTCCGTACAACACTTTGAATGGGGTCATTTGTGAAGCCGAGTGAAAGGACGTGTTGTACCAGTACTCAGCCCAGGATAGCCACTTCGCCCATAGCTTTGGTGTCTCTGAAACAAAACATCTGAGATATGTCTCCAAGCTCCTGTTGACTACTTCTGTCTGGCCATCCGTCTGCGGGTGGTAGGCTGTACTTCTCTTGAGCACTGTTCCCTGCAATCTGAATAGCTCCTTCCTGAAATGACTGAGGAAAACCTTGTCCCTATCTGATACAATCGCCTCTGGCACCCCATGTAATCTGATCACTTCTCTGATAAAGGCTGATGCTACTGTTGCTGCGGTGTAGGGATGTCGTAGGGGAATGAAGTGGGCATACTTGCTCAGCCTGTCCACCACTACTAAGATCACTGTGAACCCCTCTGAGCGGGGCAGCCCATCTATGAAATTCATGGAAATCTCCTCCCATACTCTACCAGGCAAAGCTAATGACTGTAGTAATCCTCCTGGTGACATCGCTAGGTACTTACTCTTTTGACAGACCTCACATCTGGCTACCATCTCCTCCACATCTTTATGCATCCCCTTCCAGTACAACTCCCCAGCTAGCCTCCTGTATGTCTTCTGTATGCCTGAATGGCCCCCTATCGCACTCCCGTGAAACTCATGGAGTAGGTTTGGGATGTGGATCGACATTCGGGGCATAACAAATCTCCCCTAATACAGCAGCTTGTCTCCCTCCAAGGAGTATCCCGGGTGGCTACCTGGTTCCTTCAGTAACTCAGTCCTGATATTTCCCAAACTCTCATCTCTGACGCTCTCTTCTCTGATGGCCTCCCAATCCAGCATCCAAGGCACGGATAGAGCGACTGTCTGTAACTCCTCCATACATCTGGATAAGGCATCTGCCGCCTTGTTCTCCACTCCTGACCTATACTGAATCTCAAAGTCGTACCCCAGTAACTTGGATAACCACCTCTGATGCTCTTTAGTCACCATCCGTTGTTCTAAAAGAAATTTCAGGCTCCGCTGATCAGTCCTGACAACGAAGTGTCTTCCAAGTAGGTAAGGCCGCCATTTCTGAATGGCCAACACGATGGCCATCAATTCCCTCTCATATACTGATTTCATCCTTGCCCGAGCAGTCAACACCAGGCTGAAATAAGCGATGGGCCTCCTATTCTGCATAAGTACTGCACCCAGTCCGTACCCCGATGCATCTGTCTCCACATTGAATGTCTGAGTAATATCTGACAAAGCTAGTACTGGCACTGTAGTCATTGCCTTCTTCAGGCTCTCGAAAGCAGAGGTGGCTGCTTCTCCCCATAAGAAACCATCCTTCTTCAATTGCTCTGTAAGTGGCCAGGCTATGGTGCTATACCCCTTCACAAATCTTCTGTAATAACTTGTCAATCCCAGAAATCCCCTCAGCGCCTTCAGACTTTTCGGTAGTGGCCACCTTAGCATCGCCTCAATTTTGGATTGATCAGCTGTCACTCCTTCTTTTGATACCACATGGCCCAAGTACTCTGCACTGGCTTGAGCGAAGCAGCATTTCTTCAAATTTGCCTTCAACTGATGTTCCTGCAGAACCTCTAACACCGTTCTTAAATGTTCCCAATGTTCGACCTCTGTCCTGCTGTATATCAGGATGTCGTCAAAGAATACTAACACAAACCATCTGAGATAAGGTTTGAAAACCTTGTTCATCAGGGCCTGGAAAGTAGCAGGTGCATTGGTGAGGCCAAAGGGCATCACCAAGAACTCATAATGGCCTTCATGAGTTCTAAAAGCTGTTTTGGGAACATCTTCCTTCCTCATTCGAATCTAGTGGTAGCCCGATTTCAAATCTATCTTGCTGAAAATTACGGTACAACTTAATTCATCCAAGAGATCATCGATAATGGGTATAGGAAACTTATCAGGCACAGTCTCCTTATTGAGGGCTCTGTAATCTACACAAAAACGCCAGCTGCCATCCTTCTTTTTTACCAACAGAACGGGACTAGAGAAAGGGATGATGCTGGGTCTGATGATCTCTGCCTCCAGCATCTCTCTAATCAACCGTTCAATTTCATCCTTCTGGAACTGGGGGTAGCGGTAAGGGCGTACACTGACGGGTGATACTCCTTCCCTCAACACTATAGTATGCTCTCGCTCCCTCTGCGGGGGTAATCCTTGAGGTGGCTAAAAAATCTCTTGGAATTGCTGAATCAATGGCTGAACGGAGAGGGGTATATCTCCTCCCTCTTCCACTCCTCCCCCTTCCAAACTATGCAATTCCACCAAGTAGCCTCCTCCCTCCTGCTGAATGGTCCGGATTAGGGATTTGAGAGAAACCCCAGCTTTGGTCAACCCCGCGTCCCCCTGAATCGTCCTCCTTCTCTCCCCTATCACCAGTTCCATCCTCAATGTCCCCCAGTTGATCTTCGTCTCCCCCAAGGTACGCAGCAATTTCATCCCTAGGATGACTTCAATACTTCCCAATTCCAATGGAAGGAAGTCTTCCTTCACCTGGATTTCCTGAATCTTCAGCACCACCCCTCTACAAACTCCTCTACCCATTTCCACCTTCCCCGTGCCCATCATCACCCCATAGCCGCCTGTATCCACCAGCTCCATTCCCAGCGACTCCACTATCTGGGTGGAAATGAAATTATGGGTTGCCCCACTATCGATCAACACCACCACCTCACGGTCAGCTATCTCTCCTCTCACCTTCATAGTGTGACTCGGAGTGAATCCCACTACAGAGTTCAGAGAGACTTTTGCCACATCCAGGTGCAATTCCTCTTCCTCTTCCTCCTCAGACTGGCTCCCACCTTCCTCTTCGTCTTCCTCGTTATCACAAACAAGGAGGACCTGAAGAGTTCGGTCCTTGCATCTATGCCCAGGCATGTACTTCTCGTCACAACGGAAGCACACCCCTTTGGCCCTCTTTTCTTGCATCTCCTTCTCTGTCAGCCTCTTGAATTGTCCCCCACTTCCACCACCACCGGATCTCTCCTTGGGCATCTCCCTTTGGTTTTCTGTGGCTACCCCTTTTGAGGGTAACACAGCAGTAGTCATCTTGTATGATCCCCCAGAGTAGTTGCCTCGAGCTCCTCTTTCTGACTTCTTTTGATCTTCCACCAGTTGTGCAAGCTCCATCGCCTTGCCTAAATTCCTTGGCTCCAGCACTCTGACCGCTGTTCTTATCTCAGGTTTGAGCCCCTTCATGAAATTTCCCTCCAGGGCTGATTCTAAGATATGATCCAGACGGCTCGCTAAGTACTCAAATCTGTCTCGGTAGTCGGCCACGGTCTCCTCCTGAGTCAGAGCAAAGAACTGCTCATAGAAGTCTCCTCCCCCATCGGCTCGGAAACGTTCTAATAAACAATCCTTAAACTCTCTCCAAATCCTGATAGGCTCTCTCCTGCTCGCCATTGATACCATGCCAACGCCTTCCCTTCCAGACACAATCCTGCCGCCGTCAGCTTCTCATCATCTGTTAACCCGTTGACAGGAAAGTAACGCTCTACCTTGTAGATCCAACCATGGCCATCTTCGCCCTCAAAGATGGGCATCTTCAACTTCCTCACCTTCGGATCCCTTCCGTTACCCCGGAACTCTCCATAACCTCCCATTCCTCGAAGAGGAGGTGCTCCCCAAGTGTCCCGGTCCTCCCTCCGTCGTTGGTATCCGAGTCCTTCGTCATAATCTCCTCTTCCCCTTTCAAAATCAGCACCTCGACGCTGAAATTCAGCACCTCGACGCTGATATTCTCCTCTTCTCTCGCCAAAATCTGCACTTCCCTCATATTCTCCCCTCCTGCCTTCAAAATCCACGCCTTGACGCTGGAAATCAGCACCTCGACGCTGAAAATCAGCACCTCGACGGTCATTTCCCATGCTCATCTCCTCTCTAGAAAGTGGCTCTAGAGGTGGCATGTCATCGTCTCCTTCAAGGATCTCCACATCTTGATTCCTCCTCCCCCTATGCGGGTTCGGATTTCCTCCTGCACGAACGGACTTGCAACCTAGTCCGTCTCCACCCTCCATTTGATCTGCCTCTTGTGCGTGCATAAGAAAGCCGACTGAGCCTCTTGTTCCCGATCCGACTCTTCCTACGATTATTCAATTGAAGGAAGTCCTGGGGTTGATTCGGTCAGCCCTCGGCCGTCTATCTGATCGAGCAGAGTGGGTTGAAGACTCAAAAATCATTTTTGGGGTCAATTTGCTCCCCCGAACTTTTTGCCGTCGATTTAATCTAGCTGAGTCGATCCAAAAGGGCAAATACCTCTCCTACCTCCCCTCGCGAGGAGGGGACGTCGGGAGGCTGCCAAAATTTCTTAGATCATTATAATGGACTTGGTGGAATTTTTGGAAGATTGAAAAAAAAAAAAACATTCAGCTGATCAATTTAGTTTGGAAATAGTAATTTTAATTAAAATAAATTAAGTGTTCAACCCACTGATTAGTTAATTTTAATAAATAAATAATTAAGCTAATCAACTTAACACAATTTTTTAATTAATTTGATAACCCAATTAATTAAAACTTAATTAAAATCAAATTTTTAACTAATCTCAGAGCTTTAAACTAATTAAATAATTAACCTAAAACTTTAACCAAATTAAAATCTAATCAAAATTAACTAATTAACATTAAAAATGAAAATACCAAATCTAATTGACTGTGTATCCAAAATTTCAATAAATCAACTCATTTGAACTTTAAATCTTAAATTAGAACTTAAATTGAGTTGATCAGTTTTAAATTACGTCTTTAATAATTAATCTAAGATGAGATCCAATTAAATAACTGGTTAAGAATCAGAATTTTAATTTAAAGCTTAACTGAAACTTTAATTAATTGAACCAAGCCAATTGAATTTAATTTTTCAACCAAATTAAAGCAAGTAAGAGAAACTCAAAGGATTAAACAATCAATTTAAATTCATACAGTTAATTGGTTTTAAACTAAATTTAATTAAATAAGCAAAACTTCAATTAATTTAAATTAAACTTTAATCAATTGAATTTAAAACTCAAGTTTAATTAATTAATATTTAGTTAAAAGAAATTTTTAACTAAATTCTAAACCTTTTATTTTAGATTAATTGAACAAGTCAATTTAATTTAAATAATCAAATAATTTTAAAATACATTTAACATATGAAATTTAAAATTAATGAATTGAACATTTAACTTTAATTAAAAATTTAATTAATTAATTAATTAAATTAATTGGTTATTTAAAGCAATTAACTTCAAATACAATCAAAAGAGCATAGAACCAATGTTTTCGCTAATTTAACCTAGGTATAAGCTACGGTTGTCAAACACAAAGCTCTCCAACAAACCAATAGCTCTCCAAACAAAATCTTCATACACTCTCAAACTCACAGCAATCTCCAAGTTACATGTGAGCTCTCAAACCTCTCTGCAGCTGCAAACTACAACTCCTGTGGCTACAAGTTCCAGCTACTGTAATTGTTGGCCACAAGCACCTGCAAATAAGTAGGCAAAAGTTAGCACATAATAAATAAAATTAATGCTGGAAAAGTAAAGCTACTGCCAAAGCAGAAAGGTTACAAGCACTATTACGAGCACAAAACAATAGCTGCAGGATAGTAAGTGTTAGAACAATGACTGTAGCTAGTATTGAAATAAAGATAGCAAAATAGGACGTTGACACTGGTATCAAAATAGTGAAGTGTGTAAAGCTATGTCTTTACAAATCTAAACCCCATAGGTCGTTTCTAATGGAAGTAGTGAGTCCTAGTGACTATTTCACTAGACAAATCTATTATGTGAAGTGATGGACATTTGAAACACTCCGATAACTTCTAATGGAAGTCGTAAGACTGATCTTAATGAAAATCTCTAAGTAAAACTAACTTAACCCTAAACCCCTAACCCGGGTCACTTCTAAGTGAAGCAGTAAGTCCCATACATTAGGAAAATAACCCTAAAACCCATTCACACTGAATAATGAGCATCCTAGTTTATAGGGCTAAGTTGTAAGACCCGTTATATAGGCCACCTCTTATAGAGTCTGTAAAATTCGTCATTAGGGCTACTTTCAAATGAAAGCCATAATCCCCTTCATAAATCCAATCACATAGGCTACTTTCAAATAAAAGTCGTAAGCTCCAACCCAAATTCAAACTACGAGCAAGTCCAAAATGGGGCCGTAAAATGTAATTCAAATTTAAACTATGGGCAACTTCTAAATTTAACCATAAGTCCATACCCAAACTAAATAACGAATACATATCCACATCAGTTTACTCGAGATGTCTGAGAGGAAGCATCCCAAGGCTGCTAATTAGATTTCATGGACATTAAGATCATTGGTCACCGGTGTTGATATACTGAACCCTACGATATTCTTGGGATGTTGGAACTATGATATCTTGATCGGGTCAACCTTCATCCCCCACAACCAGCGTTTAGAACATTCACATACTGTTGCATACATATATGTACTTCTTGCACATACTAAATATAATTTCATCATTAATCGAGAGTACTCTTCTATGTGTTAGGAGTAATTAACTATGAGGGATTGCGCTCATAGGAAGATAAATACGTGAAAAGGTTGGAGTAGCTCCAGTAGAAGATAAGATTAGAGAGAGTCACCTTAGATGGTTTGGTCACATAAAATGGTGGCCTTCCAATGACCCGGTTAGGATAGTAGAGATATTAGATTTGACTTTTGTTAAGAAAGGTAGAGACAGACCTAAAAAGACTTGGTTAGAAAATATTAATGACCTTTCTTTATTAGATTTAAACGAGAATTTGACATTTAATAGGACACAATGGAGAAAAAGGATTCATGTAGCCGACCCCACGTAGTGGGATAAAGGCTTGATGTTGTTGTTGTTGTTGTTGTTGTTGGATTGCACTAAAGAGGAAGTAGGACCCAAATCTAAATAAACCGTAACACTACTCTTAGGGGAAATATGGTTAATTTAAAATTCAATCTACCTCGGGAAAATAAGGACCTTAAGCTTGTGAGAGTGAGGTTCATGCCTATTTTTCCTGAGCGAACAATAGCCCTCCATTTCTCTCTCTTTGAAGTCATACTATCATGAAAAAGGAAACCGGGCTCTCTATTATCTCTATGCTAGCTCCACCAATTGTCTTCTACCATTATAATGCCTACAATCTACCTCCTAAGCTGCCACCAATGCCTTCACGGTACACCACAATTGCCATGAAGACTAGCACCTTATCCCCCATTTACTTTCATGTCCAACTTCATCATATTAGTTTCCAATTACTTGTGCTATTTGTTCAATATAGCTTATGAATTAAGTCTTTGTTTGGTAGCAATGGAGGTGTTCCTCGTTGCAGCACAACTTGGGAAACTGCAGTTTTGGGGGGATTGGGCTTGTGAAATGGCGAGGCATAGTGGCAGCTGTGTGCAGGGAGGCCCGTCATGCCAATTTGCTTTTGTTTTATTTATTGTCAAACCTAATTTACCAATCCATGGTCCCAATTTTAAACCTATATATGTCTTGAATTTCTTTTATTTAATTTTTGTTCTTGTTTATGGTATAAAATCCTGATTCATGATCTATCTTCTGGATTAAGTTTTATGCTATATATTTTGAAATCTGGAAGGAATTCTAAAATTCATAATTGGGTTATTAACTTTATTGTAGATGCATAACATGGACGTTTAAGTGGATTATAGTTCCATGCTTTGGATTTTTGTAGTGGATTACAGAATCCATATTCAGTTTTTTGGACAAAATTAGACTGCCTATTTGAGATTCTGAACTGAATTTCAGTACCCTGATACAAAATCTGCATTCCAAATTGGATTACGAAATCTGCATCAAGCATCCATATTCTTAATTCTATAATTTGCTGCAAATGCAGATCTGATTTTCTTAAAATGCCGATTATACTTAAAGTGATTATCTTAAGATTACTTGGCAAAGGTTATATTTGGTTATTTTTTATTCATTTTTGTTTTACAAGTTTTATTTGACACTTGGTGCTTCTGCCTCAAGCTTTCTAGTCTTTTGTTGTATTCTTGAGTTTCATCTATTATTCTATTCTGCTATCAGGTTGAGAAAGCTCATAATTCTGATCTTCACTGTGTAGACTGGAATCCCCATGATGTTAATTTTATTTTGACTGGGTATGTAATTTTTGCTTGCTTACATTGAATGCTGACCTAGGTCAGATGAAGTTTTTTAGATTAGGCCATACTTTTATCCAATTTCATTAAACAAAACTATCATTATATGTACAATTTATCTATTCTTTATCAGAATTAATAGTTTGTTGTGTTGCATCTGCTTATTAGATCTGCTGATAATTCTGTTCGTATGTTTGATCGGCGGAATCTTTCTTCCGGGAGCATTGGTTCTCCCGTTCATAAATTTGAAGGCCACTCTGCTGCTGTTCTTTGTGTGCAGGCATGGATTTTTTCCTAGCTCTTTATCATCATTGGCTTGTTTTTTTCCAGCCAGCTACCTTTTCTTTTTGCTCCTTATGCCTTGTTAAGATATTCATCATTATTTGTGCTTATGCCTTGTTTACTATTGTTGCTTCAGTGGTCTCCAGACAAAGCATCAGTTTTTGGGAGTGCTGCTGAGGATGGTTTTTTGAATGTTTGGGATCATGAGAAGGTACTCAAAAGTCTTGCTGCAGCCAGATAGTTGTAGTTTGGATAAGTGCAGATCTATTGATACCTATTTACTATAATTAAGAATTAGTTCACTTGATCACATTATTATCTTCTGGCTGCAACCGTGATGTACACTGGCCCAAATATTAATTTTCAAACATGCTGAGAGAGACGTCATTTATCTTCTTCAGTTATTTTAATGTTATGCTCAGTTACTGTCTACCATAGCAGTATGCATTCATATCTCTCTCTCTCTATGCTTGTCTGGGTGCTCATGGATTCATGCGTGCATATTTTCTTGCATTTGTTTTGGTGTGTACCAAGATATTTCCCTATTTTATAATCAAATAATGTTGGTTATACTTTCTTGAGAAAGAAAAATTTGGTTGTTTTTACATTAGCAATAATTATAAACTGCTTTAAAATTTAATGATTCAAAATTTTGAATGAATAGGGGAAGATGTGATGGAAATATGTGCTTACATGGATAAATGACCTGCACAAATTATTTTAATAGTTTTTGTTCATCTTATAATTTTCAATTTCAGTCACGGTTAGACATGCCTGTTATGTTGTGACTATGAGAACATAGTGTGTTCTCTTTCTTCATAATTGTTCTTAGTTTAGGTAAAGTCTCATTTGATTAGATTTAACTGTTTTGCTCTTTCAGTTCTATGACTATTGGACTTACTCGAGTGGAATTCCCCAAGTCATAGCTTGCGGTTTTCTGAACTTACGCAAATGGATTAATCATCTTTTGCGTTACGTATCTGATGCTAAGATGATATCTGCGTTTCCTTAATTACTATTGGAAATTCTCTGTTGAATGGATTTTCTGGCACTTGTTACTATGACTTTCTGTTTGTTGCTTTGATTCTATTTAGCAATTGTGATGCTTTGTTGGATGCTGCTACTTTAAGGAGTGTGACTTTAACCTATCGTCTGTACTTGTTGCTGTGTGACTTTGTACCGGTTATGTTGGTGGCTTCTAGTTAAATATTACTGGGTATTCAAATTAATTAGAGATTCGTTACTTACAATTTTTTTCTTCTTTTAGATTAGATGCTTATAAATCCCAACAAATGAGGCATGTAAAAAACAAATTTTGACCAATAAAATTTATGCTTTTCGCTTTCAATCTTGTGAGAGTCTTTTGGATGTGGGAATCATTTAAGTACGATAAAAAGGCCATGAACAACTTTTAGATGAAGACATCTCCTTGTATTGGTGTGAGGCTTGTATTTTTTTCACTTTGATGATTTCTTTTTTTTTTTCCATAATATTTTTTTTCTTTTTAATTGTTTTGTTATTCTTTTTTGTAAAGGAAAAATTTTTATAGTTGGGATTTCAATTGTAGCAAAAAGAAAGAAAAAATGCTCATTCATTTTTGTAGATTGAACTTCTTTGAATTGATCTATGTTGCATCAATGCTTAATTGTGCTATTGGGTATTAAGGCTTTCCCGTCCTTGGGGTGACGTGTAAACCTCAAGGCGTTTTGAGGCGTAAGCCTCAAAATTAAAAATTTGTGTAAAGTAAAAATGAAGATTAAACGTGGTTTTTTTTTTTTGTATAATAACTAAAAAATATATTAAAGGGTGATACTAACTTTCTATTTAATTATAAAATAATAATGCTATAAATATGAAGAAAAAATTGCACAATACATAAATTAGCAAGTGATAAATTGCATGAAATATAATTTAAATCCAAACATCACAATAGCAAAACAACATAAAATATATTATGTAATAAGAGAAGGAGAAGGTGGTTGCGGCGACAGTCGTCACCAGGCGATCGTCGATGATTGCAGTGATGGGACGCGTTAGTGATAGGGAACTCATGGCTAGACATCGAGGATGAGAGCTTTGACCTGGGTGTGATCAGGAAGAGTGAAGGTGCAGGTGTTTAGATTAGGTTAAAAATTAGTTATTGTTATAAATTTATAATTTTAAAAAGGCATACATGAGGAGTACACCTCACGTCTCAGCCAGATTGAGGCGTACGCCTCAAAGCACAAGCTTGAGGTGTGCGCCTCAATGCGTTTTGCAACATAATTAAGCTGAGGTGCGCCTCACATTACGCAATTTTAATCAAGGTGTTGCATCATTGTTTGGTTTTAATTAATGTATCTTTGAGTTCGCACCTTAAAGAAAGTGATTTTTCTGTGCAATCATTAGTTTTTTGATATATGAATTCTTATTTCTTTTGCGTGATTTATTATATATAATTTTGTTTAAATAGTAATCTTTGATCCTCAACTTCTTTGTCCTTTTGTATGATCTATATATTCATTGTATCAAGGATCGGTTTTAAGCCCATATCTTTTTGCTTTAGTCGTGGATGTTCTTGCTAGACATTTGCAAGAGGATGTACCGTGGTGTATGCTTTATGTTGATGATATTCTTCTTGTTGATAAGCCTAGAGAGGGATTTGATGGTAAACTTGAATTATGGAGGATAACCTTAGAATCTAATGGTTTTCATTTGAGTAGATCTAAACCTGAATACATGGAGTGTAATTTTAGTAGTAATATATTTTGTGGGGGGATTGTGAATTTGAGCAATCAAGTCATTAATAAGAGTACACATTTTAGATATCTCAGGTCTGTTGTCCAGAGTGATGGTGGAATAGATTGAGATAATATTAGTACAATTCAGACTTGATGGTTGAAGTGGAGGAATGCATTGGGCATGTTGTGTTATAGAAAAGTACCCCTAAAACTTAAGAAAAAATTCTATAAGATAGTGATGAGACCTGCAGTGCTTTATGGCAAAGAATGTTGGTCATTAAAAGAGAAGCATAAAATTAAGTGTTACAGAGATGAGAATGCTCATGTGGATGAGTTGCTTTACCCTTAGAGATAGAATGAGAAACGTGCTTATATGTGAAAAGGTTAGAGTAGCTTCAGTAGCAGATAAGATTAGAGAGCCGCTTTAGATGGTTTTGTTCCGATGACTCGGTTAGGAGAGTAGATGTATTAGATTGCCTATGTTAAGAAAGGTAGAGGTAGACTTAACAATATTTAGTTAGAAAATATTATAAATTACCTTTTTTAATTAGATTTAAATGAAAACTTGACTCTTGACAGGGCACAATAGAGAAAAAAGTATTCATGTAGCCGATTACATGTAGTGGGATAAAGATTTGACATGATTGTTGTTGTAGAAACATTAGATCCTTAATCATCCTGCATCAAGATATGTGAGGAAAAATGCTTGCATTCTTTTAAAAGGATTGTAGTCTATCATCCTCTCTCTCTCTCTCTCTCTCTCTCTATATATATATATATATATATATATATATATATATATATATATATATATAGATAGAGAGAGAGAGAGAGAGAGAGAGAGAGAGGGGAGCGAGGGAACTAAAATGATCCACAAGTCTTTAAAAATGAATCAAAATAGTCCCATGTTGGGACTATTTTGATTCCTCTTTAATGAGTTGAGGAACTAAAATGATCATTTCTTAGAGTTGGGGATTATTTTTGTCTTTCATAAAGAATCAAGGGATCCTTTTGGTCTTTCTCTGTGTGTGTGTCTATATATATATATATATATATATATATATATATATAATAAAAGAATATGATGGGAAAAAGATATTATTGCTTTAATGCATAGTTTTTTGTTTAGCTAACTTTTTTTTTTTTGTGGTTGTAGTTTTTAAGAATTTTCCTTGTTGTCAAAGAAACCTTGGCAAGATTCTTGAGTATTTGTTTTTCTGCTTGAACTGTGGTTTTCATGATGTGTTTTCATTTTGAGTTAACAGCCTAACTTTCTATTTTAGGTTGGAAAAAAGAGAGAGAGGAGCGGTACAAGGACTAGTAACTCCCCCCCTGGTTTGTTCTTTCAACATGCGGGGCATAGGTGAGTGGCATCTGCTACATGTTGTTGAGCTTGTTTTTTATTTGCATGCAAAATGTATTCTCAAATAGTTCTTTCATCTATGTTTTTCTAAAAAAATGAACTATTCTGCAGGATATCGGATGTATTCCTTTCATGAGTTGGGCTGTGTAATGATATATTATTTTGTTATGATTGCAACCTTTTCGAAGATTTGAGCTCTTCAAGAATTATGTATGCATGTTTATTCATTTTTGAAACTATAGCGTTACTATGAGGTAGTGCATGGCTTATATAAGCAATTGTCAACTGATCACATATTATTGTGGAATCGGAAGTTGCCAGCATGATGAAGTTGGTGTTGTGAAAAGTGATTATATTAATATTGGTGAACAAAAGATAAAACTCTTGCACAATGAAGCTGGAATATTACTTTAATTTAAGCATAATTTTGTGATGAAAAACTAGTAGCTGTTTATAGAGCTGCATTTACCAAGAAGGTGATAAAAGTACATCTCATTGCTCTTGATTGTTTTCCTTTTACCGCTCCTTATTTAGAGAGCATAAGGTGGATTGATTATAGAATATAAAGCAACGATTTATTGCTACATTTTTCTTATTAGTTTTTAAAACGCCACTATTCGGTATCTATGTGTCAGATAATCTTATTTAGTCTCTATCATTTCATATTTCAGTAGAAAAGTGAAAATCTATGATATTGACCAGATGCAGGCATGTTCTATTTGTGAAACTTTAAGCTTGAAGCACAAGCATGCTTCTATTGATGGGGACATCAATGCATGAAAAGTTTATCATAGAAGGGGGCGTAGATCAACAGTTATATTATTAGTTGTTATGTGTGTTGCATGTGATTAATTTAGTTTGTGAACTTTTCTTTAATGTTATGTTGTAATCCCAAGGTCATTTGTTTCTTTTTGTCTTGTCATGTGGTGGAGACTATATGTATGGCTCTCTACCCCCTTGTAAGGGGATGATGATTATTTTTGAATGAATTCTGATTTCCCCTCTTCTCTTGTGTGAGAGTGAGTGTGGTGGAGTGGTGAAGCCTTAGGAGAAGGCAAATGAAGTACCCAACATCCCATTAAGGTGAGCTCTTGGTTTTCCCCTTGTATCTCTTCCCCTTTCCCTGTCCTTCTTCCTCCCTAACCATCGGTCAACCCTCTTCCCCTCCCTTTCTCGTCAAGCCACCCCTTCCCCTTCCACCGCCAACGGCAAGCCCACCACCACCAGCTCCCCATCCAAGTTCCCAATCCAAAATATCGCAAATCTGAAATTTTGACCTTTGGGATTTCAATTGGACTCACACTTGTCTCTTGGAACTCTTCATGTTAATTAGTAGGAAGTTGACCCATTAATTGCCTCTTTATTTTCATTTTCAAAATTAGTTGGGAATTGGAAAAGCCACCCCACTCTTGGAACTCTTCATTTTAATTAATAAGAAGTTGACCTAGTAATTGCCTCTCCTTATTTTCATTTTCAAAATTAGTTGGGAATTGGAAAAGTCATAACCCCTTCCCTTTCCCCATAGTTGGCCCACTATTGGAACTCTTCATGTTAATTAATGGGAAGTTGACCCATTAATTGCAAAGTTCAATTTTCCCTCTCCCAAAACAACTTTTTCATTTTTCAATCCCACTCTCCCATTCCCCTAAGCCTCATCACTCTAATTAAACTCACATCATTTCTAATCTCCCCCAAATAGCAAAAACCGTGGCCTTCCTCCTCCTTCCAGATTTCGGCCAGCATCTCTTCTTCTCCACTATGGAGCAAAACACAAGGGAGGCACTACGGAGCAACCCTTTGAAGATCAACCGGCCGAGACCACACCACATCTGAAGGAAGCTTCCCTATGACGCAAATACCTAAGTCTTATTCTTACTTCATACATTTAAGTAGATATGTTTGAAGTCCAATTCACTATGGCATCACTATTTTCATGTTAATTTAAATGCGTTGGCTTCTTAAATCATTGAGTGCATGGTTCTTGTAGTGCTTAATCTATTTTAAATGTTGGATCTTTTTTGCCAAACCCATGTTAGCTAAGTTATTGATTTGATTTATCCTTCTTGAATTTTAAAACTTTGGTTGTGGTTAATTGCTATTTGTGGAATGCCTTTCTTACTTGTTTTGAATCTTGTTTTACGCATCCCCATGATTAATAACTTGTTGATTTTAAATTCAACTTGTGTTTAATTTCATAATGCAAGTCTTCACATGCTTGTTCTACATCATCTATTCTCAGACATCTCCATTTGTACATGCATGCACGTACACAAATAATTATCGTCATCATTAGCCTTATCCCAACTGTATCCATACTGTGTGCACATTTGATTTAGTTTGATGAATACTAGCATATAAATTTATCCACAAAATATAAAACGTGAGCAAAGTGCACTTTCATTATTTGGACTGAAACTGAAAATCAAATAGAACAGAACAAATTATAGTTTTACATGGTTTTGGTAGACTAATAAGAATAGAATATGGCCTGGTAAAAGGCAGCCCTTATAATTAGGTCTTGTCACTTCTAGATTACCTGGAGGATACTTGTTTTCAATGCACTTGAATACCCTGGGATTGATGGTGTGGTGGTATTAGATCGAACACAAATTCACTTACAGGCACGAAAGTATGAGCCTCTGCTGATTCTCTTGCAAAGATCTAGCCATGAACCCGCCCCCTCAGAATTACCAGAAAACAAACACAGTACGCATACTTGGCAGAGAACATACCCTTGTGGAATGGTCAGATGTCCACATTGTGGCTATCTCTATTGAAATCAAAGCAGAATGAGCTGATCATCATCATTGCAGTAGCTTTACACAACTATTTTGCTGGTTTTATGTGTCCATTCATTCATATTAAATTTACATGAGATATTAATAATATTTTGCATTAGTCTTATCAATAAGAAGAACATCATCAACAAAAACCATAAACCAGGGTACATCCTCTTACAAATGTCTAGTAAGAACATCAATGACTGAAGTAAAAAAGATATGGGCTTAAAGCTGATCCTTGATGTAATACAATTGAAATAGAAAAATACTTGGTCAGTTTGAATACGAGTAATAACTCCTAAATACATATCCTTAATGACTTGAATATAAACATTATTAATTCCTTTCTTTTCTAAAACTCTCATACTTGATTTTACTTTAGGATTATAAAATTTACTTTCGAATATTTAGATATTTTCTTATTATAAAGTACTCATGAGATACTTTTCCATTTTACCTACATAGAGTTAACTAAAAAACTTATGGCCGCATTTGTCATTCTTTTGTATTTGTGTGATAGATTCAACATATTATTGCACTTAGCTATTAATTGGATCTTCCAATTGTTAGTAATAAATATTTGTTTCAAATTTTTTAAACATGCTTTTTCTCAATCTTTGGTCTACTATTTTTCATCTGTTATTTTTTTTTCTTGTTTTAGAATGTCTCTCCTATTAAAGCTATCATATTTGTAAATAGCATATAGATGTTTGAATTTTAATATCTTATAGTTTCATCTCCATAACTTAATGATTAATGTTAATCAGTGATGTGATATATTCTTTTCACCTTACCGATCTTTTTTTACTTGTGCATGATCTTCCGAAACTAAATTTTTGTAGCATTCTTTAATTCAGTAGCCACAAATTTTAGTTCAGATTTAAAATTACAATTTGCATCTCTTCACAAACTATTTTGAAAAAAAGTTCAGAATTTACTTTTTAATTTCTTCTCTAATCGTAACTTCTTTATTTTCATTATTTTTTTTATACTTCCAGAATATATATTCATAAATATTATTTTAAATTGTATGGTTATTCTTTTTCTTCGAAATTTTATTATAATTCTTTCAAAACTTCCCATCGAACTGTGCAGAGATAAAGTGGTTGATTTTCATTGGAATGCATCTGATCCATGGACCATTGTTAGCGTATCTGATGACTGTCAGAGCACTGGTGGCGGTGGAACACTGCAGGTAACTGATAATCCTTTCTTGATTAACAAAAATATACCCGTTAGATTGCAATATTTAATTTTACATAAACTTGTGTTAAAGCATGCCATGGCTGTTACTCGGTGATTTATTATTCCCCATCTTTTGTTAAAGCATGCCATGGCTGTTACTCGGTGATTTATTATTCCCCAGTGGTAGTATTACAGTAGTTGGTTTCATTCAATGTGAAGTCGCAAATATATTATTAGACCTAAATAAATCTTACCATATCTGTTTGGTATTAATTTATCTTTTTGGTTTTAGAAAATTTAGATAAAATATGTTTAATAGGTGTTTTCTGTTTGTTTTTTTTTTTTAAACAAATCATGTTATTTTCTGAGTTCCCAAGCTTCCTCTGTGCTCGAGCTCCTATGCTTCTTCCTTCCTGAGCATCCTTTGTCCGGTATCCTCCACCCAGGAGCTTGACATACATCCAACGAGCTCCAACTTATGTGGGAGATCTGAGCTCCAAGCTCCATCGATGCCTAGCATGAGATCGTCCTTGAACTCTTCCCCTCATTTTCCATCTCTTTGTCTGGCATCCTCATGGGAGGATCCACCTTAAGCCCAGAGAGGCAATTCCCCCCACCCCCCCAATAAAAAATTCTTTATTACAAGGGTTTTTAGACAATTGCCCCCCCTAAAAGATTTAAAATACTATGGTCTTTAGGTAATTGCCCCTACATAATTAAACACGTTGTATATAGATGTTATTGTTAAGGAACGACGAACCAAATACAAAGAGAAATAGTAAAGAGAATCTAAAAATATCCTTACAACTAAAATTTGTTCTGGAAACCCCCGCAGGGGCACTGCCCCTTGCCCCTGCCCCTTGACCTTCCAGGTCAAACCCGCCAGAGGACGCTGCCCCCTTGGACTCCTAACATATTTGCGAAGCGTACAACAATGAACAAATAGGGGTTGAAAGACAGCGTCCTCAGAACAAATTTTGATTATAAAATTATTTATGAAAAAAAAACCTCTACAGTCTACACCTTTACTTATAAGTCCCCCCCCCTCCTGAAAATTAAGCTGGATCCACTCCTGGGCATCCTCGAATGTTCACGAGCGTGAGATCTATATCTGAGCTTCATTCAGCATTCTCGACCTCTGCTACAGCACGTCATCATCATAGAGATCAGTCTCATGAACCTATTATAAAAAAAATAAAAAATACCAAGTAGATTTTTATTTCATCTATTAAAACAAAAGCAAAAAGCCAAAACAAACCAAGAAAAACAATTTCTCGTTAAGCAAATTTGATGATCGCTCTCCATGTTGTTCTCCAGCTCAACATTGCTTTGCCTTTTTCTTTGTTTGAAATCATCATTTTTTTTTTAAAGTTTGAAATCATCATATTGATGCAGATATGGCGCATGAGCGACTTAATTTACAGGCCGGAAGAGGAAGTTCTGGAGGAGCTGGAGAAGTTCAAGTCCCATATCCTCACCTGCGCTCCCAAGACCTGATCGATCAGTCTCTAATTATTGTGCGCTTAAAAGCCACAGCAACCCTAATTATCGTTTGCTCTTCATGATAGAACTTGTTCTAACTAGTTTTCTGGTAATCTATTTGATAGTCCTCGTACTTTCTCTTTTACTTTCGAATGACATTTTTTTTTTCTGAACTGGAGAATTGTGGGAATTGTGATGTTTTAACTGAAAAAAATTGCTTGAGATGCTTATTATTCTTCATGGGTTCGGTTTTCATGTTGTATTTATCTAAGTTAAATCATTGCATGTAAGAATATGGAGAAGATTTACCAACTTCTCGTTAAGCAAATTGGACCCAATGAATGCCATGGAAGTTTTTGACGTTGATGAGAAGATTATGAAGAACAATTTCTTGAAATCTATTTTACTCGTTTTGAGTACTTTGAACTTTGAATGGCAAAATGGTACGATGGGTTGCATGTAAAGCAAATAAAAGATTTCTTTTGAGATCGATTTGAACCGATTCGTTTCGTTTGGGGATTTTGGGTGCAGCTTTTGTCGTTAATCTTTATTTATTTGGCTAGGCTGTAGTTGCTCTCAAAAGAGAGAAATTATTCTGTGCAGACGTCAAACAAAGAGAACTGTTCTGTTTTTTCTGTCTACAATACTAGTGCAGCTGCTACAATGTTGCGCTTTTATTCTAGATAGAGAGAACACCGGACGGTTCTCCGGTCTGATGTCCGCATAGAATAATTCATCCTCAAAAGGCGTTATTTATTCTTATTTGGTTATGGTTTAGATTATGTTTCATTATTATCTTAAGGGGATTGTTTGCTTTGAAGTAAAAGAAGTGTAAATTATTTTCAGTAGGGTGTTTTTGAAAATTTTGATGTTTAGTTTGGAGTGAAAGAATTATCAAAGTAAAATTTACTCATTTGAACTGTACTTTTAACTTTAATTTTAATGTATTTAAAAATTTGTTAGATTTAATTGATTTTTAAATATATTGTAAATTTTTTATTATAATTGTTGTAAGGTGTCTATTTACAATTTTGTTTTCATTGGTCACCATTTTTCATCGCTGATGGCCATCGCCGGTTGTCATCGTTATCGATTGTCATTGTCAGTCATCATCATCAATTGTCGCCGTCTCTCCTTTGCTCGTTTATTTTGGGTTTTCTATTGCATTTATTTTACTTCAATCAAAAAATTGCTTTATACTCATTGAATTAATTAGAAAAAATATATTATATTTTTAAAAATTGTTTTATTTTATTCTTCAGTCTATATTTTAGCAAATCAAATGGTTGCTAAGCCAATAAAAAAAGATTTTTGTCGGGTACTTGTATTGGACAAAATTTGTATAAAGGTGGCGCAATATATTTCTGTTTGGAAGGTTTTGTAGAAGTCCAAATTATGAATTTGATTACTTTACTTCTTAAAGGGAATTAAAACTTGCATTATTTATATTAGTTTTAATTTTAATGTAAACTATTAATAAAACATATTTATAATAATTTGGAAAATAAAATGAAAATGTAACAAATTTATGTGAAGGGTAGAGATTCGCAATATTGATATACTAAATGTTAATGTGATGAATTCTTTTTAAATATACTATAGATATTTTGTCATAATCTCAAATGCATTTTTTGTTGACATAAATTTAAATTTTATTTGGAAATTTTTTTTTACTGTTTTATAAAGTTACTTTTTAGTATAATTTTTTTTGAATTTAATAATAATAATAATTGTTGTGTCCTGGAGTATTCGCGACGGTAGAGAAATAAATAATTTAACGTCTTAATGTTGTACGAAGATCCAGCACACAATTAGATAAGAGATAAGGTGTAGCGTTCATAAGAGACACCAGAGTTTTTACATAGATACCTCTAAAAATAGGGAAAAAACATGGGGTATGGCTCAGTTTTGATGAATCCACTAGTATTTGCAGTCAATTACAAATGAGGCCCCTCCTTGGGAGAAGGCATTGGCTTGATGGTAAAAATATACATCATATAGAACGCATTACATGGTGAGAGTTACAATATAGAAATGTTTGTTTGATCGGCATGATCATAGTCGATAGGATGGATGTTGGAAAGATCGTTGTCTGGTGATGGAGATCGGAAGGACCATAGTAGGTGATAGATGTCAGAAGGACCATAGTCGGTAGGAATTATGGGTCCAAAAGATCATAGTTGGCAGGAGACTGGGATCAGAAAGACCATTGTCTGGTGATGGAGGTCGGAAGGATCATAATAGGCGAAGGAGGTTAGAAAGACCGTAGTATGCAAGAGATTAATATAAGAAAGACTGTTGTCTAGCGATGTAGGTTGGAAGACCGTAGTAGGCGACGGAGGCCAGAAGGACCATAGTCGGCAGGAGAGGAGTCTAAAAGACCATAGTTGGCTGGAGATTGGGGTCAGAAATATCATTGTAGTAGGTCAGTACTATGGTGGAACTCTAAGTATTAGGTGGTGGCCCGACAGAAGTTTGGGCCTCAGGTGATGGTTCGACATAAGTCTGGGCCTCAGGTTAGTGGTTATCCGACGGAAGTCTGGGCCTCAGGTGGTGGCCCGGTAGAAGTCCGGGCCTCCAGTGGTGATTCGGTGGAAGTCCGGGCCTTAAGTGGTGGTCCGGCTGAAGTTCGGGCCTGAAGTGGTGGTCCGACAGAAATCCGAGCCTCAAGTGGTGGTTTGACAGAAGTCCGGGCCTTAGGTGGTGGTCTGACGGAGCAACGACGTCAGGCGGTGGTCTGGCGGAGGAGAGGTTCTCAAGTGGTGGTCCGGTGGAGGTGAGGGCCTCAAGTGATGATCCGGTTGAGGAGAGGACCTCAAGTGGTGGTCCGACAGAAGTCTTGGCCTTAGCTGGTGGTCTGGCGAGCAACGACGTCAAGCGGTGGTCTGGCAGAGGAGAGACCCTCAAGTGGTGGTTCGATGGAGGTGAGGACCTCAAGTGGTGGTCCGGCGAGGGTGAGGGTCTCAAGTGGTGGTTCAGAGGAGCAACAATGTCGTGCGATGGTTCGGCGGAGGTGAGGGCCTCCAGTGGTGGTCTGGATGGGCAACGACGTTAGACGGTGGTCTGGCGGAACTCAAGCGATGGTCGAGGATGAGCTTCTTCCTTCTCTTCTCTTCTTCTCTTCTTGCTTGGAGCCCCCCATTTTCAAGACAAATGAGCGGTCTATTTATAGATTTCTAGAGTGGCATGACCCCATAAATATGTGAGAGATCAAGGGTAAATGGGGAGTGGTTGGATGGACGATTGATATTGAATCCCTTGATCGTGTACCATTTGTCAGACAATTGAAGGACTTAATGATGTCTGAATTCAGCGATCTTGGGCTCGTTGGATTTGTCTCGTTGAGCCGCTCGATTCGATTATAAGCACATAATGTTTGGAAACCATTTGGTAATCCAAATTGTGGTTTGAACCTTCCAACAGCGCTTCAGGTCATTGATTTGGACTCATTTGGGCTCAGATTGAGTTGAATTTTGTGTCGTCGGGTTCGTATTTCTAAGACATTCAGTTTGATTGTAAGTTTGCTGAAATCAGAGTTCAAATGATCCCAATTTTAATTTCGCAAGCTTCCAGCATGATTTTGCATCGAGATTCGTGCCCGATCAAGATAATTTTTTGATGAAGTATCAATAATAATAATAATTTAAAGTTGTCCCAAATGTAACAGATAGGATAAAATATTATTCAAATATTATTTTTCCTAGCATTGTTTGTTGAGAGGTTGGAAATCAACTCGAAGGATCCTCTGATATTAATATAATAATTGAAATTGCTTGGTTGCATTTTATGGTGCATATCCTACAGAAATTATAATTTGATAAAAAATAATGTGAAGTTATTTTATCTGATAAGAAAATAAAGAAATGTTTTGGCAGAAATTTGTATTAATAACTGAAAAGAATATTTATATAACAGAATGAACATTTAATGTAGTCAACGTAAATACTTTCAAGAATAAGCAAATTATATTAATTTATTTATGTAATCAGTCATCATATTTATTATCAATAACTATACTATATAAAATGAAATTGAAGAGCACGAATTTAAGGATATTTTGAATTTTTATGAACTTTTAAAATGTATTAACAACTGATTAGGAATTTTATATCATCATTTTGGGTGGATAATTACTCATATAATAGATGACAGAAAATTATCTTAACATCTATCTACTTTTGGTTAGCAATTTCTCCTATAAAAATAGGAGAAAAAGTCAAGTTAAATGGGTTCTAATGTTTCGTTTGGGACAGTTTTTTTATTATTTTTTTAAACATTTTTTAGTATACAAACTTTTAGTTCAAATTTTTTGTGTGCTAAAAAATTATTTTATAAACCAGTAAGAAAACTGTCCCAAACGAAACCTAAGTACTTGTTGAAATTTATAATAATTTTAGTGCTTGACAAGAATTTAAGACGCTAATTTTACATATTTAAATAGTCTACAAAGATATTTACTTTTTGTCCTAACCAAAGTTTTATTAGGATAGGTTCCATTAGTGGTGTCAATATTTGACACGACATAAAAATCCGACCTGAAAAATTTGGGTTGGACACGACCAGATTTAAAAAACGGGTCGGGTTCAGGTTCCTGGATTTGACCCGTTTGAAAAAGTGGTCGGGTTCGGGTTGACCCGACGGGTTTCCGGGTCAACCTGAAAACCCGTTTAAATTGAACTACCCGCCTGCCCCTGCCTGCCACCTGTCTCTCGCGCGCGCTGCCCAAGCTGGCACCACGCCAACCTGCTAGTTGCCGCACGCGCGCGGCCCCACTGCTGCCCGCTCGTGTGCCCCTTTGCTGCCCACGCTCGCCCCGCTGCTGCCCGAGCTGCCCCCGGCCTCCCGCCATCGCTCGCACGAGTCTGAGTCCGCGCAGCCGGCACGCGTCTGCGCCTGCCCGTCGCCGCCCGCGCGCGTCGTCGGGAGTCCTGTGCGCTCGATGTCTGCTGTCCCGCCGCCGCCAGATGCCAAACCGTGTCGGGTCGGGTCAACCCGCCAATCCGACGGGTCAGATCCGGGTCCAAGTTTCCGACCGGTTTACATATCCGGGTCGGGTTAGGGTCGACCTGTTTGAACCCGGGTTAGTTCCGGGTTCGACTCGAACCTAACCCGTGACCCGAAATTGACACTTCTAGGTTCCATCATTACTAGATTTGCGGCGAGATAAGTTTAGTCCTTTGATATCATATATAAACGCATATCTAACGTTGATAAGTCCATTCTAATCAAATTCTATTAAAAATATATTGATTTATTTTTTATTTTATTTTTTTCCTCTCCTCATTTGACTGCTCTATATAGATAACAAACATTGTCGCTATCATCATGGCCCTTGGATAGCTTTAAGATGCGCCCTTTTTATTGAAAACATGCATAAATACTACATACCAAGAAAGCAAAAGCCGAACATAATATAGCAGAGGTAAAATTGTTTGTATTTCCTTGCCCTCTACAGTGTTAGTAAATGTATGTACGTTAGGGGTGTCAAAACCGGGTCACGGGTCGGGTTCGGGTCAAACCTGGAACTGGCCCGGGTTCAAATGGGTCGACCCTAACCCGACCTGGGTAGGTAAACGGGTCGGAAATCCAAACCCGGACCCGACCTGGCGGGTTGCCGGGTTGACCCGACCCGACATAGGAAGCGGACTCGGGTGCGTGCGGGCTGGACTCGGGTGCATGTGGGCTGGACGCGGTGCGCGCGTGGGACATGGCTGTGCGCCTGAGCAGGCAGCTGGGCAGCCGGGGCAGGAGCGCGGGCAGCCTGGGCAGATGTGGGCAACACATATTGACACCCCTAATGTATATATAGAGATAGGTTTAGCTTCAACGATCCAGATGATAATAATTCAATGGTCCTAATTGGGTGATAACGGACTTGCAACTTTTAGGTCTCCGTCTCCTACTCTGGTAGCACTTAACAAATGTCTAAAAAAACTATAATAATAATAATAATAATAATAATAATAATAATAATAATAATAATAAATCATTGTGATTCTCTAAATGCTACGCTATATTTGTGTAATATTTTGGGTTGCTTGATAAGGAAGGAACAATACTATGATCATAATTATTTACTCTTTCATCTCTTATGTTCCAAACAATCTTCATGTGAATTTTTATATTATATTTAATAAAAGGGTATAGCTTTCAAGGTCATCTCCAACCGAACGTTAAACGAGCGTTTGATTTCTACCACAAGCTCCAATTGAATGCGCAATTCAAATGCATTTTCAGGAGGTGAATAGTGCGTTGCACTGTTCACAAACGTCATTTTTTTTATTTTGAATATTAGGTTAATATATGCATTTCAAAATGTATGTTCTTCATTATTAAGATGAAATCCAAATTCCTAATTAATTTTTTGAGTTAGATTTATTTTTGTTAAAATAATTGCAAGTATGTCTAATTCGAAGAATTGCTAAATAAAAAGGTATGATTAATAAAAGATAATAGAAAGAAAAACCGCATAATATTCTTTTTTGGAATTATGAAATGAAGTTCGGCTCGAGATGGGTTACTGCATTTTAGAGTGGAAAATAAATTTTTTGGTTGGAGATGCTCTAAAGTCTTGCACATGATCAAGCTTCAAATGCTTTGGTGGAAAATTCAAAGAAACAATTGAGAATTCGAGCCAAAAGATTGTGTAAAATTTTATTTATTTTTCTTTAGAGAAAGATTGAGTGTATAAAAGATAAATTTGAAACTTTTTATGAACTAAATTACTTTAATTAAAAAATATAATTAAAATTTCATTAGTATATTTTTGAATTTAATTCAAATTAAACTCTTGTAATAGGTGAAATAAAAAAAGCTTGAAAAAATATCAAAAAAAAAATCAATGTAAATTAAATTTTAAAAAATTTAATTAGACTTTACACCTAATCCATTTTAATTTATTGATTGGAAGTTTAAATTTATAATAAAAGTTATAAATTACATAATGCATTTATCATAAAAGTCTAAAAAAAAAATCATAAAAGTCTAGAGAAAAACATTAATCACACGTCATGCACTCCTTGTCATACATGAAGGCATCAATGAGTGCCCGTTCATGAGCGTGATGGTTACTTGCTCTTCACATGATGATCAAGATATTTAAAGGTAGTAACACTCGGGCGGGTTTAGAGATAGAGTGAGAAGCTCTGCTAGGGTTTGCTCATCGCGCATTTTTTTCCTTCTCCTTCCCGCCGCCTGAGAAGGACTCCGCTGCAGGGATGTCCTCCTCCTCCGCTTTTCCCCCTCTACCCAACTCCTCCTCCCCCTTGGCTTCCCTTTCCAAGGACCTTCTTCATTGGAAGCTGTTACTCTCTTCACAAACTCCCGTCTCCCATGACTTCTCCAACTCCCTTGCTCACCACCCCACAAAAAATTTTACTGCCCATTTCACCAAAACCCAGTTTGATGCTGGAGCTCCGAAATGGAACCTATCCTTGGTTGGATACTCTATTGGAAGAAGGCCTTTTTACGAAGCACTTCTTGCGGTGATCAAACGCACCTGGAAGCTGAAAGGGGAGCTATCTCTTCTTACCCTTGACGACGGCTTCTTCCTGCTGAAGTTTTCATCCCCTGAAGACTATGACATGGCCTGGTCTTGAGGTCCGTGGTTCTTCTTTGGGAAACCATTTATTCTCCAAAAATGGTCTCCGGATTTCATCCCGAAGCATGAAGAGTTCGCCTCGATCCCCTTCTGGATAAAGATAAAAAACCTTCCGCTATCCTGTTGGACTCCGGAAGGGATCTCAAAAATCGCTAGCTTTGTCGGTGTGCCATTGGCGATGGATGCCTTCACGGCAGCAAAAACCAGGTTGACATTTGCCCGTGTTTGTGTTCAGGTTTCGTGCTCTGCCCCTTTACCTGATGAAATTTTCATTTCTGTGGATGGTAAAGTCACTCCCCTCTCTGTTCTCTATGACTAGAAGCCTACACCATGCTCCTTCTGTAGTTCCATTTACCATGGCCCTCCCCAATGCCCAAAAAACCCCAATCCCACTCCTCCTACTACTATGCCTTCCTCTTCTAGAGGTCGAAGTTCGAGTCGTAAACCTCGAAAGAGCCAACCTCCCCCTCCTGTCAACTTTAGAAAACCCCCCAACCCTTCTCCCGCTTCTACCCTCCCCCCCCCCCCCCCCCCCCCCCCCCCCCCCCCCCCCCCCCTCTTAACAGCCCCTCCTCCTCCTCAAACCATCCCAATTCCAAACCTCAACTCACCTCCGGGTGATGTCCTTCTTGCTGACATCCCCTCATCCTCTAAGACGATCTCGACTCATGCTGCTCTTAAGCAGGTCAGCCTAACTATAAATAATAAATTTGATCTTCTTGCAGATCAACAGGACCCATCCACCTCCTCCTCAAATCCCCCACCACAGCCTCCTCCTTCTCAACCAAAGATCATGCCTAATGACCAGTCTCCTATCATGAACCAGAACACTTCTACCATACCCCCCTCTTCCCTGCTTTCCTCTGAGAACAATCCTACTCAGAGCTCCAGCTTCAGCAATGACTCCGCTAATGAAATTCACAGCCGAAAAAACACAAGAAGCAAGCAAGCCAAAAAGGCTAACAACTCCAAACATAAGAATAAATGACCCTGCCCCATATGGCTTCCTGGAACATTAGAGGGTTCAATAATGCCTCTAAAGTTATGTCTTGCAAGTCTTTGGTGAATAAGTTTACATTAGATTTGCTGTTTATTCTGGAAGCAAAAATTTCAGCTACTGCAGTCATGGACGACTGGTTTTTTAACTCTCACATGGTTTTCCCTGTTGAGGGATCTTATAACAATTTCTCTTACTCTGCTCCTAGTCGTATTTGGGTGAAGTGGAATGCTCAAAAGGTTAATTTTAGGCCTTTATTTACCTCTAGCCAAGTTATTCATGGTGTAATTCAAGCTGAGAATATGGATATTTGCTGCATCTCTGTCATCTATGCCTCTAACTCTATTGTCGAAAGACAACTGCTTTGGAATACGATTACTTCTCTGGTCAGCAACACTACTCTGCCGTGTGCTATTTGAGGAGATTTTAATTATTGTAGATTCTTTACGGATAAAGCTGGGGGTCTTCCTCTCTCTCATAGCAAATTGGGCGAGCTCAACAATTTTGTTTACAATTCGGGTATCTTTGAATTAGCCTCGGTTGGTCATTACTTCACCTGGTTTAACCACAGATTAGATGACCCAATTCATATTAAGCTTGATAGAGCCTTTATCAATGAGGCTTGGCTGTCTTCTTTTCCCAACTCCTTCTATATTGTCAGTGACCCCGATATCTCTGATCATTGCCCTATTATTCTCCACTTGGATTCCCCTTCCACCAAAAAACACTATTTTATGTATAAGAACTTCTGGAATACTTTGCCTACTTTTTGGAAGAATGTTTTGGAGGTTTTCACCCGTCCTGCTTCTGGTAGTCCTATCTGTGACCACTACCATAAACTTCGTGAGCTAAAAGGCCACTTAAAGCATAATAATTTGAACTCTTCCAACTATATTAGAGATGAGATGGAGTCCCTCTCTCAGGCTCAAATTGAAATTCTTTCCAGCCTCCAAAATGACCCTTTGAACTATGCTCTTAATGCTAGACTCAAGTTTATCAACTCTGAACTTTCTGATAACAAAGCTAGATGGGTTGACTGGATTTCTCAAAGAAGTAGAGCTAGATGGCTCAAAGATGGTGAGGATGACTTGAAGTTTATTTACACCAACATTAATAGTAGGCACATTTCCAATCAGATTAGAGGGATCAAGGTGGATGGTGTGCTTTATGACACCATTTATGGTATTTCTTCTGCCTTTATTAATCACTTCCAACAACTTTTCAATGGGGCTCCCCCCATTGGGATTGATTGTTTACCTCCTGGAAATTCTATTCCTACTGATTTAGTTGATGGACTTATTGCTCCTTTCACTGTGGAAGAGATTAAAAATGTCATTTTTTCTGCACCTACTACTGCAACACCTGGGCCGGACGGCTTCACCTTTGAATTCTATAAGGCCACTTGGAATTCCCTTGGAAATTAGATCTGTAAAGCTGTTCTTTCTTTTTTTTTCCACCTCCTTCATGCCAAGGCAAGCTAAGAATACCGCAATTGCTCTTATTCCAAAGCATCCTCATGCCACTTATGTTAATGATTACAGGCCCATCTCATTGTGCAACTCCTTTTACAAAATTATTGCAAAATTGTTGGCCAATCGGATGAAAATTGTTATGCCTCATATTATTCACCCTTCGCAAGCTGGCTTCATCAATCAAAGAATTATTATTGATAATATTATTCTGTCCTCAGAAATTTTGGGTAAATTCAACTCTTCCCCCAAAGAAAAGTACTTATGTGCCAAATTTGATATTCACAAGGCCTTCGACACTATTTCTAAGGATTTCCTTCTTCAGCGGCTCCAAGTTAAAGGTTTCCCTCCTGTTTTCATTTATTGGATTAAATCTTGCATCTCTGACATTTACTTTTCTGTTGCCATTAACGGGTCACTTGAAGGATTTTTCAGTTCGTCCTCAGGCTTGAGACAAGGTTTCCCTCTCTCTCCCTACTTGTTCACGGTGGCTATGGACGGTCTTTCTGCCATTTTTGAGGAAGCTTTGAATACTAAGAACTTTTTAGGTATTAATTTGGTAGCTCTGCTTTTACCCATCTCTTATATGCTGATGATTTATTGGTGTTCTCTAAGTCCAATTTGAATGAGGCTTCTTGTCTCATGGAAATCCTGAAGCGGTTTACTGACAACTCTGGTTTGATAGTTAACCCTGCTAAAAGCACTATTCTTTTTTCTAAGAACTGTCACTTGAGTGAGGCCATCTGTGACATCCTCAATATTCAGCAAACCACTGGACCCATAAAATATTTTGGTCTCCCCATCCACCTGAAAAAACTTACCTATTTTGATTTACAGCCTCTCATCTCCAAAATCTCTAAGGCCTTAGAGGGTTGGAAGGCCAAAGCTCTCTCCTTTGGGGGTAGAATTCAATTTTTAAGATACACTATTTTCAACTCTATTGCTTACTAGATTAGGGGATCCATTTTACCAAAGCAAAGTTTCAAAGCTTTGAATAAAATTTGCTCTATATTCCTCTACTCCCGTGACATTGCTGTCAAGAAACTCCGTCTGATTGCCTGGAAAGACACATGCATTCCAAAAATCAATGGTAGTATTGGGCTTCCCTCTCTTGATTCACTTTCTTATACCTTCAGCTGCTCTCTCATTTGGAGATTCTTAAATGGTAGCAATCTTCTGTTCACCTGCTGGCGCAATCTATACAATTCCTTCTGGTTCACTAATAACAAGCGCAGATCACAATTCTGGAACAACCTTTGTTTGATTTCTCAGCAAATCAAGCACTGTCTGCAGCTTAGGATTCATCTTAACTGCCACCACTCCCTTCTCTGGGACCCCTGGTGCCTTGGCAAATCCCTCATGGATTTTGTGGATTCTAATTCTGACTGTATCTGGCTGGATTGCCTTAACAGGGAGTCTGTTTCTTACATTTTGCTGAATGGTAACTAGGATCTACCGAACTACTGGCCCTCTGCTTTAAAGAGTATTATAGCTTCTGTTCCTATTAGAAATGCTGATTACGGCCTTTGGTTTAATCTTGAGAAAGTAATATTCCGGAAAGAATTTTTCATGCATTATCCGGTGGTGAGATGACATCGTTTTGTTTGGCATAAGCATTCTGATATCAGATATTCTGCTTTTAGTTGGCTTGCAGTTAAGAATGGGTTAAAAATGGCAGACCTTCTTCTTAGGCGTGGCATTAAAGTTAATCCTCATTGTATCTTCTGCCATGAGGGTAGAGAATCTCATTCGCATCTCTTTTTAAAAGTGTGATTTATCTTTTGAGATCTTAAATGCTTTGATTTCTCAATCTCAAACCCTGCTTCTCCGTCCGAACCTCTATCAGCTCTTTGAATTTATTGAGGACATCTCGGACACTATTGAAATTTTGAATTTCTGTTGCCTATTAGTGAATTCTGCTATTTACTACATTTGACGAGCTCGTAATGACAGAATTTTTGGAAATATCATTGAATGCCACACTACTGTGGTTAGAAAGATTAAAAAAGCTGTTCTTGCTAAGATGGGGAAATGGAAAAATGGTCACGACTTTTTGCATCTTTTGGGTTAACTGGAATTCCTTCAGGCGGAATGTCTTTTGGATGCCGTTTCTTTTTGGCTTTTGGTTGTTTCGGAACTGTTACTCTTGACAATTATGTTTGTGCTGGAACTGGAACTTGCTGGATACTACTGGGCATTTTTCTGCTGCTTGTTTCGTCCTGGATGGCTTCTACGACAACCAGGAAGAATGGTTTTTTTGTTATTTCAGACAATTTTGCAGGACAATGATTATCGCTGCAGCTACACCCCTTGGAGGGTCTTTTTGGCAACCAGGGGTTTCAATCTAACCATTTCGAAGTTCAAGTCCCTCTCGTACTTGCTGCAGCTTATGCCTGAGTCCTGATCAAATTTTGTATACCACAGTTTTGTTGGTTTCATTGGTTGGTGTATTTAGGTGGTATAGGTTTTTATTTCTTTTCTTAGCTGTTGTAATTTTAGCTTTTTCCCTTCCCTGCTTTTGTTTGGGGATGACTTTTCTTTTCCTGTAATTTTTCTTAGTTAATAGATGGGCTTTTGCCCCAAAATTTCCCAAAAAAAAAAAAAAAAAAAAACTCACCAACTAAATCTAGATGGGCAATCCCATTAATACAAAACCTAAATCATACCATTTTTGTTGGATTTGAAATTATTGGTGACGTCAAAACTTTAGTATTAATTAGAATTGAACATTTTTTAAAATTAAATTTAGGATCACGTGAGAGCTCTGATTTAAGCAAATTTATAGTTGAACTCAATGTCTTGATGAGACGAGTCTAACGACACCATAAGTGATCCGATCTGACTACAAATGTGCACTTGAAATGTACTTCGAAACTTTATAGTTTTAACCGAAGAACCAAAATGTCTCTAAATCTTGTGTATCTATAATCAAATAAAGCAACTTAATGAGAAAAAAGAATCAATGAGCTCAAGATTATTCAATTTTGATATCATTAAGGTACGCAAATGATGAATGAAAGATTTATAATCAATGGGCTTATTGTGTCATGGAGTGTTCGCGGCGATAGAGAAATATAAAGTTTAATGTCTTAGCGTTGTACGAAGATCCAGCACACACACATATAAAAAGAGAGGGTGTAGCATTTATGAGACACGAATATTTTTACATGGAACACTCCTTAAAAAGGGGAAAAAAACTACGGGGCCTAGACCAGTTTGAATGAATCCACTAGTATTGCAGTTGATTACAAATGAGACCCTTCATTGGGGGAAGACCTTAGCTTGATGTACATCTTATAGAGTACATTACATGATGTGAATACAAAGAGTCGTTGTTAATGTGTTCGTCGGGTCAGAAGGACCGTAGTCTGTGAGCGATAAAGGTTGGAAGGACCGTAGTCGGCTGGCGACAGAGGTTGGAAGGACTGTTGGCTGATGATAGAGGTCAGAAGGACTGTAGTCGGTGGGCGATGTAAGTCAGAAGGACAGTAGTCGGCGGGCGACGTAAGTCAGAAGGACCGTAATCGGTGGGTGACAAGGATCAGAAGGATTGTAGTTGGTGGGCGATGTAAGTCAGAAGGACCATAATCGGTGGGCGACGAAGGTCAGAAGGACTGTAGTCGATGGACGACATAAGTTAGAAGGACCGTAGTCAACGGGCGATGGAGGTTAGAAGGGCTATTGTTTGATAACGGCGGTCAGAAGGATGGCATCAAGTATAAATCCAGTAATGGACAGAAATCCAGCGTTGGATAGATGTCCGGCGAAAGTCCGACAATAGGCAGAAGTCCGACGTCAGGTAGAAACTTGGCGACGAGTAGAGATCTGGTGTCGGGAAGAAGTTCGACGTTAGTTGGAGGTCGAGGAGAACTCCGATGTTAGTTGGTATTCGGGCAGAACTCCGACGTCACTTGGAATTCGAGTGAAACTCTGGCATCACTTGGAGTTCGGGTGAAACTCCGACATCATCTAGAGGTCGGGCGAAACTCTGACATCACTTGGAGGTCGGCGGAATTCCGATGTCCCTTGGAGGTCAGGCGGAACTTCTGCATCACTGTGGAAGTTGGACATAATTTCGACGGCCCGTGGAAGTTGGGTAGAATTCTAGCGGTGGTCGAGAAGGAGTTTCTTCCCTCATATCCTTTTTCTTGCTTCCCCCCTACTATTTATAGATTTCTGGAGTGGCATGACCCGTAAATAGGTGAGAGATCAGTGGTAAATGGGGAGTGCTTGGATGGATGGCCGATATTGAATCCCTTGATCGTGTACCGTTCGTCGGACATTTGAAAGTCTTAACAATGTCGGAATTTAGCGATCTTAGCCTCGTTGGATTTCTCTCGTCAAGCTGCTTGATTCGACTATAAGCATATCATATTTGGAAATTGTTTGATAATCCAAATTGTGGTTTAAACCTTCCAACATTGTTTTGGGTCTTTAATTTTGACTCATTTGGGCTCGGATTGAATCAAATTTGGTGTCATTGGGTTTGTGTTTTTGAGACGCTCAGTTTAATAGTAAGTTTGATGAAATTGGAGTTCAGATGATCCCAGATTTAATTTTTGAAGTTTCAGGCTTGATTTGCCTTGAGATTCGTGCCCGATCAAGATAAGTTTTTATGATATATCAAGGCTCAATATGAATTATTAGATAAAGTGTTTTAAATTCTGGTTAAATTTAGCAAAACATCTCATCTCTCTCAAATGGTATAAATAATATCTCATTTTCTCATCAACAATAATAATTGCAGCCACTATTGCTTAAATTCTATCGCCTGATTATTATCCCTTGACTACTAACATCCAATTTATTATTGGACTTCAATTATCCATTTATTGGCACACAACTTTGTAGTCCCTATAACAAAAAACAATCAATTACTTTCAATTGTATAAACGAACTTTTTAATTGTTGAGAAGAAGGGTTATTGTACTTAAAATTAAATAATGATTTATTTGTAATTAACTGGGTGAGGTCTTATGAGTTTTTTCTTTCTCGTATGAAATTCCTGTCTCTTATAACTTATCTTTGTACGTGTTAGCTCTTTATGCAAATCTAAGATATTAAACACAAATTCTACCACCATAAATTTTCTAGCTTGTAGTAATTTGACATCATTTGTGGGAAACTAATACATTTTTTTAACTAAATATTCTTTAATAATTTATTAACATATTAACCATTGAAAAAAAAAATTAAATTTGCCAAAGTTGCTCGTTTAATGGACGACATTTTAGGATAAGTCATTAACAGACGACTTATATATAAATAATTTAAAAAAATGTAAGTACGAATAATTAAATTTATATAATCGCGGGTGAGAAATGATTTTATGTATTGTAAAGAATTTTAAGTTTAATATGCCTTGAATTGTTGATAATTTATAACTTTACCATTGTATTATAGAAGATTATAAATTTAATGTGCCTTGAACTTTGAAGTTGTAATGAGTAATCACAATTCATTAATTATAAGCTGTAAGAAGTTTTCATAGCCTATGAGTTGTAAAATTGTCTTGTCAAATCATTTTGTATTATCAATAAATGTATGTAAGTGTGTATTGTCATGTCATGTAGATAGGAAAAAAATCTCATTAAATGATTTTGTTATGTCAGTTCACATTATTCATCTATTTTTCTCATGCTATATAAGTTATTGCTGCACAGGTTTTTTGGATGAGTAAAATCTATTCCTTGAAACCTAAAGTATTTCTGCCACTTCATATACAGTATTTAGCAATATACTCCTCTATAATAGATAAGATTCGAAGTATCCTGACGAAGCAAATGATTCAAGAGGAAAGTAATCGATTGAATGAAAGTTTGGTGTTCCCTACTAATGAGAGCATCGAAGCGAAGGAAACATTTAATGAGATTTTTAAGTGTGTTATACATTATTAGGGGGGGGGGGGTGGAGACGATGATAGCTTATTATGGCATACGAATGATGAAGTTATGAAAATAAAGATATATAGGGCAAGTAATAATCTTCGAGATGTGAGTTGGAGATATCTATAACGTTGTTCAGTGAATATGATGGGCACCTGATTTTGTTATATTTTCTTAAGGGCTAAATTTGTGAAATCTCTTTTGACAAAGAAGGTACAATTGAGGCGATCGTTGGAAGGTCGATATTTGATATAGATCATTGTATTATATATCATAAATGACATCATGTACGTGATGAATGGCTTTTAGATTCCTACAAGAAGCTAATGGGATGTGCTAAATAAGGAAAGAAGAAGGAATTTCTATACAAAAGGATATTGGCAATATATTTAACTAGAGTCTGAGTTCAACTTCAAAGGTTGTCCAACTCAAACACTGCTCTAAGCTCGCATGCAATGTCTACTTAGGAATATATAAGATTATGATGATGTACTTATTTAATCTAAAATATATCCTAATTTATCTGGTTAGTAATATGTAAGATTATGCTCCAGTTCGTTATGTCGGGTTGTAATATTATTTGTAATTGTTCTTCAATGAATGTTAATTTGGTGTGATTTAACTTTATTCGGTAAAATGTATGAAAGCTATTAGTTTTTTAAATTTGTTGCCTTCAAAATACTCTTGTACGAATTTATTTAGCATCAAAATGGCATCAAAGTACAGCAAATATGCACTACATAATCAATGTTGAAGGAGTATAATGGTAACATAATAATAAAACTAAAGCAACAAAAAAATACATGATACAAATCATTAATATTTCCTCTTATGTAGATGTGGTATTACATCAGTGCTTGGAGTGAAATGTTGTGGTGCACATAGTGCCTGGTATGTAGACAATGTCAGCAACACCCATTCGTCACACTACATTTTTAAAGTTTTCACATAGGTAGCGTAGACAGTGGCAATGTGCAGTATTAAGAAAAATCTCACGGCAATTATGCACTAAACCAGTGTGCCTGTATGATACAATACATAAATTAGAGTGGGTTCGAACAATTATATGAGTTCATGCATTTGCCTCAAAAATTACATCTATGAATCAACACACTCTAACTCTATAATCACGAGGGTCAGGGGGTACAAACCATTATTCACATCAATTCCCACAGTAGCGAGTAAAGTACCTCGGTATTTACCTGATAGGAACGTCCCATCAAGGCTAAGAACTTGATGACAGTAAGTCCACCCGCTTATCGAAGGGCCGAATGACCAAAATAATTTTTCAAATTTATGATTCTCATAATATTGTATCCCGCACATTATATTATATATTGAAGAAACAATATCATCCATGAACAAATTTAAGTTTTTATAAGACTCCTCCCAACTATCAAACAATATCTTCATAGCTTTTCTTCTGGCAACCCAAGCTTTCATATAAGAAACTTTAATATTAAACTTTAGTTTCAATTTGTCCTACAATCTCCCTCGGCTTAAGGTCCATATGCCTTTTAATACTGGGAAATATGAAGTAGCTTATGAATTAAGAATTACATTGCTGGTGTCTTGTTGCTAAAGTTAGAGTAGCACATGTATGTTGGTTCTTCATGGAAGATATTCTCTATATCCCTCAAAGACATTTTTCCATGCATGCATGCAGATGTCATATACACGAAATGTCCGACCTACCATTCTGAGTACAAACCACTATCATTTTCTATATGTTTGAAGAAAGAACGACACTCCATATTATTTATAATTTCCTAACCCTATAATGAAAATTGTATATCTTCTTTCTTAGTGAAACACATACCCTCCATCAACTCTGTTGAAATTGAGAACTCTTGCTCGACGTGCTGCCCAAATTTAATAAGTGTCATTTGTTATGTCCTCATCCCATTTACTGGTGGTCAAGTAAGTTTTAATAAACTCATTATTTACAGTCATACCTTCTCCATTATTGATATTTGTGTAACAATAATATTGGATGAATGTATCTCGGTGTTCATATCAACATTCCCTTAATCCACACGATTTTGCACATCATCATCACCATCATAATCAGTGTCATTTGTTACGTCCTCTTGGTTTTGTAACCATCTTCGACAATGACCGACGGTCTCTCGGAAGTTCCTGGAACATCTTGCCAACAACTTCTTTGCCTTTCACTTGATCACGTAAAAAGGCTACAATTCCGCACAAATTACAATTTATTTAATACACACTTAGATGAAGAACTTACTTAGCATATTACAGCTCAAATTAAACCTAGATTTGTCAAAACCACCTTCTACTAGTGCCTCGAAACTAAATGTCTCTTGCACTTGGGACATGAATTACTCAGTAACTAAATTAGTTGCACTAACTTCTTCAACCTTCGCTTAAAGTATAAGCCCAATTGCATGTGATAACACCATCTCACATACCTCATCATCCTCCAAAGGTGAAGCTTTGAACTCATTCTCTAAGGGGAGATGATAAATCAAGCTCATTGTGTACTTCGATATATCATATTTTAGTGCTTTAAGGACCCTAATCTTCAATTGCTCTAAGTTTGTCTTAATTGACACTTGCAAGGGATAGTAACTCCCCCATACATATGTTGGTGCATATGTATCATCTAAAGATAACTGTCCACCATACATTGTTGCGCTACTACGCATCACTTATGATAACCTATAATTACACAACATCATCTTACCTCAAATAAATAAAACAATCACAACAAACAAGCATTTAACTAAATAGATTTATATATTTACCACTTATTTATAAAATTAAATCTAAGTAAAATTATCTAAAAAATTTACTTTTAAGAAAATCTAAATTAAGGAACCCCAAGACAATACATTTTTGAACAAACTAGCATATAAAATATTGCATGAGCATTACTCTCACGATACCGGACGGGTAAGATATAGCCGCCGGTGTTATTATTAAACCGCCGGTGAATACCGGCGGCTTACCGACGGTCACCGGCGGTTCTACGATGGACGCACGACGGTTTAAACCGTCGGTAATACCGACGGCTATAACCGCCGTCAACCGCCGGTAAGTTACCGGCGGTCTAACGGCGCCGTCCGGCGGTCTAATGAACCAGACGACGCCAGGTTTAACCGCCGGAACACCGCCGGTGCTCTGACCGGCGGTTTTCCGGCGGTTACATTACCGGCGGCCAAACCGCCGAAAGACCGACGGTTGAAATTCCGGTGATCACCGGCGGTATGGGCCGCCGGAAAACCGCCGGTAAAAGGCCGTCGGAATTTGTTTCCTACGCCGTTTTTACCGGCGGTCACTGAACCGCCGTTAGACCGCCGGTAATTTGTCAAACCGCCGGTAATTTTACACTAACCGCCGGAAAAAACTGCCGGTTTTCACTGTTTTTCCTGTAATGAGATTATAGATACTCACATAGAGTGTCAAATATAATTCTTAATAACTTTTTTTCAAATGGTTGATAAATTTTTAGATTCAGGATTCAGAAATAATGAAGAGTGATATTCCATAATGCATTAATTACTATTTTATCTAAGCATTAATAAAGAAAAATCCAACAAAAATATCAACTTGAGGAACAAGTGATAATACAAAATTCTTATCTATTTACAAAAGAACCATTTCATTCGTCAACTAAAGAATTAGGTCACAAATTTCGAAGTAATTAAGTGAACTGCATCTTAGAATGTCCATTTCCAGACCTTGATCGAGAGCTTTACCATGCAGCTAGTGTTGGGCGTGAATAGCGCAGGCGCCTTCTTCTTCTTGGGATTAGCGATCTCAATCCCCTCATAATAGACTTAAATCCCCACCTTCTTTGTATTCAATTTCCCTAAACTAATTCCAGCCTTCGTATTCAATTCAATCTCTAATGCAATATTGTTCTTCTTCAGAGCCACCGCTGCCGACAGATCCACATTGTCTCCAGACATCGAGACCATCGTCTTCAACACCGTCGTGCTCTTCTTCTGCACGAATGCCGCGAAAGACCCATCGCCAATATCGGCACCGTTAGATGTGAACGAGATCAAGATCAGATCAAAGAGGAAGATTATCTTCTGATTAGGATTCCGTGCTGTGATGGTGATGTCAAGCCGGGAGATGAGATGGTTAGAGGTGGAGAGATTGAGGGAGGAAATAGAGAATTCAGGGCGGTGGGGATGGAAGACAATGAAGATTGAAGAAGATGCCTCTGGCGATGGCAATGAGGAGGATAAGGGCGAGGTGGGTGACGGCGACCCAGAAGAAGCAGGGGAAGAAGGATCCGTAGCGACGCTTTGCCGGCAGTTGGGGGCGATAAAGTGGAGGTTGTAGAGTTGGGATTTTGACAACGGGAAGGACTTATCAAATAAATAGACTGAGGCGTGCGAAGCACTGTTTTTAAAGTATGATTTTCGCTCCTCCTAGATGCAAAGGTACACAACGGTCTAATTCCCAAAATTTAATGGACTCTTTGCGGTGATCTGCACTAATCACATCGAGAAATATGAACAACGATGTAGATATTTACTCTTAATATATGTATGGTGGAGTGAATGATGAAGAAAAAAATTGTATGTTTTCATCATAACTAAGGATGCCTTATATAGACCATAAAAGAAGGTCAATTTAATTACAAGCTTTATGATAATTAATTTAAATATTTTCAAATCATGTCATAAAATAACAATAAGTATTTCTGTCACAATAGTAATTATTTCCATTATAACAACAATAAGTATTTTTGTTACAACAATAATTATTATTTTAGTTACAATAGTGATAATTATTTTCGTGATAATAGTAATTATTATTTCAATTACAACAGTAATAATTATTTTTGTTACAAAATTTTCTTTTAAAAACCATAGAAAATATAACAATCCCCCACATTTTCAAAAGAAAGGAACAATCTAGAAAAAGAGTTTGTTCATAGAAAAATATATAATGCATAAATATTGTTGTCTTTTGGATTATGAACCAATATTTTAGGATAAGAAAATCTTTACTTATAAGAACTAAGTGAAATTTAATATTACTATGAACTTGATATTTAAATATTCTACTAAGCCGTCCAATGATTTTTATTAGGATTATAAGTATATCTACTAAGCCTATTTACAACATAAGTAATATCAAGCCTAGTAAAGTTTCATAAGATACATAAGACTACTTATAATCTGAGCATACTCAGATTGAGATACACTTTTGCCCAAATTTTTTCTTAGATGTATGCTAGCATTATAAGGAGTACTAACTGATATAGAATAAAAAATATCCAAATCTCCTCAACATCTTTTCTACAAAGTGTTATTGAGAAATTATAATTCCATCAATTCGTTTTCTTGTGTTTATTCCTAATATTACATCCGCTTCTCCTAAATCCTTCATCTCAAATTTTAAAGAAACAAAAGATTTAGTTTCTGCAATTTTAGAAAGATCATATCTAAAAATTAGCATATAATCTACATAAATACAAATAATTACTCATGATTTTGAACTATCAAATTTATAATAAATACATTTATCAGCTTCATTAATCTTCTAATCATTAGATATTAATGTATTATGAAGCTTCTCATGCCACATTTTAGGAGCTTTTTTTAGTCCATATAAAGACTTAATGAACTTACAAACTTTCTTTTCAGTTCCAGGTACTATTAAATCTTGTGGTTGATCCATATATATTTCCTCTTCTAAATTTCCATTTAAGAATGCAGTTTTCACATCGATCTTATGAATTTGTAATTTAAATATTGAAGATAAAACAATAAAAGTTTCAATAGAAGCAACTTTAGCAACAAGAGAATAAGTATCAAAAAAATCCATATCTTTCTTTTGAGTGTATCCTTTAGCCACCAACCTAGCTTTATATATTTCAATTGATGCATAAGGTTTGAGCTTTTTTCTAAAGATCCATTTACATCCAATAGTTTTAGTTCCTGGAGGTAAATCCATTATCTGCCAAGTATGGTTTGACATAATAATAGAATCCATTTCAACTTGAATGGCTTCCTTCCAAAAATTAGCATATAAGGAACACATCGCTTCAGAAAAGTTAGGGGATCATTATCTAATAAGAATGTGTAAAAGTCGTCTCCAAAAATTTTTTCTTATTTTTTTGCTTCTAGATTCTAAAAGAGGAGTATTACTATTATTAAGATCAACTAATATAGATTTGTCTATAGATAATTTCAAAGGAAACATATCCTCAAAAAACTTCAAAATTTTAGATTATATAATAGTATTAGATTCTATAATAACACTCTTAAGAATCATAAATCTATAGGTTGTACTATTTTCTGCATATCCTATGAAAACACAATCACATGTTCTTCAACCCAATTTCCTTTTCTTAGGATATGGTAGAAGAATCTTAGCAAGATACCCCCACACTTTTTAATATTTTAGATTGGGTATTCTATTCTCTCAAAATTCAAAGGTTGACTTTCTAGAATTTTTATAAATAATTCTATTTTATAAATGACATGCAGATAAAATAGCTTCACCCCATAAATAATCAGGAGCACCTGAACTAATGAACATAGCATTCATCATTTCATTTGAGGTTTTATTTTTTCATTCAACTATACCATTAGATTCAGGTGAATAAGGTGAAGTTACCTCATGAATAATACCATTAGCTTCACAAAAAGAACTAAGAATTCTTGAGTCATATTCTACTCATCTGTCTATTATAAGTCTCTTGATTTTTTTCTAACTTATTTTCTTCTTCAGCTTTATATTTCATGAATTTTGATTCTATCTCATCTTTATTTCTAATTATATATGTGTGTGTATGTGTGTGTGTAGAAAAATCATCAATAAATATCACATAATACATCTTTCCACCTTTAGATATATTATTTTTCATATCACCTAAATCAGAATGAATTAAAGATAAAAATTCAGATTCTCTATTCATTACATATTTATATACTTTCTTAGTTAATTTAGCCTCTACACAAATGGGACACTTGTTAAAATTAGAAATAGATACATTTTGTAATATTCCTAATTCATGCACTTTCTTAATACAAAAAAAATTAAGATGCCCCAATCTACTATGTCATAAATCTATACACCCAAGTAAGTAAGCAAAAGAAGAATAAGTTTTATTAATAGCATTGATAACATTTAACATGAATAGACCATTTCTCACATAAACTTTTCCCACAAAGTTATCACTTTTTGTTAATACTACTTTATCACTCTAAAAAATAACTTTAACACCAACTTTTCCAAGTAAGGATATATAAACTAAATTATATATAATTTGTGGCACAAGCAAAATATTAGAGAGTGAAATATTTTTTTTTTTCTGATGTAAGCTTAACGTTAACATTTCCTTTTCCAACAACCTTTGCAACACTAGAATCTCCCATGAAAAACTTGTTCTTCTTCTTCACCAAGACTAGTATAGGAGGATAATGCATTTTTATTTACACATATATGACGAGTAGCTCCCGAATCTATGACCCATGCTTTTCCTTCAACAAGATTAACTTTTAAGATTACAACAATAATAACAACATTGGTTTCTGTAATGTTGACATTTGATTGGTCATTCAATTTTATGTTCCTGCATTGTCTAGCAAAATGACCTAATTTTTCACAAATAAAACAGGCACTTTTCTTCTTTTGTTCATTTCCTTTGACTTTGAAATTTTTATTTCCTTGTTTTTATTTGTAGAGATTTTTTTTTTTAACTTTCTCTATTCTTATTCCCCTATTGTATCAAATTTTCATTACAAGTAAAATCTCTAAACCTTTCTAAATTAGTCTTTTTTAGGTTAGTCTCTTTAATTCTAATATCAATAATGACATGCTGTAAACTCATATCCTTACGCTTATGCTTCATTATATTTTTATATTCCTTCCAAGATTTATGAAGTTTCTCAATCAAGGATGCAGTGACAAAAGATTATGGTAAGTTAATTCCTTCATTCAAAAGCTCGCTAATAAGAATATGAAAATCATATATATGAGCATACATTTCCTTAGAGTCATTCATATGAAAGACTAAGAAATTTCCTACATTATACTTTTAGTTCCTGCATTTTCTAGCACATATTTCTTCTCCAATATTTTTCAAATTTCAGAAGCATACTTAATTTTGTAATAGACATCAAATAACTCATTTGATAAAGCGAAAAGAATAATTGTCTTACAAATCTTATTTGCATTACTCCAATCAGTTATAATGGTATCATAATTTTCCGCTCCCATATAAGATGGCAATGAAGTAAGTACATGCTCAACTTTAGCAATATCAATGATAAACTTAACTTTTGTTTGCCATCTATTAAAATTTTGTCCCGAGAAAGGCTCAATTTTTGTTAAGTCGAGAATTATTCTAGCCGTGCTAATCATTGTAGTATCCATACTCTAACTTTAATATATATATATATATATATATATATATATATATATATATATATATATATATATATATATATATATATATATATATATATATAAAAGAGCTGTTAAAAATTGCAATTAAAAGACTTATCAAATAAATAAGCCGAGGCGTGTGAAGCACAGTTCTTAAAGTTAGATTTTCGCTCCTCATAGGTGCACAGGTACATAACTGTCTAACTCTCAGAATTCAACGTACAGACTCTTCGTGGTGATCTGCATTAATCACAGCGGGAAGCAGGCAGAGTGATGTAGATATTTGCTCTGAATATATGTATGGTAGAGTGAATGACGAAGAGAAAATTTGGTATGTTTTCATGATAACCAAGAAGGCCTTATATAAACCATAAAAGAATGCCTTTTTAATTACAAACTTTATGATGATTAATTTAAACGTTTCTAAATCATATCATAAAATAATAACAAGTATTTTCGTTACAATAATAATTATTTCCGTTACAACAACAATAAGTATTTCCGTTATAACAATAATAATTATTTCAGTTACAATAACGATAATTATTTTTGTTATAATAGTAATAATGATTTCCATTATAAATATTTTCTTTTGAAAACAATAGAAAAATATAGTAGGCGGCGCTTAGGTTTGCAGCGGAGGGCTGAGGGTTGGTGTTCGGCTTTGCTGGAGGGTGTGGCCTGTTCGCCATTACTCCACTGTATCGGTGCTTCACTATTTTTGGGTATGTTTCATATTGGATTAGATTTAACTTTAGTGGATTTAACAAATCTTGTAAATCTAGATTTAATAAATCCTTAGGCTGTTAAATCCTCAAAACGGTTTGGTATGATAAATATTAAATTCTATTAAATCCTGAGAAACTGTTTGGCAATAAATCTCAGAATTTAAGGTAGTTAGAGATTTAAATATGAAATTAAAGTAGTTGTAATTAGTTTTAATCAATAATTATACTATTAATTATATCATTAATCACTTAAATATTCTACTGCTAATTAATTATTTATACTGTTAATAAATACTAATGATTTGAATTTTAAAATATATTAATTAAATATTGTATTGTTTTATTATTATACTACTAATTATTTAATTAAACTAAATTAGAGTATTTAATTATACTATTAATCATGATACTAATTATTTATTTTATCTAATTAATTATTAATGATTAAATTGATTTTTTTAAAAATACTAAGTTATATTAATTTCAGTTAGAGCCAGTGTAGGTTTTCTTCATCTTCTCCATTTCTTCGTTATGTTGTTTTTCCTCATTGTCATTTCTTCTTAGCTCT